>CM050398.1:7500-2415070 GCA_027562975.1 Rhynchospora breviuscula | reverse complement strand
TCAAGTTCATCCAGAAAAGCTACCATACACCAAAATATTAAAGTAAACCACATACTATTCATCTAGCACAACACAAATCATTCTTAAATCTACTCTTCTTCATCATCTTCTGTGTCCAGTTCTTCTTCATCATCTTCTGTTTCTAGTTCCTCTTCATCAATTTGCTTCATGTCTTTTTCTTTCTTCTCTTTTGCTGCATCTTCTATTTTCTAATGTAAGAAAAAAAATACATAAATAGTAAAAGTGTTTAACAGATTGAATCAACATATTTGACAAAAAAAAAAAAGTAAAGATTACATAGTACCTTAGGGCAGGTTCTAATGTTGTGTTTATTTATCAGACCACAATAGCCACAAGTTCTTCCTTTCATGGGAGCTTTGTAAATAATTTGCAGAAACCATTCTTATTTATACCCTTGAATAACTCACTGTCTACTGCAACTCTCACTCATGCTGTAAATTAAAAGCACATATTAAAAAAAATTGAACAGCAAATGTATACGATCCTGCATTTTCCATGTTCCTCAGTGCTTTGCCAACCAATCCAAAAAATTCAGCGACCTCTATCCAATACTACACCGTGAAATTCTCTGACTCTATAAACAACACTGATTTAATTGCTAGAACCAAATTAATACATAAGCATTGTCAAGCTAGACGATCCAATGAAGCCCGTAAGTTGTTCGATGAAATGTTTGAGAGAAACATTGTCACTTATTCCACGATTATTTATGGTTATTCATGCAATAGCCTATCCACTAAACCTATTGAGGAAATATCAAGAGAGAGAGGGAAGAAAGAGTGAGAGAAGAGATGTACCTTTCGATTTGGGCAGAAACCCTAGAATGCGACATGAGTGAGAGGAAGTCCGATCTGATCGCTCAGCGATAGAGGCAAGAGGAGGGTCAGAAGGGACGAAGAGACGGAGAGGTGAGAGGAAGTCCGATCTGATCGATTCAGCGAAAGGTGAGAGGAATAATTCTCTGAGTGAGAGATGGAGAGATGAGAGGTATTGTTTTGTCGTGGAACAAAATAAAGAACCGCCGGAACAAAATAAAAAAGAGGCGTATTTCAAACTCTCTCATCCAGCGACATCATCGTGATCGATCTGAAGACAGATCCAACGATCCGGATTCGCAGTGCACAAAAGGCCCAGTACATCACAGTGCACCATAGCATTTCTCTCTCTCTATATGTATATATATATAGGGTGTGTTTAGAAGTGTGGTGAATAAGAATAGAATAGCTTATTTTAGAATAAGAGTGATGAATAAGGAATGTTAAATAATTGTTTATTCTTAAATTAAGAGATGTTGTTTGGGTGGTTAGTTAAGAATAAGAACAAGAAAAAAAGTATAAAATAATGATTTATTATTGGATGGTTAGCTTGTTCCAATCTAGTTCTAACATTTTGTTGGAACAAGAATAAGGAGCCGAATAAGCTATTCGGCTTATTCTAAAATGTGTTTGGCAACCCTCGGAACTAGCAATTTCGAATAAGAACTTATTCCAAGGCTTCCAAACATCCCCATAGAGTTTTGCTATGGTGAGTTGTAACTCACCAAAGGGTCGGTGAGCCACGCTCAAAGCTCCTAAATCTAGTTCAAAATGACCGATTAAAACCGTCTAATACGATCTCCCTATTGAAATCTCCATGCAGACCAAATTTTACATTTTTTTCGAAATTTTTAAGTATTTTTTTGAAATTTTATAAAATCGTTAATCTAATTAGTTCTGAACCGTTCAAAAACAACAGTTTTTAAAATCCGAAAAAAATAAAGAGAGAGGCGTAATATGTTGTAATCCGAAAAAAACAGCAATTGAGGCTTCGATCAACTCTTTGATTTCCTAGGGTTTGAGGAGAAGAGGAGGCGTCAGATCGGAGAATCAATTTCAAGGAGAGGAAGAGATCAGAAATAAGGAGAGAGAAGTAACGGAGAAAGACATAACGGACAAATTTAATCGATCCAGCGCCAATCCATCACACAGATCCGCACGAATTTTGAAACAGATCGGACGCCCTGGATTGCGACTCACCAAAGAGGCTGTGAGTTGCAACTCACCAAAGGATCGGTGAGTCGCGCTCAAAACTGCTAAATCTAGTTTAAAATGACTGATCCAAACCGTCTAATACGATCTACCTATTGAAATCTTCATGCAGACCAAATTTTATATTTTTTCGAAATTTTTAAGTATTTTTTTGAAATTTTAGAAAATCGTTAATCTAATTAGTTCTGAACCGTTCAAAAACAGCAGTTTTTAAAAATCCGAAAAAAGTACTTAAAAAATTTCAAAAAAATATAAAATTTGATCAGCATGGAGATTTCAATAGACAGATCATATTGGACGGTTTGGATCGGTCATTTTGAACTAAATTTAGGAGTTTTGAGAGCGACTCACCGACCCTTTGGTGAGTTGCAACTCACCATAGCAAAACTCTATATATATATATTCTAATTTGTTTTGTTATCGTGCCTTATATACTATTAGTTTGCATAAAGTTAGAAATTGTACAAAGAAAAGAAGGCATATATCTATGAATAATATTTTGACAAGTCTTTGTATTTAAGAAATGTTAGAAACAAAAGTAGAAATTATTAGAAATTTGTACGACGAACATGATAATTTGCATAAAGTTTGGTACGCGTAGGAGTTTAGCATTTCTGCGTCTAAATAAAAAGAGAGAATATGAGTGAGCAGTAAGCAATTAACTCGGACTCGGACCGGACGCAAAGTGGCAACATAACAGGCAACAGCATCGCACCCACGCACGCACCTTCCACCTCGTTTCTAGACCTGTCGCTTTCGTCCTCGGCTTCTCGCATCCTCCCATAATCCCATTCCTGGATTACTTACAGGCGAAGAACAAGAAGAAAGAAGAAGACTTGAAATCTGAATTCCATTCCAGCATGCAAGAGCCCGAGTTCCACGACCTCTCTGACGATTCCGATTACGCCGCTGCTTCTCAGCACCAGGTACCTTTGCTGCTTATCTTTCAACCTCAATCGATGGATCTTTTGCTTTTCCTGAGTCACATCTTCAAATGTCGCAACATGCCAATCCATATATTTCGTCTCGTCAATTGGGAGTGGAGGATATTCTTTTCTTCCGTACGAATTCAAAATAATGCTAATTCCAATCCAAGGGACAAAGAAAGATTCAGCCTCTCCTAATTTTCCCAATTCAGATTAACTTCTGCTTCAGAGTTCCTAGATAGGACAAACCTAGTTATTGCTCATTTGCTACTTGAATATTTTTTACTATAGCCATCATTGAATCGGCAGTTATCCAAATTTCCTATCAAACACACTTCTGGTTGGATCAACTATTCATATTTGCTGATCAGATCAAATACCATCAGAGAGTTTGTTTTTCCCTGACCTTTGGCTTATTGTTCCCTTTAGCTCGAGGACGACTTTCTTTCTGATGATTCAGGATATGATATTGTCCTTTCTGCCGACCAGGTTTTCACTCCCATTTCATCTTCAATCTTAACTTCATAAGTCTCTCTGTTTTTTTTTTTTTTTTTTTCTATTGAATCAATTGAGTTCGTAATTAATTTACCTTATTACCGTTTTCTTTCTCGCCCTGTCCTGTCCTTTTTCTTTTTCTTTTTATTGTAGGTTGTTGGTTTGTATTGATTTTCATTTATTTCTCTTCTTCATGGTCCTTCCATTACAACAATTTTTCTCCTTTTATAGTTTTTGTTTAATTTTGTGGTAATTTGGTTAGTCCTGATAATCTTGTTCTTCCATTTTGAACGCAAACTATTCAATTTGATTTAATACTTCCCAAGAGTTCTACCAATACATCCTTCTGTCATTATGTCGCGAGACTAGTACCAGAATTGGCAGAGATTACTTGGTTGGATTCTTGGGCCTAGTAAAATATCAGTCGTAGCAATTGTATCAGTAAGTAGGCCTCCATACCACTGCTGTGCTGTGTATTTTGTATATATATGGATCTTACCTGCATAGTACTAAATTTGCTTTTAAATGTCTCCTGGCAGAAGCAAAAGTGAAAAGAAAAAAAAATTCCAGCTATGACTTTGTCACAGAGTTTCAAAATGATTTAGTACAAATTAAAATAGTTTGGAAATCCAAGATGCATTTCACTTGTTCAGTTACTGTTATATTTTTGTATAGAGCTTTGTATAGTGGTTAATAGTCCCAGAATTTGCTGACAATTAGCTTTTTTGTTTCTTCCCCTTATTTTCTTTTAAGGCAAGTGGTAGCATTATGAGGTCCGATTCAATTAAGAGCGGTGTAAGTGAACCTAGTGGATCAGAGGTCATATTCTACAAGGATAATGTCACAATACATCCAAAACAATATACATCTGAGAGAATAAGTGGCCGGCTACGTCTCATTAAACATGGCTCTGATTTGCTTCTGGTAAGTAATACTGTCAATTTTTCTCTGAATCAAGGCTACTGTACTGTGGAAAGCAAGGGGATTTTGGTTAATTAAATACTTTTGTTGAGAAATCACAGAGAAGCCTCTCTGTCTCTCTATTGTGAAATTAAAAAATAACTCAATTAATTTTATAGGTTTCTTGAAGTCTTAGTTTGCACATTGTTAATGTGAATGACAATGCCTGTATTATAAGTAGCCTTTAAATCATTAATCATGTCATTTTTAAGTTTTATCTTTTAAAGCTACTCTTAATCAGATCATTTTCACTCATGTTGTTACATTAATCCTTTGATCATGCAATACTTGTTTTGTTAAAACTCAAGTAGTTTTGTTATTGATTTAGAACTTCCCAACAAAAATTTGAGTTTTTTTGCAAATATAGAAGAAATAATTTTCCTTTTTTTTTTTTTCTTTTCATCTTTGGAATAGATTTTGCATTTATTTTTCTTTTATGAATGACAGACTTGGGTACCGTACAAACCAAGTGAAATTGGTGTTGATTGTTTAGGTCGCAGTGATCCTGAGGCATCAGATAAAGGCAAGAACCTTCTTTTTTTTCCCCCTTGAAGAACTTATGTTCTACTATTTATACTCATAATTTAGCCATAACAAGAGTGCAGGACCCAGAATTTTTAATTAGGAAAAATTTGAGTATAACTGGTAGGAAAAATTTTAAGTTTCAGCCTTCATAAGGCTTAGTGACTCTACCCTTAAATTTTCTCTAGAAGTTAATTTATATGCTCGAGTAATCAAACTTGACAACCAAAAGTTGTTTAATTACCCTTAGTGGTTTGATATAGGACATGGGATCATACTTGAGGCAAACTTGAATCAATTTAAGTTCAATTTGGTAATATTAAAGCAAAATGATAGCTAATTAGCAGAGCAAAACTGTTAACATGTATTGTTGGCAAATATGATAGTATTCTGGGCCAAGGTTACAACTGGAAAATTCTTCTGAAAAGTTGTGAAAAGGATAGTTCTTATTTTGTGCGTTATTAATTTCAGATAGAAATCTGTATGCAATCAAGACATCTCTCAACGATGTGCGATCAGTTCGTAGGCACACGCCACCTCTTGGCTGGCAGTACATAATTGTTGTTCTCTCATCAGGTTAATTACTATTAATATCATTAGTTGCTCACAGTGTTGGTGTTCTTTGTCTCCTATAAGACATTAATCTGTTAAATTAAATATCACAAATTTAATATGATATGATATAATTGTCTACTACTCTTACAGATCTGACTTGCACGGAATTTGAACCTGAGATTATTTGTCAACTCATCAGCCTCTTGAGTCTTGAGATGTCATTGGATATAGTTTCTGAAATTTTAGTTCAGTATATTGTTGAGGAGCTACCTTATATTCCCGAAAGTTTTGTTGAAATAATATGTTGGAGATACAGTTATTATTAAGTATAGCCGGTGAATTTTGTGTTGAAATAAAGAAAAATGGTTGTAATGAATTTGTGCAGGGCTAGCATATCCTCCTCTTTATTTCTACAGTGGTGGGATTCGAGAATTTATCACTACATTAAAGCAGCATGTTTTTATTATCAGGTTTTTCTTCCTACTTGAAGATTCATCTTCTTTATTTGATCTCTCTCAGTTGATTTATTTTATTTGTTGCATTAATAATGCCATTTTTAAGTATCAAAAATAATTTTTTTTTTCTCTAACTGTCATTGCTAGATCTTCCGAAGATCCGAATGTTTTCCTTGTAAATGACTTCCAGGATCCTCTTCAGGTACTTGTAATGGTTGCCCTTACCTTTTTACAGGACATTTACATGTTGTTTATACGCTTTTGAGTATGTGATATATTTTCGGGAGCTTTCTTTGATGTACAATACTTGGTGATGGGTCATGCGATAACCCTTATTATTCTTTTGTACATCTTTTTTAACATTATGCAAATATTTTCCTTAATATCTGCTTCCCTTTTCATCTAATGAACGTCACTTTATGTTGCCAGGCCAAACTTCATTAGTCAACGCCTTTTAATGTGTTGTAATAATTAGTTTATTGTTTTTCCTTGAAAAGAAAAAAAAATTTGTAATCATATTTTGCTATTCCAAAAGTTTACTGGTTTTTTCCATTCTATTTTTTACAATTTTGATTGCTATTTCTAGTGGTTATCCTTAAACGCTTAAGTTAGGGTGATAGTTTTTCGGTAAATATAGCAAGTAATTAGATTAATGCTATTCAGTGAAAAAGCAAGTAGTTAGATTAATGCTCAGGACATACAGTTACTTTAACACTTCTGAACACTTTTTTGTAACCTAATGAACCATTTGCATATAAATAACAATAAATAGACTTATGTTATACATTAACTAAGTGATGGGGCACTATTTTCTAGATATGAATTATCTGATATTTATTTTTGTGCAATGCAATCTTATTCTTTTTTTTTTCCATCTGTACTTAATTACATGCTTTGTTATTATTTTGCAGAAAAGCTTGTCCTCCTTGCAGCTTCCTGGACTTGCATCATTAAAATCAGCATCTTTCAAGAATTCAGCTGTTTCAGTTGATAATTCTGATACTGATCAAGCAAATGGATCGGTGCATAAGAGTAGCAGTTCTGAGCATAGCTTAAGGCCAACTAATAAAAATAGACAAGGTGACCTCTCAATGCAGGTTCTTGAGAAATTCTCTCTTGTTACCAGGTTTGCACGTGAAACCACCTCCAGCCTCTTCAAAGAGAACCATGGGAACCAGTACCCATATGATAAGTTCCTAGAAAAACACAAATCTGCTTTGCACAATGACGAGGGAAAGCATGAGGAGGAGCTAACTAGTCAAGATTCAAGTTCAGTAGCTTCAGATGTTTCAGAGGTACAATTTTCTATTTGTGAGCATGGAATTTAGAATGGAGGTAATGAAGTGAGACAATTTCACCTGTAGTCATTTAAACATGGTAAAATATTTGATATTCACTTTCCAGTCCAATTGGATGTACCAAAATGTCCCTCTGTTTAATTTTTTTATGCAAGCAAAACAGAGAGAAGAGGAGGCTGCTTGAGTAATTGTGATAGAAGTGTTCTAACAAGTGATGTAGATGATGTTTCTCATGCTTCATAAAATTTAATAGGATTTTTAGAACCATACATCGAGTTGTCCATCCATTTATTAGCTTGGACCTAAATAAGATGCTTTGTAGAGAAGTTACATTGAGACTTGGGAACATCGTTCTTGAAGCCCAGTCTCTGATCTATAAGCTTAGAAGAGTTATCAATCTCCCTTACTTGACATCCATCATCTACTGTTTGACAGTTTGACAGATTACCTCTAGTCTGGGGAAAGCAAAGAGAGAGCCCTCTTAGTGTGGAGGAGGTAATATGTTATAAATTTTATTTATTCTACTAGAAGGATGTTTATACAAAGTCTAATTTCTATTTTCTAATTGCTTAATTATTGTACAGTGGACTTCATTCTTGGATAATGATGGAAGAGTGGTGGATTCGAAGGCATTGAGAAAAAGGGTGTTTTACGGTGGAGTTGAGCCTGAACTGAGAAAGGAGGTTATAGTTTGTCACTTTGTGTCTTTTACAATTGTTCTGCTATAATCATCATTCTTTGGCAAATGTAATCCACTATATTATTGTACTTGCAAAACCCAATATCTATGATTTAAGGACAACAATTCAATTTTGCATCCAAGTTAATGTATTCTTTCCTTGAATTAAGTACTGCATCTGAATTTCGTTGTTGGGTTCCAAATTTACATTGACCTGTTATCAATTTGCGTGGCTAACATAGATATTTGCACTAGTCCTGCTGATTAAAAAAATAAAAAAATGGTGTGGGTGCTAATTGCAAATGTGGGAAGTATATATATATATATAGAGAGAGAGAGTTTTGCTATGGTGAGTTGCAATCACCAAAGGGCCGGTGAGTTGCGATCAAAACTCTTAGATTTAGTTTAAAATGACCGATCCAAACCGTCCAATATGATCTCTCTATTGAAATCTCCATGCAGACCAAATTTTATATTTTTTTTAGATTTTTAAGTATTTTTTTCGGATTTTTAAAAACTGTTGTTTTTGAACGGTTTAGAACTAATTAGATTAACGATTTTCTAAAATTTAAAAAATACTTAAAAATTTCGAAAAATTGTAAAATTTGGTATGCATGGAGATTTCAATAGGGAGATCATATTTGACGGTTTGGATTGGTCATTTTGAACTAAATTTAGGAGTTTTGATTGCAACTCACCGACCCTTTGGTGAGTTGCAACTCACCATAACAAAACTCTATATATATATATATATATATATATATAATGGCTAATGTGCCACGGGTGGCAATGCCACCCATTTATCTTTTGAGTCATTTTTCGATATCCAAAATTCAAATGGTCGATCCAAACCGTTCAAGTTGATCTCTATATTGGAATATCCTTGGAGACCAAATTTTATATTTTTTCGAATTTTTTTGCTATTTATTATGATATTTTTAAATTGGAGGGCCTGAAATACTCCAATTATAATGTTTTTTGAAAATATCATAATAAATAGCAAAAAAATTAAAAAAAATATAAAATTTGGTCTCCAAGGATATTCCAATATAGAGATTAACTTGAACGGTTTGGATCGACCATTTGAATTTTGGATATCGAAAAATGACTCAAAAGAAAAATGGGTGGCATTGCCACCTGTGGCACATTAGCCATTCTCTCTCTCTCGCTCTCTCTCTCTCTATATATATATAAGTTGACTTATCTAACTTTTGTCCCTTTTTTTCATGCAGGTTTGGAAATTTTTATTGGGTTTTTATGAATACCATTCTACTTATGCTGAGAGGGAGTTCCTTTGTTATGAAAAAGAACATGAATACCAGACTGTTAAAAAGCAATGGCAGGTAAGTAAGTCTATGTGATTTTCTAATTATTTTATGTAAAAATTAAAGTTGTTATTTAAGAAGAGAACTTTTTATCTTTTAATAATTACAGACAATATTACAATTCTGTTTGATTGAGAAACCAATTCTTAATTTAGTTATAAATGGTACAAACAAATAATTTTTATTTACTCTGCATATATATATATTCTTTTTCCATTTGTAGAGTATTTCATCCACTCAAGCTAAAAGATTTACAAAATTTAGGGAAAGAAAAGGCCTCATCGACAAGGATGTGGTTAGTATCCATCTTTGATTTATTGGCATTATTAAATTCTTTAGTGGTTTGCAGTCTCTGTGGTTTTATTTCCTTGTGGGTTTTGAATTTTCTAGGTGAGGACAGACAGATCGATTCCCTATTATGAAGGAGATGAAAATCGAAATGTTGTAATCCTTCGTGACATTCTATTAACGTACTCCTTTTACAATTTTGATCTTGGTTATTGTCAGGTATGATTACATAATTTTGATTTGAGATTTGAGATTTACGTGCTAGTTTTCGTTAACCATAACATTTGAAGTAAACAAGAAGAAGACTTTTTGGTTTCTTCATTCCATGATTACAAATTTAAAATTGCGAACTGGCAAAGTTACTACATCATTTTGCTAAGTGAAAGACTAAATGTCATGCACCTGGAAAAAGGGAGAAGTACAATGTGAACTTTTCAAGTTTTTTAGGGTATATAAAGGAAGAACTACTCTGTATAGGAGGTTTTGTCACAGCAGAAGAATGAAGTTAATGTTTGTTTTCCTCTTGTTCTGTTTATTATCGAAAGATTTAAAGTACAAGATCGATCACCTTAGAATAGAAGTACATGATTCATCTGCCTGTCTTTGGTGGCAAACTGAACCCTTGAAGCCATCATGTTTGACTTACAAATTTGATCTCTTAAACTTCTGTTAGGGACATATTAATGAGCTTAATATTATTTTCTATCTAGTTTCTTGAAATTTTTGTTTGTCTTTAGGGGATGAGTGATCTGTTGTCACCTATACTGCATGTCATGGAGGATGAATCAAGTGCATTCTGGTGCTTTGTTGCATTAATGGAGAGGTTAGGCCCCAATTTCAACCGTGACCAGAGTGGAATGCACTCCCAGCTACTTGCACTCTCGAAGGTAAGTACAAGCCACAAAAAATATAAAATAGTAAAATAAATTAATAAATAAAGAAAAATAGAAAATACTTGTTCCCGGTGCATTCTGGTGTTTGATTTCACAATCAAGGTGCTTAATGTTTTGGTGTCCTGGAATTCTTAATGTTTAGCTTTCAATTGGATATCAATTCAATTCGTATGCACTCCATGCTGGTTGATACATTTGTAATGTGTAGGTGGTAAATTATTACAAGCATTGGTTAAATTTTAATTTTGCAACCACCCTCAATTTTGCTATTTGAATGTGTTTTTTCTAGAATAAGAACTCATCTGTTTACAATGTTTCTGGATAAATGTTAAGAAAAAAAAGGGTTATAGCTCTAATGGTGACTACATAGTGGTATTCCTGAAGGCAACATTTTGTGCTTATTTTGTGGACAGATATTCTGAGGATCTCTCTCTTGTATTTTAAGAAAAAGAATAGTATTTCAAAGCCACACATTATTATTTATTAAGTTATCAAAATTAAATAAGGGAAATAGAATTTTGACTATTTGACCCATAATTTTGTTGCATATAAATGGTGATCATCTCACTTGAATCCTCGATCTTTTCTTTGTTATCCAATGTTCTCTTGCTTTGGCAGGGGAGCTGGTTCTTTATTCTCAAATAATTTTAGATTTTGCAGCCGAAATGAAAGTAAATACTGAAATAAGGGACTGGCTTGTACAAAGATAACTAAATGGCCTTGTTAGTTCGATGAAGTACCTTGTTATAGTGAAAATGTGATGTTATATCATCTCTCAAACTGTGCATTTCTTCTACAAATACAAAGATATTAATAATTCTTTTGGAATGTATTCTATGTTGGTAAACTTCTGTAAAATGATCCCTTAATACACACAACCATTAAGAATCTAACAGTCTAGGGTTGTACTTTTTTTTATTCTATAATTTAATTGATAATTTTGTCCTTTATTATATTCTTCATTTGCTTTCCTTTACAGCTAGTAGAGCTACTTGATGGGCCCCTACATAATTATCTGAAGCAGGCTGATTGTTTGAACTATTTCTTTTGCTTCAGATGGATTCTTATACAATTCAAAAGGTACCCTTTTGAGATTATTGTAATGTCTAGCACATCTTCTATTGGCTATGTCAGTTGACACCACTTTAAAGATGCATAAAACAGTAGACTTTTAGGTTGATGTATGAAAAGATATGCATAGCTCCCATTGTAAAAAGACAGGTTAAAGTGCAGAAAGTTTTATTACCTTTGGTCATTTGAACTTAAAATAGTAAGGTTTTATGATGCTTTTGCAAATCAACCCCCGAAAAATGTTGCGTACCGGTTGTAAGTATGGCAACTGTAATTAGAAAGAAGGAAAATGAAAAAAAAAAAAAAAGAAAACTGTACATCTTGTCATAGCAGACCCTGACAAATGTTCATACAAACACAGAGAGTTCGATTTTGATGAAATAATGCGACTATGGGAGGTGTTGTGGACCCATTACCTGTCAGAGCACTTCCACCTGTACATCTGTGTTGCTATTCTTAAGAGATACCGAAAAAAGATAATAGATGAGAGGATGGATTTTGATACTCTTCTCAAGTTCATAAATGAGCTGAGCGGCCGCATAAACCTCGAACAGTCGCTGAGGGATGCTGAGGCACTCTGTGCCATCGGTGGAGAAAATGCAGCTGCATTGATACCACCTGGGACCCCACCCTCTTTGCCGATAGAAACTGATGCAGGCCTTTATATTCTGGATGATGAGATATTGTGAGATTGTTTCAGATGAATGTGCTTTTGAGTCAGATTTTTTTTTTTTTTTTTTTTTTTGTTGGGAATTGAAATTGGCTCATGGGTTATCAATATGATGATGATATGATATTTTCTTTTTTGGTGTACATATATTAAGGCTACTGGTGCTATCTGAGCTCTTAGTTCCAATAGAAAACCTTTTTTCTCTCCATATTATCTCAGTAGCATTTGAATTATTGGGCGTGGGTAAATGTAACTCAATTTTTTCTTCGGGTCCTGACTCGACTAGAGTTCATAAGCTTCATATGCAACTAATCTGAGTAATTCCAACTCGGATGTTGGTACAAATACTTTGAAAGTCACAGTTTTACGAAAATTTTATTTATAATTATGGAAATTTTAGAAATTCATCTTACAGTATGGTATATTCAAAACTTGATTAAATTGTTAGATTAAAAAATAATGATTCAAAATAATGCGTAATAATAAAATATAGTTGTTTTTGAAAGCTGCAAATAAAAAAAATTATAAATTAAAAAAATAATTTGGATAACAATTAACTTTATTTATAAAATTTACGAATAGCTGAATATAATATAATGTAATGTAATATAGTATTATTTAAATGCCCACATTCATAAAATTTTCTAATATGTACTAAAATATATCAAGAAAATGATACGAATAAAGAGAACCTATGGTGCATACTAATGTATGGGAGTTTCGATACATATTGATTCAAACTCTTTGATTTGCTTCAAAATGATTAATCCAAACCGTCCAATATGATCTCCATATTATAATCTCATTGCCGACCAAATTTTATATATTTTTTTTTTAAATTTTAGAAAATCGCTAATACCGTTCAAAAATAACAATTTTTAAAAATCTGAAAAAAAAAACTTTGAAAAATGTAAAATTTGGTCGACTAGGAGATTTCATAGGGAAATCATATTGGACGGTTTGGATCGGTCATTTTGAAATAGATGAAAGAGTTTGGATCAACATGCACCCAAATTCCCGTACATTAGTATGCACTATAGTTTTTCTCTATGAATAAATATGAATATTATTAAAAAAATTATGATTAATGGCACAAATTTGGAATTTTTTGACAGAGAGGGATTTCTGTTTATTCCGGTAATCTAGTGATCTACAATAATATTTTGTTTATGATTTTGATAGCTCTATATTTTTATTATTGAATATATACACTCATGATGGCATCTCAATACACGTGCCTATATGGCTATATCTGACTGCATTTAAATATCTTAATAATTTTTGTCTCAAGTACAATATTAAAAATTTCTGAATGCTCCCCCTAATCTTTGCGTCTAGAAACTTAGTTCTACATTAGTAAGAAAATAACGATATATTTGATAAAAGCAAGTCTAAACGAAAAGGTGCAAATATCATTTAATCATTGTTGTGCATGTATGATTCCATAAAATAAATTAAAAAAAAAAAAAAAACAATGACAAAACCGGATAGGCAGAAATAAAAAAAATGAAAAAAAGGAAGGTTGCATGATTGCAGAGAAGGGAATGAATCCACAGCCGTTGGAGTCTTCTTCTATGACAGTATTGAGTATTGACTATCAGGCGGTCAGGCCTGTTTCCGTTTCCAAATTCCAATTCTCCTCTCCTCTCCTCTCCATCTCTCTTTCTCTGGCTCTCATTTTGTTTTACTACTTTCTACTACTATTCACGACTCGCGACTCAAGGTCAACGTAAGGTAAGGTGCTTTGTATATTGCCGGAACAAATCAACGCCTCGAACAACATACGGATTTACCAGGCACTCTCTCTCTCTCTCTCTCTCTCTAAATAACCTTAGATTAGTTGTTCTTAACGCAGTAACGAAAACTATTAAGTAATTGGACCTAACCAGCCTGTTCTGGTACTGATTTCTTATGTGTAATAGGTAAATAGGTGCTATCTTCGGTTCTTCTTTTGGTACTGTGGTTTTATACTTATCACAAGTGCTTTTTCATCATGCACTAAAGTTGTTTGTGAAAATGTCTGACCCAACAAATACCAGCAGAACCATCAATAAATAAACCTCCTCTTTTTTATCAACGTGCTTCTCAAGGTGGGATGTAGGAATCAATCTTTCAACTTTTAAAAACCCTACAATTGAAATACCTTGCATACACTCTCTTTAATAAAGAACTATATGAGCTAATGACAAAATCTGTTGTAGACATACCAGTATTTGTATATTGAAACCATGCTTTGGCCTACTGGTATGTTCTCAAAAAAGATTACAGGAAAATAAACAAAAATGAAGAGAAAACAGTGCGGACAACTTTTTTGGTCATGACAACAAAAGCTTACTGATGAACTTTCACCAAATTCACTGTTCTCTTTTTACACACATAACAATTGAAAATCTCTTGTGCGTTTTGTAGGTTTCTCTACCTGCCCTCTCTCCTCATGGAGAAGAATGGCAAAAGCATGATATCTAAAGCCATCGGACATGTCTCTTTTGTGATGCGTAAATGCCTCTTCAGCATACTCTCCATTGGCCCGGTACCAGCCCACATCGCGTTCATAATGGACGGGAATCGCCGGTATGCAAAGAGACATGCCTTGCACCAAGACAGTACCAATCCAGGTAGTGGTCATCGGGTTGGCTTTAAATGCCTCATATCAACCCTTCAATACTGTTATGAAATGGGTGTGAAGTATGTGACAGTTTATGCTTTTAGCATAGACAATTTTAAGCGGGACCCTCAAGAGGTTCAGTCGTTAATGGATTTGATGAAAGAGAAAATAGATGAACTGTTGACAGAAGATAGCGTGTTGAAGAAATTTGATGCTAGGATCAACTTTTGGGGTGATTTGCAACTACTTAGTGAGCCTGTACGTTTAGCCGCAAAGAAGGCAATGGATATGACAGTGCACAATAAGGGACCGGTACTTTCAGTTTGCGTCGCCTACACCTCAACCAATGAGATAACGCATGCAATAGAGGCTTCCGTAAGAGAGAAGCAAGAGAATGCTCCGATCGAAGTGAGTGATCTGGACAGAAACATGTACACGGCTGGTTGTTTGGAGCCCGACATCATAATTCGCACTTCAGGCGAGACCCGTTTGAGTAACTTTCTTCTGTGGCAATCCGATTTTACCCACTTGCAGAATCCAAATCCGTTATGGCCTGAGTTCTCACTAAGACACCTTGTTTGGGCTGTGCTAGAGTATCAAAACGTTCATGGGTATTTGAAAAAGAGGAAGGGGGAAATTGAGAAGAACAAATGAGATTCTTTTGCTTATTATTATCTTATAATTGTTTTTTTCTTATTAGAATTGCAACGTGGTCCTTTATAGCTACTATTTACATGATGATCTGGAGCTTAATTTTACAAACATAAATAAATAAAATATACTTAACTAAACAGTTCAGTTGTTTCTTCCATGTTCAACTTAGATATCTGTGAATCAATTGATGAGAGATTTTCTAGCACTTCCATCTTATAAATAAACGTATTTAAACAAGACTTTGCAAATGTGCAATGAAAGTATTGATACTAGCTCAACTTGGGGTCATTTTTAAGTAATTTTCATTGTCCAGTTAATACCAGAGGAAAGCACTGAATGGTATTGGTACCGTTGGTTTGATATATGATCTTGGTACAATGTGGCTTCATTCTTGAGTGCAACTGAGTGTTCCGTAGTGTTGAGTGGTTTGCGTAGGTTGTTTGCAGATGATCTGAATTCTTTAGTTTTCTGATATTAGATGAGTGCTTAGGGACTTTTTTCTGAAAGATGCAACCATAGAAGATCCCAAATACCTCAGCTGTGCTAGTTTTCCAATATCTGTAGACATTTAGCAAAGATCTACGTGTGCTAAAAAGGGGCATTCGTGTAAGCCGAGTATCAAGTCTCATTTAGCAAACAGCAAATCAGATTACAGAGTTCCTAGATAATCTAATATTTCTTAGAAATAAAATCAGATTACAGAGACAATGTAATGTTTCCGTCAAGAAACAAAATGCCGTCATTAAATGAGAAGTATAAATGTTTCACTGTTGTTGTTCTTTCTATCGGATTGGAGCAATCCGAATCCTGTGTCGCGTGACACAGCGTGTAGCGTGCGACACGGGCCGTCCGATCAGATCTTGACGGTTCATTTTTTTCGGGCCTTACAATCTGGTTACATGCACGGGGCTCTCTCATCCATTCAGATCTGATTGGACGGTCCTGTGTCGCGCTACAAGCTGTGTTGCGCACCACAGGATTTGGATTTGGATTGGAGGACCAAAGCATGTACGTGATTGATAAATGCAATCATTAGATGAGAAACAAATATATATATTCTCAACGACAATAACAACTAAGCCTTTTTGTTCCAAACAAGTTGGGATATATATATTCTCAAAAAAAAAAAAAAAAAAAAAAAGTATGCTACTCCTAATTGAGGAGAGAACTTAAATGAAGATTGACTGAAAAGCGCCGGACAGAGAAATAGTAGAAGCAATAAAGAATAAATTAGAAAGAATAGCGCTTTAATAGTTCATTAATTTGTTTAAGTCACTTGGTTAGTAACCGTAATGGATTCTTCATTCTAATCAAATCATGCCAAAATTGTCTCCGAGAGAGCTATACCGGGTCGATTTTCAGGTACCATCAGTTTACAATAGTGTCTTATCTAACTATTGTTTCCTGGACCATTACCAACAAGCAAATATCGTTCTCTTCCCAAATGGGGATTTTTCACATTTAATTACAAAACAGTCCGACCAAATAATGGGAACGTGTTGCTCTACCCATGGTCGTAGCACCAATGTAGCGCTTTCATTTGTTTGTCTCCTCGGTGTGGAATGTTCACCATGCAATCCAGGTGTTTGTGAAAATGCTCAAACTAAATTCTTATCATCAATAACCACCAAAGATGCCCAACAAATCATCCAAATATTGATCCATTAAATCTTCTCATTTATAGGAGATGTTGATAGGTGATGCTAAAATAAAACATTATGGAGACAACTTGCAATAAATTGTTTAATACACTTCGGGGATCCTTCTAAACCTCGGCCAACAAGGCATTCAGTTCCAACTTGCTAAGAGAAATTGAAGGGGTTTGTTAGAAGTACAACCTGTTCATGGGCGTCTACAAAGGAGGAAGGTGAAAATCAAATTTCTTTCTCGTTTAAATTAGTCATGTTGTAATGGAAGTGGCAGTTCTTACCGCTCATGTTAAAGAAAATATATATATATATATATATGGTCTTGTTGTTGTCTTCTGACAGTTGACTGTTGGTGCAGATTTTATCTGGGAAATATGGTCTTTTATGTACCTACTGCTTATATATGATGATGTTAGGTTTAATATTACGTATATTTGAGGACATGTTATATGAATACATTTCATGAAAACAAAATGTTGAGCATTTTCTCCCATATTCAACTACAACATCTGTAAATTAATTCATACGAGATAATTGAAGGACCTACTGGTATATGAATCATATACTTGAAGATGCACTTGTTATTTCTGACCTATAGCCTGAAATCCAAAATGTAAAGCGAGCCTCTGCATTTATGTAGTTAGTGCTAAAATTGATGACTGATATGTAGTAGCATCATGCTTTTGACTGAAGATGCTCTATAGCATATATACACTTATCATTTCCACCTCTTCTCTTGTAGATCAAAGTACAAGCACTTGTAAGCTCTCTCTTTCTGTCTCTCTCTCTCTCTATATATATATATATATATATCATGACCTCACAGTTTTTCTGTTATTAATTACATAATTGGTATTTATAAAACCATTAAACTACTTTTAATTGTCAGAGCCCTCTAACTATATGATGGTAAATTTAAACCAGTAATTCACTTTTAACCATGCCAAATTGTATAGAGCTACCAGTTCAATTTCAATTAATATAAAAAAATAGACAATGGCAAATCCATGCTGTTAGTCTCTGCCATAAGCCCAACAATTCAACCTTTCTCAGTCGTGCCAAATCAATTACATAATACCGAATACAATATCAACCAATGAGGTTCTCTCTCCATTTCACCACAAACAATCAAACAAGTCATAAATACATGGCACAGTACCTGTGGCATAGCACTAGTAAGTTAGTTCATGTTCTTATTCTGGTATCAAGGGCCAAGTGATATTGTATTTGAACATGTACTAAAGCTGTTTGTAAATATATTTAACCTAAAACCATCAGGATACAGAAGACAATGAACAAGTAATGACCCAAAATTATTAGGCCAAAAACCTTCAATTGTAGTCGTCATGCAGAGTGGAAAGGGACAATTCAGTTCTTCAGTTTCTCAAACCCCTTGGAATGGAAAATTGCCTTGCACATGCTAGCAGCTTTTTGCTGTAAATACTCTGTGAGCAGGACACTACTGACACTATTCGGGGCCACATCAAATGCTGACTAATCATCCGAGCCATGTCATCTATTCAAAGAAGCAGTCAACATAAATTAATTAGTTGTGTTTTATGCTGTCTTTTGTGATCTTCTAGGACTTTATTAAATGTATTTTGGTATTAGAAAAAAATGGTTGAGATGTATTAATGGGTAGTGAGTTTTAAATGTAATAGTTTGCTATATAAGCTAAATATGAGGATGTAATAGGCAGATTATTGAATGAATACAAATTTCTGAGTTTATTTCTACCTCTTGAGAGCTGAGTGTTACTCCTACACTTCTTTACTATTTGAAACCTCTATTTGATGGGTGTCAACTATGCCAGAAGTTTCGAGGATATCTCTGGAACCACAATAATAAGTAGAAATGCCAGGGATGGTTGACAAGTTTTACTTAGAGGTGATTATATATCATTTGACAGCTCTCCATGCTTACCTGAACAAAATAATTTTTCATTTGCAGGACTGATATTAATTATTTTTTGAACGCAGGTATCTGGAATATGGGCTTAAATGAGTAACATATAGTTAGGTTTTGTTTCTTAACTGATGAGGGTTTTTTGGGGTAAGAAGCTAGTAAATGAAATTATTTTCTATGGCAATGAATGCTGTTGCACACGTCCAATTGGTTTGGTTCATGTTTTTGATGGATTGGAAAGGTGGGTCATGTGTTCAACATGTTTGTGCTCACAAAGATATGGTGTGGAGAGATATGTGGCCCCACATATAATTAGGAAATAAATAAACTTTGTATGAATCGAGATTTGAGAAGGAAAATTACTTGTGGGGTGAAGTAACAGAGAGACAAACAACTATAAATTGTTCAAGAAATTTGTTACTTCCTTCTACAACTGGGCTGAGGCCTGAGGCGCTTAGGACGAGAGAAATTTTTTTTGAGATGGTTGACAGAAGCTAGGACGAGAGAAATTGAAGAGAGTTGTTATAGTATTACAGGTTTGAAAAAGGTGGAGTCTACACCCATCAAAAATAATGTCAACAATATCAGAAAGGTCTAGTTTTATTTATTTATTTATTTTTCCTCATGGTCCTTAATTATTATGTCCCATATGAGAAATATCCATTTTTATAATCTTTTTTTCGTTCGTTTCCTTTTTTTTTTTTTTTAAGAAGTTTAAACAAGAAACTACCCAAAAAAGAGTAAGGTTTTGGACTAACAGAAGGAACTTGATAATCTGATTGCACCTATGAGCCTAGAAAGTAGAAAGGATATTACAATGGAACTGTTGCGACTTACTATACAAGTAGTAGTATCTTGAAACCATGCTATAACCTACTTGGCGATCTCTCAAGAAAGATCAAACAAAATCAGTAAAATAAAGGAAGCAATGTCGTAGATCAGTGTTTGTGGAATATTTGGTTCCAACTCCAAAAGCTCACAGAGTAAACCTTATATATATATATATTGGTCTTTTCACATATAAACATTAAAATAATATCTGCTTTGCGTTATGTAGGTTTTTCTTATTGCAATCTCACCTCGAGAAGAATTGCAAAAGCAAGATAAGTAAAATCACTGGATATGTTAGTTTTACAATGCGTAAGTTCCTCTTTTCTGTTCTCTCCATTGGCCCTATACCAGCCCATGTTGCATTCATAATGGATGGGAACCGTCGCTTTGCAAAGAGACATACCTTGCTCCAAGATAGTATCGACCCTGCCAGTGGTCACCGGCTTGGTTTCAGATCTCTCATTTCAACCATCCAATACTGCTACGAAATGGGCATGAAGTGTGTGACAGTTTATGCATTCAGCATAGACAATTTCAAGCGGAGCCCACAAGAGGTTCAGTTGTTAATGGATTTGATGAGAGAAAAAATAGAGGAAATGTCGGCAGAAGACGGCGTCTTGAAGAGTCTCGATGTCAAGATCAACTTTTGGGGTAATTTGGAGCTACTTACTGAACCCACACGCTTAAGTGCAAAAAGAGCAATGGATACTACAATGCACAACAAGGGACCAGTACTCTCAGTTTGTGTGGCCTACACCTCAACCGATGAGATAACACATGCAATAGAGGCTTCTGTTAGAGACTTGAAAGGGAAAGATCAAGTTGAAGTGAGTGATCTGGAGAGAAACTTGTACTCTGCCAGTTATGCTGAACCTGACATCATTATTCGTACTTCCGGTGAAACCCGTTTAAGTAACTTCCTTCTGTGGCAATCAGATTTTACCCACTTGCAGAACCCGAAACAGTTATGGCCCGAGTTCTCACTCAGACACCTTGTTTTGGCTGTGCTGGATTATCAGCTGGTTTACGCATATTTGAAAAAGAGGAAGGAAGAAATTGAGAAGAATAAATGATTTGCTATTGTTGGTTTCAATTTAAATTTTTATTGGTTTGTGTGAGCTGTCTGTCGTTACGAATTTTCTAGTTGTAAGTTGTAACTGTGGAATTTCACTTCAAGGTTTTAGCAACTATTTATGTATGAAACTTAACTATGATACGGTGTGTGTGGGCTGTTAGTCATGCAGATTGGAGCTTAACTTTTTGTAAGAATAAATATATAGTTTTGAGTAAAATACAAAATAACGAAAAGTTAAAGATATAATTTTAAGTGGTCTCTCTCCCATGTTTTCAACTCGATATTTGTGAATTGACTGATAAAATGTTTCAAAACTTTGGGCTCACGATTATACTATTCGTATACTTCCAAAATTTACAATGTAAGGCTTTATTTCGTATAGATGCATGCAATGAAATACAATGGTTAACTAAGGATACGCATCATCCTTTCGGTTCAAAATATGCGATATAGAAATCAACTATTAAAATAATGCTCCTGGCTCCAGCGATTACCAGTTTCAGAGAGAAATAATTTTGGCAGCAAAGCAATTGTGGCTATGTGATCAACTAGTTAAGGCCTTAAGGGTGACGCTGGAATTTTTCAATTAGCTATTTAGCTGTACTCTTGTTTGATTTTTGGTATATATATAACGCACTCTTGATAATGAGAAAAATTGGATATAACCCCTCAAATTTTCTCCATTTGGAAGTAACCTCTGAAAGTGTCTTTTTCAAATTCCAGATGTGCTTCCAATATTGCAAATTGCTACAACAAGAAAAAGATTAAAAAAAAGGTGCTATCAAATTACTTGGATTACACATTTAATAAATTTGATAATTGTATCCATTGAGGTAGTAATTTGTTAGTTTTGTATGACAAATCGTTTGTTACACATAATATCTGAGCAAGCAAATATACTGTAGGTCCTGCAGAACTTATATTAATTTCCTCAATTGAAATATATACTTATTAGTATTTCCATTCGCAGCAAAAATTTATCCACTTAACTAAAATCTTATATACAATCTTGACTGGAAAAAAAAAAAGGATGGCTGACTTTTTATGAGATTGAATATTCCATTTTAGGATTAATCTATTAATCGACAGAAAACAGGCCATCAACAAAGTTTTTGGTGTTTTATATTTTCGGTCAGTGGACAAAATGTCCTGTGACAAACTTATTAGAAAAAAAAATTATAACGAGAATCTCATTGTAATACATAGAAAGAAACATGTTTAAAAAAAAAGATATAATTGTCTAAAAGAAAAATTACTCGATCAATTATACTCTTTCATACTTCAGAAAATTCCTATTTCAATTTAATTTTAGAAAGTAAATTTTACTTGAGCGAGGGGTCCTAATGATCCAATCAAATTAATAACAGCCATTATCAATCAACTCGTTGTATCCAAGCATACTCAATTTCGGAAAACTCTACTAAGATTGTTCTCAGGAGAAGGATTAAAAGTCTACTAGACTAATGTTATAAAAATTGCACTGCAAAAGTTATCCTACATAAGGCACTCCACAAGCACATTCACTGACTTACCATTAAGCTTGCTGGACTCCTGCAATTAATTAAAACCACATTATGAAAGTTATGCAATTCCAAGGGATAATGGTAACATATACATGAAAAAACATATACTAGCTAGAGAAATTTTTTGAAACAGAGGAGATGTCCTTACCTTGAATTTTGGTAAACCAAGGAGGCAAGCACATTCAACCACTTCACCTCCAGCACGTTCTAAATGGAAAAGAAAATGTTAAATAAAATCAAAATGAATTGTGTGAGAAATAATGGAACGGAATTCAACTGTTCTACCATGGAAAAACATTAAAAGTTCATGAATAACAAACAATAATAATTTGATTAGTTTACGTATGTATATCACTAATAAAACTATAACAAAATCTATTAATATTAATTGGAAAAGCATTTGATTGCTTGAGCAAATGTTTTTCCAATCCCACTAAATTTATTAATAACACCTCCTACTTTGAAAAATACAATCTTTAAATTATGATATACTAAATATACATACCGATAAGTCTTATAGCTGCAGACATAGTTCCACCGGTTGCAACGAAGTCATCGATAATCAGCACCCGCTCATGCGCTTCTAAGGCTCCTACATGCATCTCCAAACAGTCTTTGCCATACTCCAAAACATACTTCTCTGAAATAACTTCACCTATATTTGATCAAATGAAAAAACTATATCATCATGCCATACAGGCTATAAGATGTTTATGACACAGAGAAAGAGTAGAATGGAAAGTAAAGATATGTGCACTGTACCTGGCAATTTCTTCGGTTTTCTCAGGGGAATGAATTTTGCTTCAATTTCTAATGCAACTGGAGGTCCAAAAATAAATCCTCTTGCTTCAATGCCTTGAAAAGAAAGTGAAAACGATAACAGGATAAGTCTTTGCACATAGAGGTACAAATCAAACATTTTTTTTTCTATATATTTTGGTTCAAAGGCTTCAAATTTAACAAAAAGATTTGAAACCAAATTCTCGGATATAGCAAATTGATTTCTCAATTAATATTTGCTTCTAAGTGTAAAATTAATTGCCAGCATAAGATACTTTCAGTTCAGTTTTTGAAGATAAATTGGGGGTCAAACCTTCCAACTTATTTTTAAATTTAAATTAAATTAAATGTCTATAAAAAATCTCCAGCCAGATTTCGAACCTGCGACCTTTCACTCAAAATGTCTTACTTTTTGCCACTAGACCAAAAGCTGATTCTCTAATACTTTGAGTTTAGTTATTAACATTGTCGATTATGACTCAAACAGCAAGGAATTTCAAGAAACTGAAAGATGATCTGATCCAATTTTCACTAAGAAAGGCTTTTAATTAATCCAAACACACCCTAAAAGTGTATATAAAGGTTTAATTCGCCAGATATTACTAACTCATAGTTCTCAACCTCTATTCTCAAAGCTCAATTCTCATCCTATTTTCATAATCATGAATAACTAATTCTAATTTTATTCTCAAATGATGCAAACACACCCTATATGAAACACACCAATAGGAGGCGTTTGGTGGAGGAATAAGAAGGGCGTAACTAATGATGGCATAGTTTCTTATGCGAAGTTATGCCATGTTAAGGACATAGAATTTGTAACTGATATCTCAATTCCATGTCATCCATCTATCCAATAAAGGTATATATTGGGCTTCAACAGTGACATTGAATAATTAATCCATGCGAATATGCGATGCTCTTATGTAATTTCGCACTTCTTTTGTAAGGCTTTTAATTTTGGCGGAAACAGGGATCACCACAATTTTAATTGTTATTAACTATTTTTTATTATATATTGATCAGGTTGTCTAAGTACAAGCTCCAACAAGGTACAATTTTATGAAGTAAAAAGTCAGGTTTCGGAAAACCCTGAAAATGCTTGCACGTTTAGATTGGAAATACTTTTTATTCTTCATAATTCCTTGAGGTGGGATTCAAAAAAAAAAAAAAAAAAAAAAAAATTTGTGGTTGTGGGATGTATCTGTGGGTGGTGTGATCGTCCTTGAAACCGAATCCGAATTTGCTGTTGCGCGACAAATGGTGTAGCGCACGTACGAGCCGTCTGATCTTGATCGGACGGTTAATTTTTTACGGGCCTATCAATCTAGGTTACATGCACGGGGCTCCCTTGTCCATTGGATCTTGATCAGACGGCCAGCATGCCGCGCTACACCATGTGTCGCACGGCAGCGGATCTGAATTTCTTGAAACCTTGACTGGTGATTGCACATGAACGATAATATCTAACTGCACAAAACCGGACCCACAAAATAAGATTCACAGTGGTAATAATTGTAAGCAACTCGCCACACATTCCATCAATCAATATTCATCATAAAGGACCGAGACTGCTTATAAAAGATACGCCATGCACAGTCAATTTCATCAAACCCAACATGCAAACATTGATATATTGTATCTTAAAGAAGCTGTTTCTTTTGTGTATTTTGAGGGGGAAAAAAGAAAAAATAAAATATATAAATGTATTGTGACAATTAATACTAAGTTGCATAAAGCCGACATTCTGACAACTTCTCTCACGAATCACATATTCACATGCACTACCCAAATCCAAAATGAATAAAAAAATTAAATTGAAACCGTACGGAATCAGACCTCCCATGCACTTTTTAAGGCCTTAAATACTACACCTTTTTTTCAACTTGCAATAACCTATTCACGTTCCTTCTACCTCCACAGCATAATTTCTTGACTACTGTTCCATCCTTAGCGAAATTAGATTTGCATTGATGGACACTACTAGCCTTCTTACCTAACTAACTTAAAAGAGCATGCTTTTGTATTTTATTAGTGCTCTTTCAATATCAAGTTTTGAATCTACAATATTAGTTTGTCATTATTTGGTGTTCTATGCGTGGCATGCATGTTGTTTGATTAGGTGACTCAAAGGCCAAAACTATATACCACATGCATGCCTGGTTTGCTGATGTTGGTTTTGAGTTAAAATTTGTCATGCAAACAAAGGCTTCAAAAGGTTTAGAGATGAAATTGGATGACCCAAAATAAGGAGAAAATGTGCGCAAGAACTGTATATGAAGAGATGGAATATGTACCGGCAACAGCATCGATGCGCATGCCTTTATATCTCTCGACAAACATGTCGATCACATCCTTGAACACTTTCGGCTGTAGCAACAGAGTTGTTATGTCATTGAACATGATTCCTACACTCAAAAAACAAAAGAAAGATCACAAAAAATTGATTTAATAAATTTCAAAATTCAAACATTCTGTTTTAAGTTTTCTTTTTTGGAAATTTTGTTTGGAAGAGCTCCTTTCAAGTTTCAAGATCAGAAACCATATGTAGGCATTTTCACTAAAATTAGCATGGACTCTTCACTCTTCTCATCAATAACTCAAACATGCAAATAACCTATACTGTAATTTATTTTCTTCAGAGGAGAGAGAGAGAGAGAGAGAGAGAGAGATAAAGAGACCTGGTTTGGGGAAGTCCGGAACAACTCGAATGGAAGAAGTGATGGCCTTCAGACGGGGATCTTCAATTGTACCATTGATCTCCTTCTCTACCATCTTTGATTTTATTTCTTCCTTCATTTCAATTTTTTATTTTATTTTTTTTCCCAAATCTCTCCTCTCCTGCGTATATATATGTGTAGTTTCTCCTTACTTCCTATTATTTTTTATCTTTCTTCACTGATTCTCTCTTCTTCTATATATGCTGTCACACACAGGTACTACTTACCCGTGTGTGTCTGTCTCTCTGTTTATAGACAATTGTATCAGCTACCCAGCGGAAAAAAGTACTCCTACTCAGTTTTGGAACTTTTTATTTGTCTACCTCGCATTTTACAAAAACAACATAATTATACGTACTGATATTTTTGAATTTTAAAAATTTAACAATAGTATGCTAGCACTAATACACACATTCGGCATAAACACCTTGGCACGCTGTGCAGTTCCACACACACACACACACAAAAAAAAAAAGGAATGTTTGTACTAGATGATTTTTTTTTTTTCAGAATTACAATGTGAGAATTAAGGTCATAAAATATTAGTGCAGTAAAATATTGAGATTATGATACAGTTTATCGAAGCTAATGTACTAATTTAGATTTTTGGAATAGTTGCTAACCGAACTATTGGTTAGAATATTAGTGAAACACTAGAGCTAGCAACTATTTTGTGCAGCTATTTGCTCATCCAAACGCCGTCTAATGTTTCAAATATATATGTACTAATCGAAGATTTCCGTTAATTTATTGGGTAAAGGTATGGATAAGTCTATTACATCTTCGTTAATTATCCGTACCGTTATATATATGGTTTATAATCTTTATCATAATAAAAAAAATATAATTGTAAGATTCAATTGATACGTTAATAACAAACTATATCAGAAAGATATGATTGTAAGATTCAATTGATATGTTAATAATTAAATTAGACAATTACATTATTAGATTTGATTTGAGATAATACTACATTAAATTGGAAAGATACGATGGTAAGATTCAATTGATATGCTAATTATTTTTTCGATTTTAATTCACATGCTACATCGTTCATTCACGGACTACATTAAAAAAAATCACTAAACTTTTTCAAAACATTCCTTCTTCTCCGTTATCGTTTGAGAAAATATTATATAATTAGTAATTAGTTATGTACGTAATTTTTTTTGTGACAACTGACGTGCAAAGATATTGTATGATTTTATTATATTTAAAGTATTATTCAATGTTACATTTTATTAATATATTTATCTGATATTATTTATTTATCCCTGTTGTACAATTTTTTTTCATTGAGTTATTATCCAATTTTTTACTGTTATCCTACCCTTACCGTTAATTCTTAATGGGTAAGGGTAGGGTATGGGTAAAGTCAGTTTTTAACGGGTAAAGGTAGGGTACGGGTAAAGAAAATTTTAACGGGTACCGGTATGAAAAATATCTCTACCGTATCGTACCCTACCTATTGACAGCCCGTAATCAAATTTAGAACTATTACTTATTGGTCCAAAAGTAGCATCTTTCCTCCTACTTTTAATTTCTTTTTATACAAATTATACATGCATTAAATAAATTATAAGCATAGTCGTATTAATTTTTTTTAAATCATCAAGATATGCTAACATTATTCTTGTAAAAACTATGTTTCACAAATAAAATATGCTTCAGTTTAATTGCATGTAGTTGATCATCGAGTGGAACATTAAGAAAAGGTCCTCTTTTACCCTAGGCCAGCGAATGATAAACAGTTTTTTCTTTTCTTTTTTTTGTTTTGATAATCCAAATTTCAGATACGCATGAAATCGGGAAAATAGATAGGTCAAAAATTTTGTTATAAGTACCTTTCAAGTTTCTATTTATCAAAACTCCGTACTGGAATAACGAAAGCTAAATTGATGTTACATCTTGCATCATTTGAAATTCTGTAATTACAGGGGATTTTATATAGCTTTTATTTAACTTTTTTAAGATAAAGATGGAATTAACTTTTCCAATTTTTAAATTTTTCCCCAGAATATTCCAATGAACTTTCAAACCCATAAATTAAAGCTTTCATTAGATTTAAAATATTTTTTATGCAATAATTATATAATGCTTTTGTTGTTGTAGAATAAAAGTGTATAGAAGTAGCACTAGTCCCTCTGCCATTTATTTCTCGTCTCTTTTTTACTAGTTTTCTAGTTCAAGACTTTTGTAAATTCATGCTTTATTTCAAGACCTCGACAAAAGTGCGATAGGCGTGGGGTTTTTCAAGGTTTGTGTTTGATAGGACTGGCAACGAGTCGTGCTGGAGCGGGCTGACCTTAATTATTGAAGTTTGATTTCAAATTATGTTAAATATTATAAATTAGTTAACAAAATTATACATTAAGTCAATTTCTAGTTATTCGAGCAAGTTGAATTAGATTCGAGCTCAAAATCTGGCTGGGGTCTTTCATAGACATTTAATTTAAAAATAAATTGAATGGCTTAGACCCCAAATTTATCTTAAAAAAAAAAAAGATTCGAGCTCAAAAGTAGAGCCAATTTTGAATAAAACACTTAAACACGCATCGCCGTGGACTCAAGCTAGCCACAACCCACTAGTTTTTTGCCACCATATGTCTTCTCTCAATTCTTCAAAACTAACTAAATATATTCAAACAAAAAATTTAGACCATTCATTTGAAATCCTGCATTTTAGTCAGCTTTCTCAAACTCTTTAGGTTACAGAAGTCAATCATTGAAAAATGTTTAGCGTTTTTTTTAAGAAATTGACGCAGCAGCTGCCAATCTGAAAAATAATAATAATAATAATAAATAAAGTTTAATGTTGCGTAGTGCAATTCTTCTTTCCTTTTTTTTAAGATAGATTAGACTTCACCTCCAAATTACAGAGAGGTGGCATGCAGACCGTACCACAACTTCGAAGTACATATTACTACTTGTAATTATAGTAACAAGCTGGTCATGATGCTAATTATAGTAACAAGCTGCCAAACTGGCATGCAGACCAATTCAACCCATCTCTTTGGGCATCTTGTATAATATAACATTAACTCTTCTTCTAGAAGTAATTATATATACTATCAAGCCACTATTAAGAAATTTAAAAAGAACCATGCAATGCCTAACAAAGAATAAACCTGTCTTTAAAGCAACAGAAAGAAAGTGAACATGTGTGGACTGGGGAATTAGGTATTGGTTTGAAGGTAATTGTGTCTGATTCAAATTGTGCTGCAGGAAATCCGGATTTATGTAAAGTTCATATCATCAAATTCATACTCTCCTTTTCAATCTTTTAATGCGACACGTCACACGTGAGATTCCATGAGTTCACACTTCACACTTGTTGCTTTCGTTTCTTTTCCTTCTTCTTTCCTTTTTCAAATTCTGAATTTAGATGAGATTTTGAAGTAGGAGAAAGTATCACGGGAACCGTTTCACCTTTGCAAGGTTCAAGAGAAGGTACTAATTAATTAATTTCAATCCTTTTATATCCAACATTAAATTAAAAGACCGTCAGTTTCAAGAAGTGCCATTTTTATTTTTTTCATTTTATAAAATTTAAATTGTTAGTTTTTATTATTCATGCTAATTACATACATACAAAAAAAAATAGGATAATTAAGAATCAAGGAATAAAATGAATTGTCAGAATTTTAGTAATTAATTTTAATTTGTCATTAAATATTTGACAATGAATCATCATCAATTTATTATTAATTATTAATAAGAATAATGTCATAAACTACCAACAACATAACAGAGGGTCTTTCGTGGCTAGCCTATTTAGTATTTTTTTTGTCTTTTGTATGTCATTTATATAATATTTGTGACAGAGTACAGGTTCTCTGAGGCGAATCGGCCGTGTCAGTCCACGGAGGATTACATTAACATCGCCACACTCCATAGTACATTTACATATCGCAATTACAATTGGGCACTGTTCTATAGGTTTGCTAGCTACAGTTCCAACAGAACACTCTTCCACTGATGGACATGTGTACCAGTACCTCCACCAAAATAATTTACAATACTATACCTGAATTCATTTTTAGAAGTGTATCTGAATTCTTTTTTTTTCGGTTCAATAAATAATTCAAAATTCGTGGACAATTTTCGTTAAACCAAGACAAACGAATAGAAGGAGATAGGTATAAAAAATTTGACAAAAAGATCTAAAAGATAATTTTTTTCTCAAGCATGCAGATAAGAGATGAAAGTAAAAATTACACTATCCGTTCTAAATAAATATAGCCGAAAAGTATTTTAAAAAAATAATAAACTTTTTAAGTTTGAGATTGAATGCTTGTTAGCTCGTTCATATAAGAATTCAAACTTTATGCACGTTCTTAGGCCTGTCAACAGAACTCATTTACCGTTATTGTATTACGTTAAGGATTAATGTAACGAATAACGATAAATAATTTAGTTGCATTTCGATAATGACACAACAAACGAAACAGGGATTGGAACAAATAACACATGTCATTTACTGAAATCGTATATTTTGTACATGCCGTTTAACGAAACGGTTAACGAAACACCAAAATTGTATCATTTTTTTAGTGGTACGGTAAATGAAATGGGTTGTTCCGTGCTATTTCACCACATTTGACATGCCTACACATGCTTGAGTTGGGCAACAAATTTTTTTAAATATAATAAATTAGTAATGAGGAGGTTGGCTCAATCATAAAATTAGTTCTTTGATGTAATTCTATCTATATTTATCATTTTGATTTAGAGTTCTCAAATTTTCTCTGCTAAAGAATTTTAAAAGGAATTTTGTTATTTGCACTTGAAAAGATCATTAATGCTCTATTTTTAATCTATATCCGTGAAGGCCAACAAATACTAAGAAGAAATAATGTATATGCTTATATCTTAATATTTTTTACACCACTTGATAGAACTCTCGTAGTTATATAGTGATGCACTAACAAAAAAAAGAAAAAAAAAAAACAAAGGATATATATGCAGGAGAAGGGGGAAAAAATATAAGATGAGTGGAAAAACATAGCATATATGGGATATATCTAGATTTGAGAGAGTCATGATGAGAAAGAAGTGTTTTTGGAGATAGAAGATGAGTTTGAAAAATTCTAACGAAGGGTAGATGGATTTTACAGAATCACAAGTTGCAATTTAAAAGGACTAAGAAAGTGGGATTCCATGGGTTCGCTCAGGCGATTCCATGGCTTCCCCCTCGTAGCTTGCCTAGCTACAGTAACTCTCCCATGACTTCTCCAATTACTCCTCCCCACTAAGCTTTTCGTATGTTTCTTGCTTCTCTCTACAACAAAACCGCCCCAATTCTAGTAAACTTTTACTGACTGGCTACCCTCACCTCATTTACTGCCCCCCCTCTTTTATGAGCTAATCCAGCAATTTTTTTGTAGCTAGTGGTTTATTTGGTACCTCTGTGTTGTAGTTCTGGTGACTGGCCTCGTAACTCTTTATTTCTACCTTGCTCTTACTGATTTTTACTTCTACTTTGCATTTACTGGTCCTGTTTTTACTGTTTAGGTGAGATTCCCTCAAGCAATGTCTCTCTCATACTACTGCCCTACATTGTACCTTCCGATAGGGGAATTTTGGATACCCTTATACCTAGTACACGACTGGCCACCTATTCTACCAACATTGAATGCTTCTCCAAACTACCTCCTGCACCTTGGTGAACCGAAGAAGAAGATAGCAGTAAGGGATGATGCACATGGACCGGGTTTAGGAACATCTCTGAGTTTATCGAATACTGTCTACTCCAGAGGGTTGACTGAGATGACCTCACAGTCTAAGGCACCAGCAGGCACGCGAGCTGAGCATGACACATCCTTAATGAACTTTCACCCAAACAACAAACTGGTTTTAACGATTGGGGCCTTTATGATTACCAATGTGGGAAATGTAACCAAGTGTCTCAATCTCTAGTCTATTGGAAGCCTGAGTGGGGTCCATATTCCTAAGCCTGTGTGGCAAATTAACTGCTGTAACAAGACAATTGATCCCCCTATGGCCACTGATCTTTTTTCACCTATTTGGAATTCTTACATTGCTGACAAAGAGAAAGTTTCCCTTAATGAAGGTATGTTTTGCTCAAGTGGGGACACCTTGAATAGAGTATGTACTGCCAATCCCACATTCCTTAACTCTCTCCCCAAAAATTCTGACTCACTCTACTCAACAGCTACCTTTTCTTGGAACAGTGTTGCAAACCATACCTCTTACTATAAGGCCTCCACTGAAAACAAATTAACCTCCGTGCAAAACCCAACCCCAGAGCTGAAAATGAACCTTAGTGATGATGAATTCATTCAGCGGTTTGCCAACTGCACCCGGCCAGTGCTGTCCCACCTCAGCAGGACCTGCTACCGGAGCAGGCGGAGGAGGTTGCTGACTAGTCCCTGTGCCTTGTTCTGAAAGTGATTACAGACAGGCTGGTTCTAGATGAGCCTTTCATCAACCAGATGAGAAGGGCGTGGAAAACTACGATGCCGGTGAACATTGCTTTCAACTCAAAAAATGTCTATATCGCAAAGTTTAGATCCCACCTAGATGTGCAGCATGTTCTTGAGGATGCTCCATGAGTTTACCGCACTGACTTGGTTGTTGTGGAGCGGGCCACTGACCCACTAAATATTGGGGATGGCATGTTCACCCATATTGAGCTGTGGGCCCAGCTGCATGGCAAACATCAACAGCTTCTCTCGATCAAGAGCTCAAATGTTAGCAGAAACCATCGATGCTAGAGTGTCTCAAGCTATACCAGTGACACAGGGAGGAAGAAGACTACTTAAGACAAGGATTAGGAGACCTACTGAGGATTCTTTGCCAGATAGAATAGGTATAACTCTCAAATCTGTGGGTCGGTTAGATTTTCTAGTGGTTTATGAGAAGATTGGGAGACACTGCACCTACTGTGTCATGTTAGATCATGATATCAACACTTGTAAAGTATAGTTGAGACTGGATCGGTTAGCTAGAGACCCAAGATACTCAGACTTACCTGAGTTGCAACAACTTGAACCACAGAAAGTTGGTGCTTGGATAAACAATGCTACCATGCTCCCCTCTGACTTCACACCCCCTAGTCCCCAAACTGTGCCAGTGAATGTCCCGGGTCATGATCTACATATTGGAGACCGCAACCCCCCTCTACTAGCTCGCCCTAATAATACTCAACCCAACCAAGTCAACATTGATCGTGGTCAACCTGAACAAGAGAATTTTGCTAACTATCCGACACTAATGTATCCTTACATAGGCCCTACCGCTCTGTCCATGTCAAACTTGGACCGGACTGGGCAAACCACCTCCTCAAAGAGCCTGCCACACAACCCAATAAACCAAGTTTTCCAAAACTATAAACATCCCCAAACTATTTTCCCCCACCATAAAGATGCTCAGTTTGATAACTGCTTGGGGTCAGACCTTGCTCTGGCCTCCTCCTCTGGCATTAATTTGCTTCCTCCGGCTGTACAAGCCACCTCAAACAAAAAGGCAAGGGATGCGGGCCCGAATCAGCCCCACGTTCTTTTATGAGTCTAGTTTCTTAGAATTGTTGCGGAAGTGGAGGCCGCGTGACAATTCCCACTATGGCTTGTATCCTCTACAGCACAAGGGCTTCTCTAGCCTTTGTGTCAGAGACTAAGTGTGACACTTATCAGGCTATCAAGCGGATTGCAAGGCTGCCATTAAAGAATCATGAAATAGTGCCCTCTGTTGGGAAATCGGGTGGATTGTGGCTGTTATGGGATAACACATACCAGGTTGATATTCTTGAAAGATCTCATTATTACATTTTTGTAAAAATCACCACCTCTGTCCTAGAACCGCTTTGGATTTTGGGAGCTATTTATGGTGACCCACACGACTTTGTCACTGAGTATATTTGGGAGAGAATTGTGCACTATGCAACTGTGGATCCTAGGTCGTTATGTGTTATTGGTGATTTTAATTCTATTTATGTCCCGTTAGAAAAATATGGAGGTTCTAGAACAAAGAGCAAGCACAGGCTATTTCAATCGATGATTGCCACTGCAGGTTTAGTAGACTTGGGCTATCATGGACCAACTTACACTTAGGCCAATAATCAGAGCCCAAGAAGATTTATCATGCAGAGGTTAGATAGAGCACTTGCTTCAGTGTCCTGGTGCACTATGTATCATGAGGCTAAACTATTCCATCTGCCACGTCAAAATAGCAACCACTGTCCCATACTTCTAAACCTGAAGCCAATGAGAAAAACTGGCTCGAAGAACTTCAAGTTTGAGAATTGGTAGATATATCGTGAGGATTTCAAAGGGGTATGCCAAATAGCAACAGAGAATAGTGGTCTTGAGTGAAATAATGTGCTTAATAATCTCAAGCAGGAGGCTAAGAAATAGATAAGGAAAGTCAGAAAGTCTGATTGAGCCTTAGAGGAGGCATAACAAAAATTGATTGAGTTCCAAAATAATGATACAAATTTGATTGCGGGAAGGGAGATGCATGAGCTGCAAAGGGAGTATAACTCAAGGTTGTTAGAAGTACAGACGTATTGGGCTCAAAGGACAAGAGTTAGATGGGCTGACATAGGGGATATGAACACTAGTTTCTTCCACTAAGCCGTAGCACAGAGAAAAAGAATTAATCGGATCTCCAATTTGGAGGTTGAGGAGGGTGTGATGGTTACATATGAGAATTTAATTAGGAGGGCTTTTGTTGACCACTTTAAAGCAATTTATGGGCCAAATGAAAATCAGGAAAACCTCTACATCAAACCAGAAATAATTCAAAGTTTACCCGTATTGCAACTAGGGGAGGCAGAATATATGGCGCAGCAACCAATTGACCAGGAGATTATTGAGACATTTTTTTTCATACACCCAGATAGAGCAAGTGGGCCTGATGGTATAAATGGAAAAGCAGTGCAATTGTATTGGGCTGAACCAGGCCCATCTGTGATGTTTGAAGTAAAGAACTTTCAAACAGCTCACCTGAATACAAAATTAGCTGTTTCAAATATGGTGTTGGTTCTTAAAGTGGAGTGTGCAAAACGCGTCACTGACTTCAGACTAATTTTAGTTTGTAAATTTCTGTACAAGGTCATCTCTAAAATCCTAACAAACCGCATGAAGAGATTCATCCCAGCCCTGGTTTTCACCAATCAAACTACATTCACCCCGGGTAGGAACATTTCTGAGAACATGGTTGTCATTAGAGAGGCCATGCACTCTATAAGAAAGAGTAGTTTCCAGCCTCCGAGCTTCTGTTTAAGTGCGACCTCTCAAAAGCATTTGATAGAATGAAATTGGAGTTCATCTTTAAAGTTTTGGTTGTGTTCGAGTTTCCAGGAGAGTTTATACAATGGATAAGAGCATGTGTTACCATGGCTCGCTTCTCAATTCTTATCAATGGCAAGGCAGACGACTTTATTACCCCCAAAAGAGGACTACGACAGGGGTGTGCTTTATCCCCCTACCTGTGTTATCATATGCATAGATATATTCACTAGGATGCTCGTGTACCATGAACAAAGAAGGTATATTCGCGGTCTTAAGCTCTCACCTGCTGCTCCAACATTAACTTCCATTATGTTTGCAGATGATCTTGTTATTTTTGGTGAAGCAAGTGCGCAGCAAGCAATAAGGGTGCACGAGATCATTAATAGGTTCTGTCTACTCTCTGGCCAAGCGGTTGGCTGCGACAAATCTAGAATCTGATTTTCTAGAAATACACAGGCCAGTGATAGACAATGCATAGAAACTATATTCAATGTATAGCAGAACGATGATATGCACACTTACCTAGGGCTCCCAATCACTGCCTCAAAACCGACACACTATAGCCCCTTGGTAAACAAAGTGCAGTCAAAGTTGGAAGCATAGTCAACAAAAACACTATCCCAAGCAGCAAAGATAGTTCTAATCAAGTCGGTGGTTGAATCGATGATTTTATACACTGTTGCGGGGGGCCCACTTCCAGCTTCTGTTTCTTCTAAGCTTAACTCTATGATCAGGTCTTTCTTTTGGGACAACGGAGGTTAGCAAAAGATGCATCTTGTGGCTTGGGAAAGAATTGCTAAGCCGAAAGATCAAGGAGGATTAGGACTGAGAGATGTAACTATTATTAGCCGAGCTATGATGCTAAAGTTGTTGTGGAAGTTGGCATCAAAAAAATACACGAGCAAACCCTGGATTGCTTTGTTGACAGCCAAATATAAGTCTAGAAGGAACCTCTGGCTTTCCCTTGTCCCGTCTGACTGTACCAAACTTTGGAGAGGTATTCTTCAAGTAAGGGATGTCCTGAAACAGTCAATTCGATGGCAGGTGGGGAGGGGTGACATGTGTATGGTATTTGCTGAACCGTGGCATGATTACTGGCAAGTTGTTCCTCCCCCTAACAATGCTCACATGGCACTGCATGACCTGCTGTATGATACTGGTACAAATTGGTCACATGATAAGCTGGCTAGCACCTTTGAAACTGGGGTGGCTCTGCGTGTAATTACCCAGTATCCTCAACCGCCAATGCTGATTACAGGCAGAGAAGATAGGTTGATATTCACAGGTGCGCCTGATGGCCAGCTTTCTTTTGCTCAAGCTTGTATTCTGCTACAGGGACAAAACAGGCCGTTGACATCCCAGCTAACACAACTTCTCAAGGTGATCTGGCACTATCTGGGTATCATGCCCCGGATCAGATTGTTCCTTTGGAAAATGCTCTTGGATGCTATACCAATTAGAGGAGCCTACGCGCACAAGCTAGGATTTCAAGCTCCCGAGTGCTCGGTGTGCCAACAAGATGGGGAAGTTACTGGCCATGCTCTCTTTACCTGCCCGTTCTCCAAAGCCTACTGGTATGCCTCACAATTTAATTTAAGAACAGAGCTTTTGCCTGCTGACATTATTAGCTTGCTTTTCTCCATATGCCAGTCACTACAGGGGGTACAGTTTACAGCATTTGCTAATCAAGTGTGGGCTCTTTGGAAGCAAAGGTGTGCCTATGTCATTGAAGGAAATAAACTAGACTTACATGCAGTTCATCACTTGGCAAATCATTACAACTCGCTCTCAAGAATGATTTCAGCTATGCAGATTCCCAGCTCCTTAAAACACATTTGGGGAAGTCATGAATATCAGATGGAACAAACTGAGGTTTGTTTTGTGGATGGCTCTTTTAAGGAACCAAATGAAGGAGGCTGGACATACATCATATGCCGAGGGGAAGCCTTGCTGCAATTTGGGTACCAATCAAGGAATGTCTCTTCCCCACTGGAGGCCGAGTTACAAGCTATCAGTTTGGCTATCCAAGAGGCTGAGAAGCTGAACCTGCAAAAATGCATCTTTTACACGGATTGCTACCACCTGTAACAGGTTTTAGAAGGAAGAAGGTCTATACACACCATACCATGGGAGGTGTTTCATAAAGGGTCTGAGTTGTTAGTTGCCTTGCGCAGTCACCAAGGATTTACTTGTAGGCACTGTCCAAGAGATAGAAATCGGGAAGCTCATGCTTTAGCAAACCATGTCAGATCAAAATTAGTTAACTATATTGGCTTTACTTTTCCTCTTTGTCCTAAGTTCTTGATTTTCAGTTCACAGGAGGTTTGTCTTTTCATGTTTATTTGTGTACTCCTGTGTAAACGGTTCTTCCATGGAATGTTTTGCCTAAGGGCCTTTAACTGCCAAAAAAAAAAAAAGAAGTTGCAATTTAAAAGATGAATTAATGTAACAAGTCAAATTTTTAGACTGTAGCCTTTTAGCATAAATATATTATTTTATTGTCATATTCATGTGCTTGACGAGTTATATGGCTAGATTAGATTTTCAAAATAGACAACTTTATAAAACTCGTGTGCGGAATTTTTATTTTAAAATTTCGTACTGTTTTGTTTCGGGGTTGTTTAATTTGTGATTTGTACTTTGTGCATAAAGATGCATCTTTAACAACCATGCATACTATTATATAATTATAAACAGATCAGTCATGGTATTATAAATTATTTTGGTCAAGTCATAGATGGAAGTATTATCACAATTAAGAACGAGAACAGAGAAAGACAGTAGAAAATAAATTGGAGCGGAGTCAGAGTGCAACAGATGGGACAAAGAGATCTCCGCGGCAGGCTCTCAGAGATTCTCATAAATATTAATATATTGTTTTTCATTTATTAATTAATTAATTAATTAATGAGAGCATTTTAAATGCAGTTGCAGAAATGCAGAAATGCAGAATGGATATTGGATAAGCAAGTGTCTGGGCCCCACTTCCACCAGGTTCTGCCACTCTCACCTTTGCTTGTTTGCAGTTGCAAATCGTGTAATGTTCCTATGCGATGAAAATAAAATCTTAAAAAAATAAAAAATTGTGTTCTGTTTGCTCCGGCGCTGCTGCAGCTGCGCAGTGCTACCATTGAACGAAGTGTGTGTTCTGATGTGGTTTACTTGAGACGTTCTTCGTTAAACGGGTCAGTATAACACCAGAATTGACTTGTTACACAATATTTACATAATTTGAGATATTGCCAACAACAAGTGTCCGGGTCTTTTATTCTCCAGTTTATCTACGCCTGGATTGTGTCTGAGACTACAATTAATACCCTCCGAAGACTGAAATGTCTATTATGCGATTTATCTTAATTTGTTGTATAATTGCAAAAAGTTGTATTTCTTTTTCTTACGTTCCATAAGAAGAATGAAGTGAACTTTTTTATATGAAGAAAGAAATCTGCAATTCTTTATTTCGGTTGATATAAAATAGAGAATTAATTCAATCTTATTCTATTTCTAATGTATTTACGTTTTAAATAATAATAATTATTTTAATATTTTTCTACAAGAACAACGTAAGAAAAATCAACGGTGCAATAAATGGCAATAAACCATATATTGATTTTCCATCCTTTAATTTTTCTACAACAAATTGAACTTTTTTCAATTTTTTAATCAAGATATTGCTTGGCAGATGAAAATAACATTAACAGGTTATATACGTTCTTGGTAATTCCAAATTTGAATATTAATTAAAAAGGAAATTTGCAATCCAAATTTTTACGTCACCATGGTATGTATTGTTTGGTTTGGCAACGAATAGGCTATTCGTGAATTAGGTACGAATTGGACGAACCAAACGCACATCGAATAAGCAGAATTGCTTATTCAAAAGTAATTCTGCTTATACGAATAGGCTAATAAATAATATAATATTTAATAGATTTTTTAATTATTAAAGATCTATTAAATATTATATTTATTATTATTATTATTATTAAAATTTATTATTATATTTTTCTTATCCATTCTTATAATGGAAAAATAGTTTAATATCAAAATCAAATCATTATTATAGTATTTCTTCTCTATATACTTATTCGCAGCACACCATCCAAACATTAATTTCTTATTCATGAATTTTCTTGTTCATCCTTATTCAATCCACTTCCAAAGAATTTACTTTCGGGATTTTAGTGATGCGTTAAGGCTGGAGAGGTTAGAGAGAACAATGGCGTGAGTTAATACATAAAGGTTAATTTCCTTGCAAAATCAATTAATCAAATCATTTATCACGCCAGTTCGTATGAATGAAGAATATTATTTGCATGCAAAATGCAAGTACCGGAAAGTTTTTCTGTGAAGAAAAGCAGATTCTGTGGACCCAAAACGAATTCTATGTCTTAATTTTAATTTTTTAAGTTCTATGACATGAAACTCTTTTTCTCTTTCAAATGGGTAATCTTTTTTTTTTTTTTTTTAAGATTAAATGAGTAATCGTTACCCGCTATACATTTTTTGGAAGGCCCAGAGAAGTCTGGGCTTCTCAAATGCCTCATTTTTGGGTCCGCAAAGAAGTCATGACTTCTCTGGCCCTAATTTTCTTCTTAGTTCTTACTTCTTAGTTGTTTGAATTCAAATGTCTCAGATTAGATGACAAAAAGGGGAAAAAATAGGATGGATCATGGATATATTGATTAGAAACGGAGCGAACCAAATCAGATTAAAATGAAGAAATTAATATTAAATGACAAAAAAAAGAAAAGAAATGAATGTGAGGGTGTAGTTTAGTGACCTCCAAAAAAAAAAAAAAAACATTTCATATTTAATTTCGGTTAAAGAGGAATGTTTATTTAGTTCGCTGATCTTGTTATTGTCGGCCCATATCGTCTTTTAATTGATCATAATCTGTAAAAAACGTATAGAAACATACAAAACGTTTTTTTTTGTTTTGTTTTGAGATAACCTACTGTATTATATATGAAGTCTCCTCATCAAATTTTAGGTGAAGTTTGACAAAACCTATATGTTTACTTTCGAAAATAACCAATGTACAAAATGTTGATGAATATAATTTTGCTTTAATTAGAACATAATGACAACAAAACAAATTTTAATTAGCACAACAAGGAGAATGGCTTGTAGATTTTCCATTCTTTAAGCACAAAAATATGAGTAATGCTGGTGTTAAACAGATTTGACGGATGAGCAATCTAAATAAGATTATATTGCAAATCTCGAATTACAAATGATCAATTCTAACCATTCAATGTGTCATTCACATACAAATCTCATTAGAGACCAAATTTTATCTTTTTTAGAGAATATTTACTATTTTTTAAAATTGTTAGAAAATCGGTGTTGTAGAACGATTGACGATCTTTCGATCATGCGATTTTCTAAAATCTGAATAAAATAAAATAATATATATAAAATTTGGTCTCTGACTAGATTTTTTTTTTGAAACAAATGAGCATAAACTGCTCACCACTCTTTTCATTAGAACGAAAAAAAGCATTCTATTACAACCCTCTCTCAACCGTCGTCCCTAAACTTGATGCACTGGCACCAAAATCTTGAAGTACCAGTGCTCTAGCGCTATACTCTGACTAGATTTTAATGTGAGAAACACAATAAATGATTCCGATTGGTCATTTGCAACTTGATGTTTGAGATCTAATTGAGTTTGACATTCACAAGTGTCAAACACATTTTACTCTAACATCATAAATTCAATTATTATATTTGCATGGGGATTAAGGTCGCAGTTCGATGAGAAAATTTTAAAAAATGACGTAATAGTCTAATAGAAGAGATGGGGAGAGAAAACTGAAGTGTAAGCGTATGATCCTCGATCACTTGCAAGATGAGGTCCTGCAACTACAAGAATTACTGCATTACCATGCTCATTGAAAGGGCAAACAAAATAAAGAGATAAGTAAATAAAAAAAGTCTGATTGGTAGTTTTAATCATACATTATTTTTTAGACTTCGCATCAGATAACCCGCACACGAGCGCGCTCACACGCACACATCGATCGCTTTCTACTTTTGCTTACTTTGTGAATTGGTTGGTGACGCCTTTAATTTGATCTTCTTTGTTCTGAACTTCTGATGTGGCGCTCTTGTTTTTCCTATTAAATAGAAGTGTTTTCATTAGGACAACACACCTGTGCCACATGGACAAGAATTGTTAAAAGAGAACGGCAATTTTTTACTCTCACAGAATTCAAGTTATATATATGTTCTTTCACCACCCTCAATATATATATATGTTCTTTCACCCTAAAATCTGTCACTCTGCATGAGAAATAAAATTCAAAATTTCCAGTTAAAAATTTAGAAAAAACAAACAAAAAGTAGACTAATAGAATTGAATCAAAACATCATGCTCTTACCAGTATCTACGGATGTAATACAATTAAGGAGAATAGTAAGAAGCCCTAACAGAAATAATCAATCAATATATAATTCTTCATGTTAATTTGGTTGCTTCAGGTAACTTCCCACAGCTTTATTGAACCGCAATGAATCAATAATAACGTGCTCCGATGCACTTTTGTGCATCAGATAATACATATATATTAATGGATAGATGCTGTTCAAGAAAGCTGTGGAAGGGTACCAGGAGAACCATATATATCTTTGCACCAGTAATATTTTGATGCCATATATATATATATTTGAAGAGACATGTAACTAATAGCGGTTGCACAATAAGTATTGGGGTAGTTAAGAGGTGAGGTTGAGTTGGAACATGGAACAAGAGGCTATTTATAGGGAAAGGGATATAGAGAGGAAATAAAAGAGGAAGTAAAGATGGTGTGATTCAGATGCATGAGATGGATTAAATGGAACCAATCCGGGGAAGAATGTAGGCAATTAGTTCTGCCAGGCTAGAATTAACCCACCCCATGTATTAGCTAAGAGTCACCAAATTATTGCCCCTTATGATTACTTTATGCATGGTTTAATTTTCTCAAGAATTATGCAGTTACAATTGAAATTTGTTAAGAGAGGAGAATTCCAATGTGACAATTTTTGTATCACAATTGTAATAACTTTTATATTTATTTAATATTTTAAAATTTGAAATTGAAATTCAAATTCGCACCATTAATCTTGTTCAATTAAACGAGCGGTGTGTTTCTGTATTATTTTTTATTTTATTTTGGAGGTCATTTAATACTCAATCAAAAGACCGAAAATAAATGAATCTTGTTAACTATAATATATTAATTATAATATATTCATGTTTTGACATCTTAATTGAGTATCAAATGAACTGCAATTATATGAAAACATATTGTTCATTAATATGAACAAGATCTAAGGTCTAGGTCCGAAGTTTGGTTTCAAATTTAAAAAAATAATAAAAGAGAGGAGTTGGGATATTTTTGGCATTAAAATCCAAGATTTTATGCGCATATATATATATATATACACACACACACACACACAGAGAGTTTTGCTATGGTGAGTCACGCTAAAAAATTCCTAAATCTGATTCAAAATGACCGATCCAAACCGTCCAATACGATCTCCATGCAGACCAAAATTTATATATATTTTTAAATTTGTAAGTATCTGTTTTGGATTTTTTAAAAACTGTTGTTTTTGAACAGTTCAAAACTAATTAGATTAACGATTTTCTAAAATAAAAAAAAATACTTAAAAATTTTGAAAAAATATAAAATTTAGATTTCATGGAGATTTCAATAGGGAGATCGTATTGGATGGTTTGGATCGGTCAATTTGAACTAGATCTAGGAGTTTTGAGCGCGACTCACGGACCTCTGGTGAGTCGCGACTCACCATAGCAAAACTATATATATATATAGATATATATGTGTGTGTGTAAATTATTTATTACATGGTTCTTTTTTTTGTTATATATACATTGGAAATGTGTAAATTTTATTGACAAATAATTCAGTATCTTGTAACTATTGCGAACTATTATTAAGAGGCGTGTTTATAAGACATCATTATCTCTCAAGCACTATATATTATTCAAACAATTTTTTTTTTCTTGAACGTCATTACATTTATATTATTTTTAATTCTTAATTCAAGCTCTAAAAATGGAATGTTGACATATAAAATGAAAAATGAAATAAGATGTTAAAGATAGGAAGGAAACAGCTGGACACTCAGAAAATGTCGACGAAATTAGGTGAAGAGACACAACTTTACCTATTTTTTTGGATTTATCAAAAGTGGATATATTAATTTCACGTTGGAAGCATCAGGAATGCAGATGTGTACGTGCTTGGTAGACGTCAAACATGTTCAACCAACTCTTTTGTTGCTTCTGGCGGTGGATTGGACACCTCCAAAATTTTAATTTCAAGGAATTGCCAATAGATTAACTCAACTTTGACCATTCTTTCATATGTGTAGAGAAAAAAATTTATATTATTTGTAATTAACTATCCCACAAAAAAAAAAAAAACATATAATTTGCGCGTCATTGAGCATGCATGTCTCAACATTACTTGTAGAGATATGAACATGCCAAGAACACCTCTCCAATTTTTATATATATATACTTCATTAACCAACGATATTCTTCCATACAGCATTGGTGGTCAACTAGCAGGACAAAACTTAGTGTCATTTTTTTGAGTGAAGCATTCAATTGTAATTCTAAATTAACTTACTAGCAACCGTCTCCAACTATATATCCACAAAACATTTAAGCTATATGGAACGACTAATTAACTAGTGCGTAAAAAAACAAGTATAACTAAGTACCAGCTCCTAAACCATTATTTCCAAATAGTTGCCTCAGGATATCATCGTTGGATTTTTCGTCAATGTATAATGGCATAGTCACTTGCCTAATATGAATTTTTCAGTGATAAGAGGAATAGTTTGTTAATAAACTCTAGTCACTTGCCTAATATGGATTTTTTTAGTGACAAGAGGAATAATTTGTTAATAAACTCTTTCATGCGTGCTTTAGCAATGACAAGATACAATTATCCTAGAAAGTATAAACGAAAAAAATATATAAAAAATGTGAAATTTAGATAGCCCTCACAGATGAAAGCAACTGATATCTTAGTGCTCGAGACACAAATCGGTTCCTCTCATTCTAAAAGTTACATTATATTTTTAAAAAAGAAGGATGAATTTCACTGGACAACTTATAAAAACGTATATACATATAATATATGGACGTAGAATAGGTTTCATGGGCAGATCTAAGAAGAAGAAATTATTGTTTTATGAGAATGATGGGCAAGAAAACAGCCCATGACATAATCCTTCCAATGACAAAGATGCAAAATGATTTTGTGGTTGGTTGCTGCCAGATCAAATCTATTTGGCATGGCACAGGTGTCCTTTGATTTTCAGCGACAAGTATGGTCCATGTGATCGTCTAATGAGCCCCGAGCAACTGGGTCAGCAAGCTATATTGTACTTACTAACTTAATTATATCAAGCAAATGGGTGCACATATAGACATTATGCATCGTCTCCAGAAAATCAGAGAGAAGGTCCCTCATTCTGTGCCCGTTCTCCTCTCTCGTGCGGATTGTTGGCACATCAAATGGACATACCCCACCCCCGGCCATTTGTCCTGCATTTCTGTAATTTTCTTCTGTTTATTCATCTATTTATTTATTTATTTATTAAATTTCTTTAGTGATGTAGTTATTTGTTCATTTATTTTCTTTATGTACTTATTTATTTACTTATTTTTATTTATAATGAATAAATGTTATACATTTTTCTTATATATGTATGTATATAGGACTGCTGAAACTTGAATTTAATATCTTTTTAAGTGTCATTATAATAGCGTATTTTTTTCTTATTATTAATTAATTAGGATAGTTTCATCGAATTATTATTCGACTAGAAGATGTTTAGAAATACAACACTACGAGATAATCAGAAATAATTTAATATACTTTCAGGAACATACCCACGTGAGATTAGCTTCCAAAAATGTCAAACAAATATATCTCTGTTCTGATATTGACTATGTTGTTCCCCAACTTTCCTATCGCGCGGGAGGAAAAATATTGATGAAGTAAAATTGAAGTTCTTAAAAAAAAAAAAAGATAATTTTATAAGAAATTACATTCAATAAATTTTTATGCATAAATAAATATATATTATGAAATGATTAAAAAATTCATAGTGATAATTCATGCAAGAAACAACACAATAACAATTCGATAAATCATGCATAAGAGCATAAAAAACATGTCTATTGTAAATTTTATTGTGCACCTTTATCCCGTTAAATAAATATCATATTAAACGAGGACAGATAAAAATGAAAGGGGACCGTCGTATCAAAATTAATTAGGAGACAAAATAATAATCGGATAGATGTGACAAACTTTGAGAAACTTAAAAGAATAATGGAACTTTAATTGGATTTTGAATAGTATTCTGTATTCAACCAAAACTCCTTTACAATATGCGTGCCCCTCTGCCTCTTATACAGTTCTATACAGAAACATAGAAAGAATTACCAATACTAAAAAATAAACTATTTCCTAAACAACACAAGTTCTTCCTAAATATAAGTTGATATCTAAAATCAGATCTTTACAAATATCGCTCTGGTGCTGCAAACCTGGATCCATGCGCTGATTTTCCTGAACCAGCATTCTGACCAATATCCTGACAAGATGGGGATGGAATCTCTAGATATAGCTAATTAAAGAGAATTTGAAACTTTTAACTCTTTATGAATTATACATAGTATTTTTGTCAAAAAATATTATGATGGTAGTTGATATAATGTGGAAATATACTGTATGTTTTACTTTACTAGTGGAAAATATAAGTACCTGCATAAGGAATTAGAACTTTCGGTAAATTAGAAGGTTTGAATTTTACAAAAGCTTCCGCAAAATTATAAATTATTTTACATAGTTTTATTTAAAAAAAAAACTTTGCCATAAATACTCTGTTGTTTTAAGTTATGACTATTGTTGTCATGATAATGATCATCAATATGATCTTAGTCCGTCATGTCCTCGTACTTTGAATTGCTTCGAGAATCATCAAGAGTAATCTGATTGTTGTCAACATAAAAAAAAAAGGAGTACGGGATTTTGGGGTCCATAGTTAGACAGAATTAATTACAGAGTCCCAGGTAGATTTAAACCATCGATTATAGATCTAATGGTAAAGATAGAAGCCGGTTTGAATTTGGCAGGACTTTCAATTAAGCTTGTACAAAGTCCAATCCTACCCCCCCCCCCCAAAAAAAAAAAAAAAATTTTAACAACAAATTGTGACAAAAGGACAGCGCATAATATTATCTTTGTACCACATGATCGTGCAAAAACAAATCAGAAGGAGAAAAAAAGATATAAGAGGAGGAGATCCATGTCACAATGCCACAAGATTGCTCTCCCTTTAGAGGACATAAGATTTGGTTTGGCTGGCATGTTGTGACAAAAGGATCTCTTCTAGTCGATTTTCCAAAGTTTATGCCAAAAAAATGTCAATCTTTAACTAGCTAGCTAGTGTTTTTATTTTATATGGTCGAATAAGCAAGCATACGAACAATTTGTTGCTATATGCATCCTTTTGTGCTTTGTACAGACGTGCCAGAGGGTATAACTTAGTCACCGACATCTGAGGTTTTACTACCTCCATTTATTTGAAAATGACCAATTCTAAATAATTCCAATGCGAATCCGAATTTGCTGTTGCGCGACAAATGGTGTAGCGCACGTACGAGCCGTCTGATCTTGATCGGACGGTTAATTTTTTACGGGCCTATCAATCTAGGTTACATGCACGGGGCTCCCTTGTCCATTGGATCTTGATCAGACGGCCAGCATGCCGCGCTACACCATGTGTCGCGCGGCAGCGGATCTGAATTTTTCCAATGCTGGCAGTGGCAGATGCACGAAACATTGTTTGAAAGGTGAATTCTCTAAACAAGAGTGCTTCTTATTTCTCTCGTCAATGGACCTGATGAATGATGATGCTCTTTCAAGTTGGGCCCTGTATGTTGACCCATTAGTGAACATTGTTTATTAAACGACGAGGTTTGCTTAGCCCAAATTTTATCATATGCACAGTCAAGTATTTGTAATCAGAAATGATAAATGTTAAGTGTCATCTCTGATCTTGCTATCCATTGCCATCGCTAAATACAAAGTGAACACATAAAACAGACAAGATAAACATATAGACGATCAAAGCGAGCACTTACAAACAAATAAGTGTTGTCATCTTTTATTCAGATTTTTATATGCACATTCAACTTATTTGTTTGTATGTGTTCACTTTAATCACTATATATGTTCACTTTGTCTATTTTATGCGATCACTTTCTGTTTAGCGATGGCAAAACTACAGTAATCAATTTTCATTTGCAATTAAGTTCCGTGCTAGAATTTTTTACTTTTCGCCCTCTAAATAAAAGAATCATTTATTTTTCACTTCTTAAATGAGGTAATAGCAAGAACGAAGTGACTGCAACAAAATCGTTGTACCAATACAATTAGGATCAGACTGATTGAACCTATATATACCAAGTGAATGCAACAAAATGCAAGCCGAAGGTACTTTAATAATTTCATAAAGCAGTATCCTGAATGTATACCTTCACCATATTATCTAATAGGCACTATTGCGCAGTCGAGCCCGAAATAATCATTTTTTTTATTTCTGTTATAACCTATTCATGTAGAGCTCTTCAAAAAGGCTATGCCAGAATACAAATAGCAATGCTAAACATTAAAAGCAACACAACCTATGGCGAGAATAAACGCCGCCACGACAAATGCTCGTGCAGTGACTCTGTCTGGCATCTTCCCACTATCATTTCTGAGAAATATAGCCCCATATATCGGCCAACAATTCGCAACTCCAAATGCCACTAAAAACATCTCTGCAACCATGCCATTTCTGATAATTCCTACCGTGAATCCACACAGACTAACTATTGCCGCAATGCTTAATGTGACAAAGAATGGCGAGTCTACACCAAAATCAAATAAGCCCTGATCATACCTATAGTATGTGCAGAATAGTGTAAGTATTAAGATCTCATTACTTACTTTCTTGACTACCTGGTATTATATGTGTTGATTTCAAAACTTATTGTAAGCAACAAAAATTCCCAAAATTACCTCTTGCTCTGCTCGTCATCCATCACTTTACTTGTGAGATTAAAACCTTGGGTGGAGATGTTTAGCTGTTTAAACACAAATTGCATGGTACCAAAGGGGGCTGCAGTGAGGCCGCGAATGAGCCACATTCGCTGGTCGCTCCACCAGCATCTGAAAGTACCCTTGTAGGCAATAAAGTCGGCCATGTCTTGGATATATGCTGCCAAGAAGAGGTACGCATACACATAGAACCATGGATTCGATGGCTGCAATTGGGTTAAATTAACTAATGTTTAACTTGTCACAGTAATGAGTCTTGGAGAATGGAGACAATTACTCCACTATAAAGACGTCCCAACAAAAGTTATTATATGAGGATAATAAATTAACCTGTGGAAATAGTGGCTTATTGTTGATGAGAGCCAGCTGAGGCAGAACAGCATAAGCAGCGATAGGGATAGACCAGAAGCCCCAAAATGCATAATGTGAGTAACAAAGCCCCGCTGCTAACGAGGCCTTTCTCACACCAAAGGTTATGGTGCTATACTTAGAAATACCTACCTGCAATAAAACAGATTGAACCTCATTATATGTTCTTATGCAATGGTACCTCATAGTCAATTTTTTTAGGGCCTACCTTTTGGGACCATTTGTTGTTTAACTTAAATAATTTTTGGGAGGCAAGAATTAGGCGATATGAATAAATATAACCCAATTCAGATTATAAAATTAGAAAAAGGGAAATCAGAGTATGGAATATTATATAATAACACTGAAATTAATATGATAATGCCTTAAAGGACATTACCTCATAGAGCCCGACTGTCCACCTCTTACACTGGCTAAGGACATCATTCAGGCTCTTCGGTGCTTCCCCAAGAAATGCTGAATCAGGTGGGTCGCAAAATACAGATTTCCATCCTTCACAGTGCAATCGGTAGCCAGTATAATAGTCCTCAACCAAGGACCCGTACCGAAAACCAATCTTTTTTGTTTCAAAATTATATAAAAATATAATATAAGACAAGATAACATTAATATAAGAAAGTCCTGCTATGTTTGTCTATATATCATCATTTGCATTTTATTTAGCATAATGCATTGGATTTGGTATCTGATAATTTGTTGGCAAGTTTCTTCAAATTAATGGTTTGATTCAACAGCACATCAGAGCAGTATACAGTTGTTCATATAGTGCTTTGCCATCCCTCTACATTTTAGAACATTAAAAAAGTCATGTTTTTTGCAAAAAAAAATAATAATAATAACTAGCACTTACAGTGTCTCCCCATTTTGTCCCAGCCTCATAGTCACAATTTGCGACCTCAGTTTCCTTTTCCAAAACAATCTTAGAGCCAATTTGATCCTGACCATTGGCATTAACACATTGCAACGATGAACCAAACAAGGCACGTCTTGCATGAAACGTGTTGGAACCAACATAATTCGGTCCACAAATTCCATCAAAGCCATGAGAATTTATTGTGAAAAGGCGTTTAATTTCGCCTCCATATATGTCGTTCTTGTTGAGCCCCTGAAAACGTTGAGGGAATTGCACATAAGCGAGGTCACTGGAGATGGCAGGATCCAAGAAATAACAGAGTGCTCTGTGCGGCGATGTCGGGTCAGTCGAGTACATGTCGCAATCAATTGTCAGGATTATTGGTGCATTTGTGAGCACACTTGAGACACGTACCTAAATAAAAAGGGGGAAAAAAAGAATGCTTAAATTTGCCGTTGAGAATATGTTTTGTTCATGGTACCTGAACGGTACATTGGACTACTAAAATGGTCTACAGTTTATTCAATATTAGCATGTTTTTTTTCTACTAGAACACAATTTTAAGGGTCAATTAATGCTTTGTTAAAGGTCTAAACAACAAGAATTGAGTGTGAAAAGACCAAAATAAAAAAAATAATGTATGATAAAAAAAAAATAAACAAAGTGATGGAGGACCAGCAAGTGACAAATGGTATATGGATAAAAGAGAGTACAAGAACAAGTATTATGTTCATTTAGATTTATGATCTCTGCCATTACAATAGTTCATGGATGTCAGAAGGAAACAAGTAACACAAAGCCAAGTTTTAGTATTATAATAGATGTCGTTACCAGAGTATTAAGTGCGCCAGCCTTGAAGTGGTGAGGAGATTTGGGACGTTTCTCTCTTGAAACGTAAATCAAATTGGGCATGACATGACCCGCTACATCTCTGTCTTTGCTGCTCTCAAGCAGCACCTGCATTAACATGTGAACGAAATTTTAAACAGATTAATATGGTAATTGTTCTAGCTATAAATGCCTTTTTGAATATATTAACCAGATCTTGTGCTACTAATGGTGTAATTTATACGACCTGGATGACGGATGGATGGTTGTTGCGGGAGAAGTCCTTCCACTGTTGAAAAATGTGTTCGTCTTCCTGTGTCTCTGACGAAGCCAACACAGCACTCACACTGCCTTTCTCCAGTGCTCTCTCCACCCTCGATTTCATGCTTTCATACATCATCTATCACCAAACCCAAACGCAAAAATGTTATGTGAAATTCACTCAACATTTTTCCGACTTTTATCCTGTAATCGAAATCTGGTGTTATAGTTGTATAATTTTCAGATATTCTATGGCTTTTAGTTTGTCATTTCCAGCCACATTCGTTGGTTTAGAAATATATAGGTACTTCAATTTTTGTAAAATTTGAATATATAGAAATAAACAGAATAAAAGAATTTCGTAGAAGGGATTGGATGCAAGTGAAGTTGCTGCACCTCCAGTTACTCCTGACACCCCCCAAGAAATCATCTTGCTCTCTCCTCCCTGCTTCCTCTAACAAAGGTTTCCCTTTAAAGTTTGGACGACTCCGTGAATGGTGATCTACCAAGCGAATACCTCTTCTAACCCTTCAACCTCAACTGCTATCTCTTTAAGATTTGGGGACTTTCATGGGAGCTTACATGATACACCATGCCTCCCTTTTACCGTCGGAAACCCTCCCACCACCACTGGAAACCCAACTTCTAATCCCAAACACCAACAGCATCCACGTCTATCACCCAAAACAAAAAAACAATTAAAACCCACAAAGCCCCAAAATAAAGAAAAACAAAAACTTGAACCTCTTCTACCCACACCACCATTTTCCCTTGCAACCCTCAACCTCTTCCAAAGCCGAAACCTTGCTAAAGCTTGCCCGGTCTTTTTCAAGCGCTCTGTTGAGAAGAAGAAGAAGGGTAATCCACCGAGAACAGCAAAAACCAGTAATGAATGGACCAGCATTCACCCTCGAAAGGCTGCTTCGAACCTTAAAAAGCTCAAATTTATGAAACCCCTTGAGTTCATTAACTACAGGTTGCGACAACTCAGGAGGGGTGGTAGGTGTTTCAATTGCCTCTCTAAGGGACACTTAAGCTCTTCCTGTAACTCAGCAATTAAATGTGTGGTTTGCAATACACCTGGACATTCGATGCGAACTTGTCCCTTGGTTCCCACTAGTTTAGCAGCAAGCCGATCATCAACCCCTAAAGGACAAGATTTGCTTCGCCGAGGATCCCCGCGAAACCGATCTGCACAACAGCTTTTTGATGATTCAGAGGATTTCGGTGTCTCGCAGGAACTTATTGCACACAAGCGAGGTCCATCAGGTCCGTCTACTGGACGCCCCAAGCTTTTGCTCACTGGAGACGACCATTCCAACAATCCTCTGACTGAAACAGAGCTCCGTACCTTTAAAAGCCTACTTCAAGTACGAGGTAGCCTGTTGCTATGCCTAGGTCAAGGAAAGTGTGAAGTGCCTTTCATCTCCCTGCTCCTCTCGAGCATTCCCTCTGCCGTAACTGTCCCCTCTGTTTTTCGACTGTTGCGACGCTGCTCTCTCCATTCTTGGAAAGTCAACATGACAGAAGCATTTATTGCCACAATGCCTCCTCAGCACGATACCTCGCACGCTTCCCTTACCGAGCTGGACCCACTGGAACCACCAGGCTTTGAAGGGCCACCCAAGTTTAAATTTAACAAGCCTGTTAAGCTAGTTGGGCCCTCTAGAAGAAGCCCACGTCTTCAATCCAAAAACTCTGGATGTTACATCTCTGCTGTAGACAAGGCCATCAAACAGACGTATGGCACTGTTTGTGCATCTAACAAACAATTGAAAAAGCGCAAAGAACGAGCCCAACCTGACTTGGCCTTCATGGAGAATTCTGCACCTATTTCTAGAAAACAAGCGGAGTTGGTGGTCTTTTTGGCAGGTTATGAAGTCACCGCTGAAGTTATGGTGAAGCTTCAAGAGGCAGGCATTGTGCCAAAGGCCTAGCTTGTTTTTCTCTTTCTTTTTAAATTGAGCCATCAAAGGGCTTGTTTGAATAACTTTCCTTTGCCTTATGTCTCATAACTTTATTTTTAAAGTTCTTTCATGGAATGTACGTGGGCTGAACGAATTAGACAAGCGTTTAGCAGCCCGCCAAACTGTTTTAATGGAAAAACCCGCTATTGTCTGTCTCCAAGAGACAAAATGGGACATCCCTACTAGAGCGCTCGTCTACCAGACATGTGGTTTTCGCTTTAACTCCTTTCTCACTGTTGATTCTATTGGCACTAGAGGGGGGATTCTTCTGGCATGGGATGCTAGAATTTTCTCTCTTCTCACTTCAATGGCGACCCTATTCACTCTAACTGCTGACCTTTCTCTCAATTCAGATGGTTCTATTTTTCGCTTCACGACAGTCTATGGCCCCTCCATCGCCTCTGGCAGACTTAGTTTTCTCCAATCCCTCATTTCTCTGGCCCCACCGCTACCTCAGCCTTGGATGTTGTGTGGAGACTTTAATGTAACCCTCTCCCCATTTGAAAGATCAAACTCTAACTACGGAGTTTCTGATTCTGAGTTTTTCAGGGAAATTGTTCTCAGAATGCAATTAATCGACTTGCACCTCCCAGACAGGCTTTACACTTGGTCCAATAACAGATCCAATCCCTCCATGGCCAGGCTTGATAGGTTTTTTATCAACGATCCATTCTCAACTAGCTTCCCCAATACTCAAATTTCCCCACTACCGAACACCTCGTCAGATCATATCCCTCTTCTCTGCTCCATCCGCACAAGCTTTCAAAAATCAAACTTTTTCAGACTAGAGAATTTCTACTTCAAACTTCCCCAATTTCAGGACCTAGTTCTCAATCTTTGGCTCTCTCACCCTCCTGCAACCTCACCCGTACAACTTCACTCAAAACTTAGTATGCTTACTAAAGAAATTAGATTATGGGCCAAAGAGAGATTTGCTGCCATGAAGAGTCAGCTGACCTTCATCAGAGCATTTTTGAAGCGTTGTGATCGTGCATCTGATTTTCGAAACCTCTCTGATTTAGAGAGCTGGCTCAAAGCCATGCTGAAAAGAAGATACACCGAACTATCAGTTATGGAAGAGCAATACTGGCGGCAACGCTCAAAGGTGAAATGGAAATTGGATGGAGATAGAAATACGAGTTTCTTTCATGCCAGAGCTACTAACAATAAGAGACACAACTATATCCAAAGCATTGTCTTCCAAGGTCAGACTCTTACCGATCAGAGCTCCAAAGGTAGAGCATTCTTTGATTTTTTCAAATCTTTGATGGGCAGTACCGCTACTGATCCTCCAAGCCTCAACTGGACTGCTTTATTTCCCAACCAACAAGCCTTACCTAACCAACTGTCAGCTCCAATCTCGGATGACGAAGTTTTAAAGGCCATCAAGTCATGGCCTACTAACAAGTCGCCGGGACCAGACGGCCTCACAGGAGAGTTCTTTAATTTCTTTGCTAATGAGTTGCTACCTGACCTAACTTGTTCCCTCAATTCAGCTCTCCTCAATGGCTCCCTTTCTCCGATTAATGGATCACACATCATTCTGATACCAAAATCTGACAACCCGACTGAACCCAAGGATTTCAGACCAATTAGCATCGTCCATTCGGCCCAAAGGTTGCTCTCTAAGATTTTAGCTAATAGGCTACTCCCTTTCATGTCGGGCCTTGTTCATCAGTCTCAATCTGGTTTCTTACAAGGTCGATTGATCACGGAGAACTTTCTTTATGCACAACATCTAATTAAACACTGCTCCTTCAATCATATCCCTCTTGCTATCTTTAAAGCTGATATACATAAAGCTTTTGATACTATCAGCTGGGAATTCATCTCTAAAGTACTCCTTGCTATGGCATTGCCTCCTACTTTCATTCATTGGATTTCTGGTTGTGTGCTTCAAGGTAGCTCGAGAGTCATTATTAATGGTCTAGCTGGCAAGAAAATCATTCTCAAAAGAGGGGTCAGACAAGGTGACCCTCTATCACCCTATCTCTTCATTTTGGCTATGGATTTTCTCTCAAGATGGTATACTAAATTACACCAAACTGGCCACCTACTGCTCCCTTTTCCTAACCTACAACCGTGCCTACTATATGCTGACGATGCTCTTTTCTTTTTTAAACCTTGCATGGCACAAAGCCAAATACTCAAAATCTTCTTTTCCTTCTTTCATCAATTTTCCGGCCTTCAAATCAACCCTTCAAAGTCAGAATTACTTGGTGTCAGTACAAACCAACAACTCTTGGAAAGTTGTGCTAGCGTTCTGCAATGCCAACTAAAAAAATTTCCTATCATTTACTTAGGATTACCACTCTCAACTAGAAAACTCAACAGAGATGATTACAAGCCACTCATTGAACGTGTCAAATCTAAGCTGAACACTTGGAGCTCTTCTCATCTTTCAATGGCAGGTAGACTAGTGCTGGTAAACTCGTGCCTCACCTTGCTACCTGTTTTTTTTATGTCGGTTTTCAGATTACCGAAATGGGTTATTCGATCCTTGGATGCTCTAAGAAGAACCTTCCTTTGGCTAGGAAGCAATATTTCTAAAAGGAAGTTGGTCACTGTAAATTGGCGGACGGTGTGCTCTCCTAAGAAACTTGGTGGCTTAGGAGTATTAGACCTAAACTCTTTCAATCTTGCCCTTCTGGCAAAATGGCTTTGGAAATGGACAGTATCTGATGCCTCAAATTGGAAAACCCTACTCACAACACTGCAACTCTCTTTTTCTATCATACCTCTAGATTCTCCCCTTTCTAAAACCTTTGCCGATTTACTACCAATTTTCACCTCAGTTACCTTTTTCTCAGTTAACTCAGCAAACTCAATCTTCTTCTGGCATCAAAATTGGGGCCTAGGCATCCTCAGTTCTTGCTTCCAAATACTCTTTTCTTTTTGCTTGGACCCTGACATCATGCTTTCTGATTTTCTGGTAAATTTGCAAGACACACACCGAATGTTCAGGCCATCACTTCTTTCCTCATCCATAGCTTGCCTACAACTACAACAACTCACTCAAGCCATTTCAATGCCTGGACTACTACCCTACCCCTCAAACCAGACACTACCTGATCAAATACACTCCAAAATCTCACCCAACCAGTTGACCTCTTCTTCTGTCTATAAATTCATTAACCTTAATCCTAAAGTCAACTCAGAAATCTATCACATTTGGAGCCTCAAGGTACCCCCAAGAGTTCTTACTTTCACTTGGCTACTGTTACATGACAAATTGGCCACCATTGATAACCTACAATTGAGAGGTATGACACTGGTCAATAGATGCCCTCTTTGCTTGCTGGCTTGTGAGTCTGCAACTCATCTGGTAAACCATTGTCCTTTCTTCCTTGAAGTGAAACAGCTTGCCTTCAACTCCCTCGCACTTACTTTACAAACTACTGCACCAACTCAGTCCTTGCTAGTTGACCAAACAATCTCGCACAAGCATAAAGGCATCCTTGCCATTATCTGTTACATTGTTTGGCGGGAACGTTGTACCAGAATTTTCAAGAATTGTAGCAGCACAGCCTCCTTCTTGACAGCTCTAATTCTAGAAGAATGGTGCACCTTGCATCCGAACTAGTTCTATGTTGCTTTTCTCCTACTCGTTTGGTAGTTCTTTAAAGTTTTTATTTTTTCAGCTTCCTTGGGTTCCTTTTTGTTTTTTAGTTTAACTTGATAGCTGTTCCCTGCTTGGGAACGAGAGCTTCCTGTTTTTTCATTTTTTTTTTTTTTTTTTTTTTTTTTTTTTTTTTTTTTTCTCTTTTGGATTGTACTTTGTAAACTTTTTTAATTCAATATGAAAAGGTAATGGGCATGACCCATACTTTTATCTCAAAAAAAAAAAAAAAAAAAAAAAAAAATTTTCAGATATTCTATAGTTGTACTAGTTGAGAGATAGTAGGAGTGCACTGGTTCCTATCGATTTTGGTACTAGTGTGGCAAATAATATGTTTTCTTAGATTCAGGGGGTGTATGTTGTTTTGAAGTGTAGGCTACTGATAACCCAGGTTGTAAAGGATTGCTTTTTCCTTAATAAAAAATTAGTGAGCAAAAGCTCACTGTTTTTTTTTTTTTTTTTTTGAAAATATATTGAAAATTAATGTAATATTATTCGAAAAGCTCGTTGCCATAGTTGCTAGCGAAAAATCCTAGGAAGTTGAAACAAACACAACAATATAATATGTTAACAATGATAGTCAAACGAGGCGTCCTAAAAAAGAGGATCTTAACTAATTAATTGCAATCACATGCTTGGCGTGGCAAATTAATTATTAGGCAAGATATTAACAATTTACTACCTTTTGTAAATTTCTTATACCATGAATTGTATTTATTACGCCAAAGTAGATGTAACACTCTTATAAAGCTCTTTTATATCTTTTGAAGACTCTCACCTTATCTTCGAAAAAAAAAAAAAATCTTTTGAACTTTTAATAAAAGTCTCGCTAGCTACGATCGTCCCATAACTAACATAATATCAAGACAAGAACAATTAATTTATATGAAACGTTTGATGAAAAAAGATTTCATTGTGCATTTATATTTTTAAAATTGCATATGATTAACTAAAGAGGTCTCAATTATTTCTGAGGATTAATTTTCTGAACTGCTCAAGTACTGATACAGTCAACATCTCTGACGTATGTGATATCGAGTACGATTCACCCATGTGGTGATAATGTGATATGCTTTCTGTTTCATATATATCAACCTCTGATATATTTATTGACGAGCAATGCGCTTAACTTGCGTACAAACTAAATTTGTCACTATTGGCAGCATTATTTGAGTTGAGAATTACTCCACTCCGCATAAATACGGTCCCAAAATTCCAAACCAAGAAAAATTGCTGACGTAAAAAAATTTATGGTTGGAATTGGAGGTGTAGATACAAAAATAAAAGGGCCTATACCCTTCAAATCATAGCTAATTGGAAATATACCTCTCTAATCTTCAAATTTAGAAATATCCCCCTCTAATCATCATCACCATGGATATTTACCCTTTAGATTATTTGTAGTGATTTTTTAATTCTAAAAATTCAAATTTAAAAACATCTGACAAAAATGCCCCTGACGACTTTTTTCTATTGCTGCTCTGTAATCAAATTTCCCTTCTCCTTCCTCTTGTAAGCATCTCCCTTCCCCTTCCAAAACATTTTCCTTATTTTATCTTACCCCACCCATCCATCGTAACAAGAAAACATTTTTAATGCCCTTAAAATTATAGAAGAACTCCTAAAGGATCTTCGCATTTTAGCATTCTGAAAATCATTTATTTTATTCCAGTCGAATCAGCAATAGTTTCCAAAGATCTATGCGTTGATCAATGACATTTATAGCCCCTAAAGGCTGATATTTATTTACTGGTATCTAAGAGAAAGAGATAGAAATTAAATTTTTAAATAATAAAGACTGTGTGATGTATAAGTAGATCTTAATCATGCTTAAATACGTGTATGGATCCAGAGATTAAATACAATCCGTGTGAATTAACTAACCACTTTTTTTTTTTTGGTCAGCTTTAGAGATTATATGTAATTTGCAAGGTTGTTTTACCCTTTGTCAGTTAGCTTTAATTTTGCTTTTCACTTTTCTTAGGTCGTGTCTGATTCTGTAACACTTTCATTTAAGTTTAATTATTATAAAAGATAGAGGCTTGACCTCTATTTTTGGTCAAAAAAAAAAAAAGCTTTAGAGATTATAAACGAACCATGTATGAACATACAAAGTCTCTTGATTAAGTTTTTAATATAGTAACACATGAGATATGTCCATGTGATTGATTGAAAAACTTTCAAACGATGGAGTCAGAACTCAGAAGGGTTCTCCAATAATTTTAAGAAGAAATTTAGATTTACCTAATACAATGAAGAAGGGAAATGCTTTAAAAGGGTTATTATACTAGGTATCTTATATTTTATTTCCATTATTACAAAGCGAGAAGATGAATCGTGAGGGCATTTTTGTCAGATGCTCATTAATTTTATTTTTCAGAATAAAGAAATCATTACAAACAATCAAAAGGGTAAATATCTATAGTATTGATGATTAGAGGGGGATAATTCCAAATTTGAAGATTAGAGAGGATATTTCTAATTGACTATGATTTGAGGGGTATATAGCTGATTTTCCCAAAATAAAACTTCCTGATGATGATGATGAGAAATATTACAATATTCAGTGCAGTAGAAACAAAAACGAATTAATTCGGGCCATACATATAGCCCATACCGGATCGGTGAATCCTAATCCAAAGAAATGGTATCATGCAAGTCCCCACTTTGACTATTGAAGCAATAATGCAATGACATTTCATTGACGAGAACAAAAGTTCGTTTTCATCTACATGAGTTCATTCTACATCATTTTTTTTTTCTAAATTACCTTTCAGTCTTAGACAGCCTGGGTTTCACAACAATAAATTTTATTGTTATTAGATAATTAATTATTTTTTTTCTTGCCTTAAAAGTGCGTGTTTAATAGAAAGTAATTAAATCAGCAGCTATCCTTGTTTGCTCAAAAGAAAGCAGAGTTTAGTGATGCCTAAATTTAGTTATAAAAGGAAAAGTAGTATCCAATAAAGGAAATATATTCTTTTTCCTAAAGAAATGGAAGTACTGTACGTAGTAATTTTTACATCAATCATGAAAATTAATGAAGAGCAAAATAGATGGCAGTTGTTGACTGGTTATGATTAGTTCAAATAAATGAACAAATTAAAACATCTAGTTTGTTGACTGGTCATTATTATTTTTTGATAATTTCAAAATATATGTATATATTGGATTAATCACCTTAAGTTTGTCCTGATCATCACCACCAGCACAACAACGTCCCGAAGAAAAGAAAGCCTCAGGCGATCTGTCCTTGATTCCGTTCTGCCTACAAAACGGCAACCAATGACGAGCAAATTGGGCACCCTCCATGAATGCAAAGAGTGTCACATCAGCACCACCATCATCAGAAACATAAACGGACAGCTTCTCAGCTGGATAGTCGAAGGCCAAAGCTGAGAGTGCCGTGCTCACAACACCCACTGGCGGCTCCTTGTGTGGATCAGCAGTGCACACAAACACATCTAGTGATGGCCAGGTTACTCGATCTGGCAACCTCTCGAGGAACTCTTGCCTACGTACGGGTCGCCACCTGAAAGCTTGCACACAAGCCCACATGAATGCCAGGATGATATCCGATATGAGGAGAGACCATAGAACACTAGCCTCGACAAAGGTAGAGGAGGCCAAAATAGATGTAATTCGATGATAGATTGCTGCGAGGATAGCTATCGTGTATATGATCATATGTACACGATATATTGGTACCCGATGGTCGACATGGGCCGTGTTGAGTGGTGGATTGAGCTTACTGTACTCCATCTTTTTGGTAAAAATTTGGAGATTGGCGATGAGTGAGTGAGGTATTGTTTGCTTAAATAGCTAGGCATAGAGTCATAGACGTCTGAGGGATTGAGTACGGATCACCTCCAGTGTTTTAATTGAAATGGAGGATATGATTAATTGATTATTGCAAAATTATCATCTCCCATGATTCCGGCGCTTAAAATTATGACACACAAGCATCTTTATCTTTTGTCTTTGCGTGAGTTTTGCCCTTTTTTCTATGTACGCACTAATCTCTAGTTTACTGTGATTTGACATGATGTAGGATTTGAAAAGTACCACACTACCAACATCACAGAAATATATATATATATATATATAGAGAATGGCTAACGCGCCATTGATGGCACGTGCCATCAATTTTCTATCGACTCGATTTTTGAGATCCAAAATTCAAACGGTCGATCCATACGTTCAAGTTGATCACAATATTGAAATACCCTTGGAGACCAAATTTTACATTTTTTCAAATTTTTTTGCTATTTATTATGATATTTTCAAATTGGAGGGCCTGAAATACTCTAATCATAATGTTTTTAAAAATATTATAATAAATAGCAAAAAAATTTGAAAAAATATAAAATTTGGTCTCCAAGGATATTTCAATATGTAGAACAACTTGAACGGTTCGGATTGACCATTTGAATTTTGGATCTCGAAAAATGACTTGATGGCACGGGACCCTCCGTGCCATCGATGGCACGTTAGCCATTCTCTCTCTATATATATATATATATATATATATATATATTGGCTAAAGTATACTCCAGCATACGGATCGTCCGTATGCTGAAGTCGTTTTTCAAAATCTAAAATTCATACAGTCGATCCGAACCGTTCAAATTGTTCTCCATATTGAAATCTCCTAGGAAACCAAATTTTACATTTTTTCGAATTTTTTTGCTATATATTATGCTATTTTCAAAAAACACTATAAAGAAGTATTTCTGACCCTTCAATTTGAAAATAGCATAATATATAGCAAAAAAATTCAAAGAAATGTAAAATTTGGTTTTGAAGGATATTTTTCTATGGAGAACAACTTAAACGGTTTGGATCGATTGTTTGAATTTTAGATTTTGAAAAACGACTCAAGCATACGGGTTTGATCCGTATGCTGGAGTATACTTTAGCCAATCTCTATATATATATATATATATATTTATTTATATATTTATATATTTATTTATTTGGGAACGAAAATATCACATATATGCTATTCCAATGTTGAACTATCACCATTGACTAGCCTCGTCAAACTTCTATCATACATCATACATGTGTATAGACCTGTCAATAGTTGAACGTTTTAACGTTTTAACATTCCGTGTAAGGCCCACGTAACGTTAAATGTATGTAGCCCATTTTAGTTCCGTCTGGGCCAACGTAACGTAAGCGGAAATAGGCCGCAATTTCCGTAGCATAACGTAACGTAAACGTCACATCCCATTTCCGTTACGTTTATTTACGTTTTAACGTAATAATACGATATATATTCAGATATATGATATACTGATATGATATCGATATATGAATATGATTGCAGGAGTATAGAATTGGGGAATTGCAGATGGTTGACGGAGAAAACTAGGGATCTAACCCGATAAACCCTAGATTGCGCATTTGCGCCGCTGGTTCTCTCGCACGCTTCATCATTTCATCTCTCTCTTTCTTTCTCTTTGTCTCTCAGCTCTCTCACAGCACACTGCCCATGGCGATGGCGTTGTGGTCTGTGCAGCCTCGTCGACCCAAGCGTGACGATGGCAAGCCAGATCACACCAGTGACTATTCCTCTCTTTCTTCGTGTCTGTCTTGCTCTCTGTCTCCATCGCCGACTCGCCGTTTCTCTATGAACTGTAGCTAAGTACCTATAGTCTATCTATGTTGGTTGTCACTTGTCAATAGCCATGATTACTGATGAATAATGATGAAGCTTTGTTTAATTGTTTGTTTTTGTATATATGGATCCATGCTCCTGAAGGAAAAATGGGACAGAAAAAGAGAGAGACAGAAAGAAAGAAACAGCGAAAGAGAGATAGAGGAAAGGGAGAGGTGGTGTTCTTAAGGTAAATATTTGAATTCTATTTTTTAATTTGTACATATATTTTTTTGAATTTGTAAATATTTGAATGGTTTTTTAACTGTTCTTTTTTTTTGTGGTTTGATGGAGGAAAGGGAGATAGAGGAAAGGGAGAGGTGGTGTGCTTGACTGCTTGTTATACAATAGAACTAGCTGGAGCCTGGAAGCAAACTGAGGTGGAATCAAGGCACAATTTCTGGTACATTTTTTCTGGTACACCTCCTCATGAGTTTTTATTAGCTGTAATTAATAGCGTCAATAGAGATATCAATTAAGTTTTTCTGTTGCATTGTATTCAGTTAGGATTATTTTTTGTGTCGAGTTAAGTTTTTTTATGGAAATTTCTGAGAAGACTTTATGTTTAAATGCTGTTAAATCTGTTTACAACTCTTCTGTTTACAACTCTTGTGAACTGAAAAAATTTGTATATCATTTGTGTTTACAATTGTTGTGAACTGTTGTGTTTACAAGTTAGATCCAAATTACAATTGTTGTGAACTTATTTTTTTTATTTGAATGAACTTCTTTTTAGTACCTATTAGTCTACTACCTAGCATACAACTAAGTTCTGACCTTGTATTGTATGATATATTTGTAGGGTTTTTTATCTTTTGATTAATAATATCACAAGTGTATTAATGTTAAGTAGTGAACCGCATTTGTCTCTCTCTTTTTCAGATTGGTAATGGCAAATTCAGAGAATGCATCTGAACCAGATCTCTCTGACGACATGTATGACTTTTTATATATTACATGATATCTTATATTTTTTATATTACAAAAGTATTTTTTATATTACATGAATTTTTTATATTACATGAAACAAACTGTGTTATACAAGCTGAATTTTTTTATATCTTACATTGTAGCTTTGGATTAGATCCAAATTATACTCCAGAGGAAATCCAAAGAATTCAAATTGAAGCTATACAAGCTGATGGTGGAGTTCCTAATGGTGACACTCAAGACAGACCAGCTGACACTCAAGTCCCTGAAACTTAAGTCCCTCAATCCACCAAAAAGAGGAAACAAAGAGAAAAAATGATCTCGAAATATTGGCAGTATTTCACAAGGGGTGAGACTAGAGAAGATGACTTTTATGATGCAAAATGCAATTTCTGTGGACACGTTTATGACATGGGGAATGGAAGGGGCACTGGTTCTTTGATGCACCATTTTGAAAAGGCTTGCAAGAAAGTGCCCAAATCCATGAGACAAAAACCTGATGCTCTACACAAATTGTTGCAAACTGGTACTACTACAGGTACATATTGTTTCTATCTACCTTTTTAAATTATATTATGTACATATTTAAATTATATTGTGTACATATTTAAATTATAATGTGAACTTCTATTTTTTATGTAGCACCAGCCATTCATGTGTGGGCATTTGATCAAATGAAATGCAGAAAGGGCCTTGCAAGAATGGTAATTGCTCATGATTACCCTTTCAATTGTTTAAATCATTACTTCTTGAAAGAATTCTTGAGAGAATTGCAACCTTAGTTTAAAGTACCATCTAGGAATACACTTAGGGCTGATTGCCTAAACATTTATGCTGAGGAAAAGGACATGTTGTATGATTTGTTTAGCAATTTAGATTGTAGGTTTAGTTTTACTAGTGACCTATGGTCCAACAAGGGTAGAGATAGAGGTTTTATGGCTCTAACTTGTCATTATATTGATGAAAGTTGGAAGCTGCATAAGAGAGTTATTGCATTTTCCCTTTTGCCAAGTCCTCATACAGGTAAAAACATTGCTGATGTTATATATGAAAAGTTAGTGTTGTGGAATTTGAATAAAAAGGCTTTATGCCTTGTACTTTATGGTAGTAGTGCTAATGAGGCTTGCATTAAGGAAATGCTTAGTGGACCTATTATGAGTACATTGCCTGCTAATGGACAAATATTTCACCAAAGGTGTGGTTGTCACATCTTAAATCTCATAGTCCAAGATGGACTAAATGTGTTGGATGATGGGATAAAAACCATTAGAGAGACGATGAAATACAATCGTCACTCGCAATCAAGAATGAAGAAGTTCAAGAGAGCAGTAGCTCAGGTGGGTGAAATGAAACTCATTTTTATTAAATGTAATTTTTATTAACTAATTATGTTGTATGCAATTTCAGGTAAAGGCCCTCGATAAAAAACCCTGCATGGGATGTCCAAACAAGGTGGAACTCCACCTATCTCATGTTGCAATTAGCTTTTGAGTTGAGAGAAGCAATTGAAAGATTTGCCATTCTAGATAAAAATTCCAACCTAGTGTCTCATCTTGATTGGAACAAAATGAAGGCTTTACTTGATTGTCTAAAGGTTTTTTATGAGGCTACTTTAAAACTGAGTAGAACTAAGTATCCAACTCTCAACTTGTTCTTTCCAGAGTTTTGTGAAGTTTGTTTAAGTATTAAGAAGATGAAAAATTCCAACTTTCCATTCATAGTAGACATGAGTTTAGAAATGTATGCTAAGTGGGACAAGTATTGGACTGGTGGTAACATGTTGCTAGCAATTGCTTATGTGTTTGATCCTAGATCAAAACTTGGTGTTGTTGAGTATTATATTAAGGAGATGTATCCTAATGACTATGACACATTCATAGCCAACTTGAATACTTGCATTAATGCATTATTCAAGGATTATGAAGAAGCATACAATAGGCTGTCACATGAACAAGTTGGTAGCTCATCTCAACAAGTGAGGTAAACTCTCAACCTGTCATTTATTTGTATTAATTATTTACTTGAATAATTATTTTCTTTATCTGAATTGAATAACCTTCAATATTTGTTTCATAGACAATCTAGTAGTGCATCATCTAGGGCTCGTTTGGATGCATTGGGAATAAGGGGAATAAACAATTCCGGGCGGAAATTTTATTATAAACAATCCAAACTCTTCACAAAGTTACACACTTCCCAATACTTTCCGCCTAGGAATAGGCTATTCCTCTTATTCCCAAGCGATCCAAACGACCCCCTAGAGAAAGTGAAATTGACACAAGGGCTGGATTGAAAGATTACTTGAAAAATAAAAAGAGGGCTGATCCTAAAAAATCAGAGTTAGAGGAATATCTATCTGATGGACTAGATGAAAACAGCTTGGATGTTGAATTTTATATCTTGTCATGGTGGAGACTAAAGGCAGCCAAATATCTAATTCTGTCTTGGCTTACTCGAGACATCCTAACTGTCCCAATCTCTACTGTGGCATCTGAGTCTACATTTAGTAATAGTGGTAGAACTATCAGTCCAATAAGGAGCTCATTAAATGATGAAAGTATTGAGGCTTTTATATGTACTCAAGACTGGTTGAGAGCTTCAGTCATCGGTACGACGGTATTGTATTATATGCACTTGATGTCTATCATTTATATACATATTTTGACCATACTTAGCACCAAAATAGCACTCAAACCAATATAATTGCTCATGATTAACCGTGTTTTCCAGGATTTTGGTACTGCCGCCGCCTCTATCTTTGTTTGTAGAATTTTCGTGGAAATCGAAGACTAAACGCGCCGAATAAGAAGAATGAAGTCCAATTTTCAGCCGGACGACTCATTCCCGGCCCACACAGACGTGCCTAAGACCAGAGAAGACTCTCATGGGCCAAGATAGATCAGATCTCACGCGAAAGCCTTGGTCCCAACCCAATTCATCTTGTCAGAGCCTGATTTTCGGTCCGAAATGCCTCCATTTCAGTCCGAAATGCATATATGGAAAGGAGTTTTTGGAAAGTTTCGGGAATGAAAAGAGCACCTCTTGCCCTAGCCGCCTCCTGACTTTCCTTGGGCAGTATTTAGGCACTGAATTTCGTGCAGAAAAGGGTTCCACATTATTCCCACATTTTTATACCATATTTGCATTATTTTCAGCATAGTTTTTGTCTCTCTCCACAGATTTCTTCAAGGGGCAGCAGCGTTTGCGTGCGACGGTAGCGACTTTGATTCTCCACCTCGACTCCTTGGCCCTAGAACAACGAGTATTAGCATAAGGATTCCTTGGTTTTCTCTTTTATGCTTCTATTTTCATTGTTTTATGTCTTGTATCTCTATTATTCGCATGATAATTGTTACTTTCTGTTTGAACATGTTAGGCTAGATTTTATGATGTCTTAGGATCAGTTAGTAGTTTAATTTAGTACTTGGATTGACTTGATGAATTTATATTATGCTATGTGATTTGCTTAGTTGAGAAATTATTATTTTGCTTAGTCAAATTGATTGCTTGTTTGATTGTTTATCTATTAATGAACTGCAGCATTTATAGGGCATTAGACTAGAACAATTAATTAATTAGCTAAGTATTTGAGGTAAGCCAAACGCTCGAAAGAGGAGGCTAGTTCACAACCGAAAGGTGTAACTTTTATTGAACCGACAGTACCTTAAATACCTCTGAAAATCCCTCTAAACAATCTTAAATAACTAAAATCCGACACGAAAGTTTAGGTTTAGTTATTTAAGTGGTGAAAATCGAGTTCCTTACCAAATCCAACCCAAAATTACGACAGCTGAGGCTAGGGTTTAGGTTTGGTCATCTAGTACCCTTCACATAGTGTTGTGTAAATTTGCCAAGTCGAAACAAGGAGTTTAAAGTATATTTCGGCACGACTTGTATAGATTTCGGTCCGAAATTGCTCTCCGTCTTGGTGAAAATTAAGATGGAAGCACTTTAAGGCTAAATCAAATGAATACAAAGTCCTGAGACATTTTATTGTATCTGTTAGAGTCCCGAAAAATATAAAAACCAAACCAAAAATATTTTAGTATTTATTTCTTGAATTTTAATTGCCTTAAATTCTTATTCAAAACTCCACAAATACTTTTTCTGTCTAACTTTTAAGAAAGACTAAGTCCGGTACTCATTTTTAACGTCCCTTGGGTTCGACCCTAAGCTAAACCTGAACGATTAGTGAGGTTAGGTCTAGGTACAAATTTATTTGATCCTAGGGTTTAATTCCTTCATCAAATTGGCGCCATTGCCGGGAACGATTTTGATATCGAGTACTTATTTTAGTATTAAGAGACTAGATTCTTTTTATTTTATTTAATTTTTCGTTGTTTTCTTTTGCATTTCAGGTTGAGAACTGGCTGGAAAGACTAAGAAGACCAAGTCAAGGCCTCAGATTTCGCGCAAATACTTCACTAGAAGGCTTGACACAGATCCAGAGCTCAGCGACCAAGTGAACCCGAGCTCTAGCCACTCCGTGGATCAACCAGCGCTTCGACCAGAACCTATTTCGGTCCGAAATCCGGACAAAACCGAGGAAACAGCAGGCAAAATGGCAGGAAACGAAGGCCAATCAACTTGGAGACAGAGGCCCAGCGATTGGAGGCCCTAGGACTCCAATTGGACCAGAGAGAAGATCGTATCACCGCCGATCGGAACACTCTTGCAACTCAAAAGAGAGATTTCGAGGCCGAGCGGCGGAGATGGACACATGAGGACGAGGCAAACAACCACAACTCCAAGGACGAGGAAGATGATGATCAGAACAGGACACTCGGAGAATTTGGAGCTCCTAATGCCAAAGACGTGGGCGGACCTGTGGTGATTCCAGGCATCGAAGCCAACAACATGCAGATCGCCCCCAACCACGTCACACTTGTGCAACAGAACCCGTTCTATGGAGATGATAAAGAGGATCTCCATGCTCATTTACAAACTTTTATTGATTGCACTAAATTGATTAAGTTTAATGGTGTTCCTCAACAAGCAATTAGGCTATTATTGTTCCATTTTTCCCTTAAAGATAGAGCCCAAAAATGGTATAAAATACTAAAAAAGGGGTCAATTCGGTCTTGGAATCAAATGGCACAAACTTTCTTGGATAGATACTTCCCCGCGGACAGATCTGATGCTATTAGAAGGGAATTAAATAACTTTGCTCAAAAAGAGGAAGAGTCAATGAGAGATGCATGGGAAAGATTTAGGGATTTGGAGAACTCTTGCCCCCATCATGAAATTCAAGAATGGATGCTTATTAAATCTTTGTATGGTGGCCTTTATGATAACATTAAAATTAACATTGACTCTCTTTCAGGTGGTGCATTCAAGCGTCTTGATGCGGCACAAGGACGTGATTTGCTCGACTATTGTGCAAGGAACTACACGTGGTATCCTATGCCAACTCACAGACGTCCGAGCAGATCTAAACATCAAGTCCATGAGATCACGACAAAAGATGCGAGGATAGCCGAGTTCGAGGCGGAATTGGCAGCTTACCAGTCAGCCCAAGGCACCCACCTCAACTCCAATAATTGTGGCGCGTGTGGCGAAGAAGGGCACACCTCAATCGATTGTCCGCTTGCGAAAACAGGCAACGGAGGGCATCAAGTCAACTCGATCAACAACGAGCCCTCCTATTTTTCAAGACACATATTCAGTCGAAGCTATTCATTGAGTGATGGGGAACAAGCAGATTGGAAAAATATGAATCACCCCAAATATCATAATAATGTGACAAATAGACCATATGTGCCTAGGAACCAGTACAAAAACACCAACCCACCAACTTTGTTTATAAATGCTCAATTTAATAACAACAGTCGTGACTAACTCTTTCCAAAGAAATCTGTTTACAATAGGGATGGTATACCACCAGTTGTTTAGGACTTTATGCATGAACATGACAAATTTAATCAAATGTTGATTGAAGGCATTGAGGAATTTAAAGCTAATTCTGGAACTTTGACCAGGTTGGAGCAAATGATGGAGTCGCATTATTCGAGGCAACAAGGGAAGCTACCAAGCCAACCGGAGGTGAACCCAAATGCTCAGTGCAAGGCCTTGCACACCTTGCGAAGTGACACACAATACAAGGACCCACCTATGCCATCTGGAGCCGAGGCGCATGCAACCAACATGGGCGAGGGGGCCAGCGAGTAGGAAGAGCCAGTTCTGGAGCAAGTGCTGCCTTTCCCACCTCTCCAAGACGCTGTAGATGCGACAGGATCTCAATCCGGCACACCAGCAGCAGAAAAGGCGTAGCCAGAGCCTCCATTTCGATCCGAAATCTCCACATTTCGGTCCGAAATGACAGGTCCAGAGGGCGAAAAAATGGCTCTAGAGAAGGAGAAGAAAGGAAAATCCGTTCCAGAGGTTCCCTATCAACCTTCTGTTCTCTTTCCTAGGAGGTTGACCAGAGAGAAGGAGGATATTCAGTTCAGGCATTTTTTAGAGTTGTTAAGGGAAGTCCATATCACTATTCCATTCTCTGATGTGTTCACTAAGGTACCTATTTATGCTAAATTCTTGAAGGAGTTGTGCACTGGAAAGAGGTTCTTAGAGGAGTTGAAAACTGTGGCCCTGACAAACCGAAGCAGTGAGGCTCTGCAAAGTAAGATGCCACCAAAGTTAGAAGATCCAGGAAGGTTCGCTTTGCCCTGTGTGATTGAAAATGCTTTAATCAAACAAGCACTGTGTGATATGGGGGCAAGCGTGAGCCTAATGCCTAAGACAGTCTTTGAGAGGATAGGATTTAGAGATTTGGTGCCTACTGACAAAACAATACAGCTCGCAGATTCTTCCAAACGCCTACCCATGGGTGAAATCAAGGATGTCCCTGTGCAGGTTGGAAAGTTCTTGGTGCCAGGTGATTTTGTTGTGATGGACATGGAGGAAGACAGAGAGGTCCCTATCATTTTAGGGCGCCCATTCCTAAGGACCGCAGGTGTTATGATGGATGCCAGAGACGGCACGATCTTGGTCAGAGTGGGGGGGGGAGACACTTCGTTTTTCCATTGAGCAACCCATGAAGTGCTCTAGTCCCATCAACAACTCATGTTTCATGATCGAGGAAATCGAGCCCACAGTTGAAGAATCGCTCGAAGATCAATATGAAATTGCTTTAAATTCTTACTAAAATTTTCTCTCTGATGTGCAGGAAGCCATAGGAGTCGAGGAGACCATGAAAGAGCTGAAATACGACCAAAATGGCGATGAAACACCCCTGTCAGGCTCCATTTCGGACCGAAATCTAGCCATTTTGGACCGAAATCTGTCCCTGGAGGAGATCCGAGCAGCAACAGCAGAGGATTTCAGTCCGAAATCAGCCATTTCGGTCCGAAATGAAGCATCCTAGGTCGAATTAAAGTCCCTTCCAGCGACTCTCATGTATGAATTTCTCGACCCAGATCAAACATTTCCAGTTATTGTTAATTCTGGGTTAGATGCAGATCAAACATAGAGACTTTTGGTGGAACTACGAGCTCATAAGGGTGCAATTGGTTATTCCATTGATGATTTGAAGGGTATCGATCCCTCAATTTGCACTCATAGGATTCTCTTGGAGGAGGACCACAAACCATCCATAGAAGGGCAGAGGCGACTCAACCCCAATCTCAAGGAGGTGGTTAAGAAGGAAATCCTTAAACTTCTCGATGCGGGCATCATCTATCCAATATCTGATAGCAAATGGGTGAGCCCGGTGCATGTGGTGCCCAAGAAAGGATGTACAACAGTGGTCAAGAACGAAAAAGATGAGATGATTCAGACAAGAATGGTGACTGGATGACGGATGTGTATCGATTATCGCAAGCTCAACACCGCGACTCGAAAAGATCACTTCCCACTTGCATTTGTGGACCAATTGCTTGAAAGACTTGCTAATCATTTTTATTTTTGTTATTTTGATGGTTATTCTGGTTTCTTTCAAATACCCATCCATCCAAATGACTAAGAAAATACCACTTTTACTTGTCCTTATGGTACTTATGCATACAGACGCATGCCTTTTGGTCTTTGTAATGCACCAGCAACCTTCCAAAGAGCTATAATGGCTATTTTCTCGGATTTTATTGAAAAAAAATGGAAGTGTTTATGGATGATTTCTCTGTTTATGGCACTTGCTTTGATTCATGTCTAGCTAATCTTTCTAAAATTTTGCAGAGATGTGAAAAGGTTAACCGAGTCTTGAATTGGGAAAAGTGTCATTTTATGGTACAGCAAGGAGTCGTGCTTGGACATGCGGTGACTTTAAAGGGCATAGAGGTTGATAAGGCAAAGATCGAGGTGATAGAGAAGCTAGATATGCCAAAAAGTGTCAAGAATGTTCGAAATTTCTTAGGACACGCTGGATTCTTTCGCCGATTCATTAAAAATTTTTCTAAGATTGTCAAACCTCTAACAAATCTTTTGATTAAGGATAATGAATTTATTGTTAATGATGAATGTCTTGACGCTTTTTGTAGGTTGAAGGAGGCTCTCATCTCATCCCCTATCCTACAACCACCAGATTGGAGCCAACAATTCGAGCTTATATGCGATGCGAGTGATTATGCAGTTGGAGCGGTTCTTGGGCAGCGAAAAGACAAGAAGCCAGTGGCTATATACTATGCTAGCAAGGTGCTAGACCCCGCCAAAGTCAACTACACAACCACGGAGAAGGAACTTCTCGCCATAGTCTTCGCACTCGACAAGTTTAGGTCGTATCTTGTGGGCTCCAAAGTGATTGTGTACACTGACCACGCGGAAATTCGATATCTCCTAAGCAAGAAAGATGCCAAGCCTAGATTGATTCGATGGGTGTTGCTTCTACAAGAGTTTGATCTTGAGATCAAGGACAAAAAAGACTCTGAAAATTCAGTGGCAGACCACCTATCTCGTTTGCATTGGGAAGAGAAACAAGGTGATGAAATTCCTATCAACGATTTCTTCCCTGATGAAAAGTTATTCTCTGTGCAGGCCCATTTCGGACCGAAATTCGACGATCTGGTTGCAGAAATCATGGCGACAGAAGGCATTTCGGACTGAAATCCAACCATTTCGGACCGAAATGGAGGAGAAAAACGCAGAACAGAGGATCCTTGGTATGCGGATCTGGCTAATTTTCTGGCGAGTGGCTATGTACCTTCTGACATGACTGCACAACAGAGGAAAAGACTGAAATTAGACTCGAAGTACTACTTTTGGGAGGAGCCATACCTTTTCAAGCTTGGAATCGACAATCTTTTTCGAAGGTGTGTGCCCTATGAAGAGGTTAAAGCCATCCTCGCTAGTTGTCACTCATCTGCGTATGGTGGCCATGCATCCTTTTCAAAAACGGCAGCCAAAGTACTTCAGTCAGATTTTTACTGGCCTACTCTTTTCAAAGATGCTCATTCTCTTGTTTCTTCTTGTGATTAATGTCAAAGAACGGGCAACATATCCAAAAAGAATGAAATGCCTCTTAACCTTATTTTTGAAGTTGAAATTTTTGATGTATGGGGCGTGGATTTCATGGGGCCGTTTCCAAGTTCACATGGATTTGAGTACATTTTGGTAGCTGTCGACTATGTCTCAAAATGGATGGAAGGAATTGCATGGAAGGCGGCGGATTCAAGCTCGGTCATTCGCCTTTTCTCTAAGATTATCTTCACTCGATTTGGTGTTCCAAGGGCGGTGATAAGCGATGGTGGCAAGTACTTCATCAATCGGCACTTTGATGGACTTTTGAAGAAACATGGTGTCATTCATAAGGTGGCCACAGCATATCACCCTCAAATAAGTGAACAGGTTGAAGTGTCCAACAGGGAGATCAAGAGTATCTTGGAAAAGACGGTAGCTCGCTCGCGCAAGGATTGGGCAAGCAAACTTGATGACGCACTTTGGGCCTATCGCACAGCCTTCAAGACACACATTGGCGTGAGTCCATTCAAGCTGGTCTATGGAAAGCCATGTCACTTGCCAGTCGAACTCGAGCACAGGGCATATTGGACAACTCGCGCCATTAACATGGATTTGCTCAAAGCTGGAGAAAAGCGAATTCTCGACTTGCACGAATTAGATGAGGTACGCCTAAACTCCTATGAAAATGTCAAATTTTATAAAGAAAAGACAAATCTTTTGCATGATAGGAGAATCTCAAGAAGAGAATTCAAGGAAGGCGATCTAGTGCTTTTGTTCAACTCGAGGTTGAGGCTCTTTCCTGGCAAGCTAAGATTGCGATGGTCTGGACCGTTTCGCATGGTGAAAGTCTATTCTTTTGGCGCTATTGACATTTGTGATAAGGATTCGGAGCCTTTCAAAGTCAAGGGACAAAGATTGAAGCATTACATCGCCAATGAGGATATGGAAAAGGTAGCTAGTGTTTACCTCTCCGAACCTCCAAAAGAAACGTAGCCAAGGGTGGTCAAGCTAGTGACATTAAACAAGCACTTTTTAGGAGGCAACCCAAGACTCTCTCTTTCTTTTAAATTTTTTAATTTTTAATTGATTTAATTTTTCATAAAAATTTAAAAATATAAAAAAAAATCAGAAAAATCCGAAAATATAAAAAATATATATATAAAAAAATCAGAAACTAAAAAAAATTGGAAAAATGAGAAAATACAAAAAAAAATTAGTTTAATTCTTTTCTTTTATTTTTATGCAGGTGAAGAAGAGTTGATGGGAGTCAAACAGGGCAGCAACTCGTGCTAGAGCACCGCTGGCCAGCAAGCAATGGCCTACGCACAACCTCATGCGAGTTGCACCGCCTTGAGCCTTGGAAAACACGAGAAAAGAAGACTTTTTTGGAAGATTCTAAAATTTCAGAGACAAATTCGAAATTTTCTTTGCATAAAAAATTCAATTATCTCTCTCTGCATTTACTGTCAAAATTTCACAGAAAAAGGAGCAACAGAGCCGTAAAATTTTGCATTCGAGATACCATTTCGGTCCGAAATCCTGACTGATTCAGACCTTTTGGGGTCAAATTGAATTGATTTGTGGGTCATCTTTATTTTACTCGTTCACTGGGCCTATTTAATTTGCTCTATTCATTTTTGCTGCAGGCCCATTTCGGAATGAAGGCCCTATTCTTATTGGATGTGAATTCCCAACCCAAAACCCAACTACTCCTAACCCACAACCCGACCCACTAAGCCTAAAACCCATTTCAACTATCTCCTCTCTCTTCCCCATTCGAAAACCCACAGCCACCTCTTCGTTCTCCTCTCTTCTAACCGAAACTAAGCCTCTACACTCACGCACCCATCATTTCTCATCCATTTCGACGGATCGGACAGCTATTGGAATCACCTCACCACCCTCTTTTCATTTATACTATTGGTTTTGAGTAATACTCCTTTATTGTGGCTGATTTTTCAAGGGAAGATTGCGGTTTTGGGGCGAGTTTGGGGCGAAATCGAAGTGGACTCGAGTTGTAGCGACCAAGCAGCGATCTATTGAGCCCCATGTTACACCTTATTGTTGCCTAGACCATTTCCTCTCTCGGTTTGGCATGGTTTGCATTTTTCTCATGAGTTCAAGGTTGGATCCCTCCTCTTTCTCACTTGGGTCAATTTTTCTGGGGTGAACTGAGGTTGAAAAAGGAGTTTCAAAGGATTGTGGAAGTTTACATTGGGTACAACCGAAATTTCACTGCAATCTGACAAAAGACAGGGACCAAACCGAATTTTTTGTGCACATTTCGGTCCGAAACCAGACCATTTCGGTCCGAAATCAGATTTTGGACTGACTGTTTTGTAGTGTTTTTGTGAGAAATGAATCCATTCAGGCGTAGAACCAGGTCCCAATCTAGACAAGGGGCAGAGCCAGTACCCCCACCAGTGCAAGGGGACCCTATGGAGTTATATGATCCCGCGGCCGCTCCATACGAGCGTGAAGCCGGATTCCATATGCCTACCAAGAGGTAATTTGAGAACTACAAGAAGCTCCACAGGCGGCCGTTTGAGCACACAAGGCTAGTGGACTTGGATGTTTTATCTGAATTTGGGGTTATGGGGGAGTTTCTGGAGTTGACTGGGCGTGTTGGTTTTACACCGGAATTTTGGCAAAAGGATGTCAAGGCTTACAAGAGACTCACTCTAGAATTTCTCTCTTCATTGGAGTTGGTGAACTTGGATGGGGTAGACTGGATTGAGTACAGGCTGCGAGATGGCGAGTGCAGGACACCTATGGATGCACTTGGAGAAATTTTTGGTTTGGAAGAAGGTCATCCAGTGAAAGCATTGCCTGAGTTAGGAGGCATGATGGACAGGGATTACTTATGGAGTCTGATTACACGTTCTCCAGGTTCTGACACTCTTGGTACACTGATTGAGCACCCTACATTGCGATTCTTGCATAGGTGCATAGCTTCTACAGTGTTTACTCACGGAGAGACTGTGAGACGTGCCACTCTTGGTGATCTTTTGCTCATGGACTCGATTTTGAGACCCACCACGGAGAAGATTTGTATTCCCAAGCTGATGGTTGATCATTAGATTGAGCAGCAAGATCAGACTAGCACAGGTGCCATCTCTATGGGTGCCTATGTTACGCTTATTGCCATGGGAGCTGGAGTGCCTATTCCTTCTAAGACGGATTGCAAGGCATGGTCTAGGACTACAGTGGACAAGTACAGGGAAATGAAATTCTTTGATATTGTGAGGACCGGTTCTGGTTGCCGGTACAGATGGAACATGAAGAACCGTCCTGGGTTCTTCTTGCCTTATCCTCATAGGATTGATCTTAGGGACCATAGCACTTGGTTGGTCCCACTTGATTATACTGCACCAGCTCCAGACATGGGTGCAGTGCCACAACAGCAGGTCCCTTTTTCAGACTGACATACCAGAGGGATCCCAGAGACACGAGGACCCCAGTGAGTACCCTCCTTGGTATGGGGAGTTGAGTGGCATGGTGAGGAGCATTATGACCACCTCCACAGCTACACAGGAGGCGGTGGTTCGCCATGGAAAGTGCCTTGATGAGTTGACTCACATCACCAATGCGAACAACTACTTCCTGCGACACGGCTAGTGGCCACCTGAGTGGCCCACCACGCCATCTTCCTCGAGTGTGCCTTCAGCTCATTCACCTGGACAGCAGCCACCTAGCGGGCCATTCGACGGCCCCGATCCTCCGTCCTACTGATTTGGTATCATTTCCTTTCCCTCCTTATTTTATTTTTCATGTGATGAATGTATAGCACTAGGGACAGTGCTTAATTCAAGTTTGGGGGGGGGACAGGAAGAAAAGGAAATTCTAGACTTATTGAAAATTCTTCGTGAAAATTCGTTCTCTATTTCGACCATTTTCGAAAATTTTTTGTCTCATTTCGGTCTGAAATCACTCTCTGAAACGTGAAATTTTGTGCAGAAGTGTATGAAAAATTTAGAAACTGATTTTTGATGAATGCTTGATCTTTGTATGGACTTAATTGATTGAATTTCTCACTATTTTACACTGTTTGAATTTTTAAAGCATTTGCAAAAAATTTTCTCAAGGACTCTTGCTTGATTAAATGCTTTAAATTGATTTGTGCATCAATTGACCGAATTGAAAATTAGTTTGAGGATAAAAGAACTTGAATTTGGATGCTTGAAAATTGTCAAAATGATTTAAGTCGATTCTCACAAGTTTTTGTCGAGTGAACAATTTTGTGTCTTACAAACTTTTGTTAAAAATGAGTTTTATGAATTTTGAAAATTATAAGATGAACCTGGATGTGCTTTTGAACGCTTGAATCACCAACGAGCAAACCTAAATTGACTAAAATCCAAATAGTTGTGAAAACGAGGATGCACCGAGACCTTTCTCCACCAACTTAGCCACAAAATTTCGGAGGGTATTGGAATTAATTATAAGTTGCCAGGAATTATAACTCAAAGCTCTCGAGGTATAATTTGGTAACTTAAAATTAATTTCTACTGGCCCTGGTGCGAAAGCATTGGCAATGGGATTGTTGAGTATTATGGCCCAAGTGTACCATGGCCATAAAAGAGCAATTCACGTCAAACCTCCCTGGCATGTTATGTGCCAGTAGCATATTCACAAGGTCAATGACACCGTATTATATCCTCTAGGGTGCAAAGCCCCACGACTCGACTTGTAGAATTCAAATTGGTGAAAACTGAAATTGTTTTGAGAAGGGTTCATCATAAAATTTTCGACTTTGATAAAATTCCTTTACAAATTTTTGTGAGATATGAAAAAGAACGGACAATTGAATTTGAGTTTACAATCGTTTTGACAAAGAGAGGCTTAGGTTCTTGCATTTGAAAAATGAAATTCATTAGGGATAAGAGAGGCGCAAATTTAATTCAAAAGAAAATTCAACCATTGTCATTGAATTAAATTTTAAAACTTGCTTTACTTTTTGAAACTTGTGTGAAATTCTGGGTAAATTCGAAAAATTGGTCTTTCATAGATTGGTTTGAGATGGATTGAATTTAGGTCTAAGTATAGTTAATTCTTTTAAGCTTAGGATCTTGTTTGAGAAGAAACAAATGTTTAAGTTTGGGGGATTTGATGTCTATCATTTATATACATATTTTGACCATACTTAGCACCAAAATGGCACTCAAACCAATATAATTGCTCATGATTAACTGTGTTTTTCAGGATTTTGGTACTGCCGCCGCCTCTATCTTTGTTTTGTAGAATTCTCGTGGAAATCAAAGACTAAACGCGCCGAATAAGAAGAATGGAGCTCAATTCTCAGCCGGACGACTCATTCCGGGCCCACACAGACGTGCCTAAGACCAGAGAAGACTCTCATGGGCCAAGATAGATCAGATCTCACGCGAAAGCCTTGGTCCCAGCCCAATTCATCTCGTCAGAGCCTGATTTCGGTCCGAAATGCCTTTATTTTGGTTCGAAATGCATATATGGAAAGGAGCTTTTGGAAAGTTTCGGGAATGGAAAGAGCACCTCTGGCCCTAGCCGCCTCCTGACCTTTCTTGGGCAGTATTTAGGCACTGAATTTCGTGCAGAAAGGGGTTCCACATTATTCCCATATTTTTATACCATATTTGCATTATTTTCAGCATAGTTTTTGTCTTTCTCCACGGATTTCTTCAAGGGGCAGCAGCGTTTGCGTGCGACGGCAGCGACTTTGACTCTCCACCTCGACTCCTTGGCCCTAGAACAGTGAGTATTAGCATAAGGATCCCTTGGTTTTCTCTTTTATGCTTCTATTTCATTGTTTTATGGCTTGTATCTCTATTATTCACATGATAATTGTTATTTTCTGTTTGAACATGTTAGGCTAGATTTTATGATGTCTTAGAATCAGTTAGTAGTTTAATTTAGTACTTGGATTGACTTGATGAATTTATATTATGCTATGTGATTTGCTTAGTTGAGAAATTATTATTTTGCTTAGTCAAATTGATTGCTTGTTTGATTGTTTACCTATTAATGAACTGCAGCATTTATAGGGCATTAGACTAGAACAATTAATTAATTAGCTAAGTATTTGAGGTAAGCCAAACGCTCGAAAGAGGAGGCTAGTTCACAACCGAAAGGTGTAACTTTTATTGAACCGACAGGACCTTAAATACCTCTGAAAATCCCTCTAAACAATCTTAAATAACTAAAATCCGACAAGAAAGTTTATGTTTAGTTATTTACGTGGTGAAAACCGAGTTTCTTACCAAATCCAACCCAAAATTGCGACAGCTGAGGCTAGGGTTTAGGTTTAGTCGTCTAGTACCCTTCACATAGTGTTGTGTAAATTTGCCAAGTCGAAACAAGGAGTTTAAAGTATATTTCGGCACGACTTGTATAGATTTCGGTCCGAAATCTATAAATTTCGGTCCGAAATCTATACATTTCGGTCCGAAATTGCTCTCTGTCTTGGTGAAAATCAAGATGGAAGCACTTTAAGGCTAAATCAAATGAATACAAAGTCCTGAGACATTTTATTGCATCTGTTAGAGTCTCGAAAAATATAAAAACCAAACCAAAAATATTTTACTATTTATTTCTTGAATTTTAATTGCCTTAAATTCTTATTCAAAACTCCACAAATACTTTTTCTGTCTAACTTTTAAGAAAGACTAAGTCCGGTACTCATTTTTACCGTCCCTTGGGTTCGACCCTAAGCTTAACTTGAACGACTAGTGAGGTTAGGTCTAGGTACAAATTTATTTGATCCTAGGGTTTAATTCCTTCATCAGCGCCTATTAGATATACACTAAATTTTTGTCATATGTTACCTATTAGATATACACTAACAATCTAATATGCATCTTTATATTGTATTATATGCAGAAATTGGTGGAGACTTAGGTGAGATACTTTGGTCTATTGATGAAGCAGTACCAGATGGCACTTCTACCAGTTAGTGGGAGCTTTGCTGAGGTACTCTCAATCATTTTGGCATTTTGGAACAGTTGAAGCCTATAGTTGTGTTAACTCTTTGGCTCCTTGTGTTATGTGTATGCTTGACATTTTGGCATTTGGGACAGTTGGTAATGTAATTGGGTAGTTGAAGTCTGGAGTTGTGTTAACTCTTTGGCTCATTGGATCTCAAGCAGTGACTTTCAATGATGAATTATGTGTTTACTATGCTTTATGTTTTTTTTATTTAGCCAATTTGGCTGAGATTGGTAAAATCTGAGAAAATAGCGTGAAATCTGTGTTGAGTTCAAAGTAGTTAACATGCTCTTTGGCTCCTTGTGTTATGTGTATGCTTGACATTTTGGCATTTGGGATAGTTGGTAATGTAATTGGGTAGTTGAAGCCTAGAGTTGTGTTAACTCTTTGGCTCCGTGGATCTCAAGCAGTGACTTTCAATGATGAATTATGTGTTTATTGTGTTTTATGTTTTTTCTATTTAGCCAATTTGGCTGAGATTGGTAAAATCTGAGGAAGTAGCTTGAGATTTGAGTTAAGTTCAAAGTAGTTAACATGCTCTAGTAATGTGTAGGATGTCTGGATGTGTAATGTGTTGTAATTTCTTTCTTATGTTGCATTCTGTAATTTGCTATGTTTAGTATATTTTCTGCTTTGCTATGTTACAATTTTTTACTCACAAAATTGCTATGTTACAATTTACAATTTTGTTTGCTATGTTACAAAATCAGAGGAAAAACGTAATGAACAGTTTAACGTTTTTAACGTTTCTGACGTTTAATCAAACGTAACATTAAGCGGAAGAAAAAATCGTTACGTTTAATAAACATAACGTTAAACATTACAGCTAAAAGTTTCCGTTAACTTAACGTAACATTAAACGTAACGTCTTATTTACGTGGATGTTGTAAACGTTTGACAGGTCTACATGTGTATTGACACTCTAGCTATACATATGCACTTGAGTTAATTTGTAAAAGGGCCTTGCTGGGCTTCTCCACACATGATTGCCCACTATCATAAACAAACCTCGATATTATATCAAATGATATGGTGTGATTAATTAAATGGCACAAACCAAATACCTACGTTTCTCCTTCTCATTAACTAATCAAGTTATTTGATAAATCAAAACAAAAAAATGTAATTAATAAACACGTATTATTAATTTGAAGAATAATGCTATAGTCAAACACGATTTTAGTCTCACCTATTAAAATTTCAAATTACTGATTCGGTTATCTGAACCACTAAATATGATGATCTTCATATTGAAATTATCTTGAAGACCAAATTTTGACAAATTTTTAAAGTTTTTAACTATTTTTTTCTGATTTTTTTAAATTGGAGGGTCCAGAATTAATATTAGATTGAAGATTTTTTAAAATTCAAAATAAATTGTAAAGAAGTTCGAAAAAAAATATAAAATTTGATCTCTATGGCAATTTCATTATGGAGAATAAATTGAGCGATTTAAATTTGCCATTGAATATCCAAAATTGAGATTCGATCTTGTTTGACAGGCTCAAGTGTCAAATGCGTTTGACTCAAACATTACTCTTATTTAAAATAATAATTGAAAATTTGCTCCCATTTTCTTAAAAAATAATTATAAGTTAAATTAATAGAAAATAAGAAAAACAATAAATATGCCAAAATCCAACCGCCAAGGTATTCACTCTGACACTCTCCCACCTTTGTCCCTACTGTTTAGTGGGCACAGAGGAAGAGATTGTTTTTTTTTTTTTTTTTTTTTTTTTATCACAGCCCGTAGGCACTCAACCCCCCCCCACACACACACAATTTCATCTCGCCCCAGCGAGACTCGAATCCAAGTCTTTTCCGTGGGAAGACAATGTCTCTACCAACTGGGCTACCCAGCGGAGACACAGAGGTAGAGATTGCGTTTTAATGCATTGGAGACAAAAATGCTGAAAAGTTTTTTTCAAGCCTTAAAAATATATTGTGATGTTACGGTTATGAAATTAGACCTTGAATCCGGAATGGCGATGACTCAGTCAATACACTACAAAAGAAATGACACCTTGTCCAACAATTGATTGTGATTTGTGGTACCCAGCCGCCTAAGCTACTTAGAAGAAGGATGCATGTCTCTATCTGCTACTCTTTTCGTCTTAAAATATAAAAAAGTATATTCACTCAATTTCCATCCGACTCTTCTAGTCTTCTCATCTTGATGTACACATTTTGGAGGCTTCTTAATTCTGATTGGGCATATTCATTTTTGATTCGCCAGAAACATATTGCTTATAGTTTCAATATGAATTAATTATCCATTTAAATTTATACATCCACCGTACCTTTTAAATTGTTATTAATTAATTTTGACGTTTCTGTTGACTAGCAAGGTAGAGGCAATATTGTCCTATCTCCTATGAGAAAAATCAATCCTCAGTCAAGTATATATGCATCAAACCCAAATTATAACTCTCATAAAAAAAGAGCAGTGTCTTGCTTTTCAAAATTAGACAAGAGTACACAATAGAAACGCATTGAGATTACGTGATCATGCAATTGAAATATTGCAACTTTATGGACTGAGATACTAGGTTTATTCTTTTCCTTTTATATTCTAATATATTTGAATTTTGCAAATTCACTACACAAATTAAATAGACTATGTGGCCCTAGATTTAATTTTTTTAATGAGACAGCTTCATATAAAAAAAGTTTAATCAACTTGATTATAAAACATTTTTGCTTTTGGTACTCTTGAATATATCTACATCTCTACTCCTTATAAATGTATAGATCCAAAAGGGGTTGCACACTACATCTAGCTAGTGTGTATATACCTATTTGTACTGTTCAATTGATTTGACCTATGGTTAGATATCAATATCTGGACGAAATAATAATATGTTTTGGTTTTTTTTATTGTCTAACATTATTTTATTTCTTTATTTGCCCACATTATTTTTTGGTAATAAATTTTAAAGTACCTAAAAATCATTATATAATGTAGATCTGAATATCAAGTGGCTCAATGTTATATCAACGGGCAGTTAATGGCCCAGGACAACTCCAATTGTTCAGCTCTTTTCATTTTCCTTGATAGATTTTGGACTTTAGTAGATTGGCAGTAATGACATTTCGTCTCCAATTTCGCTGGACCTGTCAGGATCAAGTGGTTCTGAGCATCTCAGAATTAGAACCTATCTCATGTATTATTGATCACCACAAAGTATTAGATGTACAAACACCACTTTTTCTTTAGCCTGTTAAAAATCGTGCGGCTTATTTCATTTCGAATTTAATCCTGTTCAGAAATACCACATCATCTTAATTTGTATGTCCATTAACAAATACAAAACTATTAATAAATTTAAATTTTATTAAAATTCTACTAGATTTCATATTATAGTAAAATAAAATCCAAATGTGGTGCTACTTTGGTAGGCGCAGCTTACTATGGAAAAAATTATGTTCAAGAAGAGACATTTTCCTCGTCTGTTCATTTGTCAATGTACACAAGATAATGATACCCATATATAAAATGTGAGATAATTACCCTGTGAAAATAATTATACTCTAAAGGATTTACCGGGAGATCTACAGGATTTACTGGGATTTAATTCGTAATGACCATTTTCTTGCCAAAAAATATTGTCTGAACTTTTAAAATTCACTTTGAAAGTTTTCGAATCTAAAAATAATATTAAAACTACTGTTATTAGTTTTTAATCAACACAAAAAAAAAATCACTAGATAAGAGAAGAGAGTAGAGATGTAGAGGTGATTGTTAAAAATTGAACATAGTAAAGGAGAAAGTAAGATAGATTAGTATAGAGAGAGATATATATAAAAGATTAAAAAAGAGAGACTAATAAAAAATTAGATATGAGATGATAGGAGATAAGAGGAGATAAGAGGAGATGAAATGAGATAAGATGAGAAAAATATATATGACATATAAAATTTCAATATACTTAAATATTATATACATTATATTTTAATTTTTTATAATCATTATTTATAATTTAATATGTTTAATTTATTCAAATATTATTTATATTTATTTAATTTTAAAAAAAATAAAGTATGGTGAAAAAATATATATATACACAACATATTGCAAAAAAAAATAATAAAACTTAATAAAAAAATGCATATCAACAATACAAAAAACCATGCAAATATTAAAATTACATAGAAAAAATCATTTAAAATATTAAAAATATTAAAAATATGTTAATAAAATACTCAAAATACGTATTGAAAGAGGAATGACTAGTATCGTTCTTTGAAAGAGCGAGACAAAAGAACAATATTGTGATACTATTTATATAATATGATTATTTTAGTAATATTTCTCAAATTTAATAATATTTTAGTATTATTTTTAATTTTTTCGGGTTAAAACTACAGGTGAGAATTATTGGTAGTTGGGTACTACTATGGCCATCCCTTGAAACTACAGAATTTATAATAAGCTTTCCCATTTCTAGGCCCAATGTCTATAAAAAGTTGACGCTCATTTTTATCTATTTATTTTCTTAATAACATATTAACATATATAAAAGGGCCCGTATTGACCCGAGCAGTACGTCTTGGTCGTGGACTCTTCATAGTTGACTAACTTCTTCTTTTTCTTTTGTTTTGACCCGTCTAATTCATGCTAGGTAGGGAAATAATAAGCAAGAAATTAGAGCTGTTAAACATGGACCAAAATACCAAATTGTTCATGCCCATTGTTTAGAATTTAGTCATGCTCCAAAATTTAGACTTTTTCCATTAAATCTTGAAAACGTATCCTTTGGGTTAATCATGGATTTCCTTTTATATATAGCAGAAATCTCCTCCGACCTCTTCACAACAAGTTGCAAGATCAGAAGTACAACACTTCCCTTCAGATCACACATTCTCTTATTGGAAACAGAAAGACTTTCTTATTCTCCGATTTCAGTTATTAATTCTAGCTACCATGGGATTTAGTGTGTCTGACGAGGTACTGGGCACGTTGATCCCTGTTGCGGTGTACTGGATTTACTCTGGCATTTTTGTTATACTTGGTGATAGGCTAGACAGGTACAGGTTGCACACAAAGGCCGAAGAGGAAACAAAGAATGTCGTCTCCAAGTGGATGGTCGTGAAGGGCGTATTCGTCCAACAGGCATTTCAAATCGCTGTCTCGTTGCTTCTATTTACAGTAATATATAATTGACTGATATTTTGCATTTTTTCTAATATGAAATAGATGTATCATATATATATCATATATATTAATTTCCCTTTCCACAACATTGGAAAGTACAAATTGTTTCTATTATATATATATCCTTTCGCCTAATATATAATACTAGCTTTCACGTGTAACTGCAGCTGATAAAGGATGAAACCGGTGTGCCAAAGCCCAATCCACCTCTGTACATCATAGCAATTCAATTTGTCATCGCCATGTTCGTGCTTGATACATGGCAGTACTTCATGCACCGGTACATGCACATAAACAAGTTCTTGTACAAGCACATCCACTCCAAGCACCACACCTTGGTCGTGCCTTTTGCCTTCGGCGCACTCTACAACCATCCTTTGGAAGGCCTAATACTGGACACAGCAGGCGGGGCTCTCGCCTTCTTGTTAAGTGGTATGACGCCCCGTGTCGGGGTCTTCTTCTTTTCATTTGCAACCATTAAAACTGTCGACGATCACTGCGGCGTATGGTTGCCCATCAATTTCCTTCATTTTCTCTTCGCAAACAATAGTGCGTACCATGATGTACACCACCAGTTGTACGGGACCAAGTACAACTTCTCACAGCCATTTTTCGTGACGTGGGACAAAATTTTGGGAACTTACATGCCCTACTCATTGGTGAAGAGAAAGGAGGGAGGATTTGAAGCGCGCCCAATTAAAGACTAATTAAAGAGATTAATTTCACTCAATTATAGCATACGTCATGAGATGTTGTTTACAGAAAAATAATTCTTTTTGGATTTAATTCCTGGTATTTATTATTTTCTGCAAAGAGTACATGTCTTTCTTTTTCTTGTAATTTTGGTAAATATGATTGATATATATAGTCTCAACTCTCAAGGAATTACTGGTGTGCATAGAGAACAAAATTAGTTTCTGGAACGGTAAGAGTTTTTAAGTTAAAAAAAAAATTCTGGCTTGTGGGTCAAAATCTGAATCCTGTGTCGCGCGGCACCGTGTAGCGCACAGGATCCGGACCGTTGATGAAATCCAACGGCTACGTTATTTCCTCTTCATTCCCATGACTTATCAGAATTGGGAAGATGAGCGCGTGGGAGCATAGAGGAATTAACGACGGCAAATAATGGATCCAACCCGATAAGTCGTGGGAGCGGAGAGAAAATAACGCAGCCGTTGGATTTCATCAACGGTCCGGATTTGTGTGCTACATGATGCCGCACAACACAGGATTCGGATTCGGTGGGTCATGATCAGTTTGACCGGCAATCAAGGAGTCGTTGGAGCAAACCAATCTTGACATGACTACAAGTGGCAGCAATCATATAGAGTACTCTTATGTCAGAAGCATGGTATATATATGATGTGTGAGCGTGTGATTGTTACTTTATTGTCGTAAATATTTAAGTTTCTGTTTTATTTTATTTTAATGTTTTTTTACTAATTGAAGCACCAAAACATTTACATTTCTATAATGTTTAATTGAAATCCACATACAAGTAAGGGTTCGGTGACCATATATGGAAAAATTGTGAACCACTAAAAAAATCTTGTGTCTAATGAATTAAAAGGCAAGGGCAAGACCCTTGTTTTTCTTTAAAAAAAAAATTGAAGAAAAACTGTACATGTAGTTTGCGATCACAATAGATGATTTATATAAAATATGAAAGTATTGTGGGACCCACAATGTACACACATCTATGCTATTAATTAAATAAAATATGAAAGTATTGCGAATGTATAAGTAAATTAAATAAAAATAAAACTTCAATATAACAAAATTGAAGTGGGTGTCTAGATATACACACACCTAATAATTAAGAACCATGGGTGTCTAGATTTTTTTTTCCTGCGTGTCGAGTCTTTCTTTCGACACACCATTAATTATTTTTTTTATTTTCTTCCTGTCTATTATTATTCTCTTGCTTGTTGAACCTTTCCACATGCTATTAATTACTTTTTCTTGTTTGTTCCTATTTATAATTATTCTTCCCAAAAATAGAAACTAGAGTAATTATTTATTTTTTAATTTAGTTTTATATCTTTTATTCCTTTTCTTATAGGAGCATTTTTTTTTATTCCTCTCATTAACATCGTGAGAAATTCTCGATTGAGCAAAACTGGATTTGTTACTTGATCGAATAAACATTAAAAAAATGTGAACCCTGCAATAAAAAAATTCCAATAATTATCTTGGTATCTATTCAGATCTTATTTCAACTATATTAATTATGATAAAACATTAGGCATAATTAATATTTCTTACTAGGCAATATCAAGCTAAGCTCTATTTACTAATCTAGTATTTAATGAAACTCAAAATTTTTCGGAAAAAATATAGGAATAACTAGCTACATAATATTCAAAACAGCACGGAGATCAAATGAACTGTGATTTATAATATAGTTTCTTTACGCAGCAAATTTTTTTATTAATCTAACAAATATTAAAAATTTTATCATAATATAAATTAAGCGATTGATCCGACCCCTGCTCCAATTAAAGTTGCAGTAAATTTATACTGTGGGTTAAATTAAGATCACATATGACCCGGCGCAGCCTGCTCCAATTAACTTGCAGTTAATTTATATTGTTGGTTAAATTAAGAGAATTTGAAATTTGGGCCCTAAATACAATCGCAACAGTCCCGTGAAATAAAATCCTTTTGCGAATCGCTATATATATTGAGTATATTTATTTTAGTGGTGTAGAATGGTAGCATGTGCGACACATCTCGTGAAATTTGTCTACGACTAACCATCGAACGAGATTGCGAAGCCGTGGGGTATATATATGTATAAATTATGTACGTACGTGTATAGTGTCAAGAGCGATTCGTACAGATGTGGTCATGACTCCCCAGGTGGCAGTGGGGTGTGAACGTGACGATACAAAACTGGACCAACCCTCTCTTGACTCTTGCTCTTTTAGATCATGGTCCCATTAACCCATTTTGATCGTGCTTGAGTTCGGATCCTCTCCAATTTTATTTCAAAGTACATTAGAGGCATCAGACAGATCCAGATGCCTTTTAAGTTAATCCGATGGTTCTGGCCTTTCTTCGTGCAGTTTGTAGATTGTGTTTCTACTATGGAAGGGATCATCCGTGAGGATAAAACACATCTGCACCAGAACATATCACACCTGGCATTCCAGCTGGGATTTTATCGTTATTCTCTCCCCCACTCTTTATCAATTTGTTTTATTTAAAGAAAATTGGAAGAGACTACCAACTATAAATCTCTCTCTTCAATTTTCTATCCAGCAAACAAAAATTATTATTTCAACGATTAATAAGGAATGCTGGTCATACAAGTGTTATATCTAATTTATAAATGTACAAACATATACTGGCATTTTTATTTTCAAAGAAATTTCATTCTTAACCTCCATAAAAAATATGAATACCATACTCCTAATGACCCTTATGTGACCCTTAGGTGCTTATTCATAAGGAATATGAATAAGAATTTAGAAATTTGTGTCTATTCATATTTCTTATTCATATTTCAAGATTTTGCTAGAATATGAATAAAAACCCGAATAAGTCCAAATTCCTTAGTCATGTGTTGTTTGGATTTCATGCAAATAAGAAATTTGAAGCTAGCTTATTCTTATGCACTCCTTATTCCTATGCATCCAAATACGCCTAGAATTGTTTGGATGAGTTATGAATAAGATTCTTCCGGAAGAGTCTTATTTCTGGAAGAAGAATCCATCCAAACGTTCAAGAATAAAGCAGGAATAAGGCCTAATCTCGGAAGAACTCTTCCGACTAAATGCTGGAATAAGAGTTTAGGAAGAGCAAAAATTATTAAAAAATTTAATACTCTTTAATTTAGTCTTTCTTTTTCTCGCACCTTTCCTACCTCGGTATATGCAAACAAAAATATTTTGCACCAATATTTCTCAAATTTCAGCTGTAGAGTTAAAGATAGCTAAAATTAACAACAATATCGAGCTCTCCACATTGTAACGAGCTCAATGAGATCCTTCTTGATAGGGTTCCATGCCATGTGATTCTCTGACGACGATACAGTAGAGCGCCGTCTGAGGTAGGCGGAGGAGAGCTTTATGATGCTTCGTTGCAGCCAATGGCTATAGCAGTGGAGGCAAATCTCTTGGGGTTTGTTTGGATGAGCCTTGAATAAGGAATAAGAATAAGAAATTTCGGTATGCGTGCTTGTCCATATTCCTTATTCTTATACCATGGTTTTGTTAGTATAAGAATAAGGGTCCAAATTCCTTATTCTTGAGTTGTTTGGGTTGCACAAGAATAAGAATAAGCACGCATACCGAAATTTTTTATTCTTATTCCTTATTCAAGGCTCATCCAAACACACCCTTGTTTTTTTGTGATGCTTTTTACTTGATATAATTTGACTATAGAGTGTTACTTTTTCTGACTTAGCTAACAATTGAGTTCGGTGATAGACTAATGGCTAACAATTGACTTATAGCTAATAATTTGGTAATATGTTGAATTTCGCAAGTCAATTAAGGGTTAATTTAAGATTTAACAAAGCCATAAGAATTAATTAGGATGTGATATTTTTTTACTGGTTATTATTGCTTTCATGAATTAATTATTATTATTATAATAATAATAATAATAATTATTATTATTAATAAGATCAATATTTATGCAATATAAAGAAAAAAGTTTAAAAGAAATAAAAAAAGACAAATAAATATTTTATTCCTTTCTTCTATTCTTTTTCTCAACTCATCATCCAAACAAGCATTTCTTTTTCGCGAAATAACACTCTTCCCGCTCTTCTTAGAATAACACTCATCCTAATTTTTCTTCCCGAAAGAATTCTTCTTTGTTTATTCCCAATCCATCCAAACACACCCATTTTTGTTTTCATCCATCCAATTAAGTACGTTTACAAGAAACGTACGAACCATACTTTTTCTTGTTAATTGAGTTTCCCACCCATCCCACCCCAGGATTGACACACCCATACAAAAATAGGAAAAATTGAGGAGAGGCCACAGAGATACTCATATTAGAGTAATCCAATCTCCATATCCTCGCTATATGTTCAAAGAGAAGCATAAGCTGCCCAGAATTACACTGCTTATAATTGCATTATATCCACGTGAATTGTTGGAATCAGAACAAAATTAATTATTAGGTGCGTATACTACTTGTGCCAGCCAATACTTGCTAACTGGTGCAATAGAGGATATATATATAGAGAGAGAGAGTTTTGTTATGGTGAGTCGCACTCAAAACTCCTAGATCTGGTTCAAAACGACCGATCCAAACCATTCAATACGATCTTCCTATTGAAATCTCCATACAGACCAAATTTTACATTTTTTCAAAATTTTTATGTATTTTTTTTTGAAATTTTAGAAAATCGTTAATCTAATTAGTTCTGAACGGTTCAAAAACAGCAGTTTTTAAAAATCCGAAAAAAATATATAAAATTTGGTCTGCATGGAGATTTCAATAGGGAGATCGTATTAGACGGTTTGGATCGATCATTTTGAACCAAATCTAGGAATTTTTTAGTGCGACTCACCATAAAAAAACTATATATATATATATATATAGAATTTTGCTATGGTGAGTTGCGATCAAAATTCATAGATCTAGTTTAAAATGACCGATCCAAACCGTCTAATATAATCTATTTATTGAAATTTCCATGCAGACCAAATTTTATATTTTTTTGAAATTTTTAAGTATTTTTTTCGGATTTTTAAAAACTGTTGTTTTTGAACGGTTCAGAATTAATTAGATGAACGATTTTCTAAAATTTCAAAAAAATACTTAAAAATTTTGAAAAAATGTAAAATTTAGTCTGTATGGAGATTTTAATAAGGAGATCATATTGGACGGTTTGAATTGGTTATTTTGAACTAGATTTAGGTGTTTTGATCGCAACTCACCGACCCTTTGGTGAGTTGCAACTCACCATAGCAAAACTCTATATATATATATATATATATATATATGCTATAGTGCATCGCGATGTATTGAGTCTTTTGTACATCGCGGTCATATCGGTCGATAGCTTTACAAATTGACAAATCTAATTAAACCAATCAAATCTATGTATTTAAATCTCATAAGAAACCAAATTTCATATTTTTAAAATTTTTTTTACTATATTTTTTTTAATTTCTAAAACCTGCCCATTTTTAGAGTTTTCTCATTACATAATCACTCTTGCATGTTACAATTAATTGAATTGCATTAATTTCTGCCTGCAGCTGCATCCCTAAATTTTTCAACTTTTATTACCTATGGCATGAAATTGAAAAATGACTTTTATGACGTACCGATCACCGATCAGAAGTTGCAGAAATCACCGTGTGACCTATATTTCTTTTGAAAATAGTTGGCGAGAGTCTTTTTTAGATAAATACTAGATAGAGGCCAGTAGATAGTTGGCGAGAGTCAATCAACAAATTTATTAAAAAAAATAAAAATAAAAAGATTGCATACTAGTTACGTACAATGCAAGAATTAAACAAAAGTTTTGCAAGAAAGATATCTAAAAGACAAAAAAAAATTTTCTATCACAAAAACAAGGTCATCAGATCAACAATTAATAAACCATTGTCGTGACAAAGTGATTATTTCACTAGCTAGCCTAGCAGGCGCAGAGGACCGGTTATTGAAGATGTATGTGTACTATTTCGTTCCTCTCAGATGACATGAGCCAACAACAAGCCGTCCAGATCAAATCTCAAATTAATATATAACAGGCTTTGATCTGTACATGGAGTTTAGTTGCTAGTTTTTTCCTCAAATAAGTGCCCTATATTCTAACAAATCAAATTAGAATAAAGGTCGCAATTTGATTAGAAGGACAACTTCTATTTTCCAGAAAGAAAATTACCAAATCATACTTCGATTCCAGAAATAAACTAGGTGACCCAAAACCGTATACATACCACAGAAGATCCAGCCCTTCTCTGTTTTGTCATTTTTATTTTATTTTTGTGCCAATATCATTTTATTTTCCACATATTCCTGACTTCCTCTGTTCGTTCTATATAGCACAGCAGATAGTGCACAGAATACATGCATGAAGTGCAAGAGCACAAACATGGATTCCTCCAAGCTCACTGCTCTCCTTTTCATCCTCATGCTCTCTCTCTCCACCATATCCCAAACCCTAGCTTGTGACTACTGCCCCAAAAGCCCTCCAAAATCCCCGAAATCTTCTGCCACTCCTACTCCAGTTGTCTCGACTCCCCCAGTAAAGTTGCCACCCGTTGGTTTACCAAAACTACCTCCGGTTGGTTTACCTCCAGTTGGCTTACCTAAACTACCTCCGGTTGGTTTACCTCCAGTTAGCTTACCTAAACTACCGCCAGCCGGATTACCTAAACTACCGCCAGTTGGCTTACCGAAACTACCCCCAGTAGGCTTACCAAAGCTACCGCCAGTTGGCTTACCAAAGCTACCGCCAGTGGGCTTACCAAAACTACCGCCAATTGGCTTACCGAAACTACCGCCAGTTGGTTTACCTCCTATCCTCGGCAATGGTGGGAGTCCTCCGTCACCACCTACCAGTTCCTGTCCATCACCACCTGCAGCGAATGAAAGTTGCCCAATCGATGCACTCAAGCTTGGAGCATGTGTTAATTTACTTGGAAACACAGTTCAAATCGGTGACGCAGCAGTGGAGTGTTGCCCAGTGGTGGATGGACTTATTGGAGTCGCAGCTGCTGCATGCCTCTGCACTGCAATCAAGGCTAACCTGCTTAATATCGGTGTGTACCTGCCTATAGCGCTCCAGGTCCTCGTTGCTTGCGGCTCCTCGGTTCCTTCTGGTTACACTTGCGCTTGAAAGCAAGGTAAAAATGCCTTTTTATCGTTAATCATGACTATTTTGATTTGAGATAAATGTTTAAGTAATAAGAGCTTCGTATGATTGAAAATCTACGTTTGATTTAAATTTAACCTTTTAAAATGTGTTGAGATTCGTATTTATATTATTCTAGATACACCAAGATATAAAAAAAAATTTCTTCCAAAAGATATCAAAATTTTTCGTAACTTTGTCATGCACTTGAGAAGTCTGAATTTATAATTGTACTTTACGAACAGAACTATATATATCTGAGGTACAATGGAACATTTTATTTTCGTAAAAATATGTTATGATAACTTAGGTATGCATGTAAGATCGATGATGAAACACATTAATTATTGGTTCAATGAACCATGCAGTTATGTACTACAAAAGAAATTAATTATGGCTTAAAATTACGAGGGGCCGGGAAAAATAGAGCCCTTGATGTTGCGTTCTTAAACAAACATTGTATCAAGTTATGCGCTACATGCTACTGGAATGCCACTGCAAATGGGAAATATTTGCCAAGTATTATTAGTTTATAACCACCCTTTGAAAATCTTACTTATATATATATGACCCAAAATATCCTGAAAAGCTAAACAATATAGCATGCGCATTCCATTTATAGTGTACACATGAATATGTATTTACTGTGCTTATTTCAAATTTTTCATAATTCCAAGATCAAAGAAATATATATTCATATTAATTAAGACGTACATTTATACTTCAATAAAACTAATCTAGGTAGGTGCATTTATATATACTTTCTGATGATTCGTAGATATGATCATATGCAGAGCAAGCTACAAGATTCAACAGTTGAAAATGCGTTGAAAAGACAAAAGAGGTTGTCTGAACTTGTTGTCCTTAGCCGTTTTTCCGTTTATTTTCATTCTTTCTCCTTATTGTAAGGATGCTTCCTGTTGTATTGTGCAGCTATTCAGTATTATGTTGAAACTTGTAATGGATATTTGTAGATCCCTTTTTCTTCAATTTGTTTTGTTCTTAAATTTGGGCCTTGGTATATGTACACCTGTTAGTAACACAATTAACTCAAGTAAGAACAATATTGTATGGCATTTTGAAAAGTTGATGCTTTATCATCTGGACCTAATTATTTCTCCTAACATTGTACGTATACACTGAAGGAAATAATGCAATAATATTACACACATTGCAATTTATTTTTGATGTAATGTAATTTTTACCGACAAGCCAACATAAGCAGAATATGAGCACTATATTGTTACTTATATTTTTAATCATATTTGTTTGCGCTTAGCATGTGAAAACAATATACTTTATTTCCTGATCGTGTTACAGCAAACTTTGCTTTGCAATTTTAGTGGTGCAAAGATTAGATTTCATTATCGAACTTTGACATGCACATTGTATGCATGAAGAGAAAGAATGGTATATTCGTTGCAATCGAAAAGTTTAGAATGCTATTTGGCATTTTTTTTTTTAAAATAAATTGGAGGTACAAGCAACCCAATTTATTTTTAAATTAAATGTCTATGAAAGACTCCCCAATCAGGTTTCTAACCTGCGACCTTTCACTCAAGGTACATTGCTATTTGACATTTTAATAAATATTAACATATATACAAGGATATAGAACCAATCTTTGATTAATTGCTAAGAGAATAAGGTTTTTTAAATTAAAAATGGGAATTCGAAATCCAACTAAAAGTTTGTTGTGACATTCTGAAGTAAAAAAAAAAAAGTATCAGAAAAATTGTATCATGAATTGAACAGAGCTGTGCGGTCAAAGTCATTTCAAACGGCCTATCTTTAGAACCTAATAGTAATAGGTGCGCGCGCGGGTTTGATTCAAACTCTGTACAGTGATTTCTTCTTTTTTATTCAATAAATAAGTACAATGGACTATGATATAACGAACCCGAGTAAATCAGAATTTATTAGAGTTTTATTCTATAATCCTGAATCTTTAATCAATTCAGTCAATTAATTGAGGTGGGTCGGACCGAGTTAGTTAAATTGACAAGGGATCATGCCATAAATTGACAGTTGTTCACACAGTTACACTAATTAAGCAATTTTCTATAAAAAAAAAATTGATAATATATATTATACTTTGAAAACTCTATCAAGGATGAGTTCTTTTTATATAGATTGAAATGTAAATCATTCATTCAAGTGATGACTGACTGAGATTAATTAGGACTTGAATATGGCTTAAAACACTCATCAATAATAGAAAATTTTCTCGATCATTAATTAGTTAGCACCTCAAATTCCCAGCTAAGATAAATAATAATTCATGCAACTTAAATAAATTTTAAACAATATAACTTGAATACAAAAATATTGTAATTTTGTTCTTACCAGGTTAGATTTATAACATCCATTGATTTTTTTTTTTTTAATTATAAGAGTTTTCATCTTCTCCCATTAATTCTGTTGACACAATATAAGCAAAATTTATACCTGACGAGAAAGCTAGAACTAAATGATTGCTAAAATCGGAAAGGGATATCGTCATCAAAGAAAATGGTGCCAAACGAAATAACGCCAGGCGCCAAGTAATAATGGCTCAAGTGACGACGAAGACATTAAAAGCTGGCATTTGTAGTGGCACCGGAAGAGACAAGCAAGGACAAATAGCAAGTTACAAAGAGCAAATACAAGGCACAAATGCTTCTCATTTCATATCTCACTCCATGCAGTGCTACAAAACTAGGCGCGCAGCTGTCAAATTTTGTCATAATCAGTTGGATTTCGAATTCATGATACAATTTTAGCTTAGGCATTTATTGATATATTTGACTATTTAAGCATTTTTTTACCTCCAACAATCTAACCAAAATACTACATTCTTTGTACCGTAGTGTGAAAATATTCCCTTCACAGTTCACAAGTTAAGTCCTTAGGAGTTAGGAGGAGAGCCAATATGTTTTTTTAAAAAGAAAGAGAATCCAGTACCAAATATGTTATATAAATAGGAAGCGCGCGTAGAGAACCTTATCAATAAATCAGCTAAAGGAACAACCCATTTCATGGCAACCAAAGCCACAATTACAATACTCTCACTCTTACTCCTATTCACCTTCTCTATTGCCACCACACTCCCATACTTCCCCACAAAACCATCACCATACGTGCCGCGAAGGATCTCTCACAAGCTGCCAGCAGCAAATCCTTTCTGTCCCCGCGATGCCCCCAAGTTTGGCGCATGTCTCGACCTGCTTGGTGGTGTGCTTGGGTTGAAAGCAGGAGCAGCGTTGGGACAGCATGGCAAATGCTGCTCGGTTCTTGATGTGCTCGCTGACGCAGAGGCAGCCGCATGCCTCTGTACCACAATCAAGGAAAGTGTGCTCGGAATTACAACCGAGTGGTCGGTAGCAGTGAGCTTGCTTGTTAGCTCTTGCAAGAAGGACATCCCGGACGGGTTTAAGTGTGTGTAGGACTATAGGGATGCTTGATGCAGTTGTTTTGTTTTTGCCATTATTTTTTTTCTTTTAAAAATTGTAAATCGAGAATTCCTCTGCTTTGAATAATAACTTTTGTTGATGTTATAACTTATAAGTACATTTTTTCTTTCGATATTTAAGATAAATTGAGAGCGTTAGTTTCCTTGATAATAAGTGTTCTTCAGGACGATTTAATTTCTTCAATCTACTGATGCTGTTCAATTCATAAATGATTACAAAATGATATGCACAATTGAACACACTGACAAAGTGATTAGATACCAGTGAACCGTATCTAACCACTTTTTATGAGTCATACGAGCCAATTAGTTCTCCGTTACTGCAGTGTCAAATTAAGCAATGGATTTAACTTAATTGCTAGAAAATTTTGGTTGATTTAAGAACTAGATATGCATAATTTAATATTAGTATCCGGTAGTTAAAACAAAATACATCGCCCCGAAGAAAAATTTTATATATAACATCGCCTTAACTAATTGGCTGGACAAGAAGAAAAAGCAAAAAAAAAAAAAAGAAATATATAACGTCTCTAATATAATATATACAATTTTGATGTTCACAATCCCATGATCTTTACAAACGAACCCGTACATAGCAGTATAGCACCCATATTTTTTTTTCTATCCAATAATGTCACCTGGAGTAGTAGTTTCTACTATTTTCATAAAGTATTACCACACTAATCCTCAGTACAGGTAGGAAATAATTTAAGAAACAATAAAAAGGAAAAAGAAATGCCATCTGAAAAGTACCAAAAATGCTTCCCAAGTGACACTTCTCCATGTTGTATAACTGAAGTCTCAAATCAAAGAAACTTTGCACTTACATTTCACTATACAATAACATCTAGAGGAACTTTCTCAGAGCTTCTACAACCTTCTCTGGCCTGATATGTATGGAAGAAATATAAGCTTACTGAGGATCAATTAAGTGAAATTTAATTTCTAAAATTGGAACCTCCAGTACAAAAACACTTCTAAAGCAAATAAAAGATCACTTGGAACCCCAAAAATATTCCCAAATACCTCAGGTGCCCCTGATAAAGATCACTCATTGCTTTAATTATAGGGAAGGCCAAGTTTTTTGGGGAATATTTCAGAAAATGAAGCAAACAAGTTTTTACTCTGAAGGTTTTGTGCAGTAATAAGGAGACCTGTTAGAGGGGCTGATATGCTAGGGAAGTTTTGTAAACAAAGAAAATATTTTGTTTCCTTTTCTTTTGATGAGCTATAAATTTTTAAATACCAGTCCTCTTGTGGCATGTGACCAGCTCCTTCAATTTGATTAATCTGTACGGCATCAGGATTTCCTTTTTGGAGTGCCTCGGCATCTGACAGTGGTAGATATTTATCTGACAACCCCCATACAAGCAATATCGGTTTGTCCCAACTGCACAAATGATACAGAAGAGAACAAAAGGTAAACAAAAGAATTAATGAGCATAACAGGAAAGGAAAAAAAGATGTAGTTTAAATAAATTGCAGCTTTAGCATGTTTATACCAGTATTCTTACATATTCTGGATTACCATAGAGACTCAAATATCCGACATACCTCGAAGATGAAAATCCAGATGAAATTCGACCTAATATGTCTCCAAAATTGGCCTTTTTCGCAGCTTCAAGCAATGCTATTGCACAATAGACAAGGGAAGAAACAAAAAAATATTATGGCATGCTAAAGGCACAATGACAGGAATAAAAAGTAGTTTACAATAGTCACCAGAAATGGCTTATTAGAGTTCACGTTGTCCTATGAAAGTGCCAAATAATGACCAAGTATAAAGATTAGTGCATACCAAACCCTGGGGCACCACTTGATAGGTATGGTAGTCTGTACACATCAGCCTTCTCATTTTTCAATACATACCTGTGAGAAAAGGGGAAACATGGTAACATATGTAGTGCCCAAATTAATTTAAAAGGACATGGCAAAAATTTGAACTTCATATGTTATGTTTTTGCTTTATAGTCATATATTTTAAATGTATCTATTTAACAATTAAAAAAGTAAAACTTAGTCCAAAGACATAGGAAACAAAAATTATGACAAGGGAAATGTACATACGGGCTACCTCCTTCGATAAATCTCTCGGCCTCAATAGCATTTTGGCATGTAAATTCACCGAAGAGTGGTATCCTGAAAAATAAGCAGTATGTTAATATATCTTCACAATTTCAGCAAAAAAAAATGTTGCTCCATACTACCAGCTGGTACATAATTGTGATGTCCTGGGCACAGTTAACTACCGCCATGGTTTTCGTTTGAAGCACAATAATTGTTGAAACAAGAAAAAAAAACCCAGCTCTAATGCACAGATATTCATTTTAAATTTCTCTCATGCATCTTTTTTGCCTTAAGTGCAGAGAATCAAAAAAAAAAAGAAAAAAAAAGCAAACCTTAGTTTCTTAAATAATCCAGGCAGAGGAGAAGAAACGGTCAAAGGGCTGTTAAGAATCACCAACTTTGAGACCTTTTCTGAGTTTTTTAATGCCCATGTTAATCCATAAGATCCTACAAGGAAACCCTGCAAACAATAAAAAGTAAAAAAGGAAGAGATAATTACCCATGCTTGTATTTTAATTTGGAAATCTATATCAGACATGCAACCTAACTGACACAGATTTTGTAAGCTGACCAAAACAAGTTAACAACCACCAGTATGAGAGTGCACCTACTGGAATGACATCCTTTTTTCTCAACCAAATTGCTGGTTTTTACAATGAAAACGTTGTCTTCAACCTCAAATTTTCCATAATGGCATTAAAAGTAGCTATATAACTTTCGATATTAAATATGAGAAGGCACAATATAATTTGAGCTGAAATAATAGTCAGAAGCTACAATTTACTGTCCAGAAAATATTAACAAAATTACCAAAATACCTTGATTCCTATTTTTTTATTTTAGGACTGAAAATCACATTATAACTAACTTGTGTAAAAATAATGTGCTGTTGGCACTCAGCCCACCGGCCATAAAAAATATTGTGTAAATTACCAAAAACTGTCCTAGTAGTTTGTGGAGGATACCTGAACCACCAAAATGAAAGGAGAAGTAATATTTAAAACTTCTAGAAGCTTCTCCAGTGCTGAATGGAACTCGTCCTCTGAAACAAACAGAAACAACATTTTGAGTAAAGTAGTACAACAACTAAGCCTTTTGTCCCAAACAAGTTGGGTAGGCTAGAAAGGAAACCCAGCAAGAAGAAAGTCACTGAAAAATATAGTAATGAAAAGTAATTACAATACTAATACCAATACTACTACTTTTAACACTAATACTAAGAGTTTTGCTATGGTGAGTCGCGACTTACCAGAGGGTCTGTGAGTCACGCTCACAAAACTCCTAAATCTGGTTCGAAATGACCGATCCAAACCGTCTAATACGATTTCCCTATTGAAATCTCCATGCAACCAAATTTTATATTTTTTTCGAAATTTTTAAGTATTTTTTTGAAATTTTAGAAAATCGTTAATCTAATTAGTTCTGAACCGTTCAAAAATAGTAGTTTTTATAAATCCGAAAAAAATACTTACAAATTTCAAAAAAATATAAAATTTGGTCTGTATGGAGATTTCAATAGGGAGATTGTATTGGACGGCTTGGATCTGTCATTTTGAACCAGATCTAGGGATTTTTGAGCATGACTCACTATAGCAAAACTCCTAATACTAATACTACTAATACTACTACTATTACTACTACTTCCTCACCGTAAGCTAAAACAGATCATGAATGGGAGCAATAACAGATCTGTATAGTCAAATCCATAGCAATAAACAAACATAATCTGGAAAAAATTAGAGCAATAACAGACCTGTATAGTTAAATCCATAGCCAGGCTGTGGTTTATCACTAAAACCAAATCCTATCCAATCAGGGGCAAAACAGTGATAGCCAGAACTTGACATCTAAGAATTTCAGATTTTGTTAGAAAAAAAAAATTTGTAACAACTTATAACAATTTTTGCAAGGACCTGAATTTATGCCACAAGGAAGAGATGGGTTTTGATGACTCAAACCAGTTTAGACTCAAGAATTATGTTTGTAAGTGCCCGTCAAGTTAAAACCAGCAGGTCATAACCCAATCTGACCCCAAGTTCGCTATACAATTCAACATTTTCTTTCAAAAAAATATTCAGAAGAGGGAGATAAAAATGCATAGCTGATGAATTGGATATAAACCGCATGATATTGACCTGTGAGGTTAATCCCACCTAACAGTAATTCTCATTTAGGATAACACATCAATTAACAAGTCAGTATTTCTTAATCTGCAGGCTGGTCAGGCTGGATCAATCTAAACATTATTCTTTCTTTAATAAGCATGAAGATGCAGATGCACAGATATTAGAGTAATTGGGCATAATTTGCAAGAAATATAATGACCTATGTCAAACCTTATTTATAGTAAGAAAATCATGAACTGACCTGAGACATGACTTCCCTGTAGCTAAATGACTGAGTTGGAGCTCCATGAAGAAACAAAATAGTACCACGCCGGCTATTAGCAGATCCTATGAAAAATTGCCAGTAGATTGAAAAGTCGGGCTCAATTGGTTTACTTTTTATTTAATTATTTATTGATAAACATACAAGCTCTAGTTGATTGAATAACAATTGAAATGCTGCTGAATTAAGAAAAGTGATCTTTGATAATATTATTAGCTCAGCAAGGTAGACTGTTATTACCTGTTTCTCTGACAAACCACCTGAGCTTCCCTGACCTAACATAGGAACCATATTCTCTTCCTTTGTCTTCTATTCTCTGGATGAAGCAGGTTGAAAATTAAAAACTATAGCATCAGTGGACCAACATTACTTGGTTGGAATCTCAAATTGAAGTAAATTAAAAAAACAGTAGAGTGAGGCATACATAGAGCATCTGGCCAACATTGCCATCCTCAGCAGGAGACTGAGGAAGCTGAATAGCAGTGCGGCTGGACGGGTTATCGGTGACGAACCCAAACGGGTTAAAACGGGGCTTGTCATCCTTGTTTTGCTCCTCCCCTGCTGTGTCACTGCTGCTGCTAGTGCTACTGAACGCCAAGAAATCTCTTCTTCTTATTCTTCTTGCTATGCCAAGTAGCCCAAGTTTTCTGGGTTTTGAGTTGGAGGAGTGCGTTGTTGTTGTGGTTGGAGTGGAGGGAAAGGAGGAGGCGCGAAGGGAGAGAAGCGAAGAGGCCATGCTTTATCTGCTTGATGCTTGGCTCTTGGCTCTTGGCTTTGGCTTGCGCGCGTGGTTACGAATGGAAGGGTCTTTGAGGAGGGGAAAGGAAAGGCTTGGTCAAAGCATACTTGGTCAAAGCATACTCTGGCTTTGTAATTTCAGCCACAAATTCCGTTTATTACTCACAGCAATGCCGGAGTACCGGTTCATACTTCATAGCTTCATTACACTTCTTATTACTTATTCCTGACTCACTCTGCATAACTTAATCAGTAATCACTTATTACTTATAGTTCAATATTTTTTTAGTTTATAGATAAAAATAATTTGGAAAATAATAAATAATATTAATTGGTTTCTGTTTACTCTCTTTTTTAACAAAAAAATATGAAATTTATATGTAATTATAAATATAATAATTAAGCTTGTGTAAGGACACCGACATATTTTTTAATTCAGCAAACTCGATTTAATTTTAAATCTAATTTGATCTAGGTCAACTCGCTCCAGCTCAATTCGTTGGCAACCCTATCATAGTTTAATATTTCTTCAAATACAAATAAATAATGTCCGGATTTATTTTTTTCATATCATGCTACGTATGGTTTTTATAAATCTGTCGAATCATTCTTCAACTTCGAACTGGACTCAGATTTCACATTCATTGCATGCCTTTTATACTCGCATTTTGGCTAGTCCTTTTCTTTTACTGTATAAAATCAGAAAAATGCAGCTTGTGCCTTGTATTTCAACCTGCACAAAACAGGATATTAGACACTACTTGCTGGCTTCATTGTACAAATGCAATCATCACAATTTATTACCTCATGTTACAAGTTCTTTGGCGAAGGAAATAAATAAACAAAAAAAAAAAAATCCAATTCAAAGTTCTTTGCGCTTAACTTGGCAGCCCCTGCCAAGTTTTTATCTAAAAAAAAGTTCTTTGCGCAACAAAATTGAACCAAAGACAAAATAACACTACAAACAACAGTTAACAAGTTATGCTCTTCTGCACAAGGCATAGTGCTATTCTTGCTATATATTAACCATGATTTGTTCCTTATGCCATGCTACAACCTTCTCATAAGAGAGGTCACCACCAAATACATCCAGAGAGCTGCCAACTGTGACATCAACTCGGCCCCTGCCAGCTGTCTTTATTCTCTCCAGGTCTTCCATTGTTGATACCCCTCCCGCATAAGTCACTGCAATCTACAAAGCCAGTTATTACAAACTCAATTAGCTGGAATTGAATGTGATGAAATTTTTTTGAGTTTGCAAACAATTTGCAACAGTTCTCAATTATAGAAACCCACATTTTTTGATATTTTCCGGTAAGGCAACATACATCCCCATTATACGCTGACAAAATCCCGCCTTACAAATTAACCAGAACATGAAAAGTAAAACCAATTTAGAAGCTAATTTTAAAGATATTCACGTGATTCACTATAAAAAAGAAAGTTCCATTTTACTTATTTTGGGCTAACTTAACACTGATTTTAAAAATGCTAACTTTAATAATTTATAGAACAAAAAACTGACATAAGGTACTAAGGCTGCATGGTATCTGTAAATGCAGTACACAATTAATTAAAAAATTTTGGGACCTCTTGACATGATCTAACTTAACTAAAAACCAACATTTCCATTCTCAACTTTCAAAATATAATGAGAAAAGTTGAGAATTCTAAATAATTAGAAGAAAGTGAATTACATACTGGAGAAAGAGATCCAAGAAGAGTGACGAGTTCCTCATCAATACCTAGTCTGTCATGTCAAAAGGAGGTCAACAATGAACTAAAGAAAATAGACAGAATAACCTTTATAAAATTTATCATACAGCTATATCCAGCACTGGACTTATTCAAGTTGGGTACCAGAAGGAACTACCTTTTTCATATTCCATACCATTTACTGGTAATTTGAACTGCTCAACTAAAAGGTTAATGCAAAATAAATTCAATTAAATATGAAGCAACCCAACAAGACGACATTAATTAATTACCAAGTAAATGAAGTACATCATAAACAATTACATATGCAAAAAGTAAAAAAAAACACACACACACAAAAGACAATGTGAGAGAAAGCTCAACCTTTTCCCCTCTACATCAACTCCATGCACCAAAAACTCATCAGCATATGAAGCCAACAATTCCAAACTTTGGGCATCTAGAAATACATCACTGAACTTCTGCCATCTGTCTGTCACAATGGCATATTTTCCATCCTGCATAACATTAAACAATTAGAATTTGAACTTCGAATAAACCTAAATCAGACACAATCAAATCCAATAATAATACAATTAATTATCAATCAAATCAAAATAATATTTTCCTTCTGACACGATACAAAATACAATCTAAAATAGTGATAATTATGCCTCAGCCAATTTAAATTATACAATTAAGCCGCACCAGAGCCTGACTTTGGAACTCAAAACATCAATGAGCAAATTAAGCCAATCTGGTTTCGTTGGAAGACATAAAGCAGTTAATGCTGTCAGTTTATAGTATAAGATCCCTGTGGCTGGAAGAAATCAGTTTTATTATTTCTAATTTGAAATTCATCCAAAATTTAGCAAAGCCTCAACTGTCTTGAGTTGTACAATAAAGCTCCATAAAAGCCTCAACTCAGTCTAAGTTGCCTATATAAGCTTATTGCATATACGTGCTTGAAAACTAAATACATTTTGCATTCGTTGTCAAACTGACAATACCAATCAGAAGTTCACTGTTGCCTCAAACTTAGAAATAAAAAGGTAAAAGAAAAAGACAAGTACTCCGATTTGCGCAATAAGCTTCAACTTTAATCTTTAGTCAATTAAATTAAACCTCCTATAGGAAATTGAGTAAATATTCCCTAATTTAAGTCCAGAGAAGAACTCAATATAACCTGATTTTGATTCAATTTACTGTGTGTTCAATTTATTCCACAATGAAGCTTCATATAAGCTAAACTTGGCATACCTTTTTTCGACAACTAAGATCCAAGACAAGTCTTTTCTTTCCTATCAAATCAACAAGGCCTTGAAGCCGCTCCATGTTCATCTTTCCATCACTAAAGACATACTACAAAAAGAAAACTATTAAGTTTTATTTTTGCATTTTCTTACTTTTACTTCATACAGTGCAATATAATCAACGTAAACAAATAACAACATTTTTGAGACCAAAAACTTACTGTATAAATATTAATATAACTTACTTCTATACAAATTAAAAAGAAGAAAATACATCAAGGTTCCAAATAAACATAACATTATAAAAAATAACAATTGAAGTAATGCAAAGTCTATATATATATTTTTTTGTTTCCCGTGTGTTTTTATTCATTTATAAAAACTATATATATAAATATAAGTTATCAAATTTCTAAATAAAATTTAAGGGGGAGGGCAGGGGAAGCAACATACTGAAGTGACAATGACATGAGATGCACCTTCATCGAGGTATTTCATAGCATTCTCAAGGTTAATGCCTCCTCCAACTTGCAAACCACCTAATCACAAAATAAACAGCTGTGATTCCGTTTCAAACTTCACATATTGGTAACAAATTAGACTGCAAAAACACCAAGTATAAAATCAGGTAAGCAAATCTACCAATAATAAAACATTCATCATACTCAAAAGTATATACCAATAACTTCAAAAAGGGTATAAAATTGCATAGAAAATTTCTAACCAGGATAAGCATGTAATGCCTCTAGAGCTGCTGCCTGGCTCAAGGGGTCGGCACCGAGCATTATGACATGGCCCCCAGTGAGACTGTCACTTTTATACATATTTGCATAAAAGGCAGCTGATTTATCAGATTCAAAGTTGGTCACAAGAGAAGAGCTCCCATTTTGAGACTGATCTCTCAGAGTTGACCCAACAATTTGTTTCACTTTTCCCTGAGAGAAAATAATAAAGTAAAATTGATTGCTTTAAACCAAAAAGGCAGAAAAGAAGAAACAGATAGATTGCTTTAAACCAAAATAGTAAATGTAATGGGCAATACACATCAGTACCTGTTGGTGGTACAGAACTTGCAAAAAGGACTGGATAACATCAGAAAATTACCTTATGTATATCAATGCAAGGCCGAAAGCGTATTGCAGCACATTGTACAGCATGTGGGGCTCCTAAAGCAGTTGAAGGTAAAAAGGTATATGTTAATCTTGGAGGAAGGTATGTGTAGAAGAAGAAATTGGTAGAAGAGAGAGTATTGACAAGTAGGGAAAGAGGAGTGTATTACTAGAGGGGATGCACATGCACCTTGTAGGAGGTAGCAAAAGTGGTATCTTTGTCGGATTGTAGATAGAATTGAATTGATTAACAGCAATCAATTTGTCAGATATGAAGGTTTCCATCTTGAGTTGATTGTGTGAGTTTGTAATATTTCTATTGACGTAAAGAGCGGTAATAAGTGTAAATGTAACATGAACTCTGAATTGGACAAAATAGATAGAAAAGGTTAAACAAACAAACAAAAAAAGGTTGCAATGAGATTATCTGTTGAAACAAAAAAAAAGGTACTGGTAAGAGATAGGGATACAAAAAAGATACATGAGAGAGAAAGAGAGAGAAGAAAACAGTAAAGTGATAAATTTACCAATTTAAGCTTAAAAAAGCTGCCGAGAGGAAGAGGAAGAGATGGCGCGTTTCAAGCAGCCCGAGGCCGAGTGAGCTTGCGCTGGAGAAAGAATAAGAATAATAAGCCAATACTCCCTCAGTACTCAATGGATCCACATCCTCAGCAGCCAAGTTTTGGCTGCTCCAAACAGCCAAAATTTATTTTTTTTAATATTTCAACATTTTAAAATTCAAATGTTGAATCCAAACCGTTGATCTTGTTCAATTTTACGGACGATGCGTTTCCATGTAAGTTTTATAAAATTTGGAGTCGATTTGATACTTAATTAAGTGATCAAATTATGAACGAATCTGGTTAACTATCACTGATTAATTCTAATACGTTCATAATTTGATCACTTAATTAAGTATCAAATCGACTCCAAATTTTATAAAACTTACATGGAAACGCATCGCCCGTAAAATTGAACAAGATCAACGATTTGGATTCAACATTTGAATTTTAAAATGTTGAAATATTAAAAAAAACAAATTTTGGCTGCTTGGAGCAGCCAAAACTCTGCTGCTGAGGATGTGGATCCGTACTCAATAGATGATGATGATCTAGCGTAGCGTGAATCAAGGAGCGGATCCGACGACTCTCAACTTCAATTTTATATATGACGAAAATACCCTCATCGCATCTCTTGGACATTGAAGCGTGCATCTCTCGTTCCTCTCTTTTGGTCCCTCGCTCTCTCTTAACTCTTAACCGGAGTCGGATCCTCTGGTCGTTTTTAGATCCGGACCGTCTGATTTAATCTCAACGGTTAACTTTTTTCGGATCTATCAATTCTGGTATCATGCACGGGACATTCTTAACCGTTGAGATTAAATCAGACGGCACTGATCTAAAACGATCAGAGGATCTCTCTGGTCTGCCTGACCAGAGGATCTCATTCCACTCTTAACCTCTATCCAGCAAGGGCGTCTGATAGCTCCAGTTAAATTGGCGTTTGAAACTAGTGTCTGGAAAGCTTTTAAGATTGATTTGACTTTGACCTCAATCAATACCATTACCAACCTCTCTATTGAGGAGCCTTAAAAAGTGCTTCTGGCTCAAATAAAATAACACATCATTATGTTCTTCAAAAAAAATAAAAAATAACACATGATGAATAGAAAAATAACAGACGTGAAAAGTTCAGACTTCACCGACTCAAAACGGGAACAAAATATATAAAATAAATATATACTTGTTAGGCCACATGAACCTATCAATACTAGTAAAATTATCTAACAAATATTTAGTCAAATCTGTCATCTAGAATACCAAATTTAAACCCAAAAATAAAAATATATTTATGTGGAAATAATATTTGTGTTACGTGTATAATTTTACCCAGAGTCCCAGAGAGTTTCTAATCCGATACTAAAACATAGAAGATCTTTCCATTAGTATATTATATATATGTTGTACATTACTTCTCTTCATATATAAAATTAATTTACTTTTATTTCCTAGCTAGTTCACATTATTACAGATATTCCATGCGAACTCTTAACAATTCTAAAGGTTTATAATAATTAAATTACAAGAAATCTGGAATAATCTTAGTACTTATCGCTATTGTTCAAACTCGTGTGAGTAGTAATTGGAGATGGTTACCACGGCAATATTGTAACTTGACAGTTGCGTGAAGTTATCGCTCAAAGTTAGATATTAAGATAGAAGTTAAACATCCTTTTAAGACAAATTCCATGATGAGTTATGCTTGTAGGTGAGTTCAAAGTCTTTCGTCTCAAATTGACACAAGCATTTAAAAAATGACATTAGATATATTTAGAGCGCTTCAGTATTGTATTTTCTAATTCAAGCGATACTGGGTCAATTCTCACTAATACTAAAATAATGAAATTACATCAGCCCCCATCTTCTAATTAATTTAGCCTCGCATACAACTCACTCTTTTGTTCTTCTGCCTTCCTAAAATCTACTTCTCAAGAAAGAAGATAACAGCAATATATTCAACTAATTGCCAAAATGCCCAATGGAAGAACCTCTCGCGTCGACTTCACCGACCAGGCATCAACTAGCATCACCGAAATAACAAGTGGATCGTACCGATTAAAATTTGGGTTCTCTCAAATCAAGGAGATCGGTATTGGTAATTTCTTCTTATCCCCCAACTTCACCATTGGAGGACTTGAGTGGTACATCAAGTGTTATCCTGAAGGATACTATGCCAAGGATAAAGGTAAGTACATGTCGCTATATCTATCGTATGCGAGCGAAACAGAAGTTAGTGTAATTTTTGAATTCTGTCTGTTGGATCGAAAGGGGAACCCGACAACATCCTTGCGCAGCAGGAATACTCACACTTTTCGAAGGCCCGGAAAATACAAAGGATGGTCCAAATTCATAAAAAGAGACGACCTCGAGATGTATGTAAGAGATGATCATTTTGAAGTTATTTGCAGCGTGGCAATTGTTAGCCCCAAAAGCCTTGCAGAGCCACAAAATTGTCTAATTGTGGTCCCACCGTCAGATTTACCAGAACAGCTTGGGCAACTGTTGAGGAGTCAAGAAGGCACTGATATAACTTTTGTGGTTGGAGGTGAGACATTTTATGTGCACAAACTACTGCTAGCTTTAAGGTCGCCTGTCTTTAAAGCGGAGTTGTTTGGCCCAATGAAGGAAAATCATGCCAAGAGAATAACAATTGAAGACATGGAACCGGTTGTGTTCAAAGCTCTTCTTCATTTTATATATACCGACTCACTTCCAGAAGAAAAGGAACTAAAAAACAGTGTGGATGGGCCCGATGCATTAACTATAATGATGCAGCATTTGCTTGTGGCTGCTGACCGATATGCATTAGAGAGATTGAAGTTGATTTGCCAAAAAGAGTTGAGTAAGAACATAAGTGCAGCAACGGTGGCAACAACTCTTGCTTTGGCTGAGCAACACAACTGTCCTCAGCTCAAAGATATGTGTCTTGAATTTGCAACAGCACGAGAGAACTATCATCAGATGGTTTCAACAGATGGGTACAAGCATCTTAGTCTCAGTTGCCCCTCAATTTTTAAGGAGATTGAAGAGAAGCACGGTGCAACCACTTTGCCCGATGACTTTGCCGAGCAAGCCGATGAGGACAATAACCGTGATCAAAGGTTTAGCTTACTAAAACTCTTTCTGTGCAACGGTTCCACAAAATGATACGTTAATGAGTATCCTGTATGATATGCAAATTGTACATATGTTTTATGAGGGTCTCTTTTTTTTTCTTCAATTAAACGAAAGAGAAAGAAGTATAACTTGCAAGATTGTTGATTTCTTATATTTGTGCTTTAACTTGCAAGTTTGAAGAAAGGATTCTTTTTGGATTGACAATTCGTTGTACAAAGATATGATGTCATTATTTTAATTTTATGTGTGTGCGTGTGTGATTAGCAACTTCTTTTTTTTTTTTTTTTTGGAAAAAAAAAAAAGGATCAAGGGCTTCACTTTGATATAAGCAAACAATATGGGTCATATTATAACAGCGATCAAACGCTAAATTGCATTAATTGTCACAGATTATACAGGGTTTATAAAATTAGGTATCCTCAGAGAAGAAACTTCGAGAAGAAAGTAAATATAACCAAGCCAACAGGTTATTGATACAAGGCTACACATGTCACCACACAAACTGCACTACAAAGTTTTGTAAATTTATCTATAGTAATACTGATACGAATAATGCTGTTCATTTTTGCCTAGATGGACCAAAATAGAAGAAAACAGAAAACATTAAACTTCTGTAAAAATAATCCTCAAATCACACCAAAAAAAAATTACATCCTCTAAGGAAATTAAGCAATGCCCTGGATTGCTCTTTCAAAGCTTTCTTCAGCAGATGCCATACGCTTGACTAGAGTGTGCTCAGGATGAGACAGCTTCAATTGGCTGACAAAAATAAAATCATAATAATTAAACAAACAGAAAGGGTAATGCTAAATCTCATTAGACTAGTTAAGAAGAAGTCAAGTAACAACATATATCTAAACCAAAAAACAATTAATTACAAAAAGGCATTCATATATTGAGATAAACAAAAATATATAGACAAAGTTACTTGAGGAAGCGAGAAGCAGATTTGCCAACATGGAGGCTGCACACGACAAGGTTAGCCAGAGTCTCAGGATCCTTCGCATCCTGCATGGTTTTCAAGAAATAATAAGTCTGCAGGACCACAGTTTTGGCTAAGCAAGCATAAATAGGACAGCATCCATAACAAATTCAGAACAAGTATATCTTATTCCCTTTTTAAAGAACTTTGACTGAAAAGCAGCCGGAAGACCAACAGAAGTAGCTGGTTCCAGAGACAAGATGCTGAGAGAGAGAGAGAGAGAGAGAGCTGACCTTGTTCAAAGCTTCAATAAGCAAAGATTCAGCCTCATCAAAATTACCCATGAGCATACAGCACACAGCCTTCCCATTTAAAACAAGGCAAGTCATGGGATACTTCTCTGAGAAATCTTGGAATATAAGGTAGGCCTCTTGTATCTTAGACCCACCCTGCAATGGCAAAATAGCCATAAGTAATCACATCTAAAAAAAAAGTACAAAAAAATTAGCTTACTACAGGGGCTGCAGAATTAAAATGTGTTTTTACCCCCATCCCCAAACTAAATACTATAAACTATAACATGGAGTAAGCGCCAAGCCAACCACCAATAACCCAGCTGAAACAGATTAACCATTTAGGAAGAACCTTGTCAGATGCATTCATGCACAAATCAGCACTTGCCAAGTTCTGTAATTAATGTATGACATGACCAAATATTAATAATAGAAATAATTAAGTAACATACCACAGCAATGTCCACCCAAGCATTTGCAAGCTGTGTGAGAGTATGGTCTTCATCAATTTGTTGCATTATCTTGAGCTGTTTCTCAGCATGGTCAGATCGGTTCATCTTTATGAATATTTGCACATTCAGAGCGTGTCTACAGAAAGAGAATAACAAATAATCAAATTTCAATACAAATAAAACAAATGTTTGCATTTAAAAATTTGATTTTATGTGGTATTATAGCTAATAAACCCACCAAAATTATTTATGCTTACTGCTACAGCCTATAACTTGACAGACAACATCTAAAAATTGTTAGAAAGTTGAAAAATGAAAAAAAAAAAATAAATAAATGAAGATATTCCATATACTACATAAGGCCTCAACCATCACGCAAGCATACAACTAATCGTGAAACAAGCCTAAAAGAGAATAAAGAAGAAATTGAACTGATGTATGAAAAATGTTAGTACAATAGGTAGTAGAAAATCTTACAGCTCCAACGTCCCGCCAGCGTGTGTGTACTTTAACGCCTCGTTATAGTCCTGTTCATGCAGGAAAATGGTGCCAGCAATGAGTCGAAGAGTAGAGTTGGTTCCTACTGCAGCATCTGCCAAGAGGTCCTTTAGACTGGAAACTACTGATTCCTTCAATATTCATGAATATTATCGTCAATAATATGAAAGGAACTGAGAGTGTTCGTGGATCTACACAGTAATAATAATAATAAAAATAAAAAAGAGAGATGATGCATAAGCATAATATGAAAGGAACCTTATTGTGAGGAGTGGAGAGATAAAGGGCGAGGAGTTTGACAGCCTGAAGAGGCGTGGGAGCAGAGGAGTCGATCTCATTGATGACAAGCTGAAACGAATAATAATAAGGAAGAGAAAGCGTAAATATTAGAGTAGATCTGAGAAAGAAATACCTGGTAGGAGCCGAGCGCAATGTAAGAGCGGTAGACGAGCGAATCGCGGTCGATGGCATCGTCGGAGGAGAGAGTGAGATTGAGACTGGGATTGGGGATGTCGCTGTTGTTGATGGCGGCCTGGTAGGCGCCGAGGTAGAAGTTGTTTCGGAGGCCGAAGAGGAGGTCCGGCGCTGCCATTGCTAGATGAAGATGAGAGATGCGGATCTGGGAAACAGAGAAGAAGGGTTCGATCTCGGTCTACTCCGATTCAATTCAATGGCCAAATGGGAATCCCCGTCTTTGCTGCTCTCTTGCCTCTTTGCCTGTTTGGTTAAATCCAATTCGGTTTTTATGCTTATTGCCTGATTGGATTTATCATTCGCATTACGTTCATACCTGCTTGGGCTTGGGCTTCAACACATCATTCTTCAATTTGACTCTTTTGGGCTTTCTAAAATCCCTATATTATATTTTAGTATCTACCGTCCAATTACTGATTCCAGGGGAATTACTTCCTACAATCAAGACTTGAGCAATCAAACAATCAATCAAAGGAAGCTCCTCCCTCATCTCACATGACGACGCGACCTCTCCCCCTCACCCTATTCTTGCGCGAGTCTTCTCCCTCCCCCTCACGTACTCCTCTCTTCTATTTTCCTTTTCCATTTTTTCTCCGAACCCAACTCTCGCCTCACCACGCATCTCGCCTCCCTCTTCTCACCAGATCTCTCCCTCCTCACCACACATCTTGTCTCCCTCCCCTAGCCGGATCTCTCCTCTTCACCACGCATCTCGCCTCCCTCCCCTCACGGGATCCCTCCCTCCTCCTCCGTCTCCTTAATCGCTCCTCTCCAGTCTCCTTAATTTCTCACCTCGTTCCCTTTCTACTATCTCTTCTGTTGTTTCTCCTTTTCCTTCACCATAGATCTCCTATCACTCTCGCGCATTTCTCTAGATCTGATATAGGAAGAAGGAAGTAGAGATCGATAAGGGTGAAAAGAGAAAATACATTTTTAGTTCTGGTTCTGCTACGAGTTGGGAGTAACTCAATAATTATAAAGGAGTAAATAATTAGTATAAGAGAGTACCTAATCAGTTTATATGAACAATTATATATGTTTTGTATGAAGTATATAATTCTTGGTAAGGGAGTAACTAATAAGATACTAAAGAAGTATATAAACATTACAAGGGAGTATGTAAATATTACAAGGGAGTAACTTATAAGATCAAGAGAGTATTTTAATTTGACTTAGGGAGTATATAAATTTATAGAATCACATAGTTGTATATCAGAAGGGAGTATTTTATTTATATCAAGGGAGTATTTACTTTAGTCAAGGGAGGACTTAATAAGTTTAAATGAACAATTATTTATGTGAGTATGTAAACATTACAAGGGAGCAATTAATATGTTCAAAAGAGTTTTTTAATTAGACTCAGGGAGTATTTTATTCATATTAAGGGAGTATTTAATTTTGATGAGAGAGTATTTTATAAGGGTGCGAAGATGGAGAGATGTGAGGTGCGTGGGTGAAGGAGAAATGAGACTCAGAGGAGGAGATAAAAGAGAAATGTGAGGGGCAGAGAAGATGAGAGAGGTGAGGCGCGTGGGTGAGAAGGGGCACATGGGGGAGAAGGGACGGAGAAGGGGGCGCGTGGGGGAGAAGGGGTGGAGACAGGGGTCGCGTGGGGGAGAAGGGGCGGGGACAGGGGGCGCGAGGAGAAGGGGCGGAACCAGGGGACGCATGAGTGAGAGGGAGGGGACACACAGATGAGACGGTGAGAGAGGGTGAGGGAGCCAGGGCCGCGGAGTGATACTATTAGACGTCTTCCTTGATGCAACTTCCCATTTCCAAACCGTTTGCTAGTAATAAAATCTGTTATTTGCCTCCAACAATATTCTGGAGAGTACATAAATCTAAGCGATTTATTTCTTCTCGTCCTCTTCGGTGCCAAAAGATGTATGTTTCAGGTACGCATTCTCCACTTTCGTATCTCAACTTTTGTAAGCAGTTCATTAGTTTTTTTTCTTTGGTATTGAGTTAATGACTTGGGTTATCATTACAGGATTTGGAGAGGCGTCACCTGAAGCAAAAGCAGCCATGAGCCTTCAAAATTTCTTTAATTACGTGGCTGTGAGAATTGTACTTGCGCAACTTGAGGTTAGTGATACATTTTCTTTTTGGTGAATTTTTAGAAAAAAATGAAAACAGCCAATAATAATGTCTATTCACTTGGGGTGTGTTTGGATGGAGGCCGAATAAGAATAAGAATAAGGAATTTTTAGAATCTCGTGCCAATTCTTATTCTTATTCTAATACCATAGTTTTGTTAGTATAAGAATAAGGGTCCAAATTCCTTATTCTTGTGTTGTTTGTGTTGCACAAGAATAAAAAATTTTGAGCTTATTCTTATTCAAGCCTTATTCTACTCCATCCAAACACACCCTTGATTTTTCTGTGTTATGATCCTTTTTATTTGGTTAACAGGATCAGGAGCATGGGGAGGAATACCAGATTTCATGGGATTCATGGGACAACAGTCACAGCAGAAAGGAGATGAATTTTTTTTTGTCTTGTTGTTTTTTAGAGTGAATTGTTATTGTTAATTTTTTTATTAATGGATACTATTGTTAATAAAATTGTTCTGTTTGTTGTAATAATGGATATTATTCTTAATAACTGATCAGTTTGTTGCAATAATCTGACCCGATCACCTAAAACTGCATATTACGTCTGCAACTAACTGAACAAATAATTTTTTTAATTAATCTCTTGAGATGATTAATTGAACACAAAAACCTAAAACTCCATATAACGACTGCATCTAACCGAACACATAATTCATGTAATTAATCCCTTGAGATGTTTAACTGAACACAAAAATCTAAAACTTCATATTACGACAACATCTAACTGAACAAATAATTCATTTAATTAATCCCTTGAGATGTTTAATTGAACACAAAAATTTAAAACTCCATATAGGACTGCATCTAACTGAACACATAATTCATGTAATTAATCGCTTGAGATGTTTAACTGAACACAAAAATCTAAAACTTCATATTACGACTGCATCTAACTGAACACATAGTTCATGTAATTAATCCCTTGAGTTGTTTAACTGAACATAAAAATCTGTCCATTTGATGACGTCAGCAAACAAAATTTTTTCCGGAGGGCGTAAAAATTTTGATGACGTCAACACGCGAAAATGATGACGTCATCACACAGAAAATGCGCCCAGACAGTCCAGAATGGCCCAATTTGATCCCCTGGGCCTATTGGAAGGTTTGGATGGTTTTTTGTTGGATGGTGTATATGAGACCTGTATACAAAATGCATTATGATTTCATTTGCTAATACACCAACCAAAGGATGATTTTTTATCAAGAAAATACTTATTGCAATCACCACTCTACGCAATCAAACAATACCTTCAGCCTCATGTGACGTTAATTCCATCACCCTCATCATGTGTATGCGAGTTTAATTCCCTCGCTCTCAGCGCTCTGCATGACACCTCCCCTCCCTCCTCACCCTCTCCTTCGCCCCGATCCAGTCATCCTTCTCCACTGCGTCTGCCCCTTTTCGCAATCGCTGCCTCTTCTCCTCTTCATTTCGATCCACCTTCTTCGCCTCTACTCTCCTCACTCTCTTCTCCTCTTCTGCTTCTGCCCCCTCGCGTAGTCGTCGCTTCTTCTCCTCTTCACCTCGATTTGCGGCTCCACCTCCTCCGCCTCTACTCTCCTCCTCCTCCTCTCCTTTCTCTTGCTTCTTTTTACTTGTGTGAAATGATCTCTCTTGATTATGCCAATTTGGAAGCGAAAAGATACAAAAACATAAAGGAAAAAGACAAAATTGGATATAACCCCCACCATTTGACACAATTAGATACAACCCCTATAATCATTAAAATTGGAAATAACCCCTTCTAATCTTCTTTATTATAGGAAATAACCCTTTTGTTTAATTCTAATTTAATTTGAAATTAAATAAAAATTATTCTTATATATGAGGATAAAAATACCCTTATTGACCATCTTCTACCAAAAAACCTTTCATCTTCTTGCCGTGTATTTCTTTCAATTTCTCATGTTTGTTACTACTCTTCTTATGTTCCTGCCCGTGCACATCTAAAATTTTTCTTTTGCACTGAGCATAATGCTATATCAATTGATACTATTAACTAGGAAAATCAAGTAGAAAAGTGTTGTCGCTATATTAATGGCGTATTGTTTAATGAAAGTTTTTATAAAAATGCCAACAACATATTCCACGATGGAGACTGAATTCGTTTATTTCTTTGAGCAGATCTATTAAGTAAGCTTTTGCTAGTTATTTTCTTCTTAAGCAATCCTAAAATACTTTTGTGGATCTACTATTAGCACCATAAACGGTTCTTCTGTCTCGTAGAAACAAAAGAAGATTAGGAGAAGGGTATTTCTGTCCTTATATCTAAAAAACGATTTTCTAAATCTTAAATTAAATTAGAATTAAACAAGAGGGGTTATATTATATCCTAGATTAAGAAAGAAGATTAGAAGGGGTTATTTTCAATTTTAAAGATTGTAGGGGTTATATCCAATTGGAAAAGATTGTGGATTTGTGGGGGTTATATCTAATTTTGCCAAGAAAAATTAAGGGTTGGACCTTATTTCTGGGTCAAACAAAAAATGGGGCCAAGCTCATGGACTGACTTCACAAATTCCACCTATCACAATTTAGTGAAAAAGAAGAGTTGCTCAAGTGCTAAGGGAGTAAGGGGAAACATTTGTCAGTAAAATTGCATCGCCTAACTCAATCAACGAATTAGACCAATCTCACGGCCCTAATTCACAAATTTCACCCTCTGATTAGTCTATTCCACCCGATTGAAACAGGAGTATGCATGGTTCAAGTGCAAAGCGAGAGAAATGAGGATTTGTCAATAGATTTCTAAATATTGGTTATGACGTGAAGAGATGTGCACAACTGCACATGCGGATGCGGTCGCCTGTACTGTAGGTCTGTACCTACGAGTCTCTATTGGAAATCGTAAGAAAACTTTGACCATCTTAATTATCAACAGAAAACGCCTCGAAAGCATTATTTGTGTCGACGTCTATGCCATGTTTATTCTTTAATCTGATTCCAAACTCGACGGATCTTTCCCTGTCGTTTTGCCTCTATTTTCTCCATCCTCTGTAGACTGTAATGACACTAATGAAAAAAGTCAGATTGACCAGCCTGAGTATAAATCGTTTCGCTTACAAAATTCAAATAATACAATTCTGAGTATCATTTGATTATTTCTATCTTTTCTATAATTAATCTACGTCATTTCATCACAATAATCTACATTTAAACTCATTATACTTTCTAGAATTATTCATATGTTATTTATTCAAAAAGATTGGATTATACAAGGTAATTACGCATATAAAGTGCAAATATTGTAACTCTGAGTATCATTTGAGCAATTCAATCGTTTCTGGATTCATTCAAAGTCATTTCATCACAATAATCCTCATTTAAATTCTTTACACTGTCCAGAATATGATTCATAGATTATTTATTCATAAAGATTGGATTATGCATGGTAATTACGCATTTAAAGTGCAAATAATGTAATTCTGAGTATCATTTCAGCATTTCAATCGTTTCTGGATCCATTTTAAGTAATTTCATCACAATAATTTACATTTAAACTCTTTATACTGTCTAGAACATGGTTCATATAATATTTATTCAAAGATATTGAATTATACATGGTAATTACGCATTTAAAGTGCAAATAATGCAACTCTGAGTTTCATTTGAGCATTTCAATCATTTTTTGGATTTATTCTAAGTTATTTTATCACAATAATCAATATTTAAACTATTTAAACTGTCTAGAATACAATTCATATGTTATTTAATTAAAAAGATTAGATTATACTTGGTAATTACGCATATAAATTGCAAAGAATGCAATTCTGAGTTTTATTTGAGCATTTCAATCGTTTTTGGATTCATTTTAAGTAATTTCATCACAATAATCTACATTTAACTCATTATACTGTCTAGAATATGATTCATATGATATTTATTAAAAAAGATTTGATATACATAGTAATTACGCATGTAAAGTGCAAATAATGCAATTCTCAGTTTCATGTGAATTTCAATCATTTCTGGATTTATTCTATATCATTTTATTAGAATAATCAATATTTAAACTTTTTAAAGTCTCTAGGATATAATTCATATGTTATGTATTTAAAAAGATTGGATTATACTTGGTAATTACGCATATAAAGCGCAAAGAATGCAATTCTGAGTATCATTTGAGCATTTCAATCGTTTCGGGATTCATTTTAAGTAATTTCATCACAATAATCTACATTTAAACTCTTTATACTGTTTAGAATATGATTTTTATGATATTTATTTAAAAATATTGGATTGTACATGGTAATTACGCATATAAAGTGCAAATAATGCAATTCTGAGTATTATTTGAGCATTTCAATCGTTTCTGGATTCATTCTACGTCATTAGATCACAATAATCCACATTTAAACTCTTTACACTGTCTAGAATTTGACTCATATGTTGTTTTTTCAAAAACATTGGATTATACTTGGTAATTACGCTTATAAATTGCAAATAATGCAATTCTGAATGTCATCTGTGCATTTTAATCGTTTTCAGATTCATTCCAAGTCATTTTATCATAATAATGTACATTTAAACTCTTTACACTGTCTAGAATATGATTCATATGTTATTTGTTCAAAAATATTAAATTATACAAGATAATTACGCTTACCAACTGCAAATAATACAATTCTGAGTATCATTTGAGCATTTCAATGGTTTCTGCATTCATTCAATGTTATTTCATCACAATAATCTATATTTAAACTCTTTATACTGTTTAGAATATGATTCATATGTTATTTATTCAAAAAGATTGGATTATATATCGTAATTATGCATATAATGTGCAGATAATGCAATTCTGAGTATCATTTGATCATTTCAATCTTTTTTGGATTCATTCTACATCTTTTCATCACAATATTCTACATTTAAACTCTTTACACAGTTTTGAATATGATTCTTATGTTATTTTTTCAAAAATATTGGATTATACATGGTTACGTTTACAAAATATAAATAATACAATTCTGAGTATCATTTGATTATTTCAATCGTTTATGTATTCATTCTACATCATTTCATCACAATAATCTACATTTAAACTCATTATACTCTCTAGAATATGATTGATATGTTATTTATTCAAAAAGATTGGATTGTGCAAGGTAGTTACGCATATAAATTACAAATATTGCAATTCTGACTATCATCTGAGCAATTCAATCCTTTTCGGATTCATTCTAAGTAGTTTCATCACAATAATCCTCATTTAAATTCTTTACATAGTCCAGAATATGATTCATTGATTATTTATTCATAAAGATTGGAGTATGCTTGGTAATTACGCATTTAAAGTGCAAATAATGCAATTCTGAGCATAATTTTAGTATTTCAATCGTTTCTGGATCCATTTTAAGTAATTTCATCACAATAATCTATATTTAAACTCTTTATGCTGTCTAGAACATGGTTCATATAATATTTATTCAAAGATATTGAATTATACATGGTAATTATGCATATAAAGTGCAAATAATGCAACTCTGAGTTTCATTTGAACATTTCAATCATTTCTGGATTTATTCTAAGTCATTTTATCACAATAATCAATATTTAAACTATCTAGAATATAATTCATATGTTATTTAATTAAAAAGATTGGATTATACTTGGTAATTACGCCTATAAAGTGCAAAGAATGTAATTATGTGTTTCATTTGAGCATTTCAATCGTTTTTGGATTCATTCTAAGTTATTTCATCACAATATTCTACATTTAAACAATTTATATTGAAATTATGATTCATGTGTTATTTATTCAAAAAGATTGGATTATATATAGTAATTACGCATGTAAAGTGCAAAGAATGACATTCTGAGTTTCATTTGAGCATTTCAATCATTTCTGGATTTATTCTAAATCATTTTATCAGAATAATCAATATTTAAACTTTTTAAACTGTCTAGAATATAATTCATATGTTATTTATTTAAAAAGATTGGATTATACTTGATAATTACGCATATAAAGTGCAAAGAATGCAATTCTGAGTATCATTTGAGCATTTCAATCGTTTCTGGATTCATTTTAAGTAATTTCATCACAATAATCTACATTAAAACTCTTTATACTGTCTAAAATATGATTTGTATGATATTTATTCAAAAAGATTGTATTATACATGGTAATTACATATAGAAAGTGCAAACAATGCAATTCTGAGTATCATTTGAGCATTTCAATCGTTTCTGGATTCATTCTACGTCATTTTATCATTAGAATCTACATTTAAACTCTTTACACTGTCTAGAATATGATTCATATGTTATTTTTAAAAAAGATTGGATTATACTTGGTAATGATGCTTATAAAGTGTAAATAATGCAATTCTGAGAATCATTTGAGCATTTCAATAATTTCTGGATTCATTCTAAGTCATTTCATGAAAATGATCTACATTTAAACTGTCTAGAATATGATTCTTCTGTTATTTATTCAAAAAGATTGGATTGTACTTGGTAATTACGCATATAAAGTGCAATTAATACAATTCTGAGTATCATTTGAGCATTTCAATCGTTTCTGGATTCAGTCTGAGTCATTTCATCACAATAATCTACATTTAAACCCTTTATACTGTCTAGAATATGATTAATATGTTATTTATTCAAAAAACTTGAATTATACTTGGTAATTATGTATATAAAGTGCAAATAATGTAATTCTGAGTATTATTTTAGCATTTCAATAGTTTCAGGATTAGATTTTTTGTACTGACATTCTTTGTCAGTTCATCAAGCACAGGATACGCAGCTCTCTCTAGATCAGTCACACTCGAGCCTAAAGAAGGGCAGACCACCTCGAGTGTTATCTCCAGTGCTTTGAACTCAAAGGGGAGCTTGTGCTCGGCTTGTGAAGTTGCCTCTACTGCTTGATTCTCTCTCTCTCGTCGGCCTTGGCAGGGGCGAAGCTACTTGGAGTTTGGTGGGTCCATGGACCCACCTCAAAAAAAAAATTACTTAATATTGTATTTGTTTGTAATTAAAAAAAATCACAACAAGTTAGGGACCCATCTAAAAAATTTGAAGGACCCAGCTGCACATGTCGTGTTTGATTTGAATGGCATAACGATGCCTAAAAAATCACATAGGGACTCTGGTAGCATGTGTTCCTGACTAATCACCTTCTTCCTTCCTTCCCAATGAATTTTATTAAGACAAAATTTAGAATAAAATGGAATATTTGGATGAATAATTATTTGTAGCATATATATACTAGCGCGAATCTCACGCATTGCATGATTCGTATATATAATGTTTTGTGAACTTTAGGACATTATAAACAAAACCTACCATAGAAGATAAAAAATACAATTCAGATATTATATAAAAACTGCCACTAAAAATCGTAAATACTATTCTAGTTAAAAAAATTCTGAGCGCCACAAAAGATAAGAAATATTGTGGTTTGAATAGTGGCCAAATTTCTCTGTATGCCTCCTATCTTTAATTCTTTATATATCTATAATATAGAAAAAAAAAGTATTCAATGAGATTTCTAATAAACCTATTATGTAAAATTATTAGAAAAATAAAAATTCATAGGAAATTGTTGTACTTTTTTTTATTGTCTTGGTTTTTAAATTATTATTTTATATATTAAATATATTATTTTAGATTTTCTATTGTTATTATAATATATATTTGATTTCTCATGAATTTTTTATGTCACATTATTTTGACTTCTTTATTTAAAAAATATTATTATACTATATATCTATTTTAAAAGTTACATCATACATATGTTTTCAACAAAACAAAAAATTACGGACCCTACTGACACGAAATCCTAGCTTCGCCCCTGGGCCCCGGTGGTTGTTTTGGAAGGGATATACTGCTTCAGTTGGAAGAGTATTGTGCAATAAGTTAAACCGTCATAACTCAGTTCTATACTCTCAGTTCGGACCGAACTGAAGGTAGGAATTCTGGTAAGTCGGCGTTTAACGCGAAAGCCAGCGATCCGGTGATCCAGAAGCTAAATCTCAGTGAAATCTGACCCCTAGAACCCCTTTTTATACATTAAAACACAAATATTACCTGCCTTGTTTTTACTTTATTAGAATTGTTATTTTTAACATCGAAAACACCAAAAAATATTTACTTATTGCACGATTGTTTCTTTACTTGCTTTGTGTTCTGCACTGTTGAAATAGATTTACCTTTTGATGTTTCATCTAAACGGTTTTTATAAAAAAGAATTATGTGATGTATAGTTACCACGCCAAGCATTACTAAGATCTGTCCCAAAAGTTAAATTTATGCTAAGAAAATGCCTCTGTATTTGGCTATTTCCGTTTGACTCTGGCATTGTCCATACATACTGTAAAAGACGTCATATCAGTAATGAGCAAGATTCCGGTACCACACTTTTTTGGTACCACAAATACCACACTTTAATTTTTTATTTTAAATTTTAAAAAATTAAAATATAATTGTCCGATTCAAACTGTTGATCTTATTCGTTTTAGTGACGGATGCGTTTTCCTAAAATTTCATAATTTTTAAAGTTTATTTGATACTTGATCAAGAGGTTGAAAAATTGACATATTAGAATTAATCTATTTAAGTTATTTTGATTCGTTCATTTTTTACCTTTTGATCAAGCATCAAATAAACTTCAAAAATTATAAAATTTTATGACAATGCATCCGTCGTTAAAATGAACAAGATCAACGGTTTGGATCGGACAATTATATTTTAAATTTTGAAATTTAAAATAAAAAATAAAGTGTGGTATTTATGGCACCAAAAAAGTGTGGCACCGGAACCTTACTCGTAAGTAATTACATAATGGATAGAACTGAAGCTATCACACAATTTACAAGCCATTTTTATCCCCCCGGCTCCATTGTAATTTTTTATAATAAAAATTTATATTTTTAATACGAAATACAGAATTCAAACATTACCCCAGCAATTCAGATTCTATAAATAGTGCGCCTCAGCTTTCAAAGTTTAAATTTAGTACATGCTTGTTAATCTTAGCTGGAGATTAAGCCTCCTCAGCCACACAGAGTGTAAAATCATATTAAACACATCAAATCGCTCAGGAGGTTGGTTTAACACAAAATGCTTTTTCACGGCCTTAACGCCTTCCCTGAGTCGCTCGATCTCCTCCTCGGGTAAAGCTGCTAGCTTGTCTCGGAGGTTTGGTATATCAGTAACTGACACTGAAATTGAGAACTCAATCCATTGTAGGACATCACTAAAAGGAAGCACATATCCTTCAGAAATGATAACAGGTACACACTCTGCCCAAATTGCCTCAGCAATCCGAGGACTTGAAACCTCAAATCTGTTTATTGGGAAAGTTGAACAAATTGGAGGAGTTAATATTAGTTTAGATATAGGATATAAAATTTTGTTTGATGCCCTCCGAAATATACAAAATTATGAGGGTCTACTGAGTAAACAATTTAGTGAGTTTCTAGCTCACAAAACTATGGCCTATTATTTATATATACAAGAGTAAACAAAATTATGGACTTGAAACCTCCGAAATTTACAAAATTAAGGGCCTATATATAGGGTTATTCGACAAAAAAGTTTTGTTACAAGTATATTATTGCACTCACACTGACATAAACCTAACAACGATATCCGAAAAGAATTACAAATGACTAAATTTTTTTTAATAATTATTGTTAAACTTGCCTATATGGTCATTGTTCCATTTATCTGGTTAATTGGTCTTTATCTATTAATGAAGTAACGATATGGGAACATATTTTCAAGAGGCAGGTAAGATCAAATTGACAGAAAATAGGATTACTTATATCCAGCTTTGGTTTGATGAAAATTAATGAAAAGTTGATTTTTTTTTTATTTTTTTATTTTTTTATTTTTTGCTTTTTTCTTACTCTGTTTCATGACTCTGTTGCTCATTTAGATTCATAAAAAAAAAAAAAAACGTAATTGACATTGCAATAAATCCTTTTGTTATGTCAGGCACAGTATCAAAGTATTTTGGGCGGTATGATATCCTTCATTCGAGCAACTACTAAGGAAAAGGTTAGGAGAATACCCACTGGGGCAGAGACAAAATCGAGACCGCAGCAAGAAGGAATAGTAATCAAGTCCCTCGGGCAAATACTCATACACAGGGAAGTATTCGAGGTCCCGATCCTTCCAGTGCTCGAAAAGGATTGGTCTGATTGGCCCATGACGACCACCGGCAAAAAAGGCGAGGAATGTGCGATTTTTGAGGCTAGGGAGTGGAGATGTGGTAAGTTGCGCGGGCATGCTTCCATCGTAAAGATTAATCCTGGGGATGGAAACATCCTTGCTCGGGACAAAGCCCTCGGAAGTATTAGCATTGCATAATGCACGAATGGAATTTGAGTAGAGCTCTGGTATGCCCTTGGAGACATAAGGTCCCTGAAAATATTTGTTAGGATACAGTACATATCATAAATCAAGAAATTGCAGCGTTCAAGTGTAGCTGCATGATTCTGTCTAGTGTATCAAAAAAAAAAAAAAATGTGTAGCTGTATGATATGTGCACTGAGACTAAAAATCATTGCTCCAGATAACACGCCATCTCATAGTGTTGGATTTTATGCGTTCATGTCTTTTCATGCATATTCTCATGTACAAAGTCAAACTTCAACTCCCCAATTGAATTATGAAACTTTTTATCTCTTTAGAAACAGTAAAATTAATTAATTTTCAGTAAAAATGTAGGAAAGACTCTAAATGCACCAATTATAATTCAAGAAAATATCCAGAAATTACCCAGTCATGTGCAGCAAGCATAAAATGGTCTGCACCAGCCGTTCGATTCCAATAGGGGTGTTTTCTCATCACAACTTGCACATAATCACCAAATGTGTCAATGAGAGGGGTAAAATCATGAGAGGACTTGTCGTAAGCATATTTAACCAGATCAGCCACACTGAAGGGCAAAAAGTATGCATGGGCTCGATGCGGGTCCCACGTTCGTGACCCAGGCGCGTGAGGCTGCAACATCTCGAGCTGTTCGATGAATCGACCTTCAATGGTGTAGATGTTCTTGCAGGGCCCGCGATGCACCAGTGGCGGCTCCCCTTCCTCGTAAACGTACACCTTGAATCTCTTCTCCATTTGTCTATAGCTCCTGCAAGTGATCAATGCACAACATCGTGTTAAATTGTTAACGATAGAAAGACGAAAAAAAATGAGCAAAAGATTTACTTAGATACAATAAATTTGATATATGCTTACTCAAAAAAGGAAACAGGGTTTCTGTAGATGCGAGTAGTAGGCACTCCAATTTCATTAACAATTAACATTGAGTTATTTTCTGTTGACATCGCTGCTTTTTTAATCATATAACGTGCTGTTCCAAGATCTTTTTCTATTTGCTGCAGTCGATGATCTCCATTTTGTTCGTCATTAGATGACTACCCAACGAAGTAATGAACAAGAAAAAAAAAACAAAATATTCCATTAATGAAGTGAATAATATAGTATTTGCAATTTTTTCATAATATATACCAGATACTATACAGTATATACAGATCATGATAAAAAAAAAAAAAGTATTGATGAAGAAAAGGATCTTACTTACTGATAGATGTCGGAGCGAGTTTAGCTTTATAGCTTCAACTGGGAAGCCTATTGTATAGAGAAAAATGCAGACTCTAAGATTTAAGACGAAGAAAGAGCATTTTTTGTGCATCATGGAGGTAAATGGTGAGAGAGAGCTTGAGAGCGAGAGAGAGAGTCCTATGAAATCGTGTAGCAAAAGAGAGAAAAAGAAAGAGGGAGGGTCCTGACTGAAGGAATGAACAAATTAATTGCACTAGTAAACGTCCAATGTACTTGAAATACTATTAAATGAATCCAAGATTTTTTATAAGTCTAGAAAATAAAATTAAATTATACTACAAAGGGCGTCATTCGATGGCGATATTAATTACATTACAGATACAATGGAGCATTTAAATTGAAATGGTTTTTGTCTTTTTATTCTCGCGCATCATGACAATGAAGTTACAATTAATTACTGAAAAAGGAAAAAAAAAACCAAAAGGGACATAAAACTAATGGTCAATTGATATATATATTATGTGAATATTAGTCAACTACGCTGTTACGTTATTTTATAAATCACGATCAAGCTCTGAACTTTTGGATACTAAGGTTGCATGTGGATCATTTAATGGAACATTTTACTTTGAGTTTAATCTATCGCCTGTCAGTCTTTCGAAATTGTTTTTCAGACTCATATTCTTGAGGAGAAGACAATATTATTAATGACGTTAATTATGTGCTTGAATGAAAAATAAGAACAATATAAAAAAAAGAATAAAAATATGAAAATGAAAAAAAAAAGGTTTATTTGTGTTATCTCACGCATCTTTATCATAAATAATCGCCTCACATAATTGTTATTCTTTCATTTTAAATTAATACATATATATATAGAGAGAGAATATCTATTGTGAACGAATGATGTATTTTCTAGTATAATTTAAAAATCCGAAAAAAATAATTAATATCACCAACGAATGACGCACTTTGTAGTATAATTTTATTTTGTAAAATTTGGTATGCATGGAGATTTCAATAGGGAGATCGTATTGGACGGTTTGGATCGGTCATTTTGAACCAGTTCTAGGAGTTTTGAGCCCGACTCACAGACCCTAGCAAAACTATATATATATAGTTTTGCTATGGTGAGTCGTGACTCACCAGGGGTCTGTGAGTCGCGCTCAAAACTTCTAGATCTGATTCAAAATGACTAATCCAAACAGTCCAATACGATCTTCTTGTTGAAATCTCTATGTAGACCAAATTTTACATTTTTTAGAAATTTTTAAGTATTTTTTTGAAATTTTAGAAAATCGTTAATCTAATTAGTTCTGAACCGTTCAAAAATAACAGTTTTTAAAAATCCGAAAAAAATATTTAAAAATTTCAAAAAAATATAAAATTTGGTCTGCATGGAGATTTCAATAGGGAGATCGTATTGGACGGTTTGGATCAGCCATTTTGAATCAGATCTAGGAGTTTTTTAGCACGACTCATGTGAGTCGCGACTCACAATAGCAAAATTATATATATATATATATATATATATATATATATATGTATGATATGCTGAAGAAGTGTACTGTTTTGTTTGAACTATTTCGAAAATTAAAAAAACAGTCACGTGTGTGCCAACCTTATAGAAATTTAAATTTCTATTAAATTCGCACTTAACAAAAAAAAATGTAAACAATTATTAGATTTTTAAGTATGTATTTGATAAAAAAAAAAAAAAAATGTTACGTGACGTTCTTGTCTTTCCTTTGTTCCAGCTCTTTATAGGATGTTGAGGAATCGCATGCTGACTATTTTAATCAAGATGACAATTAACAAGGGAAAGATGCCCACAATTCAGCAAACAATTAGAAATATTTTTTTACCTCAAACGGTCATAAGTTTGTATGTGACTGTTTGATTTTTCGCATATAATTAATAGGCATTTTTTTTTTAAATAAGTGGGTTTTTTATACCCACCACTTTCCATTACTGAAAAGCCTCAAAGAAACACCACAATTCAATCAAATTACAACCAAATCGCAACAAATGGAAAAAAAATAGAACCCCGCTGACTACCCTCCACAGAAATTAGCACCAATATGCAAAAGCACCCTTATTACATCAACAAAACATACTAACAAATAGAAAAAACGACTCTAATCTCCATATTGCCTCTGACAGCTACTACTCTACTTCAAGTACCTCCATCAGGACCCACAATACAATCTTCACTCTATTCACCAGCTTCTCCAACTTCCATCACATCAGGGTCCACCAACTGCAGCAGCATAGAGTTCTCTATTGGCCAGACACTCCACACTTCCTGCTTCACATTCCCTTTCCATAATCCTGACCAATATATCAATATAGAAGTTATCTCACTTATATATCTCCTAAGTGAGAAATGATTAGTATTCTTGATACAACAATCATTCCTATGAATCCAAATTATCCACATGATGGCTGTACAACAAAGATTATAGGCTTCAGTGAATCTAAAATTATTTCCACACACCACTAGATCTTCTAATTTGTAGGGAATAGTAGATATATCATTAGAGTGGTGAAACCATTCCCACAATTTAATAATCTGAGGACATCTAAACATAATGTGATCATTAGTTTCTAAAGAGGAACAAAAATTACAATGAGGGTCTCCATCCCATCCTCTTAAAATCAAATTATCTTTGGTCAAAAGTTTCCTTTTACTTAAAATCCACAGAAACATCTTTATTTTTAAAGGAATTTTCAATTTCCACAATCTATCTTTATAATTAGTTTTTATTCCCCCATCCACTAACCATCTATACATATCTCCTGTTGAAAAAAATACCATTTTTACTTAGAAGCCAAACCACCTCATCATCATGTTCAGACAAAGGTAAAACCTCACTTATCTGTCTCTGCAAAGCATCTAGCTCCTGTTTTTGTCTAAAATTCAAATGTCTTCTAAATGTTATATTTACCCTATTATTCAACAAACCTTTAGACACAGAAATGTTAGGATCAAGACATATCTGGAACAAAGAATCATATTGAATTTTAAAAGGAATATCACCACACCAGCTATCTAACAAAAAATGAGTAGAACAACCATTGCCTATTTTATATCTACAGTGAATATCAATGATATGCTCAAACTCCATAATCTTGTTCCAAAAAACTGATTTGACTTTATCTCTACCAAACACACCATATTTATTCTGAATCATGGTTTTCCACCAACCTTTAACCCTATGTTCTCTCAATCTCCAAATCCATTTACATAACAAAGCTATATTCATCGTTCTTAGATTTCTAAGACCAATACCTCCCTGACTAAGTTCACTACAAGTAACACTCCAATTTACTAAATGAAATCTCTTCTTAGCCCTAGCATTCCATAAAAAATTACATCTAATTCGATCTAATTTTTTATGAATAGCTGCATGCATATAATGAAAAGACAGCATATAGATTGCTAAAGAAGATAATACACTCTTCAACAGGGTTAATTTCCCTCCATAGGAGAGGAAATTCCCTTGCCAACTTTGCAACTTTGATTGAAATTTATCTATGATCATTTGCCAATGAGAAACGTTCAATCTTTTATAATGAATAGGAATCCCCAAATAAACAATTGGAAATTGAGCTGTCTGACAACCAAAAATTTGTGCTAATGCATTAACTTTTTCATCATCAATATTTATAGCAAACATCTCACACTTATGAAAATTAATCCTCATACCTGAAATTGCCTCAAAAGCAATGAAGATCCATTTGATGATTTGAATCATATGAGCATCTGCTTGACAAAATAATATTCTATCATCAGCATAATGCATATTTGTCAAAGAAAAACCATTATGTATAGGCACCCCTAACCCTTTAACCAAACCAGAATTTCTAGCTCTACCAATCATATTGTTTAAAGTATCAGCCACCACATTAAATAGTAAAGGAGAGAGTGGATCTTCCTGTTTAAGGCCTCTCTTAACCTCAAAATATCTAGTAAGGGAACCATTGATATTTATGCATACATGACCTCCAATTAACAATTTTTGTATCCATCTAATCTATCTATCAGAAAAACCCCTACTTAAAAATTTCAAATAAAAATGTCCAATTAACTCTATCATAGGCTTTCTCTAAATCAATCTTCAACACTATTCCTTCTTTTCTAGATCTCTTTACAGAATGCAAAACTTCATTAACACATACTACATTATCTAGTATAAATCTCTATTTAATAAATGCAGCCTGTGAATCATCAATAATTCTATCCAGTACATGTGATAATCTATCTGTTAGAACCTTAGTTATCCATTTGTAAATGCAGTTAATCAAATTTATGGGCCTAAACTGTTTTATGTCCAATGCATCTTTTTGTTTTGGGATAAGCTTGATCATGGCTCTATTTAACTTGGCTACATCCAGAGTACCAAAATAAAAATCCTCAAAAATTGCTACTATATCATCCTTAAGAATATGCCAATATTTTTGGTAAAAATAGAAACTCATACCATCAGGACCAGGTGTCTTTTCACCAGCAGAATCAAACAAACCTTTTTTTATCTCATCCATGTTGAAAGGACCCACCAGCATTTGATTTTCTATATCTGTCAGCTTCTGATCTACTCCCCAAAAATCATGTTGCAGAGTAGCAAACTTATCTCCAGCCACTCCAAACAACTCTGTATAAAAATGAATAATATGATCTTCAATATCTCTAATTAATAGTCATTTTTTTTAGTTATTTTATATTATTTACTGATACTTTTTGGATCTTCATCCCTTTTTTCGTTTTTTGGTCCGGTCCAAGTAGTTGTCAACAATTTGCTCCGCATTATTTTATGAACACACATAGTAACCATATAATAACCACTAGGCACAACGACGGAGCCATAATTTTTTTGAATGGGTTCACTTACCTTATATTATTAAAAAAAAACACCTATAATACTAAAAATATTATAAATATATGTATTATTGAAATAAAATTGGGGTGACATTGACACCCCTTTGCTCTATGTAGAACCGTCACTGACTAGAAATGGCATTTGCAGCTTCGCTGCGCTATGTTTTTTTAGATGACAATAATTCCGCATGAACTATCTTAGATTTTTAAATATATTTAATTCCTAAATTAAATGATAATTGGTATGACTATTTTTAATATATTTAACAAAAAAACTATTTTAATTGTAGAAAATACAAAAAATTTAAAAAAACTATTTTTGATTATACAAAACAGCAGTCAAAAATAGAAAAAAATATCACTGACTTAATTAATAATTATAGATATAGATTATAGATTATAGATTTCAATTAAATGTGACAATCAATCAATGCATGCATGAACCTTCGTTCAAATCTCTTACAATTTATTATCGGATTTTCCAAGACGAACCGAGTAAAAGACGAAGCACCACATCTCTCCCAGTTTTCGTACGTCCTTTATGATATTCCACAATAATCAGGATAAGATTGCATTAACTCGTCAATTTATATTTATCATGGGATCTGAGCTGAGTGAGCTGACCAATAACGAATCTGGATCCGTTTAAGTGTATTTAAATTGAAAGAAATAAAATATTGTAATTGATGTATTGGGATATCTAATCCCAAATATAAAACGGTTTTAATATTATATGATATTGTTTATTCGGTTCACGATGAAGCGCCCATGGACTAACATATCAGAAATTTTATTTCAGATCTAAAAATTTGAAATTTGTTAAATAACAAGTCAACTTGACCAATCAACTAGTTGCAGGTGAATTATGCTCACCTGCTAGCGGGTCAGGATAAACCCAACTCATATTTATATGCCTTGACGTTTTTTTTTCCAGGGGTACGGGTGTATCTGAGAAAATGTATTGTGCATAAAAAGTTAAAGCTGAAGACGGCACATAATGTGCATCTATTGACGATTCTAATCAATCTAAATGAATGTTCTTATATATATATTCTTTGTTGTAGCTAATTAAGCCAAAACATTTTATATAAATTTGGAATGTCAGAGAAGTTTCATTTTTGTGACTTCCTTAAATTTTACGATTAAACTACAAAACAATGCGTCTACCCATAACATCTTTCACTATTGGGCTCGTCAAAGTGTAACTTTGGGATTATTAGTTTAATTTGGTACGCTGACTATAGTTTTGTATGATCATGTTACACTAATATACTAACTCATCAGACCAAACATTAGTATTTTTTTTTTCTTTTTTGCGCTGTCTGCGAATACTACAAACATATTGTGTCCATGCAGTTGGTCAATTTTTTACTTGTTTAATTGTTTGCTGCTACACGAATGTCACAAGCGTCGAAAATAGGATTGCACCATCGAACCAACAATCAGATGAAGTGATATACTGATATACGGTGGCAACAATGTTTCCACAATAGATGGTTTCCGTAGGATATAGATAATTTGGTAGGGCTGGTTTAGGTCAGAATCAGAATCTTTTAGCCCTGATCAAAATGTTTTTTTATGTGAGATTTCATTTCATTTGAATTGATTTCTCAGAATTTCGTTGGATCTAATTATATGGAAATTCCAACCAAATAACATCAAATCCTTTCATTTTTTATCAAAAAGAATTCTAATGAAAGGAAATCCCACGTTTAAAAAACAGGATTTTCATCAGGGCTTTAGTTAATACCATTCTTCTAATAAAACACAATAGGTAGAGAATTACAACAAATATTTGAAAGCTTGTTCTAATCTCTATTCTGTACATCACACTTTTCTCAAAAAATAAAATAAAATAAACTACACATTTTGCTGTCGATGTTCTGCTGCCTCATAAATAAAACTAATGGATGACTATAAATCATGCATCAAAGCTATTTCTCATTTTTCAAAGGGGTATTCCAGATATTTCTACAAAGGCTGGCAATAAGAAAGAAAATGGAACTCCTGCCTTTAAAAAGGAAGGTACGCTGCGTTCTCTCAAGGCCAGACAATATGTAACCCGATGCAACCAAGTTCAGATCCCTCGGTAGAATACTGGAAAGTGTGTTTGTCCTCTATTTATAGGTATGACCTCAAAATTGAAATGTTATTGGAGCTTAATATACAGATAGAGTACTTTTTGTAAAGTCGAAATTCCCAAGCCGAAGCCTTTGCCACCGCTTTTTCGAAAGGAAGGGGTGCAGTCCCAATATATGCTCTGGCATGAAATCGTGCCTCGTCAATATACCAACAACTGGGGCCCTCTGCATAATGTTGTTTTTAGTAAAATTAATTGGCATATCTCAAAAAGAAATACACTTTTGTCTTCAATTGATCCAAGTGAATTAAAACAAAAAATAAAAACCAAATTGAAAACCCACAATAGAGGACCTTTACAGCTACCAAAATCAACTGGTGCCGTACTGAAATTTGAGAGTATGGTCCCTATTTCAAAATCTGAACCCAATAATTAGAAGACCTGGTTAAAATTTTATCTTTCAGTCAGGTCACCAAAGAAGCCATAATTTTCATGTCAAGTTTTGTACTTTTGTTGGTATGCTCAGAGGAGGTACATGCCAATCAGCACAGAACTGCGCTGAACAGCGACATGATACTAAACCAAAAACAAAAATAATGGAATAGGAAGAAAAAAATGGGGTGCTCAGCTTAATGCTGCGTCTTCAGTACAGTTTCTAACACTAAAGAAAAACAGTACTCCAGTAACACAGGAAAGCATTACAATGCTGAAAAGGAAGTTCACTCACCGAGGTTGATTTGGGAATGACCAAGAGATGTCGCAACCCGACCTCACGAAAGAGAATGAGAGCCTTGGCGAGAGACATCGTCTCAACCACAGTATAAGGAGATGTGTTTGTGAAGGGATGCAAGTCTACATACATCTCCATCTCTTCTTCACTCAGCTTCAAATCCTCGATTGATTCGTTATTTCCCATAGATCCACGCTTTCCAAAGTCGTCGGCGCAGAACTGCTTCGATGTATCAAAACCTGATAATGTAGTAATTTGCCAATTTTTCATATATTATACATCCTATTTCCTTCAATTTTTTGTTATGGATTGAAGCTCCCAGGAGACAGATTGATGGTCATCAACATTCTTTATCCAAGATTGCACCAGATCACAATTATCATACCAATTACCAAATATACGATGAAATTCATGAAAGAGATCTGAATTACACTAATACCTGAAAGTGTGCGAGAATGGACAAACTCTTTTTTCTTCAATAACACAATCAAATGCGCCCGCAAAATCAGCCCATACAAAACTGATGAATCAGAGAAAGGTGGCTCGTCAACTACAGGGAACCCATTATGACCAGTTGTTCTCAACACATGCACTATGTTACCAACCTTTTCAACCCCATAAAACACTTGCAACGGACCAGTAACCACATCAGCCACCGTTAGTTGCCGCATGTAAGGCTCAGCATGTGTTTCGAGATAGGGAAAACCCTTTAGCTTCACAAGCAGGTCATATACATTTTCAGTAAATACATCAGCTACAGTTTTTGATATCAGAAGGACCAGCATTACTAGGGGAAGTAGTAATAGGTTATCGGTTAATTCTAGTAGCATTATACAAACAGAGACTGTTATTCGCATGGACCCGCCTAAAAGAGACGCCGACCCTAGCACAGCAAAAAGGCCATGGTCAAGATTGGAATATGAACCCATTAGCATCCCAATAAGCCGACCATAGGTAGCGCCAGTAAGTATCACTGGTACGAAGAGGCCTGATGGAGCTGCTATACCATAACTTAATATACCTGTTAATAAAATTACATAATATTAAAAAGGATGACCAAGTGCCAGTAAAAGAAAGATGACTATGCCAGCTTTCTGGTTATTTACCCTTTCAAATATCATGAGGACAAAAAAGAAAACACCACATTCATTCCAATAAATGGAAAAAAATAAAAGAACATGTACTGAAATTTAGGGGTTTTTTTTTTTTTACTTGAATTCTTTTGCAACAGGTTAAAATAACAAACATAAAAATGTAAGGTTCACAGTACCAAGAAAATAGGAAGCAATAAAAAAGGTGATAATTGAAGAAGGCTGAAAAACATCATCAGTGCCGGCGCTGTACAGATTCCTTATCGTATCATCATTAGTATTGAAAAATAAGCTTGCAAGGTCATTGTAGTGGCCAGGGAGACATTGGTACTTTTTGAAATTGCCCGAGCGACCAATGGAGGGGCATGCCTCAGCGGCATCAGCCGGGCATGGCTTACACGTGGCCAGCCAGGGGAGGCAGAAGATACAACACGATGTGCAAATCGACAGAGTTGCTGCCAGTAGTAATTTGTATACCTTACCTTTCCTGAGAATAGAGATTTTCAAGAAGATGAAGAACTAATATATTAACAGCATACCAATTCTGGTACAAAGAAAAACATTCTTTTTCCACAGTGGCTTTTGATTTGCTAGAAAGAATCTGTTCTGGTTATGTTCATATGAAATTTGAGTGAGGTACATGCTTTTTAACCACCACCCTCATGTATAGTAATGAACTTATAACAGCTTACTTTGGGCTCAAAAACTATGAGAGGTTTAAGTTCATATGAAAATTTGAGCTAGGTGCATGCCTTTTAAACACCACCCTCACGTATAGTAATGATAATTCTAATAACTAACTTTGGGCTCAAAAACTATCAGTGGTTTAGTTTATAGTCAAATAGAAGCAGAAATACTGGGTACCCTTTAACAACCAACTTTTGTTCTAAAATGTTTAATGGCTGACTTCCCGCACAAGTTTTACACATAATCATAAAATAATCCAAAGATTAGATTAAGGAAATAGCAAGTACTCGTTAATGCGGGTGTAAAGCCGAAGAGCCTTGTCAAGTAGGAAATTGTATAAACTTCCCAAAATACCCCCAATCACTCCTAATATTATGACAGGGGGTAAATCACCAAAATGATAAGCTGTATTCTCAGAGGTCACATCAAACATTATTAGGCCACCTTTACCAAACAACCCACACTTGCCACTTTTGCAAACATCAATCAAAGCCCTTAGAACCACTGCTACTACAGCAGTCGTAAAAAATGCACGCCAGAGAAGTGAGATTCTCCACCTGAAAGGAACGTGTAGCTGTCAGAGCATTGCAATAGGTCTCTTACAAATCCAAAGAAGAATTGAAACTTGAGAATCAAAAAATGTGTAGTGTGGGGAAGTTTGCCTACTGGATAGGGTCCTAGTAAGTTTTTTTTTTTTTTTTTTTTGAAGGAAAAATGAGATTCGAGGACCCCATCTTTATTAAGGTAAAAAAGTTTTTACCAAGATGCTAAAGTTACAAAGCTATACAAATGAAGCTAAAAAAAACGCCAAAGGGTCCTAGTAAGGTTGTAATACGAGAGGGGGGAATTTTCTTTTTTCTTCTTCTGTTTAGCCTTGTAAATTGTAACTTTTCCTTTTAATAAATTTCTGTCAGTCGGCAATTAAATTTGTGTCGAACGACCTTCAAAAAAAAAATATGTGTAGTGTGGGCACATAAGGTGGGGTTACTCCAATATTGTTTTAACGACTAAACTAAACCCAAAAAAGCCCCAAACTATTGACTTGACCCACAATTATACCAATTTTGTATCATAAAACCTCAGTTCCATCCTGGTTTGACAGCTTTCATTACGTCAACCTTTATAGCTTTTCTTCTATTTTTTAGAAACACTAGAGAACTAACAATATACAGGATAATATATAGCGCTCCAACAATGAGGAACAAATTACAAGAAATATGATAAGGAACAATTACCAGGAAGAAACTGCTTCAAGCGCAAACAAGACGCCACCGACTGGTGCACGAAATGCTGCTGCAATACCAGCACCTGCCCCACACGTAACCAGATCCCTTCGGTCCCTGTCATTTTTAAAGTACCTGAACCACTTACATGTCAGGCGGTGCCTACGGGACCCACCCTGGCCAAGTATGGATGCAATGCATGCCCCGGTGTGCACCAGTGGGCCAGCCTTGCCAATGTGGAGAGATGAGGAAACCGCTGCAATGGTCCCAATTACCTGGTTGCTAGATTACTCAATTTAAGATTTTTACCAGACAGAATTGCATATACTTGGATGTTCACTATCTGTACCAGCTTACACTCAAGCAGCTCGTGGAGTTGGGAAGAATATCAAATTAAACCATCCGGTATAACTACACTCGCCTGTTAGTGCTGAACACATCTTGCCATACTAAAACCAAGGGCTTGAATTCAGTATCAGTTCAGGACCATAAATTAATTTCCATGTATACTACATAAAATCCCTCACAGCAACATAAACCACTTCACAAATAAAAGGTGATTTATGGCTAGCACACAAAATCAGGATATCAATTCTTAAATCTACACTATAAAAAGGTTCGCAACAAAATAAATCCAAAAAGAAGCCTATTAAAAGAAAATTCTTCTTTGGTAATTAAGCATATTATAAATCTCACCTTAACCACTAGAGTCCTTAATGAAAATATACCGGGTGCATCTACCCCATTCAAGTATGCCTTCACCTCTGGAATGCCAGACCCTGCAGCCTCTGGTGCAAAAAATACAGTTATCCCTGCCGCAAACATTGTCAACACGAAATTTGATGCTGCAAATACTGCAAACGCCAATTCGTACCTGAAGAGTTGACCCAGATAAGCATTGAACTGGAAATTTTATGGTACTTCTTGGTACATTTTTCTGATTTGTTGAGGTTTTGTACAGCGATCATGGCATAACCAATGCTTTATAGTGTTAATAGAGAGCATACCAGATACTTTTCAGTAATGCACCGTCATATACTAGCAACATTTTCAGCAAGCTAGCTGAAGTAATGCTATTGGTTAATGCCTTAATGGTTATAGAAAAGTAATAAACTTTATGCAATGATGTTATAGTAAAATGAAGTGGTACATCATATACAACAATGAAAATCCTGATTTCAGGGCAGCAATTTTGAAGGTTTTGAGGTGTGTTCATTGTCATCCTCAAACATTGTATTTGTTGTTACCTCTTGGCAAGCATCATGTTGGATGTGACAACGAATTTTGCACCTGCCACATTCTCTATTGCCAGGTTTGTCAGGAAGCCGGTCCCACCTGCCAGTACCCCGATCAGAAAGCAGAAGGCCCACTTGAGTACTACGTATTGAAATATGCGGGCCCGACTACGTGATCTCCAGTCTTGCTTGAACAGGTCATTTTCAACTAACCTGAAAATCGAATAAGTGAGGAACTATAAATATTTAAAAAAAAAAATGTTCCTTTAACTATTAATTTATCAAAATCTCTCCTGATTTGACCGATATAACTGAATTTATGGGTTCTAAGGAAGAACCACATAACCAAAATGAGATCAACATGAACAGATCAAGAACAGATTCTGTGAATTAAAACCAGAAGAGGAGAAGACGGAAAGGTTTCACGGGAGAAGCTACAATTGGCAAGATGCTATTGCAACTGTTAAAAGCCCCAACTCAAAATTGAACACTAAATCAAGGGAACAGTTGAGATACCAGAAAATTGAAGACATTTAGTGAAATCACATACTTGTACTGAAGCACTGCAGTAAGCATGAACCCCAAATCCAATTGAACTGAAACGGAGGCAGTTAAAGTAAAAGCAAAATGAAATTCGGTAGATATAGAGTGAGAACTGACTCGTAGTCGAGGCTTTCAATAGGGCAAACCTCAGCTCCGACGAGAGCGACCTGAGAAGTGGTGTTGGAGTAGGTGGGGCGGAGATCGACGACGAAAGAGTCGGAGGCCAAGAGAGGCGCTTCCATGTCGTTGTTGTTGTCGTCGTCTCTTCTCCCTTTGATCGCCATGGCCGACTTGAAGAGAGGTGGTGACTGGTGAGAAACAAACAAGTAATAAATTTTTGGAATTTGGCGGTTTGGTGGTCTCACCAAGTTAGAAGTTACAACTTTATATTAGTGGAAGTTTGGAACTGGAATCTATAATCTATTATTATCGACTTCATAGTTCATACGACACGACGTTGCCACTTGTGGGATGGGACAAGCACACATATCCGCTGTAGATAGATTGGTTTCAGCACGGATCTTGATGTGCATCCACGGTTCAGGTATAAAGGAATTATTATTGTTTTGAGTTTGTGATAAAATTGGATGCGTCCGGAATCAGCATTTTCCTATATCTAGATTGAAAGAGATAAATACCTTAATATGCAATCAACTTGTATATAAAAGGGACTCTGAATATTTTCTTCTGGAGATATTTGTGGAATTTTAAATATATAATTTAAAAGCAGTGTTTAAGTATATTTGTGGAAAATTGGAATAATAAATTTATAACAATTCTCTAAATAGATACCTTTATGAAACTAGGTAATTATAATATTTGAGCTCCTAAATTCATAGTCGACTTTTTTATTTGAAATGTCCTTGTCAATTATAAAAAAGTTCTCAGCTTTTTTATTCGCTAAATAAACTTTTCTGCATGTCAAATTAATTACTTTATAATATTTGTGATACATATATTATATACACTGCTAGATGAGAAGATATATTACAACAAAAATATTTTGCATCCACATTTAGAGGATACGACCGTACAGGACACATTAAAATTCTTATATTATTATGTATAAAAAAAAATATTATTCTTATTTGTTGATTAATTATAGTTCTAAGAACACAACAATATGAATCCACATTTAACAACTCACAGGTGGAAACGACCACATGAGAAGCAGATATTAAGACAGATTAATTTATCTATTAAACTATATTGCACGTCCGTACTACACATGCAGATTTTATAATGTGCGACTAACCATTGCATATTATATCAATTTCATTGTCTTTATTTATTACTTTCGCAGTAGTTAGTGCCTTGTTCGAAAACTTAGTTGAAATGAATTGATTTTCATTTGTTTGGATGTGCATGGCATCACAATTTGAACAAAGAAAAAAAAAAGAAAGATTACCTTGATACAATGTTCGTTTATTTGGAAATTAAGGGTCAAATTTTTTTTTTTTTTATGACATAGAGTTGAACGGTTGATGAAATGTTGCGAACTTGTACGAATGATATAAAGTATAAACAGTACTGTTTCTGTTCATTATCCTATTCCTCCCAAGTAGGATGTCACTGACCAGTGGGACCATGGATAAAGAGAGAACCGCTTGCCTTGGATCCCGAAGTTCGCCTAGCTACTTCATTTGCACATGGGTCCCTCGTGCTATAAATCATTTTGTTGTCCGATTGGTCCGATGTTAGATCTAATTTTATTATTTTTAAGTTTTGGGTAATGCATGTTAGATCCAATTGGTATGATTTATTTTTTTATTGATTGGACCAATATTCGCATATGAAATATATATATATATATATATATATATATATATATATAGAGAATGGCTAAAGTGCCATCGATGGCACAGAGGGGTCTGTGCCATCCACTTTTTAACCGTTGGATCGCGTGTTGAGATCAAATCTGTCGGTCTAGATTGAGATCGCTGACACTTTTTTCTCCGTTAGTTTTAAAATTGTCCTTCCGTTTCCTTCAGTCACTGAAGCACTCCCTTCTCTCACCATCGATCCAAGTCCAGTGCTCTCAACTCTCTCTCTCTCTCTCTCTCTCTCTCTCTCGTGCTAGCTTGCTAGGGTTTGGCAATCGAAGAGACCAATTGAACTAGATTTCGCTCTCGCCCCACGATCTCGTTTCAATCCACTGTCGCTCTCTTCTCATAGAAACCCTACTCTCCTGCTCAGGAACCCTAAATCGATTGCTCGCCCTCGACAAACCTAGACCGACCAAGAGCGACTGAGGAAGAAAAGTATACGAACCATTGATCTGAGCCTCTATCGCATCTCTCACCTCGACTCGCCTCACCTCAAATCTGTCAGGCAGATCCGTCACCACACCTCAGAACCATCATCTCTCCTCATCTCGCCTCTATTTACTGGTACGCTGGTTCTCCGACTCCTTTATTGTAACAATAAAAGGTTTGTCCTGAATAAGAATAATATATGGTCGGACTAAACTATTTTACACATTAACTAAAATCCATAATAGAAAAAGGATTATGTTATAATAGACTTAATAGATGCATTTGAGCACTACATACACCTAGTTTATGTAGCTACTAATTGGCTGTAAAATTAACCAGAAAAAGCGCATCATCTTTCTGCTAATTAATAATGATACCAGTGGCCGTGGGTCTGTGACTTTACCTTTTAATTCCATTTGTAGATTGGATTTGAGCAGCTTCACATATCTGTGCACCATGATATTTAATTCCATTTCTCTCTCCAGATTATTGATGATATCAACTGGAAAGAAAAAAAAACGAAAAGCTCCTGCTCCTGTGGCAGATACTCATACTAGTAAGGGAAAATGAGGTCGTCCAGTAATTCAAGACCAATATCATGTCTTTTTTTTTTCCTTTTTATTTGTCCATCTCTTTTTGTAATCAATGGTCCATGGACGATTTTCTGCCTTTTTAGAAAATCAATCAATAAAGTATGTCACACTATTTTCATCTTGTAAAATGCCATAAAGTATGCATCTGTAGCTCTGTACTTGTCCCTACTTTTTTGTAACTTAAAGCAATAGTGCCAATTTTAATCATAGTATATTGATCTTGTATTGTAGGGATGAGTAGTCAAAGCAATTAGAATCGGCCAATAAACCCGTCGCAAACCTATTGAATGGTGCACTCCCCACTGAACTTCTCCTCCTGTTGAAAGATATACAAGATTTAATTATAGAATGTGTTATTAATTGAAATGTGAGTTGATCTATGTGTATTAGGCATGCTGGCATGTAATGCTTGTACTAGATCCTACTCAGATTCAATTTTGTTTGTATGAAATTAGCTTTCCTCTACATTAGCTATACTCATGTTCAATTCTGGATTCTGCTATTAGCAACAATTTTGGACTGTGTTATTAGCAATAATTTATTAGAATGCTTGTGTTATTAGAATGTAATGTGTTGGATGTTGCTTAAATTCACTTGTGATGCTTCTCTGGGTTTGTAATGCTTATGTTCACAGATGTAATTGTCTGGTGGTCTCAATGCTTATGTACGCTTCTATGTTCATTAGCTTTTAATATATTCATTTATACAATGTTTCTTCTGTCTGGTGTTACTGCATTCTTCTAGTCTTGGTGAACTACTCTTGTTGCCATGGATTGCTTCCATTATCTCTTAAATTCTAAATCCATATGGGATGACTGTCATTTGCTCTTGGTTGTCATTCTTTATATTGAATTAACAGTTTGAAACGTCAATAAATATGGGTTACATATCACGCCAAGCTTATGTTCTAATTTGAATACATATCGCACTATTGAAACACAGGTACATTTACACAAGCGTGCAGTAAGGAAACATTAACAGGTACAAACAGTGTTTCAATAAAAGAGTGTGCTACAAGTGATGGAAATAAAAACAACATTTCATTTAGACATGTACAAACATTTGGTGTTACAGTAAGTGCATTTACATAGAGGTCAAAACAGGATTGCATTTACAAGTGATGGAAATAATTAAATAAAATATACAAACATGATAAGCATACAAGTGAAAAACATGAGTCCATTTCATTACAAGCATACATCCAAGATTACAATGTTCTAGTACAAAACAGAATTAAACAAGGTTCTTACAAGCATTAAATATTAAGTAGTACAAGATTCTGCCATGAGGCCATCCTATCGTGAATGTTTCAGAAAGATGCAGGAAATTCTGAAATGTTAGCCTTATTTCATTCAATAGATGCAGACAAAAGAACATCCTATGGTGAATGTTTCAGAAAGAATGTAAACTATCAGCTCTGTCATGACTCATGAGGCCATTGAAAGACCATCTAATCCCACTTCTCAAAATCGTACCTTGGTCTCTTGTATTTCACAAAAGCTGACCAATTGCTGGTATAAAGAAATTCAGTTGGCACCTGAATTAAAAAATTAACATGCATTGTCAATTAAACCCACTAACAGATTATTAAGTCTATGAAAAACATGACAAAAGGATTATGAGAGAAAGAATCAACTTCGGTAAAAATATGACTAGCGAATTTCATCAAGAAAAAGGAAGAAGACTTCAATCTCTTCCTAGCACTAAGATCCTCCATTTTCGAACCAAGTCAGAACCTTCCTCTGTTCTCCCTCTTCCTCTCCATGCTCTCCCTCTCTTCTTAGCAGAACTTAGGGTGATTTGAGGAGAGGGGTTGGATCTGCACTTTTCCTAGGGTTTCAGAAAGGCCGAGAGAGCAGTTTCGAGGAGAGAATAGAGAGAGAGCGCAACAACTCGCCTGATTTGAGGAGAGTGGTTGCATCTAGATATTTTTCTGGGGTTTCAAAGTAGTCGATCGAGAGAGAGAGAGAGAGCCAAGATGAAGAGAAGATGGATCGATAGGGTCTGTGCACGGGAGAGAGGAAGGCAATGACGGAAATTAGAAGAGGTTAACGGAGAAAAATTAAAAAACGCCTCTCCCAGCGTCTTTAATCTGAGCCTCAGATCTGGATCGTTTGCACACATATTAAAGAAATCGAACGGTTAAAAAGTGGATGGCACAGACCCCTCTGTGCCATCGATGACACTTTAGCCATTCTCTATATATATATATATATATATATATATATATATATATATATATATATATATATATATATATATATCTTTCTGGGGATAAATAACAAGGAACATTAATCTGCAGCATATCTAGGGCTACAAAACGTTAGAAACTCAACGAAATTATGGTGTTTCGTTAATCCTTTCGTTTTAGTGACGAAACTGCTTTCAATTTCGTTAACCGTTTTACCAGTAAATAAACTGTCAAAATTTACGTAATTTCTCCCGTTTCGTGAAATTTACGTAATTTCACCCGTTTCCGTAGTTTCGTTAATCGTTTTGCTAAACCAGACATAACAAAATTTTGTTTCGTTAAACATTTTGCCAAGGCGAAACGATTAACCGTTTGCAGCCCTAAGCTGCATATCTATCATTTCATGCTGTGCAGAAGACGTTGGTTTAGTTATGCCAACAAAAAGAACTTAATATCCTGTTGACAGCTCTTTTGTCAACCATTTCAAAAAAAAAAAAAAAAGTTAATAAGGAGGAACTTTTTTTAAATATAAGTTCATATCTTAATCTATTTGTATCCAGTGGTCGAAATATGTTAAGGAGGGTCATTTTTTTTATGTCCCTAATAATAGAGAAATAAGTGCAAATAGAATACACACTCACTAATAAATTGATGATCTTTTAATTAATAATATTTCAATACGAAATTGAACTTTTTCGAAATTCAGAAAATCAGACGAAAGTAAATTTTCATTCCTATGTAATTTATGCAAGTATAAAAAATAAACAATAAAAGATTATAGACTAGGATAAGATTCTTTTTCGGGGTGCATTCTAAGATTAAAAAAAATAATTTGGTCATACCTAGAACGTAAAAAAAAATTTGATCCATGTTAGACATTAACAGATCTCAATTAGAGTGTCCTTTGACTATCGTCAATGTTGTCAGCGATAATTAAGGAAGAGATATTTGTTTACACTTTACAGTAGTTAATATTTAATTGTTACCCTTATCTAACAGTAAAAAAATAATTTGTCCAATTCATAGTTTTCTGACATACTTTATTTTATGTAGATTTTTTTTTTTTTGGCAGTTTATGTAGAAATTTCGGAAGTCTTGAAGGAGTTCATTTTGTGCTGGCTGTCTGGTTGTCAAAACTCTGATGCGGCATGCATGAGTTGATGAAATGGAGAAAAATAGCATTGTGGTGACTGGAGAGAGAATTGATGAAATGAAATGATGAGGGAAGCTTTCACGGAATAAACGGAGTCGCTTTCAAGTTTCAAGTAATAAACGCAGACAGCCACTTGTGGTCTTGTGGAGCGTGGAGCACGTGCACGCGAGGAGGAAGTTGACTGACGGTCGTCGACTCGTCGGTCGGAGGAGGATTCTTTCCTCAATTGCCTCAGGATTCAGGTGAGGCGACTATTTACATCAATAAATCACTGAGCAGTGGGGTCATCCACAGAAAATCAAACTTCAGATGCATATAGATTATAGCATATTTTATATATATAATCAATTGTTATGCCATGTGGATTGTGGAACCCGCTGCCTGTCTGCATATCCATCCAATCTATCAATATCTGTTTCAATAATAAAATAAAATCTATCAATATCAATATCAATATCATTATCATCCACGCTGCTAAAAATTAAATTCTTATATTCACGTCAACAAAAAATAAGATGGGACACAGATGGTTCTATGTTCCGTAAGACCATAACCGAATTCATTCAACTGTTCAAACATGTCTGATTATTCTAAGGAGAGATTTCAATATGATATGATGATTTTAGAGACGCAAAATAATGCACTTAATTTGAATTAGACAATAATTGTGTTTTTTTATTAATAATTATTATCATAACATAAAGTCTGGACTACATTATTAGTAACTTCGTCATTTTTGTAGAGAGCGCATTCAAATTTACTGGAAGCGAAATAGAAATTGTATGTATTGCTCGCTATACTATGCCTTTATTTTTCTCCCCCTTTTTTTTTAAGAAATAACCTCGTGAATTTAATTTTTATTATATTTCTTTGGTTGTATAAATAGATATATAATTACCTCTTTCTTTAATTATTGTTTATATAAGAATCTATTCAAACTCAATGAATATATATATATAGAGAGAGAGAGAGAGAGAGATTGGCTAAAGTATACTCCAGCATACAGATCAAACCCGTATGCTGGAGTCGTTTTTCAAAATCTAAAATTCAAACAGTCGATCCAAACCGTTCAAGTTATTCTCCATATAAAAATATCCTTCAAGACCAAATTTTACATTTTTTCAAATTTTTTTTGCTATATATTATGCTATTTTCAAATTGAAGGGTCAGAAATACTCTTTTATAGTGTTTTTTGAAAATATCATAATATATAGCAAAAAAATTCGAAAAAATATAAATTTTGGTTTCCTAGGAGATTTCAATATGGAGAACAATTTGAGCGGTTTGTATCGACTGTATGAATTTTAGATTTTGAAAAACGACTCCAACATACGGACGATCCGTATGCTGGATTATACTTTAGCCAATCTCTCTCTCTCTCTCTCTCTCTCTATCTATATATATATATATATATAATGGCTAATGCGCCACGGGTGGCAATGCCATCCATTTTTCTTTTGAGTCATTTTTCGATATCCAAAATTGAAATGGTCGATCCAAACCGTTCAAGTTGATCTCTATATTAGAATATCCTTGGAGACCAAATTTTATATTTTTTTGAATTTTTTTGCTATTTATTATGATATTTTCAAAAAATATTATAATTGAAGTATTTCATGCCCTCCAATTTAAAAATATCATAATAAATAGCAAAAAAATTCAAAAAAATGTAAAATTTGGTCTCCAAGAATATTCCAATATAGAGATCAACTTGAATGGTTTGGATCGACCATTTGAATTTTGGATATCGAAAAATAACTCAAAAGAAAATGGATGACATTGCCACCCGTGGCACATTAGCCATTCTCTCTCTCTCTATATATATATATTTCCGGCTTATGGCCTTGCCGCTCATTTCAACTAAAAAAAAAATAAAAAAAACCCCATCAATATAACAAACTATATAATCATATAATATAATCAGTGCTTAAATGTACATTTAAACTTTAAAGTACAAAAATAAATAAATAAACTATTTTCTGCTGTAACATGCATAATTTTCTCTTAGCAAGATATATTATGGAAAGACAAAATTATTTTTTACAAACGTACGTATCATTTGATCAGAAGAATGAAATAATAATTTATTTTGTTTTTCTTTTTGGGTCCCTATCCTTTTTTATTTTTTCCTAGCTCTGTTTAATCGTCATCATCAATTCTCAAACACAAACGCAGCATTTACAGAGAGGCACGCCAAAAAAATTTTATCCAAAACAAAATTTTACAATCTCTCATGACATTCTGTTCCACGAAATACTAGCTCAGTCTCACGTCAGAAGTAAAATAAAAATATAGATCCACCATCATATCTAGTTTATGTTGGGGTTTGCTTTAACGCCAAAGGGAATAAACAATTCTAACAAGTCAAATAATCAACTCAGAAAACATAAACTCGCAGAACCAGCAGTGGAACGGTCCGTTTCAGACCTGGACCGGTCCGTTCCAAAACACCAAAAAACTAAATCATGAGCGGAAACTTACCTAATTTCATTGCTATGCCCTGAATCTTGGATCTTCTCTAGTTCTTGACATGTGTGCACCTTCACCAAAACTATTCCACTCACCAAAGTCGGGAGAAAAATCTTCCAAGATAACAAGACACGCCTTGGTACCTTTAGCCTTAACTTAGGACACATTCTCTAACTATATGATGGAAGAATAGAGAGAGAGGCAGAAGATGACTGTTATCAACACATGTATACAATCAGCAACGTGGTTGTCTTGTCCCTTGGGGACCAACCCCATATATATAGAGAGCCAAATGCTTCTTGGCCTCCAAACAATGCCATAATTAACCATAATAATTAGGCAATGTTTCCAAACATAACCACCTATAAAAGGCAACACATCCCTGCATAAAATCTTACTTTTCTTTACAGCCACGTTTAGCCTATTACCATATAACTTAATGACTTGGAAACTAAGCAGAATTAGCCCACCAAAAATAGATTATTTTCTAATATGGTGCAGAGTCTAGAACGGACCGCCCCAGAGCATTGGAACGGGCCGTTCCAACACCAAACAATCTTACAATCTCCCACTTGGGCTATTATGTTCAGTGTTATCCAATGTCCTTAACTTAATGAGCTCATATTTTCATGGTAATAGATTTTGTGCCTTTAATTCCGTCCATCATTTACAATAATAGAAGACCAAGGAAGCATTCGTTACATTATAACATTTAGAGGTCTCTAATCCTATAAAGCCGTCGCAACTAAACTCACAATGATCACAATATCATCATAAATGAATGACATTGAATTAAGATATGTATAAGTGGTGTGGAAAATACACGCAAGTGTGACTGTCACGTGTCTATTTTCAACTTTATTGGTCACCCAAAACTGAAGTGAGGTCAACTTAATTAGAGTTAGAATGAAAACTGAAACGGAAAATTGAATCTTTATTCATTTCTGCAGAAATTCTTTACATGCAGAATAAACTGAAAAACTGAATATATGTCCAATCAAGCAGTTCCACTGAACACAAACTCTCACTGAAGTCATAAACCCTCAACTTAATTAACATCCACAGGAGCAACATGCTTCTGTAACTGTATTGGGTGTTTCAAGGTTTGTGAGCAGATCTGCAATTTTGGAGTTTTGTTCTAATGTGCTAGATTAACATTAAATTATTCTTAACTCTTTCATTTACAACAAGAAACTTGAAGTTTTAATGTGCCTTAACTTATTTAAGTTTCCGTTGTTGGAGTATACATATAATTATTGTCACAATATCCATAGTGATGCTTAAGTAGCATCCATTATGCGCAACCTAGTGACAAAATTCATAATCATACTCCCTAAATTTGAATGCTTTATAACATACTATAAAACTTATTCCCATTGTGAAAGACGCTAATACATACCTGCTAAGCGTTCTTCATGGAATTATCCTTTTGCATGTTATTACGGCATTCACTAAAATCGAAATCAGAATACTAAAATGACCTCAACCTATTTCTGACATCCGAACTGTAAGTACATACTTATTTAATAACTAATTTTGGTTGCATTCTAAAGTTATGTAGTCATATTGTACAGATATTGACTTTGTATTTTTATAATGTATACAGTATCCACATGTATACAATCTTAATTTAAATTCTTTATAACCAAAATGAATACTTTTATTTTCAACTTTATTTAATCAATATTTATGGGGTATATCATGTATATATGCCTTAATCACAGGGTATCCAATAGTTTGCATTTAATCTTATCGTACTACTTGAGAACCTAATTGATGTTTATTATTTGTTAAAGGCCCAAGAATCTTGAGGCCTAGTACAAATGATAATATCATTTCAAGTAGTAAATTATATCTTAATGCAAAAATATTACTCCCACTGAACCTGTGATATATACAATAATTAATCAAGTCAATCTCGAAAAATAAGATAATCACTTGATGAAATTTGTAATATCACTGTCGAGACGCCTATTTTGAGTTTATAAATAAATGTTAAAATTTACAACCGTTTTATTTGTATCATCCAATTCAAAATGGGATGGTTACATTTATCATCAATGTCTCCGTTGAAGAACATAGTCTTAACATCTATTTAATAAAACTCAAAATCCAAAATGTGCTACAAGTGTCATGATTATCCTAAAAGAGTCTTTTAGTAAGACTAGAGAGAAAGTCTCTTTATGGTAAATTCATTTCTTTTTTTTTATGTGAACTTCTTAGTGACATGATGTACCTTACACCTTTTCACATTGTATTTAGAATCTCCTTTTGGTATTAAATGTCCATTTGCAACCAATGAGTTTCTTACTTTAAAGCAATGTTACTAAGTCTAAAATATCATTATCACACATGAACTTCATCTCTCCATTTATGGTATTTAATCCACTTTTATGAGTTTTGACTTGATGAAGACTTATAGAATCTTTCGTTATCCTAATGTCAAACTCATAAAGATAGACAACATAATCATCCGATAATGTTTATCTTTTCTCCCTAGTAGATTTTGTAAGCACCAGTTCTTGAAGTGTTTGCAGTTGTAGATTGACAACATTATCTTCAATTTAATCATTACCGGAATCTAAGTCTATAGATCCAAAATGAAGTTTAATTCATTAGCACTTAAAGTTTTACATTGAAGATAATATCCTAATGTGTCATCTCTCCCCCTCGACCAGAACATCCTCAAGGAACCTATCTTTATTCGTCTCTAAACTCAATCTTTAGTTGTGGGATATAATAATTTCGTTACTCTTGGATCTTTGGGCATAATCAACTAAATAACTAATTATCCTTTCATCCAATATCTTTTCATGTTGCTTATAAAGCCGAGCTTTGTTGGATATCCCTAGATATAAATGGTGAACTTTTCAGTCTACACATTTATATGGAGTTTTATTAATAGTTGTCTTAGTTGATATAAAATATAAACTGCTATCCTTATGAATTGAGAATTATAATTTTGCACAAAATATATTATCCCCTTAAGAGATATAACTTGAACTTTTGTGCCAAAGTATACTTGAATTTTCAATCGTCAATTTATGCATAAAACCTTTAGTATCCTTTTATAAGCTATTATGTCCATACAAGATTATTATAAACTGAATAAGAAATGGATCTCCCCGATTTTGGACTATGAGACATAACCAAATTTTTATTCTTATATGAACAAATATATCCTTAGTTGTTGATTAGAGATAGAACAAAAATTTTATTTAAATGAATTTATAAATGTCTCATGTAAGTCCAAATATATATATGATCCATTACTAAATAACAATCCACGGACGTTATAGCTTCCAAAATTGATTGTCTTATTGTCACCACTATAAGGATGTATCTTTCATCATCATTTGACTTTTGACAATCAAAGAAAATTCTAGAAATACAACGTGGGTAGGTTCATCCAAATCTATCCACTACGTGTATATTGATACTAAAATCAACTTATGCATGTACAAGAAACATAATATTATTCTTGGTACCCAAGTATAATATTTTCTTAAATGCTCTTGTTTTCATAGAAGAAATACTCTTCAGATTCTGACTTTTCAATCAGTTTTTGAACTTAAAATTTATTGGGATTCTTTTATGATCCAAAATTTGCAGTTTTATTCTTAAACTTTATGTCTCTAATTTTCTTCTATCCTTGGAACTAAAATCAACTTGAGTATTATATGCCATATCTTCAAATTATTTTCTTCATGTACCATATTCAAGTTGAGTTTATTGAGGATCTCATAACTCAACTTAGTTGAACCAAATAGGAAGAATATAAGCACTAAGTAACCTTATTATCATACGATATATTTTAGTGCTTGTAACTTTAAAGCATAGAATGACATCTCCAAATATACTCCCTTATGTTGATCTTATATTTATTTAGGTGCCTGAAGTGTTTCTGCAATGAATGTCTGAATGTAATTACTATCCATCTGTGAGTGCTCTTTGGAGTCTTCTCACAGATTTCAAATAACAGCCTTTTATTCTTAGCAGATACATTTCCTAAATTTTCTTTTAAGAATTCTTAACTATATTGAGGTACCTAAGTGTTTTGCCATTAAATACATATATATCTAACCACTATCTATCTGTTAGTGCTCTTTAGAGTCTCCTAACAGATTTTAATTGGTTAGCCTATTCATTCATGTAAAATAATATCTCCTCTTATGAATCCTTTAGCCTTAATGAAATTAGAAATTATGTCCCTTAAATATCTCAAAAATGATTTTCACGAAATGATCATAAGACACATGTTACTTTAATCTCAGTTGTCAAACTCTGATTTATGACCTTAATGGGAATATTAGTCCTTAACACAAGGTCAAGATCAAACCAACATGAGAGCCTTAAATTTTAAGTTGGAATATTAAAGATGCTTGATTATTTAAACTTAATATATGCACTTACATTAATCGTTAACCGTATAGTAATAAATCACAATATAAATGTCCAAATCTCATCTACTAGTCTTTATTCATTTGCAAGTGCTCTTTGGAGTCTCCAAGCAAACTTCAATCAACCAGGTGTATTATCAAATGTAACAATTCATAACATATCAATTAATTAACTTTCCTTTGGGCCGATTAATTAATCAGATGTAAGACCTTATAATCATTACTCATTTGATTCTACCAATACATTGCACATATAGCCCTTTAAATTATGTCATTCCTTTGGGCTGATCCATAATTTAAAAGTTACATATATCTTAATACACTTTGTATTTGAGCCTTTGAAACAACCATTAATATGAGAGCCCACTTTGGCGGGATGATATTAATATTGGTTCAATTCTCAAATACAACTCAAGTTACCTTTATATTAGACTTAAAGTATACCTAAATCTAGACTTTTTATTATGCACGTCAATCCTAATATGAAAAAGCCTAACCAAATACTGACCTAGGATGATATAGACTTAGAACTCAGTTACAAACCTTAAGGTATACACACGTTGGATCGTACGAACCAACAGACCTGGAACAGACCGTTTTGGTGAGGGAACGGTCCGCCCTAAATAGACCAGAAGAGAACCAAAGAAATATATGACCATACAAGCCAATACGAGTCATATTGAGGTAAGAAAAGAAAGCGGTGGTCTCCCGTTCAGCCAGCAGCCATTGAAATTACACCACATCCAGGCAACATTCCCAGAAAAGACCAGGGTCATATGGACACTTTAGGCGCCGACCTTATTTTCTGCGACAGAACTTGTCCTCATGACAACATGGTGTAGCCCAACGCTTACAGCTCTTACTAATGAAAACCACAGCAAATAAGAGAAGATGAGTGATGCGTAAAGTGTCATTTGTACCTAACTAGTACAAACAACCTGAATTTTGGCTTAAAACCTAACAATCTGGTTCTAGAACGGACCGCCCTGGTTGTAGAACGGATCGCCCCAAACTCTGGTCAATACCTAATCAATTTGCAACTAAAAACTGAAACTGGTACGGTCTGTCCCGGAGTGGAACGGACCGCCTGAAAACCGCAGAGGAGTAGAAAGATGTCATCCTGATCTAGGTCGAGAAACTCTAAAGATTTCTCTCCTAACCTGACAAACTATTCTAAATCTAAGTCATCCAAAATTTGGTCAGATTTTAAACGATTTTGAATTTCCAAAACTTTAACTTAATTTTCAAAATCTCTTCAAGCAATTGCAAATTCATAATCAATAATTCTGGCACAAATCTCAATCAAACGAATCATAAACAATCCAAAGTTAATAGAACGGTCCGTTCGAGCCATGAAACGGACCGTCCAAATGCCAGATAATTCAGAAATAGTTCAGAAAAACAGTCCAGAAAAATGACAGAAAAATCTGGAACGAACAGTTCCAGTCCTGGGACGGACAGTTCCAGTCCTGGGACGGGCCGTTCCAGAACATACGTGCCAGAATCTTAAACAGTTCAGATCAAATCTATAATTCACCAAATCAATTCAAGTAATTCAATTAGATCCAAACTTATGTGTCATGCTACTGGCTCACGACGAGTGGCTCTGATACCACTTGTTGGGGTTTGCTTTAAAGCCAAAGGGAATAAACAATTCTAATAAGTCAAATAAGCAACCCAGAAAACATAAACTCGCAGAACTAGCAGTGGAACGGTCCGTTCCAAAATACCAAAAAACTAAATCATGAGCGGAAGCTTACCTAATTCCATTGCTATGGCCTGAATCTTGGATCTTCTCTAGTTCTTGACGTGTGTGCACCTTCACCAAAGCTATTCCACGCACCAAAGTCGGAAGAGAGATCTTCCAAGAGAACAAGACACGCCTTGGTACCCTTAGCCTTAACTTAGGACACATTCTCTAACTATATGATGGAAGAATAGAGAGAGAGGCAGAAGATGGCTGTTATCAACACATGTATACAACCAGCAACGTGGTTGTCTTGTCCCTTGGAGACCGACCCCATATATATAGAGAGCCAAAGACTTCTTGGCCTCCAAACAATGCCATAATTAATCATCATAATTAGGCAATGTTTCCAAACATAACCACCTATAAAAGGCAACACATCCCTGCATAAAATCTTGCTTTTCTTTACAACCACGTTTAGCCTATTACCATATAACTTAATGACTTGGAAACTAAGCAGAATTAGCCCACCAAAAATAGATTATTTCCTAATATGGTGCAGAGTCTGGAACGGATCGTCCCAGAATTGGAACGGACCGCCTCAGAGCATTGGAACGGGCCGTCCCAGAATTGGGACGGGCCGTTCCAACACCAAACAATCTTACAGTTTATTGTCTTTGGTTATTGTGAAACTTGTTTCTTACTTTAAAGGAAGAAATTAAGAGATATGCAGTTATTTACTGTAAAATTAGCTTTTATTATTTATTTATTTTCGATAAAATTATGCCTACACATTTCAAATATGAAATCAATTCACCACAAGATAAAAATGACATCAATCATGGCTAAGTATTGATTTGTAGCAGTCATAATTGTTACTACTAAAATTCGGCACTAACTGGTATTTTATTGTCGGGTGTCATTTCTATAATAAAAATACACTCTTCAAAGCCATGGATACATGGGCTCGAATCTAGACCCTTCATTCTAGTCATAATTGAATCCCAACCATTAATCGCTCTAAATGATTGAGTTGTGTATATCGATCAGATGTTTCATATATTTAAATCACACCGAATTTAACAAAAAAAGAATAAAGAAGCAGAAAAGTTTGTTGATCTATATAAAGTTCGGTATGATGATTTAAAAATAACACAAATTGGCATGTCATAATATATTTTCAGCTCGTCTATAAGCTAAAAGGGCAAATTCATATTAAGAGCAAATTGAGTCCTGAGGTTTGAAAGTGCATTCAGATCCTATTATTTTGTGTTTCATCGTTGCATACGTAATGTCTAAAACAATTATTCAGGACCTATTATATCCGGATACTCCAAACCAGAGCTGTATCCCGTATCGAATACATACCTGATACGGATATGCGTGCGATACGCACCGGATATGTCACATGGCGAATTTTGTTATTTTAATACGTTTGACTAGCGGATTCGGCCAGGATACGCCTGGAATACAATTGTGATATGTTTTTGAATATTAGAATTTCAAAGTACTATAACTTTTGATAGGAATGCTCGTTTTGGACATATGACCACAATTTGAAAAGTTCGTGACAAAATCTACAGAATTTTAATAAAATATATACCTTAATTAGTTGACCCCGTAACGACCATTTTCGAGACTAAAAAATACTGTTTAAACCTCCAAAATCCACTTTTAAAATTTTCGAATATAAAAATTATCATGATTAGTTTTTAATCTTTACAAATTATTTACTATACAAGTTAGTTACAAATTACAAAATATATCTATTACAAAAATATATAAATTAGTTTTTTTAAATTACAAAATATATAAACTACAAAAAATATATTTTTAATAAAACATATAAATTAGTTTTTTAAAATTAAAAATATGCAAATTACAAAATATATTATTTTTATTATTTTATATATATTGTTGTATTCTAGTTTTTCCTTTTTTTGAAAAATAACGTATTCTCGCACCCGCACCCGCATCGTATCCGATACGATACCTGCACCCACGCAACATATTTCAGCACATATTTAAACCTCGGATACAAATATCAAAACGCGGTCAATATCACTTATCGTGCTTTCAGAAACTTGTGACCGCTTTCATTTCTTATATAACTACGCAATAATTGAGTTGTCTAAATCGACGAGATGTTACAAACCTTGGTGTCCACAGAAATAAACAAAAACTGTAATAATTAAATTTTTATATGCAATAAGAAAAGTTTGTTGTTCTAAACAAAATTTCAGTTTGATAATTTAAAAATAATTTATATTGGGATGTCATAATTTATTTTGAGCTGTTCGATAAGCAATGTCAAGTTTGTAGCATAGGATCAAAATTTAAGATTTTAAGCTACGTAAATGGTGCCAATCAATTTCATGAATTGTATGAAATTTATTAAAATTAAATTCCGTAACAACAAACAAATGGAAATTCCAATTTAAAAAATATTTATATTGCCCGGTCACCTGAGAATGTGCCGAAAATTTCATTGAAAGTTTGAAACATACCTATCAACGAAAAAAAAAAAAATCAATAGGAGATGACTAGGGCTGCAAAACGGTTGAAACGATCACGCAACTGCATTGTTGCGTTGATCGTTTCGTCCTATGGGACGAAATTTTTTCAGTTTTTGTGTTTCGTTTCGTCCTGTGAACGCAAGAATTATTAGTTGCGTTTATCATTTCGTGCAATCGAACGGTTATGACCATTAAATCGTTTCAATCGTTTAACTATTTTTTTCCTTATTACTAGAAACACTTTACCGGAAACAAAAGCTTAGAGACGGAAGATACAGTGCATATCCTTTTTACCAGAAACACTGAATAAATGTCATTATGCTCTAATTAACTAAGCAACTCCAGTAATTTCACCCATAATGTTAAGGATCGTTAATAAAATCAAAACATATTGGTGTTGAAAATCATTGAAAATACCCCATTATTACTGTCTCAAAACTAGCAAAAACCGGATGAAATTCATTGAACCAAAAATTACATCAATTCAAATCTTTCCATACAAACCAAAAAAAAAAAAAAAAAAAAAAAAACAAATATTACACCCCTTTGTTCTTACCAGAAGAAAGAAAGGAAAATTACAGTCGGGCAGGCTTCACCTCCTCAGGCACCATCGACTAGAGACTCTCGACATTGACAGTCGGGCGGGCTTCGAGCGGCTGTGAGGGAAGAGAGGAGAGGAGTGGTTGTGAGTGGCTGGAGGGCTGCAAGTGGCTGTGAGGGGAGCAGAGAAGGGAAGAGGGAGGCGGCGAGAGCGGAGAGGGAAGAGGAGAGTTAGGGTTTCGTTTCGAGTGAGAAACAGAAAGAGAGAGGGAGGCAGAGAGGAGAAGGAGATGGTGGTATTGCCGATAAAGGGCGGAGAGGAGAAGGAGATAAAGGTGTATTGGTGGAGAGGAGAATGGGACAGAGGGGTTTAGGATGGGAGAGACGGGACCATCGTTTTCTCCGCCTCTTCTTCTCTGAAATCCAATTAATAGCACTGCCCTAGAATTGTGTAACGAAATGGACGAAACAACGATGACGAAACAGGTCTGTTTCGTTAACCATTTCGTTCCATAGATGAAACAGGTTTTGAGTTGCGCCTTCCGTTTCGTTTTTGAAACGAAACCATATTCCTCAGCCATTTCGTTTCGTTTTGGACGAAACAAAACGAAACGAAACGACGGTCGAAACGGTTTTCGTTTTCACCCCTAGAGTAGGGATGAAAACGGTAGTCATTTCGACTGTTATTTAGTTTCGTTTCGTCCAAAACATAACGGTAATGGTCAAGGATTTCAGTTTCGTTTAAGGAACAGAACGGGTAACGCAAATAGAAATACTGTTTCGTCTCAGAACGGAACGGTTAACGAAATGGAGCTGTTTCGTGATGGTTTATTTCGTCTGTTTCGTCCTAAATTGTACGGTATTGCTATTAAGCTTATTGCAGAGAGGGGATGGCGGAGAGAACGAAGCCATCGATAAAACCTAATTGCACCGCTTCTCTCGCCATCTCTCTCTCTTCTTCGATCTCCCTCTATCTTCTCAGATATTTTTCTTTTTTCCCCTTCTTCCATCACCGATACCTTCATCTCTTCTCTCCTGCTCCAATCGGAATCCCTCCTGTTCCAATCAGAATCCCTCATGCACCAACGATAACCCTCCTGCCCTAATCGGAATCCCTCATGCTGCAATTGATAACCCCTCCTGTGCCAATCAGAACCCTTCTCTTCTCTGACCGCCTCTCCCTCTGCCCCTCTCTCACTCATTCCTCTTCCTTTCTCAAACCGAAACCCTAACCAAACACCCTCTCTCTTATACCCCTCTCACTCACTACCTCTCTCCCTCACTCTTGATTTTGCTCTCCTTCCTTCAAAGCTCCTCTGACATCGATGAAGGCTAGTGGCGGAGGCACCACTCCTCTGTCACATCGATGAAACCTTGATTTTGCTCTCCTTCCTTCAAAGCTTCGCTAAATTGTAGATCTCGCACCACTCCTCTATCACTGTCTCCAAGAGGTTTGCTGTCAATTCAACAAGCAACTCAGGAAAAAAAAAGTTTGTTGTTAACTCAACAAGCAACTCAGAGGTTAGTTTACTACTTTTCTGGTTCTTGGATGCTGGTTATTTGCTGAATTTTTTACTGGTAAAGATTTTTAGAAAAAAAATTGCTAGTAAGAACATATTTGAGATTACTGGTAAAAAGAGGTTTGAGAAATAAAAGTTAATATATTTTGTTTAACAAAATATACAAATACATTTTGTTTTATATAACCCCTTCTAGTTTGGCTCTAGTAAGCACTCTGATAGCTACTTTTTTTTTGACAATTGAGTTCTTTCAATTTTTTCCCTTCTTAAAAAATTCTGATGGCTACTCTTTTTTTGACATTACAATATTACCAAAACTATTTAATGACAGTAACATATTTGCATATACTTTGACCTATCCATAGCTACTTTTTGAGCTTTCTGTACCTAATTGATTTGCAAAAAAAAAGTTTTCTGCTGATCTATTAAAAAAGGTTTGAGCTAACATATTTGCTGATTTGTAAAAATAGGTTTGCTGGTAAAGCTTTCTGTACAGTAAGGATTTAAGATTTTAAGTTGTAATATGTATTTCTTTTTTTAACAGAAAATTCATGGCTTTAGGTGCATCAAGGAGTGATTGATTGAAGAAGAATGTTTCTTTGGCTTTAGATATAGTGTATGGTGTATTTTGTTAGGATATCACTTTTTTATTATGTATGATGTATTTTGTTGTGTAATATGTATTTCTCTATGTATGATGTTATGGTTTTAGTGCACAAAATTCGTGTAATCTGTTGTATTGAAAGTTTCTCCTTAGACTGTTTATTAAATTTGCCTCTGTTTATTTTTCTCTTGCCTCTGTGTAATAAAAATAGAGTAAACAGTCGAAGACGGTTATAACCGTTTTGAAACGATCAGCGCAAGAAGTACATAAATTTCGTTCATCAATGCAACGGTTAGCGAAAATGATCACTTTCGTAGTCATTTTAGACGTTATGCTGTGCAGCCCTGCCCTAGAGATGACAAAAAGGAAATAAAGCCCAACGTGGGAAGGAGGAAAGAAAAGGCGAAATTAAGCCCATGCCCAAAACGATTGGGAAGAAAGAAACGGTGAAGGCCTATCACGAGAAGTAGGAATGAAGCCCAAGACTCCAAGAGGGAAGGAGGAAAGGCCCGAGAGCATGACATACGCATGCCACAGAGGGACACTGGCACAGAACTTGCAACTAAACACAAAACTTACTCAATCAAATAATTTAAATTTAATCTTAACGTTAAACATAAAATAAATTCAATAGTAACTGTATATAAAATTCTATGTATAAATATCTATAGATATTTTTATCAACAATCGTGAAAAATATGAACCGCTACAACTTTGTACTTAATTTGATAAACGGTAAAATATGTACAAATTATTTATATCATTTTTTTTGTGTGCCTGATGATAATTTTCCAGATAAAGTACATCACATATCAAATTTTAGACTTATAAATTATAAAACAATCTTAACGATTCAGATTTAAACATTTAATAAATCTGCACTCTTGTTAATTTGGTTAAATTGTGAATCTTCGGAATTTTTTTTAGTCAATTGCATTTTATCAATTTTAATTAATAACTGAAGTAATTTTAACTGACATCTAGTTGGTACCCCATCTTTTAGATGCAGAAAATATATACTAATTTTTACTTTAACAAGTTTTGATGCCCTTAAATAAGTTAGTTGTAGGCGCATATGATGCCTCCAACTGATATATGCTAGAATTTTTTGCAAGATATATCTTAAATTTATTCATAAAAAAGGTTGAGATGGTTAATTATAATTTTTTTTTTTTTTTTTTGAGAGAGAGCCCGTAGGCGATGGTTAATTATAAATTATTTCTCCTGTCGATGGTAAAAGCTGACTTGAAAAGAGCACAACTTCACTAGTTTTCCGAAGGAGAGTAAGTAGTTTGCACAGAAGATCCAGGGAAGTTGGGTTTGCGCTTTACAAGATACAAAAAAGAAAAAACTCACCGACCAGTCGACCACTACGTAACGGTAACGACAAATGGTAGCGTCTGCCGGGCCCGCATGCGTTGTCTCTGCCGACTTCACCCAACTCTCACCTACACTCGTTCTTCATTAAATATTTGCACTTATATGTGATTCTATTGCATTTTATCACCGTTAATTCCATTATTATCGTTATTTTAAAATTCTACTTATATATAAATTCACATGCAATCGATATTTGCTGATATATCGATAATTTTTTTTTTTCAATGTAGGCTATTTTGTACTAATTATTTATTGTCAAAATAATAACTTTAGTTTGTTATTGAGGATGAAGATCCATTCACGTTAACTTTAGTGCAGCTTATGATCTTGACAAGAATTCTGAAATCAATTAAACAAATTACAAAAATAAAAACAACGCCTGTAGGTTAGAAACGCATCAATTTTTATATAATTTTACATGATTTAATATTTCATCTGAGATAATTAAATCTGAATTTTACAAAATCAAGCGTATTGTATAATATTTATATAGATTTTATGTGCATCACATATTGTGGCACCCCGTCGAATACTGTAACTGGACAACACACGACGGAGTGCCCGCCGTGGATGCCTGCTGCACCCGCAAGGCTTACTAATGCTTATTTTACAAATTACTGTTGATTAAACACAATTAATATTCATATTAAATATAAATTTACAATTAATTACTTAATATAAGATAAATCATACAACAATTTGGTTCATAAAGATGGTTAACCACAGTACCCAATGGCTCGCTACTCGCCCTGCTGTCCAGCACTTGATTTGAAATCTGGAACCCACAACCAATTGTGGAAAACATACAAAAAAGTACGGAATGAGATAAATAAAATTTATCTCAGTACGGTATTCAGTTCCAGCCACTTGAGTTTTGATTATCATGCGTTGGAACTAAATACACGACTGAGCCAAACAATTTTCAAATCAAATCCATATTTATTTCAAATATACAGTAAATATAAGATTTCGATCAAACAATGCAATTATGAAATAAATTCAATACTCTTTAAAATCATTTAAAATTCAAAATATGACAACTGTCATTTCAATTCTTTGGAAAAACAATTAACCGTATGCAACAACTAACATATAAAAAGAAACATTCACATCTCATTTCAAGCTGACATGACAATGTCAAATTAATTAAATCAATGTAATATGCAATGTGAGCTCGGCAATCACTTCCATAACAATTCGAATTTCAAAATATAACAAATGCCGACTCATTTGGTTGGACAATTATCTAATATGCAAGTCTAGTTTCATAAGTCAATAGCAGAGTCAAATATGTCGCGAGGCTCCTTCTATGAGGACTACCAACGACCAATCAGATATGCCACGAGTCTCCTTCTCAGAGGGTTGCCAATGGCCAATTCAATTCAGATACAATTCAATCAATAAAATCCAAACGTACAAGCAAGCTGGGAACACTCACACTCCGGACCATTCTAGACTGGGCCTATAGAGTCCCGGTACATAAGCGCTTATTACACGGTGCTTGGTAGGATGGGTCATGACTCCACCTCCAAACATTACGAGTGTCTATCTCAACCACACAAGCTGTACTTACCTCAATCAAATCACATTTCAATCGGATACCATTCAATATGCCATTGTACAATCATGCATCATTTACATATTCACAAAATATTCTCATGACTGCAAGAATACAGTTCAACATGCCAATTTCCAATCATGCACATTTGTACAGAAAAGATATATATGAATGCAAGAATACAGTTCAACATGCCAATTTTCAATCATGCATATTTTGTATAGAAAAGAGATATTTATGAATGAAAGAATACAACATGTAAGCTATTCATTAATTCTTTAAAAATATAACTAAAACTCAAGTGGAATCCGTACCTTATACCGCAAGCAAAATCCAAAGCAAGAGCAAGCAAGAAATCACTGATTCTACAAAGCCTCCAATATGCAAGTTGCTCCTAAATTCCGACTCATAACCACCTGACTCTAAAACAAATATAGATTCCTTTTAAGTTTTAAGACTAAATAAATTTAATTTTATATTTAGAACAATCCTTATTTTAATAAGAATTGCCATTATCATCCGATATACTTAACTACAGTCCTTGCTTAACATCAGTTTATATTACACCAAAATACTACTGTCACACGTATTAGTATGAACTAATATCCTTAATCAAATTTCAACATGCATAAATATTTCATGCTTAAAAGAGATATAACAAAGATTTCATTTATTCTCTAACAAAAATCAAGTTTTAGGTTGAATCTAATTTTTGCTCAAAATTATAGAAAGATCATTCTATGCAATAAATAAAAGTTTATAATAAAATTCCAATCCAAACTCATTGTTTTAATTTCCTTTTTACACCCGCTGCCAAAATCCCATGAAAAACTCTTTATTATAGTAAAATCTAAACCATGCATATGTATCTTATATCAACTTAACTATATTTCTTCTAAACACTTCCAATGAACATTAATTATCACCTTATAAATTTATTCTCTAATTTTAAATACACCTGCGTGCATGATATGCGTGTTGATCGAGATTTGAGGCCAAACTCTAATCCAAACCCAATATAATCTTTTTTTACAAAATAGACCCTTAAAACTCATAAAAATCAATGTTACCACATAATCAATAATTATCCAATACGATGCATGACATGCAAAATCTCATTCTTATCCTTTATATACATACATCCATTTATATCAAAATTAAATGCGATACTTAAATTAAAATAATGCCATATGCTTAACTATGCCTATCATGCATAGAATCCCCACATACCAATCATAACAACACGAGTATTTAATCAATCACTAATTCACATTACTCATATCACACATAACAATCAGATTTCGTGAAATTTTCAATAAACTCTAGAAATCCTATTCACATCCAATTTGAAAGAGAATTGTAATTAACTCAAGGAAATTACAAAATATAGCTATATATACCATCAATCCATAAAAAAACTCACTTAATTTCGGCCAAAGACCAGTGATGCGAGAAAGAGGGTCGAATTCGCTACTTCTCGATTTCACCGTTTAATCCCCGAAAGAACCTTGCAAGACCACGTGAAAATCGATGGAGAGGACCCCAGAGTGCTCTAGGTCGAAGGACAGCCAAAACCGACGAGTTTGCTTCGATTTTCGAAAAACTTTCGTCGAAGAATACGACGAGGAGAGGCCTCCAATCGACGATCCGAAGGTAGATAATGAGAGAGGGTGGTGAGGTGAATGCGTGGGTACTTTGATCCGGTGAAACGGTGGAGGAATGGGGGAGATTGGGTTTGAGAGGTGAGGTTTCGGTTTTGAAGAAAGGAGAGGCGATTTGTTCTCTGTTGGAGCCGAAGGAAAAAGAGAGAGAGAGAAAGAAAGGTCTGTTTCCACTTTTATTTCCGATTTTTTTTTTTTTTTGGAAACCAAACTAATGTCTCATCCATTAAATCAAAATCCATACTTCCTTGTATAAAAACAATTATACAATATAAGAAATACAATTATACTTTTTACCATGCATCTAGAAATATAAAAAATTTTATATTTCTATTTCAGAATAACAGTAGGTTTAAAATTTTAATTTCATGCAAAAAATTACTCAAAATAAAACCAATAAAGTACACCCAATTTTATAAAAAAATAAATTCAGAAACAGTAAGAATTCGGGGTATCACACATATGCACAATGTATAAACCATGTTCTAAATGCCATAATAAAGACTTTATTTTTCATTTAATGACTTCTCTATAGTGATAGCCATATGAACAAATATTCTATTGATGTTTACTCTCTTCTTATGTTCTTAGCGTAATAAATTGCAAAGTTAGTAATGTTAGAAACATTTATTAGTTATATGGAAATAATTAGAAACAAATATCCTATATAATATGAATTTAAGTACATATTTCATAAAATAATAAACATAGATTTCATAGAATCTTAAATATTTAGTAAAATACAACAACAACACACAACTAAGCCTTTTGTCCCAAACAAGTTGGGGTAGGCTAGAAAAGAAACCCAAGGAGAAAAGGATCCACGAAAAAAAGTCAGCGCCTTTTGTCCCAAACAAGTTGGGTAGGCTAAAAAAGGCTGAGTTTTGCGCTGGCTCGCCAAGCCTATCGCAAGCATGTGATCTTGAACTCTGGGCCTCCTAGAAGAGAGTCTAGTGCTCTACCACCCGAGCTGCTAGACCACATGCAAGGACAATAATAGTAGTAATAGAAATAATATCAATAATAGCAATACTACTAATAATATATATAACAATAATAATAATAGTGGAAACCTACACCTCAATCAAAATCTAATAAAGTGACCTACAAACCAAAGGCGTCGCTCCTACCCCTAGATTCCTATGTCATGATTCCGGTACATGGATTGCTAACTTCCAAGCGCTCCTATCAGTCGCCAACTCCTTGGAGATGTTCCATTCTTTAAGGTCTCCTTTCACGGCTTCATCCCATGTCAATCTTGGTCTCCCTCTACCTCTCCGTGTGTTTTCGAAATGATTTATAATTCCGCTACGCACTGGTGCCTCCGGAGGTCTGCGTTGGATATGTCCAAACCATCTCAAACGATGTTGGGTCAGCTTCTCCTCTATTGGTGCAACTCTGACCATATCCCGTATGTCATCATTTTTAATCCGGTCTTTCCTCGTGTGACCGCAGATCCACCGCAACATTATTTAGTAAAATAATGGATATAAATTTTTTTGTTTCTTACGAGTTCTATAATTATGTCAATCTCTATTGCATAGTAAGAATTCTTATATAATTTCACCATGTTACTGAATATAGTAGTCTAAACACATTAAATCTCGTTTTCAAATTTTACTAGATCGTTAGATAATATCAGAAGACTAGTTTTAACGTACACTTGAAAAAATTATGAGAAATTATGTTTTCTTGATGAGAATGAAAACATTTATGGCTCTCCACTAGAGCGTTACTGTATTTTTTATTGTCTCTAGAACACCGTTCCACTTGCACTTGGGTTATTAAAAAAAAAATTGGATTGCTTCGACTGTATGACTTTGGCATTGAAAGCAATATTATATAAAATTTTTCCAATGTCTTCCATGGAAATTGATTAGCACATCCCAAAATTGATACAACACTTTTTTTAACTAAAATACTTGTAATTAATTGAGAATATTATTCGAACAATCACTATTATTGTAGTATTGGATATTTTATTTTATGGTTAAAAAGGAGTGTTGAATAAATTTTAGAGTACATGCAAATCAATTCCCGTCTGGGCGTCTTCCATTTTATTAATCAGCACCAAACCCCCGTAAATCTTTGCATGGGCCCTTCCCTTCTAAAACCCGACTTGCTTTCTTAACTTCAAAATTGTTTTTTCCTCTTTTGCCCCTCAGGAGAGAAGAAAATACGTTTCGCCTTTCCCATTAAAAGATTTACCTTCGCTTTCAACCTAGTCCAAACTTTTTCGAAAATATCTCTTTGGCATAATCAACCTACTTGATAGTGAACAGTATCTAGTTCCTCTCTCACTCTCAATAATAATAAATAAAAAATTAAAAAAAGGAAAATACTAATTAATAGATCAAATAATCTAATCTTACTAAATCTCTCATTAGCTAAGACTCTCCATTTTGCCATTTTGCCATCTGGAGAGAAATTTGAGAAAGAGAAGTTAAATGGCGTTCCTTCTGGCATTGGTGCTTGGTGTTGTGGTCGGGATCGGATTGGTAGTCGCCTTCGCCAAATCAGAGAATGCCAGATCGAGAAAAAGACGCGAATTGGTACTGGATCTGTTTCCCAATACTTGTTCTCTCTGCTTTCAGTTTCACTTTTTTACTTCGTCCTAATGTGAAGCTCCAAGCTAGATTCAATTGTCAAGTTTGGGTTTTTTGAATATTGGGAAACTATTATAAAGACAAAATTGTGTTAATTTCAGTGAATATATATAGATATTACTCTAATTATAATTTTGCTTTCCTTTTCTTTTCCTGGAATTCAAAACGGTTCGTTTTCTTACGAAGGGATTGCTTAATTATACACTATAGAAAGATTGCTTATTTATTTGCCACTTAGTAGCAAGAGTATATATATATTCTTTTCATATTTAGACTCTATCCTATTTGTTATATCCACTTACTTACAGAAATTGGTGATGGTATATGCAACAACGCCAAGTATTTTCTTTTCCCAAATTAGAATGCTCTACTCACTAACTGATGATGTGTAGTACTGACAAGTATAGCAGAACCTGGAAATTTTTTTCCCCCAGTATCATTGTCAAGCACCATATTCTGATACTGAACCCGAATTACCATAACCCAATACCTTTGATGACTGGCCTTGTACCTGAATCAATTTTGTACTGGTGCAGGCCGCTACAATTGCTAGTTTTGCAAGGATGACTGTGGAAGATTCTAGGAAGATTCTCCCAGCTGATGTATACCCTTCATGGGTTGTGTTTGCAAGACAACAGAAGGTACATTTTTTATCCTTTTCTTTGCCAGTTGGTACAAGCTGGTACCAACCATTGTTGCTAACTAACCATGAATTGTTGTTATGTCCAGTAGTCATCACTACACACTTTTTGTACCTTGACCAAATATTGTATCGAATCTGGTACATGCTAGGGCTGCAGTTATGCATTCTGGTGCATTTTATTTGTTGTTGGAGATTCCAAATTCCCCTGTTGAACCTATTTTCGAGGTATTCAAATTTTATTCGTCTTTGTACAGCTAAAATGGCTGAATCAGGAGCTTGTCAAAATCTGGCCTTTTGTAGATCAGGTACATTAATTTTTCTGCACCTGTAGCATGTCCTGTACTATTATTGTGGCTACATACCTGGTTTACCTTGTCTCTGTCTCGGCTCTATGCCAGGTCTCAATTTTTCCAGTTATCTTGTTGTTATTATTATTTATAATTTTTTAGCTTTCCACCTATGCCACCCAACCACAAATCCAGGGGTCACTTTTGTCTTTGAACTTTCAAAAATGTTCATATATCACCATGTCCCAGCAAAACAAGACATCATGTGGATGCTATATATAAAATAATGAGTTTCAAGTATGTCTATTCAAGTACAAGACATCTCCCCAGCCCCTTCCACTCTGATTTATCTCAAGAGATGCTAAAGTCACCTCGTTCTTTATTATTATCTTCTTCTCGGTTCCAAGAATGAGAGAAAAGATGGATAACAATCGTACTTTTGAAGTAACTAAGAAAGGAAACTAATTATAATAATTCTGCATATTAGAGGGGCTTATCGGATCTAATTGTTTTGCAAGTTTAAACAGAATTTTAAATTGTTTGCGGGTTAGTATTAATTGTATTAGTCCTGGAAACTGAGGTGCAAATGCTTATGGCAATTGACCTCTTATCTCCTTTTTGATACTGCTTTTATTCATTAGGCAGCATCAGAATTAATAAGAACATCAGTGGAACCAACGCTTGAGCAATATAGACCTGTCATCTTGGCTTCTCTGAAGTTCTCAAAATTAACTCTTGGTACAGTTGCCCCACAATTCACTGGTACGTCTTGAGGCTTGAAAGCTTTTAATGTCGTCTCCTCTAGTATATTTTAGCTCCATTCAATTAATTGCAAATTTAGTTGATTATTTATGAAAGTTAAATTTGTCTTGTTGTCTCCAATTTCTTTTGAAGGAATTTCAATTATAGAAGAGAATGAATCGGGAATTATAATGGAACTAGAGATGAACTGGGATGCAAATTCAAGTATTATTCTTGACATTAAAACATATCTAGGTGTGGCTCTTCCCATACAGGTAAATTCATCACAGCAGTTAGAGCTATTCTTGTTTTCTTTGGTTTCTGAATTAGTATATTATGAGCAGAGTTACATAAGAGAAACTATGATCTAAAATCAAATACAGCTGGCATCAAATTTTATACTTATTAATGTTATTTCACCATTTTGTGTATTTAGGTAAAAAATATTGGCTTTACCGGGGTATTTCGGCTAATGTTCAAGCCAATGGTTGATCAATTCCCATGTTTTGGAGCTGTTTGCTTTTCATTGAGAGAGAAGGTTGAATCTACCCTGTACTTTTAAATGAAGTACAATCATATTTCAAAGTTATCACTACTGCAGTACTGCTTAAAGCAATTTTACTTCCGGCATGCAGAAAAAACTGGACTTCACATTAAAGGTCATTGGTGGGGATCTTTCAACCTTACCTGGTGTCTCTGATGCTATTGAGGTTTGTGTATTGCATCATTATGCTTTAAATTCAAATCTTGGGATATATATGAGATTAAAATTGTTTTGAGGACAACGCGGGGTAATTGTTTCTTATTTATTGTGGCAGTTTCTTTTTCTAAATAACATTGATATAAATATTTGCATGTTTATTTATCGCTAGGCAACAATACGTAATGCTGTTGAAGACACCTTGATGTGGCCAGTCCGAAAGGTCATTCCCATAATACCTGGGGACTATAGGTAACATTTTTCTGAGTATTTTTGTAATTGAAATTATGCCCATTGACCTACTAACAACTTGTATTAGCAAATATTACTGCCGTGAGGCTGATTTCGGATTATGTTTACTCGCATTTTTTTTAAGGGACTATATATATATATAGTCATCCCTTTTAGACTTAAATTACTGCATGATTTCCATATTTTACAATCGAGCCTAGTACAGTAGCATCTAATTTTGCTGTATAACATGCCAAAGCATGAAATTTGACTCATCAAACATAATGCTATTTCCTATATTTGAATTGAAGAATATTTGTTAGAGCACATATTTGAGTGTCAACAAAGATTTTATCCATTTCAAAGAATTTTCATTTTGAGTGCATCTTAGCTGTAATAAAGCTTGTCGATGCAGATACGCTTACTTTTGCTGGGGCATTTTGTGCTAAAGAATGTTAGATTTATTTCAAAATTACAGGATAGAAATTGATATTGCACCCTTTTTTTTTGATAAAAAAACATTTGTTGAATGACCTCAGTGATCTGGAGTTGAAACCTGTGGGAACTTTAGAAGTGAAGCTTGTTCAAGCACGGGACCTGACTAACAAGGACATAATTGGGAAATCCGACCCATTTTCTATAGTTTACATTCGCCCATTACCCGACAAAATGAAGAGAAGTAAAACTATTGTAAGTCCCACGTTGTTCATTTCTTGCCTGTAATAAATCCCCTCATATGATCATATCAATTTGCATAATTTGTGGAGCAAATGCAAAAAGAGGTTCATTACTGCAGAAACCCCAGCTAGGGAAACCCAATGGTAAATACGAAAGAGCATGTATGATTGGTATGGAATAAGAGCACAGGACCTCAATTTTAACAGACTCAATGAATCAGCCACAACAGGTGTAGAATCTCAAGTAGCTGGTACACATCAGTATGCATTTCTTCTGAGAGGTGAAATCCATCTCATACTTGCCTCAATCTATTTCCTGAAAATGTGACTAAAATTCTTGATGCAGAACAATGATCTGAGCCCAATATGGAACGAACACTTTGAGTTCATTGTGGAGGATGTCTCAACCCAAAATCTGATAGTCAAAATTTATGATGATGATGGTGTCCAGGCAGCCGATCTCATTGGCTGTGCACAAGTTGGCTTGAAAGATCTCGAGCCGGGGAAAGTGAAAGATATCTGGGTGAAGCTGGTTAAGGATTTAGAGATCCAGCGAGATAACAAGGATCGTGGCCAGGTATATAATTTTGTTTCTAAGTGTATGCTTTGCTATACCCTTTTGCAATGTGTTGATCATATTTACTCCTCTTGTGTTCAATGAACTAAATTTGGCAATTGATCTAGTCAGGTTGAGTCAGGGCACACGGGCATTTCATATGTTTAATGAACACTAATATACAGGATGAACCAATGTAACTAGATAAGTCGGTCTGACAAGGGTTTTGTCCAGGGGGTCAAACCAAACAGGTTGTGCAACAAAATTCCAACTCTTTGGTCCTGATCTTTTGACCTGAAAATTTGTCCATTTTGGTTATTTGATTAGCTTTATTTGCATTATTTATGATTCTTATGATATTTCCAATTGCAGGACAATAAAGCAAAATACTATCAATGCTGGTTAACCACATCATGTTGTATATATGTTTGTTAGGTTTTATGCATTTCTAAATGTCTTATTGTTAACAACTGTACCATGTCTGTAAATACTCCAGGTACACCTGGAGCTATTATATTGCCCGTATGACATGAAGGATGAGGTATCGAACCCATTTGATAAGCAATTCACAATGACTTCCCTGGAGAGAACAATAAAGAACACACAAAATGGGACACCAAATGGGAGCAGTTTAAGCAGCAAAACATTAAGCCGGAGGAAGGAAATCATAATGCGGGGTGTGCTTTCTGTGACTGTCGTCTCTGCAGAGGACTTGCCAGCAATGGATATTGCAGGAAAATCAGATCCATATGTCGTGTTAAATATGAAGAAATCTAAGACTAAGCATAAAACTAGGGTAAACATGGACTCCTTTACCATTTTCTTTAGTACACATCTTTTTTTAATATATACTCTTTCAATCTAATATGCATGCTACTAAATTTTTTTCGTACATTTTGTGGTCCAGATTTTCTATTGGAGGATAAATCTCTAGGTTTTTAAAGATGGCCCAGTTATGATGTTTATTTCTTTTGAATCTTAAATAACCCTTAAAATCTCAGATGTCTCAATTACACTTCATAGGAAATAGATGCAACCTTTTAAAAAATTCCAAAACAATCCTCTTTATGAATCCACGATATCTCATCAATATATAGTTTTTTATAGAATTTGAATAAAGAGCAAGTATCTTGTACTCACATGAAATGCACAGATTAACCAACAAGAGAACAACTGAAATAGGGATAACAAATTATGCACTGATCCTACCTAATATACTTACTACAAATGGGTTAATTATACCATGTTTTGTCTTAATGTTCTCGCTTGTAGGTTGTAAATGAAAGCCTCAATCCAACATGGGGTCAGACTTTTGATTTTGTTGTAGAAGATGGCCTACATGATATGCTCATTTTGGAGGTCTGGGACCATGATACATTTGGCAAGGTATGCTTCCTTATATTTGTCATCTGATTATGATAGAAGTGACTATCATATGTACCGGTGACGTGTGCTGCCAGTTTGTACCTACACTTGATTGATAGCATTTCTTCCCTGCTTCTCTCTGATTTCATTTATTTTCTTTGTGTCAAATAAAACTAACGGGTCTAATAACTTTTAAATATATTGTGGCATTTACTACCCTAATTTCCTCTTATTGGAATTTGTTGATAATTAAATTAAATTAATTTAAAATTGGAATAATTTAGGACTATATGGGAAGGTGCATATTGACATTGACAAGAGTAATAATGGAGGAAGATTACAAAGAGAGTTTTCCTTTAGAGGGAGCCAAGTCTGGAAAGTTGAACTTGCATCTTAAGTGGTCCCCACAGCCAATCTACCGTGACACTTAAAAACTAGTGAGGATCTCAAGTTATATATTTTATTCTTTGTGCTGCTTATTAGTTTATTGTAGAAATGTTGTTGTATTATGTTGGCAATTTTGCCTTTGATTTTTGATTAGATTTCTATTTAGGAGGCTATTATTCTTGTAAAGAGCTTGATAATTATACAAATAAAAGAAAATGCTGGTTTGAAGATTGGTTGGGGTTGCACCTATCTCGTTGTCTTATCGACTAGTCAAAACTTGAGAACAAGTTGTGAGAAAATGTATAAAGCGAAGCAGACAGTACACTAATCAAGTAATGAACAATGAAGGCATGGCAGCGCTGTTCCATTTTTGCTGCTAAATACAGGCCAATTTGAATATCTCCTCCCAAAGCACACAAATAGTAAGGATAAAAAAAAAAAAAATTCCGGATACAATAGAATCTGTATATCCAAAAATTAACGTGGAATATACAAATATGTTTGTCGCTGAACCCAGGTACAAGTTGCTTTTTTCTTTTTAGTTTTCTAGTGTGCTGACTGTTCCCTGCTTGCGAACGGTACCTTTCTGTATGTTTTTCTCTTTTCTGTAACCATTTTTAGTTAAATGAAAAGGTTATGGTCCTGACCCATACTTTACTCGAAAAAAAAATAGTTGCGTAAAAAGCCCATATGGCCATATCTGTTAGTATCTTTTGGCAAGTGCACAACATTCACGGCAGAGGACGGTAATTGAGAAAAGGCAAAGTAATCAGTCAGTACATACTACATAACAGTCGTAGCAGTATTCACATTTTGGTTACAAAGCAGTTGTGATGTGGGCCGTGATTTTTTTTAATGAACATAAATTGGGGTGTCAAACGTGCGAAACGGAAGCAAAACTGGTATGTTCCGTTTTCGTTTTGTTTCAGGTAACGAAACAAAAATCGTGTTTTGTTTCCGTTCCATAACACTTCTGTCCCCTGAAACGCAGAAACAAAAATCGTGTTTCTCCTAGGTGTTCCGTCCCCTGAAACGCTGTTTCGTTTCCGTTCCAATTCTGAAAACGAAATAATTTTTCTCTTTGTTTCTGTTCTGTTTCGGACGGAATGGAACGGAAACGTGCGAAATGGCATGGTATTGACAACCCTAAAGATAATATAAATTTATATATAAAATAAATAATTTTAAGAGTAAACATCCAGACGCGTTAGAGGTGGGGCGCGCTGGCTACCGCGGCAATGGCAGTGGCACGCCTAGCGATAAAGCACAATCTGTCAGCTATTGGAGTTTGAAAAAAAATTTAATTTTCTGAACGCGCCAGTGGAAGTTGCGCGCTACTATTTTTAAAAAAATAATTACTATTTTTTTAAAAATTTTAATTTTCTGAACACGCCAATCACAGTGCTGGATATTTATTGTTAAAGTTATTTATTTTATATGTTTATTAATAAATATAAAATTTAAATTATGTTTATTAAAAAAATTCACGGTGATGTGGGTATGGAATTATTAACTAATACTTTTTTTTCCCCTCCCCTTATTTGTGCACTTTCTCTGATCATTTGCAGAGATGTCCTCCAAAATATATTCTCTCATTGCATGCACATATGTACCAGTTCAGGAACTTGGACTTGATAGTTAAGAACTGAACTAGTAGATCTAGGTGAAAAAACATCAATATTGGTACTGGACTTAGAATCCGGTCAAGCTTTGGTAGATAAAGTGCAAGCAAAATTGGATGGCTGGAAAGGTGCGCTCGTGTCGTGCTGTACTAGCTTCCTCTGTCCTTTGACTATTTCGGTTTATTTCATGGAGGAAATAAAAGTTTTGTGTTGCTTTTTGTTCAAACTTCAAACTGATCCAATAAAAGAAAAAAGGAGATTATTGGATGAGCATCTGGTTGAAAAAAAAATCAGAAAATTGAATAATTGTGCTCCAAAAATGGTATTTATTGATTTGGAAACCATATATTTGACTGGGAAGAAAAAGGACGAAAGCCACAGTAATTCGAGTGAACTCCAATTTATTTATATTAACGAATAACGAAAGGAATTGATAATGGGAGTAGTAACCTCTCTCTTTGACTCCTACTACATCCATTGAACTTCGTAAAGCTGCGAAAAATTCAAACAAAGTATACATCAATGGACAATGGGGGGATATGATAGTGGGATTTTGGGTTTTCTGACCTAGCTTTTAGTCCTGGCCTCTCGTCTCTTTGAAGTTTGAAGTCTTGTGGAGATATGATAGCGGGAGAGGGCATTGGATCCTCTATGGCCAGTTTTGCCTACGAACGATAAAATCCTCACTTCTCATCTTTAAATATCTTAGTCGTTTTTTAATCGACCTTCCAAAAGATGTAATTATATATTAAGTGTGATTTCTATAATTGTAAAATATGTATGATGTGATATACGTATAAATATTTTAGGACATTTGAATTTTAAGGTTCATGATAATTGTTGTCAGTTGTCAAAATATATTTTAGCTAGCTTTGTTAAATATGTACTTTTTAATAACAAATTGCGAATTCTGCAATAACCGAATGTGCATTATGCATGCAATATATTTAAGTTCCCACAAAAATATGTTCATGGAATATTTCAGAGTAAATTGCCTGTCGTTACTGCTGGTTCTTTTGGACTTATCTCCATATTTCAAAAGTCACATCCTACTTTTCAAGGGGACTCTATACCACATCCTTTTTCTAATTCCATTTTAAGTAAACACATGATGGTTTTGGAGCAATATATGAAAAAAAGATAAAAACCTGTACCAAATCATTATTCTATAAACTAACCGAAGAATATAAGTAGTAGTAGTATCTTGTGTTTCTTCTTTTACTGTAACTGAACTGATTCTTGTGCGAGGAAGTTGGCAACATGCCCTTCATTTGGGACAGAGCACTGCGGAAAGAAAATGATTTAGAAGACAAGAACCTTTCTGCTGCCTTGCAGCTAGCAGATGGAGATGGACGATGGCAAGCCTTGCTCCGACCACCTTTAAGAAACAGGACTAAAATTTTTCTTGACGAGGGAAGTCAGCTTCATGTTATGTGCCCTGATCTGTATCGCGCCACCCTATCCGGATCCATAAATCGAGTCAACCAATTGCTAGGACTCGCAGAGGATATGACTGACACAAACGATGAATCTCATGGTACATATAGTCATACAAAATATATATGTTCGATGTGTTATAAGTTTTCGATGATCAAAATAGTTTCATAAGTTTGTTTTTTCATATCTTGCTATTCCATTACTTATCTAATTAACAGATGTGAAAGTTCTGTTGCAAGACACTCCTGAAATGAATAGCTCAAATAAACAGTGGGGAGGCAGAATTCATGGAGATGGTTTATGCACGCTTCGAGAAATCACTGCTGAAAAGAACACCGTACTACACATAGCCATAGAACAAGAGCATGCGGACCTTGTGGAGCAACTTATCCGGAAAGACAACACTCTTTTGACATCTCAAAACTCCAGGCACGAAACACCGTTGCACTTGGCCGCAAGAGCTGGAAACCACTGCATCATCTCCCTTATTGTATTCCTAGCTCAGGAGTCCGGTATTGGGGCATATGAAGTCCTGACAAAGAGAAGCACATCTGGGGACACAATTTTACATGAGGCAGCTCGGTATGGTCATGACGATGCTGTGCGAGTACTCATGACAGTGGCTCCTGCTCTGTCTGCTGAGGTGAATTATGCCTCCATGTCTCCCTTGTATCTTGCTGTGGCTCGAAAGTCTCTTGGTGCTGTAAAAGCATTGTTACAATACTCTGACACATCAGCGGTTGGGCCAAACCAACAAAACGCTTTGCATGCTGCTGTCCTAGCAAGTCAGGGTAATTCAATAATATCATTCTAGTTGATATATCTTATTTTATTTAAATGAACTTGAATGCCCAAATTTATTGAAATTGAAGTAATTTGAAAATTTTTAATGATACTGTCCGGGTAACTGGACTAATAGCATTCTAATTAATTGGTCCAATATTAAATGATCTTGAATTAATGTACAAAGATCTGATAACAATGTAGTAACTTGAATATTTTTATTGTACTGTCAGATATGACATCTATGCTTCTTGATTGGAATGCTGAATTGGCCTACAAAAGGGATGCCTCAGGGAGCACTCCTCTGCACTATGCAGCATCCAATGGTGATGTCACTCTTGTTAAAATAATTTTGGACAAAGTGCCTCTAACTGTTTACATTCGGGATGAAGAAGGATCGTCACCATTACATGTTGCTGCTCGAATGCACCATTATTCGTCCATTACTCCTATGATTGATCATTGCCCGGACTCCTTTGAGCTTCGTGACAACCAAGGCCGGAACTTCCTGCATATTGTGGCTCAACATAGTGGTAGGGAAACTAACCTTAATCGTCGTGAATTGAAAAAATTGGTCTCCATGATTCGTCTTGTTTCACAGAGTCATGATATGAAAAAATTAGTCAATGAGAGGGACAATGATGGAAACACGCCCTTGCACTTAGCCTCTATGAATGGCTTTTCTGAGACAATTTTACAATTTCTTCAAGCAAGCAAAGCAGACTCTATGCTAGTGAACAATGAAGGAAAGACGGCGCTGGATCATGCAATTTCACTACGCAGCTTTTTCCTAATGGTACAATCTCAAACATTTTTATTTAGTGACCATCAGCAGTTAACGTTATTTTTCTTAATGGTACAATCTCAAACTCACTACGCAGCTTTCGCCATATAAACCAAGATCCTGTTATTAGTGACAACCAGCAGTTAATCGTACTTATTTTTCTTAATTTATATTATTTTATTTTAAATTATAATTTTTTTTTTGACATTGGAAATTATAATTTATTTGCTTTTAATGACTCATGCATATAACCAAAGGAGTTATCATCTCTTTGACTTTTCTTTTTCAATTTGTTTTTAATGATGCCCAGATGAGAGGACAATACCAATCTTATTAACAATTTAACATGAAAGCTACTAAAACTACATATGTAATGAAAATTAACTTATAATCAACAGAGCTGCTCAGGGCTCCTTACACGTGTATACGAGTGGCTTGTCCTTGTATTAGTATTTCAATCAGAAAATCAACAAACATATGGTTTCAAAGTAAATCAAATACAATAAATACATTTCTCATTAGCAAAAAGTAAATTGTCTCATAAATCTTAAGCATAAGAATGCATTGGTTTACTAATTTGGTCTTAACTTTTGATTGAACAGGTGGGTACAACAGCAACATTGTCAGCTTATGGAGCCATATTTAGTCCTCAGAGGCAAGACAAACTCAAGAGCTGGAAAGATGAAGCAGCCAAATGGATAGACAGAACTTCCAAGAACCTGTTAATTGTATCTGTTTTGATCGCCACAATTGCATTCTCCGTCACTTTTAATGTGCCGGGATCATACAGTGGCGATGGAGTAGCAAACCTCAATTCGAGAATCCAGTACAACATCTTCCTTGTTCTTGACACTATTGCCATGTCAGCGTCTGTGTCTGCAACTATGTTACTTGTGGCTGCAAAGGCAGTTAGTAAGAGGAGCACTTGGATCGGCTTTTCTCTCTCCTTGATTTTAGTGTGGATATCTCTATTCACCATTCAACTGGCCTTTGTCATGGCCGTTTATGTAGCGGGTAGTGATAAAACTGTCACCAAGTACATCATTTCTTCAATTTCAGTGACATTCTTTGTCAGCACAGTAGCAATTATTCGTGACATCTCCACACCAGCAACATTATGGACGAGAATGAAATTTCTTTCTTCTACAAGGAAGCAAACACAAACAACACGCCAAATTGATGTTCAATTTCCAAACTTGACCTCCTATGTTAGGGGATCAAATTTGTTTATTTACTTAAATTTATTTTTCTACATCATAACAGTAGCTATTTTATGGACTGTGCCTTTTTATGAGAAAAGGTCGGGCCATTAATTACATTGTAAATGTTAGATACGTCTCCAAATTTCTTGAAATTTTAGACATTCTAGGGTTATGTAGGTAATTTTATCTTTATAGTGATGAAATGACTTGGAATCAAGCTTTTAAATTTCACCGAAATAACACCGTTATGACTTAAATAACAGATTTTTGGAGAAAAATGCATCAACGTTACAACAACCAAGTACAAAATAACGGTAGCGTTATATTTCCGAAAAATCAGCGATATAACTTAAATTTTTTGCATTTGGCGGCGTAAAAACGAATGGGTCATTCAACTTACAATTTTTTTTTTGTTAAATACAAGTCCATACCAAGTCCTAATTCATTTAGCTTTTAAAATTTTGATTTTGTCTATTTTACCTTTTGACTTGTTAATTTTTTATATTTTAATTTTTCAAGTAATTGATAAGATAGGCTGGTTGTATAATTATTTTTTTTATACAAACCGTTTTTTCTCCGTTATATCACCGATATAACACCGAATCACTAAATCAACTTTGTACCGTTTGTGACACCCCGTCAAATACTGTACTTGGACAGCACACGACGGAGTGCCCGCCGCGGATGCCTGTTGCACCCGCAAGGCTTACTAATGCTTATTTTACAAGTTACTGTTGATTAAACACAATTAATATACATATTAAATATAAATTTACAATTAATTACTTAATATAAGATAAATCATACAACAATTTGGTTCATAAAGATGGTTAACCACAATACCCAATGGCTCGCTACTCGTCCTGCTGTCCAGCACTTGATCTGAAATCTGGAACCCACAACCAATTGTGGAAAACATACAAAAAGTACGGAATGAGATAAATAAAATTTATCTCAGTACGGTATTCAGTTCCAGCCACTTGAGTTTTGATTATCATGCGTTGGAACTAAATACACAACTGAGCCAAACAATTTTCAAATCAAATCCATATTTATTTCAAATAAACAGTAAATATAAGATTTCGATCAAACAATGTAATTATGAAATAAATTTAATACTCTTTAAAATCATTTAAAATTCAAAGTATGACAACTGTCATTTCAATTCCTTGGAAAAACAATTAATCGTATGCAACAACTAACATATAAAAACATTCACATCTCATTTCAAACTGACATGACAATGTGAAATTAATTAAATCAATGTAATATGCAATGTGAGCTCGGCAATCACTTCCATAACAATTCGAATTTCAAAATATAACAAATGCCGACTCATTTAATTGGACAATTATCTAATATGCAAGTCTGGTTTCTTTTCTCATCATCAAAGCCAAAAATGTCGCGAGACGCCTTCTGTGAGGCCTACCAACGACCAATTCAATTCATATACCATTCGATCAATAAACATCCAAATATGTACAAGCAAGCTGGGAACACTCACACTCCGGACCATTCTAGACTGGACCTACTGAGTCCCGGTACATAAGCGCTTATTACACGGTGCTTGGTAGGATGGGTCATGACTCCACCTCCAAACATTACGAGTGTCTATCTCAACCACACAAGCTGTACTTACCTCAATCAAATCACATTTCAATCGGATACCATTCAATATGCCACTTTCCAATTATGCATCAATATACATATTCACAACATATTATCAGAATGAAGATCAAATTATGAATTCAAAATGCATAATACTAATATATCACATATAATTAAAACTCAAGTGGAATCCGTACCTTATACCGCAAGCAAAATCCAAAGCGTAAGCAAGCAAGCAAGCAAAATAATTCTACAATAGCTCTGTCAAGTCAGCTGCTCTTAACTCCGACACATAACCACCCAACTCTAAAACAAATACAAATTTCTTTTAAGTTTTAAAACTCAATAAATTTAGTTTTATACTTAGAACGGTCCTTATTTTAATAAGAATTGCCATTATCATCCGATATACTTAACTACAGTCCTTGCTTAACATCAGTTTATATTACACCAAAATATTTCTATCACACGTATGAACTAATATCCTTAATCCAGTTTGAACATGCATAAATATTTCATGCTTAAAAGAGTTATAACAAAAATTACATTTAATCTCTAAGAGAAATCAAGCGTTAGGTTGAATCTGATTTTTGCTCAAAGTTATAGAAAGATCATTCTATGCAATAATTAAAAGTTTAAAACAAATTCCAATCCAAACTCATTGTTTTAATTTCCTTTTTACACCCGCTGCCAAAATCCCATGAAAAACTCTTTATTATAGTAAAATCTAAACCATGCATATATGTCATGATTATGCCATGCATTTACTAGACTCAATAATGATAGTGTCATGCAATCATTTATAGATCATGTAACTCATATATTATTCTTACCTGGCATTTATCAAACGATCATGTACCCTAATCCTAATTCAATTAATTTAAGTAAGTCTAGTATGCCATGCATTAGTATATATACCAACATATAAACTATACTTTTAGAACCTAAATCAATAGCATGCAAATTTATTTTATTAAACTTCTCTTTATCAATTAAATTATGCAATAAACATTTAACTAATGTAGATACTTTTACTTGTTAATTATCTTCTAAACCTAGAGTATTAAACAACCATGATATGCCATGTAACTTGATTGGTACGATCTTGTACCAAACTCATATCTAACCTTACATGCGAAATGTATGCAATAGTAGTGTTTACATTTTCCAAGCAATGCCAATAAATATTATTTATTACTTTACAATTTATTTTCTTATTTTTAAATACACGTGCAGGCATGATATGTCCAAGACTAGAATTTAGGGCCAAACCCTAATCCAAACCCAATATAATATCCATTTTACAAACCAACCCTCGAAACCCATAAAAATCAATATTGTATTGCAACTAATATTTATTCCAACACATATGCATGACATGCAAACATTGATTTGCCTTTTATATGCATGCAATTCCCAATATCCCACATTTAACAAACAATCAATCAATTCATCAATCAATCACATAACAACACCAGTATTCAATCCATCACAAATTCCCATTACTCAGATTACGCAGATTAATCAAATTTCATAAATTTCCTGATAAACCCTAAAAATCACATGCACATTCAATTTGCAAGAAAATTGTAATTAACTCAAGGAAACAGCAAAATATAGCTATATATACCACAAATCAATAAAGACACTTACTTAATTTCGGCCAAAGACCGATGACGTGAGAAAGGAGTCGAATTCGCTACTTCTCGATTCTCGCCACTTAATCCCCGAAAAAACCTTGCAAGACCACTTGAAAATCGATGGAGAGGACCCTAGAGTGCTCCAGGTCGAAGGGCGGCCAAAACCGACGAGTTTGCTTCGATTTTCGAAAAACTTCCGTCGAAGAATACGACGAGGAGAGGCCTCCAATCGACGATCAGAAGGTAGGTAATGAGAGAGGGTGGTGAGACGAACGCGTGGGTATTTTGATCCGGTGAAACGACGGAGAAATAGAGGGGATTGAGTTTGAGGGGAGGGGGCTCGGTTTGGGAGAGGAGAGATGCGATTTTTTTCTCTGCTGGAGCCGAAGGGAAAAAGAGAGAGAGAGAGAGCTGTCTGGTCCACCTTTATTTCCGATTTTTTTTTTTTTTTTTTTTTTTTTTTTTTTTTTTGGAAACCAAACTAATGTCTAATCAAAATCCATACCTTGCACAAAAATAATTATACAACATACGAAATATAATTAAACTCTTTATAATACAATTTAGAAATTTTCGTATTTCTATTTCAGAATGACAGTGAGTATAAAATTTAATTTAATGCAAAAAAAAAAAAAAAAAAAAATTACTCAAAATAAAACCACTCAAGTGCACTGAATTTTTATATAAAAATAAATTCAGAAACAGTAAAAATTCAGGGCATCACACCGTTATACCGAAAAAATCGCATTTTAAAACCTTACTTGGAATGAATTCAGAAATGGTTGAAACGCTCAAATGATACTCAGAATATGCATTATATAAAATTTATAGCCGTAATAACGCTGTATAATCCAATCTTCTTGAATAAGCAAGATTTGAATCATATTCTATACCTTATAGAGAGTTTAAATGTAGATCATTGTGATGAAACAATTTTGAATGAATTCGGAAACGGTTGAAATGCACAAATGATATTCAGAATATGCATTATTTGCACTTTATATATGCGTAATTACTTGGTATAATTCAATATTTTTGAATAAATAAGATATAAATCATATTCTAAACCATATTGTCACACCCTCACATCCTAAGCTACTTAAGACTCTAAGGTGTAACTAATTAAGTCAGTTTTTTTTTTATACTAAGTAAACAAATCCCAGCGACCACTTATACACAGTTGTAAAGTAACAAGTCAAATATTTTACGTTATTATTGATCAAGCCCTATTTACAAAACATAATCTGCAGAGGTTACTAGACCCAGCTAGTACCTCATTTAACTACAGTTTATTTTAATTGTTAAACATATTATACAATTTATTATTGTTTGTTTACTCACTATCTCTCAAACAAAGTACCAGGGGATCATCACAAAACAAGTCACACATCTTCACGCTTCCTCTTGCGAGAGGGGCATGTGCTCTGGAACCATTCCGTCGCTAGGGCTTGACGGACCAGGAAACTCAAAATACAAATACACAAAAACTTCGGGAAGCGCCTCCAAAGAGATAAGGAGAGTGGCATCACATTCTAAACTCGGCACACGGACTTTGAACTTAAGGAACGAACACTCGATCGTCGCGATAGCTAGCCTGGGCAAACTACGTGTTTCCTGGAACCAAAGGTTTAAATAGCAGATAGCGGACTCGTAGCGGACAGGCTAATGTCATAGCAGATAGCGGATAGCGGTTATTTCGCGGCCGATATCGGACCATAGCGGATTTGCACACACAAATATATTTTGAAGGTCTAGTATAGCATAAAATTAAAAATTAAAATATTTTCATGCAACTAATTAATGCCAACTAAAATTATATTCATTGTCTATGTATATTTGACCACAAAATTTTTAGAATTTGAAAAAACTCAAAGCATAAAAATTTAGCTTATTTTATAACCTTTCCATAGAACTTTGAATCACATCAATCGGAGTTCGTATGTGAAAGATAAGCCCAAAATACTACTGTTAAATCAGCAAATTATAAACTGCACTTCTATTTCCGCTAATTTCTCGCTATATCGTCGCTAATTTCTCGCTAAATCCCGCTACGATGCACGCTATCGGACAACCCGCTAAATCTGTCGCGCTGTAGCGTTCCACCACCTAGACCCGCTATCTCGCCGCTATAGCGGCCACTACGGCCGCTATTTAAACCTTTGCCTGGAACCCCCAAGTTAATGAGGCACAAGCAAAACAAATAGCGGATGAGAATAATATATATCTCAGTGTGGGTTTTAGTTCCAGTTACACGATTCTTTATATGAATCCAAGTATTGGGACTAACACCCAAATAATTCAATAATGAATTTCAAAATAAAAAATCCAGAAGGTAATTGAATCAAGAATTCATACCGACGGCACTAGACGGAATGGGCCGACTACTGGCATGCTGCAAATATGCAATATGCAACAGAACAAATCAAGCATAACTAAGCATACTTATTCACAGAATAACATACACTCCAGTTCTCAAGGCCTACAGAACAGAGAGAACTCTTCCCAAATCCATTGGTTATTTTACCATATGGCACAGAACAAGCAGAGGGAATTCCAGTAATAATAGCGCTAGTACTCTGGCCGGGTCGATGGCCAAACCGAATAACACCGGTTGAGTGAGTTATAAAACATAGAGTTATGCTATGCTGACTGAGTTTTGCATGGTTTCATTTTCAAATCAAGTCCGTCTATCATTTGATAGAATAATATTAAAATTCCTTAAAACCATTCCAGTCATTTCCAAGTCTGAATTTCCATTATATTTTTCAAGCGAATATTCAAGCTCAGACTTAGCAAAATATTTTCAAGTTCAAATGAATGTTTAATTCAACATGCAAGTTTATCATTCCAGGGCTTCTATTGGCTACATGCACGAATAGAATGCAATTCTAAAAGATATTTCAACATGCTATGCATGAATTTAAAGTTACCGACTGTCCAGATTCTAATAAAGATTCCGTGTAATCTGCACATTCAAAGTTGACTTGGGTGGAGCTTCCGCTAGTTGATCATGTTCATAATTACAGATCAAGATCCGTTACTATTAATTTAACGGTGTTTTAATAGACCGTTGGTTACTAATGCTTAGATAGTGCCGGTTCACACTAACTAGTTGACCTATAACTTGGTTCCAAGTCCATTAGTTATTAATCCATTTATTTACTTAATTAACAGAATCATTTTCTTTTATTTTAGTTACTTGTCTAATCGTCAAACAGATTACAAGAGTTGCTTAATTAAATCATAATCATAATCATATTCAAGAATTATCAAATAATAATCACATCAGAATCAGTCTTAACAGATACAAACAAAATTTATTTAGATTAAGCAACAATAAATAACAAGAGATCAGATAATAGCAAGTAACACATCAAATTCGAATAAAACATAACAGTAATTAGTTGTTTGGTGGGATCAGATAGTCTGATTTATTTTCTTTTTATTGCCACAGTATCCGTTCATCAATTCAGATGTATTTTCATCATTTTCCTTATTTAATAATCCGACAATAATCAAGCTCAACAGATTCGCGATTAATTAGATTCTAATTAAATCCGAAAGTTTAATTATAAGCCCACTTAAAATCGGTTTTAGCTCAAACAGTATCAAGCCCAACAAAGGAGCAGGCTCGAAGGAAATTAATTCTGGCCCAACAACCTTTCTTTTTTTTCGGCCCAAAAGAATCCGGCCCAAAACAAAAATCCAAGCGGCACACTCGACTGAACTCAATCAGCCTGACCCAGCTGATTGAGTCGATCGGTCGTAACGGGTCCGACACAACCCAGTCGGATTTCAATCCGACCCGATAAGTCAAAATCATATCCATATCCGACAACTCAGATTTCCACAAAAGCTCATAATTAAATTTTAGGCCCTTAATTCTTGCATAAATGCCTAGAAACTTTTATATATGCAACCTATGTCACAAATAAGCCCTTGAAACTTTACACAAAAGTCCTTAGAAAATATTTTTCTTTGCAAACTCATCCCTGGCATACGATAACTCACTAGAGAAGGTACCAGACTTCACTCCACTGTACCAATAACTGGTACAATAGCATAATCACCATCATATGCCTTCTATAAGCACAATTATGCACTCTACATGATTCTACTTATGTCAGATGCACAAAATTTCATGTTTTCATCATGGAAATGCACTGTTTCAACAGAAACAGCATGAATATGCAAATTAAATCCATTACAACTGAATTCCTACTCTTGGCATGCTCAAGTTCACCTATATCTATCAATTTTAAATCTGACTCCATGTATATGCCTCATATATCGCATATATGCATGAAATTACAAGAATCCATATTATCAAAACCCTAATTAACCTCTGTGAGATTCAAACACATCCTCAAATGCATAATTTAACCTCAACAGTTAGCCTTAAGCATGAATATATGCACAATTTTACTTTAATAGCTCTGGTAGTCCACAGAAATATGCATATGTCATTCATTACTTGCAATTACCTATCAGAACCTAACCTTTTAAAGACAGTAAAGCCGACTACATGCTGAAATGCATGAAATCACCTATGTAACTGACAATTCACCCTTTTCCATTCATTTAAATGCATAGTTCTTACTTAACAACTCCTCAAATCCATTTACATGCTTCCTTAAGTCTATAAACACAACTAACAACTCATATATGCATGAAAATGCAACCATAAGCCTCAATTAACCACTGCCATGCACAACTGTACCCTCATATGCACAACTTTCAGTTTACAAGTCTATGAGGAATTATATCAACACTGTTATAGCCTAAACATGACATTTCTTACCAAATGAATGCACTGTCATGCATGATATTGCATTACCAACATTAACTGCATTTTTTATGCTTCTCCACAGTTAAAAACAAGTATGAGCTAACACAAGTAGCTACTAAAACACACCTCATAGTTGTCAGAAGCTATACATGCATGCTTCTAATGCATTTATATGATTACATCATTTAATCTCTAAATTTTAATGCACAAATCATCACTGACATGCATATGAGCCTGTTCAATTATATCAAAGCACTTAAGTATGCATCACATTCATGACAGCCAACACAAAGATGAAGTCATTAAATTGCATATGCAACTAAGACATATTTTAAATGACCTGCATATCCCTAGCTCCATTCATTTCTTTCTCTAAGCACAACTAATATTATGCATCAATCATACATAGGGCTATTGTGACAAAATCAAACAAACAACCACTGTCCAGTGCCTTAATTACTATCTAATGATCTTTAGTCTAACATAATATCTATGCTAGCACCTAAGCATCTATCACACATATGAGATAGTAGAAAAATTAATTTACTAAGTATAGATAAACCTTATACCTTCCTCAGAGCTTCGAGAATTTCTTCTCAAAAATTCCAACACAACTAAAGCAAGTACCAGAGTCAAGTTAATCAAGAAGAGAGCCAATTCCATGCACTACTGTGCCCTAACAGAAACAGCTCACGGTTTAGAACAAAATCAAATTCAACTAAATAACTCAAAGAAATCGATAGAGATTAGAGAAATACTACCTCCCTGAGCTTGCTCCTCCTCTCTTCCTCGTTAATTTCTGTCCTAAATAACCCTAACTCAAATTCCTTTTTTAAATAGAACTTACCTCATACGGCAGTTAAGAGAGAGAAGAGAGAGAGATGAAGTTCAGAAGAGGAAAGCCATGACAACATTTCCAATTACGGCTCAACAGCCGCCATCTATCGAAGATGAGAGGAGATGACCTCCTCGTGCCAACACAACGCCACATCGAGAGGTGCCAACCTCTGGTTGGGCAAGCCAAAGGCAGCCTCACACTGGACCAATCACATCGCAACACACACACACGCACAGAGGAAGGCCACACCACTGTGGCTCGGAGAGAAAAGAAAAAGAGAGGCGAGAGTTTCGCCAAGTCAGAAGAGGAGACGAGGCGGAAGGAGAGAGCTCCTTTCGTCTCTTTTTTTTTTATTAAAAATCCTCCCAGATCCTCTATGGCGCTTACTATGTAGTCTTTGGTGTAACAAATTTCTAACAACCATTTTTGTAAATTAGCTATTTCACTAATTAAATTAATTTGATCGATTCAGAAGTTGGATTATTATGGAAATCATACATAAAATATCCAGAATTTTCATAGAACATTTCTATGTTCTCAAATCAGAGATCCCATCAAATTTTACTGTTATTAAATAAAATTATTTAATTTTTTGATCATATAATTCATGATTAATAATAATCATGATTATTCAAACAGATTAAGGACTTGGTTTACCAATTAACGGTCACTAGTCTTACACACACACACAGATATATATATATATATAGAGCTTAAATGTAGATTAGTGTGATGAAATGACTTAAAATGAATTCAGACACTGTTGAAATGCTCAAACGATATTCAGAATGAGCATTATTTACACTTTATAAGCGTAATTAGTACGTATAATCCAATATTTTTGAATAAGCAAGATCTGAATCATATTTTGGACCGTATCTACAGTTTAAAAGTGGATTACTGTGATGAAATGACTTAGAATGAATTTAGAAACAGATGAAATGCTCAAATGATACTCAAAAATTGCTTTATTTGCAATTTATATGCGTAAATACAAGGCATAATCCAATCTTTTTGAATAAGTAAGATCTGAATCATATTCTTGACCGTATGGATAGTTTAAATGAAGATTATTGTGATGAAATAACAAGCTATGTAAAATCCAATCTTTTTGAATAAGTAAGATCTGAATCATATTCTAGAGCGAATAAAGTGTTCTAATGTAGATTATTATGTTGAAATGATTTAGAATGAATGCAGAAACGTTTGAAAGATTCAAATGATGCTCAGAATAGTTAAAAAGGTTCTCAACCTATAGCCCTAAGAAATGACTACTCGCTACTTATTATAATCATAATCAAAGCAGGATTCATCATAATATACATCAAAGAGAAAGATAAGTAAAAGATACAACAGATCAGATCAATCTTCCCTTTAAAACACTGCTCTACCACCTTGAAACGGCCTGGTTCGCACCTGGAACGGGTCGGTCCACGCTATCTTCTGGCGGTTGTGACTCTGGTTAGTTTTGGAAAGTGTCTAAACCCTAGCAAAATTGTGTCCCCTTGGTCTGGGGCAGAGCAGGGACTTTTATAGTGTGGTATAGAACTGTCCTGGTGTGAAAATGCGTTAAGAGTTTCCTTGTCTTGGAGAATTTCCTTTAGAGAAATCTTAACAAAAATCAGCCAAGTCATATATGACAAGTCTGGAGAACTTGGAACGGTCTGTTCCAAGTGTGAGCTGGAGCGTTCCAAGTGAGTCTGGCTGTTGCTTCTCTTATGTTCTGGTCTGGTCCGTTCTAGCTGCAGGTTGGTTCTTTCGATTATTCTGGAAAGCTGCTCCTTTAACGGTTCTTCGTGCCGATTCTTCAATAATCCTACAAAATAAAAGCCGAACTACGACCGCACCATACTTTGTATGAACTGTTAGTAGAAAAGGGTCAAAACACGCAGATTTAAATATAATTTAAGGCTAAAATGGGGTTGAAATGTATGCATGAAAACAAACCATCAGTCTAGCATGCCTAAAGTACCGGAAGTCCATCCACTAGCTCGAATATCACCAGAAAACATCAAAGTCCTGTAAAATAAGAAAAGAAACGACGACAAAATCAAATCCTTGGAAAAACATAGCAAATTATCAAATAATTAAATGGTTTAAGTATCATTTGAGTGCTAAGTACGATCCAAGTACCAATAAATAATGAGAAATGGTAGTGTCCAATATATTGGACGCATGGTTTCGTCCAATATGATCGTTTTTATATTTTTAAATTTCTAATGATCGATCCTAACCGTTCAATATGTTCTCCCTATTGAAAACTTACAAGAAACTAATTTTTACACTTTTTCAAATTTTTTTACTATTCTGTTGGTATTTTTGAAAATTCATGATATAAATATTATGGATCATCCAATAACAACGATTTTCTAAAATACCAAAAAAATAGTAAAAAATTTTGAAAAAAATGTAAAAATTTTTTTCTTATAAGTTTTCAATATGAAGAACATATTGAATGATTCGGATCGGTTATTTGAAATTTAAAAATATGAAAACGATAGTATTAGACGGACCCCATCCTTCCATATATATTGGACTCTAGCGTTTCTCATAAATAATAGTGATATTAGTATAATCCAATCTTTTTTAATATGTAAAATCTGAATCATATTCTAGACCATATAGAGACTTTAAATGTAGATTATTGTGATAAAATGAGTATAAATGAATTTAGAAACGGATGAAATTCTCAAATTATACTCAAAGTGAGCATTATTTGCACTTTATATGCATAATTACTAGGTATAATCCAATCCTTTTGAATAAGTAAGATCCGAATCATATTCTAGACAGTACAGAGAGTTCAAAATATAGATTATTTTGATGAAATAACTTAGAATAAATTCAGAAACAGTTGAGATGTTCAAATGATACTCAGAATATGCATTATATTCACTTTATAGGCATAATAACTATGTATAATCCAATATTTTTAAATAAGTATGATCTGAATAATTTTCTAAATTGCATAGAGTTTAAATGTAGATTATTGTGATGAAATGACTTAGAATGAATTCAGACATGGTTGAAATGCTCATAAGATACTTAGAATATGCATTATTTGCACTTTATATGCGTAATTACTCTGTATAATGACTTAGAATGAATTCAGACATGGTTGAAATGCTTATAAGATACTTAGAATATGCATTATTTGCAATTTATATGCATAATTACTCTGTATAATCAAATGTATATGAATAAGTAAGATTTGAATCATATTCTAGACTGTATAGAGAGGTTAAATATATATTATTGTGATGAAATGACTTAGAATGAATGCAGAAACAGTTGAAATGCTCAAATAATACTCAAAATAAGCATTATTTGCACTTTATATGCGTAATTCCTTGGTATCATCCAATCTTTTTGAATAAATAAGATATGAATCATATTTAAGACCCTATAGAGATGTTAAATGCAGATTATTGTGATGAAATGATATAGAATGAATACATAAACGTTTGAAATGTTCAAATGATACTCAGAATATGCATTATTTTGAACTTTATATGCATAATTACTTGGTATAATCCAATTTTTTTGAATATGTAAGATCTGTATCATATTCTAGACTGTATCATATTCTAGACCATATAGAGAGTTTTGAATGCAGATTATTGTAACAAAATGACTAAGAATGAATTACGAAATAGTTGAAATGCTCAAATGATACTCAAAGTATGCATTATGTTCACTTTATAGGCGTAATAACTATTAATAATCTAATATTTTTTTAATAAGTAAGATCTTAATCATATTCTTGGCCGTATACAGAATTTAAATATAGAATATTGTGTTGAAATGACTTAGAATAAATGCATAAATGATTGAAATGCTTAAATGATACTCTGAATATGCATTATTTGCACTATATATGCGTAATTGCTACATATAATCCATTTTTTTTAATTAAGTAACATTTGAATCATATTCTAGACCGTATAGAGAGTTGAAATGTAGATTATTGTAAAGAAATGACTTATAATGAATATTGAAACGGTTGAAATGGTCATATAATACTCAGAATTTGCATTATATTCACATTATAGGCGCCGTAAAAACTATGTATAATCCAATCTCTTGAATAAGTAAGATCTGGATCATATTCTTGACAGTATAGAGAGTTTAAATGTTGATTATTATGATGAAATAACTTAGAATAAATATAGAAACTGTTGGAGTTGTGTCCTAGAAGTCAATATTTAATGACTTAATATCTTAGTTTATGTTATTGATGATATTTGATCATTTGTTCCTAGAGTTTATTACTGACAGATCATTCAGGTTGAGGATCTGAATTGTAGATCTCTGTGGATCATTCATTAGAATGACAGTAATAAATCTAAATCGTCCGTAATCTTGATAATTAACAAGGAACATTAATTATCATAAAAGATTAGTATGCAAGTTAAGTGATGATTAAGTTCTACAAATCATAGGTAAGGAGTTACCAACTTAATTGCATATGTGTATGTTATTAGAACATAGTACATGACTTGACCCAATGAAATAAACATATGGATTGTGTTATGTGTCGTTGTTCATTTCATATGAGTTTGATTCTAAGTTTGAGATGGTTCAACTTTTCCACATGAGGATAGGTTCAATAAATATCGTCTACAGTTGATTCCTGATAAGGGCTGCTATACGGACTTTATTTATGCTCTCTTGAATTGTGCGGGGAAAAGTTGTTCATCAAGAAAACCGTATGTCCCTCATTAGTATACCTAGTGAGTGATGATATCTGTTTGGGCCCCTTGATGGAGTTGGATTGTTTGGCCAATTTATACAATCAACTCTAGATCAAGAAATGTATAATCTGCAAGAATGACACATTTCTATCTTGGATTATACAGTGATATCATGTGACATAAGAATCAGACAAGGAGATACTTTTATTTCTTATGCAGGATTGAGATATTGTAGCAGTACATTATTTATGCGAATTGGGAATCATAACGTGTTGCTAGATACCGCTTATGATTATTGGAATTAAATAGCGATTTAATTCCATGGCCAACGTAGCATAAATCCTCAAAGGGTCACACAAATAGGACTTTAATCACACAGTGCATTATTTATTTATTCGCAGCAGTGTATTGCGAAAATATGATAAGTTGATTAATTAATTATATACCGTTACGAACCGTTATAATTAATTAAGTCAAGAAGATCATATAGAAATAAATTAATGCATTAACTAATCCCAAAATAATTATTAATAAGTTAATAATTAATTTTAGTTCAACACTTTTTTAATATAAAAGGTTATATTAATTAACTGGGCCATCATTTAATAGTAAATGAATAGTCCAATTAAAGAGCAAATATGAGAGGCCTTAATTAAATGAATTAAGAACTAAATTAAAGAAGTGAGGTGGCCCATAAAGGCCATTTATATGGCTGGCCCATAATGGTGGTAGGTAGGAGTGGCATAGTTGTAATTATGCAAGAGATCAATTAGGTTTTGTGCTCTATATAAGGACCACTTATGAGAGCCTCAACCTAACTTTCTCTCTCCACTCTTTCTTCCTTCCTTAGCCGCCATTTTCAAGAGGAGAAAATTTCTGAAATTTTCTCTTTCTCTTGCTCTCTTCCTCTCTCCCTATTTTGCTCATGTGTTGAGCTCTCATCTCTCCACTTAATTAAAGTAATTAGTAGATAGAAGAGAGAAAACTAATGGGATTAGGCTGTCCTTGGGCGTGCTAGCACATGCCTTGAGAACGTGGTTAATCTCCTTGGTGGACTCGAGGCCGGCGGCTCGACGGTGGTGGTGGTGGAGAAGGCACGCCATCGATTCCTAGAGATATGGATCGAGTCTCGCGAATACGATTTCGCGAGAGGTAAACGATTCCTTCCCTTCTCTCATGTTGTGTGTTGATTGCTTGGCAAGATCTTTTGTGCTTGATGGATAATTAAGTTAATTAGTAACTAAAATTGAAAATTGAGGACTTTCTAACAGAAACGCTTGAAATGTCCAAATAATACCTAGAATAAGCATTATTTGTACTTTATGCATAATTACTACGTATAAAGTTGCTAACAAACAATCCAACTCCATCAAAGAGACCAATAGATATCATCACTCACTTGGTTTACTAATAAAGAATATACGGTTGTCTTGATAAATAATTTTTGCATGCACAATTCAAGAGAACTTAAATAGAGTCCATATTGTAGCCCTTATCAAGAATCAGCGTTGGACAATATTTATCGAACCAATCCTCATATGAAAAAACTGAACCATCTCAAACTTAAAATCAAACTCATATGAAATAAATAATGACACATAACACAATCTATATATTTATTTCATTGGGTCAAGTCATGTGCTATGTTCCAGTAACATACACATGATATGCAATTAAGTTGGTAACTTCTTATCTGTGATTTGCGGAACTTAATTATCACTTAACTTGCATACTAATCTTGTGTGAATAACTAATGTTATGTGTTAATTATCAAAGTTAGCGACATTTTAATTTATTATTATTGTCATTTAACAAAATGAAACACAGAGATTCATAATTTAGATCCTCAACCTAAATGATCTGTCAATAATAAAATTAAGAAACAAATGATCAAATATCATCAATAATATAAACTAAATATATAGTCATCAAATGATTAGCTTCCAGGACATAACTCCAATATTATATTCCACAGCAACACATCGTTTCATTAAAAATAATAATAATACAAAATACAAATAAAACGCTAATCTAGCTATTTAATTTGACTTAATATTAAATTAAACTACTAATTGATTTAAATACCCCTAAAATAACCACTTTTTCCTTCCCTTGATGGGTTACTTATCTCAGGACATCATCCATCACAGGTCCTCCCTTTTAATTTCATTTCATTTCTTCATTATTGCGTACACTGTGCTATCGTCCGCGGTATTGAGAGGCCAAGACCTGAAGTAATTGGTACATAAATTCATTGAAGATAATGCTTTAAAAAAAAAAAATCAGTGAAGATAATATTAAAAGAGCCCACTGTTTAATTCGGTCTCGGTGGTCTCTCTGACTCTCTTTCTATGTCTTCCTTTTAATATTACCAAAATAAATCTTTAACTTACAAAAAACAAAGCAGAAAATTAATTAATAAAATATCAAACATTATGAAAGAAACATATATAGAAGATTGCATATTAATCTTCTTTTTTCCTAACAAAAGTTTGGTCTATTTATATCATCATCAGAAAAATAAATTTGGTCTATTTATATTCTGGTGCTCTGATCTCAAATAATAGCAACATGTCTTTCAATTGGGACAGGGCACTGCAGAAAGCGAATGATTTAGAAGACGATAACCTTTCTGCAGCCTTGCAGCTAGCAGATGGGGATGGACGATGGGAAGCCTTGGTCAGATCACCAGAGGTTCCACCAGCAAGGAGGGGGACTGAAATTCCTCTTAGCGAGGGAAGTCAGCGACATGTTATGTGCCCTGATCTGTATCGTGCTACCCTCTCCGGATCCATAAGTCGTGTTGATCAGTTCCTAGGACTCGCAGAGCAGACCACTCACACGAACGACGAATGTCATGGTACATATATTCATTCAAAAAATATACATACATATATACATACATAAATGTTGCAACTTGCACGTCATGGCTAGTTTCTCATATATTTCTAATCCAATACTCATGTAATTAATAGATGTGGAAATTCAGTTTGAAGACTTTTTTGAAAGCAATGAGTCACACAAGCAGTTGGGAGCAAGAGTTCACGGTTACAGTTCATGCACACTTCAAGAGGTCACTGCTGAAAAGAACACCATGCTCCACATAGCTGCAGCACAGGGCCACCTTGAACTAGTAAAGCATCTAATCCGGAATGACAATACTCTTTTGACATCTCAAAATTCCAGGCAAGAAACACCTTTGCTTTTGGCTGCTAGAGCAGGAAACCACCGTGTCATCTCCCTTATTGTATTCCTAGCTCAAGAGTCTGGTGTTGGAGCATACGAAGTCCTCATGAAGAGAAGCACTGATGGGGATACAGTTTTACATGAGGCAGCTCGGCATGGTCATGAAGACGTCGTGCAAGTACTCATGACAGTAGCCCCTGCACTATCTGCTCAGGTGAATAATGCTTCCATGTCTCCCTTGTATCTTGCCGTGTTTAGAAAGTCAATTGGTGTTGTAAAAGCATTGTTACAGTACTCACACCCATCTGCTGCTGGGCCAAATGAGCAAAACGCTTTACATGCTGCTGTCCTAGTAAGTCAAGGTAAAAATTATATATAGCCTTCTATTAAATCTGTTTAAATTCAAAACAATTTTAATACACAATGTTTTAAGAAAATTGAAGTCACATGAACTTGTTTTGTAATATCAGAAATAGCATCTATGCTACTTGATTGGAAAGCTGAATTGGCATATGGAAAAGATGCATCCGGAAGCACTCCTTTGCACTATGCAGCATCCAATGGTGATATCACTGTAGTAAAAAATATTTTGAACAAAGCGCCTTTAACTGTTTATGTTCGGGATCAAGAAGGATCGTCACCCTTACATGCTGCTGCCAGAATGCATCACTATTCTGTCATTTCTTCTATCATCGATCATTGCCCTGACTCCTTTGAGCTTTGTGACAACCAAGGCCGGAACTTCCTGCATATTGTTGCTCAACATGTTGGTACAGAAAACCATAATTGCGATGGTTTGAAGAACTTAAATTTAATAATCAAACTAGTTTCACAGCGTCCAGATTTGAAAATGTTAGTTAATGAGAGGGACAAGGAAGGAAACACACCCTTACATTTTGCCTCCATGAAAGGCTTTCCAGAGGTGCTTTTGCATCTTCTAAAAGCAAGCAAAGCAGACACCACCCAAATGAACAATGATGGCAAGACAGCACTGGACAATGCAATTTCACTAAGCAGCTTTTCCCTCATGGTTAAATCTCCTTATATTTTATATTATTTACTAAATACCAACTACCAAATATCATTAATTACCATCAGCAGTTAATTTTAATTTTATAAGTAATTATCGGTTACATTCTTCTGACCCTTTTAAATATAATAAAAAAGATTCTTGGATAACCATTTTTGTTGTCTTTTTTGTTTCCTTCATTTTAGATATGTTTCTTGAGCTTATAGCATAATTTTAATGGTTATACACTGACATAGAAAATGACAACACTAAACTGCTGTGTTTGATGATACTAAAATTAGATATGCATTTCAAGTAGCTTGCCATCAATAAACATATATGTTTGTTTATTACTAAATACACATGTAAATTACTAATTACAATGAAATTTACCATCAATCATAATTACCATAATTGATTTGCTATGGTGTTAATATTTGTTCAAACAGGCCGGTACAATAGTAACACTATCAGCTTATGGAGCCAAATTTAGTCCTCAGCGGCAAGACAAACTGAAGAACTGGAAAGATGAAGCAACAAAATGGATAGACAGAACTTCCACGAACCTTATAATTGTATCTGTTTTGATCGCTACAATTGCATTCTCTGCTGCTTTCAATGTGCCAGGATCATACAATGGCGACGGAGTAGCAATACTCCGTAAAAAAATACAGTACAACATCTTTGTGGTTCTAGACACTATTGCCCTGTCAGCCTCAGTTTCTGCAACAATGTTGCTTGTGGTTGCAAAGGCCGTCAGTAAGTGGGGTTCTTGGATTAGCTTCTCTTATTCACTGATTTTCTTGTGGATATCCCTATTCACCATGCAATTGGCATTTGTCATGGCCGTATCAGTAGCACTGGGCGAAACCAGATATGTTACCAAGGCCATCATTGGTAATATTTCATTTCATTTTTTCAACTACACTGTGATGACTATTTATAAAGTTTGCTTCCCTGCAAAATTGAGGACGATAAGGAAATTTCTTTCTTCTATGAAAGAGCAAACAGAAACAACACGGCAAATAGATGTTCAATTTCCGATGTTGTCCTCCTATGTTAGCAGATCGAATTTGTTTTTCTTCATGAACTTGTTTTTCTTCTTTACAATGACTGTAATTTTGTGGATTGCATCTATTGTTGATTATAGGCCTAGGACTGATCAGTGATTACCAAGGGGAAAGTTTCACGATTGTAAATTATTCATATGTTTACTGAAATTTTTATTTTGATGTGAATGCTATAGTTTTAGAGCTGTATTAAATCAATAAAAAGCGATTACAAATAAATCAGAAAGTTAAATTTAGGTGATTTCTTTCCAGCATATAGCATTCCTAACTACTATATCCCTGCTCAGTCCAATAATTAGAAGAGAATGTTCCAATTAGCTTCAACCCTTAACCTTTCCATCAACTACGGTTTAGTACAGAAGTTTAATTAGCTATTTGTAATAGTACGTTGCAGTTCAAATGCGGACATATTGTTATCACTGATACAATGGGGAATGATTGATCAGGCACTTCTAGCTAAAATTAATCGGAACTCTGACCACTCTAATTTTCTGAATATGACAAAAATAACCCCGTGAGTCTTATCTCGGACACTTCGTGAACACTTCCCATTGTCAAATGGTGGGTTTTTTAATTATTTTGAAGATGAGGACAAAAAAAGGCCTGTTTAAAATATTTTAAAGATGAGAATTTAGTTGATGATATTACTTAATTTATAATATTCCAATGTTAAATGGTGGATTTCTTTTCTTGACTGTGGTTTACGCATGATATATGGGTTCAATCGCTATCCGAGGGTTTTAGTTAGAGAAGGCGAGAGAGAAAAAAAAAAAAAAAGAGCAAATACCATTGCCTACCATTTGGGGGTGAGCAAAAAGTTCGTAACTCGTGAGTTTACTTGAACTCGATTCGTGAAAGGCTTAGTTATAACTCGAGCTAAAAGAACTCGAGTTGAACTAACTTGGTTAATCGACGAGTCGAGTTTGAGTTAGGCTCAACTCGGCTCATTGACTCGTGACATAATAAATTTTAATTTTTTGGAGATTATCAACATGATCTATAAGTATTGATATTGAGTTTCAAGATATATTTTGCTTCAAATCAATGGAAAAGAATAAAATTGATAATAAATTTTATTTTTTATATTATTGTATATATCAATTACTTTAATTTTGAAATAATGTATCAATTAGAAAATAAAAATTTGAATTAAACATCCTTATGTCAAGTTGGCTCATGACTCGTGACTCGTAAGCCAACTCGAGTTGGAGACGAGTTGAGTTTGAGCTAATTTAAAAAACCCGAAAGTATTTCCAACTCGAGCTATAGCCGAGTCGAGTTTGAGGTGTCCCAACTCATGTTGCTTATTAGATTTATGTGGAATTATGTCGTGTGGACTGTGCTTGATATATGTACTTTGTTGTTTTTCGTTTTAGAGATTTTATGGTGGGGATTTTATTGTAATAGCGTGAGAATGAAATAATCTAATAAGGTCCAGAAAAATGTTTCCGACTAGGGATGAAAACGGTAACTGTTTTAATCGTTATTTAGTTTGTTTCGTCTAAAACGAAACGAAACAGTTAAAGATTTTGGTTGCGTTTCAAAAACAAAACGGTTGATGAAAGTTTGAAACGGTTTCGTCCATGTGTATTTTCGTGATTTTGATCGTTTCGTCCAAAATGAAACGGTTAACGAAACACCTCAGTTTCATTACCGGTTTGGAAGTTATACTTATACAGCCCGAATCCGACTCTTCAAATTCAACCTTAGAATAGTGAAGCCCAGAAAGAAAAATTCTTGCTAGCTATTATGTGTCTAAACGGGCCAGACCTGCAATCGAGAGCCTTGCAATCAGAGTTCATACCTTTGGGTGGAAGAACTGGCTATAGAAGATCCAAGCCAATCCCCGGTCCCACTATCGATATATCATATGATTCATATCCTCCACAAATACTTCAAAGAGATGTGGCAGTGGCAGACAGAACCCCAGCGCCGCACCATTTCCTTTCTCTCTCGATTGTCTCTCTCGTTTCCTTGTTTGAATCTGAAAACGGATGGTAGCAACAATGCGCTCGAGGATGATCAGCAGGAAGAAGCTTAGCAACTAGCAAGACCAACCCTCGTTAAAATCTGGTGTGCTCTTCTCCTTTCATCTCTACTTTTCTTCTTAATTCCTCTGTTTTGTTCTTCTCGTCTCACTTGGATTTAATATTAATATCCGCTATCGTTTAGGTGGTGTTGTGATTATTTATCCTCCTTGGTTCGTCTCCATCTCTCTATTTCTATTCCTTTTGCTATGTTTCAGCTTTTCTTTACCTTTGAGATTGTTTTTTTCCCTTTGAGATCGGAGTAGAAATCTGACATTTATCCATTCCGTTCTTTTTTACAGATGATGTTGATCACCTTGTGGTAATCCTTCATGACTTTTGACCGTTCTTTCTTTTTTCAAACTTATCTTAAACCCTCAATTCAATTTCTCTCTATTTTCTCATCCTTTTGTACATTTAATTTAATTACAGGACAACTCAATGCAGCATGGACAGTTAAACCTGGCAAGGTTGTATTAGATAAGAGCGTTTAGTTTAGATTCATTTGGGTTTTGCAAATTCTACCAAAATGGTATATTGCGCTGCAATTTTGTTACTGAATGAATCATTTTTCTTGAGGGTTCAAATTGCAAGCTTAATTGTAGTGCTTGTTTATTTTGAAATTTCTTGGTTATTTAGTAGTAAATTAAAATGCTAGTTGGATTAAATGATTGAGGGTTCAAATTGCTGGATTGATTTGCTTGAGGGTTCAAATTGATGGGTTAATTTGCTTGAGGGTTCAAATTACTGGATTAATTGCAGTATTTGTTTATGAAATCAATGTCATTTCAAACGGTAATAAAATTTAACGTTATTTCCGTTTAATCAGACGGAACAGAAAACGTCAAAGATTTTTATTCCGTTCTAATTACGGAACATCAACGAAAATTAATCCAATTACGTTTTTTAGCACGGAACGTACATGGAAATTATTATTTCCGCGTACGTTCTGCACGTTTGACAGCTCTACTTGTAACCATCCCATTGATGTAGATATATCGTTTCAATTTGTCGCAGTTGTACCAAGTTCAATCCATGTATAGTAGTAGTAGTCACTAGTCAGCCCCCACAAAAAGAGAGAGGCCATTCTCAAGGTACTATTCCAATTATCAATTTCTTTCGTTAATCAATAAAATACATTTGAAATTCACTCCAATTACTGTTGCTTTGAACCTTGGAGCATATATATTACCGTAATGACTTCATCAATTCGATTAGCATTGCTCTTCCTTGTCAACATAATGGTTGTTTCCAAATCAATAAATACCATTTCTGAAGCACAATGTTTCATCTTTCTAATTTTCAACAAGATGCTTATCTAATAATCTCCTCTTCTTCTTTTTTTATTGGTCCAGTTTGAAGTTTAAACAAAAAGCTAGGCAGTTGTTTATTTCTCGATGCAAACTGTAAGGACAGGAAGGGCACTTAGTTGCAATTGCAATCGCTGCTCTTTGCCCCACAACCTCCGGAATAGCTGCACATCAACGCCTATACGTCCTCCCATCACTTCAACTTCCAATTCTAACCTCACAATTAATTCCCAGGTAATTTCCAACTCCAAACAATTTCAATTGCTTCTCTTCCTTTTATTTATTTATTTTTTTCTGTTCCAACCTATAACAACTCCGACATTTCATTGATACCTTGGTGTTTCAGTGGAAATTGGATTTCTACCAGGCCAAGATAAGCACCATTATAAATTTTTCTCAACATGATATCTATAATCAATTCCTTTTACACTTAATTATAGCGTCAACGAGGAAGGAGGAACTGTAAAGAGCAATTCCAAATGCCCCTTGAAAAAATAAATCACCTCTCTGGAGTTTTGAACCCCCAGCAGAAAGAATCATGTCCATCTCACTCAGCTTTGTTGCTTCACTATGCCAATAATGGTCTCTTTTCTGAAGCTCAAACCCTTTGTGAAACAATCCTAAACAGATCTCTCTTCCTCATCGCAAGCAGCAACGGCAGCAGTACTATAGATCTCGACCTAATCTCAAGCCTGGTTCACTGCTATGCTCAGCTGGGTTGGTTTAACAACATTCTTCCATTTTTAGATTATATCACTTCACGGCATTGCAACAACAATCAAATTTCTCACAATATCTACAATCTGGCTGTTTCTTGCTTTGGCGGCACCGGCCAGTTGGAACTGATGGAGGAGACTCTTAAGATAATGAAATCAAAAGGTTTGAAGATTGATTCTACAACTGGAAACACTTATGTCAAGTACTACAGCCAGCATGGTTCTATTCTTGAGATGGAATATGCGTACGAGAGGCTTAAGAAATCCCGACTATTGATCGACAAAGATACTATCCGTGCTATGGCCTCTGCATACATACAAGAGAGGAAATATTTTAAATTAGGGGAGTTCACGAAAGATGTGGGTTTGAGCCGATTGAATGTCGGAAATCTGCTCTGGAACCTTCTTCTACTGTCATATGCTGTTGATTTTAAGATGAAGACCCTCCAAAGAGAGTTCTTGAACATGTTGGATAATGGGTTCAAACCCGACTTAGACACATTCAATATCAGGGCTCTTGCCTTCTCAAAAATGTGCATGTTTTGGGATTTGCATCTGAGCTTGGACCACATGAAACATGAGGGTGTGGACCCCGACCTAGTGACGTATGGTTGCTTTGTCGAAGCTTACTTAGAGAGAAGGCTTGGTAGAAATCTTTCTTTTGTACTGGAAAAAATGGATACAGGTCGTGTGCCAATGGTATGTACTGACCCGTTAGCGTTTGAGGCATTCGGTAAAGGGGACTTTCATACTAGTTCTGAAGTTCTTTTAAAGTCTTCAAGGCATAGGAAATGGTCATATGCTGAACTCATAAGGGTATATTTGAAAAGGCATCATAGGAGCCATCAGGTATTTTGGAACTACTGAAACGTTCATTTTTAATTCGATGAGGGTTAAAAAGAATAATATGTAATATTGAATTGTTAAGCTATTTTTAGTTCTTTCTTATTATTAGAAGACAAGAATTTAATTTCACTTGTTGAGTGTAGACTGATGATCTGATATTCCTTCTGATGATCTGATATTCCTTCATGGACCCATTGAATTGAAAGAATTAATGTAAAGGTTAAAATAGTAAAGGTTGTCGACAAGCGTTTCTGGTGCTGAATATATTACTGGTAAGAGGAACTTTTGATTGCTGCTGATGCTTGGAACATGGTTTACTGGCCTCGGTACATGTTTGTTCGATAATGTTGTTCCTTTTTTAAAAAAATTGTGGGTTGAATCCCACCATTTTTTTTATTAAGAGAAAAGCACATAAGAGTTGTTAGATATGCACACAACTATGGTCAGCTGATTTACATCAATATACCCCCAAGTTAATGCATATTCCCTCAACTGCACTAGTACCCATGATCTCAGTGCATCTTGTTGAAATATAGTGCCACAGACATTCGCACTCGAAATCGGATGTATGACATGGAATGACACGAGCTGTGCTATCGAAAATTGTATCTTGGATCACATGTGAAGCACTAACCAAAAAAAAAAAAAAAAAATCTATCATGATTTGAAGATATCTCGAAGAAAAAGAAAATAATCCTTGCATGTATCTCATGGTTTTAGATGGCAGGACCTAAAAATTATTTCCATGTGTAAAAGTATTAAGTATTCTTGTATATGGAGGATTTGGTGTGCGCTAGAAGAGAAGAAAATTTAGGGATTAAAGGCAAAAAAAATGTAATTGATTTATAGTTATCAAAAAAGCTTTATAATGCCGCATGTAATTTTTCCTATTTAATTCCTCTCTCCTTCAATGTATCTCAGAAAATTATAGAAAATCTAAAAAATAAATAAATAAGAGTGTGTGTGGGGAGAACGTAGGCATCAAGTTGATGTTGAATCTTATTATATCTAGTGTTCTTTTTGTCTAATTGTGTGATTATCTATTTTGAGATCCTACTGATCCTAAGGGACATGATTCTTGTGCAGTTGCATTTGGATTGTATCTCTTCGAACCTAAAATCTAATTTCTATTGCGTAAACGCTGAAATTCTTAACACATCTTACTATCTAACATCCACAAAGAATAGAATATAAAGACACAATTATAAAAAAATAGTAAAAACTAGAAAAAGCACCTAAAACGCCCATTTATTCGACTGTGAAACAGAAACTACTAAGATATTACTACTTGAACCCGAACCATCATCCAAGTCATACCAGAAAATGCACACCACCATATTATCAGTTGTTCTTCTTCAATAAACCAGAGCATCATTAACAACCGATTCAGATGAAAATTTTGTTCTGTCTTTCCATTTTTACGAGGGTCAGAATGCAACTTGGCCATTTACTGATGCTGTTGATTTTCGTTTTCTTGCTGAGACGTATAACTGTTTCAGCTAATATATGTGATATTGATATACCGATCCAGATGAAAAACTGGAGAAAACATGGGATAGTAAAGAGATGAATTCTGATTTGCACCGTCTTTTCCACTCCTTTCTACAATAAATGAAAGTCAGTCAAATAAGAGAATACCAAATGCCAAATTTCTTACACAAAAGAGAAAAAATAACTGTCACATGAAATGCAAGTGTCGCCTAGTAATCCCTGCACACATGGATCTGATCAATTTTGTTCTGTTATTTGCCAACGGCAAGTTTAATATTATGGGTCTCCTTGCACAGACCTCTTATTACTAAATTTTATTTATTGCACAATTAATCATCTTTGAGTTTTCAATGGCCCTTTTGAGCTAAACACAAAATCAACTTGTCCTTGTAGAGCTTGAAATAATTAGTTCAGCTATACAACATGATATACTTAATTGGAAGACTGGGTAGCTTAAGGTGGGGTGAGACATCTTTTTGTCTCCTTCTTTTTCTGTTATTTGTACAAGTCAAAGAGTATGAGTTCCGCAAAATTATGTATGAAGATTAAAATTATTTAGCATTTAAAAAAACAAAATTGTTTCGCTCCCTAGAGTAGGGCTGTACGACAAAATATCAACCAGTTCAACTTAATCCATATAAGACTTTTTAACCCGATTAGTCTTCAATGGATTATAAATTTGTGCTGTCATCGGAGTGTTATGGATTTTGACTTCGGCTCATTCGTTATTCGGGTTAGATATATGTAAATTTGCCTCTAGAAATCCGTTTTAACGCGAGCCACCCATATCCAATATCATAAAATTTGTATATCCATTTAGTGAAAACAACGTAAATAGTACTCAAATCAATAACAAAAATATTAAAATGTTATGCTAGCTAAATGATATTAAATATTTTATTGTATTTTACAATTAATATTTATTATGATTATTGTTAGGCCCACATATTTTGAAGACGTAATTACAAAAAAGAAATACTTCCATCCTCTAATATTTTTTTTCCTTAAACACAATTCAAAAAATTAATTCAACGGACCTTACAAGAGTAATATCAAAATGCATGCTGTTTTATTTGAAATAAATTTGATATATGCCATCACAAAACGTCTCAATTTTAAATAGACCACTGCAAAACAACTAATTTAATATATACCATCTCAAAACATCACAAATTGGTTTTATGTCATTATTTTCAATTAAAACATATTAAAAATTTATTTTTGTACGTCAGAATTTTTAATAATTCCTATAATATCCTTATTAAAATTATCAAAGTGAGGAGATGAAGTTTTAATCCCGATTTGGGCGTTAGATACAGCTTGTTCTTCTCTCTCTTTGAGTTCTTGAAAATTGAAATTCAAAGAAAAGAATCATTAATTCTTTAAGCTCTTCAGTGGGCCCATGATGTTCCACTCCTGACTCTAAATCAATTTGATCTGAAAATGATCAAATCTGTGAAGAGCAAGAAAAATACGGAAAAAGAATATATAAGTTAATCAGTAAAATTTCAGAAAAAAGTATATACGTGTTAGGCCTTGTTGTTGAACTTGAAGGTGGTTGAGCGGAATTTCTCCGTTCGTTGTATATGTTGAACATGGTCTCCAATGCAAAGTTGACGCGTGCCTCCTCATTGTGGCTTGGTAAACCGAGATGTCTTTTGTACTTTTGCAACATCTTCACAGTCCACATCTTATTCAATAATGGATTGAGGCAGTTGGCTACGATAGTCACAAGAGGTGCCTCCTTCCAATATTTTAGAAATTTGGCCTTCATTGCATCTACGATCGGTGCAATAGTTTCGTCTCGATGTTCTAACTCTAAAAATTGGAAGATAAAATATTATTACAATTTATTAAAAAATAAACAACTTAAGATAATTACATTTGTAAATTATTTACCTCTAATACGGTCATACACCTTGGAAATGTTATAGAGTTGTTGAAGGAGCTCGTGGGCTGATGGAGTGTATGAGCTTGATAACCTCACGGTTGCTTCGAAGAAGGATTGGAGGAAGTCTTTTACATGTTGGAGTTGTTGCCACTCGCCCGAAGAGAGCAATAGTTGAATGCTATCGCTATTGCTCTGCAACATGTCATCTATGACCTCCTTGTAAGGGAGGACTCGGTGAAGCATTCTATAAGTTGAGTTCCAACGGGTGTCTACGTCCCATGGAACGGTCAACTTACTTAACCCTACTCGTTGGCATAATTGATGAAAATTTTGTTTCCTAACTTGGTTCGAGTAAATATGGGTCATGGTATTCTTAAATTTGGTAATCAAGTTGTAAACAACTTCGGTTTCAAGGCCGGCTTTTACGGTTAGGTTCAAAATATGACAAGCACATTTTTTGTGTAACATGGCACCATCCATAATTGGGTTTAGGGACCGGAGAAAATAATCTATTGACTTAATGTTATTACTAGCATTGTCAAAAGATATTGAGAAAACATTCTTTTCTAAATCCCTAACCAAGTTGTACTCTTTCAAAATATCCATAATAGAATCGTAAATTACCTTTGCGGTATGCGGAGAATCTAAAACACGAAAACTTAAGATTCTTTTCTGTAAAATCCAATTGTCATCAATATAATGTGCAGTAATACAACTATAACCAAAGCCATGTTTACCAGCAGTCCAAATATCAGATGTTATTGAGACCTTGTAAGTAGCTAAAGAAAATTGGGCCACTAATTCATTTTTCCGTTCAAGAAATTGCTTCTTGAGTTCTTTGGTGATTTTCCTATGGTGGAATATCCTATAAAGCGGTTCGCCTACACCACAAATTACCAATCGTGCAAAACTCAAGCAATTACCCATACTTAAAGGTTGTTCTTTGTGGGCAATGTAACGAGTAAATTCGGTAAGTATTTTTTTCTGGTCATATTTTCAGTGAGTTCTAGTACCGTCCGAGTTTAAAGTTGTTTGGACATACTGAGTATCTGGTTCATTTTGCGGTTCTTCATGGACATTTTCATGTTTTTTGGCATGTTTTTGAAAGGAGCTCATACCATTTTTTTTAACGTATACAAAGTTAGCGGAACAATTTTTTACCTTACACCGTGCGGACTTCAAATTTTGATTCTCGTCTAATGTTTTTTCGTAATATCGCCACCAAATTGCGTTGTAATTCGGACCGGACCTTTTCCTCTTCTCCATTGCTTGAGTGTTCGTTTCCGATGCCGGTGGGAACGAAAGAATCCGGAGTTGCACTTGAAGGAGTCGGAATAATTTCGGGAACACTCGAACTTGCACCATGCGCTCCGCTAGAATAATTAGGATTTTGTGGATATGTTGGATGTGGATAAGTAAGAGGTGGGCCAAATATATCTTCACTTAATCGTTGGGCAAATTGATCATTAGGATTAGGAGGTGGAAATGACATTTTTTTTTTGGAATTTTGGATGATAAGATTGGAATAAAACTAAATACGAAATTACGAAAATAGTATTGGAAAACTACTACAAATATAAATATAAATAGAATTATGGAATTATGAAAATAGAAATGGAATTATGAAAATAGGGTTGAGAGAATGTTTGCTATGGAAATATGAGAGTGAGAGAGTGAGAGATTGCTGTTGAATTGGTGTGGAAATGGGATGATAAAAGGAGTATTTATAGAGTTTTAAATGTTGTAATATTATTTTTAAAAAAAATCTTCTGAAATAGCCGTTGGGATTGTAACGGCTAAAAGAGCCGTTGAGAAAAACCAGAAAACCCATTTAATTTATAACGGCTAATTTCATAAAAAAAAATTTACAACGGCTAAAAAAATGCCACGTGTCGACGCGGGATTGGGCGCAAAAGAGAGAGGTGTAAGGATGTTATCGGGCGTGGTCTGCACGCCTTGACACATGTCGAGGCCAGATTGGGCGCGAAAACCAGAAGGAGACTGTCGGACGACTGGGCGAGTGGTCTGCTGGGTGGGACACGTGTCGAGGTGGGATTGGGCGTGAAAACCAGAGAGAGGGAAAGGGCGAATAGGAGTGCGACAAGTGGCGTGGCGCGTGCTGGCGCGTGGCTGGCCCGTGTCGGAGAGAGAGGGGGTTGTGGACGTGTGTCGGAGCCCTATTGGGCAGAGATAAGAGAGAGAGTCGAGAGGCCGGGTTTAAAGTTTAGACGGGTTGGTTTTTTTTTTTAAGAATGTTGGGTTTAGACGGGTTTTCACGGGTTTAGGGCGGGTTTCAGGTCCGGTCCAGGCCGGTCAACGGGTTAAGACGGGACGGATTTTGGACGGATCTATACTAAAATGGAAGCCTAAACTCGTGATAAACCCGACCCGGACCACCCCCTCGGTCCATCACGGTTCATGCACAGTCCGGACCGGGTCGGGAAACGGGACGGGTTTATTCCAGGTCGGGTCTGACCCGCCGGGTTTGTGGTAAACACTAAGTTCAAGTAGCAAGAAAATAAAAGGAGAAAGAGAGAGAGAAATTGAACACTCGATGTGATTACGGAGTTCCGACCTGCTAGAAGAGGCTAGCCTTAGTCGTACGTCTCCGGAAGTTCCGCTACCATAAAAATGCGCGCTCCGTTCAATTCTAATAAGAACGGGACTACAATTTCGAATTGAATCACCTTGTCACAAGGACACTCGAGGCGAATCGGCCTAACTCGAAAGACAAATGGCACCAAGGCCTCCAATGGAGATGAGCTCTCAACCTATTCCAACCTACACCTAGCGACAATGTCGGGGCGGTGGTGTTTGAGGCTACTTTATCTCTCAAAATGATCTAGCTATGAAAAGCTCAAATGGGAGAGTATCCCTGTGTTCAAAGGCTCAATTTTGGTCTAATTTTGCAAGGCAAAGCTCTTTGAAGAGAGAGAACAAGGGGTGGATATATATAGGGCTCGAAATGAGCAGTTTACCAGCAAAAACTGGGCAGAGCGTTGTCTGCCACTAAATAGCGTTGTACAATGTTAAATATTACCGTTGTAAAATCAAACGGCTATTTAATATAGCCGTTGGACTGTCAGAGCGTTGTGCAACGTTATATGCCGTTGCACAACGATGGAGTGTACAGTCAAAGGAGAACTCCGACACTTCCGTTGGAATTTGTCAGAGCGTTGTGCAACACCAAATACCGTTGCACAACGATGGAGTGTATAGCCAAAGAAAAGTTTCGACAGTTTCGTTGGTAAACGAACTAGTATCAGTGAGAAACAACTCTGACAAATTCAAAGGACGTCATACAACACTAAAGACCGTTACACAACGTTGTCGTTACATACCTGTATCCAGGAGTGTTGTGCAACTGTAAAGGGCGTTGCACAACGTTCTGCCTTAAGTACACAGAAATTTTCCTGTCTTTAACTGGAGCGTTGTACAATGTTGTGACTCAGCGTTACCTAACGTTATTTAGCGTTGTGTAACGCTGTTTCACAAATTGTCAGAATTTAGCTGTTTTAGTTTTGAAACCACAGCGTTGTGCGACACCATATAGCGTTGTACGACGCTCTGTCACTAAAAATTGGATTTTGCTGGTAAATTGAACTTTTCTGCTATCTAGACCATTTCAAGGATAATTAAAGACTAAAGTATACCTTCTACCCTAGTCTAAGCTAGTCCCAACCTCTCTAAAGACTTGATATTAATCTTGCTCATAGCTCTCATCCAAGTCTTTATAATTTGTAACTCCTTCCTATAAAACTTAAAGAAGATTGTTAAATGCCAAATGATATTGTTTTGTAATCGACAAACCTAGAGACGTTTAGTACAACAATCAATATTTAAAAGTTTTATAAAATTAAAATGTTAAATCCAAACCGTTGATCTTGTACAACTTAACGAGCGATGCGTTTCCATATCAATTTTATTAAATTGTGAGTTAATTTGATATTTGATCAAGAGGTTAAAAAATGAACGAATCTTGTTATTTATGACAGATTAATTGTAATACATTCACGGTTTGACCTCTTGATCAAATATCAAATGAACTCCAAATTTTATAAAACTTATATAGAAACGCATCACTTGTTAAGTTGTACAAGATCAACCGTTTGGATTTAACATTTAAATTTTAAAATTTTAATTATTGATGGAAAGTAAAGTTGTGGTATTTGGTGGCACTCTAAAATTGTAGCACCGGGACATTTCTCATAAAACTTTATGATATCTTCCCAAATCATGCTATTCAAGCTCTTTCCAATAAAAATCAACCGACTCAATTTTTTACACACATCACTATAGGTGGTATAAGTTAAGTAGGTGGCCCCACAAGTGGAATAAGAAATAAAATAATATTATTTCAAACTATAGTGACAAACAATATTATGATTACTAACATAAATAATAATAAAATAATGATTTATGTCATGACTCTACTTATTCCACAATCAAAGACTGATTATATAACTTGATATAAAAATTTATGCTACATAATTTATTCCTCCGTCTATTCCTCCTCAACCAAACGGCTCCTATGATATTTTGAAAGACGACCGCAAGTAATTTCCAAAAAAGACGGACCTCTCAATCTCAACGCTGGGGCTCGCTTGGATGAAGTTCTTATGTGGATTTTTGAGTTTTTTGTTTGTGTTGGAGTATAAACCCTTTTTGTTCTCAATTCCAATTTCTAAACCAGACGGCGTGGGATTATTTCCTATAAATTAATCATTTTGATGGGATTTTCTGTAGGACGATTAAAACTTGCGTGGGTTGCCTATATTTTTTGAAAAATACCCAAGAACTCTGGTTCTTTTGTTTTGTGTTTATTTTTTCAGTTACGAAGATTGCATTTGAAAAGGTCCAGTTGAATTCATTAAGGACGCCAAAGTGCCAAACCAGCTGGCCGTACCAAACAGACAATAGGACACACCTGGCATTCTGGTACCGAGCCAATTTCAATTTCTGCCGCGTGGCTCCGACCCAAACCAGCTCGACCTAAAGTTCGGCTGTGGAGGTAACTTGTGCATGTAACGATATCATGAACGAAGAACCTTCAAAAATTGAAAAGGAGAAAAGGGTTCAAGCCTTCATCACATCGTCATTTTTACACGTTTAATATAATTAACTTTGAGATAGGTTATATTTGACAATCAACCATATAATTATCAAAATTTTAGAAGTAAAATTAAGAAATTATAGATATCTTAGTTTTGAAACTTTGTATTAAATTTGGTATAATTTTAGAACCCATTAAGGCCCTCAAAAAAGTTTTAGATCCCATCAAACAGTTGAAAACTAACGGCTCAATTTGAATTTTGTTGTTCTGATAGATGACTAAATAATTCTTAAATTGCATCAAATTTTTATACACAACCAATCTGTAAACCATTTTGATTTTGAAAAGTAATTTTAATTGTTTTATTTATAGAAAACTCTTTATGTATTTTATAATGAGAAAGTTTAATATGCACTATAGTGCATAGGGCTTTCTATGCATCGCGGACTTTTTCGGGAGTATTTTTGTAAATTGACAAATTTAATTTAACCAATCTAATCTACATATTAAAATCTCATAGCAAACCAAATTTTACTATTTTTGAAATTTTATTACTATTTTTTTCCAATTTTTTAAAAACCTGTCATTTTTTTACTTTTGTAAATAGTAGTTTGTTTCCAATAATAGCATGTTTTAAAAAAAATTTTAAAAATAGTAATAAAATCTCAAAAATTGTAAAATTTGGTTTGCTATGAAATTTCAATATGTAGATTAGATTGGTTAAATTAAATTTATTAATTTACAAAATTATTTCTAAAAAAAATTCGCGGTGCATAGAAAGTCCTATGCACTTGGTGCATATTAAACTTTCTCTTTTATAATATAACCATGTTTATGAGGTGACACACAACAACCCAGACGATTCTTTCGTTAATGATTGCATGCAACCTTGGTTTCCGTTTTTTTTTTTTGTATAGAAATTAAGGAAAGTTGTCCTTCTTAGGAAGATAATATAGTCCAGATTTGATTTTCACTAATTGGCGAATCATGGATACTTGGATTTATATTATGAATATATAATAAGCTAGGATGGAGATGTGTGCCTATCAAATAAAATTTTCATTTAAATACATATGAGAGTAACAGTATAAATTTGGAGTACCCGACATAGAATCAATCATCCGTCGCTGGGCCAATTGAATGAAAGTGAAAAATTAAGATTGATAATTATTCATTAATCAAAACTTGTTTTACAATTGCATTTTATTTAATTTGTGAAAATTAAATAACGTACATGTCGTTCTGAAGGATGAGACCCTTTTATTTAAGAAATATTTTTATTGACAATGTGAGGTTATTTAAAAGAGAAATAAGAAATGCAAGTGATGGAGTTTTATCGATGACAGTGACAATGACAATATATTTTCGATAATATTATGATATTTCTCAGTTCTTTTGTTATGAAAATGGTAGTTGAATTTATGTTTTCGGACCATAATGTTTGAAAAGGAAGATTCCCGACATGGGTTATATTTAATGTGTGTAAACACATGCGTTTTTATATAAATTGTTTCAAGAAATATAAAGCAATGAAAAAGTTTTATAGAATATTCTTGTATTCAAAATTATTCTTGAAAATAACATAATTTCAATAATATTTCAATCCGTATTATGTAATATCAACAATGAGATTCTAATTTAATTGAAAACGACATTAAAGAAAGTCTTGATTTTACTGGAACATAATTATATAATTGAACATAAGTGTGAAACGAGTCTCTTATATTTTCAAGTATGATTAAGTCGAGCAACGATAAATAAATAATAAAAGGGAAAAAAAAAATACTTGAGAAGACACAACTCGTGTCACTTTCAATGCTGGGTTTAAGTCATTTCTTTATTGATGCTCTCGAACTCACGATTTATACCAGAATCACAATTATCATCATTAAATGCAATACTTATTATCTCGTCATTATTATAATTTACATGAACAACAACAACAATAACAATTATTATTATTTCATCATTATATTATTAGCACAATCATTATCATTGGTGTCATCATCCTAATTTACATTTGCTCATTTCATTATTATCATTACATTATTTTTCTTCAAATCTTTATGAGTATAAAACTATTACTACCATTATCATTATTTGTATTTTACTATGTAATAACAACTCAAGATTTGTTTTCTTTCTTTTCTTATTCTCTAATATCGTTACACAACCAAAGACATAAAAAAGTAATGACATGTAATAAAACTTGGTATAAAATTCATTCTAGATAATCCTATGCTCCAAACAAGTTAAAATTTGTAATCACTTGAAGCATGTACAGTGAGGTACAATATTCAATTTTAATCATTCTACTCCAACTGAGAACGGTTAAAAAAAACAAAAAAACTATGAAGTGATGAGATAACAGAAAGATTACCATGTGGCCATATGGGTGGATATATTTTTACAAGATCTCAGTAAATGGTGAGTTTGAATTGCACATGAGATAATTCTTCGAGGAACAAAATCTGTCTCATTTTGTTTTTAATTCTTTTTTCCTCGTATCTTTCATTAATTTATTAATTTATTATTTATTTTAGGTTTAACCATAGGCCTGAAACCAAGTATTTTTTATGACAAGGACCCCCCCCCCCCCCCAACCCGACTCTCCTCAAGAAACCAAAGTACAAAATGCCCTCTTGCTGCGGCGTATTATGCGGTGGGTAGCTAACATGCTCCATGATATAAGCTAGAATTTGAAAAACCTACAAAATTCGGATTCATTAAAAAACCATACACCTAAGATTTATAGTTTATATCATATAATAATATATAGGGAATATATATATATATATATATATATAAAAGAGAGAGAGAGAGAGAAATTGGCTAAAGTAGACTCCAGCACATGGATCAAATCCATATGCCTGAGTCGTTTTTCAAAATCTAAAATTCAAACAATCGATCCAAACCGTTCAAGTTGTTCTCCATATGAAAATATCATTGGAGACCAAATTTTACATTTTTTTCGAATTTTTTTTGCTATATATTATGCTATTTTCAAATTGAAGGGTCTGAAATACTCTTTTATAGTGTTTTTTGAAAATAGCATAATATATGGCAAAAAAATTCGAAAAAATATAAATTTTGGTTTCCTAGGAGATTTCAATATGGAGAACAATTTGAATGGTTCGGATCGACTGTATGAATTTTAGTTTTTGAAAAATGATTCCATCATACAGACGATCCGTGTGCTGGAGTCTACTTTAGCCAATCTCTCTCTCTCTCTCTCTATATATATATAGAGAGAGAGAGAGAGATTGGCTAAAATATACTCCAGCATACGAATCAAACTCGTATGCTGGAGTCATTTTTCAAAATTTAAAATTCAAACAGTCGATTTAAACCGTTCAAGTTGTTCTCCATATAAAAATATCTTTCAAGACCAAATTTTACATTTTTTTGAATATTTTTGCTATATATTATGTTATTTTCAAATTGAATGGTCAGAAATACTCATTTATAGTGTTTTTTGAAAATAGCATAATATATAGCAAAAAAATTCGAAAATATATAAATTTTGGTTTCCTAGGAGATTTCAATATGGAGAACAATTTGAACGGTTCGGATCGACTGTATGAATTTTAGATTTTTAAAAAACTACTCCAGCATACAGACGATCCGTATGCTGGAGTATACTTTAGTCAATCTCCATATATATATATATATATGCTCTTGTAAGAAAGTATGCCTTACTGATATCTATATTTTTATTAATAATGTCAACAAGTCGCAATTATGTCGCCGTTATATATAACAGAATGTAACATATATATTTTTTGTTCTCTCTCTCTCTCTCTCTCTATATATATATATATATATATATGCTCTTGTAAGAAAGTATGCCTTACTGATATCTATATTTTTATTAATAATGTCAACGAGTCATAACCATGTCGCCGTTATATATAACAGAACGTAACATATGTATTTTTTGTTTTCTGGAAACAATGAAAATTGTTGAATTTTGTTACCTGATATGATTACTTTACTTATTTCAATATTGTAATGGCACTACTATTGGAAAATTATTCAAACCCATTACAGTATTTAGAGGTTGAACTAGCCACAGAGGATCCAAGAATCCGTATTGTTCCTGTAATAAAAAGGGGTCCCAAGGAAAAACGAGAGGTCAGGATCAAAGCGATATCCCTCCGTGAAACCCAAACCCACACACCTCTAATCCTCTCTATCCTTCTTCAACTCTCAACTCTCAACTCTCCCTTCCTCTCTCTCTCTCTCTAAAACCCTCTCCTTTTCTCTCTCTCTCTTTCTCTAGAGAAAAGAGGTTCAAGGAATGCATCAATTTCAGTGACCAAATATCGACTTAATTTGTACTTGGAGAAAGAGATAGAAATTCAGTTGTCATGGCTCCAAAAGCTGGAAAAGGCAGAGGAAACAGAGGCAAAGGAGATAAGAAGAAGAAAGAAGAGAAAGGTACGCATGCATCGAATATATATATGATTAATGGTCTTCCACTTTTACAACTGAATTTGTATTTCTTTTTTATTTGCTACATAATGATATTTCGTTATTTCCTAATATTTCTTTCAATTTCTTTTCTTTGGTAATCAATTATTATGTTCTATAATTCGTTCTTTGTGTACTTTTTAAATAGTGAGATTATGCATAATTTAATTAATATTTAATTTTGTTTAAATTTGTTGTAGTGGTACCGAGTTTGATCGATATAACAGTTATTACTCCCTACGAAACAGAGGTCACACTAAAGGTACTTTCCATTTTTCATCAATTTTTTTTTTTTGAAATTTTGAGGTTAATTTCTGTTATATATGATCGTTTTTTTAATTAAAATATTTCACGTTAACAAACTAAACAAGAATAGTGACTGAAGTAGTGTTCGTTTTTCTTCTTTCTTTCTTTCTCTTTTTTTTTTTTTTTTTTTGAAATTTGAATTAGTATTCTGGTAGAGCACATGTAATACTAGATTTAAACAGAAATCAATTAGCTTTCTTATTCCTAGTCAAATGTTATTTCTCTGAAATAAGACAAAAATGTCTTAGTTTTCTTATTTTATAAGCTGATATTAAGTCACTCCAATAAACACCACCTACCCGGTCAATGTAAGTTAAGAAACGCAACATTTACCATCATTTATAGTCTTAATCATAACAACTATATTTTATTTCTTTTTAAAACATCCACATTTTCCAGCACTTCAATATTTTATTTTTGAGCTGGTGAGTGGTAACTTGTAAGGGATTTTCACATATACCTTTAATTTGTAAGCCTATGAGCGTATGGGCTTCACGACCATTATAATATACCATATATAGTTAAAGCACTAGTGTTGCATTTACTTTTTTTTTGAAATTTTTTTGAAATTGTGTTGCATTTACTTATTTTCAACTGGATGCTAGTACAATAGTACATGCATTAATGTCATTGTGATTAAGCTTAACCAATATACATTTGGTGGGGATTTAGGGAATATCCACTGACAAAGTGGTAGATGTGAAGAAGCTCCTAGGCAGCCATGTTGAAACGTGCCACCTGACAAACTACTCTTTAACGCATGCGGTACCTCTCTCTCTCTCTCTCTCTCTCTCCAAGCGTAATTTAATTATTGCATTTTTATTAATTTCTTTAATTATTGTTCACTAGAACATATATTTAGAGAGCCCATCAGGTGGGCTCTGGTTCAATAAGTAATTTGATTCTTGTGTGCTATATTTCTGTTTTTAGTTGCTTTTGGGTGTGAGACGTACGATATTAACACTGTAAAACTGTTTCTTCTTCCTAAAACATGTGATATTTATGATATGTATATGAACATATCACAGTACTGTCTTCTTTTTTTTTTTTTTAGCTTATTCAATACGTATTATTTTTGTGTCTGACACGACATTATTTTCGTGTCAGACACGACACCACACCGCACTCATGTTTTAATAAAAAGGTAAAATTACAAATGACGTGTTGTATCGTGACGTGTGTGTTTTGGAAATGTGTTTTATTGTCCACACTGTATATTAAGTAGTTCTCTTACAAGAAATGAAATTTAATGGACTAAAATATGAAACCAAAATTTCCAAACATCCATTCGTTCAAGTCTTATCTCTTCTGTAATTCTATACCGTTTAATGTTTGTTCCGAACATTTTATTTTTATTGAGTAAAATTCTGGTGAATATAAATAAGGTTGCTTTTGGTGTATAATATTATCAGTAGCAGTCCCTTTTGAATTACAGAAATTGGACAGTAAATGAAATGATAATAATAATAATAATGTGGTTGAATTAAATGGCTGTGCATGGCATGCATGACAGGTGAGGGGGCAGCGGTTGGAAGAAGGCGTGGAAATTGTGTCGCTCAAGCCTCCTCTTCTCACCATTGTCGAAGGTACTCCTCATTTAATTTCTCTTCTTCTAGGGCTTGTTTGGATGAACGGGAAGAAGAGGTATTCCCGGAAGAAGCTTCTTCCCGGAAGAAATTGGGATCCAAACAGATGGGAAGAAAGTTGGGAAGAAGGGAAATTCTCGGAAGATCATCTTCCAGCTCTAAGTCGGAAGAGGGGGAAGAACAAAAATGGGAAGAGGGAAACAATAAAATAATCCCTCCACATGACCCCTTGAATAAATATAAAATTCGTTTTTATTATTTTCCAATTCCATTCGATGCACAGCACATGTCCCGTTATTTTCCCCTGATAGCATAATGACTTTTCCAACCAAAGATCAAATTCGTTTTTAAACAAATCATGTACGGTCAAAATTATAATATTGTTATTAATTATTTTATTTTAATAATAATAATATTATTATGTTATTGTAATATAACAATATTAATTATTTTTATATTATTATTGTTACTTACTTTATTAGTCTAATTATTTGTATTAAATAATATTAACAATTAATTTAATAAAATTATTAATTAATTTAGCATAATAAATAAGAAAAGAATAATAAATTAAAATTAGTTGTGAAAAAATAATGTAAATGATTATTTTATTCTTCTCTTCTATTTTTATTCTCAACTCACAATCCAAACAACCTTTTAAAATATTATAATATTACAAAATTAATTATTTTTTTCAATATAATTATAATATTCTTATTATTTTGTTTATATTATTAAAATAATTATTATTTTATTTTAAAATATTAAATATTAAAATAAATAAGGAAAGTATAATATTACACAAATTGGTTTGAAAAAATTAAAATGAATGATTATTTTATTTTTATTATAATATTATATTATTAATTATTTTCTATTATTATTTTTATTGTTTTTTATTTTATTATTCTAATTATTATCATTATTAATAAATAAACTACAACAATAAAAAAAAAAGACAAATGGATAAACTATAAATAGATAAAAAAGGCAAATGATTATTTTAATTCATTTCTTCCATTCTTCTTCTCAACTCACCATCCAAATAACATTTCTTCTTCCCGGAATAACACTCTTCCCACCCTTCCCAAAGTTACACTCTTCCCAATGTTTCTTCCTAAAATCTTTCTTCCTTTCTTATTCCTAACTCATCTAAACAAGGCCCTAGTTTTCACATTTTCCGATGTCTATTCGTGCTTTTTTTTTTTTTTTTTTTTTTTTTTTTTTGGTAGACAAGTAAGTAATACTTGAGGTGAAGTTAGTAAAAATCCGTTGTCAAATCGGAATAATTTTATGAATTTTCTAATTCAAGACGGGAATTGACTAATCTGATAATTTTGAGAAAGGTGGGACCTTAACTAGTTTGTATAGCTTAGTCAGTGATGATTCACCCTTTATAAAAACTGTTTTTGGGTTTATTGGTGGGTAGGTTGGGTCTCCTTATCATAACCGTAAATTCTACTCCTATTAACTTCAAGGAATAAAACAAATTTCAAATATGTCGGTAAAATTAAAGTCTCATGTCATATGTCATAAAATTTTTTATTTTGAGATTTGGAATTAAAATAAAACATTATATTTTTAACACGAAAAAAAACAAAAAATAAATTAGCATCTCATCTACGTTATTTTTTTTTTAAAAAAAATGTTTGGTAGCCACTACCAAATGAGAGTTACAAAATTATACTTCGGAATTACACAATACCGTCTGTCCTCCGTAAAAAAAAAAGAAAAATTAAGTAATAAAAGAGCTGCTATCAAGCAGGTTTGCTTGGTCAGATTTAACCCAAGTAATTTGACTTAATATTCCTATTTAATTTTGGGTTCGCATTTCAGATGAAAATCAGTAAGTTTGTCAACCATTCAATCCGGTCGGCTTGAAAAAGAATAATTATTTTGTCATGATTTGAACCTTTGGAAATCTGAATGAAGTGGGCAAGACTAATTTAAATAACTATGTTACTATTAGTCTTAGAATTCAAAGTTGTAGTTATCAAGCGTTTGGTTAGTGAGAATTGACTAAAGGAAGCATGACACTCATGACTACATGACAAACTTATTTGATCTCCTGGTCAACTTGTGCTACTTCCCATTTTTTTTTCCCCCAATATCTCATGTCAAACCAAAATTTTGACCGATTATTCATGATTCAAGTCTCAACAACCCATCTTTTACTGGATCAAGAAAATGAACGCCTGAAGTCTATAAAGTGGAGAAAATTGATAATTAGGGAGTATCTAAAACCAAAATTTGAGTAATAAATAATTTAAAAATTATATAAAGATGTGATATAAGATCTAGTTGAGTTAGCTAACACAATGTATTTTATGGAAAATTAAATAATTGAAAGACTGATCTCTTTCTTTTTAACAAAAAAAAAAACCTTTTCTTAATACTAAACAAGCCGTAATGGGGGAACTAATGGGTTTCAAATCTTGTTACACCCAATGATTTTGTTCAGCACGAAGACTGATCCATACATACAGGTAAAAAAAAAAAAAAAAAAAAAAATTAAAATTGGACTTCTATTATACAAAATCGAAGGAGCAAAATGCAGATGTATAAAATTTGTCTTGGATTTATATTTGACGCCTTGAAATTAATAAACAAGAAATAAAAATTCTAATAACAACCTTTTTTATCCGTATTCTGATAAAAATTCCGATACAACTTTGAAATTAAAGAAGTCAGGGAATTATTTTTCTTTCATAACTAAAGAAAGTTTATTATATGAAATAATAAATCCTTAAACTAAACTTAAAATGGGGATGAAGGGACAACAGTAACGGCCACAGAAGCACAGGTACAGCCGCCAAGGCGCCTTTCTTTCAACGGTTCTTATTAATTTATTTTGATTTTAATATTTAATTTTCTCCACTCGTTTTTGTCTCATTGTAAGTGCCGTCCATTTGTTTTCATACTTCCATATTTTTTTTTGGACATACTCACATCATCACATGACACTAATATTATTGGTCATTTCTGGAAGATTCTCTTCTATATCGGTTTAAAAATTTATTACGTACACGACCAGTCTACCATTCCTGGTTTTCCCATTTTCAAGCTCATGTAATTTACAGTGCCACAGAAGATCAGAGCCAGTATTACATGATTGAATGATTTTTCTGCTGTATCTGAGACGCATTATTGGTTAATCTGACCAACGCACTCTCTGTTTCTTTTACTGTTTGTCTTTTTACATGATTTCTCGCCTCGCCTTTCAGTTCGTACAAATTAATTTAATTTCAATTTTTTTTAGTACAGATTAATTCTAGAGTGAGGATGACAATAAAAGTTTTCATAGAATCTACTATTCAATGCGAGTCCAAGTCACTTTCAACTTTCAGGTGACAAACTTAAGAAACATGTGAAGAAAATCGTTGTATGAAATAATGAAAAGCAGGGTTCTTGTTTATAAACTAATAAATATCTATATCTATATCTAATTAAAATGTCGCTCGTAAGGGTCATGGTTAACTAGAGCACAATGAAAATTCTTTCTTCTTTCTTTTTCTAAAAAAAAAAATAGTAAGTCTATATGAAAGACAAATAAGTGCGCTGTGCACATGAAAGATTCTATAGAAAGAATCATTCAACATATCTTCTTTATAATTTTACCAAATACATCAAGTAAATATCAATCCACGTTCAAACGGGTCAGTGCCACCTACCATATATGGGCTCGTTTGGATCGTATGGGAATAAGGAATGAATAAGAATTTTAGGACTAAAACGTTGGAAAGTGTGTAATTTTGTGAGAGAGATTTATATTTAGAAAGAAGCTATTTTTAGAAAGAGACTATTCCTAGCCCATCCAAACGCCTCCTATATGTACATGCATGAATTTGTTGGCAATTGGCAGCGGTAACCACTGGACAATGGACACCAACAACTCTTCATCTCCCAAAAAAAAAAAAAAATAAAAACATAAAATATAGAGCACTGAATAAATTTATGTGTCGGTACCTAGCTATATTGGTATTCGATTTCTATCTTTGCTCTTAATTTTGAGGGAAGTCACTAACAAATTTAAACTTTAAAACTAGGAACAAATATGTGTACTAGGCACATGTAGTGTATTGCAAATGTGTCGTATCGTGTTGTGTTAATGAAGGGATTAGTTAACACGACACACATAATGACACGACACGTCTAACGCGATGTGTGGTGTCGTGTTGACACGATGTATTAAACGTGTCAAGTCATATTATAATTTATTTTAATTTTTTGGCTAACAATGCATCAAAAATTACTTAAATAATTTTTAAAATAGAAAAATGTAATAAATGGTTGAAATCTATTTTAACTTCATATATTAAAATAAAAATTAATTATTGAATAACAAAGTTTATGAATAAAAGCTATTAAATTTATAATATAAACTCGATATAATTTAATAAATTCTAAATAATATTAATTTTTGTTGTGTCAACTTGTGTCACGTGTCACTGTTTGAAAGTCTCCAACACGACACGACTTTGACACGACACGCCGACACACACATGTCTTGTTAATTCCATAAACATATCGTGTCGTGCCAATACGCATGCGTGTCGTGTCATTTTGAAAAACACTAGCCACATGGAAAGTAATAAGGGGCCCATTCAACCCCTCAAATATTTGGGCATTGAATTAATGAAGTTAGTTTCTATTGGGCAATTAGAAGTGGTTTGTTGCATCCCTTTCCGAGGTTGATCTGTCAGCATGCATCAGCTATCAAATATCAAGTATCAAGTCTCAAATGTCACTGTTTGAAAATCCTGCTACAAATTAATACTTATGTTCCTCATTTTATCAGAATGTGATATTGACAAAAAAATATCTCTTATATATGGTTCCAAACCCAACCTGCCGAACTACTCTGCATTTAATGGAGATACTGCTTGTTGATACCCATGTGAGAATGGTAGTGGCTTCAAATCTTCTTAACTTTCATAATATTTGTTGGCATTTAATTCGTAAATGCTAAGTTTATGTTTGGCTACATACTATCATAGTATCATACTGGCACACTTTTGGTTTCACTTTCCATTGTTTGTTTCAATGTTCACTCTCATATGATCAATCAATGTTCCATAAAATTTAAATGTTGTACCGTTTTGATGGCTCATCTCAATATACTTGCAAGAATTTGTTGGAATAAAATATTATGTATAGAAGTTATGAAAAAACTTAAAGGGAAAAAAAAAAATAGCAAAAAAATTTCCCAAATATTGAGCTAGAAATTATTATTGGGTTAGAAGTAGTTAATTTAAGAACCAAGCCCAACTTTTAGAAGCCTATAAAAAGTTGCCTTCCTTTTTATTTTTTTGTTTTATTTCATTACCAGAAACTCAGAAAGCACAAGAACATCTCTTCGACTTTTCTCACACTTTTTGTTTTGCATGTCACGTGACAGAGGCGTACGAAAGAGAGGAGCAAGCGGTGGCGCACGTGCGGAGGCTGCTTGATATTGTGGCCTCCACCACCTCCTTCGGAAAACCCAAGAAGCACACTGCCACGTCATCATTTCCATCCCCATCCCCATCCCCATCCCCTCCGACCAATGACAACCCGCCAGCTGTACCCTCTCCTTCCTCCTCGCCTCCTTCTCCTACTGTCGACCTCAGCTCTGTACCAGCCATCTCAGAGCAGTTCGACATGGCCGCCATTAAACCACCTCCCAAGCTCGGCCAGTTCTATGACTTCTTCTCTCTCTGCCACGTCACCCCTCCCATTCAGTGTATGTGCATTTCTTTCTTTGCACCAGTGAGGCCTTATACTGGTACTGGTTTGTACCAACCTACACATTTATACATGTCCTGAATTGTGAAATTTTGTTATTTCAGTTATCAGGAGGCATGAAGGTGGATTTTCGTCTGAGAGGCGGGAAGGCGACTATTTTGAAATTGAGGTAATCCTTTCTCCTTGTTCTTTCTTATGTTTTTGGCATTCGTAGTGCTTAGTGCCACAATTGAGGATGAATAGAGATTAGAGGCCAATTATTGTACAATTAAGACCCCCCAACATTACTGGCCTTTGGTGCACTTCCTCTACTGTGATTCCCAATTTTGAATAACAAAAGCTCAATTTTACAGTTGTTTGAGGCAAAATCATGCTAAATTATGTCAAGCTGCTTTGTTTAGTGAAAGAGGCACTAAACTAAAGCATGCTACAACCAATTAGTAGAGGGGGAAAAAACAGGCTAACAAGGGGTTAAGCGGTTCTTTTCTGGGGTCAAGTTGATAAAAAAAAAAAAAAAAAAAATCAATATAATCACTTTTCAAATCTCAATTTGTATTGGTTATTTAGTGAAGAAACCAAAATATTTCAGGTGAAGGTGTGCAATGGAAAGCTTTTTCATGTGGTGGCATCAGTTAAAGGCTTTTATGTGGTTGGAAAGGAGCATATCATATTCAAATCTCTCGTCGATCTCTTGCAACAGCTCAGCAGTGCATTTGCAAATGTTAGTATCCCTATACAGGACTAGCTTTCATTTTAATTTTATTATTGTGAGTAAATTGTGGTAGACTAGATTCAAGGGTGAGTTGAGGCAATGCTGGGTCAAAATTGAGGCCCAATTGAATTAATCAGTTGTTATTGGCGCTATATGACCTACATGTTATTTGTAGTACCAAACTTTATCATGTTGCATTTTTGCTAGGATATTTACACCTCAAAAGATATCAAGCTCCCAGTTAAGAAAAAAAGAAAAAAAAAATGAATGGGAGAGATGGGGAGACTTTGATTTATACCTCAAGGGTTGTTGAAGTTGTTTAATTTGTTGAACTTTTCATATGCAGGCATATGAGGCTCTAATGAAAGCTTTTGTGGAGCACAACAAGGTATAATAATAGAAGTTCGGCCCTTGTCAGATTCGTACTTGAGTTTGTTCTCATACATGTTACTGTATAATTGATTCCTAATTTTCCTTTTAATCATTTTCTATGAAGTTTGGCAATCTACCATATGGTTTCCGCGCAAACACATGGCTCATACCGCCTGTACTTATAGAACCATCATCGCCTTCGCTTCCACTAGAGGATGAAAATTGGGGAGGGAATGGTGGTGGCCAGGGCCGAAAAGGCAAATCTGAGAAAATTAGGTGGGCTACTGAGTTTTCAATTTTATCTGGGCTTCCTTGCAGAACTGAGGAGGAGAGACTTGTCAGGGACAGAAGGGCTTTTCTATTACACGGTCTATTTGTTGACACTGCCATTTTTAAGGCTACTTCAGCAATTCGTGATATTCTAGGGAATGAGAATAGTTCAAATTTGCATGGGGATGTTTTACATGAAGAGAAAACTGGGGACTTGCACATAATCGTGAGAAAGGACAGTGTTGATGTGAGTTTGAAGAGAGATGAAAAAGTAGATGGAAGTTGTATGTTAAATCTGCCTCACGAAGAAGTTTCTAAAAGGAATTTGTTGAAGGGGCTGACAGCTGATGAGAGTGTGGTGGTTAAGGTATATCTCTTTCCTCTTTTTTTGTCAAGGTAGGGTGGGAGGGCTGGTAGGCATATGGTACTGCTACTGCATATAGTTATAATTGAATCTCTAAAAAGTAATTAAAAGTACAAGAAAGTTGAAGAATTTCAAAAGTTGAAGTTCTACTTGCACCCAAAGCCAGCAGGTTTCCTATTCAGGCTACTACATAATGGATTCTAATGGGAAGCTCTTCATAAACAACTCATCTTTGGTCAGAAGAAGAGTAACTTCTGAAAATACATTTTACTAAGAGTATCAGCACTTACTATGAACACTGGGTTTTAAAAGCATGGGGCACTACTTGCGATTCAAAAAATGATACTTGCCTTATCCCCAGGTCGCCGTCCCTTATAATATATCTCCAAAAATAATGAAAAATGAATGAACTGTTTGTCTATTTCAGTCGAAATAAGTATACATCTAGTTGAAATTATTGCTTAGGGGAGCTTGAAATAGTTGAGTCTTTGTGAAACTTGCAAGTGCTTGTTTCAGTTTAAACTGGTGTTGAAAAGTTCATGGGAGCAGGAGTTGAGAAGGAGGGGGAGACGTGGGGAAATTTCGGGGTAGTTTTCAGGGCCATTCATGAGAAAGGTTAAAACAGTCATTTCTTCTGTAGAAAGCCATTCTAGATTTAAGGCCTAAAGTTTCTTGTTCTCAATTTTATCATAAATGCCAACCATAACTTTACAACACAATGTGACAATTATATAATGATCTTATTGTGTTTATGCTTTCATTTTCTTATTCTTCTTACTCCTTTTTCTTTTTTCTTTGTTCTTTTTTTCCCTGCTTCAGGATACAGCCACACTGGGTATAGTGATTGTGAAACAATGCGGTTACACAGCAACTGTCAAGGTTGTGGGACCTCCACATAATTCTTCTGATGGAAAATCAAGTCTTGGTAAAATTGACCAACCAGATGGTGGCTCTCATGCTTTGAATGTTAACAGGTATATGGAACTGTTACGGTTCTTGGGCAGTCGTGATGATATTTTAGCATCATATATTGAGGTTTATTACCAGCATTTCTAACATGCCTGATGTCAATACAAATCTGCTGAGCATGATACTGGTACTAGACTTGTCCATCGTGTTAGACTTTCTAACTGAAACATATGATTACCTGTGGATGCCTGTGAGGTGTTATATGTTAACTATTACACTAACTGATTTAAATTCATTTCAGCTTACGGACTGTTCTCTCAAAGTGCTCGAATGTTGAGAAAAATACAACCATTGGAACTAAGTCTCCTTCTGCAAAACCTGATAATACTGTTTCTTCACCATCACCAAGGGATTTAGCTAGAAAAGTGCTTAGGGAAAATATAGATAAACTGGAAACATCATCTCATGATACCAAAAGAGTGGTTAGATGGGAGCTTGGGTTTTCATGGCAACAACACTTGCAGAAGAAACAAACCTCAGATGAGGAAGTGAAAGGAAATGAAGTAGAAACCTTAGATGTGAAGGGTCTTGGTATGGGTCTTGGGCAGCTCAAAAAAATAAAGAAGAAAAATGATGCTAATGTGGATGATGAGGCAAAAGAGGTTAAAAGTTGCGACGACGGAGAAGAGATTAGGAAATTAGTGGATGAAGAGGTGTTTTTACGGTTCAAAGATTCTGGCATGGGTCTGCATAATAAGGTTTGTTATTTATCGTTTATTTACAATTTGCTAGCATAGGCTCAGTGAATTTTTCTTTTTTTTCTTTCTTTTGAGGTGAAAAAGAGGTTCGTGGTTTGGATTCTAGAATTTCGTGCTGAAAGCTTCAGCAATATCTGATGAGGCCAATATACAAACAAATGTTTGTTGTGGTTCTCATAGACATTAGTAGTGATCAAGAGTGTTTGTTTTTTGCTAATACAGTCTGCAGATGAGCTTATGAAAATGGCACAGAAATACTATGATGATGTGGCACTTCCTAGGCTGGTACATCACTGTCATTCATCTTTTCTTCTTCTGCTTTTGTTTTTATTTTTAACTCAAATTCCTTGAGTCCTTAACTTTCTCTTTGTTACCAGGTGTCAGATTTTGCATCTCTGGAACTTTCCCCAGTTGACGGTAAAACCATGACAGATTTTATGCATACAAGGGGACTTAGCATGTGCTCCTTGGGACGTGTGGTGAGTATTTAAATAAAGAAGAATCTGTAATTAAACCTGAAAGTCTTGCATTCAGGCACATATAAGGAATTGGTTAAGGATGTCATATGGACTTTTGACTAATTTTTGTAGAAACTGAATAACAAGGAACTGGTTAAGTGATTTTCTAATGTTTCATAGGGCTAGATAACAGAAATCCTTATATTTTACGACCATAAATGATAGGAATAATTAGATTTATGCCACTGCAAAAAGCAGTTAATTTGAGAAATGCCATTGCTAAATTACTAATTAGATTTATGCCACTGCAAATTTGCTTAAATTAGTTTTATGCCATTATTTTCTCTAAAAACATAATAAATACCATAAACACCATCATCACATATGTCATTATTTTAGAAAATTCCCAAATTACCCTAATTAAATTATTTATCTTCCTCTTCTTCCCTCCTTAATTTTGGTCTCTAATGGTGAAAGGAAAAAAATAACACGGAATACTGAATATGGCAATTAACAACCTCACATCTTTGAACTACAAAAAGTAATAAATTAAAAATTCAAAATCAGATGCTTCATGTTATGTCAATATAAAATATTAAAATGACTATGTCTATGTTCGTTCTTAATTTATAATTTAATAAATTTAACAGGGTACAACATATAAAATCAAAAACTTTTCACGCCACTTGCTGATAAAAAGAATTGTACAATTGATATGCTATTCATCCTTTAAACTTTTCACGTCTCTTCGTATGTGCTATTCATCCTTTCTCTTCATTTAAATATGTAGCAAAACGTGAAATTTCAAAGAAATCGAGAGGTCCAAACCTAGGACAAAGGCGGCGAAAGGGAGATGATATTTGTAGTTTAGAAGAGTAGAATAATTGTATCAATTGGTCAATGATATAGAAATACTACAATTAAAAAAAAATGATATAGAAATACTTTTTATTATTTTATAGTGGCATAAAAATAATTTGTGATTTAGTGATTGTATTTTTCAAATTTGAAATTTTTTTAGTGGCATAAAACTAATTTGTCATTTAATAATGGCATTTTTCTAATTTCAAGTTTTTGTAGTGGCATATTTAAAAGGGTAAAATTGGCAAATCAATTTGTCGATGGCATAAAAATAATTTTTACTATTTCATAATGGCATAAAACTAATTTGTCATCTAGTGATGGCATTTTGCTAATTTCAATTTTTCACAGTGGCATAAATCTAATTAACCCTAAATGATATTTAATGATTGTTGGGATGTAAATACAAATTTTCTTATATTGAATTTTTGGTAATGTGGATCAAAAAGATGTACTGATTTAACTGATGTATACAATCTTTTACAAAAAACAGGTCGAACTAGCAGAGAAGCTGCCTCATATACAATCAATATGCATCCATGAGATGGTTGTCAGATCTTTTAAGCACATTGTTAGAGCTGTGATTGCAGCAGTTGACAACTTCTCAAAAGCGTCAGCAATTGCTGAAATCTTAAACATACTCCTGGGGTCTCCTGATAAAGAGAGTGAAGACTGTTCTCTGAGAATGAGATGGGTCAAGACCTTCCTTTCCAAGAGGTTTTCTTGTGGAATAACAGACGAATTTGACCATTTGAGAAAGCTTATTCTTTTGAGAGGGCTTTGCAATAAGGTAAAGAGTGTTTGTGTTGGGGGGGGGGGGGGGGGTTCAAAGGATCAGACCGTCTCAATTTATAACCCAGTTAACCTCAATTTAATGTCAGTTTTTTAATTGAATATGAACCATGTTGAAAAAATATTCAATTTCAATTTTTCACAAAAGGTTGCAGTGGTCCTAATATTTGTCAGTTTCAGGCTGGGTTAGAATTAGTTGCGAGGGAATATCATTTTATTTTTTGGGGTTGGGCGGGGGGAGGGGGGAGGGGGGGAGGGTGTGGGTGGGTTGGGGATCAAAGGATCACGACTTATTAGCTAAGCCCAAGACTGTTTCAATTTATAACCCACTTAACCTCAATTTACCATCAGTTTTTCAATTAAACATGAACCACAATTATACAGAGTTTATCGTCACTGTCTGTTAAAAAAATATTCAATCCTTCACAAAAGGTTGCTATGGTCCTTATTTCTCACTTTTCAGGTTGGGTTAGAATTAGTTGCGAGGGACTATGATTTGAGTGGCCCAAACCCATTCGAGAATTCTGACATTATTAGTCTTGTACCCATTTGCAAGGTAAATATGTCTATTATATCTCAATAATGCAACTGAAAAAAAAGAAGTACGGGACCTGACATGATTTTTCACTTGCACCATCAGCACATGATTTGTTCATCAGCGGATGGTCGGAACCTTCTGGAAGCATCTAAAACGGCCTTGGACAAAGGAAAGTTAGATGAAGCTGTAAGCTGTGGTGCCAAGGTAATGGAAACATGGGACAGTTCTAGTTTTACAAAAAGCATAGGGAAATTTTGGTCAATTTAAGTAATGCCATTCTTTTCTTATTTTTTGAAGGCCTTGTCAAAGATGATAGCTGTGTGTGGGCCATACCATCGTATGACAGCCAATGCGTACAGCCTTGTTGCAGTGGTTCTTTACCACACTGGAGATTTCAACCAGGTAGGCAAGTTATATATGGTGGAAGGTTTTCTGTGAGAAACTCGATAGGATGATTTTTATAGTGCAAACGAATTGTCACGGAGTTATATATATATATAGAGAATGGATAAAATACACTGATGTGTACGGATCGTCCCCGTACACATGAGTCGTTTTTCAAGGTCCGAAATTCAAACGGTCAATCCGAACCGTTCAAGTTGTTCGCTATATTGAAAAACCTAGATAGACCAAATTTTACATTTTTTCGAATTTTTTTGCTATTTATTATGATATTTTCAAATATAGAGAGAGAGTTGATATAGAACACTGATGTGTACGGATCGTCTCCGTACACATCAGTCGTTTTTCAAGGTCCGAAATTCAAACGGTCAATCCGAACCGTTCAAGTTGTTCGCTATATTGAAAAACCTAGATAGACCAAATTTTACATTTTTTCGAATTTTTTTGCTATTTATTATGATATTTTCAAAAAACACTATAATTGGAGTATTTCAGGCCCTCCAATTTGAAAATATCATAATATATAGCAAAAAAATTCGAAAAAATGTAAAATTTGGTCTACAAGAGTTTTTCAATATAAAGAACAAGTTGAACGGTTCGGATTGACCGTTTGAATTTCGGATCTTGAAAAACGACTGATGTGTACGGGGACGATCCGTACACATCAGTGTATTTTATCCATTCTCTATATATATATATATATATATATATATATTGAAAAAAGTAGCAAAGCTACTGGTTTCATTAGAGAAACAAGTTTACAACCTATCGTTCAAACAAAAACACATGCAATCACACATTGATGAGCATCACACATCTCAACATTACCTATCCAAATTAATTAACTGGAAACACACAAACATCTCATTCTGCACTACAGCTCACCTAACATTATCCACAAACACTTCAGTGATAAATTTTTAAACTTCCCCGCCTGTGTTCCTTGCTCAATCTCCTCCCTCCTGATTGGTGATTGTCAGTCCTCCAGGATTCGCCTGCAGTGGCACCATATTCCAGTCCTGCACCTTCCACTTTTTCAAGCTTTCCATATACCTTCCTGGAATTGTCCCTGCCCAATATTTGACAGTATTTTCAATTAACATCAGCATCACTCTAAAGGATTTGATAGGGGCTGAATGAAATATGCATATATATTTAACCTTTTTTTGGAGGGTATGTCAGATACTTCCTCATCATATATGATTCCAACATTGTATTTTACAATGCATTCATCAATTAGCCTCTTACACAATCTTGCATCTAATATTGCCTTTATCCATAAAATTTGCAGGCAACAATTTATCAGCAGAAGGCCTTAGACATAAATGAAAGGGAACTTGGCCTTGACCATCCTGAGACTATGAAGAGTTATGGTGATCTCTCTGTTTTCTACTACAGACTTCAACACATTGAATTGGCTTTGAAGTAAGAATTGAAATTTTTGGTTACTGCATAAATAAATGTTAGATGGGCCCTGTAGGGGTTACTTTAGTTTTGTTTTCATTCCTTGTATATCTAAGCCAACAGAGCATGTGAACCCTTTTTCTTTTTACTCATCTCATACTGTTCTGGAAGTGAACAGTAGTAGTGCATTCCAGGTTGTATCAGACCAGTTTGAAGTTGATTCTTAACTTATTGATAGTTGTTTGTTGATACGGAGTACTTCCGAAGCAGTTAAGCTTATTCCAGCATATCCATTTTATCATTTCTTGCACTTGTCTGTTGAATTGCGGTACTTCTGAAATATCTGTAGTTCTGGTTCATAAACAGAGTGCATCAGTACTATGGATTTTAATATCTATCATACCTTGAGCTATTTCTTCTCTGTTCCTTTTGGAGGTACGTGAGTCGTGCACTTTATCTTCTGCATTTCTCCTGCGGCTTGTCACACCCGAACTCTGCAGCAACATACATAAATGTGGCAATGATGGAAGAAGGCATGGGAAATGTCCATGTTGCCCTTAGATATCTCCATGAGGCCCTCAATTGCAACAAGAGGCTGCTTGGATCTGATCATATCCAGGTCTGCATCCTTTGTGTGTGTGCGTGTGGGTGGGCGTGTTTGTGTATGTGTAAGAGGTAGTATGTGGAAATAAGAATGATATACTAAAGATTTCTATAAGTGAACTGAAAAGTTGACGAATGAGATTTTGGTATATGCTGGTTAGGTTTTGGTACTGTAATGGTTCGTATTTCTTAGTATGATACCAGTTTACTAAATTTAGTCTTTTTTGTTTTCTTCATTCCCACCCATGATTGGTTGTTATTTGCAAAATTGAAATCAAATTTAGGACAATGTTGGGCACTTGAAGCTAAATGTCAATTGAGTATCAATTGGAGTGAAGTTGGGATAGATATAAGGCATGGGTTAATTGGTCAAGTAATGTTTACTCCAACTTAATTGGGTTAACTAGAGGTAAATTGCATGTGGGCTATTGGGGCATTGTTAAGTTAAAACAAGGTTTACGTGCAGAACTATATTTTGCCACATGCAATTTCATTTCTTAGTTTCTAAGATTCTCCAATTTTTAATGCTACCAGACAGCCGCTAGTTACCATGCCATAGCCATAGCTCTATCAATGATGGATGCCTTCTCATTAAGTGTGCAACATGAACAAACAACTCTGCAAATTCTGCAGTTGAAACTTGGACCAGATGACCTTCGTACTCAGGTTTGGTTTATTTTTCTCTCTCCTGCATAATATAATTTAGGGTTCGCAACCTATCATTATTTTGTTTTTTCTTGGAAGTAAGAGTGGTAAATATTTGCTTTGGGTATTATTTTTGAACGAGTTGGAAGGAGAGGGTTGGCAACCACTAAATTTGATTTGTATCAACTATGATTTATCCAAAATACATATTCTTTCCGAATGGTGCTTTGAATATAACAATTTTGTCCTTAGGATGCGGCGGCATGGCTGGAGTATTTTGAATCAAAGGCGCTGGAACAACAGGAGGCAGCTCGAAGGGGAATCCCCAAGCCTGATTCTTCGATTGCAAGCAAAGGCCATCTAAGGTATGAATTCACTATCTCTACTGTTTCTAATACCACTATTACCACAGTTTGTGCATATGAGAAATAGCTCAATTCTAGTTTCAGTTTTCCCATCTGCTTTACTTTGCATGTTTTTTCTTTGGTTGGTATGAGAAGACTGTTAACAGTATGAACTCAACTTAACTATTCAATTAATTTCTTCATATTTTAGATTGTTTATGTGTCAATTTTGCTTGAATTTCAGTGTCTCCGACCTGCTTGATTATATAAATCCAGATGATGAGAAAAAGGAGAGGGAGATGCAAAAAAAACACCGCCGTGCTAAGGTATTTTCTTTACCAAAAAGAATAATTATCTTTAGCAGTAAAGTTCAAAATGTTTTGGTGGCAACCTTCAAAAAACTTTGTAATTGTCCTCGAACTTCATACTTCATTAGGTTTTTTGGTCCTTGTGATATCTGTTTCTTTACTTTTTTTTCCTCTCTTTCTGTGTTTTGTTTGTTTTATGTATTATTTATTTATTTTTTTCGCTTTGTCTGGTATGTGTATGTAATGTATCTTACTTTACTTTTTACCTCATATAGAACTTATTGCAGAATAATAGCAGATCTGACCAACCCAAGGAAGGGGAAGAAGAACAAAAGACTGAATTCAAACATGAAGAAGTATTGATAACCCCATCAAATTCAATATCTCCCAAGGAAGATGCACCACCTAAAGCCCCAACACAGCCAACACCAATTAAAATTGAAGAGAACAGCATTTGCACTATCTCTTCAGAAGAATACTCTGATGAGGGGTGGCAAGAGGCCAACTCAAAGGGGCGTTCTGGTCATACCAGGAGAAAAAATAGCAGGAGAAGGCCGGCATTAACGAAATTAAATCTTCCTGAGTCAGATTACGCATCTCATAACAATAGAAGGAAGAACTCACCTCTGCAGGTAGAGGTACTGGTACCGGCCGTGGTCAAAGGAAATGTCGAGGGCAAGAAGGTTTCTACCAGGTCAATTAAGTTTGAAGAATACAAGAAAAATGGTAGGGTTGGTAAAATGGCCTCTAATTTGGTTTCGTACAAGGATGTAGCTGTATCTCCACCAAGTACACTTTTGAAATTGAATTTGGAGAGAAAAGAAAACAAAGATAATGCAAAGCAAGGTCGAGAAACAAAAGATGTTGTGACATCAGAAGGAGAAGATATGAAACATCCAGGAGATGGAAATGCAGCTGGGATTGCAGCAACTCCAATTACAGAAACTCCAGCTAGTGAAACTTCACTTTCTGAAACTGGTGACAGTACTGGTCCCGAGAGCCCCTCGGAGCCAAAAAAAGAAACAAAAAACGGAAGCAAGCTATCAGCCTCCGCACCACCATTTAACCCGAGCTTGAATCCACTTTTGTTCAATCCCGTGGCTGTTTACAATGAGGGTATGGAAATTGGACCTGATTTTGTAGATGCCAGGGTGCCGCGTGGGCCCCGCTCAACGCTGTACTACCATACTGGTGACAGTTTTGGAAGAAAGCAAGGATTTTATACTTACAATAAAACTAAGGTCAGTGTTATGAACCCTAATGCAGCTGAGTTTGTACCAGCTAAGGCTTCGAAATCACCCCAAACAGATGAAAGTGAAAAGGTAATTGGTACAAGCGAAGTAGATGGGAGAGATGTAAAGGGGAACAATGGGAAGGATGGTACAAAAACTCTTGAGAAGAATGAGATCGCTAGGCAGATTTTACTCAATTTCATAGTTAAATCTGTGCAGGATAGATTGGAATCTTCTGACGAGAACAATAAAGAGAAGAAACTTGACAGTGGCAAAGATGGAATGGAGTTGCTTAAGATTGGAGAGGTACCTGTTCCAGTACTGGTACCGAATGTTCATACCAGTGAGAAAAAGAATGACATGGACGGGTTCACTGTTGTTTCAAAAAGGAGAAGAAATAAACCGCATATGATGAATCCCGTAAATGGCCTGTATGCGAATCATTCAATATGCACTTCAGCCGGTTAAAACAACTTCATGCTTTTCTTGCTTCGCATGAATGTCAAGTCATTTTAAGAAGCTGCAATGTTTGAATAAACTGGTAGCTTTGCTAGCTAAGTAACAAATGTATATTTGGGAATGTTAACGGTAATTTTTTTTTTCTTTCCTCTTTTAGGGCACTTCTGTCCCTTTTTGAATCGCCAACAAATTTTGTAGATTATTCTTTCATAATTGGCCTTTTTTTTGGGAATAAATTATGGGTATTTCATGGTATGACGGACTTGTAAGTTATTTTGACAGTTTTTAGAGTGTAGCAATGTAAAATCCAAATCCCTGTAGTTTACTGTGAATCAGGCTAGCTCTAATTATAGTTCTATGCATGGTATGATGGTAGTGTGTTGCAGAAGGCTGGATTATTATTGAAAAGAATATTTTCAGGGGCAATTGAAAATTTGCACAAAAAAAAAAAAGTTTTAGTTTTTGTATTTTCTATCTGAACGTGAGGTACTTACCATTCAACGCTAACTATTCCAAAACTAAAACCTAAATGAGGCATAGAATATGTTGCACTAGAGTTTGAAATGTAAAAATTGACGGTACAAAAAAAAAAAAGGGAAATAACTGCTTGACCAAAAGAGAAGCAAGTCAGGTATCCTTCGCTAAAATAAAGAACATTAAATTAATTTTCTCCACTCTATGGAGAGGTAATCAATGCGTATCAAAAGCTTTGAAATTCCTGCATGCAACATGGTAATTTGGCATCAGCTGTTATTCATGATTTCATTAAATTCTTCTTTACTCGCGTCAATTTCTATTCTTAATGCCGCACAAAATAAATTTATAACGGGACCCTTCTCTTTCTCTCTCTTTCTACTGTTTGTCAGCATCTGATTATAATTAAATGCTTGGCAGGGGAGGGGATGCTACAAGATGCTAATTCTAAATGGAAACCTACTCAAAATACCTAGTCTATCTGATTTAAATCTTATCGTAGTAAACAAAGATCGAACACAGGGACGGAATAAATATCTAAACCCTAATTCTCTAAATTAATAGATTTTTTATGAAATTCGAGGAAAATAAAAGTTTTGATCTGAAAATAAAAGTAAGATTGAATTAACTAAAGTTATAACAGCAAAGTAAATCTAAATTATCACTATTCTAGAGATTAATCACGCAATTCAATGTAAAAATAGGGGTTTAGGTCGAAAAACTTCTTTTATGTAGCAGGTTCCAAACGGTCTGTCTGATCTCTCAAACGGTCCATTTGAACCTCGTGATAAAGATATACTTAGCAGAATTTATATCGTTTCAAGTGCAGAATTATGGTTTAACTCTAATTACCAGATACTAACCATCGTTACAGTTCTAGTTCTCAAAGTTAGGTCAAATTATCAATTAGAAACCCTAAATTTGGTCATCACCATCGACTTTGAATCTCTAAATTCTATCTTTCATACAAAGGATATCTTGCAACTATTGTTACAAGAAGGGTTCACCTATCGGTTACTTAATTCCAGTTTCATTTATCAATTACTTTCATCCTCAATTAGGTCAATCACAAATCAAGCAAAGATATAGATTATTGACACCAAACTAGATAAGGCATTAATCTAATTGGTCTAATCAGTTCTATCAAGGTAATTCATGAAATCACATAGCAATTAAAACCAAAAGATAGAAATCACAAGAAAATAACATAAACTAAAACTAAATAATATCAATATCAACTATATAAAATTGGTTCCTTACCGTTGCCCCTTAAACTAATAATTACTCTAACATAGTATCAGAAATAACAAATAAAACAAGGTTTCTCCAAAACATAAGAAATCGAAGAGAAATTACAACAGAATTCAACTTGACTTCTTCTGTCTGCAATCTGGCGATGTCAAACAGTCCGTCTGAGGTGTCAGACGACCCGTCTGGAAGGTTGGCTGGCTAGGGTTTCGCGTGAACTTCTCCTGAATTGTGACAGCCTCAAATCTGGGGCTTAGCCTCTCTTTTATAGCCTTTCAACCTCGTAGTATGTAGGTCTGAGTCGTGCTAAAAGTGCTTGGATCGTGCAGCAGATATGACAGTTGTGTCTCAGCAAAAATAGGATGCCCTGGATGCATGTCGATCCTGGAAGAGCCAAACGGTCCGTCTAGGGTTCCAGACGGTCCGTTTGACGGCAGTCTGGGCTAGACTGAAAACTATCTCGATCCAACTTCCAAAATCTCGTCCAAAATCGCCAAAAATCATCAGAAAATAGAAAAATCATCTGGAGAACCTGAAAACATATAGGAGCAACAACAGTACCAAGCTTCTACCCTAAAAGCATCAAATTATCATTAAAATACACAATATTTGACCAAATTTAAGACCTAATTAGAGTTGAAATGCATGCATGAAAACCGTTGGTCAACAATATCAAATAAGAGGGTCGATCAACTGATTTTTTTTTATTACATGCTAAATGACTATATGCGCTAATAAATATCAGGACCAAAATAAAAAAAAGTAGATGTTGGTGCTTTATTACTAAAATAGATCAAAATAGTATCATATATATACTTGAAACTTTCATTCCAACTATTTGAAACATTTCCAAGGCATAACAAAATTTTCCAAAAACAAATGCAAATATAATTGTAATGGAGGTGATACAAGAAAACTAATCACGATCAGAAAAAGAAAAAGCTGATTCATGTACATTTGTAAACTATATGATTTAAAGGGAGGATGAGACATTAATTAGAGATGACACATTATTTTTGTTTTTCAATTTTTTCAACTGTACCTTGCACTTTCCTTAATTTTCAGCTAACACTTTATCACACTAATTAGGTTCCCATGTATCCCCCAACTAAATTATATAATGTATACTGTTAAGTAACTTTGTTAGAAAATTTTTTTTTGAGTAAAGACTTTGTTAGAAATTTGTACAATCCAACAAGTTAAACATGCTGTAGTAGCTTGGGTTAGATTGGAACTAATTATGTACTGCCAAAAGGTTCCGCTGCTGTTAACGTCAAAGATTTGGTACATTATCAATTTTTATGTATTTACACAAAAGGTCAAAGAAACTAGCCAATAACTAACAAGATTTTGTGTTCACATTTTACTTATTACTAACAAACTTCGCTATGAATATTATTGTAACTTAGTCACTTCCGTCAGCTTTTGCAACCCAATTCATACATTTATCTAATAATATCTACTTCAAATTTAGCTAATTTTTTACTTTATACTGAAAAAAAAAATTAAACCAAGATCAACGTTACCCAACTACTGTCATTTGCAAATTATCAAATAGTCCGGTTCTAGCTGCAAAGAAAAGAAATTTTTTTTTTTTTTTTTTTTTTTTTTTTTTTTTTTTTTTTGTGGTAACGCCCATAGGCTCAAAGAAAAGAAATATTGGGTCTCCAGTCATCAACAATTAAATAGGACAACAATAATTGGTGTAATTTGCAAGAATAGCATACATATAATTATATAAATCACTAATCTGCTTCTTAAATTTCCAAAGGAAAAAAGAAACGGGTAAAATAGAATAAGAGAGCCTCAGTGTGCGTCTTACACAATATTAGCCTCTATTTTTCTACTACTAATATGTAACAAAAACTGAAGGGATAAACAAAATGGAACTAAGACCTAATAGAAGAAGAAAATCTCATGGCTTCTGAAGAGATGACAGGAAACAAAGGCAGCAGCTTAGGCTTTGCTTCATATTCACCACCTCTTGGAGAGTGGTGCAAATAAAAGCCCTTCTCAGCTATGGCCTTCTCTTCTCTGTCCTCCTCTTCTTTTGTTAACACTACGATGGGGCCTGCAATTTTCGTGGAGGAAGTAGGAGAATATGATGAAGAGAGAGGAGAGTTGGATGCAAAGAAAAATGCATAATCTATGGTTGAAACTGGAGAGAGAGCGAGATCGCCCGTCGGCTTTTGTATTTGGGAAATCATTTGGAGATGAGTAGCAAAGGGAATGTCCAGTCTGGCGGGTGGCATGCCACGTCGCCTCTCCTGTCAATATAAGCAACATGCATGAGTGGACTAATAGGTTATTATTAATACATTTTTTATATATATAGTTGGTTATTGATATGGTCATATATATATTACATATTAAACGAGCCAAAGAAATACAGGACATGTCACACAGATGACAGAGAGTGGCACAAAGACAAAGAAAATGGTACAATTTGTTATATCATCTTGACTTGTAGTCTTGTACCAAATTAAATACTGGTACAGTTTTGGATACGAATCTGTACTTAGACAAACCATTAATTAGCAGATATTGTATGTTATATACTTATATTATATATTATATGTCAATGCTTAATTAGGTACCTGAAGCTTTGGTCTCTTTGCTGAGGGGAGAGAAGAGATGGGGAGAGTAGGAGTCAAATTGGTCGGTGCACCAGTCAACTTCTGAACCACAGCTCGGAATCTCGAGGGATCGACGTGTACATAGACAGTGTTGCCATTGTTGGATTCGCCACAAATTGGGGAGGTGGCACAGTTGGTGGTGTTGGTTTTTTTTCCCTCTACAGTGCTTGTAGTAGCCATGAATAATATGTAAATGTTGAAGAGAGAGGAGGGTTTAGTGGGAAGAGGAAAAGTAAGCTTGTTATGGAAGAAAGTGAGTAATGAAGAAACTTATGGGGCTATTGTTTCGTTTCTCTTTGTTTAATTATTAGTTTTCTCCCCTTGCTTTTGAGTTTTGATATAAGATTTTGGAGTTATATTTTCCTTGTGTGATCTATCCTGCCTTTACTACAGTCTTCACCAGGACCAGCTCCTGGCCTCCTGCATTTTGTACGGGCATAAGCATTGATGTCTCTGGTCTCAACTCTCAACTGTATATGAGAGAGAGAGGAGTGGATTCTTGCTCTTCTAAATTGATCTATTGATGAGTCAGAACAGTAGACATTTGTGTGGCCATGTGAAGTAATATTCGTATTAAACTAATTATTATGATTATATGTGATATGCCCCACATAATCTCGATCCTAAAGATGTATTATGTATGTATAAATGTATAATAACCATCAGCAAATTTATTTTGTTTAAAATTATGAAGATGATCCAATTTATTTTGGACTAAAAACTTTATGGTTGTTGTTGTAAATTAATGAAGATGATTTTCTTTTTATATAAATGAAAAAGATATTATTGGAAGATCTATTTATGGACACTATCTATGATCAACTTTATTAATTCAATAATATAAGAAAAACAGAAAAATGAAAAATTGCTTTATTTCAATCTAAGAAAGAATGTTACCACTTTTAGAAAAAAAAAATAGTATAGGAAGTCAACATGACAAGAGAGAAGTATGTTCAAGTACATAAAGACAAACTTGAATGCATAATTTATTAATTTACCTTCTAAGTTGAAGAACATTTACTAAAAATTTCATAAGACTTCATATTTGAGTTTATAAAATGAAGAAAGAGAAAAGGAGAAAGAGAAAGTATCTACGCTTGAAACGTTTTTAAGAATTATATAGAGGGAGCTCTCTTTTTTGTCCTAGATAAATTTTATAGGTAGAGAAAGAAAAAGGATCGATTGAAATAGAACATAATTTTTTCTTTACACTCTTACATAAGATTGATCTGCTTTAAATTTTATTTAGTTTTTTGGTTATGTAATAAGTAAAAAAATCAATATTATGTTATGAATTATATTTATTATTATTTCTCATTTATAATCGATTATATCATATTATATATTTATGCGCATTGGGTAAGATAGTTTTTCTTTAATTTGAGATAAACGAGGAGAATAAAAAAATAACTAATCTGATATAACAAATATTGTGTAATATGTAAAATATCTTTATAAGAAAGACATGGAAGATAAATAGATGGCGATAAGATAAGAAAGAGAGAAAGGCCCACAAGCTTGTAGAGACAAGAAATTCATAACATAAAAAGTATGAGATTCATAAAGTCAAAATCATTGTAATCAGTTCAATTTATTCTTATAATTTGTTCTTCATCTTCATAATTATAAAACTAAGAAATCATTTTTCTTTTATGTAGTTTTAGTTGAGCTTCTTTGCACCATATATAACAACAAATAATAATATTTTCATCGAGCTTATTCGTACATAACAATAGAAATACCTAATCATATTTCAACTGGTAGTTTCTACCTGTCAATTGTTACTTTTTAACTCAACGAGAAATTAGGGTAAGGAGAGAATACTCTGGCGTCGAGATACAACATAGAAGGCCAATTGAGCGCCGTCAGAGAACATCCGCAGAAGCATCTGAGGAGCTCCCCGAGATTGCGTGGGGGAAAGAACGAAGCCCTCTCTCTGACTCTCTGTTTGTTTGTTTCGGAGGATAAGCTGCTGATGCCGAACAGCAAACACCATTACACCATGAGAAAAGTACACGTGGACGGAGGTGAAATTACCGGTTGACTCGTCTCACATTCGTTTTACGAAGCTGATGTCACCTCCAGGATACATGCGTTACAAGTCAGCGCGTGGTCGTTTCAGATTCTGGACCATCCGAATCAAGATCAGATCATAACGCAGAAGGACACGGACACGGACACGATTCGTTTTTTTATCCAACCTTATTAACTATGATAGATTCATTATAATACGCTTATGTTTTAGCCTTTGATCGAGTATCAGATAAACTCTAAAATTTACAAAACTTATATGAAAACACATCGTTCATTAAATTAAATAAGATCAACGATTTAGATTTAACATTTGAATTTTAAAATTTTAAAAATTAAATAAATAGTGAAATATTGACATTTGAGAACAACTAAAAATGTTAGTAGCGAAACCTTCCTTTTTATATTAATAAAAAAAATATTACAAGAGTAACACAACCATTCGTACATGTATCAATTGATACATCACACTAAAAAAACTAAAACTTAGACATGGACTGTTATTGTACAAACTCAGACCTAACCGGTACAAATGGTACCACTTCAAACCAAACGGTGAACATCGGCCGTAGAAGCATTCTCTCGAAAACCACCGAAGTCATCATCCCTCTACCGTTGCAATAAGGTCCTCGATCATACAGTGAGACGCACCAAACCGGTCACCAACCATGAAATCACCGTCTCGCATGACATCCGTGACATAAGGCTAACAGCTGAGAACCGGCAATGCACTCCTAGTTCGTCTCGATCCGAAGTGCCGACCAACCGAAAAAGAACCATACCACGGCATTATTTTCGGGTTGCGTTGCTAACAGCCCCAACTAAACCCGATACCTATGTTGCGTCACAGAGAGAGGGTCCCACCAATTCACCCAAGTGGCTATAGACCGCGCCAAAGAAGAGGTCTACACTGTCCGAGTCTCCACTCACCTCTGTCGACACTCGATCATGGCTTAAAAGCCAAAAAAAAGAGCAAAAAAGAAAAAAATGTCAAAACGACGGAAAAGCAAAAAAAAAAAAAAAAAAACGAGGAAGGGTGAGGAAGAAGGAGCAATGGGGAGGAAGGAAGGAGAAGAAGGCGGGAGGAGGCGGCGCCGTCGGCCTCCCCTGCTAGGATTTTTTGAAATGAAAGGGCGCCTCTGTAGGCATGATTGCGTGTCAACAAAATAAAAGGGGACTCCCTCTGGAAATATCGCTCACGATACAATAAGTTAGTTTTTAGTTAAATTACTTTTTGAAATGAAAATATTAATAGTCATGTAAAAATATGATTCTATAAATGGATACGGTACATGAGATCAGATATCCCACTTGTCTTCTCTCAAAAAAAAAAAAAAAAAAAATCCCACTTATTGACCCTCCCCAATAGTTTGACACGGGATCTCTTTCTTATTTTGGTTTATTTTCTTTACTTCCCCATTAAAAATCTCTTTTTGCTGTTCCACCCTGATATTTCAAACTAATAAACTATTATTTGCGGAATGGTTTATTGTTTTTACCTTTTTTGCTGTTTGACCCTCATATTGTAAGCAATTTCCGAAAAAAAAATAGCTGAGAATGTCAATTTTCTCCAACAACATAGGCACGATCTCAAATTGTTATGTTAGCACTAATTAAGTTGATATTCATTTGCATACACTTGAATCAAATTCGGCAGTTGAAGGAAAATCCATCAAAACATCTATCAAAATAATACAAGCCCTGAGAACATCTCTAAAAATGAATTTACACACGCCGTTTGGCTAGGTGGCAAAAAAAAAAAGAAAAAAAAAAGAAAAAAAAAGAAAAAAAAAGAAAGAGAAAATCAAGAAAACACGCCTTATTGATGGTCACTTCTGACCCCTGTTGCTCCTCCAAATGAGAAGCACAAAAAAATGAACGAAAAAAAAGAGCTAACTGTGTAAAACTTGCAACACTGGAAAAAGAAGTGTGCTACTATAGACCTAAAAACCGCGAAACACGATCTGCAAGGTTTGCTAACACGAACCCAGCAAAGACCTGTCAAAACAAACAAACTAATGATTTTAAAAATAAATTATAATAAAAAGGAGACCAGCAATTTAATATCTAAATCCAATACCAAACCAGTGGGATACTTGGAAAATCTTGAATAGATAATATTATTTTCATTTTTATGGAGGTAATTGAACTTGGGAACTGTACTCTAAAACAACCTCAACCATCAGGTTATTCTGAGATGTAACTAATAAAGAAGGTGATTTATGTTCCTGGTAAAATTCTCTCAGGTCTTCCTGCAGAAAAGTTAAGAACTTTAATTGAATAATAATCTAATATATTTTGTTTTTCTCTCCAAAAAACAAATTACATTAAAAGCCTAAAAGAAAATTGCTAACTCCTCCAATTCACATATAGATACAAAACCTTGTATTTCCCAATTAACAATTATTCTGAAAATATAATGAAGTCCCTACAGTCATTATCCAAACACTTTGCATCACAGAGGGTAAAGGTAACATTTAAAAACATATAATGGATACACTGGTAAGTTTATAAGACTCTTTAAACTATGAAATATTCAGAGGAAATAAACCTCACCTGAACAGAGCCGAGAATATAGATAGCAGAATAATGTCTGCCATGGATGACCATGTCAGCAACCATAGCAAGTGGAATTGTCAGTGACATGCCTAGAGTGGCCACTAGTGGTGTTGTCCAAACCACGGAGAGAGCCCTGTTTCAAATTTCAAATATTTCAGAACCCCAATAAAGGTAGAGAAAGGTATTTGGCTTGGTACCGGTACCAAACTTTGACTGAAACATTATTAGTCGTGTTAGCTAATACCAGAAGTAATCTGAGAGGACGCTTCCAATTAACCCATTTGCTATCACCACTTCATCAGTTTTAGCCGAGTGAGGAATCGTAAATTTTGGCTCAATTCCCAACAAAGTCAAGGGCCATACTGAAATGAAATAGATTCTTATATATAAAGAACATGGATTAAGTTTATAATAAATTTCAAGAAGTAGAGATGGATTGAAGCCATACCAAGCCACCAAAGGGAAACAAGTGTAAAAAGACCAACATATCCAAATAGCTTTTGCACATCTACTCCTTCATCTTCATCTCCAGCAAATTTTTTCAGCAACACTTCATGTATTAAAGCAAAAAAAATAGAAATAAAAAAATAACCCAAGGATTTTATATACAATATTACTAACAATTTTCCATGTCACTGAACAGAATTCATTGGATTCGAATTGCATACTTAATTATTCAAAAGCAAGATAGACAGTACTTATCACAAAGAAGTATTAAGTTTTGATGTAAGGTTGGTTACAAACTGAAGCATATAAATCAAGAATGTTCTTAAAGTGATGTTTCACCAGTAAAAATGCCATATGAAACAGCTGACAGAAGGCCAAAAAGATCCCCAACAAGAGTTCTCTCTCCAGACCTGAAATTTATAACCAGATACAAAAATTATTAAAAAATGTAACTAATAACTAGACCAAGTGTGCACTAAGCCAGTTTTTTTCAAAAGAAAAAAAAAATGCAACAGATCATAAACAGCACTGTCATGTTTTTCGTGTTTCTAACCAAAGCTCATGGCTGTGGTTTGCAATCAGATATAAAACAAAAAAGAGGAAAAAAAAAACAGAGAATTAGAAATTCTGCCCTAGGTAATCACTCTGTCCCGTGTACATTACCAGCAGGCACTAAAGATATCTAAAGGAACAAAGCATTAATACCCAGAGGGGTTCAACTTGGCATCATCGGAAGCCCAGGTCTTGCCAAAAGTTGTCATGACAACACCAGCCATGCAGACCAAGACAGAAACAATCTTGGTCACATTCAATGAATCTTGTCCGAGAAGTACCCCAAAGAATAGCGTGAATAATCCCGAGGTTGAAGACAGCACTGTCGTGCTTGCCACACTTGTTCTTGCCAGTGCCGCATTTGACAAATACTGCCCTCATGCATGATTAGGAAGAAAAGAAGATGATTCTCAGAAGGTGTTCCACTAAAAGATTCAATTTTAAAACCATGAAATCTATTCAAAAGTAGAATCAATGGCTTCAGTTCATATTAAGATGAATTAATTTAGCCTTATAAAATTCTGAATACTTATTTTCAAGAAAGGAAATCATTCTCGACGTAAAATTACTCAACTGGCATCTCAATCATACTAGTGGATCAGGAACTGGCACCAATCACTTGGTTCTCGTATGGTACCAGTGAGTCTGGTGAGAGAGCTGTACTAATAACCAATGCATCCATTACCTCTATGGTACCAGTCTACCAGATGATACAGAGAAGTTACTTCAGCCACAAAATGGAACTAAAGGTATGTTTGTAAACTAATCATTACTGGCAGGGGTGAAGGTGTGTTTGGTACCAAGCAAAGAGGACTGTCCCAAATACAATTGGCATGGACCAACTAAATTGCAGATAGGTATCACACAAACAAATAAATATTGGAAGATTCTTCTGTATGCTAAAATCTATCTCTGCAATACGCCCTATAACCTTCAAGGAAAGAAAAAAAGAAATAAAAGAAAGTAAAAATAAAAAATCGAACCTCAGTAACGAACCAAATAGGTGCAAGATAAAACCCATATTTGGCTATTTCCATTGTAGAAACTGCCAGTTTCTCTTTTGAAAATTCGCTGCCTGATGTATAGAGAATTAAAGCTACGGACTCTTCATCCTTGATTGAAGAAATATCAATGCTACTATCCTTTTTAGTTAAAGGGCTGAGAGACTCCATTTCTAGAATGACCTTTTGAGCAGGTTTGTTGAGAATTTCAGGAATTCCATCAGTGTTTGCTGGTTTCTTTTTCATTACATTACTGCATATCCAATCCTTGAGTAATGACAAGGGGAGATATATGACCATTAATGATGCACCTAGGTATGTAACTGCAAATGGCTGTTTATAATCTGTGAATATTCCCTGAAAATGAGAAAAAAGAAAAGCTCATGCATAAAAATTGATTTAGTTTGTCGGGCCAGCTAGGTACAGACTGATACAAAATCAATGTTTGTGTATTTCAGGGTAACTAAAGGATTGACAAAAGACTAACATTTACATATATTAAAATTCATAAATGAATAGAGAGTATAGTAAAAATGAAGGAAGGAAATCTGATCTGATTACCTGAGTAACCTCTGCGGAGGTAACCCAAATGACGACAACTGTACCAATTAGAAAGAGCCCCGCTTTATATTTCCAACTCATTCTCGCTTCTCCTAGCAATTCGAACCAAATTGCAATCCAATTTCTCACGAGGCGCTCTTCATAAGGGGACGGGGATAATGAAGAGAAATATTATCTATCTAAAATCAAATCCGATAGATAACGCAGATATATGTAGTTGCGTTGCGTTTCTTTCCCTTTCCAATGGGCAATGGCGTTACTGCGCAGCTCTTCTTTGTAGAATGAATTGAAAGAGATAAAGGAAACGGAAATGGAGAGAAAAAAAAATGGCGGTTAATGGATCTGTAACTAAAAAGTTTATTTATTTATGATGTTGTGAAGGCAAATGGATCTCCTGTTGCCTAAAAAAGAAACTATAAATAAAAATACAAATTTGGATTGTTCCCTGGAAAAGGTGTAAATGTATATACAGTGGTGGGACCCTTTCATGTATTCGAAGGTGTACGAAGACCGGGTGTATTCGAAAGCGTAGGATGCAATTCGGTGGGTGAGCTTGCTCAGAGATGCGGGCGTACGGTCGCTATCCCATATCGATGGCATGCCGCACCAATGCACCATCCCTATTCCTAATTCCCTATCCCTTTTGCTACGCGTACACGCAATGTCTACCCAGATTCTGTATACTTTGCAATTGCGCATGCCATCACTTTTTATATTATTTGCTACTCTACATTTGTTTACATGTGTTTTATTGGAGCAATTCCCTTAATAATTTCATGGTGACTAATGATAAGGATTCATATCGCGAGTTATTAAATTATAAACTTTGCTACCGAACAAATTCCTTTTGTGCTGTGATCTCTCCATGACTACACGCTCTTTTCTTTAATTAAATGTTCTAGTGCTTTTTGCTTAATAGTGAGAATCTGTCAATAAACACTGTGATTTCGAAAACAGCTCCCAATCAAAATTTGCCTCCTTAAACTTATCCAGCATACTCTTTGCAATGTAATTCTATCTCAAAAGTCTTATTTGCAACAGGGACAACTAGGGAAATTAAATTATCCCTCCTCTCACAAGAACTAAATTTATTATTTTATAATTCTTAAATTATCTTGGTATCAAATAAACTCTAAAAATATATTCTAAGATGCCTTAGTCTTGTTAAATAGTTATTATCAACTTGTTCATTTCTCCTTAAACCTTACCTATGGACATGTGTTGTGGTTTCTATGCTTATGATTTTGGAAAAAAAAAAAAAAGAGATAAACACTTGAAATTGGATCCATTCATTGCTTTGTATTAATTAATCTTTTCATGATCATTAGCTGTTTATATCTCCTATTCACCCCCAAAAAAATCCTAAAATAATGGTAACAAGCAATTCTTTTCATGTTTTGTGGTTTCTATGCATATAATCTCACAACATCTGTGTGATTACTCTTTTCAACATGCATGCTGCATATATTCTAAAGAACAAGAAAAAAAAATCTTGTATATTGATGTAAAGAGAAGAGTTAATTGAATGCAAATTTTAGAATTCATTAATAATTATTTGAACTGAAGAAGCTTAAAATAACCTTTAACTATGTGTGGAAGTAAAATCTCAGATTTAATATGTGTTGAAAGGTGGTACATATCTTATGTGCAAGACGTTTATGAGTTTTTTTTAATGTAAACCAATCAATTTGGAAGTTAAACTATATCAAATAATTGTAATGATTAAGCAAACTCGCATTAAGAAAATCTAAACCTTTTATTTTGGAATATTCCTCACTTGACTTCACATTATATATATATATAGAGAGAGAGAGTTTTGCTATGGTGAGTCGCGACTCACCATAGGGTCTGTGAGTCGGGATCAAAATTTCTAGATCTGGTTCAAAATAACCGATCCAAACCATCCAATATGATCTCCCTATTGAAATCTCCATGCAGAACAAATTTTACATTTTTTTGAAATTTTTAAGTATTTTTTCTGATTTTTAAAAACTGCTGTTTTTGAACGGTTCAGAACTAATTAGATTAACGATTTTCTAAAATTTCAAAAAAATGCTTAAAAATTTCTAAAAAATGTAAAATTTGGTCTGCAAGAAGATTTCAATAGAGAGATCGTATTGGACGGTTTGGATCGGTCATTTTGGACAAGATCTATGAGTTTTGAGCCCGACTCACAGACTCTCTGGTGAGTCGCGACTCACCATAGCAAAACTATATATATATATATATATATATATATATATATATATATATATATATATATATATATAAAGCTAGCGATAGCCCATAGGCGCATGTGTAGCTAGGGTTTACCAAATGGGGCGGGGCGGGGCGGTCCAACCCGCGGTGGTCCACAGGTTAGGACGGGGCGGGTTAGGAACGGTCCACGGGTTAAGACGGGGCGGGTTAGGACGGTCCATCCTAGAAATTTTGGCCCTAACACTTCCTAAACCCGCCCCATGTAACCCGCACGGGTTATTACGGTCCGGTCCGCCGGTTTTTCATTTATTTTATTGCTTTTTTCGTTTATTTTTTTGCTGTTTTTTTGCGGTTTTTTTTGCGTTTTTTTTGTTTTTTAAATATTTTTTTCTATTTTTTATTTTTTCGTTAATTATTTTTATTTTTTAATTTTGCATTTTTTCTTTATTTTTTTACTTATATTTTCTGTTTTTTATTTTATTTTTTTGTTTTCTCATATTTGATTTGCAATTTTTTTATTAAATGAAAAAAAATCAAATATAATTATATAAAGTTACCCTCCTCTTTTTTTCCGGACTCGGGACCGGCTATGCTATTAAATTATTTTATAAAATAATAACATAGGCGGAGTTCTAACTTTTTTTTTGTTAGTAATATTTTTTAATGAATAAAATTAATTTAGATGAAATTAAATTAAAAGAGTTTAGAAATTCATACCACCATTACCAAATTAATTTAGCACGGGCTTAAGACGGGTTGACGGGGCGGGACAGTCCGGTCCACGGGTTAAGACTGTATGGATTAACACGGGTATTTTTAGAGAGGGCGGCCCAAACCTGCCGTAGACCCGTCCCGATCTAACCCTTCAATCCATCGCGGTCCATGGACGGTCCGGGACGGTCCGGTCCATGGGACGGATTTGGGGCGGGTCGGGTCTGACTTGGCGGGTTTTTGGTAAACACTATGTGTAGCCCGTAAAAACTCCAAATTTGGACATCATAAGAGCCTAAAAGGCATTAGTCATCTTTTACGTCATTACGTGCCACATTTATCTGGGCTGCACTAACCTTTAATTCAAAGAGAAATTTCTAAAAACCGATAGATGGGCCGTGCCTGGTGGGCCATAAGTGCAAGTTGGGAAACAACCCTAAACGAATAGGAGTCGTATCCTCTGGATGGTTTAATAAAACCATCCAGTGGACGTCTCTAGATCCGAGCCGTCCGATTTAATCTCAACGGTTAGATTTTTTCGAGCCTATCAATTCTGGTATTATGCACGGGGCATTCATATCCATTGAGATTAAATCAGACGGCTGAGATCGAAAACCATCCACTGGATGGCCATCCAGAGAATGCAGAGTCTAAACGAATAAGCCTGGCAAACGTGTGAAACAGACACATAGAACAACCCCGTTCCATTTTCATTATGTTTCAGTAAACAGAACAAAATCACTGTTTCATTTTCGTTCCGTTTCAGTAAATGAAATATATTTCCGGTGCCATTTCCATTCTGCTTCCTATTTTCCATTATAATTCCTTATTTTCGTGTTCCATTTCGGTAAACGGTATAATTATCTATTTCATTTCCGTTCCATTTTTTAAAACGGTAGAGAAAATTTTGGAGTTGTGTCCTAGAAGTCAATATTTAATGACTTAATTTCTTAGTTTATGTTGTTGATGATATTTGATCATTTGTTCCTAGAGTTTATTACTGACAGATCATTCAGGTTGAGGATCTGAATTGTAGATCTATGTGGATCATTCATTAGAATGACAGTAATAAATCTAAATCGTCCGTAATCTTGATAATTAACAAGGAACATTAATTATCATAAATAATTAGTATGCAAGTTAAGTGATGATTAAGTTCTACAAATCATAGGTAAGGTGTTACCAACTTAATTGCATATGTGTATGTTATTAGAACATAGTACATGACATGACCCAATGAAATAAACATATGGATTGTGTTGTGTGTCATTGTTTATTTCATATGAGTTTGATTCTAAGTTTGAGATGGTTTATTTTTTCTACATAAGGATAGGTTCAATAAATATCGTCTACCGTTGATTCCTGATAAGGACTGATATACGGACTTTATTTATGTTCTCTTGAATTGTGTGGGGAAAGGTTGTTCATCAAAAAAACCGTATGTCCCTCATTAATTCACTTAGTGAGTGATGATATCTGTTTGGGCCCCTTGATGGAGTTGGATTGTTTGGCCAACTTGTACAATCAACTCTAGATCAAGAAATGTATAATCTGCAAGAATGACACATTCCTATCTTGGATGATACAGTGATGTCATGTGACATAAGAATCAGACAAGGAGATACTTTTATTTCTTATGCAGGATTGAGATATTATAGCAGTACATTATTTATGCGAATTCGGAATCAAAACGTGTTGCTAGATACCGCTTATGATTATTAGAATTAAATAGCGATTTAATTCCATGGCCAACGTAGCATAAATCCTCAAAGGGTCACACAAATAAGACTTTAATCACACAGTGCATTATTTATTTATTCGCAGCAGTGTATTGCGAAAATATGATAAGTTGATTAATTCATTATATACCGTTGCGAACCGTTATAATTAATTAAGTCAAGGAGATCATATAGAAATAAATTAATGCATTAACTAATTCTAAAATAATTATTAATAAGTTAATAATTAATTTGGTTCAACACAATTTAATTATAGGAATTAAATAGAGTTTATGGACCTTTATTTAATTAGTAAATTAAAGGCCCGATTTGAGTACAAGAGAAAGATCCATTAATTAATTGAATTAGTGGACATTTGACACGCCACAAAATGGACTTGATAGCCCATATAGTGGCTGCCCTAATAGGGATAAAAATGTCCCTAAAATTTGTGGAGTGGTTGGTCTATAAAAGGAGATCATTTGGAGAGAGAAATCCTAGCCACCATAGTCTTTTCTCTCTCTCTTTCTCCTAGAACGAAAATTAGAGAGAAAATTTCTAAATTTTCATCTCTTTCTCTTGCTCTTTTCCACCTCATCTAGCTCATTTGTTGAGATTTCTCCCTTCTCCATTAATTAAACTAGTTAATTGAAAGAAGTAGAAGAGAGAAAACCTTGGGGATTAGTTACTCTCATCTTCCTTGCTAGCACAAGTTGAAAGAGGAGGTGATTAAACTTCTTGGTGGACTCGAGGCGGCCGCCGACGACTTGGTGGTGAAGGAGAGCATGTCACCGACTCTCATGTATTGGTCGAGCCTCGCGGATACGATTCCGCGAGAGGTAATCGATTCCTTCTCTTTTCTCATGTGTGTGTTGATTGCTTAGCAAGATCTTTTGTGCTTGATGTTTAATTAAGTTAATTAGTAACTAAAATTAAAAATTGAGCACTTTCTAACAGTGGTATCAGAGCTCTAGGTCGTGCTTAAGCATTTTAACACATAATTAGATGAGAAATGATTAATTAACACATGGATTAGTGATGCACTTGCTTGCTGTCTGGATCTGTTCTCTATTTTCGAGATTGTTTTGATTTTTTTTGCTGAGAAAAGATTTCAGAAAAATTTTATCTTTAATTTGAGGTTGTAGATCTATGAGATATGGTCTTTTTGCCACTAGTTTCACATTTTTCTAAGCTGTTATGAAATTTTGATAAATTAAACGGTAACGGTGCGCAGAACCAGTTTCTGTCTACACAGTTCTGTGTTTTTTGGCTTGAAGGATTTATTTTTCGAAAATAGCTATCTATTTTTCTTGGCTAGAAATCTTGTAAACTTGATTATTTTTCTGGACATGTAAAATTTGTTGCGTGCTTCGGATTTTCTTTGGGCGTTCAAGTCATGAGAAGTGAATCGGTTGTCAGATCTGTTTTTCCAACAAACTGATTGTTTGGATAAACTGTACTTATTGAGAACTTTTTATGAAAAAGTGTTTGAATAGAAAGTTTCTAATTGAAGTTAGGAATCTGTGAAAATTAGTTTCAAAAAATTTCATTAAGATTTGATATCTCAACTGAGTCAAAAGTTTTTAGTCGTCAGTCTGTTTCAGAACAGGACAAGTAACTTGTATGCTATTTATCTTAATGATTTTAAATAGAACTAGTTGATTTTCTTTTAATGGATTGGTAGCCAATAACATATAGTAGATTTATTATGTAAAGTGTTTGCATGAAATTATTTTGGAAGATGATCTTACAGACCAAAAGAGTTAGACAAAAACAGAAAATCGGATAACGGTATTTCGCACACAGTTTGACAATTTGTTAATTTTGTTTCTTTCTGATGGTAAGTGATTTCTCCCTGATATTTTGACAGGTAGTTACACTCATAATAGGGAGTATGCAGGATTTATTTCATATTTTTTAGAGATCGGAAAATTTCGGATTTTATCGGATCCTATTTTTAATATTTTAAATAGTTAAAATATTTTCTAATTAATCAAACTAGTTGAATAGTTAATTAGAATACTCCTTAATCTTCCTCCTTTCTGTTTTCAAATGTTGATTTGGCTTTTCAAATGGTTTAAGCAAATTGGTTGTTTAAAAGGTTTAATTTTTATGCGGAAAGATCCAAACTACAAGCGATGTGCAAAGAATCTAATTCATTGTTGTTGATTAAGAAACAAAGGGACATGTGCTAACTTTGTTTTGTAGGAAGGATCGGGGGTTTAGTATGGCTCAAGAAACCATGTCTTGTGTGTTGTAATTTGTGAATGCATGTAAATGAATGTATGTAAAGATTTTAGTGCCATGGTTAATTAATTAATAATGATTAATTTCTTAATGTAACTTGTGAGGCTTGCATGCCCCTGAGGCTAGGTGGAAATTAGGAATATTTTCACATGTATTTTTGTTCCTTTAATTATATAGGATATGATCCATATGATTAGTGGGAGGAACAATTAGATTAGTTTTGCTACATGGAGATGCGACGGAACTAACGCAAGCGGGAGCCATACAAACCCACAACAATGCTTGAGATGCTTATTATGTGAATGTTTGTGAATGCTATGAAATGTCATAGGATAGATATTGGTGTATGTTTACATGACTACCAAACAAGAGTTACATAATTATTTAGTTTGTTATTAACATATTAATTGAATCTTACAATTATATATTTTTATTACGATAAAGATTATAAACTATATATATAACGGTACGGGTAATTAACGAATACGAAATAGTCTTACCCATACCCTTATCCAATAAATTAACGAAATTTTTTTTATCCATACCCATACTCGATAACTTAACGAAATTTTTTTTTTATCCATACCCGTTTTATCGAATACGATACGGATAGGGTAAACGATTAAAAGGATACCATTGACAGTCCTATGAAAGGACGCCAAAATGCAGGTCACGTTCACACTTGTCAAGTTCAACTGATGCTTGACAAGTACAACGACATCCTTCAATAATAATAATCTCTAATGGGCCGTTTGGATTGCTTAGGAATAAGGAAGAATAACTCTTCCTAGGCGGAAATTTATTTCTAAGCATCCAAACGTGTTAGGCGTAAGGTGGGACTAGTTCCGCTCAGAATAGTACTCTTCCTAATACATTTCTTATTTTACCACACATTCATTCGTTATTCCTAACACATCATCCAAACAACATTTTTTCCGCCCGGAATAGCTTCTTTTCACTCTTCCCAAAGTTACACACTTTCCAATATTTTCTTCCTAAAATCCTTATTCCTTCCCTATTCCCATACCATCCGAACGGCTAAAGTATAACAAATAACAACAAGGACTGCTTGTTTTGTCTTTTCCTTTTTTTTGAGAAAACTTTTGTTTTTACCCCCTCCAGAGTAGGAATCGCATGCTATTTAGTTTTTTTTTTTTTTTTTTTTGGAAAAAATACTTCTTATGTACAAAATGCAATACAGGACTTCTGTAATTTTGTGAATATTGACCTACATAAAATTTTACCTGTCATAGATATGAGAAAATAAATAAGATGTGGTTTTAAAAAAGTTTTTTTTAGAGATGCTAGATAGAGGCTATCTAGGAGTGGTTTTAAAAAAGTTATGTCTGCTTTTATAAGGGTATGCTGGGTTCTTGGCGATAAGACTTAACTCAGAAAAAAAACAATACCTATTCTTATTTGGGTTACAATCGAAACATTTTTTTTTCTACACTAATATTAAATTAGTGCTATTTTACTAACTCAACATTTGAAAGAAACAGCAACATAAGTGCCTTCAAATTAAATTTTGGCTATGTTTGGAAAATGTGTAGAACATGGGTTCGTGAACTCAAAATTTGGGATTGGGTATTAAAAAATTGATTTTGCTGTTCGTTGGTTGGTGTTCGCGTATTCTCCGAAAAGTAGGAACTCACGAATAATTGGTGTTTGCCTAGTTCGCGAATCTAGCTTGTTGTTTGGTTCACGCCGAACTGGCTGTGTTCGCGAACAGCGCAGTACGTGTCGTTCCAAACATAGCCTTTATGGTTTAGAGAACAATTTCAGTATTTTCACATGCTAACCCGAAAACATATATATATATATATATATATAGAGAGAGAGAGAGAGAGAGAGAATGGCTAATGCGCCATCAATGGCACGTGCCATCGATTTTCTATCGACTCGTTTTTCGAGATCCAAAATTTAAATGGTCGATCCAAACCGTTTAAATTGATCACAATATTGAAATACCCTTGGAGACCAAATTTTACATTTTTTTAATTTTTTTTGCTATTTATTATGATATTTTCAAATTGGAGGCTGAAATACTCTAATCATAATAAATAGTAAAAAATATTCGAAAAAAATATAAAATTTGGTCTCCAAAGATATTTCAATATGGAGAACAACTTGAATGATTCGGATTGACCGTTCGAATTTTAGATCTCGAAAAATGACTTGATGGCACGGGACCCTCCGTGCCATCGATGGCGCGTTAGCCATTCTCATATATATATATATATATTACCATTTTTTTACGTTCCAGGAGTACACAAAAAGCGCGTATTACTGTCATACTCGTATAATTTCAAATCCTTTAGTGTTATGGTTATAATTTGTTGTTATTTGTGTCAATACTTGATATTTACGAAGTTCATGGAAGTCGCCATCGAATTGCTCCTCTTTCTCCCTGTTCTTGCTCAAATCAATCATTCTAGTCAACTCGCGCGGTCATCTCACATCTCAATCTCAATAAAAGAAGACTTCTATTAAAGCCAGAGTTGCCCAGAAGTCTCTCTCGCTCGCTCTCTCTCTCTCTCTCTCTCTCTCTATTTCTTCACTTGTTCGAGAAGTAACACCAGCACTTAACTGGCGGACTGATGCAATTTACTAAATAAGAGATGAGAAAATAAGCGCAAATAAGAACAAGTAAAACTGTACTCAATAATATTGAAATCACAACCAACACTTTATATATATATAAAGTTAAATCACCTCAAATAGACCTTAGGCCTTATCAAAAAAAAAAAAATAGACCTTAGGAACAGTGCCATTTTTCTTTTTCCGACTGAATTATCTGGACCGTCCATTCTGATCTTAGGGCCAGATTTGAGGGGTGCTTTACGGATGGTCGACACGTGGGCATGTACCCTCTCCTTCTCCTTCCTTGCTTTAGGCAAGTAAAATTTTTTATTGTTCTGTTTGCTTCTTTGATCTACCGTAAAAGATAATTTTACTTCATTTGCCTCAATTCTTTCTTTAGAGCTTGCAGCTTGATAATCGAAAACTTCACTGAAATTATAAAGCTGAACTTCGAGTTTTCAGGAAATCCTAACTGGTACCAATTCGATACCAAAGCTGGAATTGTTTAACTACATGGAGAAACGAAGATAAAAACAAAAAAAAATGACAATGAGTCCGGTGCATTGGATATTGGAAGATCACCACAGATTTATATTGCTGCCAATGAATCTTTAATTTGACAACAAGTTAATTTTGATTATGATCCTAATTTTAGGAATTGTCTTCAATGTCTTGGTGCAGGTGAGTGATTTCATAGACCTAACCGTCAATATAGACATAAGAGAGGGTATTCTTGGGATGGACAAGGATATTCTAAACAAGTTTACACGTGTAGCCTACCAGTATTAGGAGCATGAATGCTTTTGGAGACGATAAAGCTCAGGATCACAGGGGACGGAACAGCCGTTACAATTTATTGACCACATGAGAAGTTGATTAAAAAGATGAATGCAATGCTACTAGCTTCAAAATTAACTCAGTACAAACAGTAATGAAAAATGTATACTTCTGACCATGTACTTCGAGGTAAATTTTATAGTTGGATCAGTTTCTTGTCTGGGTCATAAATCTCGAGACTATTCAATTGTAATTCAATTAATGCAATATCTTAACAACGTTAGTTATGATGCGTTAATGTTTTTGCTATAATTTTTTTGTTTTTTTATGTGCGTTTTGATATGAAAAATGTAATCTAACAATTTGCGATACTAAAAGAAATCTTTCGATTGATTTTATGTATGATATTATTAATCGCTATGTTGATTACTTTATACAATAAACATATCTTGCCAGTTGTTACATCCGAACTGTAAAATGTTATGAATCAGATTCATACAATTATGAAGGAAAAAAAAAATCAATACTTATCCGATTAATGATGGCTTACAACATAGGTAAATAACAAACAAAGAAAGAGAAGATGACATGAATTGCACTCACATGTAGTTCGTAAAAATATAAATTATATGGAGTGGTTGCGACGAAGCCGCAACAGCAGAGTCTCCTAGTTCATATGAAACATCATAAACAATTCGTTAGCTAACATTACTATATTTTGTTGACAAGGTAGGTTGCAATGTATCATTACCTATGCGGTTTTGCAGGTCTGTGTGTGTAAGAGAGCAAATGGTCTATAAATAGCTTATTCTAATGAGAGAGATGAAAAAATATCAATTCAAATAAAAAAAAAGAATATTGTCCTTTATCCAAAGGAACGCATTTAAAAAATTCAGGTTCCCTCTTAACTAACCCAACTTGTATCCCCATTTTTTCATAAGATAATAATACCCTGAAATAATGACATTAATCAGCAAAATTTCAACCCAGTTAGCAACACCTAACTGAAAAACCAAACCTCCACGAAAAGCCCAAATTAAATTTTTGTCATGTCGGTTCATCAATACCAGTACTGATACCAGTATTATTATCACCGGCTGTATAATAAAGCACCTTCTGCACATAAAACAGCATATAAGCCTGAGACTCTCTAACAGTACTCTCTTCAACCTTAACCACCCATGCATCATCGCATTTATACCAACTATTATTAATCCTTAGGTAAGTCACATAGTGTCCCGCATCCAACCGGCCTGAATGTGTTACAACTGCAAAAATTTCAAACTCTGAGGATGCCCCACTGCTTATTCCAACTTCACTTCCTCCATTGTCGAGAATAGCTGTCAATAAGCGGTTGCCATACCGGCTCCTCAAAACAGATGATGACAGGTATGGTGCCATGTCCAGCGAAAACGGGAACTGGAGACAGCTGTCGATCTTGCGCAATGTTTTTTTCATTGTAGATTGCTCAAATCGTTTTACATGGAAGCACAAAACCAGGGGAAGTTTTCTGATGGACATCTGTTTCAGAGATTCTCGCCTCTCTTTGCATTTCTGGCAGTAAAATTTGTGTTCGTTGTCGAGTCTCTCAGGCCGCGTGAATTTCTCGAGGCACCGCATGAGGGTGGTTGGAGCTGAAAGATTCTTGTTGTGTTTTTGTTTTGTTTCTCTCTCACCGTTGCGAGCATTGTGGCGGGTAATATGGGTTGGATCAAGGTCCAAAGAGAGGTCGATGCATGGGTCATAGGTGGTGGAAGTGAAGCCACAGTAAGTGCAGGTCACATCTGATCTTAGGATGCCAGAGAAGACACGATGTGCAATACAACAGTCTCCTTGAGCTGATAAAGAGGGGAGAAGAACAGTATTCATAAGAGATATGGCAAAGGTTGCAATTTTGATTATATTAAGCCTTAATATCTACACTTGACCGTTAATTAAGTGCTGATTGTGCAATTTTAAGGATCAGGTTCACCCTCTCAGGCTTTTTTTTTTTTGTTTTTTTTTTTGCAAATCAAGGTAGATTTAACCTGATTATGCACTAATAAACCCCTCATTGTACATTGACAGCCCAAGCAATAATCACAATATCCACAACCAAACTGATTTTGCATCAATATAATTTCAACAGTGCAAGTAATCAGCAGTCAAGCCCAATGGTAATATGAAGAAAACCAAAAGAAATGCAAAGCAGTTGATAAAATTGCTAAATAGCTGCGATTTGCAATTTTAGCAAAATTCGATGAAGCAATGTACACACTTTTCTCTTTGTTAATCTTCAGGCAGATTATCACTATACTAGAAATTAACTAACGATTCACATATAATAGATACCATTATTATTTGAATTCTGTTGATCTTCAACCAGATTATCATGAATTCGATCGAGAACTGAGATGAAAAATTCATGTGCGTCTTGCTGCTCATAACTGGCAAGATCTGATGAAATCCTCCACCAACTGTGAAAAACAAACAGATTCAGAGAAATAAGAAGAAAGAAAAAGAGCTGAATTATACACTGCATCAGATTCACTTGTCCAGCGGAGCTTGCTTGAATTGTTATCAAATGTTACTAGAAGAAGCTGTAATTAATGCTGATTGCTTACGCATCGCTCATTCAAGAAGAAACACAGAAAATCAGTGGAAAAGGAAACAACAAGATGATGTATAAAATGAAGAGATGGTTTGACACGATCTATAGAGAGTATAGTAAAAATGTGAAAGAAGAGAAAAGAGAGAGAAAGCTGCAAAATTGAGTGGCATCAGAAAACGCGGGAGGAAGTAAACAAAAAAGAAAGGAATAAGGGTGAGCAACCTGTAGAGGAATTTGGCAGGAGTGAAGGGGGTGCGATCGCCGGAGAAAACAGCGGAGTAGATCTGATCGAGATCGCAAGCGAGACAGAGGTGGTCCCCATTGTTGGTGTTGTTGTCGGTCTTGTTATTGCGCGGTCGAGATCGCCTGGCGCAGAGGAACCTGTTGTGGCGATCGCTGAGGAAGAAGTTGCGGAGAGGCGGCGCATGGAGCAGCGCTTGCAGGACGGAGTTGATGAAGCAGGTGTTGCCCATGTTGTTTAAGCCTCTGAGGCCGCAGGGGTGGTTAGTAAAAGAGTGGAGAGGGGTGGATCGGGTGCGGATGAGGTGGGACTGGGAGGGATCGGGGCGCCAGTGGTGGAAGTCGACGCGGCGGCGCTTGCGAGTGGTGGAAGAGGAGGAGGAGGAGGAGGAGGAGGGAGAGGAAGAGGAGGAGGTAATAGGGAAGGCGTCGTGGAAGACGCGGAGGACGGTGGAGTCGAAGTCGCGGTCGTAGACCTGGTCGTGGCAGGAGCAGCAGAAGAGCTCGGCGCGGAGGAGGTCGACGGAGATGTGGTGGGCGGGGCCGGGGGAGGCGAGGGGGTGGGAGGAGGCGTGGGAGGGGCAGAAGACCTGAGCGCAGGAGAGGCAGGCGAGGAGGCGAGGAGCAGCGCAAGTAGAGGAGCAGAAGGGGCAGTGCGGGTGGGAGAGGGGGTCGAGGCGGATGGAAGGGAGGCCGAGGGGGCGGGCGCGCAGGCAGCGGCGCAGGTGGCGGAAGGGGCGGGAGAGAGAGGAGCGGTATGAGGCCAGGTGCGGGCAGGGGGAGGGGAACGACGCTGCAGGACCAGCTGGGGCCGGAGGTGATGACATGGGATTGGCCACTGATGCTTATGAGGGGATGACGCGGATGAGGCGGCGGCGGCGGCTGGGGACACTGCGAGCATCGACAGCCGACGAAGGAAGGAGACTAGACTTCTACACTAGGAAGATCAGAGATCGGGCGGCGGACATGTACTGATGTCTGATGTCTGATGGATGGGTCGCGCACTTTCTCTCTCTCTCTTTAGCTCACAGTATATCGTCCATTTTTTTATTTGTTTTTTAATTTTCCTTAATCATGATAGTGCATCTGGTCTTCTCCGGTTTTGCTTCTACTGGTCTCCTTCCTTTAGGGTGTCGGACCAATCCAACGACCAGCTTCTGGAGAGTGGAGACTCATCAATCAATTATTTTTTTACAAGTAATTAGAGTTTTTTTTTTTTTTCATTTGATTTGATAAATGTGGTCGCAATATGATATTTATGTCATTTACTGTCTAACCGACTTTTAAAATAATTTTTCTTATTCTCTTTTTTAAATTTATGCAAGCTTGGTTCTTTTTAGCGCCAATTACTTGAATAATACTATTTTGTTTTTCTTTTTACTAAGAGAGCCCGATAATAATGAAATACTGCAAGTTCAAAGTACCCTTCCTAAATGGAGACGGTCTACTGGAAAAGAAATAAAGGGAAGAGAAGAGAGTGGATAAAAGGTCTCTCGCAAATGAAACCCCAAGGCCCTATTGTCTAAATTTGCCAAATGTCAGTTCATTAATTTTCCTTTTCCACTATAATCTCGGTCAGGATATATCCCCGCTATCGTATAAAATTAGCAAATATTATTGAGGTCCTAGTATTACTACTATTGATATTATAATTAATTTGATTGATCAGTTCAATTTCCAAAGTATAAATAGTAGTATCCATAATAAAAATTCAGTATATCACCTCCCACGAAATTATTCATTTCTCATTTCAATCAAATATTTTTGCTTGTTTATTTAATTAATTTATTTTTTCTCTCTAACCACAGGCCCGTGGGCAACTTGTTTCCTTTTTAAAATTTAACGGCATTATTCAAATTATAGAGGAGGGTTCCAATGCCCACAATTTGAATGCCCCAAAACACACTTTTTGGTTGTTTTTTCAAAATATAAAATTTAAATTTCGAAACCAAACCGTTGATCTTATTCTATATAATAAGCGATGCATTTTCATATAAGCTTTATAAATTTTGAAGTTTATTTGATACTTGATCAAGTGATTGAATAATGAACGAATCTAGTTAAATATGATAGATAAATTCTAATATGTTCATATATTTATGCTCTTGATTAAGTATCAAATAAACTTCAAAATTTTGTAAAACTTGTAAGAAAATACATCGCTTGTTATATAGTATGAAGATCAATGGTTTGGATTTGAAATTTGAATTTTATATTTTGAAAAGAGAAAGTTTAATATGCACCATAGTGCATAAGGAGTTCTATGCACCACGGATTTTTTCGGAGGTAATTTTATAAATTGATAAATCTAATTTAACCAATCTAATCTACATATTGAAATCTCATAGCAAACCAAATTTTATAATTTTTGAAATTTTATTACTATTTTTTTCGAATTTTTTAAAACCTGTCATTTTTGGAAACAAACTACTATTTACAAATTTAAAAAATGGTAGGTTTCAAAAATATCGAAAAAAATAGTAATAAAATCTCAAAAATTATAAAATTTTGTTTTCTATAAGATTTCAATATGTAGATTATGTTAGAAAGTGCTCAATTTTCAATTTTAGTTACTAATTAACTTAATTAAACATCAAGCACAAAGGATCTTCCTAAGCAATCAACACACACATGAGAAAAAGGAAGGAATCGATTACCTCTCGCGGAATCGTATCCGCGAGGCTCGACCAATGCATGGAAGTTCATGGCGTGCTCTCCTTCGCCTAATCCTCCGTCGACGGCCGCCTCGAGTCCACCAAGAAGTTTAATCACTTCCTCTTTCAACTTGTTCTAGCAAGGAAGAGAAGAGCAACTAATTCCCAAAGTTTTCTCTCTTCTACCTTTGTCAATTAACTAGTTTAATTAATGGAGAAGGGAGAAATCTCAACACATGAGCTAGATGAGGTGGAAAAAAGTAAGAGAAAGAGATGAAAATTCTGAAATTTTCTCTCTAATTTTCGTTCTAGGAGGAAGAGGGAGAGAAAAGGCTATGGTGGCTAGGGTTTCTTTCTCCAAATGATCTCCTTTTATAAACCAACAATTTCACAAACTTTAGAGACCTTTTTACCCCTATTAGGGCAGCCACTATATAGGCTATCAAGCCCATTTTGTGGTGTGTTAAATGTCCACTAATTCAATTAATTAATGGACATTTCTCTTGTACTCAAACCGGGTCTTTAATTTACTAATTAAATAAAGGTCCATAAACTCTATTTAATTCCTATAATTAAATTGTGTTAAACAAAATTAATTATTAACTTATTAATAATTATTTTGGGATTAGTTAATGCATTAATTTATTTCTATATGATCTCCTTGACTTAATTAATTATAACGGTTCGCAACGGTATATAATTAATTAATCAACTTATCATATTTTCGCAATACACTGCTGCGAATAAATAATGTACTGTGTGATTAAAGTTCTATTTGTGTGACCCTTTGAGGATTTACGCTACGTTGACCATGTAATTAAATCGCTATTTAATTCCAATAATCATAAGCGGTATCTAGCAACACGTTATGATTCCCAATTCGCATAAATAATGTACTGCTACAATATCTCAATCCTGCATAACAAATAAAAGTATCTCCTTGTCTGATTCTTATGTCACATGATATCACTGTATAATCCAAGATAGGAATGTGTCATTCTTGCAGATTATACATTTCTTGATCTAGAGTTGATTGTACAAGTTGGCCAAACAATCTAACTCCATCAAGGGGCCCAAACAGATATCATCACTCGCTAGGTATACTAATGAGGGACATACGGTTTTCTTGATGAACAACTTTTTCCCGCACAATTCAAGAGAGCATAAATAAAGTCCGTATAGCAGCCCTTATCAGGAATCAACGGTAGACGATATTTATTGAACCTATTCTCATGTGGAAAAGTTGAACCATCTCAAACTTAGAATCAAACTCATATGAAATAAACAATGACACATAACACAATCCATATGTTTATTTCATTGGGTCATGTCCTGTACTATGTTCTAATAACATACACATATGCAATTAAGTTGGTAACTCCTTACCTATGATTTGTAGAACTTAATCATCACTTAACTTGCATACTAATCTTTTATGATAATTAATATTCCTTGTTAATTATCAAGATTACGGACAATTTAGATTTATTACTGTCATTCTAATGAATGATCCACAGAGATCTACAATTCAGATCCTCAACTTGAATGATCTGTCAGTAATAAACTCTAGGAACAAATGATTAAATATCATCAATAACATAAACTAAGAAATTAAGTCATTAAATATTGACTTCTAGGACACAACTCCAACAATCTCCCACTTGGCCTAGAATCAATCAGTAGTGACTTCTAGCCAGTGAAGAATTTAGACCGATGTCATATATCCATATATATACATGTCTCGAACCTCAAAAAAAATAATACTCTTAAAGCAAGTTACTCATACGTCCATCACGTATGGATGCACAACTGCATCTCGTATACTGTATAAGGTAGAGGTTATATCAGAGTGTTCGCTGTGTTCGCGAACCTATCCAATTTTCGACCATATACGTATAGATACTCCTATATATATGTTCTTGATCATCATCATATGAGATCAAGTGATAATGTCATAGATCATAGTTGGATCACCAATTTAATATTGGGTTCTTCAAGACTAAGCTATGGTTTGAGATGCGTATAACCATATTAGCTTGACTGAGAACATCTTGATCCAAACCATTCTTTTCGTTGTTTCACAAGTTCCTATGTATTTTGTTTTGGTGACGGAAACGGTTGTAATATCCTGTTTAGAACACTTTCTAAACTTACGACACCACCATTAAACAAAATATATAGCTCAATTGTGATTATATCAATCTTTCGAAAACTAGCATCAGTGCAACAGCTTACACGATCTTTCTTTCATCTTAAAAGATGGAAAAATCATATCACTCTTTCTCACAAGATACTCGAGGATATCCTTGACTATTGTCCAAATGTGTCTCTATTATCCATTTGATAACTGTTTATCATGCTCCATGGATACTACACATTGGAGCATGTGCATAAATATGGCGTACATAATGAAACTCATAATAAAAGAAAGCTTGAACTATTTCATGCACTTTTTCTCGAATTGAGTTGCAATAAACCAAGTCAAACTCAAGTCTTATGTCACATGATGTGGTTAGACATCCTTTCTCGGAGTTCACCATAATGTGTTACTAGAACACTTCGTCATTATATGCATATTAGCTCAAACCTAACATCCATCATAATCTATCTCCATAGATTTTGTTTCCTTGAATTTAGGTGATTTTGTCCAAGTTCTCTATTGAGAAAAATTCTCCAAAGAGATCTTGACAATATTCATTTCCTTCATATTATTTTCAATTAATATCTTGTTACTTTGTACAATACAAGTAACACAATCATGCTCCCACTGAATATATTGTCTATACAAGATGTTTTTGACGAAGTTCAACTCCTTGAATTCTTTGTCAAAACGTTTATTCCACTTTTCACAATACTTGTTTCAATCCATTAATAGATGCTTGAAGTATGTATATGTTTCTAGCAATACATCAAACACAGTCCTAAATTTGTATCGTATACACAACATCTTCCTTCATTCATTTGAAGAAGGCGGTTTTTTATGTTCCTTTACATATATCAATATATACGAAATATAACCGTTGCTAGAACGATCTCTATTGACTTATACATACACTACGCCACTTTTGATTTTTAAGACCTGTTATTTAAGGACCTTTAAGACCGGTTTGTATATGGTGCTAATAATATGTGGTGTTAAAAATATATAAAAAACTGGTGTTAAAAACGCGGTGCTAAAAACCAAACGGAATCCGATCAAAAAAAGAATGCGCAACTTTAAGACCGGTTTTTTATAAAAATCGGTCTTAAAAAATAAAACATTAAGACCGGTTTTTTGTTAAAAACCGGTCTAAATATTATTTGATTTTTTTCAGAATTTTTTTATAATTAAGACTAAGACCGGTTTTTTGTAAAAAACCATTCTTAATATTATTTTTTTTTTCCGAATTTTTTTTTATTATTAAGACCGGTTTTTAACTTAAAAACCAGTCTTAATACTATTTTTAAGACCTATTTTTAGTTAAAAACCGGTCTTAATAATTAATAATTAAAAAAAAAAAATTAATTTCGGGCTAGCACCATTTTTGCTAGCCATAATATTCATGCAATATTCAAATTCACAGCAATCATGCATTTATATATCACATATTATAACCGGGATATAACGGTATATGAGAGTTTTCATCCAATTTTTTAGAAATAGCAGGAACTTCATCAATAAAACCATCTGGTATTTCGTTCATCATTTCATCTAAATCATTTTCTCTATTATCATTTTCACAATATTGTTCTTGACTTACATTTTCATCCACAAATACCTCATCCCTTACATCAGCCCCCCAATCATTTTGTACACTATTTTCTGAATCAGATCTATTAATATTGCTAGTCGCAATATTTAAATGATCTTCCAACCTTTCCCCATGCAAAACCCACCGGATGTATTTAGGTGTTGTCATCCATCCACGCTCAATCAAATGTGATCTAATCTTTATACTATCATGTCTTTGTAAGTTAACACAACGTTTACAAGGACATAGAATTCTGGGCTTTCCAGTCAACTTCCGATTTTCTTCTGCACATTTTAAGAACTCTTCAACAACTCCAACAAATTCACCTGATATCCTCGAATATTCATACATGTACTCCTCCTTCTGATCCATCTGTATAGATAGAAATGTATATCCAAAAGTCAGGGTATGAAATTTATAGGTTCAATGCATTACATTAGGTTTTTGGGCCGGTTACCATCCTAGCCCACTCTTTGGATACTCTTATCTCATTAGCGAGCGTACGTTAGATGCAATTTGTTGTCTGAAAAAAATTTGACAGCATTTCCCCTTATGTTCCCTGAATACGCCAACACACGATTGCTCGTGTTTACGTATCCGTGGGAAACATAAGAGAAATGCCGTCGAATTTTTCTCAGACAACAAATTGCATCTAACGTACAACTCGCTGTCCTAAATGAGACAAGAATATCCAAAAAGCAGTACTCCCGACCGGGAGTACTATCCGAGATTAATCCCTAATGGATTAATTTCGGACGGGCACAACCTAAAATAGTTCAAATTCCGGCAATTTGGACCTATATGACAATACAACTAATATATGCAAATGTCAAATGATATATATATGCACATACAAATTAGTAAATTAACGAATTGAAATCATTGAGGGTTAAAATAGAAAATTACCGAAATTGTCTTATCTTTTTCTTCCTCTTCAATAGAATAATCTTCTCTTCCTCTTCCTCTTTCTATTTTATCAAATCAAAACGAAAAAAATCAATTAAAAAAACAAAAAATTGCATAATTAATAAATAATAAATAAAACACTGAATAATTCAAGAATATACCTCAAAAATGAATTTTTTTAGCTTGTGGTTGATCTCCTTTTCCTTCTCTCTTGATTTTTCAATTTTTCAAAATTTTTCGAGATTTTTAGCTATTTTTTTTGTTTGGTTTTAGAGAGAGAATAAGACTCGGTTTTTAAAGAAAAAAAACGGTCATGAATTGAATGTGTGGACAGAACAATCAATGAGGGAAGAAGATAAGAAGAAAAATCTGCTAATTTTTATGACCGATTTTTTATAAAATATAAAAAACCGGTCTTAAAAAGTCAACCGAAAAAAGAAAAAATTGCTGTTTTTTTAGACCGATTTTTATAAAAAACCGGTCATAAAAGTTTTGTTTTTAAGACCGGTTTTTAATAAAAAGCCGGTCTTAATAAAAACTGATTTTTTGATTTATTTTTTGATCTCTTTAGGACCGGTTGTTTATAAAAAACCGGTCTTAAAAACAAACCTTTTAAGACCGGTTTTTTATAAAAACCGGTCTTAAAAAAAAACTGCAATTTCAGATTATTTTTGAGAACTCTATAGGACCGGTTTTTTTTAAAAACCGATCTTAAAAAAAATTCTGACAATATCGAAATTGCCACTGAATATATTTAGAACCGGAATTTTTAAAAACCGGTCTTATTGTGGCGGTGCTAAAAATATTTTCTGGTGTAGTGATAGCTACAAGCAATAAACCGTGCTTAGAATATAGTCAACTCGTTATCGACTTAGACACAAGCGCAAAACTGTGCTTTGTGTACAGTCGATCTGCCATCCATGTCAATCTTTCTTTAAAGATCTAAATATTCTTGATGGACTACTCCTTCATAAACATTAACCAAGGTCTATATCTTGTTGGTATACATGGATTACTTTTAAAGATCATATGGATTCAAACCATACCTGTGGAATCGGATTCTTCCATCGTTTCTTTATTTATCAACGGGTTCTCATATGTCAAGTACGAGAATATCGTGAAGTTTATGTACCTTTCGGTCTAGGCATCACTATCGTTGACCTTTGTAGGATTGATGCTTGAGGTTCATGAACTATTTCTACAACAACTTGTAGAATAAGTTCTTGATCCTAATATATCGCACGAGTTTCTCAAAACATCATCTACAGACGAGATGTTTGAGTACTCTTTAGAAGCGAGCGTGCATATAAACTTTCTTCTTTCACAACTGCTTGTGAATGAAGTTCCGCTCAACTCCCACTAAGCACCATATTTGGAGTGACAAGTTTCCCATAAGAGTACTTCTTGTGGTGACGCATAAACCCCTTTAATGCTCATTTTGCTCCCACTACTTCTTTTTAAGAGAGTTATGCTCCAAGATTACGTCATGATGAGTAACAACTACTTTGTTCTTATCATGTTCGTATAAGTAGTAACTTTCGGTCAGTTTAAGGTATCCTACAAAACATTAAGCGTCCTATTTGGATTTAAGCTTATCAATCAACAAACTTGAAATAAGTTTCTTAACACTAGATCTTGAGAAATAACGCACTTAGAGATCAAATCTCGTAAGATATTTTTCTCAACAGACTATGATGGAACTTTTATTCAGTGTAAACAATATTGTCCTAAAAAATAAATCCCTAATATGAATTGAATAAGTCAACTTGATTTATTACCGATCGAATGATATCAAATAATGTTCGATACCTCCATTCTTGGACATATTATTCCAATATAATATTCCTCATGAAGCGAGTTGTGAAACGACTTTCATATTCTTTAGGTAATATATCAAACTATATGACTTAACTATTTACCATGATCCGTCGTAAGACTTTTATTTTTCTTGAATGGTCTTTCAACTTCAGTCTTGAACTCCTTTGAACATGTCAAAAGGTTCATACTTATACCATATCAAATAGATATGTTAATATCTACAATGATCGTTGGTCAAGTAGTAAAGTATTAACAACCTTTCATAACACAAAGTGCTTATAGGTCAATATACATCAATATGTTTAAGTCCTAATTAAGTCACTTGTCCTTAAACCTTCGTAGGTTAAAGACGCTTTTGTTATTTAACAAACATGATTCGCATATTTCAATTGATTCGCAATCGAATTGAGTTACGAGCTCTACGTTACATAGACTCTCATAATGCGATTCTCGTTTATTTATGATTAAGCGGTCATTTTACATTAAAGTCAAATACTTACGTGAAGTCTTGTGTATCATATTTGTCATTCAACACTTGTTTATCTATTTCAAGCAAATTCAATCAAGATGCATGAAATCATATAAACAAATTCATAATAAGAGAACAACATTTCTCTTTTACAAAACATTATCATCTATCATCAAGTATGAAGTGTAGATAAGAGTTTTTGAGATATCAGGAATAGGGTATACAACATTTAATTCCTAAACAAACTAAAGATAACTCTACGTATTCAATGGTAATGGCTTAGACGAACAAGCCATTTCCAAAACGGAGTTTACTTTATTTATTTCGAACTTTCTCTTATTCTTCATTGCTTACACATTTCGTTAAATGCGAGCATATGAACTAGTACCTAATTACTAGTGTGAATTAGAGATAACGAGATAATTTGAATGACAAGCACCTTAAAGATTAGAACATTTCTATTTATCATAATCATGGTATTTCAGACAACCTTTCAAATGCCTCCATAAAACGGCAAATGAAACATCTCATGCGACGCACGGTCTCAAATGAGTGTCTCGAAGTCTCAACTCATACTTAGCGAAGTATTCCTTTAATATTCGACTAATTACCTTTTGCACAAACAAGTGTGCAAAAAATAACATCATATCCTTCATTACTAAGTAAGAAATTGCATGACAATATCAACGATCCTTGATAATGGAGATCTTAACATCTCTAGTTGGCAATTAGCTACTCATACCTTTCGGTTTGTAAGCTAATGAAACATTCATATAAAAGAAGAATCTCTTGGTTAACTCATACTATTTTACTCTATCATAAATGATCGAGTCGATATCTACTTTCTCTAAAACATTTTCTTGAGTAAGTGGATGAGAACGCACGAGTCATATCTAGTCCGTATGAATTCTCCAATTCAAAAGTCTAGAAATTCCAAAATGTGGATATATGCATCTGATTTATTGAATAACTTTTCGCTAAAAGTCAATCAATCATTGCGATGCTATGTTCGGGAAGTTGAGGAAAAATTGTAGGAATAAGCATGCTCAAATTTCTTTTCACTAAGATTATGTCTTAGGAATCGGTACTATTTCTCCAAATAAATACCTTTAGAAACGAGTTTGTTCTTTTCAAAGATTGATCGCAACAAAATTAACACGTTTAACTATTAGAGATATGTCCTAGAAGCCAATCAGTTGGTGGCTATTATATTAATTTATGTTATTGATGATACTTGATCATTTGTTCCTAGAGTTTATTGTTGACAGATCATTCAGGTTGAGGATCTGAATTGTAGATCTCTGTGGATCATTCGTCAGAATGACAATAATATATCTAAAGAGTCCATAATCTTGATAATTAACAAGGAACATTAATTATCATATAAGATTAGTATGCAAGTTAAGTGATGATTAAGTTCTACAAATCATGGGTAAAGAGTTACCGACTTAATTGCATATGTATATGTTACTGGAACATAGTAGAGGACATGACCCAATGAAATAAATATATGGATTATGTTATGTGTCATTATTTATTTCATACGTGTTTGATTCCGAGTTTGAGATGGTTCAGTTTTTCCACATGAGGATAGGTTCTATAAATATCGTCTAACGCTGATTCCTGATAAGGGCTGCTATACGGACTTTATTTATGTTCTCTTGAATTGTGCGGGGAGAAACTGGTCATCAAGACAACCGTATGTCTCTCATTAGTTCACCTAGTGAGTGATGATATCCACTGGGCCCCTTGATGGAGTTGGATCGTATGCGCGCAACTAGGCGATCAACTCTAGATCAAAAAACGTATAATCTGCAAGAATGACACATTCCTATCTTGGATTATACAAGAATATCATGTGACATAGAATCAAAACAATAAGATACTTTTTCTTATGCAGGATTGAAGTACTGTATTGGTACAGTATTTATTTATGCGAATTGGGAATCATAACATATTGCTAGATACCGCTTATGATTAATGGAAATAAATGGTGATTTATTTTCTATGGCCAACATAGCATAAATCCTCAAAGGGTCACACAAAAAGGACATTAACCATACGTGTATTATTTGTTTATTTGCAGTAGCGAGTACTGCGAATATATGATAAGTTGATTAATTAATTATATACCGTTATGAACCGTTATAATTAATTTAACTCAAATGGATCATATAGAAATAATATAATGCATATGCTAATTTCAAATTAATTATTAATATGTTAATAATTAAGTTAGTTCAATGTATATTTATTATACTGAGCTAATTGGCCTTTTAGTTAATCAGTTAACTGAAAGTCCGATATGAGACGAATTAAAGGAGTGATTTAATGGACCATTATATCATGTGGCCTGGCCCACATGAGGGCTGAAAATTTCAGCCATGATAGGGGCAATTTCGTCCAGGAGAAAATAGGAAGAGAGAAATCTAATTATGAAAACATTCCATATATATATTGATTGTTTCTTTGGGAACAAGTTAGAAAAAACCCTAGCAACATTCTCTCTCTTCCTCTCTAGACCGCAATACTATTCACGGTTACTGTTCATCAAGAGAGAAAAATGATTTTCTCTCATTGATTGCTCTCTTTTAATTGCTCTCTTAGCTCATGCGTTGAGCGATTCTCCTTCCAGTTAAACAGTTAATCGTGCGAAGGAAATCAAAAGGGAATTAGCTATCGTATCGGACAAGCTAGCACTTGTCTTGAGACTTTGGTTAATCTTCTAGGTGGACTCGAGGCAACCGGAGGCAGTCAAGAGGGTGACGAGCACGCCACCGACTCCAAGAGATTGGATTCAAGCCTTCCGAATACGATTTCGGAAGAGGTAACCTCCTACGCTTCTCCTTTTACGTGTTAAATGACTTGAATAATTAGATCAGTTTTTTCGTGCGTTTTAGTTGCTTATTAAATATTAATAAAAATTAAAATTACACATGGACTTGAGTTCCTAACATTAACATCTATAATAATTTCAATTTAAGGTCATTTAGTTTATGCAATGTTTTATTTATAACAAATAAAACTCCCACTACATTTATTTAATATCCCAAATGTAGTTGGTTCTCCGAGATCCCCGTTTTCATCAAGTAGAGCCTGCTATGGCACGTCACCCTACTTAACTAGACAAGGTAGGTTCTCCAACCAATCATATCAACCATATGATTCTTGGTTTGTGAATATCTATATATATTTACAAACTTCGCCCCGATGTCCAAACTCTAGTTGGGTCCATCGATAAGCAACATCTCTCTATTTACTCATAACAAATCTATTTATTTGTACTCCGACTATCAAATTGACAACCATGACGTCCGCTTGGGCGGACCGCGTCATGAGAGGGCAATTGACGTGAAGGGGATGGAGAGAAGGAGGATGGTCGACTTAATCAAATTAAATAGGGACAAACAATTATGTGACTTTTGTTTGTTGGTCGTGTAAACATACATCCATACCTATCCTATGATATTCATAGCATCCACAAACATTCACATAATAATAAGCATCTCAAGTATTGTTGTGGGTTTATATGGCTCCCGCTTGCATTAGTTCCGCTGCATCTCCATGTAGCAAAACTAATCTAATTGTCCCTCTCATTAATTATATAGATCCTATCATATATAATTAAAGGAACAAAAATACATGTGAAAATATCCCTAAATCCCTCCTAGCCTTAGGGGCATGCAAGCCTCACAAGTTACATTAAGAAATTAATCATAATTAATTAATTAACCATGGCACCAAAGGCCTTACACACATTCATTCACATGCATTCACAAATTTACAACACACAAGGCATTGGTTTCTTGAGCCATACTAAATACACGATCCTTCCTACAAAACAAAGTTAGCACATGTCCCTTTGTTTCTTAATTAACAACAATGAATTAGAGTCTTTGCACATCGCTTGTCGTTCGGGTCTTTCCGTATAAAAGTTTAACTTTTAAACAACCAATTTGCTTAAACCATTTGAAAAACCAAATCAACATTTGAAACAGAAATGAGGAGTATTAAGGATTATTCTAATTAACTTATTCAACCAACTTGATTTATTAGAAAAATATTTTAACTATTTAAAATATTAAATAGGACTCGATAAGATTTGAAATTTTTCGGTCTCCAAAAATTATGAAATAAATCATGCATACTCCCTATTATGATTGTAACTAACTGTCAAAAAATCAGGAAGAGATCACTTACCATCAGAGAGAAACAAAATTAACAAATCGTCAAACTGTGCGCGAAATACCGTTATCCGATTTTCTGTTTTTGTCTAACTCTTTTGGTCTGTAGGATCATCTTCTAAAACGATTTCATGCAAAAACTTTACATAAAAAATCTACTATATATTATAGGCTACCAATACATGAAAAAAAAAATAACTAATTCTATTTAAAATCATCAAGATAAATAGCATACAAGCTACTTGCCCTGTTCTGAAACAGACTGACGACTAAAAATTTTTGACTTAGTTGAGATACCAAATATTAATGAAATTCTTTGAAACTAATTTTCACAGATTCCTAACTTCAATTAGAAACTTTCTATTTAAATACTTTTTCATAAAAATTTCTCAATAAGTACAGTTTATCCAAATAATCAGTTTGTTGGAAAACCAGATCTGACAACCGATTCACGTCTCATGACTTGAACGCCAACAAAAAAATCCGAAGCATGCAACAAATTTTGCATGTCCAGAAAGAGCATCGAGTTTACAAGATTTCTAGCCAAGAAATAGAGATAGTTATGTTCGAAAAATAAATCCTTCATGCCTAAAACACAGAACTGTGCAGCAGAGTACCAGATCTGCGCACCGTTACCGTTTAATTCACCATAAATTCATAACAGCTTAGAAAAAGGTGAAACCAGTGGAAAAAGAACCACATCTCATAAATCTACAACCTCCAATGAAAGATAAAATTTTTCCGAAATATTTTCTCAGCGAAATAAAGGTCCATAAGCTCTATTTAATTCCTATAATTAAATTGCGTTGAACAAAATTAATTATTAACTTATTAATAATTATTTTGGGATTAGTTAATGCATTAATTTATTTCTATATGATCTTTTTGACTTAATTAATTATAACGGTTCGCAACGGTATATAATTAATTAATCAACTTATCATATTTTCGCAATACACTGCTGCGAATAAATAAATAATGCACTGTGTGATTAAAGTCCTATTTGTGTGACCCTTTGAGGATTTACGCTACGTTGGCCATGGAATTAAATCGCTATTTAATTCCAATAATCATAAGCGGTATCTAGCAACACGTTATGATTCCCAATTCGCATAAATAATGTACTGCTACAATATCTCAATCCTGCATAACAAATAAAAGTATCTCCTTGTCTGATTCTTATGTCACATGATATCACTGTATAATCCAAGATAGGAATGTGTCATTCTTGCAGATTATACATTTCTTGATCTAGAGTTGATTGTACAAGTTGGCCAAACAATCTAACTCCATCAAGGGGCCCAAACAGATATCATCACTCGTTAGGTATACTAATGAGGGACATACGATTTTCTTGATGAACAACTTTTTCCCGCACAATTCAAGAGAGCATAAATAAAGTCCGTATAGCAGCCCTTATCAGGAATCAACGGTAGACGATATTTATTGAACCTATCCTCATGTGGAAAAGTTGAACCATCTCAAACTTAGAATCAAACTCATATGAAATAAACAATGACACATAACACAATCCATATGTTTATTTCATTGGGTCATGTCCTGTACTATTCTAATAACATACACATATGCAATTAAATTGGTAACTCATTACCTATGATTTGTAGAACTTAATCATCACTTAACTTGCATACTAATCTTTTATGATAATTAATGTTCCTTGTTAATTATCAAGATTACGAACAATTTAGATTTATTACTGTCATTCTAATGAATGATCCACAGAGATCTACAATTCAGATCCTCAACTTGAATGATCTGTCAGTAATAAACTCTAGGAACAAATGATTAAATATCATCAATAACATAAACTAAGAAATTAAGTCATTAAATATTGACTTCTAGGATACAACTCCAACAGATTAGATTGGTTAAATTAGATTTGTCAATTTACAAAAATACCCCCAAAAAAGTTCGCGGTGCATAGAACTCCCTATGCACTATAGTGCATGTTAAACTTTCTCTTTCGAAAAAGTAATAAAAAAGTGAATTTTGAGACATTTGGGACATTCAAATTGTGAACACCAGAACCTTCTCTTCAAATTAACACAAGAAAAAGCTTTTAGATTGTAGAGACAGTCTCTGATAGGGGTGCATAACGTCTAAAACGACCACGAAAGTGATCATTTTCGCTAACCGTTGCATTGATGTACGAAATTTTTGTACTTATTGCGTTGATTGTTTCATCCGTTTAACACATGTTGCGTCGATTGTTTCATTGACTAGAACGATCAAAACAGTTATAACCGTCTTTGACTATCTAACTGTTCTGCATTTTTATTAAGAGGCAAGAAAATAAACTATTCTGCATTTTTTATTAAACAGAGGCAGAGAATACAACACTAAAGTCGTGGAATTCATTAGAAACTTAAACGAAGAACACATCATACAACACAAATGATACAACAAAATACAACACTAAAATCTAAATGGACACTAAAGCAATGAAATACATCATACATACCAAAATACATCATACACTCCTTGATGCACCTAAAAACCAATAAATCTGTTTTACCAGAAAATCAAGTAAACCAGCATTAAAAAAAACAAGTAAACCAGTAAAAAAAAAATTAGTAAATATGTATAATAAAACCAATAAACCTGTTTTACCAGTAAATCTGTTTTACCAGAAAATCAAGTAAACCAGTTTAAAACCAGTATAAAAAAAAATCAGTAAATATGTTGTACTAGCAAAGCAAGCTACTACAGCTTCTGTCCTTATTAGCTTTTACCAGCAAATAGAGAAACAATTCAATTTGAAACTTTACAAAATCTTTTCCCATCTCAAATCAAAACCCATAAAATACTGACAGCAAGAAATCAAGTGAAAATACCAAACTCTTTTGCCATGGCAGGTTGAATCTTTGCTTGAACTTTGTCAGTTGTCAGCCGTCATCTCTTCACCAGCCGTCAGCCGCTTCCACTATTGTCAGTCGTCAGCAGTCTCCTCACCAGTGTGTGAGAGGGAGGCAGTGAGAAAGCCGAGGCTGGCCGATTCGAGGTTGCACTTCCCATGCTCGACAGCCTCAAGGTTGCCTTGCCATGCTCGAGAAAATGACTGCTTAAGCAACGATAGCCGGTCTTTCTCTGAAAGCTGGAGTAGGCTTTTTCCGAGGCGGCGAAAGAGGAGGGAGGATGGTCGGAGGTGTTATTTTTGTTGGAAGGGCAAGAGGAAAAAGGATAGGGTGGAGGGCTCAGTTGGAGAAAGAGGAGAGGAGAGGCAATGCTGTGCTCGATCGGGTGAGAGTGGAGGCGAAGGAGAGGGGAGGGAGGCGATCGGAGAAGACAGAGTGAGAGAAGGAGAGAGAAGAGAGGGGTGCGATGCATAATTAGATTTTATCGAAGACACTCCTTGTTCTCTCCGCCTCACTCTCTACAATCAAATAACAACAGCACGGTAGAATTTTCAGACGAAATTCGCAAAATAAACGACCACTAAACGTACCAGTTTCGCTAACCGTTCTGTTCTGAGACGAAACAGAATTTCTATTTGCGTTAGTTGTTCCGTTCCTTAAACGAAACCGAAATCCTTATCCGTTACCGTTTCGTTTCGGACGAAACGAAACGAAAGAACGGTCGAAACGGCTACCGTTTTCAGCCCTAGTCTCCGATTAGTCGGTCACCTCGATTTAAGGGCCATCCCAAAATTTTTACAAAAAGGCCCAATAGAGAATTGACAAAGTTGAGAGTAGTGAGAATTGGCAAATTTACAAGCCGACGCATGTGTCCATTGGTAGCAGACATGTAATGTAACCCAGTTAGGCATCATGTCTGAGAATAAAAATGAGTGAATGACGATTTCATAGGTTTTACTTTGAATGTTATTGGGCATATGCATATCACCGTATTAACAGGTTGGTGTTATTAAAGAGAAGGAACAAAAAATGAAAAAGAAAGATAACAGCGCCTGACTTTATAAACAGAAAAGTATATCAGCGGTTTAATCATTGACTAGAAAAATGCCAAATAATAGCCAGGTAAATTCTGGGATTATTTTCCTGCAATTCTAAATAGGAAAGATATAGCTAGGAAATCAGACATCCTAATAACATCACGAAGGTTAATGATCGTCATCACTACAGTAACTTCAAATCACCAACAAAGCCAAGTGATCAGAAGAAATGACACCATAAATAAACTTAAAAGTTGGTGTAATGTGGAGGGGTAACTGATAAAAATGGCATAAAACTAAGAGCAAGATCTAAAATATTATGCCAGGTCAGCTAGCTCGAATGATTTAGCAACTGCCCTTGACCAGCTCTCGCGTCTCTTTGTGCGCTCAGCCTCTTCAACTTTCGGACGAAAGATTGTGGTGTTCTCCTTGTGTAATCCCTCAAAAATTTGCGACTCAGTCCAGACGCCGGCCGCCAACCCAGCAGCATAAGCAGCTCCTAGTGCGGTTGTTTCTATGTCAGCCGGCCTCACCACTGGACTTCCCAATAGATCAGCCTGTGCAATTCAAGAAAAGCTATTATCAGAAAATGCAACTAAGCAATGAAACAGTTAATTATCTACTACCGAATAGCAAAGAACCCCACGATTTAAGGATCAACAATGAACCATCTTTTAAATCAGCAATCGTAAAGAGCCCAACAAAGGATCAGCAGTTGTAATTAGCCAAACATTAGAGAGAAGAAGAACAAGAGACTCAAATTATTCAGATGTGCTTAAGTGATGGCCAAGAATAACCCTGCACTGAAACAAGGTTTGAATAGCATGACAAGATACCAGGATGACACAAAAGCTGCACATGACCAAGCACCCAAATACATAAACTTATATACCTTTCATTTCGACTTCTTACTTGGGCAGATATATGAAAGCATACAATCAAGTTTTGGCCAAAGAACAAAATGCAAAGTAACAGCTAAAATCGAGAAATCAGAATATTTCTACAATAAATGGCTGACTGTACCTGAATCTGCATAAGGAGGTTGTTTACAGTGGCCCCACCATCAACCCTCAGCAAGAATTCACCACTCTCACTCCTCACCTCACCTCCTTCTCCTGCATCCTTATGCATTGAACTCAAAACATCGTTCACTTGAAAACACATACTTTCCAACACTGCCCTTGCAATATGTGCCTTATTAGTGTACCTTGTAATCCCAACTAGTACCCCTCTGGCATCGTCCTTCCACCAAGGTGCAAACAGCCCATTAAACGCCGGCACAAAATAAACCCCACCTGTGTTTGAAACTGACTCTGCTAGTCCTTCTATTTCGCTTGCAGATGAGATAAGGCCAAGGCCATCTCTTAGCCACTGGACGGCTGCACCAGCTATTGCAATGGACCCCTCCACGGCATAGTTGGTCTCGGCCTCAGGTCCAAGCTTGTATGCAATAGTGGATAATAAACCATGGGATGACTTCACACTTTCGGTACCAGTGTTTAACAGAATAAATGCACCAGTACCATAGGTACTCTTGGCTTCTCCTTTTTTACACAGTTGACCAAGCATGGCAGCATGTTGGTCGCCTAAGCAGCCCGTGATCGGTACACCTGCTAATGGCCATCCCTCAGCTATGATACCAATTTCTTCAGAATTGCTGATGATTTCTGGTAGCATCTCTAGAGGAATCCCAAGGGTATCCAAAGTAGGTTGGTCCCAATCAAGGGTTTTTAGATTCATCAACATGGTACGTGATGCATTTGAAACATCAGTGACATAGGATGCAGCCCTGTATCTGCCATCCCGAGTGGTACCATTGTGGCCACCTGTCAGGTTCCAGATCATCCATGAGTCAATAGTACCAAATAAGGCATCACCAGTACGAACGGCATTTTGTACAACTTCAACATTTTCAATAAGCCAGAGGATTTTCAAGGCACTAAAATAGGTGCTTATAGGCAAACCACACGTGTCAACAAAGTGAGTTCGGCCGCCTGACAACTCCTTCTCTAGTCTCCTGCATATCATTCAAACAGGTCCAGAGTTGTCTTTACTCTTTGCTTATGAAAGTCAAGCTATTCATTCACACTGGAAGGTGAATTAAAAGGCATAAAGATTATTATGAACCAATTTGAAAAATCAAAGTTTTTCCTACCTTTTTTCTCATGTTCTTAGGTAATATCAAAATTATCTTTCTTTTTGTAAATTGTAGAGCATACTATGTTTCTCCACTCAAAGTAAATTTCTAGGGTTATGCATTAGATTTTTGTGATTTACAGGGATCTGGTGGGTCCCTATTAATTACTATGTTTTTTTATGGTTAAAATTTTAGTTAATTTATCAGCAGATACTGAGTAGTCAATAGTACAAAAATTGATGATTAAGATGATTTTTTGACTAAATAGTACTCACTACAATTACACAAGCAGTCAGACAATAGAGAGAACATACCGGCAGATTGAGCTGGTGCGCACATCCATCCAGACAATGGCGTTGTAAAGAGGCAACCCAGTGGCTTTGCTCCATATAACGGTAGTCTCTCTCTGATTAGTGAGCCCCACACCCTTCAGTCCAGCTTCCACATTGTAACCAGCAACTGTTGCCTTGTCGATTGCTTTTGCCATGCATATTTTCACACTCTCTAAGATCTCCACTGGGTCGTGCTCTACCCATCTGTCAACAAGCACAGATACAAATGAATTAAAAAAAAATTGCAAGAAAAATAGTGTTAAACAACAATTCCTGAGAAACTAAATAAGACTGTTCATTTTTAATTCCTATAACAAAATTCAGCCTAATCGGATAACAGCTCAATTCTGTTCTGGACAAATTAATTAGAGATAAAACTTAATTTTCAGTAAAAGACTGGTGCTGAACTCGAAATCAATAAAAAGCTTTCTTCACTGATATACAACAAGAACAAGTATTTAAAAAGAAACTCTCTCCGTCTCCGGCTCACTAAAACAAATAAGACCAGACCACAAAGCAAATATTAAAAAAGATAGCAAGTGCCTAGAATAAATATCAAATTCACTAAATCAAGCTAGATAAGATACGCCTAGCTAGTGTGGGGAGGCTGCTTTGGGCTTGTTAATTTTCTCTGTACACTGGAATGAAACTTTTTAGACAAAAATACCCCTGGTGCTGAGCTCTCCAACAAATTATTAAAAAGATTATCCCTATCGATAAATATAAATATGGTCATGTTGTCTTACTTGTTCTCAATTTGTCGTAACAATTTGTTTAATTACTTACTAGGCTGACACAATTATGTACTGAAATCCAATTTGAATTGAAATCTTTTAAAAGTTTAAATTAGTATTTTTTTTTTTTTGTTTTGTATTAATGTGTTTACATAGATATATTCTGAAGGTTGACATGTTGACTAGAATTAAAAGACCTGAGAGAGAAATCAAATAAGGAGTCCACAATTGTTCATGTTTTTCATCAATTAAAAAAGAAGAAAAGAAAAGATGAGAGAATGATAGGCACCCCACCCGGCTTCAGGATAGAACTGAGTGAACTCGACTTGGTGCGAAGCGATGGGCTTGGCGTTGCGATCGTAGATGATGAATCTCGTGCTCGTCGTGCCCTGATCGATCGCCCCCACGAACACCTCCTCTTCCTTTCCTGCCATTCTTTCCTTTCTTTTTGCTAATTTTGGAGTGAATGAAGATGGATTTGGATTTGGATTGGAGAAATTAATTGAGAAGAGGTGAGATGAGAAGCGGGCTTGCTTTTATATCCGATCCCGACTTGGTCAATGATCATCAACTGCCTACTCTTACCTGATCTCCTGTGCCATCATTCATGCATTAATCTGTGTAGGATAGGATAGGAATCTACTGTTTACTCACAATGAATGTGACAGACAGACGCTCGTCATGATATGATAGCTCGCTACATAAATACATGTACATCTTTCTTTTTTTTTTGGGACACATATGGTTCCGCTAAGATTAAAATTAAGAGTAGAGACAAGTGGAGACAAGACAAGTAGGACTAGTCGATTACTAACTAATAAAGGATTAAAGAAATTAAGGAGTTGTGGATCAGAGATATAAACAAATAATTACTCAAAATATCCACCTGAATGGTGGTACAAGTACAATTATTATTATTTTTATTTCTTGTATTGCGCTAAGATTTAGATTAAGGATAGAGACAAGTGGGATTACTAACTAAAAGGATTAAAGAATGGAGTTGTGGATCTAGAGATAAACAAATAAATAAGTCAAAATATCCAGCTGGATGGTTGTACAATTATTATTATTATTTTATTTCTTGTATTGAGCTAAGATTTAGATTAAGGATAGAGACAAGTGGGATTACTGACTAATAAAGGATTAAAAAAAGGAGTTGTGCATCAGAGATATAAACAAATAATAACTCAAAATATCCAGCTGGATACTGGTTGGGTTGGGTTAATTGATTCCAACCCGTCCGGTTCGTAGAGGCATGGGTTTTATAACTATTACTAATTATTACATTTTGGATAATGATAACATTAAATTTCTCCATGTATAAATATCTTTTAAAAGTTCTAAGAGTTCGAACTTGCAACTTTTCGTCAAAATTCATTGTACGTGTCATAAATATTTTCCAAGCTTTCAATACTGGTGCATTCGGTGTGTTTAAGGATAAGTACGAGATTAAATAAGATTGAATTGGCATAAGAAAAAAAAATATAAAATTGAATATGGCAGTGGTAATCTTCATTTTTTTTTACCCATTAAATTTTAGTAATGCGAATATTTATTCTTATCATCAATTCTGTCTACAATGTTGGAAAAATGTATCCTATTTCAGTTCAGGGGTGGAGAAAAATCTCTAGTTTTTATTATTTATTGGTTTGTGTCCGAGGACCAAAAAAAAAGAAAGAAATTTGTTTATAATTTTTATTTTCAAAATCCGTCTTCTCAAAATGTAAAAAATTAATTTGAAAATGAATGATTATGCTCAAAGAAATGTCAGCATCTGCAGCCGAATAAAAGGCATCCAGATTCCTTATTTTTTGGGGCGTCAGCTAAGAAAAGGATATCCACAAACATTATTAACATTTTAAAATTTAAAAAGGGAGCAGGTGAGGAATTCTCCAATAACTATTGGCTCAATATTGGCGATAACGTTTAATGTATGTATATGGTAGTTGCTCATACGGTCCTACTCTCAAGTCAACACACTAGGTGATGGAGCTTATGGTATTTTATATGTACCTTTTTTAGTTATCAATTACTAGTTCGGAGCCTCCACCGAATACTATTCATGGTTATTAGGTACTTGTATAGTTGTATTTATAATAATCATTGATTGACACCTATTTATCACCACAGTTTCTATTGGTTCGAGCAAAAAGTAAATAGATAAAAGTATGATTTATAATTAAAGGGGAGCCAAAAGTAAAATAATATTTGCATTTTTATGGATTTACTAAATCAGAATATTTTAATTATTTATATAAAAAGGACGTGAAATAGTAATTGAATTCAGTATTTTAAAAAAATCAGATAGGCCATGAACTAGTGGAGCTACTAGTTTGATGATTCAAATTGGTTAATCCAATTCCAAAAATCTAATAACATCATAATTATGATATACTTATTTTTAGCATATAAAAATATATTAAAAATACAAAAATTGTTAAATAAAAAATCTATCGTTGAAACTTGAACGGGAATTTTCTTTGGCTAAATTAACACGGCTTTAAAAAATTAAGTAGGTTAACTAAAAAAATAAAACCAAAGAGCTTAAGCCAACAGGTTCGGTTAACGAGTTTGACATGAAACCGAATCCAATGTACCGGCTTTCACTAGTTCAGATTGGGTCTGGGCACATTAGCTAGGATCCGGATCATGTGTTGCGCGGCATAGCGTGTAGCGCAGGATCCGGGCCGTCCGATCAGATCTCAACGGTTTATTTTTTCGGACCTTGCAATCTGGTTACATGCACGGGGCTCCCTTATCCATCCAGATTTGATCGGACGGTCCTGTGCTGCGCTACACGCTGTGCCGCGCGGCACAGGATCTGGATTCCATTAGCTAGCCCAGTCAGGATATTCCTTAAGAGCCTCTATATGGCCCTGATCACAAAGTTTTTTATGCGGGATTTCATTTCATTTCATTTTAATTCAATTGATTTCACATGATTTCGTTGGATCTAATTACATGGGAATTCCAATCAAATAACACCAAATCCATTCATTTTGATCGCGAATTTTCCAATGAAATGAAATCCCATGTTAAAAAAAATGGAATTTTGTTCAGGGTCATCTGATTCTTTAAGTGCAAAATTTACCGAATGTGATTCCTGTTGTAGTTAATTGGACTTGCTAGCTAGGAGTAGGAGTGAGCAAAAAACTCGTGAACTCGAACTCGACTCAGAGAAAGCTTGGTTGTAACTCGATCCAACAGAACTCGAACTAAAATAAATCGATTGGTTGACGATTCGAGTTTGAGCTGAGCTCAACTCGGCTCACAACTGGTGAGCCAACTCGTGACATGATAAATTTATATTTCAGATAGTATTATCAACATGATGTATGAGTATTAAAATCTTATAAATTACTTACCCGAATTTTCTTCCTATATATTTTTATTTAAAATAATTGTAGCACACGGCACATTGAGTTTCAAGTCAAATTTTGTTTCAAAAAATTAATAGAAAGAATATAAAAGACAATAATTTTTTTAAAATATTGTATATGTCAATAAGTTTTAATACTGAAATAACATGTGAATTAAATAAAATTTTTTGAAGGATATATACTTATTTCAAGCTAACTCATGAGCCACGAGTTAGCTCGAGTTGGAGACAAGCTTAGTTTGAGTCAGTTTAAAAAGCTTGAAAGTATTTCTAACTCGGTTCAAGCCAACTCGAGTTTGAATTATCCCCGACTCACTCAAACTCGACTCGTATGTCCTGCAACACTACCATATCTGACCATTTTTCCCTCGCCATGTATATTGCTTGAGTGATTGAGTCTGTTTAAGTTGAATTTAAATTTATCCAAGTAATCGGTTATTCAGTTGACAATTTTGTATTAATGTAAACTGCAACTTGCCAAATAATCTAAATAACTAGATAAAATGTTAGCCAAACAATCTGTATTTTTTTTATTAATTTGGTTAAATTGTTTTATACGAAAAATAATAATTTCTAAACTATATATACTACAAGTATAAATTGATGATTGATTTATTAATTTGATAAGTATTACAATACTAACATAATATTTACTTAATTACCCACGATTTTGTCTTTTTGGTTAGTCAATATTGTTTTAATTTAAGTCGAAAATTGTACCACAAATAGAAAACCGAGCAAATGTATTTAATTTTTGAACTGAATTGAATCAAACAAAATTAAAACTCGAATTATTTTTTTATGATTAAAATCGAATTATTTTATTTAAAAACATTAGTTCGATTATAGATAAATTAATTGAACTATTTGGATTTTGCACCGGCCTTGTCAGTTGTCATCACATGCGATAAAAATCTAGCAAAAAACAGAAAAAGGTGACTTGTTTTTTGTGAATAGGTGCTAAGGTGTGCATAATTTTGAACGGAATCTGTGAAGATTGGTGAGAGCATACGAATACAAGATAGGGCACAACTTTCTATTCTTTTGTTTTTGACTTTTTATGTGCATTGTTTATTGGAATTTTCATCATCCCATAGATTCCATCATCCCATCATTCCCAAATCTTCATTAATTATCTAACATGTCTTTATTAATAGAAAAGTCCAGAGGATGATGGAATCACCCCCTTCATTCTCATCCCCTCTTTTCTTTTTTGAAATGCAGTTAATCCAGTATGCTGAAAAAATATACCAGCCAACGTTTGTTCTGGAACTTTCCTATTAATTACATTCCAGTTGGTAATAATAATTACTAGAACAATTATATATATTAACTAGAACAGTTAGCTAATTATTCTAGTTGTTCTAGGAAAAAAAATAATTGTGTTGGAAAAAAAAATACTAATTGTCCTAGTTGTTTTGGAAAAAAAATAATTATGCTGGAAAAAAAATACTAATTGTTCTAATTGGTAAACTAATTGTGTTGGAAAAAAAAATGCTAATTGTTCTAGGTGTTCTGAAAAAAATTAATTGTGCTGGAAAAAATAATAATTTTTTTAGTTAATGTTACTAACTGTTTACGAAAAAAAAATCTAATTGTTATAGTTGTGCATATGGCAGTTATTGATGGAAATAGAGAGGGAGAGAGGGGATGAGTCCCAGGATGATGGGGAAAGCATTCCGAAAATGAAAAGCAGTTATTAATGCTCATTCCATCATCCTCTTTTCTTTTTCAGAATGCAATTAATCTAACTAATGGGGATGATGAATTTTGGGATGATAGTTATCAGCCCCGTTGTTGTTTATTTGTTTATGGGCCTTTATTTAAAATACGGAATTGCTTAGGATCATCTCTAAGATTCTATCATCCTCATCATTCCCATGTGAACGCATTAATAACAGACGCGTTAATTCTATTTTTAAAAAACGCGTTAATTTTATTTTTGGAAGTCCAGAGGATGAGAGGATAATCGCTGGGGAGGATGAGCACCAGGGATGATGGAGCGAAACCGAGAGAGAGAGAGAGCGAATCAGAGGGGAGGGAGGGGGAGGGGGTGAAACAGAGAGATTTTCTTCACTGGGCATAACATTATTTCCAAACAAAATTTATAGAACAATTACTATATTAAATATAATAATTATATATATTAACTAGAACAGTTATAACAGTTATATACATTAATTAGAACAGTTGCTATATTAAATATAACAGTTATATATATTAACTAGAACAGTTGTTATATTAACTAGAACAGTTATATATATTCACAGAACAGTTGCTATATTAACCATTTAATATGAGTAATTGTTCTAGCTCTGAAACTAACTGTTCTAGTTGTTCTGGAAATAAAATTGTGCTGGAAAAAAATAATTGCGCTGTAAAAAAATGCTAACTGTTTTAGTTAATGTTACTAACTGTTTTCGAAAAAAAATTATTATTCTAGTTAATGTTACTAACTGTTCTAGTTATTTTGGAAAAAAATAATTGTGCTGTTCTAGTTAATGTTAACTAGAACAGTTAGTAACATTAACTAGAACAGTTAAGTGTTCTAACTGTTCTAGTTGAATCAGAGAAGAGGGAAGGAGGGGGGAGGGAGCGAAATAGAGAGGGAGAGAAGGCATGAGTTCACAGTTAGAACAGTTACTAATTTAATTAGAACAGTTAGTATTCAGAAAAAAAAATGCATGTAAGGGAAGGGGAGAAGAAGCGAAACAGAGAGAGCGAGGGAATAGATTAAATTACGCGCCAGGAGATGATGGGATGAGAGGCAAAAAAGGAAAACGTGTTAATAACTACCAGGGGAATCATCCTCATCATCCTCATCCCCTCTTTCCTTTTTCGGCCCATCATCCTTATCCCCTCTTTCTTTTTTCGGAATGCAATTAATCTAACTGCTGGGGATGATGGGGATGATGAATCTAGGGGATGATCCTTATCAGCCCCGAATTAAAATATGGACTTTACGTGGATTAGCTTTCTGACAATTTGTGCAAAATTGCAATATATATGTTTTACCCCATAAAAAAATTGCATTCTACATGACATTCTATATGATTACCCCAGAATAATTAAAATTTCAAAATTTCTTCGTCATATTACATTATCTCTACGTTCTTCATCAATAAATCTTGCCTTTTGTTCTAATAATTTCGATTGAACGAGTATTTTCATAATATTCTCATTGAAATAAGATGTTTACCACAAAAAAGGGCTTTAGCACCGCCTCATTAGCACCAGTTTTTTAAATAACTGTTGTAGAAAAAATTCAGTGGCATAATCGATATTTTCTTAAACTCTTTTGCACCGGTTTTCATAAATTAACGAATTAAAAAATAAAACAAAATAAAATTTAAAGTAATTTGAACTAGTTTTTTTGAAAAACCGGTGCAAATCTTTTTTAACTTTAGCACCGGTTATTATATAATAACCGGTGCTAATTTGAACCAAAATTTTGCACCGGTTTCTTGTAATAACCGGTTCACATCACTTTAATATTTTTAATTATTTTTATTGATAATTTTAGCACCTGTTTTTTTCTAAAACCGATGCAAACACAAAATCAGGTATTTCTAATCCATCTAGCATTTGCGCCTCCGTCAATGCTTTTGTTGCTATTTCTCTCTTTGTTTATCTTAATAGGACTGCTAGAATTTTAATGCATCTCTATTCTCCTTTGAAATGAACATGTATTTTATTTAAAAAAAAATTATTTTTTTGCACTTCAAGTTCTAATGAAAATTATTTCTAAGTGAAATTCAAAGAACTCTGATAAATTACGTACATTTATGATCTACCAAGATAATGCCTCCTTATTTTTATTTCAATCCATTGTTCCCTCCTTAAAAGGGAAGAAAAACATGCTATTAGAAATGTTAATCCACCTATTACTTTACATGTTTTCATTACATTTATGGTGCTATAATAAAAAAAAGTCACGATCAAATTATTTAAATTTAATTTGAGCTTTTATTGTAAAAAATGTACTATATTAATTTTAATTTTAAATTTAAAATCTAGATTCTAAAAATAAATTCTAAATTTTATTTCCTTTTTTATTTGAATTGGTTATGAGAAAACGACTCATTGGTATGATAACTAATTGATTCAATTAGAAAAAAGCATACTATTCAATGAAAAATAAATAAATTGAGGTTTCATTGCAAAACCATACTATATTCAGGGGCGTAGCTAGAAATTCATGTTAGCAGGGTCCATAATTTTTTTTTACTGAAAGCATATATACGACATAGAGTCCAATATAAACATAGTGATCAAAATACTAGTTAACATAAATTTCATTTTTTTTTTCTAAGTTCTGTCCTAGTAAGTTTCATTTTAACTTCTTATTAGAAATTTAGAACGTAACAAAAGAAAATTAACAAACAATTTAATACTAGTTAACATAAATTTATCCTGACTTTTAAATTACCATTAGAATAAAAAAATTATATTTTATTTTCCTCACGATAAATTCATCAGAATTAATTTAAGTTTTCAATTGCGCATTGTAACAGTAATTTTATATTAATTTCTAATGAATTCCTCAAAATTGAGCCCCAAAATCTAGATTCTAAAAATAAATTTTACAATATGGCTTGTAATTTACCCCCCAAAATGCGATTGCTTGTACATATATATGCATATAGTGATCAAATTAAAGTGTCTTAATTAATGTAGACTAAAATCAGAAGCGACTAATGAATGAGACCGTCAGCTACGATGAAATCTCAATTTTCGAGAATCTAACAGTCGATCTGAACCGTTGAATGTGTTCTCCATATTGAAATCTCGTTGGAGACCAAATTTTACATTTTTCTGAAATTCTTTAGTATTTTTTTGATATTTTACAAAATTCTTAATCTAAACAATTTTGGACCCTTCAATCACAATGATTTTTAAAAATCTCAAAAAATTCAGAAAAATGTAAAATTTGGTCTCCAATGAGATTTCAATATGGAGAACACATTGAAAGGTTTGGATTAGCCATTAGAACCTCAAAAGTTGAGATATAATCGCTACTGACGGGTCCATCCATAGCTGATTTTAGTCTACCTCCTTAATTATTGGGATTACTCAAATTGATATTTCTATTGATTGAGTTGATTGTGATCAAAATGTACTCATTTTTTTTATTATGATTACTCAGATTGAAAGTATGAAATTGTACATATGTTCATTTATATACATGGTAGACACAGACTCTATATCAAATTTTTGTTCAAGTCAAAAACTTCAAATCTAAATGGTTGATCTTGTTCAATTTAACATGTGATCTATTTTTATAAAATTTAATATTCATTTGATACTTGATCAAAAGACAATAATATGAATGTATTATAATTAATTTGCTATAGTAAATAAGATTCGTTCATTTTGAGCCTCTTGATCTAGTGTCAAACAAACACCAAATTTACAAAAATTATATGAAAATCTAATTCAATAATTTGAATCGTAATCCGAATTTAAATCATAGAAAAAATTTATTATATCATGAACACATGATTTTAAAGTTATGCATCAATAACGTGTAATGAAACCCTTTAGTGAAAATTTCATTACAAATGTTTATTGACTAATAAAATATTATTATTGAAATATAATAATTAATAACAACCTAAAAATAGGTAGCCTCTTAACTATTTCATTTTCAACTATGGACTTATCAGGACCATTGGTTCTATCATCCATAAATTACATGGACCGTTTGATATCTCCTGAACTTATCAGCGAACTCCAAGCTCCTTCCTCAATTAACTTTATTGTTTCAGCCGCCTCCTATCTCTCGAATGTCGAATCCGATAATTTGGATATGCTTCATCTTCCTCGTTGCTTTCTCAATCCACAAATCCGCCATGGCTTCACAAGTCCGATCTGTGCGCAAGCTAGATCTAGTTTCTCATACTCTCGACTATCTAGCTGGCAGTGCAAGGAAGTGGCGGCGTTGCAAGGAACCTCCTCTCTCGTCACTTCTAGGTCGCTAGGGGAGGCGGTGCAAGGAAGTGGCGGCAGTTGAGGCGGTGGCTTGAAATGAAGGAAGAAGCCATGGCTGTTATTCCATACCTGAATGTATCACATATTACAATTTGCTTCCCAAAATATAGGTTAGTATTGTATTTACACTGGAAGAGGGAGCTGACTTTCTGTTCAAAGCTCTAGTTGTTTTTGCTCTCAACATATTAAAGGTATTAAATTTGACATTCTCAATTAGTTATATTTTTCATTTTCAAATGTTCTGAAATATTTGTTTTATTAAAAGATTTGTTAGCTTACGCCAACAAGATCAATAGTTCTTTACACATTTGTTTGACTTGTATATAACTGCATGTAACTATTTGTTTGTTACTGTTTGACTTGATTATAAGCTTTCTGATGTCCACCATGTGTATAAAATCTATACATGCATGGAGGATTAAACATAACTACATAAGTATGAAATATATACAATCAAGTAGATAAAGTGGTAAAATTTTGAGCTGTTCCAACTGTTTCTAGATGTGATGATTAAACAACAGACACGAGAGACGCGAGAGATGCATTTTGTTTGTTTTGTTTAGGTGTTCAATTTAATTTCTGATAGTATGGTAAGAAGATGAGGCGTTTCTGGAATATCCATGGGAAATAAAGTTTGGTGTCCTAGATTGAAATACTATTTCCTTTCTTTTCTGATATGCTAATTTGTGAATAAAGAAACATGAAATTTGTCTCTGAATGGTCTTTAGGCATATATACAACTTTTAACTTACTGGAATGTTCATTTGTGGTTTATATGTGTCGTTGACATGATTATACTGATAGAAATTTCATTTATTTCAAAATGCATGTAGGTTCTTCCACGAGGTCCAGATCGGTATCCTGATAGCCAAATTGATGAGGTTGGAGAGAGGTTTGCTGAGTTCATGAGGAAAATTATTTGATTTTGTATTATTATGATCTATGCATTATACTTGTCTGTTTTGGTTTGGTATTATACTGTATTTGTATTATGTGGATGCATGATTATGACTGGATGCTTAATCAATTATGACTAGTTTTATGGATTTTATATACATGTCTAAGTAATTTAATAATTGAAAAATGTGTGTGAATGAAATCTCATTGAATGGAATAATATGGTTAGCAACTGGGCTAGCCACAGAAATATGCGCCACATTTGAAAAAAGTTTAGAAAAATTTGCACCGGTTTTAAGTCAAAACCGCTTCAAATTGGATGGTGACGTGGAAAAGAGTAAATACATATTGGAACCGGTTGTGATTTAAAACAGGTTCTAAAGCTTTCAATTTGCACCTGTTATTATATGAAAACAGGTGCTAATCTTTATAGTTTGGATACGGTTATTATTACAAACCGGTGCTAAGTCTTTCATTTGCACCTATTGATTTGCACCGGTTTTCTAATGTATTTGCACCCCTACCATATGCACCGCTTAGCTAACCGGTGCTAATCCAATTTATAAACCGGTGCTAAATCTCTTTTTTCTAGTAGTGTTCCTCATCCCCTCTTTCCTTTTTCGGCCCATCATCCTCATCCCCTCTTTCTTTTTTCGGAATACAATTAATCTAACTGCTGGGGATGATGGAGATGATGAATCTAGGAGATGATTCTTATCAGCCCCGAATTAAAATATGGAATTTACGTGGATTAGCTTTCTGACAATTTGTGCAAAATTGCAATATATATGTTTTACCCCATAAAAAAATTGCATTCTACATGACATTCTATATGATTACCCCATAATAATTAAAATTTCAAAATTTCTTCGTCATATTACATTATCTCTACGTTCTTCATCAATAAATCTTGCCTTTTGTTCTAATAATTTCGATTGAACGAGTATTTTCATAATATTCTCATTGAAATAAGATGTTTACGATTATGTGTGAAGAGCAATAATTGTATTATATTACAACTTTTATTCTTCTACATAAATTTCTATATGACAAATTTATGTTACTTGTCCTTATATATGTGGTTATTGGTTAATGGTTTTAAAAAAATCGGGACTGATAAGGATCATTCCAAGATTCATCATCCCCATCTCTAAAATGCTAGATAATTAATGAGGACGCGTTTAAATTTTTTTTTTATTTTTGGAATATTTTTCCAGCGTAATTCATCTTTTCCCGTTTATGTTCTCTCCCTCCCATCCTTTCTGTTTCTAGTCCCCTCTGTTTCCCTCCCACCCATCTTTTTCGTTTCTTGTCCCCTTTGTTTCCTAAACATTTTTTTTCCAGGATATTTGTATAAAAAAACTAGCACAATTAGATTTTTTTTTTCTAGAACAATTAGTTTTTTTCCCAGGACAATTAAAATTATTTGCTAGAACAATTGTTCATATTACCTAGGACAATTGTTAATATTAAATAGGACAATTGTTCCTATTAACTAGTACAATTGTTCATATTAACTAGTACAATTGTTCATTTTAACAAGCACAATGGTTCATATTAACTAGCACTAATTGTTTATATTAATTAGGACAATTTATCATTTTAACTAGGACAATTATTCATATTAACTAGCACAATTAATGCTTATATTAATTAATTGTGCTAGTTCATACAACAAAAGTGGATGAGATGAGAATAGAGATCAGCGATAGAGGGGATGAGGATGGGGATGAGAACAATGACATTTATTAACACGTTTTTTAAACAATTAGAATTGAACAGAAATGAATTAAATGCTTGGAGATGTGTTATCTGAGGGGATGATGGGATGATAGATTCTTTGTGATGATGCTAAGCAATTCTGTAAAAAATAATATTTCTCTTGAAAATTTGTAATTATTGCAAAATTTAGATTTTTTCAGTAAATATTTTTTTCCAAATAAAATCTGAAAAATAATCCTAGAATTTTATTTTCTTACTTCTAAGCATATATAAAGCTGAATGTTGAGTTATTGTGGGTGAATAGTGATCATTTTTTTACAATTTCTGCGACGATGTCCAAATGACAATGCACGTCTAAAATTCTCGAACTCTTTTTATTCCATATTAAATTTTTTTTTGCTATCACCATTTTAATAGCGTTTGAGCAGTATTTAAATATTCTAAACATTAGTTTATTTGCGACCAAAATTAAAGTTTAAATTTTGTTTCGTTGGAATAATATGGAATAAATTATAATAAAATAGGGGATTAACTTAATATGTGAAGTATGAGGTCTAGTTAACCGGGAACCCTCGTGTAATGTTTGCCAACAAGTAATTTGTTTATGAAGGTTAAAGGCCGCCATTCTATTAACTCATTCAAATCAAATCGAAGAGGAAAAACATTATGATATCTCCCTTTTCAGCTTGATACTAATAGAGGAGAAATTTTCTTCTCTTTAGGATACCATCATGGCAACGTTTACGGAAAAAATGAGGGTATTGTGCATATCCACGCAGAAATTTTGAGTAGCAACATGCACAAAGGTAATGTCCCTGATCCATCATATAGTTTGTATAGACAACCTGTTAACTAATTATCCCTAACAAAATTGATGAAATTAAGGCCCAAAGCAGCCCCCCAAAATTGCAAATAAAACTATCACCATTAAATTGTTACTAATCCATATGGTAACATAACGAGAAACCCTGATTATAACAAAAATGAGGAAAACTAGATTCGTGGCCTCCATGCATAGCATTTAAGCCGCTCTAACTAACTTCAGTTGACAAAATATAATTAACGTTTGCATTTTCCACAGTAGTGAGTTGCACTTGACATTGGAGCTGCACAAACATAGCAAAAGCAGTAGCCACACCTTTATGTAAAATGAAAACAAATAGATAAGTTAGTTTCAATTAGTGCTCTCCTATAGTTCTAGATTGGCAATTGGAAGGATTTCAAAAATGAGGAGGTTTCTAGTTCCCATCTTTTGCATGCCTCCAATATGTCCCAACTCATTTTATTGTTATTTTTAAAAAAATTAAAGTTCAAACGTCGAATTCAAACCGTTAATCTTATTCAATTTAACAAGCGACGCGTTTTCACATAAATTTTATAAATTTTCGAGTTCATTTGATACTTGATCAAGAAGCAAAAATACGAACGTATTAAAATTAATCTATCATACTTAACAAGATTCGTTCATTATTAAATATTTTGATAAGTGTCAAATGAACTTGAAAATTTATAAAATTTATATGAAAATACAACGCTTATTAAATTGAACAAGATCAACGATATGGATTCGACGTTTGAACTTCAATTTTAAAAAAAGTAATAATAAAGTGAATTTGAAAGTATTTGAGGCATATAAAATATGAGGCACGGAAACCCTTCTCTTCAAAATATCTACTTTCTTCATTGCAGATTAATCTACCAAGTCCCGAGTTAAAAATTATAACCAATGTGATGGGATCGCAAATTAATATACCAAGTCCCGAGTTAAAAATTATAACCAATGTGTTCCCAACTCAACCGGCCGTATACAAACTAATAGAAAGAGCTAATTAAACTTAAAAGAACAATTTTTTTTTTCAAAAAGAAAAAAAAAAAGAAATTCAGAAAGCCAAACATACCTGCATTTCATGAACATACACCCATCAATCTTTTCGACATACATTCTGCACTCGGGGCACCTCTGCCATCTTTTATCTTTTGCCAAATTTTTGAACATTATATCTTCCCTTCCCCTCTCGTCCTCATCCAGCTTCGCAAACTCCTCACAACTCATATCACCATGCCATGGTACCTTGCACCTTGCACAAAACATCCTGTTACAATGCGGGCACTCAGAGATTGTTATCTTCCCTTCTTCTTCGTCAATGAGCGGAGCAGAGCAATCCTTGAAGGGGCAGTAGAATTTATTCAGGCCGAGAGACAACTCGCACAACACAAGGCTCCATCTGTTAAATGTATCCTTTGGAAGGATGTGCTGGCATGATACCGGGTCTAGGGGTGGGGATTCACATCCTAATCCAGGGCAGGGGATTGAGGCCTCATTTTCCTCAGTTTTTGTGGTGATGTAGTGGATCATGCAGCCAATGCAAAAGATGTGGTCGCAAGGGTTTATGTTGAAGCCATCTTTTTCTGGTATTTCTTCCATGCAAATTGCACAGTAGAACGTGTCATGAATAACTCTGGAGGACTCGCCTTGCTTGAAAGTGGAGTAGTTCATGACTTGCTTCCCCTTTGGATCAATCGGGTCTTCAATTGGTGTGTCAGAAGCTACGATAAGCGACATATATGCCATATACATTAGAACCATACACAACAGTCTAGTGAGAAAAGGGATATAGTACCAATATATATATGAATACCATGTGCCATATATACCCATATATAACAGGGCTATATGTATGCAACTAAGATCAAAAGCAAATTAATGTTTAAATTCCTTAATTTACAGTCACACTGGGACAAAATTTGGGTATAATAAGTCATTAGAATATTTTAAAACTGACATGTATTTGACAGATCATTGTTGTTACAGAAAAATCAGAAAATATTAGCGAGCGTAGAATATGTGTACGTACACACCTTGTGTTGCTTCTAGAAGCTTGTTGGGTTGGAGTTGAAAGAAGAGAAGCTCTTGCATCTGCATTTCTTCTGCCAGATCAGTGTCGTCGGGATTCTCCACAACCACGGTCTCACCTTCCCTGATCACAACTAGCTTATGGGCTTCCCCTATTTCTCTTTGCATTTGTTGCTCTTCCTCCATCCTATTCCTCTCAGGATGTGTCTGATTGGTTTCCCCGAGTTCCATTTGTTTGTTTGTTGGGGAAAAAGCAAGCGCAGAGACCCCGGAAATGCTAGAGTCTTTTCTTCGGACGCTTCAAATCACTACCTCCTTTTGCGAGAGATTGCGGCAACCTTGGATTTTTGGGAGCTCTTTGCTTAGTTTTTAGCTTTGTAAATAGTTTTTAGGCTTTCGATCGGTGCTTTTCTCTTTTAGCTTTTACTTCTTTTCCTTTCTTTGTAACTTTTGTACGTACCTTTTCTTTTTAATGAAATTTTGCTAGTTGGCGACCTCAAAAAAAATAAAAGATTCAACCATTAACAGTTTAACACTACACGAGGAGTCGTGCAATTGCCATTTATTAACCGGTACCTCCCACCTGACCTAAATCTAGAGACGGTTTACTCTTTCTTTTCTTTTTTTTCTTTTTTTTTTGACGATAAAGAGACGGTTTATTTTGTAAGAAAAAAATCAGGCACATATCCCTCGATTATCTAATTAAAGAAGAATGAGGGATATGATACTTCTAATTAGAGAAGAATTGAAGGATGCGATATTTCTAATTAGAGAAGAATTGAGGGATGTGTGCCTGATTTTTTTCTTTTTCTAATGTGTCACTTAAATGGAATAAGTTAATAAATTGCTCTAATTTTAAGGAGAAGAAATAGAAAGATTTCTATTCCAAAATTAGGTATGATTAGGGTAAAACTTGCGTCATAAAATATATTTATTATATGGAATCATCACAAGAATTTAAATTTTTCAAAAAGTTCTAGACAATTAAATAAAGGCGAGTGGCAATAAAAAAACTATAAAAAAAATATCAAGTACCTAAACTTTCCACCGACAAACTTTAATTATATATTGGAAAAGAGCTTAATGAGTTCTTAAAATTGTCATATAATAATCAGATTAGTCAGAGTGGTGTATTAATTTGGAAGAAAGTTGAATGAATGATCTTCTTTAGAAGTTCCAATAATAGTTTGAACAAATAAAAGTTTTAGAAACTGATTTAGTTTTTTCAAATGTTTAAGGATAATATTGGTGTTAATGGAAATTGAGGGACTAAATTATTCATTATTTTTTAAGCTAGTTCAAAAAAGAAAAGAGTAGGATTCTAATACCATTAATTTGGTTATAAGTCAAGTACAATTCACGAAGGTTTGGCAAGTTCCTGATCACTGCATGACAAACAATGAATGATTGGAATTAATTAGATAAATGAAATCAGTTTCAAGTCTTCAAAGTATTTTTTATTTTTTTAGATGTGTTTACCTTCATTAGGGAGACTGCCACGCAGGAGGTTACCGTCAAGATTAATGATCTGAAGAGATGAAGTGTTCCCAAGAGAAAGCGGGATGTTTCCAGTGAGCCCATTATAACCGAGGTTAAGATACTGTAGCTTTGTCAGTTGAGAAATGCCTATTTCCATTGGCAAGAGCTTGAAAAATTATTAAAGGAAATTAAATATAACATTGGTAAAGGAATTTTCGCCTGGTACCCACTATTTCATTGTGGTAATTCTGTTCAATGGGTTGCAGCTGGCATCAAATCTTTTTGAACTGTGGTTCCAGGTTACTACAGCGAAGGAAAGAGTGCTTTCCACAGGCAACTGTACAAGGTACCAGTACAAACTATTTCTAATATGAAAAGGGTTTCAGGATGATGCTATTTTTTTTAATACTAGCAGCAACGCCCACCCAATGTGTGGGCAGACTTTAATATGTAAAAATATCATTTGACATGAATATATTATCTTTTTTCAATATTTAAGGTCAACACTATCTTGATCGACACTAAAAGTAACAATAATATTCACTGATTTAAACAAACTAATAATCGTTCCCACTCAATGTGTGGTAAATAATTTTTGAAACAAATGATTAAATTTTAAAAAATGAGTAAATATGAACATGTGTTTACTGTACAATTTGAATATGCAAGTCTGACGATCTCAATATTTCACTCTTTAGTCTTAATTTTCTCTAAAGAACACACATGCTAATTACAAAATTGATCCACTTATCTTATCAAAGAAATTACATGCCAGAAAAGAAAATTACATTCGATTGAACAGAAAGATTATCCAACTATTTCCAATATCAAGTATACTGCCCCTGAGTTCTGACATTCTACATTTGGCACTTTTGCCATTCAGTCCCTACTTTTAGAAATAGGCAAAAAAGAACTAAATTAAAGATGGGAAAACAGAAATTGCAATTTACATATTAGTGTCATATGCTAATTCATCGATTTCCCTTCTCTTGTCATTCCACTCTCTACATTGGTCCACTTTTGTGACAGGCAATACAAAGCTCACTTCCATTTGACAGCCACTATCAAATTCTCTAAAAGTAAAAAAAAATACAAAGCTCAATTGAAAATTAAAAGGGATCTAAAGTATAAGACTGAAGCCTCAATTTCTAAAAATTAAGCTAACTGGAAAATTAAAGTTTTAGAGGGTCCCAAGAGAACTACTATACTTTTAGAGGGTCCCAAGATAACTACGATACACGATTCGATACTAAATACTACGATACATGATACAGTTTACGATTCTAAAAGTATGACTATAAGCATTTGGCTCCTCATAACCTAATTCATTCATGTATGTTGCTTGCAGAAAACTTAACTGAGCTTTTCAGTGTACTATACCTCAATATCACGAACAATTATAAATGCCCCTTTTCTCTTGCCAAATCAAGTGGCATATGGCAATCGTCATTCACAATAAATGGAATCGCTGAAACAAAATAAAGGTAAATGCTTATTGTATGTGCCTATTGCAATTTGCAACTAACCAACAGCTAACAATTTCGCCCAAACAAAAAAGAAACATTACCTTGGCTAAAATTGTGCTTTAATCTTAGTAATGCAGCATTTATTAACAGAATTGATTCTAGTTCAATTAGGGTTTTAAAGCACAAGTAGAAGGGGAAATTTGTTAACACTTAATGAAACATAAAACCAGTACTAAGAAAGGCGTAAAAAGTAATTAATTTACAAAGAAAAAAAATGAAGTTCATGTTTGTTTAATCTTTTTCTAAGAGAGAGAATTCCACACTACCTCCATGAGACAAAAGTAGACGAACTGTTTCTTCTAGACCTTTTCTAGCTGCATGGCGAAGGGGTGTTCTTGCACGTCTTCCTATATTACAGTAAAAGATCAGAAGTTCAAACCAACATTAACATTTTGATAGATAGTAATAATTAACATGGGCACCTAATATCCAATTGCTATATTAGCATATGATCAAGCCTACTAAAATTCGTTGACTGCAAACACTACAAACAATCAAACATTTACTGAAACTTTCAAAGCATTGCATTTTTTTTTTACCCACAGCTATCATACTTCTGAGGTTTTACCAAGTCTCTATTTTTCATTTGCTTTACCAGATAGGAAGCACTGATGTCCTTACATGGTACGTATTGACATCCGCGCCCAATTCAATCAAGACCTCAGCCACATTCCGCAAATCACTTCTTGAGCAAGCAAGAATTAATGGGGTCTTTCTATCGTTATCTACCCACTAAATAAAAGAAATAATAACTATATTACAAAATTGAACTCAGGAAGCGAGATATTTGAGTAACAAAACCTCTAATTCTAATAAATTATTTGAATCTACTTAGCCAACTTAGGTGCCCATGTTAATTTGTTGTACGGGCCATTAGTAGGATTAGAAAATTTTCATTTCGACCATGTATTATGGTTCCATCCTTGCAAATAGAAAATGAAAGCTAAGAAATAAGTTGACCTCGTCAATGGATATGTCTAGGAGTTGATCATGGTCGACTCCCCTGTACAAGTTCTTTTCTTTGGCGCACCTCTAGTAACTCTGGCCTCAACCTCAACATCCTCCTGTAATTTCAATTTAAACAGAAAACACATCAAATCAATCGACAAATCAGAAGCATCCGAAGAAGAATCGAAGAGTGTATCTGATAAAGATGTTAACCATGCTCCACGCTAGGAAAATAAAAGGTAACAAGCGCAAGAGAAATTTGAATGTTGTCTAATCAATCAAAACCAAACAATCAAACAAAAAGAAGAAAAGAGAAAATCGAGCAATACCTTGATGGAGACATCTTCGTTACTGTGCTGGACTTTTGCAGAACACCTTGCCTCTAGATCGAAAGTGGAGGTGCGACAGAACGAAGAGAAGAGAAGGATTTAGATTGGATCGGGTTCTGGTAATGGTAATCGCCATTAATTCTTCTCCTAGCGGCGCTAACCCAACCAACAACTTAGATTGAAGGAGCAGAGCCATATCAAGACCTGTGTCCCAAAGTGCAAAATCGAAGGAATTTGGCCGCACAGCAGAAACCGATTCCTGAGAAGTGAGAACGGAGATAGCCAAGATCAAAGGGGAGAGCAGCATCGAGAGAGCACCTCAGCCATACAGATATTTTTGCATAGGTTGAACCCGACCAAGACCGACACAACAATGGTTAAGATTTTTCAACCACCAAACTTAACGAGTCTCCGTTTAATCTGATTTACTAATATAATAATTATGTACTTTTTTTTTAGAAAAGACTAGACAGAGACTATCTAGTTATAATAATTATGTACTTACGAACATTAATTGTTCAGAAAAGCAGAACTTACCCTCCTAAACTAGGAGAACTATCAAAATCATTATCGGAAAGATCCAAGGATGTGAGCTCTTTGAAGGAACTAAAGACACTAAAATTGAGCTTCCATTGGAAATAGAAACTGGTGACAGATAGCTCTGAAACTTTTGCTGTGTGGTTTTCGCACCTGACGTGGTCCCACAAACAGCAGTCAGTTCCTTCAACCCATGACTTCGATGCTGTTGCATTGGCTCTCATCAAAGAATATTTGATCTCCATCAGAGCTTTGCTTTCCTCCAAAACACAGCCATTGGTTACAACTGAGGAGAGAAAAACGGCACACAGTAGTTGTTGACACAAAAGGATCATGCATATGAAATTGCTCATTTTGTGTTTAGAGTTTTTTCAGCTACAGAGTGCACGGAATTACTTCTAAAATCTTATGATCACTGATTCTGGCAGCTGCTTTGGGCAAAGTTAAATTTTCTTTGGACAATATTAGTGGACAAAATTGCCCTCTAACTAAGGAGATGCATTCCAATTCTATTTTTTAAAATTCTTTAGTTAAAATGCAAGCAATTATAATAATATAAACTAAGAGTTTAAGGAAAAATAAGTTTAGTCTAACAAAAATATATAATAAATTATTTTATCTAAAATTACTAGTGAAATTAATGGAAACAATATTTTCTTTTAGTGCAATCAAATGTATCAAATATATTTTCTAGCGGCATGCCTCATGTTTATATAAGGCTGACATTTTTATCTAAATAATGTGAATTTAATAAGAGTAATATTTTAATTGTGGATTTAAACATGATGTTGATAGTACATTTGATTTGTAAGAGGGGCAATTTTTTCCATTAAAGTTGTGCGGAGAAAATTGGACATCAGCTCCCGTGGTTCCTGGCTCAGATTTGTACACAACATCTGATTAATAAAGCTTTGGCAATATTGCTGAAAAATTCTCAGGTTTAAATTGCACATATGTAAATTGACCTTTGTCATTGACATTGAGGCCCTTTAATTTTCTGCATATACACCAACTAACACAACTTAGTCCACAATATTCCGCCATTTTTGACTCTGAAAAACTGCAGGATAGATTGAGATATCTTGATATTTTGAGGGATAGAAGTCTCAGCATAAAGTAAGATCCTAAATTCCTAATCTGCATATTAATCAATCACAACTTACAAAGTAAGATCATTTCCCCTTGTTACGGATCTCAAGCAAACTCGCATCGTACTGTTTAAAAATAATAATAAAATAATATAAAATAATAATAATAATATCGAAATAATCAAAATTATTTAAATAATAACACAATTAAGGAATCTGGTATTCCGACGATAATTACGGAATCCCAGATTCCGTAACAAACTAACTACGAAATCTAGGATTCCGTACTTAGCTTGTTACGGAAACTGGGATTCTGTAATTAAACTACAGTCCGAAAGAGAGAATTATGTTTTTGTTTTTTTTGTTTTTTGTTTTTTTTACGAATTCTGTATTTTTTTTGTTTTGTTTGTTGTTAATTTTTTTAAATTTCATATAATTTTTAGTTTAAAATTTTGTATTCTAAAAATATTTCATATAATTTTTTATTATAAAAATATTTGTCATTATAGTTTGAAATTTTGTATTATAGTTTTTATTTAATTAAATTTTAATTATATTTTGCATTATAGTTTTAAATTTAATGCACTTCATTATAGTTTTAAATTTATCATTTTGTATTTTGCGTTATTTAAATAAAATTTAATTATATTTATGTAATATATTAGATAATTTGAATGGTTTAGAACACCTAAAACTTAATAAGTCGCAAACTAAAATAAAAAAATATTTAAATATTATATGTTGGGAATTCAAACATATATATTTTTTTATTTTTGTAATTTAAATTTCTGCACTCATGAGCGAAAGACGACTAGTTTCCGTAGTGAAATTAATACGCAAAACAATTCATAATACGAAATATAAATCTAAAAGTCACAATACGAAATATAAATATATCATAACCATGTCATACATAAATAAGTCACAATACGAATATATACATAAATAAAAAAATATAAATAAGTCCTAATAATGTCCAGTACGGTGAATCCACTTCCCCTCACTTGGGGACTAAATATACGGAGGACCTGGTGGCTATCGGGGATCTCGTCCACGAGCAAGTTCGACTGGGGGTGGACGAGAAGGCATCTCAGGAGTGGGATGACGAGGCGGTGCACTAGAAGAAGAGGCTCTGACGTAGGTCTGACCAAATGGATCATAGGTCTGACCAAATGATGGCTGAGCTGGAGGCATGAACGGATCGTCGAGATGTACACCAATCGACAAGAATAGAATGGTAGGCCAGGTGAATACTGAGTCTGGTATGACGGGAACTGCGTCTGATACGGTGGATACTGTGTCCCGTACTCATAATATGGTGGTGGGCGTAGGGGTGGGCCTGGGGGTGTGGGTAGATCCTCAGTGGCGGGCTGAGAGCTGGGTTGCTGGATGGTTGTGTGGCTCTCTCCCCTTCTGCTCCTGATAATAGGCTGGGTGGGTCTTAGTTGATCGAAATATGTGTCACAGTCGTGCAGAGTATAGTCAGATGGCTGTTAAATATAATGATATTAGAAATATTATTATTAATGTTCTAGATAACAAAATAATGAAATAATAATATTATAAATATTATTATACCATCATGAACTGCTGCTCTTCAAATCCAGACTCTGGCATATAATCCTCCTCCGACGAATATGGTATAGAGTCGATGTCCGTCGGTAGACCCTTCACCTCTAAGAGGTGAGGTAATCGATGATGCTCGCCAACGAGGTCCAACTGCGTGTTGTAACTCTTCAGCAACTGCTTCCCAGCACGTCTACATCCCTTCTTCACCGCCCACGCACATGCTCGTAGAGCTTCGGTGAATATATGTTTCACCTGTTGATTTGTTGTTAGCAACCAAATTACAAAATAATTCATTTTCATTTGCTTAAAATAAAAATTATTCAAAATAAAATAACTTACTATACTGACGCGATGGGGCGCCTCCTGATGGTAGGTCAGCTCTCGAGTCGGAATCTGCTCTGCTGCTCCCGGAATGGGGACAAGATGAGCACCTCCATGTACCCTCATCCATCGGTCGTAAGAGGCAAAATCTCCTCGCTCCATGGCCGCACCTCTGCCACCTCGACCTGAGTCGTGTCGGTCCACATAGCCACCTCAACACCGAAAAGGTCCCGCCAATTCCTCCCCCGAAATGTGGTATGCGTATACTGTAACAGCTGCTCCATCATCCTCCAAACCTGCTTATTTTAGATCAGATTTAGTGCATATATTGTAAATATTGTATTTTAAATCATGAATGTCAAAAGATTGACGCACCGTAGGTATAGGAGGCGGAACTGTCTGGTACAGCATGAACTGATGCATGACCCGATCGGCATAGTGCCACGCCACGATCCAGTAATGGATGCATGGCACGTGGAAACAGTACATCCTCATCGAAAGGCGGGCATACGGAGGCATGACCACCTGGCTCACCTCATCGTATGGCCTCCACACCACGTGCCCATGATCCATTTTCAAGAGTATGTCCCTAGCGTACTCAATACCGCTGCGATAGGGACCTTTAATTTTTTTCAACCTAAGTCATGTCGTCCATTGCCTGCACAATCATTACGATTCCATTGTACTTGTGTTTTTTCGAAAAAAAATGAAACACTGTTAAATGTATTTTTTATTTGAAAATATAAAAAAAACCTCCCGTACGGCGGACATCTATCGGCTGATAGTAGGCCCCAGCCCTTGAAACTTTTCGTGATGGACGGCCGACAAACTAACAGACGAGTGTACGACCACAACTGCAGCAATACCCACAGAGCTGCAATCTTTTGACCGTCTTTTTCCATGGCGGTATTGTCCAAACCGCGGTACAACATGGCAAGTATGGCTGCACCCCAATTATATTTCACTGAATGTCCCGAGGAAATATCCTGCAAATATTTACAAATATTTCGTAAGCGTTTCGAGATTTTTAATCAAGTTTGTAGTGGTTTAAGATTTAGGGTGTACGATTTAAATCTAATATTTATAAATACTTACCCGAACTAACTCCAGATAAAAACATGGAACGGAATCTCCCGTGGCATCTGAAAACAACTTGCAACCGATCAACTCCAGCACCAGGGCCCGTGTGTATCTATCGATCCTGTCGACATCTTGTGTCCCAGGCCCATCTCTCCACATATCACGCAGTTTTACAAACGTCACCGTGTGATTTTTCCTGCGTTAAATATACAATTTAAATATATATAACAGCATAAATCATAATTATAATTAAGTTTTAAAAGAGTTCTTACTTCTTAGGACGTACTTCTTTCGTCTTTTCTCTGAAGCAATCTAGGACGTCATCCATAGGAGTGTCCCGCGGCAATGCAAGATCGGCTAGTAAGAGCACATCGTCGTAATCTATACGACCGGTGACCGGTAGGCCAGTCGTAGGTAACCCTAAAATAAAAGCGACGTCCTGCATGATAATTTTAAGTTTTTACTTATAAAACAAAAAAAAACAATAAATAAATATGTATCAAAAAATTTTTGAAAAATCAATACCTCTAAATCCACCGTCATCTTGCTTACGCGGGGAAAGTGAAAGGTATGGGTCTCTGGCCTCTAGAACATGGCCAGACCTTGTATCAGGGATCAATCCAATGACATGTGACCTAACTCTGTGAAATGAATCAGGCCCAATGTCACGAGACGCTGGTTCACCTCTTCGCTCCGTCCTATCTTTGCCTTGTGTACTTCAGGCTTCCAAACCTTAATAATTAAAAATAATAATTATTTTTTATTTATATTATTTCGAACAAAATTAGATATATACATACAAAAAACTTACTTGTACGCCTCGAAGCTCCCACTCACGGAGGTGCAGTAGCTGATCAGCAGGGGGGAGGACCGGGGGGGGGGGGCAGATGAAGAAGCTCCGGCATCAGCACCAGATGTAGAAGCGTCGGGGTCTCTTGCCGATGTAGAAGCGGCTGGATCAATTCGAGGCCTCGTGGATCGACGTGGATCCTGTGGTACTTTTCTTTGCGGTGCCGTTTCGACTTTACTGCAATTAAAAATCAATCAATAAATTAAAAAATCTAAAAAAAATTCGGCAGCATCTCTCCTGTACCGAGAGAGTTTTTAAAAAATTTAAAAAACTTAAATAAATTAAATAAAAAAACTTACCGAGAGAGAGAGAGGGAGGTCGCTATTGCGAGAGGGTGATGAATATGGTGCGAGAGAGGCGAGTTCGGAACGAAATATGATTTTTTATCTAGTTACGGAATCCAGGATTCCGTAACTGGCCTGTTACGTTTTTCAGGATTCCGTAACTACAATCGGAATTCCGAATTCCGTAATTGCGTTATTATTTAAATAATTTCGATTAATTAGATATTATTATTAATATTTAATATTATTTTATTATTATTATTTTTAAACAGTACGGTGCATCAAGACCATTGTGGCCTGTCAAGTTTGCTGGGGTTAGGATAAAAATTGTCAGTTCTAGATATAATTACTTCCTGTCTAGAAAAATAATAATAATAAACAAGGACCTGTGACTTATTTTAATTAACTTAATTATCTTGTCCTATTGCCAAAATCAATAGTAAGTAACGCCTCCAAAATTATTTAATTTATTAATTTCTGAATGTAAAAGGAAATGAGCCATTAATGTAAAATCCAACCAGACAATTAATGACTGGAATTAATTACAAGCTACTGTTTCTATTGTTCATTATAACCTTACTTTTCTTTCACTATTTAAACCAAATATGGTGTTGGGGAACCATTGTCGCATGTATATGTCAAAAAACAAAGGATTTTCTGCTACTCTCTTATCTAGTGATATAATAGCCAATTTGCCTCATCTTATATGACTATATGTCATGTACTCACCGTACAAACTATAGCTGTCCATTTTACTGTTATGTTCTGAGCTTCTGCATAAAAAAGCAATAGTACTCTTTCTATCAGGAGGAAAATTTATAACAAAGATAAATTTGTCCTTTACAATTTTAAATAGAACAAAGCAGGTCTATTTTGTTTTTTTATAAGAGCACAACTATAGCGGCACTGACATTGTCGCTATAGTGCAACTAGATTTTTTTTTTTCATTTTACTTTGCCAATAGCGGCAATGATAATGCCACTATAGGACTTTTCTTTTTCTTTTTTTTTGCCGTTTTACTTTGCTTTTTATTGTATTTCTTCGTGCGAGAATTGATGATCAAAGGAGGTTTTTCCATATTAATTCTAAATTGATGCAACGAAATGGCCAGATTTTTTCTTATTTTTCATTTTACTTTGTTTTTTACTTTACTTTGCTTATTACATGAATAAATTTTATTGTAATTTTACATAATTTTTACATATATGTATAATTAATATTTTTAAAATTGTTCAATTTTACTTGTATGTAGGGTTCTCCAACACGATTGTGTTGTGTCAATTTCGTACTCGTGTTGTGCCAACACGATCGTGTTAGTCGTGTCGTGTTGCCTCTTCTCACCACTCAGCACGACAATACACGATCGTGTCGTGTCGTGTTGACACGTCATGTTAGAAATTTTTCTTTATTTTTTATAATAATTTATTAAAAACTGTTAAAATATTAAAATGAAGAAAAAAAAATATTGTTGCAGTTTATTTGACTATTCTACAAATTCAGTATATATATCTGTACAAAATTACCATAATATTTTTGTTAAAAGATTAATTTATGATTTTATTTTTTTACTAGCTCATTTCTTTATTGTTTGAACAGATTAAAAAAATAAAATATTTTAAAAAAGTAAATATACCTTAAAAAAGAAAGTACAGTTATAATTTGAATTTTAATATAAAATCAATTTAAATATTTTTTTAGGAAAATAATTTTAAAAAAAAAGTATGTTTATGATGTTATTTTTGGTAATGTTAAAAATTAAATTCGTGTTGTCGTGTCATGTACTCATGTTCATGTCGTGTTAGTTTGTGTTCGTGTCGTGTTGTGTGTTAGTCGTGTCGTGTCAAATCGTGTTAATTTTTTAAGATTGTCAACACGACACGATAACACGATCGTGTCGTGTCAATTCCGTACTCGTGTCGTGTCGTGTTGTGCCAACACGCATGTCATGTTGTGCCAACACGATCGTGTCGTGTAATTTTGGAGAACCCTACATACAAGTAAAATTGAACAAATTTAAAAAATATTAATTATACATATATGTAAAAATTATGTAAAATTACATTAAAATTTATTCATGTAATAAGCAAAAGTAAAATAAAAACAAAGTAAAATGAAAAAAAAAATTCTGGCCAATTCCTTGCATCAATTTAGAATTAATATGGAAAAACCTCCTTTGATCATCAATTCTCGCACGAAGAAATACATTAAAAAGCAAAGTAAAATGGCAAAAAAAAAAAATAAAGGAAAAGTTCTATAGAGGCATTAGCATTGCCGCTATAGGCAAAGTAAAATGAAAAAAAAAATCTAGCTGCGCTATAGCGGCAATGTCAGTGCCGCTATAGCTGTGCTCTTATTAAAAAAAAATAAATATGCTTTGTTCTATTTAAAATTGTTAAGGATAAATTTATCTTTGTTAAAAATTTTCCCTATCAGGATGTGAAAATATTAAGAAACTTCAATTCAATGCTTTGTGTAGTTTGCAAGCATATTAATTATACAAACCAGGTTATAAAAGAGTTATTTGACATTTATTATTGGCCCCCATTACGACTTTAGGCCTTGAAATAAATCTCTGAAGCCTTCTTCTTCCGCCAACTACTTCCGGAAGCAGATCCATCATTTCACACATAGCCCATTCCTTTCCCAATCCATTAATAAATAAGCAAAAGAGATTGATTACCTTGACTTGATTTTCAAATTACATTCATTATCCCAACAAAAAAGGACAGAGGTAGTGTCTTGGTGGAATGATATCCTCTGCCAACTTTTTAAGGTTGGTAGAGTGTCCATCTTTGATCTGAACCGTTAAATCTAATCTCAACGGTTAATGGAAGTCCCGTGCATAATACCAGATTGATAGGCCCGAAAAATTTTAACCGTCAAGATTAAATCGAACGGTTCGGATCAAAAGTTGGCACTCTACCAACCTTAAAATGTTGGGAGAGGATACTCCCCCGTCTTGGTGTATTTATTAGAAGTGATAATATGGTCCCACAAACACCATGCTCTGGAACTATCATACCATAACTACTCACTGGTAGTCGGTGATTATCAATATCAACAACAAATATCATTCATGGCAAAATAGTACTAGCATATCAGGTCCTTTCACAACTGATTTATTTTTTTCTTCTGCAAGATACACACTCTTCAAATAACTTAGTTGACTTACTGATACATAGTTATGTGTTTTTTTTTTTTTTTTTTTTTTTTTTTTTGACAGCCTTTCTACGTACACCCTTTATCTATCTCTGCATAAGTAACATAGCCAACACACAATCACACCCAGAGATCGCCAACCCACAAAGAGAAATATACAGTCTCAGTCAAACTGAAAGATGAAACAACACAAAATCAAACCCTGACAAAAATATTAATTGTTCACATACATGTATCAAATAGATACCGACCGGCTTCGTTTTACAAATGCATTAATTAACATAACTAATAATCAATGCAACCAGTAAACATACCGGCGATTAGGATCTATTGGACGCTACCGACACTGGGTAGCGATGGATGCAGTTGACCCAGGGGTTGTCAGGGTCCATGGAGGAATCCTTGAGTGCCCTCCACACAACGCTGCATGCCTTGAAACCGGTGCCAAAGGCCAGCATCCAGATGCGGTCCCCCTTTTTAATTCGCCCCTTCGCCTCGAAGTAGGCCAGCTCGTAGAACACCAGGCTGCTCGATGTGTTACCAAACCGGTGTAGCGTCATACGTGCCGGCTCTAGCACCCCAGGATCGAACTTCATCAATTTTCCCACCGAATCTATGACTGCTTTCCCCCCTGCATGGAAGCAAATGTGCTCGAATGCTTTCGTGAAGTCCGGCACCTGAACACTGGCCGCCTTTTTGTCACGAGACAAGTAAGACTTCCCAACTCTGTATGCGTACCTCACCTGCACATCCAATTAATTAATCAATCATAATAACATGCATGGAGTTGAATATGAAATTGCTAGTGGCTGTCAGTTTTTTCATTTTTGCATGTTATCATATCCACCAGGTTAATTGATATGTTCAAGAATAGTTAGGTACCATCTCTGACAGAGGAAGCACATGAGGTGCCAAGGTGCTGATGTGACGGCGTAAGCTGGTGCCTGCAACACGGATAAGATCTTTTGTCAGCGCAACCCCGACCATGCCATCTTCATCGTCCATTTGGATTGCTGCCCCATATGCCGAATCGTCTGCCCCTAGGTGGGTTCGTTGGGTGAGTACAAGCTCCATCTTTGCCTTGGGTCGTTGTGTCTGGTCACTTGTAAGAATCAAAGCAGCTGATCCAACACGGAATATGCAGTTGGTGACAAGCATATGGCGGTTGTTGCCAAAGTACCAATTCACACCCGTGCTCTCCGTAACGACGATAAGTGCATATCTGTAATTACATATTTATGTTAAATAAAATGAATCGCAAAAATTTTTAGTAAGATGTTAAACAATAGATCGATGCACTTATATATATTGATATAAATTATAAAGGAATACGGTACCGAAGCCCCCATGAACAGAATTGTAGAGGGGTCTTTTTATAATATGGGAGCAGTAATTTCTAATCTCACCTTACAATTCAAAAAGTAAGAATTAGAGAAGTGAGCTAAAACTAGTAGATTTTAGATAAAATGTTACTATAAGTTCTTTTTGAAGATAAGATGGGAGTCGGTACTATTTATACAATAAAATAGAAGAGGAGCCGCGGTCCACTTTGACTAGCTTATTCTAAGTTTCATTCAAGGAGATGATATAATTGTTGCGACTTGCAAGTTGGTAAGGTACCTTCTTTTATTTTGTCTTTTGTGTTTGTCAATTCAGTACTGTTGTTAATGTAATTTGACAACGACAACTTAACATTGATACTTATTTTGTTGACCAACACTAACCCAGTTTCCTTGCGAAGTAATTGCGACGCCATGTCAATACACATGGTGCCGGCACTGCATCCCATACCAGACAAGGTGTATGTCTTCACAGACTCGGCAAACCCGAATCGTTTCACAAGCATAGAGCTTAGAGATGGAGAAGGGGAGAACATGCTACATGCCACAAGAACAAATGATATCTTGTGTGGTGGTACATCCGTCTTATGCAAGACAGAGGAAACAACTGAAAAGAGACCCTCCTCAGCCTCTTGGATAGCCGAAGGATGCTTTTTGCCAAGATCTTGTAATGGTTGGAAGACGTAAGGTGGCCCATAGACCTCTTCACCGAGGCCTGACTTTCTGTAGATTGCACGCATAAAGCTGCAACTCTCGTCATTATATATGTGTGTGCGTAAGCCGAGGTATTCGCACATATCATAGGTGCAACGACGTTGTGCATCTGGGAGGTCACAGCTGTATCCTAGAAGGAGTATCGGAAAATGACGGTCGCGCCGAATCAGGAAGAACATTATGGTTAGTGTGAGGAGGAAGAGAGGCAAAAGGAAGAGAAGAAGAGGTGTCATTGTATTCAACTCAGGCTCAGGGTTATGACTTATGAGGTTAGTAGCAACGCTTAAACCTTATAGGTGTTTATATACGGAGAGAAGAATTGAACTGGTTGATCTGTTTCTTTTTTGAGGAAGTGGCTTGGAAAGTGTTCATTTATTTTTTCTACAATTATACATGTATGGCTACATGTTCTGAAATGGAAAGATATCTTCGGACTTTACTGGTTGGTCGCAAGAGGAATCTGTGGCAAATTAAAAGATGACACGTGTATTGGATTATTAATGTCGAACTGACATGCTTTTAGTGTACTTATAGCTGAATATAAGGGGACATCTGTAGATCTGTCAAAATAAAGCTAGCTCAATCTCTTATTTCCATGAAGAAAAATTATGTATATTAACTCATTTTTTTTGGGCAAGTAATTAAGTCCAGCCGGCCCTCAAAAAAGTAAGCCCGTCCGGTAGGCAAGGAAAAAAAAAAAAAGAGATTTAAGAAAAATAGTTACAAAACAATCAGCCTTCTGACTAAAGACAATTCTGGACATAATTCTCAGAACGAAAATGCGGATTTAAACTCTAGTTAAATATATTTTTTTAATATTTGAAATAAGAAATTTGATCTCTATCTTTGTTTCAAAGATGAAAAAAAAATGACAAATAAGAAATTTAATACAATGTATATTAATTAAGATCGCAATCGATATAATAAGACTAAGGTATGTGAACAAGTGAACTGTGTTGTCAAGAAAAGAGATGTCCCTAGAACAGTTGATTTAGTTAAATATTTAATTTTATTCAAGAAAATAATCTTAAAATGTTTCTATTTGACTTCATTAAAGGGAAACCTCTCGATCGACTCTTCCACATAAAAAGTAAGAGTTTGGTTATTGTGAAGTTTGAACATCGTTACCTGATCTTGGATTGCCAATATTGTCTTCCTTGGAAGATTTTTATAGGCTGAAAATAGCAAGCAACTAAAACTATTTACTAGAATTGCTGTCATTGTGGTGCTACATATGTTAATGTGGCCACATAATTTTGTATTCTTTTTATAAAAAAATAATAATGTGACTACATATATAGATATAGAAAAGGTTATAATATTTCCTTGTTGCTGGGGGATCCAGACTGGGGTTTAATTAATTCGCTGTTGGAGCGGGTCCAGGGTAATTAATGCATTGCATAAGGTGGATCAGAGTTAGATTTGAGAAGGTAAAAATAATAAAATATCTATTTTCAACTTATTTGAACGAGGCATTGTAATTTGTAACAAACGTACTGAGAATGGAATAGTTAAGATAATGTACAAGTATAATCTCTATAAATAGATATATTAAATATCTATAAATCAATATATATCGACGCATTTGTGAATAAGAAAGGAATAAGGATTTTAGGAAGAAAATATTGGGAAGTATGTAACTTTGGGAAGAAAATATTGTTTAGGAATAAATTATTCCTAGAAAAAAGCTATTCTTAATTAAGCAATCCAAAAGACTCCTATATTATCAATTTTTCACTATTCATATAGCATTGGTTCCAGTGTGCACGGTGATTTTACATTCCTAAGCAGCCTGCAACGCACCACACACAGATTTCGCCACATCGGATCTGGTGTACGGATTGAGGACATATGGATCAGAGAATCAACTGCTGCGAAAGCAGGAGTATTGTAGGATTTAAATACTAGTTCATATCTGAATTCATATTCAGTTAGAATTTAATGATTTAATATACAAATTAGTTTAATTATTTTTCAGATTTTCGAATTGAAGTTGAATCACATTTATATATTTTTTCTAAAATAACTATATAGTAAAAAATATATGTACAATCTAAATAGTTATTTTGACCCAGCATATGTAGCTAAGGTATTCCTCTTCATGCATGTAAGAGATGCAAATTTAAAATTCTACAGTAGTTACAACAACAACAACAGTTACCGTCGTCATCGTCATCATCACCATTTTTGGTATGTATCTATATCCACGTGTTATCCATATTTATATTTAAATAAATTATCTGTATTCATATTCCCTCTGTATTTTTTCCAAAAAAAATTATGGATATTTAATTTCTCCAAAGAAATGAAAAGGAAATGTTCTTTTATTATTTATAGGACGATGTCAAACAATAATTCTAATTTTTGTGTATCTCATTTCTAATTATTTAAAGTTTCATTAAAATAATCTCGTATTTTATGTACTTATATATATCTATAAGTGCATCAATAAAATATTTTTTAGAAATGATTTAATTATTTGTTTTTATTAAAGGTTTAAATAGCGAATAGCGGGTTCATAGCGGATAGCGGCTAGCGATTTTTTAGCGGCCACTATAGAATCATAGTGAGCATGAACAAATATACTTAATTATTACATTGTATATATATTTTAATTAAAAATTAAATATCATATTACATCATATGCATGCCATAATAGTTAAATATTTTATATACAGTTTACAATTCATTATTGCAATAGACAAATATCATTGTACTTAATATTGAATCAAGTCAGTCAGAGTTTACACGCCAATAATATGCTCATAATACTGATCCCAGTAACAAATTTTGTCGTTATATTTTGCTAAAGTACCTTTATAATTTATTTATATGTTGCTATTTTTTACTATTATAGCCACCATATATAAGAAATAAAACGTCAAGAATAGATACTTTTTTAAGTAGTATTACGGTATACCAACAAACACCACTATAGCGGCACTTTTAGTTTAACAACATAGTGGTCTACTAAGTCGTACTGCTATAGCGGCACTATTGCGGTTCATAGCGCCGCTATTTAATTAAATCATTTTTAATATTTAATTTACTCTTTTTTATTATCATATGTGTATATTATTTCTAGTAACATCCTTGTATTTGTTTTTCTTTTGTCTCAAAAACAACAAAAACCTTGTATCTACGGATTATATATATGCTATGTATCCAATTTAGGCTTTGAATTTTAACATCCGCTTAATTAATCATCATTTGCTTAATGAGACACTGATGTACGTAGATATGATTTTGTCTGCATGCATTCCACATTTGCTCTGTTTAATTACATCATACTATAGCAAACTATATTCTTTCTATTAATTAGAAAGTAAAAGAGAAATTATAACGAATTGCATGAAATTATATATTCTGGCTCGCTATTAGATTCACACACACATATATATGCTATCGATGGCATGTGCCATCGATTTTCTATCAAGTCATTTTTTGAGATTCAAAATTCAAACGGTCAATCCAAATCGTTTAAGTTGTGTCACCATATTGAAATACCCTTGGAGACAAAATTTTACATTTTTTTGAATTATTTTGCTATTTATTATGATATTTCAAATTGGAGGGCCTAAATATCATAATAAATAGTAAAATAATTCGAAAAAATGTAAAATTTTTTGTCTCCAAGAGTATTTCAATATGGTGATCAACTTGAACGGTTTGGATTGACCGTTTGAATTTTACATCTCGATAAACGACTTGATGGCAAATCGATGGCACGTCAACCTTTCTCTCTATATGAAGTCGAACAAAATTATTAGTTTAAACAACATTTCATACAGCCAGAGGAGTTTGCTATCAATTTTAGAACATATATATTGACTGTCCATGATGGGTGATTTTACTGTAAATATCTACTTTTTTTTTTTTAGCTAGGCTACTGTAAATATCTTCTTAGAGAAATTAATTAAACGATTGCTGTCAAGATTTGGTACTCTTAAATAGTTGTCTGGAGCTTTGAGCAGATCCGTGCATTTAAGAAACTGCAGTAGATTCCTGGGGCATTGTCCCCACCTATAATATTAAGGGGGAAAAAATGCTAATTTATCTAATCACGTAAATTCATTTCGTTTCTGCACCTTTTTTTTTTTTTTTTTTTGAGAAAAACGTAAACCGCCTGCTTTTATTAACAAAAGCAACTGTTTTTTGAAACCTATGCTGCTATACTATATTACGAGTGCACCAGTAAAAGCAACTATAAATAAGCTGAATTAGTAGATTGATGATAGTTTTTTCCCAATATTTAAAAAATTCAAAATGTGCAAACTTGGGTAAAAAGTTTGGTCTAATGGATTTCCTAATAATTAATAACAGATCAGAAGAAGAATATTTTTTTTTCTTGTACTTGCTTCAGCATATCTAATAATAATAGATTGGATGGGTGTCTATGCATGGTAAAAAAAGAACAATTGAGTTTTTAGTGGGGTAAGATGAGTTAGAGGTGCTCAATTAACACTTGAAAGTCCGAAGAACTTTTATTCAACTCAAGCATAAAAATTGGACAAAAGAATAATGTGTGATAATTTGGATTGCATTTTAAAATTTTGGGCTAAGTATTATTATTATTTTTTTTGGTGCACAAGCTTTCTTTTTGTTACGTTACATTTAAATTATCATACGTTTTTTAACTTACCATTTAGTCATTTACCAATATAATAGCTTGCTTTGACTGAGTTAAGTGAATGACTCATGACTGTATGTGTGAAATTGGAAGAAATGCACCAATGAAGTGTATGTGGTCATCTATTTAATTATTAAATTTTAAGCTTCGAATTACTTAACTCGGCTGGATTGTGTGTCATCTATTTAATTATTAAATTTTAAGCTTCGAATTACTTAACTCGGCTGGGTTGTGTGTCATCTATGTACTTGTAAAATTTTAAGCTTGAATTATACATGCATACCCGGGTTGATGGCGGAGCAAGCGTGCGGCAAAGTCGACACACATGGTGCCGGCACTGCAGCCCATGCCGGAAAAAGTGTAGGTCTTGACCGACTCATTGAAACCAAATTGTTTGATGAGGAGCGCACTGAGAGACGGAGAAGGGGAGAAGAGGCTACATGCCACAACGACGAGCGAGATATCCTGCGGGGCCACATCCGTCTTGCACAGCAGTGTAGAGACGGTTGTGAAGATACCTTCCTCGGCCTCCTGGATTGCAGGGGGGTGCTTTACCGAGAGGCGCTCAACTGGCTGCATGAGGTACGGTGGCATGTACGTCTCTTCACCGAGGCCCGACTTGCTGTAGATGAGGTGCATGAATTCACGCGCTTGTAAGTCATAGATGTTCATGCGCAGTCCAAGGTACTCACATAAGTCCAGAGTGCAGCGTCGATCGGAGTCAGGGAGGTGGCAGCTATAGCCCAGAAGCATCACGGGAAGCCGGCGCCGACGCCAGAGGAGGTGCAATACTACTGTGCTTAGTAGTAGGACTGAAAGAGTGACGCCTAAGAGCTGAAAGTCTGTCATTCCTTGTTTTGTTTTTCTTCACTTTTTGCCAAAAATAGTTATAATTTTGGGACTTTGGAAGGAATAGAACAGGAGTCGAATTCGGAATTTCGGATGGGATGGCTACACTATAACCTACATATATATAACAGAACGGCTGCCAAGATTCGCTTAATTTGATATTTGATTTCCATCTCAAATACCACTCGCGACTCTCCGTTCTCCTGTTAGGCTGTTACAAAATATCCAACTACCAACCATTGTTTCTGAGCTAATTAATTACATGCATTCGGGGTGTCAAACGTGCGAAACGGAAGCGGAACTGGTATGTTCCATTTTCTTTCTGTTCTAGGTAACGAAATAGAAATCATGCTTCGTTTCAGTTATGTTTTAACGGAACAGTTAAAACGGAACGGAAATAACGTTCATTTCAGTTCCATATTCATTTTTCTATATAAATTCTTTCTTTTAGGTGTTCCGTCCCTGAAACGTTGTTTCGTTTCTGAAAACAAAATCATTTTTCTCTTCGTTTCTATTCCGTTTCGGACGAAACAGAACGGAAATGCCCGAAACAGACATGGTATTGACAGCCTACTTGCATTATATAAGCAGTACGGACGAAAAATAATAAGCCATATCTATTATTTTTTGGTCCCTGTGATTTATTAGCATAGTGAAGCTCGCCATGTGAGGGGGACAAAGTGTACCAACGTAATAAAACGATACAAGAGTAAATTGTACATATATATATATATGGTACACAAAAAATTCGGCAACTCTATTTTTCTTCCCCTTTAAATCAGGCCCTTAATTGTTGAGTAGTTGTTTGGCATACACATTATTTATTCTGCATGAATATTGGTTGTCGATTGACATTTCTGTTTTTGTTTTTTCTTCAAAACATATTTTTTGAATCTTTAATTACTTGCATTTTCTAGAGAAATTGATTACTGTAATCAGCAGTTTTGTCATCGCTTGAACAAAGTGAACACATAAAATAGGCAAAATGAACTTATAGATGATTAAAGTGAACACAAACAAACAAATAAGTTCAATAAACATAAGTTGAATATAGAAATGATAACTGTCATCTGTAGTTTTGCCATCCCTTGCCATCGCTAAACACAAAGTGAACACATAAAACAGACAAGGTAAACATATAGACAATCAAAATGACCACTTACAAGCGAATAAGTATTGTCATCTCTTGTTCAGATTTTTATATGCATATTCAACTTATTTTTATTGAACTTATTTGTTTGTATGTGTTCACTTTGATCACTATATATGTTCACCTTGTATATTTTATGTGTTCACTTTCTGTTTAGCGATGGCAAGGGATGGCAAAACAGCAGATGGCAGTAATCAATTTCAGTTGAATATGCATATAAAAATCTGAACAATGATGATAAAACTTATTTGTTTTTATGTGTTCACTTTGGTATTTTACATGTTCATCTTGTCTAAATTATGTGTTCATTTTGTTCAAGTAATGACAAGCAATGACAAAACTGCAGATGGCAGTTATCGCTTCTCTTTATATGGTGTTTTAATTAATGTCTTAAATAGTATACTATGAGCAATTTGCTTTTACTGGTTAAATAACCATAATAACATTACATTCATAAAAGATGGAACTGATTAAATCATCAGATAGGTACCTAACTAACATATATTATACAATATTCAAAGAAGAGGAAATAAGGAATACCGAATATATATTTACCGTTCTGTTTCCTAATGAAATTTGTAGATAGCGTACGTAGTTTTGGGGGACTTGACTGGGGCATACAAATTGAATAAATGTGCATAATGATAGTAACATGGGTCAGTAATAAATGATCACCCATGCATGACAACAGCACATACTGCTGTTAGAGATGCTGGTTTGTTTTCCGTAAAAGTATTCTGTGCATATATAAGCCCTTTTATGGGTGACCACAAAATGGCTGTAACCCTTTTGCTAACGAGAAATTATAACTGTCATATGTAGACAAGGTGAACATATAGATGATCAAGGTGAATAAAATGAATACATAAAATAGACAAGATGAACATCTAGATGATCAAAATGAACACATATAAAAAAAATTTGTCATTTTTTGTTTAAATTTTAATATGAATATTCAACTTATTTTTATTGAACAAATTTATTTGTAATTTTGTATGTATTCATTTTGATCATTTCTGTGTTCACCTTGTTTATTTTATGTGTTCATTTTGTTCAAGCGATGACAAGAGATGGTAAAAACTGCAGATGATAGTAATAAATTTCCTTTGTGAACATATATTTAATTGTACTTTCTCATGTAGGTAGGAAAGACATTATACGTATGTAGGAAAGAGTTTTATGGAAATTGCTGTTCACCATCCACCGTTGCGTCATCTAAATCATCCACATATAGGGAGCGCTCCCTCTTTCTCTCTATTTTTTCTTTTTTTTATTTCACGCCTACCCTCCCCTTCATCCCTTTCCTTTCTTTTGCGTTTCCACATCTACCCTACGCTCCCTCCCTTTAGCACCCTCCCCTCCTTTCCTTCCACATCTCCTCTTCTCTCTCTTCTCTCCCTCCTATCCTCTACCTCTTTCTTCTTTTTGTTTCTTTTCTCATTTTTTTCATTTTTTTCGTTTTTCTTTCCCTTAAATAAACATGTTATTTCCGAACCATTAGTAATATATGTTCACTTTTATCTTTTGTATGAGCTCGCGTCGTTTGTTATATCTGTTCAATTTATTTGTTATATCTATTCAATTCATATATATTCATTTTTTATCTTTTGTATGACTTCACGTTGTTTGTTATATCTGTTCAATTTATATATGTTCACTTTGTTCTTGTATCTATACACTTTGATTCTACGTTCATCTTATCTTTGTATCTATTCACTTTGTTTCATGTATTTATCCACTTTTGCATGTATGTATGTTCACTTTTATCTTTTGTATGAATTCATATTGTTTGTTATATCTGTTCAATTATTTGTTATATGTGTTCACTTTTGTTCTTGTATCTATACAATTTGATTCTTTGTTCATCTTATCTTTGTATCTATTCACTTTGTTGCTGTATATGTTCATTTTGAGAACTAAAAACAATCCACATGTAGGAGGCGAAGGGAATGAGACAAAGGTAGGGGAAAGAGGTTGAGTCCACGGGAAAAAACCGAGACAAGAGGCGATAAAAGGGAGTAGAGGCAAAAAGAGGCGTAGGAGAGGATATGAGGCGAAAATTGACGGAGGAGAGAAGGAGGCGAGCAAAGGAGGTGGCGGAGGTGAGGCGAAAGGGGACAAAAGTAGAGGCGAGGGGAAGGAGGAGAGAAGCGGAGAAAAAAAAGTGAGACAATAGAAATTCAGAGAAATAGCGTCAGGGGAGGGAAATGAAGAATTTGATGGTGTAGATGACAAATTAATTAGTGGATAACGGTTATCACATCTGAGAGATTATTGTATAACAAAGACATTATGAAATCTAGGCCATGTTACATAGGAAATGATGGTAAATGGATTGAACTTGGTGAAATGCCTAAGCCCAAGCATGACAAAACTTGGGTAATGCCCAAGTGTATGGATTGGATCTAATCCAAGTCTATTACAACTTTCAACACCTCAATTCTTCTTGGGTAATGTCTGCATCATAAACATGCTAATAGTAGGCCAAGTGAACATGGAGCTTAATTAATTGTTAGTACCAGTAATAGTCAGTCCCCATTGTTTCTCCATTGTTTCTGCCTTTGTTTGGCACAAGTACGACCAACTATAGAATTCAATGAAAATTACTTATTGCTGTCCATTTTTCTATCATCCACGTCATCCATCTCAATTCTCTTCCTTCACCCAGCACTCCCTCTCAATCCCTTCGCTCCCTCTCTTCCTTCACTTAGCGCTTTCTCTAACCTCAGCGCTCCCCTCACCAAAGATCTCTCCTTACTCCAGCACTCTCCTTAACCCTAGATATCTCAATTCCTAGTCTCTCATCTCTCCCTCCCCTACCTCCCTTCATTCAGCCACGTCCTTCTCCCTCTTCCTCCATTTTGATTTCTCTTCTCACCTTTCCTCCACGTCGCTCTATTTGCTCTCTCATTCCTAACCGCTTCATCTGCTCCATCTTTCTCAAAGTATTTGCGCAATATTTTTGTTATATTTTTTTTCACTTTGTTATATCTATCTATTCAATTTGTTTTATGTATCTGTTCAATTTATTTTAATTTATTTGTTCATTTTAATTAATTTATATATTAATTTTGTTTGTTGTATATGGTCATTTTGTTGTATTTATGTGTTCATTTTGAGTTTTTCAATTTGTTCATTTTATGTTTTATTTAGCTATTTTTATATCTTTCACTTTATTTATTGGATATGTTAACTATAATGTCCTACATGTTCAATTTGTATGTTGAATCTGGTCATTTATGTTCATTTTGTTTATTTATTCAACCAAAATTTATATATTTTCATTTTGTTATGTATGTGTTCATTTTGTTGTTATATGCGTTCATTTTGATGTTGTAAGGCAGATCCTGTTCATGGTAGAAGCGAATGAGAGTGAGGATGAAGTAACAAAAAAGAGGTAGGGAAAATATGCAAGAAGAAAGGTGCAGAGGAGAAAAATCAAGTGAGAGGAAAGGTGTGAGGAGGGACAAAAAAGACAGGGAGAAAAATGTACTCTAAATCAAATGCACCAGGTGCTGCGCTCTAAATCAACCCAAAAAAAAAAGGGGAGAGCATATGTACCAGTAAAGAACAAGTAAAAAGGGGAGAGCATATGTACCAGTAATTTGTAGCAATTCACGTCAGCCTACTTTTCACAATTTGAGTGGTGATTCGACTACTTATCATCTGCTATCATCCTCGATCGTTGTCATTCTAGGGTTTGCCGAAGCTCGGAGATTTAGGGTTTCTTGAATATCAAAACTAGAGAGGCATGATCGAGCTTCAATCTAGGATTTGCCGAAGAGATTCGAAGGAGATCGGAGAGAAGTGGAGAAGAGAGGCACGGATCGTTTCTCGCTTTGATTTTTCTCTTCGATTTTCTTTCCAGGAGGTGAGAGAGACGAGAGAGATTTAGACGATAGGATCTTTTAATTTCTCTTTCTTGGGGTATGGGTTAAGAGAGGCGGAGCGCAGGAATAACATAACATCTGCATCCAGCGACACAGATCTGCATGAATATTGATGCACATCGAACGATCTGGATTCCGGTGCATAAAAACAGATATGCATCGCAGTGCATATTAGTTATTCTCTCTCTCTCTCTCTCTCTCTATATATATATATATATATATATATATATATATATATATATATATATATAAGTTGTATGCTCCTACAGATCGTATGATCAACACACATGCATTTTTGTTTGTTTTGTTATCAAATTTTATTCGGTAGAAAAAATGATTTAGAAACCATAGTAGGTATATATTTGTTAGATGACTAATTTAAAAATATGTCACTATAAAAATTTAAAATTTTTATTTTATGCATATTTTTTAATGCACTAGTGGCATAAAACTAATTTTTATATTTATACAGTGGCATATATATTACTTATTTTTATTAATTTGTAGTGGCATAAAGCTAATTTGTTATTTAGTGATGGTATCTTTTTAATTTTAAATTTCGTAGTGGCATATTTAAAAGGATAAAATTGTCATATCAATAGGCCAATGGCATAAAAGTAATTTTTACTATTTTGTAGTGGCATAAAAATAATTTGTCATTTAGTGATGGCATTTTGCTAATTTCAACTATTTCCAGTTGCATAAACCTAATTAACCTTTTTTTTTTCTTTGGCAGTCTCCTCAAAAGTCTATTTTAGTTTTCAATTTTTGTTCATTTTATTTGATCATGTCATCAAGTCGTAGTTTTTCAAAAGGATGCATCACGGGCTATAATTTACATTTCATCTTAAAAAATTCTGCTAAAAGAATTTTCTTTTCAATGTCTAATTTTCTTTTTATTTTTATTTTTAATTCTGGACAGCTGAAGCTAGCTTTCTTTTTATTGCGTGCAAAACAATTAAATTATCATATATACATTAATTGTTTGTTGGTTTATTCGAGTGTGACAGCTTGCTTTGAGACATACTCAGGTTAAGTTTATATACGAACAAGTACTGCTTGTGTATAATTGGAATGAAAGTGCACGAATGTTTCACATAATTATAACACTAAGCTGTGAATTTCTTACCCGGGTTGATGGCGAAGCAAGCGTGCGGCAAAGTCGACACACATGTTGCCGGCACTGCATCCCATGCCGGAAAAAGTGTAGGTCTTGACTGACTCGCTGAACCCAAATCGGTTGATGAGGAGAGCGCTGAGGGATGGAGATGGGGAGAAGAGGCTGCACGCCACGATGATGTGCGTGATTATCTGCGGGGCCACATCGGTCTTGCCCAGCAGCGCAGAGACTGTCAAGAAGAGACCTTCCTCAGCCTCCTGGATTGCAGAGGGGTGCTTTATCGAGAGGCGTTCAACCGGCTGCATGAGGTACGGCGGCATGTACGTCTCTTCTCCGAGGCCCGATTTTCTGTAGATGAGGTGCATGAAATCGAAAGCTTCAAAGTTATAGATATTCATGCGTGCTCCCAGGTATTCGCACAAGTCCAGTGTGCACCGGCGATCAGAGTCTGGGAGGTGGCAGCTATAGCCCAGGAGCATCACAGGAAAGCGGCGACGGCGCTGAAGGAAGAGCAGGACAGTGCTCACTAGTAGGATTAAAATAGTGATGCCTAAGAGCTGAACTTCTGTCATGATTATTTTGTTATTCCTCCCTTTTTGCCAAAAATAGCTTCAATTTTGAGAATTCAAAGATTAGAAGAGAATAGAATAATCTAGTTCGGATGAATGGCTATATATATATATATATAAAAAGTTTATACTACTGTAACAGAACAGGTGTGTCATTTTGGTCACTGTCTGAGTCTCTGAGATAAAAGTAACCCGCCAAATTCGCTTTGAATGACTGCTTTCCATTTCTTACAATTCCAAATTCCCAACGAAATATCCAACTAATTAACTAACGTTTGGTAAGCAATGAATGCTAATTATACTACCCTTTCATAAGACCGGAGTTAGCAGGACCCGCGAGAAAATGTGCATGCATGCATCTCCTGAACTGCAATTGTGTCTCCGCCAACCTACTGATTTATATAAAAACTGCAGTTCGCCAACTGAATGACAGCTTATCAAACGAAGAGTACTTAGGTTACACTAATAATACTAATTGAATTCTTCTATTTTAATTCTTAAAATGTAATAAAATGGTTGGGTTTTGATAAAAAAATTGTGTTTTCATAGAGTCAAGCACAAATGGTCAGTGACTCTGTGGGTTCAATTTCTGTTGGACGCGGAAGAGGATTAAACTCTATTTCATAAAATGAACTATATATGTCTTTATAAATAAATAGCCTTCTTTCGGAAAAAAAAATTTGTGTTGTCATCAACATTATGAAGATATTATGATAAAAAATATATAGTTGTTTAATGTAACTTATTGTAAGAGAACGGGTTCGTCATTTTGGTCACTGTTTGAGGTAATTAAGCCGCCAAATTCGCTTTGAATGACTGCTTTCCATTTCTTAGGATATATAAACTTAAGGTAATTAAGAGAATGCCCCCAGCGAAAATTAAGAATTTTTATATTTAAGAGAGAATTAATTAAAGAAACATTTTGTGAGACATAATTAATTGGAGGAAGCGAAACAGCTAGCTCTTGCCTTATTTTACGGGGCAGGGGTATATGTGTCCCAGCGGTTATGTGAGTGCCCAAACCTCCCCCCCCCCCCCCCCCCAACACACACATACCTTCTCTCTTTAACTTCCCTTCTTTGTAGAAAATATTCAACTAATTAACTAACGTTTGGTAAGCAATGAATGCTGATTACAAGCCTTTCAAAAGAGCGGAGTTATTTATTTATTTGATTTTTGTTGATCGTTCATAAGAGCGGAGTTCTTAGAACCTAATAACAGTAAGCATATACTACTTGTGTCTCCACCAACCTACAGATTATTAATTATAGGAAAAGTGCAGCTCACCAACTGAACGGCAGTGTAACAAACGAAGAGTAAATTACACTAATATTACTAACTGATAAGTTATTTAAATTTCAATTCCTAAAATTCAGTAAAATGGTTAAATTTTGATCAAAATCTGCGTTGGCATCAACATTATGAAGATTTTATGATGAGAAATATATAATTGTTAAATGTTATTTTATTGTACCGCTCTAAATTTTCCCAACTACGTATATCTCTTTAATATTGTCAATCTCATATTTGTTCTTACATTTAAATTACAAAGACTCACATATTTACCGTTCAAAAATCTAAAATTAAACATTTACCCATGTCTCTAATATTAAATTACTATTTTTATTTAGAAAATTCTCAATCTAAGTAATTAAGGACTTTCAAAAAATCGCTTTTTTAAAAATTTGAAAAAAATATAAAATTTTGTATATAATAAATTTTAATATGGAGATCACATTATAAACAGTTTCGATCAACAATTTGAACTTTCAAAATTGAGATTTGACAATAACTGAAAATCCGATCAAACACATTTAAATGAATTTGTTCTATTCATATACTATACATATGTATCCTTCTAAAATATGAAAACTTTTTTGTTTTGCTTACCAACAACAACGCTTTTAAAATTCAAACAAGCTAGGTACGTAGGCTATAAATGAAATCCAAACAGACCAGTAAAAAACCAAGATAATTAGTAAAAATAAAAATAGTAATAAGTGTATATAAAGACAGCAATAACAATAGTAATTATAATGTTTACTAAAAAAAAATAGTAATAATAATGAACCTAAATCCTAAGCCCTGTGTCCAAACTCCAAAATGCAAAATCATACTGAAATGCCCAAATCCCAAAATCAAACTTATTTTCTAAAATACAAAATCTCTCCATATTAAATTATATATTTCTTCTCATCTTAAGCAAAACAAAAGGTCCCTCAATCTCTCTCTCTCTCTCTAGATCGATCTCTCTCTCTCTCTCATCCAACAATGCGCGCGTATGCGGAATAGTAAACAATTTACAAGATATAAATAAATATTTTTTTATTGTGTAATTATGTATTGTCGAATACAAAAATCAAGAAAAGTGCACACTTTGTTCGCTCTTTTGTTTTTATCTCATGCTACACCTCAGTAACATTTAAAGAGATTGCAACGGGAGAGAATTAATTAGAGAGCGAGATGGGGTGTTGGGAATGGGTTGGTTTCCAAGAGCTTGAAGGCTTAAAGATTTTGAAATATTATTATGAGAATCATCTACCATATGTTTGGCAGTACGCGAACTGCTTGTTCGCGAACAGCGCCGTTTCCCCTCTTGTTCCTTGTTCCACCAAAATCCAGGAATTGCGAACAAGCAATTCTTATTCGCGAACAGCTTGTGTCCCCTCCGCTATAAAATATAAAGTAGAATTCATTTACGTCCGTCTCTTATTGGCTAATTAGTTCAAACACGTCATAATAATGTTTTATTTCCATTCCAACGCTCCCGATATTAAGAAAAAAAAATGTATCTTCATTGTATTAAATTAAGGTCTCTCCATTAATTGATTTCAGTGATGGCTCAGACTCATCGTCTTCCTTTCCCATCACCAATGTTTTGAAAACCAGACCGATCATCGAACCGGTGGAGCTAGGCAGTTGATGGTTTGACCAGTCGGACCAGTGGCTCGAACCGGTGGCCTAATCAGATGATTCATTATGATATGAAATAAAGATGTATCAAAAGAATTTAGAAAAATTGTAAAAATAATTCCAAAGTAAAAATAACAATACATATTACAACAAATCATATATTCAAATAAAAAAATTTAATGTAATAATTTTACTATCGCACTTTAATCTATTTTAAGGAATGTGTCTGTTAATTCAAAATACTGAAGGAAAATGGCATTAATTTTTATTCTTTTTCAAATGCTCCTAGGATGCAAGCATTGCCTTTTAAAAAAACTTTCCCAAATGAGGAATCCGAGTTTTTTTTTTTTTAAATGGAATGCGTGCCTTTATCCATGTACATACAGATTCTAATCCAAAAAAAGAACAATAAATGTACACCAAGCATTTGCCTATGTACACATGGGACCCACTACTTGCTCTACCGGTCTACCCAGGGAAAGTTTTTTTGTTTGAAGGAATTGAACCAGGTCAGCTCAGCGCACCGAAAATTCAAAAACATAAAACCGACTGTTCCGATTCAGAGATTTTGACAAAAAACGGACCGAATCGGCCGGGTTTTACTGGTTCGCTTACAGGCGGGTTACTGATCAGGTTAGACCGGACAAGTCTCCGGTTCGAGATCGAACCAGTTCAATCAACCGGTCCGGTCCGGTTTTCAAAACATTGCCCATCACACGTCCTTCAGTTTATTTGCCTCATCGTCTTCCTTTCCCCTATTTTCTCCTATTCCCTGTTTTTCTCCAATTGAGACAAGAGCATTTTTAAGAGTCTTCTTCTATGTCACTTTTTGCATTATGTTCTAAACAGTGATTTTTATTTTGATTTTTCGACTGTGGTTCATGTTTTATTTGTTGGAAAAAGTGGAGACATTCCACTCTAAAATTCTGAAAATAGAAAAATGCCACCCAAAATGAACTCTTAGCTTAATGCCACCCTCAAACTATTTTGTTTACAGAATTGCTACTTTTGCCTTATAAACATACTCCCAAACGCAATACCATTTTGTATGGACCAAAATGCCTTTTTCATCTGTATTAATTTCTAAGAGACTCTCTCCCTTCACATCTAATTTGCTCAAGACTATTACAGTGACGATTGACCCTAGCATCGCTACCCTGCTCCCAGCTGCCCATCATCGGCGCTCCATCGACCCATCGCCGCACTCCGTCGACCCATTGCTGGTGCTCCGCCAAAACTTAATTAGGATTGCTAAAGTGAGGTTGAACTGTTGAAATTGGGAAACTAACGGGATGGTTTTTATGGAAACTTAGGATCAAGATAGGTTCAACATAGATTATCAGAATGTACAATTAGATTAGATTATTATGTATAGGTTGAAATTAGTTCTGTATTTTTTTTTCCCATTAAAAATAGCTAGAGTCTTAGTTGAAAAACAATAACTATGAAAATAAAGAATTTCTTCTTGATTGTTGTTTTATCTTTGGCCTTCCATTTTTATTTCTTCATTTTTGTTTATTTCAATTTTCTCAATTTCGATTTCTTGGAAAATTCATACTGGTTACAAGCTGATACAGTAATTTCTTTATTCCTTCATACTAGCACTAATCAGATCAAGTTAACACATTATGTTCAAATTGACGAAATGAATTATGCTAAAATATTATGTTTCTTATTTCAGTTTTTACTAGCATGAATTATGCTTAATTGTTGGAAATTATTTTTCAAAACAGCCATACCATGATTTTTTTTCTTTAATTGTTGTTTAGTCTATCTTTTAAATTTAGGCTAAAAATTGAATCTGTAAGTCAAAAAATATATATGAAAATTTTACACAATGTGTGCCTCAACAGAATGTAACTGCAAAAAAATAATTTGAGATTAAACAAAACATTAATAATTGTGTGCATGATGCTGATATCTGGTGTTGTAATTCTTGGCTCTTGTATAGAAAAATAACACTAAATTGTAAAAAAAATATTTAAGGCTGGCAAACCAGCGAATTACATAAGAAAAAATTATCAATACTTAAACAAAAGTCAATTCATTTCATTAATGTAAAAAATTTTAAAAAGTAAAGCCAATTTCATCCGCACCAGACAAAAATACCAAATGCCTGCCTAATAAACCAAAAATATTGTGCGATATAGAACAAACTAGAATAACAAAGTTGATGCTAGGGTTGCAATCATGCAGTATGTTGATGCTAGGTTGCAATTTTAGGATGAAAGAATATAGTCGCGATACTAGGTTTAGTACCTAGCAGAAAGGTGAAGGTGCAGCGGCGTAGCGCAGACAATGGGCCCGCGGAGCGTCGCCGATGGGCTGGGTGAGCAGGTACCGATGCTAGAGTTCAATCATCACTGTTCTATCTTGGAGGCTTAGCAAATTAGACGTGAACGGGGAGAGAGTCTCAAAAATTAATTGATATAAAAGGGCATTTTGATCAATACGAAATTGTATTGCATTTGGGAGTATTTTTATACGGTAAATGTGGCAATTCTGTAAACTAAAACTACATAGTTTTAGGGTGGCATTAAGCTAAGAGTTCATTTTGAGGTGGCATTAAGCTAAGTACCCTTAAATATGAGGATTCTTAATTTTGAATACATCGTGATGCCATATAACGTTTAGTTATCATAAACAAATTAAGTAAAATTTAATGTGATTCTATGTGGCAAAGTTTAGTTATCTAACAAAGACTGAAGCACCATTTTACTTGGCATTCTGAAAACCTACGTCAGCAACCTAAGGGCTCGTTTGGATCGTATGGAAATAAGGAATGAATAAGGATTTTAAGACTAAAACGTTGGGAAGTGTGTAACTTTGTGAGAGAGATTTATGTCTAGGAAAAAGTTATTCCTAGCCCATCCAAACGAGCCCTAAGAGAGTAATTTGTTCTTGTTTTTCTATTTCTTGCTCCCAATTTTTGTTGTATGTAAGCTCTACCAAGGTAAGCTGATTATAGGAATTTTCATGCCTTGAAGTGAGTTATTTCATCACATGATAACCTCTGTAAAAGAAAAGAATTTTTAGGCCTCCTCCATTCATCATCATCATCATCATAATAATAATAATAATAATAATAATAATAATAATAATAATAATAATAACAATAATAATAATAATAATAATAATAATAATAATAATAATTATTATTATTATTATTATTATTATTATTATTATTATTATTATTATTATTATTATTATTATTTCTTCTTGCCACTTTCATTATGAAGCTCCAAAGTATCCTGCCTGTAGAATAAAACAAGAGCAAATCTACTCTAACTAGTTAATCACGTAGTTTAACTCGATGGTCCATTTATTTATATCTATTTGTGTGAGAATTAATTAACAGAGTTATGGGAATCTCTTAAAGCCTACTTTTCTTGTTAACCAATTAAACCTTAAAAACTTCTACTTTTTTTTTTATACTTGTTATCATATAAGTTTGTCAAAGCAAAAGGGCAGCTTACTTAACTAGAGGCACATGAATCTAATAGTATCTCCATATTGATCAATAAAATGAATAAAAATAATTTACGCTCACAATAATGTTATCTTTTCTTATGTGTTGAGGAATCCAATTTACACAAGCAAGATAATTGAGTAGAGAAGATAAACCAATCAATAATTAAATGAAAAGAAGACCAAATTAATTGCGACAGTATGACATAGGAAAAGTTAATTTGAACTAAGATTCCATCTAGCATACAAAAGATCTTGTTAGATCCATTCATTGACATGTTAAGTATAAAATACATCAATCCCTGTAAATGGCCCTCTTGTACAACCTACACGCGTTTTTCAATTTTTAAAATAAATAATTGACTCCTCCGTTGAACTTAATGTCGTTTAAACAAAATGTTATTGTGTCTCGTTGGTTTTCACCCTATCACAAACGAAAACAAATAAACAAAACCGAACAGAGCTAGATGTACAACGGGTAGGTTAATGATATTTTATCAAAATTTAAATGTAACCCGACAATACCGGATTAGAAAATAAATTTAGTTAATCAATTCGTTACCTAACCCAACCCGTCAATGTATTATGTACAAAAATTTACGGATTAAGCGGGTTAAAGGGGTTTAGTGGATTAAAATATTGATCAAATAAAAATTATTTTTTTGGTTGACGCATTTGAAGCATCTTTCTGTTGTAGTCATGTCCTAGAACTAGAAGTCAATATTTTAATGACTTAATTTAGTTTATGTTATTGATGATATTTGATCATTTGTTCCTTGAGTTTATTATTGACAGATCATTCAAGTTGAGAATCTGAATTGTGGATCTCTGTGTTTCATTTTTAATGACAATAATAAATCTAAATCGTTTGTAATCTTGATAATTAACAAGAAAATTAATTATCATAAAAGATTAGTATGCAAGTTAAGTGATGATTAAGTTCTACAAATCATAGGTAAGGAGTTACCAACTTAATTGCATATGTGTATGTTATTGGAACATAGCACAAAACTTGACCTAATGAAATAAATATATTGATTGTGTTATGTGTCATTATTTATTTCATTTGAGTTTGATTCTAAGTTTGAGATGGTTCAACTTTTCCACATGAGGATATGTTTAATAAATATCGTCTAACGTTGATTCCTGATAGAGGCTGCTATACGGACTTTATTTATTTCTCTTGAATTATGCGGGAAAAGTTGTTCATCAAGAAAATCGTATGTCCCTAATTACTAGACCTAGTGTTGATGATATCTATTGGGCCCCTTGATAGAATTGGATCGTATGCATGCAAACTAGACGATCAATTCTAGATCAAGAAATATATAATCTGCAAGAATGACACATTTCTATCTTTGTTTATACAATGATATCATGTACATGACATAAGAATCAAAACAAGAAAATTATCTATTTCTTATGCATGATTGAAATACTATAAGATTATGGTATTTATTTATGTTAAATAAAAATCACAACGTACGTGTTGCTAGATACCGCTTATGATTATTAGAAATAAATGGTGATTTAATTTTCAATGGCCAACATAACATAAATCCTTCAAGGGTCACATAAATACAAAGCTCTTAACCAATAGTACATTATATTTAGTTTATTTGTATTGGAGAATACAAAATATGATAAGTTAAATAATTAATTCTACACCGTTATGAACCGATATGATTAATTATTTCAAGGTATCATATGAAACTAATTAATGTGAAATCTAATTCATTAATAATTATCAAGGAGTTGATATTTATTTGTGCCTGAATTAAATTAATATAATTATGTGAATTATATTAATTAATTGGGCTATCATTTGATATGTCAATTTGGACCTTAATTGATGCATAAATTAAAGAGCAAAGTGAAATATTGCACATGGGCTTTATAGCCCATATAGAGCACAGTTTTGAGGGAGAAATTAGCTCATTTTCTCAAGTCAAAAGTTGCTTGGAAGAGAGGTTAGTTGACTAATCAACATGACTTGTAGAAGAGGTCATAGATTTATTATAAATATATAGATGAGAGATAGGTTAGACAAGCTACCTCTTTCTATTCTTCCTTAGCTGTCATATTTTGCTCTCTAATTGCATTATAAGTATGTCTCATGAGTTGAGATTAGATTTTCTTAATTAATTAAAGAGTTAATTGAAGAAGGGAACCAAAGGATTAGGCATTTTCTATTAAATTGCTAGCACAATTCAATTAGAACTTGGTTAATCTTTGTGTGGACCTAATGTGCAAGGAGAAGAATGGAAGGAGCACGCCACCGACTTCCAAGCCGTTGGTCGCGCCTTCTAGTTGCTATACTAGAAGAGGTAAAACCATTTTCTCCCTCCTATTGCATTATTATGTATATCCACTAGTTCCTAGTTTGTGCTTAGTGTTAATTAATGTTAAATGTGATTTAAAATTAAAAGAAGCACAAAATCAACTTCCTTCACTTTCAACTTTCGAGGTCTTGTGAGAGACATAGAGGATGTGCATAGCTATGGAGGAGATCGAAACGTCGTGAGAGAAAAGATCTTTGAGTAACGACATGAGGCAATGTGAGGCAGAGATGAGTAAATAGTGATAAACAAGTGGGTTACAAGTACAAAATCCGTAACCTGACCCGAAGTAATGGGTTTGTCAAAATTAGAACACGTACCCGACCCAACATCATGCTAACCTAGTAAAAAACAGTTCGAATTGGGTGGCTTAAACAGATTGAATGGGTTTACGGTTTTTTTGTACACCCCTAAACATGAAAGTTGATTTTCAACTAGCCTTATAGCGCGGATTTTACCTCTACTATATCCTATAGCGCAGATCAAATCAGCGCTATAAAAGAGAAGATATAGCCATATAGCACGGATCTGATCCGTGTTATACTATGGTTCGTATTAAAAAAATAAATATTTGTTATTATTAATTTTTTTAAATATAAAATTGTTTATATTAAAAAAATCGGTATCAAACAAATAATTAATATTTCATCTTAATAAACATATATAAATACTAGCATGCATACGTGCAAATATTGTAATTGTTATTGAATCGAACGAGCTCGCGCGATTTCGGGTTCGAGTATGTTTTAAATGGATTTAATAAAGAGAATTATGTAATTTTATTTTAGCTTTTGTGAATTAAAAGAGAAAATAATTACCCACTTTTACATTGGGGCTGGCAGCTTTAATTGCCGTCATTTGGTGTCCAACGGTAATCATGAATATTGGCCCCGCACAAGCCACTTCCTTCTCCGATTAATTGTCATTCAATTCGGCCGTTTTAATCATTTAATTAGTACTAGAAATTTTCAGGGTGTTTGATTGTGGAATAAGAAGTTGCATAATTTAAAGATGCATAAGTACTTATGTAGTGTTATGTGTAATGGATGTTTGACATTGAATCATGAAGAGTAACTTATGCATGCATATATTCATATGAAAAAACTAAAATATTTTGGTGAGAAATTAATGAAAGGAGTATAGTTGAAAATTTACAGTGGAGAGATTCATTGCATAAGTTATGTAATTTCCTTAGATGTAATATGCACTCTTATGTAACAGTTGTTTGGTTGCATAAAGACTGCATAGTGAGTTATGCAGCCTATTAAGGCGGAAATAAACATGATCTTTGCCTTTACTAGTTACATTACCGCGATATTGAATATATATTGAAGATGAAACTAATCTTAAATCGGGACTGATAACAATCATTCCCAATATATCTCATCCCATCATTCCAGGTGATTACGCATTTTCTCTTTCTATTTTTGAATGTCAGTGTTAATTAGAATTCTAATTTTATCACTCATCCCATCATCCAGACCGTACTCCCTCCCTCCCCTCTTATCCCACCTCCTCCCTCTCTCCACCTCATGCTGACCTCCTACTCCACCCCCTCTCTCCCTCACATATTATTTTTCTAATTGTTCTATTTATGTAAACTATTTGTCCTGATTCCGTAAACTAATTGTTCTAGTTTCTAGGACAGTTAATAACACTTTCGAGAACAATTAATTTTTTTTCCAAGATAGTATTATTTTTCTAATTATCTTAGTTCTGTAAACTAATTGCCTTGGTTCTTATGATGATTGTCCTGGTAAAATTTATTTTTTTCCATTTCTATGCTAATTGTCCAGGTTGGTTGTCTTAAATTTTATACTAATTGTTATAGTTTTGTATGCTTATTATCATGGTTTATGCTAATTGTCCTAGTTTTGTATGCTGATTGTCATAATTTTTTTTATTGTTTGTTTCTAATTTTTATTCTGATATTGAACATAATTGTGGTTAGATATATTGTAATTGTTCTAGTTTTGTGTAGGGGTGGGGTTCTAGGAGATGGAAGGGAGGGAAGCGTAAGCAAGAGTAGAAGGGGTGGGTACGCACTGGATCAAGATTAAAGACAAAAACAAAAAGGATGGGATGATGCTAGGTAAGTATTTTGAAAATGGAAAAAATTAAATGACGTTGAGGAAGGGATGATGGGTATGATGCTGAGTAGGGATATCTTAAATAATTCCGATCTAAAATATATTATACAATCAAATAGGAAGAATATTCACGGCTCTTTCATCGTGAAACTTGTCATGGTTTGTACTTTGTGACTTAATTCAATTTTACATCTAATGATCACCCACTAATAATGTTATCAAATGCCACCTACTTAATAATACATGATGGGGCATATAAATTTAGTATATGTGCATGATTATGTAGTAAATATTAATTGCTGATCATTGATCACTCTGGCAATAGTACGAAGGGCTGTTGATCCTTAGAATTGCTAGTTTATTTTCCTTAATTAAAAGTTACTTTGATGTATGTGTGACCACCAAACAAGGGTCTTTTTTACTATCACTGTTTAGTATTTTTTTTTTTTCATACCCTTTTAACTTCTTTATTGTGCCTGGGCCAGTACCAATTGCTACCCCAGCTTCTATTTGTTTTGCTGGGTCAGCTAGGCCACTGTTCTATTTGCAAGGTTTAAAATGCACAAAGAATTTAGTCATAAAAACTATAAAATTTTAATTATGAATTTCAACGATAGAATTATATTCATATTGATTTTTGTAAGGCTTAAATATATAATTTCTCAAACAAATTATCCATACAATCATAAAAGTGCAAACAAGCATATTGGATATATAGAAAAAGAAAAATGGGGACAGTGGACCTCGTTTTGTGCACTTAGATTCGCCCCTAAGAAATATAGCAAAATAAATATATATCAAGCTCCTAAGTTTTAGATAGGCTCAAAAGGATTGGGTTGGGCTTTTGCCTCTATGCATATGCTACCATATTCATACTACCCCAAAAAAATTTAAATAATATTAAAATATTATAAATTTTGAAAATATAATTAAACTAATCGAAATTATATAAATAGGTGAAAGATGTTTCAAGGCCTAGGGCAAATAAATTTATAACCTTCATTTTTACCCCACTAGTCGTTGGACAAAGCTAAGGGTAGATCCACAAGGACAGTAAAAATGAATACCGGACTTAATTGTTCTTAAAAGCTAGACAAAATAGTTTTTATGAAGTTTTGGTTTTTAAAAGAATATTAAATAACAATTGAAATTTAGATAAATAAATAATAAAATATTTTTTGGGTCGATTTTTATATTTTTCTGGACTCAAATAGATGCAAGAAAATGTCTTAAAGTTTTGGGTTCATTTAATTTGGCTCTGGAACGCTGTTGTCACACGTTTTCATGTGTGATAGCAAAAATTTTGGTCCTAAATATATAAATTTCTGACAGAAATTTATATATTTCTAGCGGCGAAAAGTGTTCCGGACTCTCTGTTTTGATTTGATATTTTTAGGCAAGGTTATGTGAATGTTACTTGTCAACCAGACATAAGTCCTAGCCTCAGCCGTCGTAATTTTGGTTTTAAACTTGGTTTCGAACTCAATTTTTACCACATAATTGACTGGTTCTAAACTTTCGTGTCGAAATTTAATCAATTAAGTCCTTTGTGTTGGATTTCCAGAGGTATCTAAGTCCTTTTGGATTAGTAGAAACTATACTTATCGGTCGATTAGTTAACCCCTCTTTTGAGCGTTTGGCTTACCTTAATTACTTAGTTAATTCACAATTTGTTCTAGTTTAATACCCTAATAATGATGTAGTTCATCAATAGGTAAACAATCAAGCAAATCATCAATTCAACTAAGCATAGACAACAATTCACAACACATAAAAAACACGTAAAAAATACCAAATCGTATCAAGTCATCACGATCAAGAATACCAAATCAAACTACCACCTAACCTTAAGACATACAAGAATTTTAGCCTAACATGTTTTTACTACAAACAACAAATATCATGCATAAAACAACAAATAAACCCATAGAATAACAAAATAAAAGCATGAAAGAGATAACCAAATAGTCCTTTTGCTTTATTTCTTTTTCTATGGTCAGAAGTCGATGGAGAACAGATCTGGATTGTTGCCGCTTGTCCAAATACCGCTACCTTGCCTTCGATCTTCGTGGAAAGAGCCGAAAACATAAGTGCAAGAGGTGAAAAATTATGGTAGAGAAAATTGGATACTTCTTCTGTCGAATCCCGTGCTTAAGAACAGAGAGGAGAAGTAGAGAGGCGGCTAGGGCAAGAGATGAACCTTTTCTTCTTTCCTTTCTTACCAGAATCGCCATTTCCATGAATAATTTCAGACCGAAATATAGAAATTTCGGACCGAAATTCCTCTCTGGATCTTTCATGTTGGCTGAAATCAAGGCCTCCATGAGATATCTGATCTGCTTCGGTCCACTGGGATCTTCTCTGGTCTCTGGCATGTCTGTAGGAGCCAGGGATGGGTCTTCCGGTTAAGGATTGAGCTCCAACCTTTTTACTTATCATGTCTTGTCTTCAATCTCCACGATAATTCTACAAAATAAACACAGACACGGCGGCAGTACCAAAATCTTGAAAAATACAGTTTATTATGAGACAATTGTATTGGTTTGATTGTCATTTTGGTGTTAAGTATGGTCAAAATATGTACATAAATAAGAGATATCAATAGGTTTGCAATATCAATTTTTGAAAAATCGATACTGATGTCGTTCTTTCAAAGAGTGATATTAGCCATCCCCTAACGACGATTTTGTAGTTAATTTTATTCTTTTTTAATATTTTTATTCATTTTTTTTCACTAATATCGTTCTTTGAAAGAATGACATAACCATTCATCCTTTATATATAAACACGATATCCCTTCTTCTCTCCCTCTTATTCTTCGCTTGATACCCCTTATTCTCACTAGCCATTTGCGAAGATCTCTCCAGCTTCTTCAGGTAATTATTTTTAAATTAATTTATTATTTATTTACTTAATTAAAAATAATGATAGTCCTGCTCATACTTTGTGAAAATAAATAATTTATAAAAATAATATAGTGTAATTTTGTGTCTATATATATTAAAGTTTAATAGTAGTGCTCATACTTTAATTTATACTGTAAATGATCTAATTATGTTTTTATTTTGAAATTTGACATTAGTTGTCAATGGGTCCTAAACCACGTGTCGTCTGTTCCGGTGTTCTTCTCATAGGAGATAATCAGACCACCGAAAGACAAATACTTTCATGTTTACTACTTCATTACCAAAGAGAAAAATTCTATGTGAAGAAAATAAATGAAAATAAACTTCATGTTAGCGGTCCAAAGTTCTTTACATATATGGTAGAAAGGGACGGAGGTTATCGTCGTATTGGAAGTGCGGATGAAGGCAAGCAGTTGCCTCACTTGCCAGTAGTTCCACCAGATTTTGAAAATCATCCCTCTTAGTTGAAAATGTCATCCATCTTCGCTAGATGTACTAGTATTGTATGAATAATTTTGTTATTGTTATGTTGTATGCTTAGTTGTTATGGTTATGTGATGGTATGTTACTATGGCTATTTGTACGATGCTATTTTGTACGTTTTGTCTTTAATTATGGTTATGTGAACTTTGTTATTACATTTTGTATGATGCTATTTTGTATGAATAACGTTTTGTTTTCATAACACAACATAAATTTACCAGACACTAATTACTATTACACAATATTACGACACATTACAAGATAAAAGCGTAAAAGTAACAGTTGTAAACAACATTTAACTAAAAACAACAAACTACTTTTTTTTTCCTTTTTCCTTCATACTCGTTGGCCATTTGACACGCTTTATCTCACCATTTTGTCTCAACGTTGTTTGTCATTTCACATGCTTCATCCTACCGTTTTGCTTCATCCACCTCCTCTGCCTCCCTTTTCTCCTTTTTCCTTCCTTTCCCGTCTTATTTGCTCCCCAAGTTCTCTTTTCTGCGCCGCATTCTCTTCTATTAAATATCTCAACGCTTCAACAGGTCTGCTTTCTTCTTGTTCTCTTTCCAGTCTATTGCGCATACTCCCGCCACTCCCTTTCCTTCCCATCATTTACATGCCACTCGTAATTCAGCTTGAAGGTAACATTAACATGGATGGAACTAATAAGGAGCAAGGGGTGGCACTTGCCTACCCTTATTTTTCCAAAATCAATACTCCAACATTAATTTTTCTTTTATTTTCAAAAGATTAGAAGTCAAATGCCTATGTTTGATTTGGTAGAGGTGCCTGGGCTTTGATTTATCTTGAAACATAACTCGAAGGAAAAGGACTACATATTTTGATTCGTTTCTATATATGAAAGGCATTCTTTAATTTTGATATCTTATACATAAATTTCATTAAATGTTGATTTTGATTTCTCAGTCCGAGCTTTTTATATTTTTTTTCCCATAAAAACAAAATATAGATATAGTTCTAGTTCTATGTAGTTCTTTTCCGTATGAAAATTTGCCTCTATTTTTTCCAATTTTTTTTGACCCAATTTCATATTTAACAGATTTTTTTATCATAAAACATTGTGTAGTTATACAGTCTAGAACGAAACAATTATTTCTTTTTTATTTATTAATGTTGCATTTTCTTTTGATATGTGCAATGTTTTGCTTAAACTAAATTCACTATTTATAAACTAGGTTATACATTTCATTAATAGTACTATAATTGATAATGTTTGAGAAAATGATATATCTATATTAAAATTATTATTTATTACAAATTTTGATTTTAAATTAAATTTAATAATCTTATTATTGTGCCCATGCTTAAAATTTTTCTAGATCCGTCACTGAAGGTGACGTAGTAGTATGGTTCATAGACATTGTATGTGAAAGTTAAAAAATATTTTCAACAAAATTCTCTTCTATCCCTTTTTTCTTTTTCTGCATTGTTGAGGAAAAAATGGTGGAATGTTGGCCAATACTCACTCATAGTAGCTCTTCGAGAGCTTGAGATACTAGCATACACGCCCACCCAATGTGTGGATAAATTTTCTAAGAAACTAACACATATCTGGATGGTTTTACAAAAGTCAAACAGTTAAGAACAAAAAATAGAGAGAGAACATGAACTCTGCCATTTGACCCCTTCAATGAACTTTTTGTCTCTGCTATTAACTACAGAGCTGCAAAGAAATTAACTAAAAGAAATTATAATTACATATAGCTTACAATAAATAGCAAATTATATAAATAAACCATGTCGATTGAACAATATCTGCTGTGACGGTTTGTGATGGTACCAGTTGATTACAAAACAAGTTTCTTTTCTTTAAAGAAAAAAGAAAAAGAAAGAAAATGATCCTTTAGTAAGAACATTTTTACATTTCAGATGCCTGCAGCGTCTTGGACACCCTTCTTATATTTTCTTAAACTAAATTTAATCCCACAATGCTGAAAGTACTGTCATGCTAACCCCACTCACAATTGTTGCTTGCTTGTTCTCCTTGCCAGATTTCACAGTATTATGAGCAGATTGTACAGCCATCCTCTCGGTACGTCAAGTCAAACGATTTCTTTATCCCATACTCTCAGGCATAGCCAGGTGGTGCATATCTCCTTCATATGATACATCCCTTGATGCCTAATTAAAAGAACAAAATTAAAATAAGCCACAAAAGCAACATTTTGGGTACAATAGCATTCTCTGATCACCAAACAATGTTCTAAAATAAGTCTAGTTGAATAAAAGTTGTTCTGTACCAAAATGCCCCTGGTGCGATACGAACCATGTAACTAACATTTTGAAGGAACGTGTTATGTCAAATCCTACATTGTGCGACAACAAAACATGCCATTATAGATAACTTAGACTATCAATAAGCCAACCTTCCAAAATGAACCCAAAAAGACCAGAAAAATCATTTTGAATCTATTAGGGAATACTTTATGGTAGGCCTGCAACTTGAATAGTTATGAACTTCCATCAGGGCTCTTCACAATCAGGAATAATTTGCAATAACGCTTTAACCAACTTCCTTTAGCTGAATGTGACAGGAATAATTTTCAATAAAACTTTAACCAAATTCTACATGCTCAAAAATAAATTTGAACGATATTTCAAACAAAAACCTAAAAAGCACCTGTTGATCTCTACTAAAGATTTGCCTCATCTTTTACTGGTACATGAAGATTTTAAAACCAATATAGCTTCTGCCAAAAATGTGGAGATCCTTATGGCTTCTGTATAAAAACAATGACAAAGCAAGAAAAAAAAGTTAACAGATATAGATTATGATAAGAGATTTCTTAAGGCAATAGTAACCAATTGAAAATCAAGACAGTACCACATTGAAATCATCATTTACTTGATATGGAAATGCTAATTTTAGTAATGGATCAAGGCCAACTCTCAATGAGGAAAAATTTGCAAGCATCCTGATGTCAAAAATATAATCAATTCAAACGCCTCCAATGGAAAATAAATTAAAAACAATCCCAATCTGAAGAGCATATGGAAAGCAACTCCGATATTTTTACAAACTTTGAACCCACTATCGCATTACCCCCTTGTCATCTATGTCTTCAAAATTAAACTAAAATTGAGATACAACAAATGGATTAACATGGAGAAGAATTCAGTGATTAAATTAAACCAATAATTTGTAGTGAGCTCCCTTTATCCTACATCTAGGATTGCCGAAAATGCAGTAAATGGAAATTCAATAAAATGAAGGAAAAGAAAAATCAACAGAAAGAAAAGAGTAAGGCCATGATCAAAATCTCATTTTTTTTTAACATGGGATTTCATTTCATTTCGTTGGAGAATTCTTGATCAAAATGAACAGATTTGGTGTCATTTGATTGGAATTCCTATGTAATTAGATACAATGAAATCCTACGAAATCCTATGAAATCATTTGAATTGAATTGAATTGAAATGAGATCCCGTAAAAAAAAATATTTTGATCAGGGCCTAAATGGGAAAAACTAGAGTATCTCATTTACCTTATCGCTTGCGTCCTTCGATTAAGTTGCGGCAGCACTAATTTGAATGTTGTCTAATCAATCGAAACCAAACAATAAAATAAAAGAATAAAAAAGATAATCGAGCAGTACCTTGATGGGGATCTCCATTGTTGTTCTCGTCTTTGCTGAACACTTCGCCTCCATATCGAAATTGAAGATGCGGCAGAACGGGTCATAAACTCAAATTTCACCACCACTAACCCTAGACAACGACTTTTGTGTGCCAACCATTAGGGTTTTCATGATAAATTCAAACAGAGGCAGAGAGAAAGAAACATGATAGGTAGTCAGGGCTGAGTTTATTGCAAGAAGAGGGAGAAAAGGAGGTGAAGGAAGGGGAAGAAGTTTTGCGTTGATTGAAGAAAGAAACCAGCGATGACAATGAAGATGTTTTGCGTGAGGAGAAGAGAGAGAGAGAGGCAAATCTAAGAAGCCAATCGGTAACCTAGAAGAGCGGCTCTGTAGGATAAGATTGAAAACTTCCTTTTCTAAGGATTTCGATGGGAACAGAGAGAACGGAGGAGGGGGAGAGGAGGAGCTGCTTTCTCAGGGATGGATTAGGGCAGCACTTAAAATACGAAATGTCAAAAAAAAATACAGAGGCAAGGATCGAACCGTTGAAGCGCAGCGTATAATTTCACTTGAGAATCATTCCAGCGACTTGATAGGATTAGATAAATTGCTAGTATTTTATCTGATAGCTGAATCTGTACCACATATCACATTAGATTAACAAAATCAATGACCCATATTTGATGTTAGGGATTGGATATAACCTTTTATTTGGTTTGTATTTGTTGTCCCTAAAAGAGGCGGCTTAAACAAGATTTAGCGGAAGCAATTAAGATTTTAAACCGGTTTGGTATGAACTATCCTAACACAATTCAAATTGGTACCCAACAATTGACAAGCACACACAATCAATTCAAATAGCAAGAAAGTAAAAAGGAGAAAGAGAGAGAGAGAAATTGAACACTCGATGTGATTACGGAGTTCCGACCCGCTAGGAAATGCTAGCCTTAGTCGTACGTCTCCGGGAGTTCCGCTACCACGAAAGGGCGCGCTCCGTTCAATTCCAATAAGAACGGGACTACAACTTCGAACCGAATCACCTCGTCACATGGACACTCGAGGCGGATCGGCCTAACTCGAAAGACAAATGGCACCAAGGCCTCCAATGGAGATGAGCTCTCAACCTATTCCAACCTACACCTTGCAACAATGTGGGGACGGTAGTGTTTGAGGCTACTTTATCTCTCAAAATGATCTAACTATGAAAAGCTCAAATGGGAGAGTATCACTGTGTTCAAAGGCTCAATTCTGGTCTAATTTTGCAAGGCAAAGCTCTCTAAAGAGAGAGAACAAGGGATGGATATATATAGGGCTCGGAATGAGCAGTTTACCAGCAAAAACTGGGCAGAGCGTTGCCTGCCACTAAATAGCGTTGTACAACGTTGAATATTACCGTTGTAAAATCAAACGGCTATTTAATATAGCCGTTGGATTGTCAGAGCGTTGTGCAACGTTATATGCTGTTGCACAACGATGGAGTGTACAGTCAAAGGAGAACTCCGACAGTTCCGTTGGAATTTGTCAGAGCGTTGTACAACACCAAATACCATTGCACAATGATGGAGTGTATAGCCAAAGGAAAGTTCCGAAAGTTTCGTTGGTAAACGAACTAGTATCGGTGAGAAACAACTCTGACAAGTTCAAAAGGGCGTCATACAACACTAAAGACCGTTACACAACGCTGTCATTACACATCTGTACTCAGGAGCGTTGTGCAACTTTAAAGGGTGTTACACAACGTTCTGTCTTAAGTATACAGAAAATTTCAAGTCTTTAACTGGAGCGTTGTACAATGCTACTGAGCGTTGTACAACGTTGTGACTCGGCGTAATCTAACGCTATTTAGCGTTGTGTGACGCTGTTTCACAACATGTCAGAATTTAACTGTTTTAGTTTTGAAACCACAGCGTTGTGCGACACCATATAGCGTTGTACGACGCTCTGTCACTAAAAACTGGATTTTGCTGGTAAAACGAGCTTTTCTGCTATCTAGACCATTTTAAGGGTAATAAAGGACTAAAGTATACCTTCTACCCTAGTCTAAACTAGCCTACAACATCTCTAAAGACTTGATCTTGGTCTTGCTCATATCTCTTATCCAAGTCTTCATAATTTGCAACTTCTTCTTATAAAACTCAAAGAAAATTGTTAAATGTCAAATGATATTGTTTTGTAATCGACAAACCTAGAGACGTTTAGTACAACAGTATTACAACGGTCATTAGGTACTTTTATACGTAGTAGAGATAGAGATGATTGTTGAGTTGGTGCTATTTTCTTTCTCTATATTGGTGAATTTCTTATGGAGAAAATTTTAGTGAAAGATGGTTGAGGATTGTATTTATAAAGGGATAATTAAATTTCACGTTAATTTTTTTTCAGAACTCATTGGTGTTGAAATTTAGTTTGGTGAGATTAAGCAATTCAAATCAAATTATTCATTTATCCAAACCACAACAAACAAAGAACAAGTAGCAATAAAAAAAAATTCATGCAACATACCAAAGAGATGGAAAATAGGAATTTTACCTCTTAGGAGGCGATGGCATGCTCTTCTTCTTCCTCTTTCAAACACCTAAGGTCCACAAAGATTAATCAACATCTTACTTGAATTATGCTAGTAATTCTAGAAGAGAGAGTCTAATCCTTGGTTTCCTCCTTCAATTAATTCTCCAACTAATTAAGTGGAACTATTCTCAACACATGAGACCTACCTATTGCAAGAAATGATGAACTTGAGAGGCAAAAATTTCAGATCTAATCTGAAAATTTCGGCCGCCAAGGAAGAAGTGAGAGAAAGGTTCTTTGTGTTGTCCAAATTCACCAAATGATGGGGTATATATAGCCAATACCTAATCCATTCCACTTGCGGTCCCCTTCCCTTCATAGCTGAAATTTTATGGGTTTTGAGGCCCATTTTGTCATGCTATTTAGTCCTCTTTCATCCTTTATTTAATGCATTACATCAAGGCTTATTTAATATACAATAAGATAGCATATTAAATTAATACAATTCTCACAATAAGAATCAAGGCCCATCTAAAGATTCTTTTTGGTATTTTGTCTAGGAAATGATTTTGGGTGTTTTAAGTAACAAAATAACAATTGCAGATGATTCCAAACTAAATTAAACAGTAGTTAAAACACAAAGTTTGATTCAATAGCAGAAAATTAGGGCCAATTACTTAAGGTTCTCGTGCCTGGCTGTTTTCAAGTCGGTTCGTTCCTTTTCTGACGAATCCGTTTGAAAACATTGTCAGATAAGTTAATTAGCTAAACATTATGTTTAATTTGTAGGTTCTCAAATTTAACTAGGGTTTTCAATCCTAACTCTCATTCAAGGTTTAATCTCGTAAATTTGACATTCGAATCTCCTAAAAACCCTAAGTTTCAACTTTCGTTTCTTGGCTTAGGTTTTCTAGGTTTGCCATTCTAATCCTAAGGACATCATACACCTCTCTGTCGTGGGTAAAGACATACCTCTCGATTTAGTCATGGGTTCACCTCTCAGGTAATACGTATCCTATTGCAAGTGATCGTAAATCAAATTGAACTTTAGGTCCTAATTACCTATCAATACACACAAGGCCTTAGTCTATTAGGTAAAAATTTGGTTCAATCAATTCATAAATAGCATGAAAAACAATTGATTCGAGAATAGGTGATCGAGGTTAAAACTGTTAGAAAGTGTTTCTCATGTGCAATTTTAATTTTTATTACTAATTAATAGCAATTAACATGCACACAAACACAAGAATCTAGCAATTAAGACCAATAGCACATGAGAAAGGTAGGATGTTTATACCTCTTCTATTTTCGTAAATAGAAGGCTCGACCATGGCATGGAAGTCGGTGGCGTGCTCTCATTTCCTTCTTCTCCTTTCTAAGGTCCACAAAAGGATTAATCAATTTCACTTTGTTTCGTGCTAGCGAAACGCGTGAAATCGCATAATCCAATGACTTCCCTTCTTCAATTAACTCTTTAATTAATTAAGGGAATCTAATCTCAACTCATGAGACCTAAACAAAATGCAATAATTAAGCTAAAATTTCAGAACTAAAATTTTCTCCCCAAAGGAGAAGGTGGCGGCTAAGAAAAGGAGAAAAGAGAGGAGAGAGAAAGCTTACCCTAATTCCACAATTAGGTGGTTCTTATATAGGCAACTTGACCTAACCATTGGGGACCACTCTCCAAAAAATGTGGCAGGCCTTAATATGGGTTAATATGGGCTTCCAAGCCCATATTAGTTGGTCTTTAGTTCCATTTAATCATCTTCTTTAATTGCATTTAAAGTTCGCCCCAAATCGGTATATATTAAAATATAGCCCGATTGACTAATATAATTCACATAATTATATTAATTGAATTGAGACATAAATAAATATTAACTCATTAATAATTATTAATAGATTTGATTTTACATTAATTTAGTTTCATATGATCTCTTGAAATAATTAATCATAACGGTTCGCAACGGTATATAATTAATTAATCAACTTATCATATATTGCATTCTCCAATACAAATAAACTAATATCAATGCACTATTGATTAAGAGCCTTTTATTAGTGTGACCCTCGAGGATTTATGTCATGTTGGCCATGAAAATTAAATTATTATTTATTTCTAATAATCATAAGTGGTATCTAGTAACACGTTATGATTCCCAATTAACATAAATAAATACTATACTTTTATAGTATTTCAATCCTACATAAGAAATAGATAATTTTTTTATTTCGATTCTTATGTCATATGATATCATTGTATAATCCAAGATAGGAGTGTGTCATTCTTGCAGATTATACATTTGTTGATCTAGAGATGATCGTCTAGTTTGCATGCATACAATCCAACTCCATCAAGGAGCCCAACAGATATCATCACTCACTAGGTAAACTAATGAGGGAATACGGTTATCTTGATGAACAACTTTTCCCTGCACAATTCAAAAGAACATAAATAAAGTCCGTCTAGCAGTCCTTATCAGGAATCAACGTTAGATGATATTTATTGAACCTATCCTCATGTGGAAAAGTTGAACCATCTCAAACTTAGAATCAAACTCATATGAAATAAATAATGGCACATAACATAATCCATATATTTATTTCATTGGGTCAAGTCATGTGCTATGTTCAAGTAACATACACATATGCAATTAAGTTGGTAACTTCTTACCTATGATTTGTAGAACTTAATCATCACTTAACTTTCATACTAATCTTTTATGATAATTAATTTTCCTTGTTAATTATCAAGATTATGAACGATTTAGATTTATTATTGTCATTTAATTAAAATGAAACACAGAGATCCACAATTCAGATTCTCAACCTTTAATGATCTGTCAATAATAAATCCTAAGAACAAATGATCAAATATCATCAGTAACATAAACTAAAATTAAGTCACTAAATATTGACTTCTAGAACATAACTCCAACAAAAACCTAGGTCAAACAAAAACCTTGTTTACTTGACTAGACGTTCGTAGTTAAGGTGTCGATCCCACAGAGATGGATATGAATGCTATTCTTATTAGTTCATTAAATCTAGATGATAAAATTTGAGAGGAGTTTTTTTTATTTTAAACCAAGTAACTAAAGAAATAAAGAAAGATTGCAATTATGAATGCAAATATGAAACTAATTCAAAGTAATTAAAATAAATATTTTTGGGGGGTTTTAAAGGTTTAAAATATGATGAGAAAAATGCCTTAGGGTTCGATTTCCCTTTGGTTTGGTCACAGGATTGCGAAACTTAGCACTGTCATGTTCAGTCCAACTAATTCGGTCCGAATTCCACTGTGTAAATGTTATATCTTACTCGTTTGTTGATTTGTTCAAGCTAAAGGTCCATCTAGTCATACCTAAACTCCCTAACCCTCTGTTTTTGTTTATTGGGTACGGTATTTGGTATAGAACCTAGTGTTAACCCTCATCGAATACATTAGACCTCAACTTTCTTTTGTTGGTAGACCTATTCGAGTTTACTAGTTGGTTTTCTACAAGGTATCTAATTTAAACTGTCGTCTAATTAGAAGTTTTCACTTTTAGTTAATTGCTGGTTGACTTTCGTCTTTTAACCTACCTCAAAATACTTGTGCTAGTTTTGTTTATTAAATCATATTGAAGTCCTAACACATGCGGTCGTACATACGCTAAGCAACACAAATAATAATCAATTCAAAACACAAGCAAGTAATGATAAACTCCAACTAGTAAATAGCTTCATCCATCAATAGAACAAACAAGTCATAGCAATCCAAACCCTTATAAGATACATCTACCCCTAAAGCAACAACTTTTTAGCCTAACATAACTTCAAATAGCAAGCAAATAACAATAGATAAACAAGAACAAGCCATCGTATCAAAAATAAAAGAGAGAGATCAAGTGATACAAGAAATAACCAAATTCTCCAAGCCAATCGCTACCGCCGTCGCGCTAGAAATTCTTTCAAACCTTTGGAAATCGTTATAACAACAAGTACAGCCCTCCAATTCACCCCCTTCTCGGCGCTAGCCGCCAAGGAAGATGAAAACAGCTGCCCGAGAGAGAGAAATATCTGTGGAATGAGAGATATATCTTTACAAAGCAAGGGAGGCGCCTAAAATCACTCCCCCCCCCTCCGCCTGCCTGGACACTCTAGAGAAGATACAATAAAATCTCAGCCGAAATTAGAGCCTTTCCATAAGAGAAAACACCTCTGAATCACAGCAGATTCTTTCCATATACAGCAATTCGGACCGAATTAATCTCACTAGAATGGTCGCACTGGAATTCGGTCCGAATTTTGTGGAATCCAAATCGAATTTCAGAGGCTGGATTGGATTGAACTGTGATTCGTGTGGCATCGTGCGTGGCTGCTGCTTCGGGTTGAGTCGGGGTCTGATCTAGGCTAGGAATGAGTCGTCTAGCCATCTAATTCGTCATTTCCTTGCTGTTTTTCTTGAGTTCCTATAAAAATAAAACAAAACACGACGGCAGTACCAAATTCTGGCAAACAAATACAAAAACAAGATAAGATCACGGTTTTAATCACAATTTCGATGTAAAGTCTGACCAAAATATCGATATAATTATGAGATATCAATAGACAAAGCAAATAAACAAAATATCAAAATCAAATAAATATCACATGACTACTAAGTACTAGTTCCCTACAATTGCCCCTTACAAAGTCATTACTCACTACTAGTCATCATCAAACAATCACAAAACATCAAATCCGCTGTATCAATCATCAACACAAATAAAGTATATAAAGATTACAACAATAACCAAGCTTGAATTGTCTCAGAACTAGTTCAGGCAGATCCGTCTGACTTTTGGCGGGTCCGTTTGATCTCCTCTGGTGATAGCTGTTGTCGCTTTCTCTCCAAAAATGACCTAATTTAGAGAGAACCCCTTTCTCTTTCTTTGAAGATGCCTAAATACTCCTCCCAGCAAGAGCTGGACACCAGGAATCATCATTGGAGGGTTTCCAAAAGAGGGAGCAATCTTCTGCCAATCATTGGGATTTCCAAGTATGGCTATCGAATCTGATTCAGGCGGATCTGCTTGAATACTTATCTTCATCAGCTTCGATAACTTCCTCATCTCCGTTCTGCTTGGATGTTGTCCGAGGTCCAAAATGGTGCCAAATCTTGGAGTAATCTGCAAAATACGATGGCAATAGCAGTACCTCGATTCTAACATAAATGTCCAATAAAATCTAACTAAAAATGCAATTATTTAATTAGAATTACGGCAAAAAAAGGTTGAAATTGTCTATATGAAACATGTCGATCACATACTAATCTTTTATGATAATTAATGTCCCTTGTTAATTATCAAGATTAGGGACCATTTTAGAGATTATTGTCATTCCAATGAATGATCCACAAAGATTGTCACACCCCGACATATAGGGTATAACAATCTCACCACTAATATACAATCTTTGTGCATTCACAAGGCGTTTCCCTACCAATTAGAAGGCATAAGTTCAAACATACCATGATTCACCACACTGGATTTCTATGACTTATTGAGTCATCATGGCAAGATATTTGACTTAATTTTCGCTTGACTTGATCGAGTCCATCTCCGCGACCTGAAACTCACATCCATTGTGGAAAATATGCAAAAGCACAAAATGAGAAATAAATTCTCAATGCAGGTTTTAGTTTCAACCAAGGTTTTAAAATGCGAATTTCGTAGTATAACGGTACAGAGTTGATTTAGCGATTCGGTGTTATATCGGTGATACAACGGAGAAAAAATAGTGTGTATAAAAGAATAATTATACAACTAGCCTATCTTATCAGTTACTTGAAAGTTTAAAATATAAAAAAAATAACAAGTCAAAAAGCAAAATAGACAAAATCAAAGTTTTAAAAGCTAAATGAATTAGGGCTTCGTATGGATTTGTATTCAACAAAAAAAAGTTGTAAGTTGAATGACCCATCCATTTTTACGCCACCAAATGCAAAAATTTTAAGTTATATCGACGATTTTTCGGAAATATAACGCTACCGTTATTTTGTACTTGGCGGTTGTAACGTTGATGCGTTTTGCTCCAAAACTCCGTTATTTCGATGAAATTTAAAAGCTTGGTTTCAGTACGTGGATTTAAACTAAAATCCAAGTTCTAGAAATAATACTCGTAAATAAAATAATTTATTTGTAAAAGAAAACATGATTAAACATCATTTTTATCTAACATAAAATAAACATGGATTTCTCAACTTAGACGAAATTAATGTCAAATCTTTAAATCAATTTATCATTCATAGACATGATATCTAGCATATGCCTGTAAACAAAATCGGGTGAAACAACAAAATCTGACTATCGCAGAAACCTATATATGACGGAAACTGAACATATGGCACGAATCCTATTACAGACAACAAATGTCTAAGCGTGATAGGGGTCAGAACATTATAGAAACTATGCATAATATAAGTTTGGGCATACCACATATCTTTCACATAATTTCCTTAACACAATCACTCAGGTCTCCTTTTTCAACCGGTTGGAATCAGGAGGAGACCTTTCCCTTACACAAGGATGCAGAAGGGCCCAACCGATCTCTAGAGAGTAATGCATTATATATCATATCAACCAGTCCATTATAATATTTTAGTCAGATAATTCATGAGTCGGATTTATCGATAGCAATGGCATATCCAAATATCTGACTGTTATTTTCCAAATTTCTCAATTAGGGAACATGCATTTCAAAATGCACTTTTATTAATATCTATGCATTATCTTTAAAAATGCTTGAATAACAATTATGCAGGCGAACAGATTTCCAATATGCATATGAATGAAAACATGCTTTAACTTAACTAGTACAAAATCACATAAATAATAGGCATTCAAACTTAATTTAATAATTAATTAAACTTTAACAAAAATCTAACGTAATTCCGCACCTGGATAGCAGCCAACTTAGGCATGTTTTCTCGATCGTATTTGATGATTCCTGTACTTAACGATCATCATATCCCAAAATTCTCCTATCAAACGGTCCTTGGTTCGATAATCTTGTATTAAACGATCCTAGATCAGTTCCCTAAGAAAAATGGGTGACTGTCTTAACAATCGTTTAACGGTTATGTAAAATACTTAAGGTAATCTAAATTACCTATTCCTAAGCTGTTCTTAGGTTACCATACTGACAAGTTAGGTTAACCAGACTGGTATGGGTTTGGATGACCCAATTAGAATTCTTGATTAAGGAGATTCTATTTTGAAATATGTTATTAAATATTTTACTTTGTTGTTTAATAATTGGTTTTGACTTTTCAGTCAATCATTAATAAGTTATGATGAGATCATGTCTGTTTCCATAATATATATTATTAATTTATATTTCCAGGAACTCTAGAATTATTTAGTTAAAATATAGTATTTATTTCTTATTTAATATTCCTTTAATATTTATTTGGTTATGTAGTACTGATTTGATTAGTTAATGCTTACTTAACTAGTTAGTATCTTATTTATCTAACTATTTATTGTTTACTTATTTATATAATGTTTATTTAATTACTTAATGTTTATTGAATTATTTATATTATTATTTATTTATTTAAATATCAAAAATTAAATTGAAAATCGAAATTAAAAATCAATTGGATATAATAGAAATCAAAATCGAAATTATTTGATTTGTTGAATTGGGATCAGAAAGTAGGTGAATTATGGTCAAGGTATCTGTTCTTGATTCACTCAAACTGTTATCCTCAACTCCCGAAATCCGACCAAGGAATTCCTAATTATTTTCATTAGCTTTTCCTTTAATTATTTTATTTAATCCATAAGCCCACAATTAATTAACTTAATCTTGGATGAAGTTTTGGTTAATTTAATTTAGCCCATTAAATTTCGGTCTAAATCTAGGCCCATCCGAATTTACATTGGGCCCAAGTCCCATCTCTCTTCCTTTTTCCTTTCTTTTCTTCTATCTTGCCCCAAACAAATAAGGGCCAAATACACCAACGGACTCAGTAGACCTGAGCCATCCGTAATGAGTCCGCAACGAGTCCGACAGGATCCAACAGCGAATGGGTCAAATGGGATCCGTAATCCTAAAAATTTTACCGAGAGGCCCTTAAACTTTCAATTTCTTTTATAAAGGCCCTTACATTTTACATATAAGGCCTTATTTACTTACAAATAGGCCCTGTGTCCAGAAATCCTCACAAGACAGCCCCTTAACTTTAAATTCATTTGCATAAGAGCCCTTGGAATTTCCAATTTGACCCCTCAACTTCCCAAACAAGTCCCTGGGATCTTGAACCTTTTTACCAGTACCCAATTTTTAAGCTGTACAACTTCTCTAAATCCACGCATACACCACTATAGGTACAAGGACAGTTATAAGGTTATAAACTGATTTACTACCAATTGAATTTATCAATTCAGATCAAACAGAGAAGGAAAAGAATTGAAAATTGGAAAACTACCTCAAGCAGCGGGAATGGTTAAAAACTAATGCCAACCTCGACTTCCTTCTTCTCCTCCAGTGCTTCTGTTTGTATCCAACTCTAACATCCTGTTAGAAAGTGCTCAATTTTTAATTTTAGTTACTAATTAACTTAATTAACCATCAAGCAACAAGGATCTTGCCAAGCAATCAACACACAACATGATAATAGGAGGGACGTTGTACCTCTCGTGAAATCGTATCCGCGAGGTGCCACCACGGCATAGGAGGCGATGGCATGCTCGTCTCCTCTCCTTCTTCTCTTTTCTAAGGTCCACAAAAGATTAACCAACTTCACTCGATTTCGTGCTAGCAAAACGAGTGAAATCGCCTAATCCAAAGCTTCTCATTTCTCTTCTAAATCGATATTTAGTAGAGGTGGCTAATGCTCAACACATGAGCCCTTAACTTGATCCAAGAGAGCAACAAAACTATGGCAGCTATAAAGGAATAGAAGGAGGTGGTTTGTCTAACCTTCTCTCATCTAAATGAGAGGTATATTTATAATAAAATTATGATTCCTTCTACAAGTCACATTAACTAGTCAACTGACCCCTCTTTCAAGCAACTTTTGACATGAGAAAATGGGCTAAATCCTCCTCAAATTTCGTCCAAAAATATGGGCCAAAAATCTCAAGTGCCATATTTCATTTTTCTCTCTAGTTTATGCATCAAATAAGGCTCATATAATATATATAATCATATAGTAAAATTATATTAATATAATTCTCACAATTATATTAATTGTGTCGAGCAAAATTAATTATCAACTATTTGATAATTATTATAGAATTAGACTTTGCATTAATTAGTTTCATATGATCCCTTTGATGTAATTAATTATAACGGTTCACAACGGTATATAATTAACTAATCAACTTATCATATTTTGCATTCTCCAATGCAAATAAACTAATTATAATGCACTGTTGGTTAAGAGATTTTATTTGTGTGACCCTCGAGGATTTATGCTATGTTGGCCATGGAAAATAAATCGCTATTTATTTCCAATAATCATAAATGGTATCTAGCAACACGTTATGATTCTCAATTCGCGTAAATAAATACCGTACAACTATAGCACTTCAATCCTGCATAAGAAATAAGGTATCTTATTGTTTTGATTCCTATGTCACATGATATCTCTGTATAATCCAAGATATGAATGTGTTATTCTTGCAGATTATACGTTCCTTGATCTAGAGTTGATCACCTAGTTGCGCGCATACAATCCAACTCCATCAAGGGGCCCAAATAGATATCACCACTCGCTAGGTACACTAATGAGGGACATACGGTTTTCTTGATGAACAACTTTTCCCCTCACAATTCAAGAGAACATAAATAAAGTCCATATAACGGCCTTTATCAGGAATCAACGTTAGACGATATTTATAGAACCTATCCTCATGTGGAAAAGTTGAACATCTCAAACTTAGAATCAAACTCATATGAAATAAACAATGACATATAACACAATCCATATGTTTATTTCATTGGGTCATGTCATGTACTATGTTCTAATAACATACACATATGCAATTAAGTTGGTAACTCCTTACCTATGATTTGTAGAACTTAATCATCACTTAACTTGCATACTAATCTTTTATGATAATTAATGTTCCTTATTAATTATCAAGATTACGGACGATTTAGATTTTTTACTGTCATTCTAATGAATGATCCACAGAGATCTACAATTCAGATCCTCAACCTGAATGATCTGTCAGTAATAAACTCTAGGAACAAATGATCAAATATCATCAATAACATAAACTAAAAAATTAAGTCATTAAATATTGACTTCTAAGACACAACTCCAACACATCCAACCCTCACCAATAAAACAAGCCGTGGAGGGAAAGCCATGATTTCAAGCCAAAATCATAAGAAGAAAAGAAATTGGCACATCCTTCACACTTACTTCAGTTTCTATTTCTTTTTTTTTCTTTACCTTTTTCGGCCAAACAAATGAGAAAGGAAAGAGAAGAGAGTACAGGGACAATAGTGAGAAGAAGAAAGTAAAGAGGTGCTATTTATAGGCTGAGAAAAAACAAACGTAGAGAGAGTTGATTGGCCATCACCATAGCTCCTATGAGGAGCTTCCAACGCAACCTAATCGGATAAACATCAAGGTCTCGTCGAGCTTATCGCTGCCGAGTGCTGATAGAGAGAGAATCGAATGGTTTTGATCTAATGGCAAGGTGAGGTGATGAGATCGAAGGAGTCGAGAGAGAAAAAGGGCCGAATTATTTATTAAGAATAATTATTGTAATTAAATAAATTTTTTAGTAAATTGAGAAAATATTTAATAATTGTAGTAATTTTGGGCCGCCAATGGACATGAATTGCCATTGGTAATGACGATTCCTGCCCTTGGCGATTCCAGCCTTTTTTTTCATTAGGACGGGAAAAGACTGGAATCGTCAAGGGCAGGAATCGCAATTACCAATGGTAATTCATATCCATTGGCGGTCCGAAATTACTACTATTATTAAATATTTTCTCGATTTACTAAAAAATTTTATTTAATTACAATAATTATTCTTAATAAAAAAACAGAATTGCTTAAGACCATCCCTAAGATTCTATCATCCCCATCATCCTCTGGTCTTCTATTAATGAGAATGCTGGATAATTAATGAGGATTCCAGGGGATGATGGGGATGATAGAATTTAGGGGATGAAATCCAGGCCCTCATTAATATCCAGCGCCCTCATTAATTATCCCCGCCCTTCTGCTTCGCTCCCCTTCCCCGCCCCTCTGTTTCGCTCCCTTCAATAGTTACGATATTAACTTCAACAGTTACATATTAAGGATCATTAATTATCCAGTGCCTCTATTAACTGTTGAAGTCAATATATATATAACTGTTGAAGTTAATATATATAACTGTTCAATTTATATATATTAACTGTTAATATATATAAATATTGAAGTTAATATCTTAACTATTGAAGTTAATATCGTAACTGTTAAAGTTAATAAATATAAATGGAACAGATATATATATTAACAGTTAATATATATAACTGTTGAAGTTAATATCGTAACTGTTGAAGTTAATAAATATAAATGTTCTAGTTATATATATTAACTGTTGAAGTTAATATGTAACTGTTGACGTTAATATCGTAATTGTTGAAGGGAGCGAAATAGAAGGGCGGGGAAGGGGAGCGAAACGGAGGATGAGTGTTGGATTTCTAAAAACAGAAAACGCGTAGAGGTGATGTGGGATGATAGCGAAAAATATAAAACGCGTTAATAACTGCTGGGGATGGTGGGGATGATCCTTATCAGCCCCGATAAAAAAATGCGGGAAAAGAGGGCGACAGCAGAGAGGGGAGATCGAGTTTTATTAAAAAATTATCACCTTTGATTTTCTGTGGCATAACTGTATGACAAAAGATACTACAACTCATATAGACTTTATTTATAATTATTTTTATTAGGATTTTAATTGTTTTGATCATGAATTTTGATATAAACCAAGCTTTGATTTTTCTAGAATGACGTAGACTAATTATAGATACTACATAAGATAGAAATTTTCGGTTTCGATTCGGTTTTTCTATTGCATTGAATTTATTACTTAAGATTAGTAATTAATAGCTTTTTCTTTAATAATTATGGATTAACTAACACATTCCTAATTTTTCTTCTTAATATTTCTTTAATCTTAATTAGGGCTGATTTTATGATATCATTTTCTAATTGATTTCATAATTATACATCAAGAGTTTAGTTATTATTTATTAATTTCAATTATCGTTGAGTATTATTTTTATAAATTTATTTATTCTAATATTATTAATGGAATTAATTTAATTAATTAAACTGAAATTTTAAGTTGGCCTTTTCCAATTTCTTACAGAGATCTACAATTCAGATCCTCAACATGAATGATCTATTAATAATAACTCAAGAAACAATAGTCTAATATCATCAATAACATAAACAAAATTAAGTTATTAAAATATTGACTTCTAGAACATAACTCCAACAATTGGAGCATGCGTAACTTTTTTCAAACTCCATCAAACCACGTGATATATACTTTTCCAAAACTTTTTCAGGTTTGATCAGAACATGCCTTCCTTTTGCAGAGCCCATTAGAATACTTCTTAAACTTTTATCAGAGCACGTCTATCCTTGTCCAAAATAAACGATGGATGCAAAATACTATAATTATAACATGAATACACAAAATACTATAATTATAACAATGATAAAAGGGCAAGTTTTATTAATATATTTTATGTTATGTCATTTCTATTTTGCATCTGTAAAATTAATTGAATTTTAATCTTACAATTTCTAAATTAAGTAGGCATAAAATATATGTAATATATCACAAAAATAAAATAAAACAACTTAATAAGAAAAATACATATCAACAATACAAATATTAAAATTACATGCAAGAAACCATTATAAGTATTAAAAAATATTAAATTATATTAATAAAACAATGAAATTAACTACAGAATCGTCGTTAGGAGGCATGGCTAATATCATCTTTAAAAGAACGACATCAGTATCGGTTTTTTAAAAAACCGCTATTGCGAACCTATTTGTATAATTCTGATTATTTTAGTAATATATCCGAAATTTAATGATATTTTAATATTATTTTTAATTCTTTTGGTCATACTACCAAGTACCAACTCGAATTTCAACCTTGAGAGCAAACCGTGGCTCAAAACTTCTTTTCGGGGAATTTGTGCCAATGGACTTGTTTTAATTTCGGGAAAAAAAAAGTTCAATTTGAACAAAATGTGCAGGAAAAATAGCACAACCATATTTGTGCACGAATGCACAATCAAACGATTCGGTATATTTAATTAATCATTGGAATTAAACTGTATCTGGATAACAATTGAAGAAATCTAATAATAATAAATTAATTAAAATGAAGTACGAGATAGGAATTGATCATTTAACTCTGCGGAAATAACCCTAAAAAAAAACTCCACGGAAATGAATTAAGCCCACAACTCATTGGAAGACAGAATACGCAAGCCAACTCATTGAAATGAATGAACTTTAACAAACAAATTAACATATTAGTTATCAACATACCAATACGCAAGCCATGCAGTGATCATCCTTTGATGTATATTTTTCAACTAATTAAGTAAGACGGTGGCATGTTCTTAATTAGTTTTGCTGGAAAAGAAAAATAGGACGGAGACACACCAATAACCTTTTACGGATACATGCACCAGAAGGAAATAATATATAGCCAATCACACAAAGAAAACAGAAGATAAATTATACTTAATTCACATGGTCTGTAATGTATCCAACTGCTGTATAGTAAATTCATTTCCATCTTACAAGCGTACGTGTTTTCCATTCCAGAAATATCAGCACCTTAAATAACATGCATGTAGTGTCAATTGGAAGAAAATCATGTGAAGTTTTTGTCGATCAAAAGTCAAAACGAAGAGAACCCTAACCCTAAACTGCAGTGTGTGGATGTGTCAAGCGCCGAATTAAGAGATGCCATGTCAACACTGTTCTTGCAAACAAGCTGTTCTTCTCCCTCCTCATTATCAGAACAGATCGGTATGATGTCCATAAATGGCCTTATTTCATCCCGGTCCTGTTCCTGATCCTCCTCTTTAGGATGATTATGAATATTATTCACATAATTGCATGTCATCATGCCGTGCCTTCCTATGTCGCTGTTAATGTTATTCTTACTTTCAGTTTGGTTTTCTTCGAAAATCAAATAATCATACATCCTTTGCTCCTGTGCCTGGTTTCTTAGCTTGATGCTTGAGTTTACATCCTCCAAGGATACGAAGCTCGACCTCTCCTGATCTGTACATATTATTCAGCAATACAGTTATCTAATTAGTTAATCATCCTCTGTTGTCTGTCATAATTGAAGAAATTAAGAAACATATCTTGCCAACAACAAATAGTCAGTTGGTAATTATGTGTGGTTTTTGGGGTTTGTGGGGTTGTTGCGGTTGTATTTGAACATACCTAAAATAGAATCAAAGGCCGTCTCCATGGAAATAAAGGTATCGATTTATGACAACTATCAAATGTGAAATGTATGAAAACAGGGAAAAAAAAATAATAATAATAATAAATAAACAACAAGATTGCAAGATTTAATACGAACTCAGCCTACGGTTGAAAACAGGAAATAAATAAATAAATAACAAGATTGCAAGATTTCAAGATTAAATACAGACCGGCATAGGATTGTTCGTGTGGATTGGTTTCAACTTCGAGATTACAAGGCTCTCCTCTGTAGAAGGCCAGGTGAGTCCTGACAGCGGAGAGTTGGGCTTGTAACTCATTGAGATCATTCTGTAGCTTTTGGATGATTTTCCAGCAGCCGCCAGCTGGGTCGATGGCATGTGCGTTTGCCTCAAACACCATGGAATTAACGGCCATCTGGCGCTGGGCCGGCGAGAGCGTGCGCAGCTTCTTGACTATGTTGCTGACGCCGAACAGCCGGTGAGCATTCTGGAACTCCTGCTGCCGTTCAGGAGGGAAGTACGGCGCCAGCATGCACTGGGGCCCGCACTTGCGCCGCTGGTACTTGCACGCAGCACACGCGGATGAGATAGGTGCAGAAGGAGGAGGAAGCGGAAGGCCATGCGTTGCGACCCCATTCGCACTCGCATTTCCATTCGCCTCTTGGGAAGATGTGCCGATGGAGGGAGAGGACGGGAGGGGTGAGGTGGCGGCGGTGTGAGAGGGTATGGAGAGAGAAGGGGGAGAGAAGGAGGAGGAGGAGGGGCTGGAGGGCATTGTTGGAATTACACACGTTGTACAATTTATTAATTAATTGTTGTATAGCTAGGAATAAATTACGGAGGATCGAGGGAGAAGGAGAGAAGAGGCGAGGTCAGAGGAGAGACTCCAAAATTAGGCGTTGAGAAAGAATTAAGGTCGGGTAATTTGGGTAAAAGTTTAAATTTAGGTTGTAAATAAATATTGATGGATTCCTTAATGCGAGTGGCGCTCTTTTTTTAGACGCATCGGCATCGCCACCTCAGCACACGTAACTAATTAGCTATAATGATGGATTCCTTAATCCTAATCCTACAACTCTGGATCCAATCCACCATTTACTGTCTTTTACTTCGCAACATGCATGTGTTCTTTATCAAATCTACCTGTCTACAACTGGGTGGGTAATGCGCAGAAAAAATTTTATATACGGATAATATAACACAAACAATTTTAATATGAACAGAAGATGTTAATTTTTTTTTAAGTATAGCACAGTTCGAGCGGCAATAGAATTGCCACTATAGCACACCGTTCGAGCGGCAATAGCATTGCCACTATAGCACACCGTTCGAGCGGCAATAGCATTGCCGATGGAAAGGCTATAGCGGCAATCCTATTGCCGCTCGAAGGTTTTTCCCTTTTTTTTCCGTCTGACAGATTCGCTTTTTTTGAAACTTTTCTATTTTTTTGCGCTGAGTAAATAGGAGAGTATTTAAATAATATATTTTTTGTGTTTAATGCATGCTTTTTTGTATTATAGTTTATATTATATATTTTTATATAATACAATATATATTATAGTTTCCGTTTTAATTATTTTTATATAATATAAAATATAAAAACTATAATAGAAAATATAAAAATATAGAAAATATAATACAAAATATAAAAATCTAATTTTATATAATATAGTTTTTATATTTTGTAAACTATAATACAAAAATATATAGAAATACTAAAATTTTCTGTTTAAATTTGATGCACCTCATTATAGTTTTAAATTTATCATTTTGTATTGTGCGGTTATTTAAATTAAATTTAATTTTATTTATATAATTTATCATTATGAATGGCTTGGAACATATAAAAGTTAATAAATCGCAAAGTAAAAATTACGAATTTTTGAAATATTAAATGTTGGTAATTGAAACTTATATATTTTTAAAAAAAATTTAATATAAAAATTTATATAACTTGATATAAAATATAAAGTCAATTTTCTGAGCGAAATTAATAAGTTCTAAATTTTCTGCACTTATAAGCGAAATTAATAGGCACAATAATTCATAATAAAAATCCGCATAACATTACAATAAGAAGTAACTTAATAAACCGCAATATAATTTAACACACGAAATGGAAAAAAAAAACTAATTGAACAAAACAAACTATTTAAACAAACCACTCACTAAATTGCCAATTAAAAATAAACTACTTAGATATTCTAGGTGTCGGCATATTGTAGAATTTCATCCCACCATAGGTCTTCTTCTTCCTCTTCCTTTTGTTGTTGGTGGCTTACACTAGCATTGTCACCGACTTGAGCGGCTTCATTCCAGAAATTTCATCCCACCATCAGGTTGCTGACTCGCACCAGCATTGTCAACGAATTGAGCAGTTTCGTTCCAGAAAGTTGCATCGGCTTCTTGTTGTTATATCTCTGTCATTTTAGCTGTTGCAACACTTTTTTGTTCATCTCTCTCCTTGTGCCATCTCAAGCTCTTCCTGATTTTTTTTCCAATTTTCTCTTCCTTCAACTTTTGCCTCTGTTTGGCAATCTTATGTGTCATTTTCATTCTTTTTTCCGCCTCATCTCTCTCCTTTCATTTCTTTACTTGTTTATCCCACCAAGTTTGTTTTTCATGGTCATCATGGTGGTCACGTGATGTATGGTTTTCATACTCAATTTCCAACCAGATTAAGTCCTAAAATTACATTCAAATGCATGTGTTTTTATCAATTTCTGCTAACTTAGGTTGTAGAAAAAGTCCAGCCGTAGCCCGGCAAGTTTATTTTGCAGGTTCAGCATTTATTCGGCATGAAGAACAGAGGGAAAAAGCAAACGGGAGTTGCTCATACAGACTGGAACGGACCGCCCGCACAACGGAACGGTCCGCCCTGACCAGAGGAACCAAGTCCAAACGGACTCAACCAGACTTCAGACGGACTGCCCTGACCAGACTGGAACGGTCCGCCCCAGACTCAGAACGGACCGTTCCAGCTATCTTTGGGTTGCTAAAAATAGAAGGCTATGTTTGTCAAGTCGGTTTCCTCTATTACCGACCTTCCAGAAGCACGTCTCCCACGTTTGAAGCTACCATTGCCTCATTATAAAAGCTCTGTCCTGTCTTCAATTTAAGTTAAGTTCGAAATTCTAGGTTTGAGCCTCTTTCCAACTCAGAAAAGGAGACAGCCTGCCGAGACGACCAACTGCATCTGGAACTGCCCGTTCTAGAGCCAGGACGGTCCGCCCCAGACAGGACAGAGCACAGAAACGTGGAGTTTTCAAGTGCAACTTGTTGTAAACTTGATTTTTCTCTTTCTATGTCTTTGTATTTGATGAAACCTGCTTGTTCTTGCATGGATTTGTTAGAGTAGAGTAGTTTTAGGGGCTATGGTCTGAGAACCTTTCTCTAGTTGCTTGTTTTTGATTTGAATCTTTAATTATTAGTTAAATTAAGTTATGTTATGCTTCTCGCACTTTAATTTTCTATTTAATTGCTTAAGTTTGTCTCTGTTTGATCTGATTACCTCGTTAAACAAAGGCCTAGTTTAACTGTTAGGATTAAAATCAATCGCAGCCACATTAACTTAGTAATTTTACTGTTCGGTAGGCGATATCCGGAAGGATTAAACCAGACCTTAATAAACTAGGGTTTAACTTGAAATCGGAAGATTAAAAGTTTACCAAAACTCGAGAAGTAGACTAGAACAACTAAACCAAGAAACGGAAGTTGAAATTTAGGCGTTCTAGGAGTTAAACAATAAAACTTAATAGCTTGACCTGAACGGGAGTTAGAGTACAAGTCTTTAGGTTACGTATTGTTTAATCTCGCATAAAAACATTTAATTAATAATTAAAACTCATGACAAAACAAGTATCAATTGATCGGAACGGACCGTTCCAAGGTCAGAACGGACCGCCCGGAAGGGGGAGTCTGGCCTGGAACGACCTGTTCTGATCAATTGACAAAGTCCAGAACGGACCGTTCCAGAGATGGAACAGACCGTTCCAACTTTGACACAGAGAATTGTTCGAGGATCTAAACCCCTAATTTTCATTAACTTGATTATTTTTAGTTCGAGTTAGAAATTGGTAATTTAGGGATTGAACTTTACCTTATTATTCTTTATTTTAGAACTGTTGAAACTTATTGATTTATATTAAAACCAGAATTTAGTTTGAATTGTTTAAACTGAAACTTAGAAACAGAATAGTCTGTCCCCGAGATTCGACCCTTAAACTGTACTGCAAACGAATTCGCATCGGTAATTAAGGATTAAATTTGACCCGTACGCACAGAATAACCGATCAAATTTTGGCGCCGTTGCCGGGGACGGTGCCTTTATCTAAGTTTAGTTTTCAAGTTAGACTAATTTCTCTTTATCTCTTTTCACTTTTTCTTGGTTTTTGGAAATTGCAGGAACACGCGCTGGCTGGAAAGAAGAAAACCACCAGCAGCACTTGCAACTACGACTTTCGACACCCAAGAAAAGGGAAGAAGAACCCCTCTCAGGCGAGCTCTTCCTCATCTGGACCTAACCGTGCGGTTTTGCAACAGCAAATTCCAGAAACAGTTGAGCAGACCGAGAGGCAGCGTGACAGTTCTTTGGTTCCGCCTTTTCGCCTTTTCTACCAGCGAAATCGTAGGAATCTCTCTGGAACACAGCCACCTGTAGCGCAATCCGAGACACTTCGTTTCACATTAGGACGAACCACATCAACCGCATCAACTGACATAGAAGCAATGGGAGACAACTTAAACGGAAACGGGGGCAACAACAACGAAACTGAACTTGAGCGTGCATTGCGTGAGGCACTTGAAGCTGCCAAGGAGGCTGAGGCAACTCGACCTTTGAGGGAGATCGGGGCACCTACCGCAAATAACATCCGACTTGGGGTCAAACCACCGAAAGCCGAGAGGACCAGGGATTTCTTCTACAATCCTGGCCTCGTGTCTTTGATCAAGGAAAACACTTTTGCAGGATCTCCTCATGAAGATGCCAACAGGCATTTACAATCCTTCCTGCGAAATTGCACAACCTTGGTTCCTGAAGAAGTGGATCCGGATATAATTCGCCTAACTCTTTTTCCTTTTTCTCTTAGGGACAAAGCCGAAGATTGGTTGAATAGTTTTAATGACCGACCCTTTGAAACATGGAACGATTTGACCAAAGCCTTCCTGGATAGGTTTTATCCTAGGGTAAAAACGACCAAATTAGTTAGGGAATTGTTAACCTTTCAGCAGGACCAAGATGAAAACCTGTTCGAAGCATGGGAACGGTTTAAAGACCTGCAAAGAATGTGTCCACATCATGATGTACCTGATAGCAGACTGATTGTTAGTTTTTATGATGGATTGGATGACATAACTCGTCAGAATATAAATTCAACTGCAGGTGGTGCTTTTCTGGAGATGGGATGCAGGGATGCAAAAGCCTTGATTGAAAGCATGGCACAATCTCAGACAAATTGGTCGGTTCGCTCAAAGAACAAAAGAGGCGTGTTTGAAGTAGACATATCCACTCACCTCCAATCTCAACTCGATTCTTTGACGGTCATGCTCAAAAACATAAGTGCAAAATCATCAAAACCCTCCGAATCCGCCGCCGTATGTCAAATCTGCGAAGATGAAGGTCACACAGCCAAGTCTTGTCACTTGATAGCCAGGGAGGACCAGCCTGAGAATGTCAATGCCATAATTACTCCTCCCTCCTTCTTCCCAAGCAATAACTACTCATATCGCGACAAACGGAACCACCCAGGTCTCTCGTACAGCAACCCCAACGGGTGTGCCAATCCGGGCCAAACTGGTCAAGCATCAAACTCCAACAATAGCACTAACACCCATAGCGGCCTCTCTCAGCGAACAATAGAGAAGTTTATGCAGAACCAAGGGATATTCAATCACTCAGTCCATGACGAGATCAAACTGCTAAGAGAAGACCTAGGCCTACTCATAAACAAGCTGAACCAAGGGAATGATCAAGCCAACTCAGGGGCACTAACCAAGCCAGGCATGTTTCCAAGCCAACCTGAAACCAATCCCAGAGAAGAGTGCAAAAGCGTCACGCACAGACTGAGGAGCGGGACTAGTTACGATGGCCCTGAGATGCCTAAGGATTTGCAGCCGGATTCAGCTAGGACGGACCAGCCAGAGCTGGAACGAGGTATGGAACGGACCGCCCCAGACATCCAGCAACCAGTCACATCTGGGACGGACCAGCCTGAGCCGGAACGACAAGCTGGAACGGACCGCCCCAATTCGGAACGGACCGCCCCAACCTTGCCCAGAGTTGAGAAAGTCTTTGCTTATCCACCCCCGACGCCGAACGATCCTCCGGTTGAAGTCCCATACCCGCAGAGGCTAGCTCAGGCTAAGAAGGACAGGGAATACGGAAAATTTCTGGATATCTTGAGGCAAATGAAAATCACTATTCCCTTTACTGACCTCTTGTCAAAGATGCCATCCTACGCCAAGTTTCTCAAAGATCTCTTATCCAACAAGAAGAACCTGGAATTGAGCGGTGTCATGGCCTTGTCAGGAGATCCCGACACTCCAAACATCAAGAAAATGCCGCCGAAGATGAAGGATCCAGGTAGATTTACTATTCCTTGTAAAGTTGGTGATTTAGGTATGAAGAGAGCGTTGCTGGACATTGGAGCAAGCGTCAGCCTGATCCCTGAAACTATCTTTCATCGAATTGGAAAACGAGAACTAGAGCCAACCCCGGTGACTTTGAGACTTGCTGATAATTCAATAAGATTGCCATTGGGGGAGGTGAAAGACGTGCCAATTCGAGTTGGAGACATCTTTGTTCCATGCGACTTCGTGGTGGTTGATATGGAGGAAGATCCTGAAGTTCCTATCATCCTGGGCAGACCCTTCCTCACCACAGCCGGTGTGTTCATCAATTGCAGAACCGGCAAGATGAAATTGGAAGTTGGAGATGAGAAAATTGAGTTTGATGTGGAAAAGGCGATGCGGATGCCAGACCATATGGATTCAATTTTTATGGCTGAATCATTGGAAGCCATGGTTGAAGAGACATTCAACAATCGGATTGTGCAAGCATACCATTCCTTCTCGGCCACACCTGAAGAGGAGGAGGCAGACTTGATATTCAACGAAATTCTGCAAACCGTTGAATACTTGGCTGCCAGAGAGGGCTGGAACGGTCTGCCCCAGATCCAGGCGGACCAGGTCAGCATGCAGCTTCGATCAGCGGCTGAAATCGACCAGATTTTCAGCCTCGATTCAGATCAGAACGGTCCACCCCGTTTTGAAACGGACCGTCCGAGCTGCCAGTCAGAGAAAGGTAAACTAGAATTGAAGACATTACCAGAGAGCCTTAGGTACGAATTCCTAGGTCCCAACAAGACCTTTCCTGTCATCCTCAACGCCAAACTCGACTTGGATCAGACTGATAAGCTACTAAAGGAGTTGAGGACTCACCGCAAGGCTATTGGATATTCTATCGAAGATCTTAAGGGTATCGATCCCTCGATATGTACCCACCGGATCTTACTTGAAGAAGACTCAAAACCGACAGTAGAACATCAAAGGAGACTCAACCCGAACATGAGTGAAGTCGTGAAGAAGGAGGTGCAGAAACTTTTGGAAGCTAGAATCATCTACCCGATCTCAGACAGCAAATGGGTCAGTCCCATTCATGTCGTCCCAAAGAAGGGAGGCACAACAGTGATTGAGAAAGATGATGGCCAGCTGATCCAAACAAGGATTGTCACTGGATGGAGGATGTGTGTGGACTACCGCAAGCTGAATGCTTCAACACGAAAGGACCACTTCCCTCTGCCTTTTGTTGACCAATTACTCGAACGACTGGCTAAGCATTCTTTCTTTTGTTATTTAGATGGTTATTCAGGTTTCTTCCAAATACCAATTCACCCGCTTGACCAAGAAAAAACAACTTTTACATGCCCGTATGGAACTTATGCATACCGTAGGATGTCATTTGGTTTGTGTAATGCGCCAGCAACGTTCCAAAGAGCTATGATGGCAATATTTTCGGATTTTATCGAAAAAGACATGGAAGTTTTCATGGATGATTTTTCAGTATATGGTACTTCTTTTGATCATTGTCTGGCTAACTTGTCAAAAATTTTGCAGAGATGTGAGGAAGTCAATCTTGTATTGAATTGGGAAAAATGTCATTTCATGGTGCAAGAAGGAGTTGTTTTGGGCCACATAATTTCAGAACAGGGAATCATGGTCGATCAAGCGAAGGTGGAGGTGATCGAAAAGCTAACCTTACCAACTTGTGTAAAGGATGTGCGGAGCTTTCTTGGGCATGCAGGCTTCTATAGGCGTTTCGTTAAAGATTTCTCTAAAATTGCTAAGCCATTAACCAATTTAACAATGAAGGATGCTGAATTCCTGTTTGATCAAAATTGTGTTGATGCTTTCAATAGGTTGAAGGAAGCGCTTGTAACTGCCCCTATCTTGCAACCTCCAAATTGGGATCAGCCATTCGAATTGATGTGTGATGCTAGTGATTACGCGGTCGGTGCAGTGCTAGGACAGCGGACGGGCAAGAAGCCCTATGCAATCTATTATGCGAGCAAAGTGCTGGATGAGGCGCAAGTCAACTACACCACAACCGAAAAGGAGCTTCTAGCAGTAGTCTATGCCTTAGACAAATTCAGGTCATACCTGGTTGGCTCAAAGGTTATAGTCTACACCGATCACTCAGCACTCAAATACCTCCTATCCAAAAAAGATGCCAAGCCACGACTCATTCGATGGGTTCTCTTACTGCAAGAATTCGACCTCGAAATACGCGACAAGAAAGGTACAGAAAATAGTGTGGCTGATCATTTGTCCAGATTGAAAATAGAAGACCAAGGAACTGGATCCATATCGATCAACGACTCATTTCCAGACGAACATTTGATGATAATCCAGTCTGGAACGGACCGCCCCAGACTAGGGCGGACCGTCCCAGCCCCTGAAGACGCTGTAGCAGCAGACAGAACGGCCCAGCCTGAGCCAGAACGGTTAGATGGAACGGTCCGCCCCAATCTGGAACGGTCCGTCCCAAACCAGGAAGTTTCATGGTATGCTGATTTCGCGAACTTTTTAGCCAGCAAAGTCATGCCCTATAAGATGTCTTCTCAGCAAAAGAAGAAGTTCCTAGCTGACGCCAAATATTACTTCTGGGAGGACCCATTTTTGTGGAAACTTGGGGTTGACGGAATATTTCGAAGATGCATACCAAAGGAAGAGGTGCAGCAAATTCTTTATCAGTGTCATTCATCCGCCTATGGTGGTCACGCTTCAACCTCGAAAACTGCAGCTAAAGTCCTTCAATCAGGTTTCTTTTGGCCGACTATTTTTAAAGATTCGAGGGAGTTTGTTTTGTCTTGCGATCAGTGCCAAAAGATGGGTAATATATCCAGCCGACAAGAAATGCCAATGAACCCGATTTTGGAGGTTGAAATTTTTTATTTGTGGGGGATTGACTTCATGGGGCCCTTCCCATCTTCGTGCGGGTATGAATACATCCTTGTAGCAGTAGACTACGTGTCTAAATGGGTTGAAGCTATTCCGAGCAAGCATGCCGATTCAGCCACAGTCAAGAAACTGTTCACCAAGATCATCTTTCCTCGGTTTGGAACTCCGAGAGCTGTCATCAGTGACGGGGGTAAACACTTCATCAACAAACAATTTGGCAATCTGCTGAAGAAATATTGAGTGAAACACAAGGTGGCAACACCTTACCACCCGCAAACAAGTGGCCAAGTCGAGGTATCTAACCGAGAAATTAAGAACATCCTGCAGAAAACCGTTGGGAGTACAAGGAAGGATTGGGCACTGAAGTTGGATGATGCACTATGGGCATACCGAACCGCATTCAAGACTCCGATCGGGATGAGTCCATTCAAGCTGGTGTATGGAAAGGCGTGTCATTTGCCTGTTGAGATCGAACACAAGGCATATTGGGCAACCAGAGCACTCAATTTGGAGTATAAATCAGCAGGAGAACAAAGAGTTCTAGACTTGCATGAGTTAGAAGAGATCAGACTGAACGCCTATGATAATGCTAAGATGTACAAGGAGAGAACAAAGAATTGGCATGATAAGCATATCCAAAGGCGAGATTTTAAAAAGGGTGATCTTGTGCTTTTGTTTAATTCGCGATTGAGGTTGTTTCCGGGAAAATTAAAGTCCCGATGGACAGGTCCATATGAGGTTAGAAAAGTTTACCCATTCGGAGCAGTAGATATTTGGAAGGAAGGATCAGATATTTTCAAAGTGAATGGCCAACGACTCAAGCTCTACATCAGTCAAACCACACCAGAAGGAGGGGAAGTGCGATTTTTGGACAACCCCTCAACCGTAGAGACGTAGCCATACGGGGTCAGGCTCGAGACCTTAAACAAGCGCTGCTTGGGAGGCAACCCAAGGGTTAAAAAAAAAAAAAAAAAAATATAGGAGTAATGATAAATACTTGGCTTAATCTGTACTTGTTTAATTTCAGTTTTTTTTAGGGATTGGAACGGACCGCCCCAAATCCAGAACGGTCCGTCCCATCATCAGGACGCATAGGTCCATGGCTGGTACGACGCATACGGAACGGACGAAAAAACCATATGGAACGGACCGTCCCAATTTTGGAACGGTCCGCCCCATTTAAACTGAACAGAGAACCCAGATCTAAACCCAATAACTACCCACTATCATTAACTACCCACTAAGCCTAACCAACCCGCCTCCTCACCTTATCCGACCCGTCCCCTTCTATTCCTCTCCCAAACCAATCATTCAAACTCTCCCTCTCTCAAACCCATCTCTCCAACTCTCTCTCTCTGCCACCACCAAATCCGACGAGATAGCAACTATTTTCGCCGCCTCTTGCCACCATTCACCTCTCCAGAGTACTCTCAAGTCGGTGGACCCCACAATTTCTCCGATTACTCGAAGAAACACCGGCGCCACCAGCTCCGCCCCGCCACCACTAGCCCTCTTCGGAAAGTTCGGTAACATCACCTTTTTCTCTCCTTCTTTCTATTCCAGGTAACCACCCAACTCAATACTGCACCAAAATCGAACCAAAACACGAGAAAAATCGAAACCGTAAAACTTCACCTTTTCTGTCCAAAGCCAGAGTGGAACGGTCCGTCCAAATCTTGGAACGGTCCGCCCCATCGCCAAACCAGATTCCAAACCAACCCGTCCTGACCAAAACCTCCCCGTCCAACCAATCCAGAACGGTCCGTCCCAATCTTGGAACGGTCCGCCCCATCGCCAAAACCAGATTCCAACAGCCAATCTTCCCAGCCAAACCACTCCGTTCCAAGCTTCAAACGGTCCGTTCCATGTCTTCCAGCTCATCTTCTGGTTCGTTGGGTGACAAAATCTCTAAATTCTTCCGCAAGGGAACTAGGAGAACAGGCCAGACATCTGTCCCAATCCCTCCAGAATTCAATGTGCCATGGCCAACAAAGGAATCAAATCCGGTACCACCTCTGGATAGGCTACCGCTCAGGCCAGAAGACTTGATCACCACACCAGAACATCCATTGTCTGCCACGCCACCATACTCAGTTGACTATCCACCTCCTGACACAGAAATCATGCCCTATATTCCACAGAGACGGATGGATACCGATGCAATTGACTGGTCCCAACTAGAGGCTGCTTCAGACACGGAACAAGAGGAACAAGGTGAAACAGCCGAAGGTGAGACAGCCGAAGCAGAGGCTGAAGAAAATACTGAAGAAGAAGAGGCCGCGGATCTTGTCCCTGAGACACAAACCCGGCCAGCACAACCAGCCAGCATTGAGCTAGCAAATGTGCACATCCGCCTCAAGGGCAGCCAGGCAAAGCAGCGATACAGAAACCTCCTGAACAAAAAATTTGAGAATACCCGCTCGATCGATCTGCGGGTACTTGACACACTAGGCATCAGGGAGGACTTCTATAGGCTGACCAGAGCAATTGGGTTTCGCCCGAGGTTCTGGAAGATCAGAGCTCCAGCCTACACAGTCTTGACAATGGAATTTCTGTGCTCTCTCGACCTCTATCATAAAAATGATTTGTGGCAGCTCACATTTCGGGTGGATGGTAAGAAATATGTCGCCACAGAGCTTGATTTTTCCCGTATCTTTGGGCTTGAGAATGGCACGATAACTGATGAGTTATTTGAGGAGGATCTGTGGGAAGAGCTTTCACTGGAGCACAAAAAACCAGTCAACGAACGCCGCTCCTCTCACATTCAACACCCTACCATCCGGTTCATCCAGAGGATGCTCTCACTCACCATCTTTGCCAAGGGTGAGTCGGGGGTAAAATTGACAAGGGGGGAACAAGCCATTCTCAACCAGATATTTTATCCAAAAGGCGACGCTCAACTGAACCTTGCCTACATGATGATGAAACATTTCGAGAAGCAGGCAAATAACTTGAGAAGCGGCAAAGGTCAGATCACAATCGGTGGCTATGTCACCCATCTGGTGCAGCAGTATGACTTGGCGTTGTCTGAGATGCAGCGGAGTGGGGGCCCAAACCGGGTCTCCATGAGACAACTGGTTGAAATGCAGATGGTGGCTCAGGTTGGAAACGAGTACCAATACATCTATGGTCGATACCGTTTCCCTCTTCCTCTCAACAGGCCTATTGATCTTACCAACAAGAGAACCTGGCTGCTAGTTGACAAGGACGGCAAATTTATAAACCATGAAGAGGAGGAATTGCAGCGGCGATTAGCCGAGATGGAGGCCGCAGCTAGAGCAGCTGGAGCAGGTACGTCAGCAGAGGCAGCCGGCTCACAGCCACCTCCACCCGATCAGCCACCAGTCCAGCCATTCTATGAGCCACAGACTAACCAGCGTGAGGATATATTTTGGGGAGGGTTGCCGACTCATGAGATACCCCATCATCAAGAGCCATCCCCAGGCCAATGGCAAGGCAGATTTGATCACGCCTACCACGACATTCTCCAGGATATCCACACTGTACAGTGGAACATCCAGGCCTCGATAGATGAAGACAGAGAAGAAAGGAGGCGTGAGCGAGAAGAGAACAGAATCTGGAGGCAGCAGCAGGACGAGCGGAATGAACGAAATGATGACCTGCTAGCACGGTTGGCCAGCCATATCTTCGGACCACCGCAGGACCCACCACATTACTGAGCCAAGTTCAGTAAGTTTTCTGTTTTTCTCTCCTTTATTTTCTTTCTTGTATCTAATCAGGACTAGGGACAGTCCTTTAGATAAGCTTTGGGGGGGGTAAAGATCGAGAAAAATCGAAAACTGGTACGATAGGATGCACTTCATGGCATATTGCATATTTCTGTCAAGATTGGAACGGACCGTCCCACAAACAGGACGGTCCGCCCCAAAAGGTCGTTCTAGTCCAGAACAGTCCGTTCCAGACTTGGTAGAACTAATAGACAGCTGACAAATGTGCATGGAACGGACCGTCCCACAAACAGAACGGTCCGCCCCATTGGGTCGTTCCAGCCCAGAACTGGCCGTTCCAAGTACAATTGTTAGCTGGTTTTTGTATATACATGTAGGAATTGCATTTTTAATCATTTAATGTTGCATTTAGATAAGCTTTAAGGATTTAATGGATAAGCTTAGCGATTGTGACTTAGGAAATTAAGGCAGGGAAGCAAATTTTATTGAAAATCTTTTTGAAATGAATTTGATGAAACTGATTTGAGCAACCTAAGGTTAGGATTTGAAAATTGTCTGAGAAGTCGTTTTCTTAAGCATTGAATTGATTAATTTCACAAGCAATTGATTGATTTAGTCGATTAGAGCCGGCAAAGGGTGATTAAGTTCGCCTAAGATCATTTTCTCAACTCAAAAACTTGATTAATTGTAAGTAGATCTGCACAAGTTTTAGAAACAATTAAACCACTGTTTTTTTTAAAACTAAAAAAAAAAAAAAAATCATCAGAAAAATAACAAAAAAAAAAAATTAAATTAAATTTTCTTTCTGGAGGCATAAGGAATGAGGCAGAAAAATTGCCGAACTTCCGTAGTGGACCGTAGCAAAATGCATAAAAACCGGACCGACCTCCAAGGGGAACTAAAAAGCTGTGCTCTCCAAGTGGATATTGCGAGAGGCTATAGGTAACTGAAGGTAAAAAATGATCCACTAAATCAAATGGATGAGAGAAAACTCAATGATTCCAAGCCTTCTTTAATCTGGCCGATCCCCCCGCAGCGAGGAAAATTCCCAGCCCCGGGAAAATCTGTATCAATTGTATCTTACTTTCTGTTTGTTTTCGAAAATTTTAAGTGGTTTAAAACAATTTAAAAAAACATGTGCATAACGACTTGGAATTAATTTAGATTATTTGAGTTGAGAAGGTTCGATCCCGTTTCTACTTGATTTCAGATTGAATGAGAACTTCGAAAAATTAATCAGATTATTGCTTAGAAAAATGAACCTTGGACAGAAAGATTTGAGAATCCTTAGGTTGACTTCAGAAAAGTTGATTCACTTAAAACAAACTGGTTTGAACTTGTTGAAAAATCTTTTTGACCAAATTGCACCTATAACCTAATGTCACAGTTTGCTGATTTTAGTTAGGAAATCCTTAGAACTTGTTAGATACACAATCAATTGAACTTAATTTAGGTCTTAACCTGGTCTACGTTTAGAGTTTTGCTTGAGGACAAGCAATGTTCAAGTTTAGGGGGTTTTGATGTATGGTTTTCATACTCAATTTCTAACCAGATTAAGCCCTAAAATTACATTCAAATGCATGTGTTTTTATCAATTTCTGCTAACTTAGGTTGTAGAAAAAGTCCAGCCGTAGCCCGGCAAGTTTATTTTGCAGGTTCAGCATTTATTCGGCATGAAAAACAGAGGGAAAAAGCAAACGGGAGTTGCTCATACAGACTGGAACGGACCGCCCGCACAACGGAACGGTCCGCCCTGACCAGAGGAACCAAGTCCAAACGGACTCAACCAGACTTCAGACGGACTGCCCTGACCAAACTGGAACGGTCCGCCCCAGACTCAGAACGGGCCGTTCCAGCTATCTTTGGATTGCTAAAAATAGAAGGCTATGTTTGTCAAGTCGGTTTCCTCTATTACCGACCTTCCAGAAGCACGTCTCCCACGTTTGAAGCCACCATTGCCTCATTATAAAAGCTCTGTCCTGTCTTCAATTTAAGTTAAGTTCGAAATTCTAGGTTTGAGCCTCTTTCCAACTCAGAAAAGGAGACAGCCTGCCGAGACGACCAACTGCATCTGGAACTGCCCGTTCTAGAGCCATGACGGTCCGCCCCAGACAGGACAGAGCACAGAAATGTGGAGTTTTCAAGCGCAACTTGTTGTAAACTTGATTTTTCTCTTTCTATGTCTTTGTATTTGATGAAACCTGCTTGTTCTTGCATGGATTTGTTAGAGTAGAGTAGTTTTAGGGGCTATGGTCTGAGAACCTTTCTCTAGTTGCTTGTTTTTGATTTGAATCTTTAATTATTAGTTAAATTAAGTTATGTTATGCTTCTCGCACTTTAATTTTCTATTTAATTGCTTAAGTTTGTCTCTGTTTGATCTGATTACCTCGTTAAACAAAGGCCTAGTTTAACTGTTAGGATTAAAATCAATCGCAGCCACATTAACTTAGTAATTTTACTGTTCGGTAGGCGATATCCGGAAGGATTAAACCAGACCTTAATAAACTAGGGTTTAACTTGAAATCGGAAGATTAAAAGTTTACCAAAACTCGAGAAGTAGACTAGAACAACTAAACCAAGAAACGGAAGTTGAAATTTAGGCGTTCTAGGAGTTAAACAATAAAACTTAATAGCTTGACCTGAACGGGAGTTAGAGTACAAGTCTTTAGGTTACGTATTGTTTAATCTCGCATAAAAACATTTAATTAATAATTAAAACTCATGACAAAACAAGTATCAATTGATCGGAACGGACCGTTCCAAGGTCAGAACGGACCGCCCGGAAGGGGGAGTCTGGCCTGGAACGACCTGTTCTGATCAATTGACAAAGTCCAGAACGGACCGTTCCAGAGATGGAACGTGTAAAAACCCAGAAATTATAAATTGTAAGTTAAATTAATTAATTAAAAATCTTCAAGCAAACAAATAAATATAAATAAATATTAATAATAATCACACAGTTAATTAGCGGATTATCAACTCTCATTAATTTAGAAGCCGATTGCGTTTCGAATCCGACATAAAAATTTAAATTTCGGCCATGTACAAAATTCTATGAAAAACTATTTAATCGAATGACTAGTTTATACTATAAAAATTTCATATATCTATTTTTCAAAATTATTATGAGTTGAATTTGTAATAGAACCTGGTTTCCACTGCTTGATTTAATCCTTTCTTAAAATCCCTTTGATCTGGACCTTTGGATTGAGTTTAGAAAATTTGTTTTTCCTCAGCCGTCCGATCCATCTCCTGATCTCTCCTATATCTCTCCTCTCCCTCTCCTTTTTCTCCGAAACGGGTCATCCCCTTCACCCGTTCCCCTCTTTTCCGCTCTTCCTTCGCTCTTCTCGAAGGATCCGCTCGATCCTTCTCTCTCTCTCGCCCCTGACCGAGGCACTCGACCCCACTTCCCTGGCTCTCTCCCCAAGTAGTTCCCTCCTCTCTCTCGGCTCTGACAGGAGCTCTCAACCCCACTTCCCTGGCTCTCTCCCCAAGCAACTTTCACTCTCTCTCGCCTATCACAGTTCGACCCCATCCCCTCTCCTCTCCTCAAATCACTCGAACCCCCACAGCAGCCCCTTTAAAACCCTGGTTTTCCGCTTCTGGCTTCTCCTAGTCGAATGGAAGCGTGCCACTTGTCCCTCTCCTGACATTGACCTAAACCCTATCACCGCCCCTCTCGTCCTCTCCCTCTGCCACCTCAGCAGCTCGACCCCTCCTCTCCATTCCCATTCCATTTAAGTCATCCCTCTCTCCTCTCTCTCTCTGCTCAGACCCGTTACAAAGTGATAAGAACATAAAAGAGAAAGAAAGAGAGAGAGTGAGATAGAGAGGTGGAGGCTGTTGGACTGGAGTGGAGACGGCGGCGATCGGCGAGGCTAGGTGGTGGTGCTGACGGCGAGGGCAGTGGTGGACTGGCTGTGCTCGATTCCCCCTTCCCTGCTTGCTTTCTTTTTCCCTTCTCTGTTGGTAACCCCTTTTCCTTCTTCTTTGTTTCTGTGTGCTTGACTGTATGTTTGATTGAGGCATTGTGAGGCTTGTTATGTGGCTGGAATGGATTTTGACGCCTCAAGTTGAGAATGTGTATTTGAGCTCTTGATCTGTCTGTGTCCTTGTGTCTGTAGTGAAAAACTCTGTGATGTGCTTGTTGTCTGATCTGTTGAGCGTTTGATGTCTTAAATGCCTTGTTTATGCTTGTCATGGATCTGTTTGGTAGTTTAGATACTAAAAATCTGTGTTTTACTCTTCCTATCTGATCTGTTGAAGTTGTTGTTGAGGAGTAATGCTTGATCTGACCTGTTTAGTAGCTTAGAACATTCATATATCTGTTCCTGTGATGTTTATGAGTCATTTAGGCCTTAAATGTGTTTATTCAGGCTTGTACAGTGTTGTTTGATGCTTCTGGTACAGGGTACAGGGCTGGTTCAGGCCCTGTACCAGTCTGGTACACGTCTTGCTATGACCAGGGACCAGTATGTAAAGTATTTTAGCTACCAGGGACTAAATTGTAAATTATTTTGAACTGCCTTTGGGGCTTTTAATAATAGATGTTGTTATTAGGGTCTGTTAGAAAATACTTAAGTAAATAAAATTGATTTGAGGTCTTGAGTGTAAAATTTCTGTGCTTGTTGGGTCGGATTGTAATTGCTGGTTTGGGTTTCGGATTTGATCCCCGTAACCCATTTGTATCCGGATCCGCTTGGATCCTTGTTTCCGTGTGGGCTTGCGTGTTTCCCTCTCAGGGCCTATCGGACCTGTTTCTTCTTGGGCCTTTTCCTTTGTTTGAATCCGTGTGGATTTTTCTTGTGGGCTCTGTGATTTATTTGTGCGTGGCCCATTTTGTGTTGTTGGCTGAGGGAGTTTTAAACCGAATTATACAAGTTGGATTTGAGAAATAAAACTAGAACTAATTGATGATTTGATTAAATAGATGGAATATCAAAGTATGAGACTTTGGCCGAAACAACTATGTCAGATTCGAAAATTAAATCGTTGCCTTTTAAATGGGAGATGATTAAAATGTCCACAAAACAATCCTTACAGATACTATGATATATAATCGGACAATATATGATCCCAAACCCAAATTATTTAACTTGAGTTTATCTTCTTATTTTATTTTATTCTTATTTAAAGTTGTTCTTAGTTTAGGAATTTAAATTGGAATAATTTCATACTTGATTAAAACACTGTTAGAAAACTGATTAAACTTGTTAACTGTTTTTCCAAACCAAATAAATGTGACGCGTCCATTTATCGTATAGCTAAGACTTGTAGGATTCGTCACATACGTCTATTTACACATTGATTTTATAAATCAAATCTTAACAAATTAAATTACAAATATATTTATAATATTATCAAACTTTACTACTCTCTAATTTTTATAAAACAAACTATAGTAAAATAATTCTAAAAATGTCTCTTAGGTTAGCATTTCTTCTCAACTAGTTTCAGGTGGAATTCTGTCAATTTGTTTCTAGAAATTAATTACTTAAATTAATATATTTTAAAACAGAATCCCTTATCAGTAAACCAGAATCTAATCCAAAAAGAGGGTTAACTTAGTGATCGTTAGTTGAGTGTTTTCGAGTAAGTGCCGTTCTAATTAGTTAGTCTTTCGCTCAGGTGAGCAGCAGGAGTACTCAGGACCTGCAGACGACTACTACCCCGAGTTTGAGGCAGTAGAGGCTGGTCAGGATTTCACCGACCATCCGGAGGAGTAGTCGCTTCACCTTTGACTTTTCCAGGTGTGGTAGTCTTTTTATGACTTATTTGGTTGCCTTAGGTTTTGTTTAATCTTTAGTTTAGTAACTAGATCATTTATTAATTGTGTGCATATCATGTCATTAACATTAAGTAAACAGTTAAGCGCATGGCATTAATTAAAGATTAGTATTGCATATATAGGAGATGCATTCATATTAAAAATGTGATTAATAAACTTAAAAGTGCTTAAATCAACACTTGCATCTGGTGTGGATCAGGATAGTGAGACCGAGTGAGATAAGAGCGTTTTGCACGCGGTTTCCATTATCGGGAGCTTGCACCCCAGCCATTGCCGGTGGGCTCCTTATGATAGCGATCTCGAGCAACGCGTTTCTGATGATCACTCAGCAGACCGACCGTCAGGCGGTACTGCGGTCACTCAATGGTTATTTGTTTTGCAATATAGTATTATATCTCCTTTTTGAACTTGACTTGGACTATGGATGTATGCCATTATAATCAGACATCTTCTCGTCTCTCCATGCGTCAGTTTGCGGGTACCGCGTATTACTGCTCATTCCCTGTGGCCCGGGTTTGAGGTAGGAGCTTCCTTTAGGGTCAAGACGAGGTGGCTTCGGGCTCCTGATGTTCTGTAGGCATAGCTATGACATTTTGGGATTTGTGAGATTGATATTGGATTTTATGTGACTTTGATTGGACCATTGAGTGTGGGTGCTTGATTCTCGTATCACATTATATTTATATATCCGTATATTAGTATGCTATTATATCTCCTCTACTTCTCCAGATATTTTTCAGATTTCTTGACATGTCATCGCATGTAGAATAGTATTCTACCATGTACAGAAATACACATAGAATTGCAAGTAGGAATTAAAAGTGATTAACTTAAGTATGGTTCAGTTCTAACTAGATGTTAACCAAGACCTTGTTGGCTTACTTTTACCACCACTGAGTATTCGCGTACTCAGCCCACATAATTGCTTGTGGAGCAGGTTCAGGTTTGGCAGTCTTAGCGGAGGAGATCTTTTCAGAAGACCAAGCCGAGCTGGAATATTCACTATCCGCTGAGCATTATTATTTTGTTTTGTTTGTATGATGACTGGAAATTTTGATATGTGTATAATTTACCAGTCCTTTGTTGTATGAACAAACAATGCCTTTGTTATGTGATTTTCTGTTTATTTGTGATTATTTGTTTCTGTGACACTGTTTTATAGCCTTACGTGTGCACAGTAGAGTGTGTACGCGTGGCGGGGTTGTCCATCCTGAATTATGGCTTGGTTCGGGGTGTGACAGAACGGACCGTTCCAACTTTGACACAGAGAATTGTTCGAGGATCTAAACCCCTAATTTTCATTAACTTGATTATCTTTAGTTCGAGTTAGAAATTGGTAATTTAGGGATTGAACTTTACCTTATTATTCTTTATTTTAGAACTGTTGAAACTTATTGATTTATATTAAAACCAGAATTTAGTTTGAATTGTTTAAACTGAAACTTAGAAACAGAATAGTCCGTCCCCGAGATTCGACCCTTAAACTGTACTGCAAACGAATTCGCATCGGTAATTAAGGATTAAATTTGACCCGTACGCACAGAATAACCGATCATCACGCAAGATAGTCTCCTTGTAATTGAAAACCTGACCACATTTTGTACAGGTCACTGTGTGGTCTCCACGAAAGTTGTAGATCCTTTCATAAACGGTCCAGTGTGTTTTTGGTTTAGAATATGATTTTTCTGTTGGTGTTTGTTCAGGAATTGGTTACGGTTCTTTATAGTAATCTTTATACCAGTCATAATTCTTAGGTTTGGATTTCCTCAGCATTCTTTGGAGGTGTTCCTTGTGGTCTCTTTCTTTTCCATCATTAATGTGCCACTGGTAGTGTATTTTTAATTCGAACTCGATTCCGTCATCTTCGTAGATATTGTATTTGAAAGTATGAAAACATATACGACATCTTACATGCTAATCTCCTTTTCTATTTCATTTGTATTGGCAAGGGAATGTTGGTAATTTGACCAATATTCAATCGCCACTTACATGTTGGTCTTTGTAAACAAATCATTATAATTCTTGATTTGTTGCTTGCTTGGGTGTCACACCCTTACATCCTAAGACGTTTAAATGTGACTAATTATGACATAGTTTTTTTTTTTTAACAACAAACAAATCCCAGCAATCTCTTATACACAAAAACAAACCAGCTTATATTATATTATTGATCAGGCCTTATTTTACAAACATAACAAACAGAGGTTACTAGACCCAGCTAGTAACTTGCGGAAGCCTACAGTTTATTTCAAACTATTATACATATTATACAAATTATTATTTTTGTTTCTTCGCTCTCATAATACACAAACCAGGAGGATCATCACAAAACAAACTACATGTCTTCACGCTTCCTCTTGCGAGAGGGGCGTGGGCTCAGGAACCATACCGTCACTGGGACTAGACGGGCCAGGAAACTCAAAATACAGGTACACAAAAACTTCGGGAAGCGCCTCCAGAGAGATAAGGAGAGTGGCATCGCATTCTAGACTCGGCACACGGACTTTGAACTTAAGAAAAGAACACTCGATCGTCGCGATAGCTGGCCTGGGCAAACTATGCGTTTCCTGGAACCCCCAAGTTAATGAGGCACAAGCAAAACAAACAACAGATGAGAATAAATTATCTCAGTGCAGGTTTTAGTTCCAGTTACACGATTCTTTATATGAAACCAAGTATTGGGACTAATACCCAAATCATGAATTTCAAATTTAAAATCCAGAATATTCAAAAAATCAAAGTTTCATACTGACAGCACCAAACGAAATGGGCCAACTACTGGCATGCTGCAAATATGCAATATGCAACAGAAACAAATCAAGCATAACCAAGCATACAAATTCACAGAATAACATACACTCCAGTTCTCAAGGCCTACAGAACAGAGAGAACTCTTCCCATATCCATTGGTCATTTTACCAAATGGCACAGAACAAGCAGAGAGAATTTCAGTAGCAATAGCGCTAGTACCTTGGCCGGGTCGGGGGCCAAACCGAATAACACCGGTTGAGTGAGTTATAAACAGAGAGAGTTATGCTATGCTGATTGAGTTTTGCATGGTTTCATTTTCAAGACAAGTCCGTCTATCCTTTGATAGAATAATATTCAAATTCCTTGAAACCATTTCAATTCTTTATAAGTCTGAAATATCCATTTCATTTAACAAGTGGGTAATCAAATTCAGACTTAACGAGTAATTCGAGTCAAATGAATGTTTTATTCAACATGCTAGTTTATTTCTTTCAGGGCTTCTAAATGGCTAAATGCTCAATTAGAATGCTGTTTCAAAAATTCAACATGCTATGCATGAATTTAAAGTTACCGACTGTCCTAATTCTAATAAAAATTTCGTGTAATCCGCACCTTCGAAGTTGACCTGAGTCGAGCCTCCGCTAGTTGATCCTGTTCATAATGACAGATCAAGATCCGTTACTTTTCAAGTTAACGGTATTTTAACAACCCATTGGTTACTAGCGTTTAAGTGGTTCCAGTTCAAATTAACTAGTTGACTTACAGGTTGGTTCCAAGTCCATTTGCTAATTATCTTGACTAACAGAATAATCGTTTCTATTATTATTATTTACTTTAGTTACTTGCCCGATCATCATATCAAATATAAAAGTTTCTTAATCAAATCATAATCAAATTCATAATCATAATCAAGAGTCAATAATATTAATTACATCGAAATCAGAATCAGTCTTAAGCAGAATTAAGCAACATCAAATAACAGAATCACAGAATAGCAAGTAACAAAATAAATTTAAACAGAACAAAACAGTAATTTGATTGTTTGATGAGGGATCGGATAGTCCGATTTATTTTCTCATTAGCACAGTATCTGTTCGCTTAGTCAGACGTATTTTCATCATTTTTCGTTTTAAATAATCCGACAATAATCAAGCTCAACAGACTCGCAATTAATTAGACTCTAAATAAATCCCAAAGTCTAATTATAAGCCCACAAAAAATAAATTTCAGATCAAGCCCACGGAAGGAGAAGGCTCAAAGGAATTAATATTCCGACCCAACAACCTTTTCTTTTTTTTTCGGCCCAAAAAGAATTCGGCCCACCAAAAAATCCATACGGCACACTTGACTGAATCCAGTCGGCCTGACCCAGCCGAATGGGTTCTGTCGTAACGGGTCCGACACAAGCCAATCGGATTCAAGTCCGATCCGATAAGTCAAGAATTACATCCACACCCGACATCCAACAACTCAATTTTCACAAAAGCCCATACTTTAATTCCAGGCCCTTAATACTTGCATGATTATCCAGAATCTTATATATATCCAACATATGTCACAAATAAGCCCTCGAAAACTTGCACAAAGGTCCTCAGAAATAAATTTTCCTTACAAACCCGTCCCTGGCACACGATAACTCGCCAGAGAGGGTACCAAATTCCATTCCAGTGTACCCGTAACTGGTACAACAGCATAATAAGCACTGTAAGCCTTCTACCAATATAAATATGCATTCTAAATGCTTCTCAATTACTCCTATACACAGAATTCTATAGTTTTCACCAAAAACATGCATTGTTTCAGCAGAAATGCTATAACTATAGAGAAACTGAGTTGAATATGACTTAAATAACCCCTGACATGCACAAATTCACAAAGAATGACTGATTACAAGTCTAAACTCCATGTATATACCTCAGACATAATACTTATATGATATTTTCTCTAAAATTTGTTTTATAAACCCTTAATTGACCTCTGACAGATCCAAACACAGTCTCAAATGCAAGATTAACTCCAAATAACCAGCTTTAAGTATAAACACATGATTGATATGCACAATTCCTCTGTTGCAACTAGTAAATCATCAAATCTTTAATGAAATGAAGGTACTATACACCTCAAACCCAACTTACCTGCCTCATGAATTCACAAATGCATTTAACAACTCAAGTATGCATATGAATGCAACATAGGCCTTAAGTAACCACTGTCATGTCCAGATAGACTCATATATGCAAAAATTTCACTTTACAAGTCTAGAAAAAAATCATATCAACACTAATATGGCCTATTATGACCTATCTCTTTTAGACAAATATACTGCTATGCATGATAGTGAATTACCAACATTTAAAACATCTCAACAGTTACAATCAAGCATATGTTTAGAACAATTAACCACTAATCCTCATGACACAATGAATTACAACTATACAAGCATGCTTCTAATGCACAATATACCTACATGACTTTACTTCTAAGTTCCATATGCACCCAGCATCATAATTATGCATATGAGCTTATATAATTTCATCAAAGCACTTGAGATAGCTGACATAGCAACATCCCTCTGACTGTCACCTACAAATGAATTTTCTAAAGTGCAGAAACAGCTAGAATGCAACTCAAATGACTTGCATAACTTCAGTTATATCCATTCTATTTTTTCAGCAGATTATCACTTAGCACAGCTCAATAAATACTTTATCCTCAGTTCCATCAATTCCCTTATTCTAAATGTATGCTTACTAAACAAAATTCTACAGTAAGCATGAAATCAATAGATCCAGAGTCAGTCAGAGAATCACACAGGGCTATTGTGACATAGTCAACAGTAACTACTAATCAGTGCCTCATCATTCTCATTTCAATTCCTAACAATTATCTAAACATCTCACTGAAGCATCCAACACACACAGAAATTAATAGGAAATTAATTTACTAAGTATAAAGCTTATACCTTCCTCAGTGCCTCGAGAATTCCTTCTCAGAAATTCCAACACAACCAACGCAAATACCAGAGTCAAGCTAATCAAGAAAAGAGTCAATTCCATGCACAAATCAAACCCTAACAGAAACAAGCTCACGGTTTAGGACACAGTTAAAATCAATCGATTAACTCAAGAAAACCGATAGAGATTAGAGAAACATCACCTCTCTGAGCTTCCTCTTCCTCTCTTCCTCGTTAATTTTGCCCCAAATTAAACCCTAACTCAATTCCCATTTAAATAGAAATTACCTCATACGGCAGTCAAAAGAGAAAGGAGAGAGAGATGAAGTCCAAAAGAGGGAACACGACAAGCTTCATTTACTGCTCGACAACCGCCATCGATCGACGAGGAGAGGAAATGGTCTCCTCGTGCCAACACATCGCTGACTCGAGAGGTGCCAACCTCTGGTTGGGCAAGCCAAAGGCAGCCTCACACTCGGCCACTCACATCGCTACACGCACACACACACACACGCTGAGAGGAGCCACGCCACCATGGCTCGAAAAGAAACGAAAGGGAGAGGCGAAAAATTCGCCAAGGCAGAAGAGGAGACGAGGCAGAAGGAGGAGACTCCTTCGTCTCAATTTTTTTTTTATTAAACTCCCTCCAGATTTTCTGTGGCACAATCTGTGTGGCCAGTAGTGCAACAAGTTCCTGACGACCATTTTGCAAATTAGCTATTTCACTAATCAAATTAATTTGATTAGTTCAGAAGTCGGATTACTGTGGCAATCATATAGAAAATATTCAGAATTTTCACAGAACAATCTCATATTTTCAAATCAGATATCACATCAAACTTTACCGTTATTAAATTAATTTATTTAATTTCTTGATCATATAATTCAAGATTAATACTAATCTCACTTAATTAAACAGATTAAGGACTTGGATTACCAACTAACAGTCACTAGTCTTACATTGGGTTCTAACTTCAACATTGTTTTTGCAAGAATAATCACCAATTGCTAAAGTTAATTGTTTCTTAGACCGAAAAATTCTACCCGGAGCGAGTTGTCCTTTATTAGCCAAATTTGGTTGCGACATACCAATTTTCTCAAAACCCGAAATATCACATAATTCACTTACAGGTTGTTGCATAGATGTTCTTCCCGAGACATATGCCTCGTCACAATTGGCATAAAAGGGCACTTCAGTTGTGGTTTGGTCATCGTCATCAGTGAACTCTTCTCCAGTGGAAAGGTCAGAGTGACTCAACGGACCTTCTTCGTCGTCTTCATCCCGAACATCAACATTTTTGTCTGAATCGTCATTATTCTGCATAGGCGATATTGTCGAATTATCGACACTATAATTCTCATATGGAACATCACCGCCACTGCTACCGGGTTGGCCAGATCCATCACCGGCACCAGCATGACTTTGATATGATATATTCAGGTCTAGGCCTGTGCCATAAACTGAAATGAAATCAACGTACAACTCAATTATTGGCAAACCCCTCGTCTCGAATGTTTGGTGGTAAAATAAACGACATTCATCTTCAAAATTGACAGAAAAAAAATAAAGATTCATATCTCCCCTATACTATATCATTATAACGGCCTCGAATATCTATATTGTATTGGGTTTCAAAAATTTGGAGTCGATAATATAGTTCGTTTCTAATATCTGAATAGGTTGTTTGCGAGTGCAACCAACACTGAAAAAACAAGGTCTGGTAGTAGGAGATTGGTTGACATAAAGTTGATCGAACACATTTTTTTTTGTGAAGGGTGGAATTAGAGAAAACATTTGTGGGTTTTGTAAGAAGAGAGATTTGATTTGGTTCGTTTTCGAGAGTTCGTCAATGTTCTTATATAAGAAGGAATTAAGACAAAAGTTTGATTATTGACAGAAGTTTGATTATTTGAAATGACCGAAACGACAGAAGTGACAAAAGTTTGTCGAAAATCACTGAAATGACTAAAAAAATATATGCTTCTAGCGGCAATAGTACTGCCGTTAACATCACTATAGCGGCAATGCTATTGCCGCTAGAAGCGATTTTTTTTCCCTCCGGTATCGGCAGCTTTTTTTTTTTCCACATTACTTTTTCTTTTTTTTTTTTTTGTCAGTTTTCGGCGGTTTTTGTGAGCACAGTAAAAAGCATCTGTCAAAAGGGAAAAAAAAAAACCTTCGAGCGGCAATAGGATTGCCGCTATAGCCCTGCCATCGGCAATGCTATTGCCGCTCGAACTGTCTATACTTAAAAAAAAATTAACGTCCTCTGTTCATATTAAAATTGTTTATGTTATATTATCCATATATAAAATTTTTCCTAATTCGCACCAATATTTACGGATGTACTATATATGGCGGGTTAACGGGCTTTGCCAAAAAATTTAAATCCCAATCTGATTATATTTAAATTGCAAAACAAATTTAATTCAGGATGTACTTTAATTGAAATATTCATGATTTTATTTTGTTTATTTAAATTTTATATCAATACAAATGATTAATCTCAAAAACAAATAACACTACAATAATTTAAGAAAAATACCAATAATATTTAAAATGAAGATAATAAAGAATTAATAAATAGTCATATTGTCAACAAATGCAAATCGTAAAACATTTAGATTCACTTGACTAAATAAATTAGATGGAAATGTTAATAAAATTGGCAATAATTAGGATAATATATTAGCTCGGATTAAATACATTATTTTTTACTAGTTTATAATATAACTATTTTATATTTAATAATTGGAGGTACAACTCGGGTTAGAATTCGCAAAGCAGCCTAAACGAAAGAATTAGCCGAATTCAAAATCCGTATCTAATCCAACCCAAAAATCTTATCATGACCAGATAAAACAGATTGGATTAGATGGGTCATGAGTTGTGCGGGATGGACGGATTGTGGATTTTATTTTTGCAGCCTAGTAATCATCTTTATCCAAGATTAAACGATTGTTTTATTATTTTTTTTCTTTTTCTTTTTAGTAATCCTATTTTAGAAATTGTGAAAAGGCAGCTGCATTTGGCAAACTAAGAAGTTTAACCCTTGTCGTCTGCAAGGCATTAGCGAATACTGATTCGAAAATTTGACTCCAAACGATGATATAAATTAGCACAAGTCAAATAATAACAGAGATTTTTTTTTTTTTTTTTTTTTTTTTTTTTAGGATCATAACAGAGATATGATGTTGCCATCGGAGGTAGCAAATAAGATTGAAAAGACTAAGAGATTCAGATTAGAGAGATCAACCAATCATTCGAAGAAGAAATTTATTGTCGTGCTTCGGCCTCGTCGTTGATTTCTTTTAGGAATTTCTTCAAATTGCTTTCAAATTTGATCTACTATAGAAAGTCGAAGTAATAAGATCAAGAGTATTATCGCAAAACATATTCGACCTGAAGTAATAGTAAGTGGTCGAATGACCTTATAATTCACAAGCGCACAAAGAGTAGATGTAATATCGAACGGTTTTTAAAGAGTTGGCCAATTATTCCATTCAAACTTGTTAAAATTGACTAACTAAGAAACTAACAATATTATTAGCAGTTTAATTAGATAGCAAGAGACTAGCAGGGAATTACGGCTGTTCTTCCAAATTAATCCAATCAAATAAAACTCATTAAATTTAAATTAAAACAACCTATTTAATAATGCACATGAAAAATAAAATTCAGAATTTGGAAATATAGGAAATCCTCACTCCTCAGAAATTGATTGAGATCAGCATTCTGCAACTAAAAATTAAGAGATGATTAAAACAAAAATTAGGTTATATAGTCGCGTCTCAACTGCATGCCGTCAAATGCTGTCATGGAGATTTCTTGTGTTGGTATAGGACTTCATAACCAATTGTTCAATTATAGTAATTATTAATTCAAGTGACTTGCTTAATTCGCTGGATGCTGTTAATTGAAGAACTGAAGAAATTAAAACGTTATGTGATATATTGCAATTCAAGGATCCCACTTGCTTTAATTGTGCAAAGGATGGTTCAATTATGGTAATAATTTATGGGGGATTACGCAGTGGCGGATTTATGTAGAGGCAAGCCTGGGCACTTGCCCAGGCTTATTTTATGAAAATTAAAATTCAACCATTAATTTCCATTGCAGTTTGAGATTGGAAAGGTCTAGTGCCTAGGCTTAAGTTGGAATGAGTGCCTAGGCTTGTGTCTCTTTGTGTTCCGTTTTTCCTTTGTGCTAATGGCAAGTGCCTTTAATGTTCTATGTCTTATTTTATTTTATTTTTTTTCATTCATATATTTTTGTGTCTATGTCTCTCTGAGGTTCGTTTTGTAACTTTTTTTCCTCTTACTATTGTGGGCTTGTTGCTTCTGTATTTTTTTATGCACCCAGGCAAAGTTTGTGCCGGCCTGTTTATTTCTTTAATCTTTTCTCGTATTGGCCCCAAATGTTCAGTTTAATAATCAAATGTGTTCAGTTTAATATTCAAAAGTGTTCAGTTAAATGCGTCAACTAATGGGCAGAGTCGCGGATGGCCACATGGGTCAAAGTCGCGCGTCAGAGAGAGTGCGCCAAGGGCAAAGTCGAAAAAAATTTAATTTGAACCGGATCGGTTCATGACCCCTTCTAATTTTTTCATGTGGTTTTTTTTCGGTTCGTGACCCCTTCGCTTGACATTCACCTATTTAACAAAACAGAAAGTAATACTTAATAAACTGAACATTTATATGTAATAACCTGAACATTTGTACTTACGAAATTGAACATTTATTCTTACTAAAACTAAACACTTATACTTATCCAAATGAACATTTTTGCTGATAACATTTATATTTTTTATTGCAACTAACTGAACATTTATACTCAATTAACAAAACATTTGTACTTATCCAACTGAACATTTACGTACGAGATAAAATGCGCTGGATGAGAAAAGGATGTGCTAGCTTAGCGATAGCACGGATGGTTTTTTTAGCGATGGCACTAGTCAATTTTCTTTGCCGCATAAAAGATTAGTAAGTAGCTAATTGAAATAGTAGGTTTGATGATAATAAAATTAATTTAGAAATGTAATGTTAATTTCGATTTAGCAAAATTATTTATTGAAAAATATTTTTTAAAATAAGGTTTGAAAATAATATTTTTATATTAAAAATATTATTTAATATTTACTATTATATTTTAAATTTTATATTAAATTTATTAAATTATTTATTGTGCCTAGGCTTAAAAAAATTCTAAATCCGCCACTGGGATTAGGTGTTATGCATCTACAATATATGAACACAACACTGCTTTGTTGTGCAAATGGATTTGGAGATTCAAATCAAGGATGTCACTTGCTTAGGCTGGTAGCTAGAAAGATATCCTAAAATAGATCATGGATACATATACTAACTGTTCCAGTGAAGTTGCCAAGTTGGAAATGGTCAAGCCAATCACAATCAGTCATTTTCTACTTTGTAAAGTCTAGACTGTTAAATGGTGTGATAAGCTCATTGATTTGACTATAACTATATATAAGAAACAAATCGGCTTATTTTTTGTTTGCTTTGCCTAATGCCTTGCTTGACGCTTGATTTCCTTTCCAAATTCGAAACCTCTCTCTCTCTTCTACCCAAAAGAGCTCTCAACTGAATTGTAACAATCTTGTCTTGATTCAATTTATTTATAGAACCAAAATGTATACAAAATCTCAATTGAATTGAAACACCATCTTTCTCCGTTAGTGAACCGTGAACCGTGAACCGTGAACCACTCACTTCTAAGTTCTAAGGAGGAGTGGGTCCCACCTGTCATCTATGATCTATCCCATTCCCACAGTGTCCGATAGAGTTCTCCGTCTTGACATCTTTTTCCCTCTCAGTCGCGCTAACGTTAACTTCTCTCTGATTCTGGCACAAATCTTCTGAGTACTCTGATTATATAAATGTTCATGTGGCAGGGATACTGGTTCGAATCTCTAACCAAACACATGAAATGATGACTCCTACTTGTACAGTATCCAGCCAGAACATACAGTTGTAAATTCTTAATCATGCATTACAAAATATGTCAGTCAGGTACAAGCAGAGGCATAAAAGGAAGGAAAATGAGCATACAAAATAGAATACGGTGCTAGTGCTAATGGAGATGCATCTTCAATGATGATTGGTTCCAGTGTTGGGATGCTACCGTCTGCACCAGTAGATAAGATCTGCCCATTTAGCACCATTACTTGGCTTTGTAAGTTTCCATCCTTAGCTATCAAATGGTATTCTTCCCTTCTTAAATCACTACCATTTGTTACTGTAACTTGACTTGTTGTGTTCCCACTAAGGTTTATCAGTAGGAATGTAATGCCGCTCTGCAGTTCAAGATAATGAAAAATGGCAGCACTTCAGTTCTAAATTTTAGTGCAGGGAACAAACTCATCGCTGTTTAGCACGTGTGTTGAGATAAACCATACAATTAATATAAATTTAATATTTTTCTATGTCATTCCCTTAGCAGAGAAATTAACATGACTCCCGATGATCTGTTTCCCTATTTTGCCCCTGAGTTGTTCGCTAGAACCTGCAACTTAAAACTGAGATACCAGAACTAGAATTATACAGATAAAGAACAATGTTGCATGCAACTTACTGATTGTTTTGCACAGTGTGCATATGCACGAGTCATGTTACTTCCAGTGTAGTTTAAGGACAGAACTCTAGTCCCCATTAAGCGATGCCATAACAAAGCACTGCAGGGAGAACAGCCACATTTTGCTAAGAAAAATCAAATAGCACTGTGAATAAAAGAAAAAAAAAAATTGGTGGTGCAAATAGGTTGGTTGGCTTAATAGTTTGGGTCGTATCAGAATTCCCTCTTCTTCTTTTAATTGCTGAAGCAGACATAGTACCTTGGTTGGTGTGCATCTGCTGTAACTTTTCATTTTTTTGGTTGCTGCATCCCTTTCCTTCAGTCAGAATAAAACCGTGGGAATCAACCAACTAACTTGTCATGTTACCCTAAACAGGTCAGGTTGAGTTCAGTTAGGTCAGACTTAACATTCCAGAACAAAGATGCTAACCCTACAAGTGCCCTGCACCAACAGATAGCAGTCCCATAAAACCAGGTACATATGGTACCAAAGTTAGCTAGCAAGGAATTAGTGTCATGTCCTGCCTAGCAGCTAATGCTGCCATATTCATAGTAAGGCTAGCTCAGTATAAAAGAAAGAAAGATAATGTTATTGATACCTTCTGTTAAAGCTGACCTGTAATAGTCAGGATTTGGCTCAAAAGTATCCCTATTTAGTAGCCCATAATTTCCACCAATCAAAGTCTGCCGGCAATAAGTCTTAGTGTCATACTTTGCTGAAATGCCAAGTTGATCCTCCAAGTACCTAATTTGATGTAGAGTATTTGCATCCAAACTCTTCCAGAAAATACAATAATACCACTTATGTTGTTATTCATTTTTTTTTCTGTCTGTAATTGTTACTGTAAGTTGCACTGTACGTGTCGTTGCTTTTTAAGCGTGAAGGGAAATGTTGGAAAAAGTAGGTACCAAAAGCTAAATACAAAAGAATCAGTAACAAGATGGCGGCCGCTGTTGTAAGCGCCACCAGCCTTACCGACCCATGCAACAGCTGATTTGCTAGACCTTCTGATCATCGCTTGAAAATTGGAAAAGTGCTGGCACAACCATCCAGGCAAAGATGTCCATTATATTGCACATGGTGTTCTTAAAGCGTACTGTTAGTTATTAACACATCCAACGCATTAATATAAACATCTAAACATGCCTCTAGCGGTCTAGATCTATTTTTTATTTTGTTTAAAAAAAAACAAAGATAAAGGAAGAAGGAAAGAGGAGAGGAGATTTATCAACCCTACACGCTCTTCAAAAATTTCTCTCTTTTTCTTTTTTAATCATGGTGTATAAGGTGTTCCGAATATGAATGGAAAGGAACGAAGAGGGATAGAAAGGGTGTCCGAAATTGTGTACCTTCCAAATTTGGGGGTTGGACCGTGGAAGGATAAACTTTGGAGGTGAACCTTCAATGGAGGATTTAAATAGAGCGAATGGGGTGAAATGTCCCCAATTTATTTTACTAATTACATACATTTATTATGTACTTTTACATATTGTTTATTATCTTAGCAAAATAGTATTTGACCCATTTAATGTGATGATAATTCTATTCCTGACATCCATAATTAAATTTTATGTCTAAATATTATAATTATATATTAATATTGATAGTTATTATAATACTTGACATTAAAAAATTTTCTGGCTACTCCACCGTGAACCCTTCACAAAATTAGTCAGTCTCTCACTTTGTCTTCCATTTCATGTCCTCTCCCTTTCGTTGTGGTGCAAATAAACAAATTTAGGCAGGCAGATTTTTCAATATCTTATGTTCCCTTCTTTCCCATCCCCTTCGAACAGTCCTCTTGGAGCAGAACTTAAAAATTCATCACTTTCCATCTCTTCCTCTCCTCACACTTCATATTAGGGGGTGCAGCCTCTGAATCTGCTATAGAATAAAAATGAGTGAAAGGGGGTAATGTTACCTCCTAGTGTGTCTTTGTTGTTCTTTCCTTTTCCTTCTCGTCTCCCTTCCCAATTTAAATTTGTTGAGCAGGAACCACAACTTATCTAAGCTAAGTCTCCCGTCCTCTTCGTGAGTCTCTAGAACAACTCTTAATTAAAGTTTGAAACGAATGATTACATACCAAAGTGAATATTCTCTGACTTCTACAATCATTAATCATTTATTGGAAATGATAAGGACCGTTCTTGGAGTTTAGCATCTGGGAGGTGCTTTGGGCAACAGAGTTTTTACTGCGAGCAACATAATTTTTTTTAGAATGACCAAATCGCCCTTCTAAAAATAAGGAAATTCATTGATATTTCTCCCACTAAACCTCGTCTGTCCTTCCCTCCTTTCTTCTCTAAATTTTGAATTTTATCAAACTCATTACCTTATGTTGTTTCAAACAAGTCTTTAACTTGATTTGCCTATTTGTAAAACAACACAATTTCATACTAATCTCTTCTCTCGAATGTTTAGTTAGTTTTAATTGGAACAAGATAACAAAATTAGTTGTAGCACAAGTACATGAGCCAATCAAGACTGAGGAAGATATAATTGTCTGAAGAGGAGAATAAATTGTCTTTTTAGCAGAAAATCTAGAAAAGAAGGAAAGCATAATAAAGGAAATAAATTAGAATAATAAATCTTGATTGATGCTAAGGATAATTTAGACATTAAGACAAAAAATATATTGCTCGAAGAAAAAAATCCGTTGCCCAAAGCACTTCCCTTAGCATCTCCATCATCACTCATTTTTTTCTCTTTCTATTTTTGGAATACTTGCTCTGCACTTCAATCATCCCTTTTCATTTCTATCGCTCATCCCTATTACTGATTTTAGGGCGTACCCCTTTCTCCCCTAGCACAATGTTTCCCTCTCTCCCCCTCCAATTATTTTCTACAACAATTTAGATGTATATGAAGACTTAGTATTATTTTTCAGGACAATTAATTATTTTTCCAAGACGATTAATACTTTTTTCCAGTACAATTAATATTTTTTTTAGGACAATTAACATTTTTTTCCAGGACAATTAACTTTTTTTTCCAAGAAAGTAAATATTATTTTCCAGGACAATTAATATTATATGTTGTAATAGTTAAGATACACATGAGGATAGTTAGTATCAAAATCTAGGACTATTAGTATAATTTTATAGGACAATTAAGATATGTATGAGGACAGTTAGTATCATAATATCAGACAATTAGTATTAATTTATAGGACAATTAAGATATGTATAAGGACAGTTAGTATCATAATATAAGACAATTAGTGTTATTTTATAGGACAGCATGGAGGAGGGGGAGGGAGGGAAGTGTAGGAGCGAGGAAGGGATGGGGTGGGTGCACACCGCATGGCAAGGGATGGGGATCAAAAATAAAAATAGAAAGGATGATGAAGACGTTGGACGAGTATTCTGAAAATGAAAAAAATAAAATGTGTGATGATGGGGATGACGCTGAGAAAGGGAGGAGGGGATGGTGTTAGCAATTCTGATTATTTATTAATCAAAAACTGAAAACGGAAGTAACAAAGGAGCCGTTTGGGGTTTTCTAAGCCCAGTATCATCTCCTGTATTTTGTCGGAGCTGATATACACCATTCAATTCTAAAGCATCCAAGCATCCAACCTCATTCCAATGGATGAGTCCAGTTTTCGCTTGATGACGTTATCAATCCGCGTGATGACGTCATCAATCTGCCGCTGACGTCATCAAAAAAATTTCGAAAAAAAAATTTTCAAAAATTTTTTTTTGCGCGCTGACGTCATCAAATGGACGAAATTTTTTGTTCGGTTAGATGAGTCAAGGGATGGGTTAATTTGCGTTAAGTGTTCAGTTTGATGCAATCATAATATGAAGTTTTAAGTTTTTGTGTTCGGTTAAACAAGTTAAGGGATGAATTTAAAGTGTTTATGTGTTCAGTTAGTTGCAGCATAAATTTGATTTCATAGTTTTTTTATTCAATTAAACTAGTTATGGGATAATTTAAAAAGTAACAAGCCATTTAAAAATCAATTCAAAACAATCCAAATTTTACATCACACAACAATAAAAGTATTATCGTAATCAATTCAAAACAATCCAAATTTTACATCACACAACAATAAAAGTATTGTCGACTACGACAATACCAGCACAAATCAAAATTATAAACTACAACAAACATGTTCACTTTGGAACAAATCAGAATGTCGGGGGAGAACGAACAAACATAAGGACACCAACTCGATCAAACCGCAGCCAAAACCTGTGTAATATGAATAAAAATACAGATATAAGATGTTAATAACATGATTCCTTAATGTGACAAATAGATCACATTTTAATACTAAATAATCTTTTCAAACAACTTTATGCAGAAACTTGTTTCTAATAATTGAACATAAGATGATCCCTTAAGTCATTTAACATAACATTTGCAATATCTAACACATCCTTTTTGAAAATTTTAAAGTAAGTTAACATTTGCACAAGTAAATTGTTTACACATCATATATTATAATCTAATCCCTAGATGCATGTAATATAACATATAAAGCAACTGACTGAACAATTGACAAGCACAATTTAATACTAAATAATCATTTCAGGCAACTTTATGCAGAAACAGTTTCTGACAATGGAACATAAGATGATTCCTTATGTCATTTAACTTAACATTTGCAGTATCTAATACATCCTTTGTGCAATTGCATAGACAGTTTTTGACAATGGAACATAAGATGATCCCTTATATCATTTAACTTAACATTTCCAGTATCTAATACATCCTTTGTGCAATTGCATAGACAGTTTCTGACAATGGAACATAAGATGATCCCTTATGTTATTTAACTTAACATTTGCACTATCTAATACATCATTTGTGCAATTGCATAGACAGTTTCAAATGGTGATTTTCACATTCTGATTTTAAAAATGATTTTCAAGATTTTAATATGTTCCTTCTAAATCAATTAAACTTAACAATCAAACTTGCTATCAAAACCTACTCAGTGTGGCAGATCCGAGATTAACAGTTATTTCTCAAACTAAATCAAGAGAACCAGAAACACAGATGTCAAATGAAGGATCAATCCAGCAATTGAAACCAAATGAAGGATTGAGAGAGCGTACTATTTAATTTAATGCGAAAATCTGGGCTTCAATGTCACCAAAGCCAGAAAAGATACTCGTCGTTTGCGCCGAAACCCTGTGGCGAGGCCTTCTTTTGAGTTTGCATAGAAAATTTTGTATGACATGAAGGTACCTTCGCTGCTCTCATGGCAATAGTATATTTGACTTTAGATTTATAGTCGGCGTGGAGAGGTCGAGTCGAGGAGACGACTGAAGAAGCTCCTTTGCTGCTCTCATGGCAAAGTCGAGGAGAGACGCGATGCGACGCGAGAGGAGAGACAGAGCGATGGGAGAGAGGAGAGGCGGAGGCGATCTGGAGAGGAGAGGCGGAGGCGATCTAGAGCGGCTAGGGTTTTGAGAGAGAGAGGGTTTCACGCGAGGTCAGATCTAGAGCGGCTAGGGTTTCGAGAGAGAGAGTTTCGGAGATTATTTAGGTGCGACTTTTTAAAATTACCAAATTGTCCCTATTTCGAATGGATGAGTCCAGTGGATGCTATGGATGCCATTAGTTTGGATGGTATATAGTAATTACCGTATTTTGTTTCGTTGAACTCTTGTATAACTCTTGTTAGGCTTTCTTGTTAGGCTTTGTTATGAAGCAGATCCCCTCTCGGGTGCTACGTTTCCACAAATAAATAAATAAGCAACCAGCCGTTTAAAGTTGGAAGTGTAATCCCTTAAGATGAGGGACATGCACATGCCCCTACAAAATACTCTGAATTTGCCATACGCTTTTCCTCGCTCTTTCAACAGCTGCCAACATGAATAACGTGTGAATAAGAGACAATGCAGCTACCAATTTCGAAATTTTTTTTTTTTTAGGAAACTATATATTGAGATATCATCTTTGAAATCATAGTTGAGTTACATAAAAATGTATTAAACATCACAGTTTCTCATTTGATAAGCTATGCATGGTATTTGGGATCTATTCCCTATATGCAAAAGTTGGCCCTTCAAGGATTAAATACACGATAAATTCATTTCTTCATCAGCTTCCTAATGGTCCAAATTGTTGTTCTCTCGCACTTGACCTTATTAATATGTGGAAGCCTCACAAGTCACAGGTAGGTTTTTAATCTTACCTGCAAGTCTCTTAAAATCTCATCATTTGGCAACTTTAAACGTCTCCGAAACTGCCACATACAGTCGGTAAATTGTCCTTTCGTATATGGTCTTATTTTATTTTGTCCGAATCTTTTACTTATGTTTCTCCTTTACCGTATAAAAGCTTAATTGACTGACCTGATTTCAGTTTCGGTCATCACCGGTGACAAAAAGAAATAATTGAACTCACCCTTTACGGTTTAATTTATAATGCATGAAGAACAATAATATTGTTGACAAGGCCTCAAAAATTAAATAGATGCTCAGTACAAAGGTAAAACCTGCCTTTTTTGTAAGGTACGACAAACATACAAAGACTATATCCAAGCTAAAGAAACCTCACCAGCACAGATAAACAGAGATTTGCATCAACTACAACTGGTGCTAATAATTCCTTGCCACAATGCCATTAAATATATTCAACCAGGCAGCACACAGTTAAAAAAGTTGGAGTAAATAAAATCTCTGAACTACTAAAGTCTACAGTATCTAACCATCTTCGACTTCTACCAGGAGGATACTTATTCATAGTTCAAGCACAGCAGCACCACAATAAACACTTTTTTTATTTTCTGAGGGGAAAAGAAGCAACAAATGCCTTATATAGTATATGTTATCGTATCTGATCAGTTCAATTAATTTTCCCAGATCTGTGCATAACATCTGAATGAAACGTTTCTCTTACTTTTCTGTCTTTATACTCTGTTAGGTTTCATCAGTCAAAATGGAACTACCAGTTATCATGACTTCGACCCATGGCATAGGCCACTAAATACCATAAAATTACCAATTTCTAATTTGGATATACATTAGATACAAAACTAGACCCAAACTTGAAGAGTTCTTTTGGAAAGGTTTGCACGACAGGTCATAAAACTTTAAAATTTCCACCTAAAAAGCATACATACCTCAGTTAGCAACTGCTCAAGCACCAAAGGTGGACCACGAAAGGAGAGAGAAGAAATTAAATTAAGAAACAAGGGTTAACTAAATAAAAGCCTTAATCTTCTATTGTTTTATCTCTGCGGTTGCTCCGATGAGGATGCACCTGGAGTTGGGGCTGCAGTTGGTGGTAGGCTGCTGGAGGACCCATTCTCTGACGGTGGGGCAGCCCCCCACTTTCCATCCGACTCCAAGGGCTCTATCACATGGACTCCACCATCAGTAAGTCCAATTGCGAATTGGTTTGGCTCCAGTGGGTGGGCCGCAACCACAAGAGGATGAACATTTGGGCTGGAATAAAAATATATAATTAAATTGAATGCATAGAAAGAGTAAAACGATTCGACTTGAATATTTTTGTAGCAGAAGCGATAAGAAAAGGCTTTGTATTTGATGAGGAAACAAGTTAGATGGAAATAAAGACCCAAAATTGTATGGTCAAATCATTTAACTAATTCAACTCTTTGTTTGATTGTTACCTGGGAAGTTCCAAAAAATTAGATCAGGAAAATCAGGATTCTAGATAAAGACATATTCGTAAGATTACCAATTTTACAGGTAAATTGCAATTAATCAACTCCTTTTTCCATATAATAAACTGTCAAGAATAAAAACCATAAAGGAAAGAAAAGGGACTGATAAGAATCAAAGGAAGAAGGGGAAAATTATTTCCTTGATGTTGATCGTGTACTACCCAGCTCAGTTAGATAAAACAGAGGCTATCCCTTTCTTATCAATTTGTTCAACAAGTTTATTCAATAACTGATGTATTTATATACCAAGTTATACCTGACACTAGGAGGAAGGTAAGCAGCAGGGAGGATGCGGCATCTAAGCTTGAGGTTGGAAGCACTAAAAATGCACACGGTGGCATCCACAAAGGTTGCATACACCAGCTGGCTGTCACATGAGAACGCTGCATGTGATATAGGCGGTGCCGAGTTTTCTCGGGGTACCCACTAATGCAGAAGGTAAAACAAAAAACAATAAGTTTGTTAAAAAGCTTTAAGAATTAACATCTTGCTCACATAGATTGCATTGACTACTTTTATTATGTCTTGCGTATGGTTGGGATGTTGAAATTAAACTGAATGACTTGGGTGAAATCAGGCCTCCCTTAGATATAATAAAACAATTGAGGGTTAATTGATACAGAGAAGTATAAAATTGATATCTGACTACAGAACTGATGCTTCAATTCAGGTCAATTCCAAAAACAGTTCAACTTAGGAAAATGTTGCAGATTTGGGAAAAAAAAATGGTAAATGTTTCAGCCCTGAGCATGCTGACAATTACATTAAGATACCAATACAACATTGCAGTGCAATGGCTGACAATACCTGTCTGAGACATTCTAACTTGGTGGTCTCATAGATGGCACCAATACAACATTGTGGTGCAATGGCTGATAATTACAATAAGTTACCAATACAACATTCTGGTGCAATTGCGGACAATACCTGTCTGAGACACTCTCACTTGGTGGTCTCATAAAAGACAACATTCTGGTGCAATGGCACCAGTACAACATTGTGGTGCAATGGCTGATAATTACAACAAGTTACCAATACAACATGCTGGTGCAATTGCGGACAATACCTGTCTGAGACACTCTAACTTGGAGGTCTCATATATGGCAATTTGGCTCTCATGGACCACAAGAAAATTAACTTGATCCTGATGGAATTGGACCCGCGTATCACAGATATTTGATCCAGAAAGGCTTTGTTGGTTTGGTAGAAACTTGCTCCTTTGCTTCTCCCATCCATCAGTGCTCCAAACACAGATCTGCAACAGAAAATTCAACAAGAGTTCAAAACTGCCCATTACATGCACCTTTTGTTTCAGTGTACATGAACTATGTGTAGCATTGTTTATTCACTGGCTACTTGGATGGCATGTAAGAGTTCTCTGAGAGCAAAACCCTAGAAATTTGTTTTCCTGATCCATTTTCTTTTCTGAACTAGTTATTATGTGCAATTCAGTTCTGCTGGTTCTCTAATGGACGGAAAAACTTCTTCATGAGAGATTGCTTATGTAAGCAGCTGTTATATTTATAATCTCTGGTGTTGTTCCAGTGGTTCGGTCAAGCAAGGAACATCTTTCACCTTTCTTTTGAAAAAATAACCATTCAAAGGAACAAAACAGCTATATGACCAGAAATTTAATATTTATTTTGTATGACATTAGTCAGTAGTCATGAAGAAGCTTGAATACGAACCTGAGAGTCTGCTCCAGAGGAAACAAGCACATTCAACACATTGGAGAAGGCAAGACCAGTGATTCTCTTTGAGTGGCCTTTCAGTTTGCTTTTCACCTAAGAGAAAAGGAGGAAGCAATATTAGATTTTCTTGTGACCAGATTTATTTAAGCAGGCAAGAAAATTTTTGCCAGGAGATAAAACCATTCAATTCAATGTTTCTGTACTCAAATCCAGATCAAAAGTTACCCAAAAATAATAAATGTTATTTAAAGTCAGAAATAAACTGTAAAATCTTGAATTCAGCCTGGATCAAAGTTCAAAATCTCAATTAAATACACGACAATAGGGTAACAAGAAACTACCTCATCAACTCTAACATTGTAAATTTGAATGGTGGAGTCATCCATTCCAATGGCAATTATGTTGTTGTCTTGAGGGTGGAATGCCAGAAAAGTGGCAGCTGGTGGAGGTGGCATGAAAGTAGTCATTGTCTGCAAGTAAAAGCAGAAGTAATTATGCTTCTTGCTATATTCAATGTTATAAAGTTAGCTCATGCATCTATGCTACCAGGAGCCAATGTACCCCTCAGCCATGTGCTTAACATCTAATACAAATACAAAAATAGCTTAAAAATTGTAAATATAGTAAATCTTGGTTCTGCAATCCTAATTATATGGATTACAGTAGCTGACACTAACGCTGCCTCACTCAGGTCCAAGCCAGGATGACACCAGTGAGCAGAACAATATACATGTTCATTTAGTATTATCCTTCTTTATTACTATTGAACAAATCCACTGAAGTTCCACAAGATCTGAAGAACTAAATTTCAAACCACCAAAAACTAGAAACACCAAGAAAAAACAAAAGAAAAGAGCAAGGAAAAAAAACAGAGAGAAATCTTGACAGGTCCAGTATTAAATACAATGAATAGTATCATTAGCAAGTGAAATTATCCTGCGAACTACATGTACCTTAAAGGTCATCATATTGAAGAGAGAAATCTTTCCACCAGAAGCTGACATGACATAAGAGTCGTTCTTCGACAAGGCAAAGCACGGCACAGCCTCCTCAGGATTTGAATCAGTTATGTCATTTGTCATAAGAATACCACTTGGTGGTTGCCATAATTGTGGGGTTACCCCAGCAGTTGCCTACATATTAAATATTTAAATTTAAAATTACCTACATATTGGATATTTAAATTTATAAGTTCACGAACAAGAACAAAATTTAACACCGCCAGCCAAATACTGGTCAGTACCCATTGTCAGGAAATCATTCTTTTTTTTCCCCATTTTATGCCAGAGGTATCTGTATTCAACCACCAGTCAGACATCCTCAGTTGGACAGTTCTGTATAGGATGATATGAGAAGGAAATGGCAGTGGCACACACTGGCACAGTTGATAGGCCCAGTCAACCATGAGGCAGATTATGATATTGCAATGTCTACTTAGCTCAGTCATCATTTGCCAAAAAAGGGGAAAGTTGTATTTTCTATCTTAAACTGAGCTAACAGCAAAAAATTGAGGCTGTGCAGATCAAGAAGTAAATTGATAAAGGTTATCAGGTAGCAGATTGTGTTTTGCGCTGAAAGTTGGCTGCTACTGGTCTGTGCAACGGTGTAGCAGGCATTCATTGCTTTTCAAAAGAGACCCAATAAAAGTCGCCAAATTTTCAGAATAAATGTGGTATGCATACTGGGTTGCACCATATAAGCAATTTGTCTCTCTTTGTCACACGATCAAGAGACAAATTTTATACCAAGATGGACACAATCACTTTTACCTTTCCACCAGGGTTGCGGTCATTACGTGGCCATTTCCAGAGAAGATGAATGGCATTTGAAGCTAGAGCCAAAAGAGCCACACCAGAGTTTGTATAAATCAATCTTGAGATCTGCAATTCAAAAGTCATTTAGACATACCATCAGGTGGTTCATATCAATGCTAATTACACTCAATGCAAAGTACAGCATTTTCCAAGCGACAACATTTTATTCTCTGTGTTTTTCAGCGAATTTTGGTTGATGCATCATTTTTAATTTGATGACTAAACAGGAGCTTCGCATCTTTTTCACTCATTTTGTATTAATTCTTGTTTTAAATTTTTGTTACCTTGCTTGTTCTTAAATTATCCATGAGCCTAAGAGATCGGCACTGAGTTGGCTCATTAATCTCAGTAAGCTTCCACATCTTAGACTTATCTGTAGTATCTTCAACTATTCTCGGTTTAATGTCTACCATGCCTTTCATATCACCATTCTGTTCAAATTCACCACAGTCAGTGCCAGTTTAAACAGTTAAGTAATAATATGAGATTATTTTGAAGTAAAGAAAAAAGATAAAACAAAAAAAAACCTTGTCTAGAGTTGCTATTATTTTTATAAAGAGCTTATCATATTACATAGTACCCCTGGATAACAGTTAACTAAAATCCAATGTCCCTTTGTTTCTGCTTTGTTTTTATGAAGTTATATCATTTTTAAGTGAACCTGATGTTTAATGCTTCAACAAAAACAACAACAACTAAGCCTTTTGTCACAATACAAGTTGGAGTAGGGTAGAAAAGAAACCCCACAAGATAAAGGTCAGCAAATAACAAATAGAAATAAATGGTGGGAATAACAGAGCTCATCTTTGCATCCAATCAGTGTGCTCCATCCTGATTCATTATATTACCAATGAACCAAGTACCATATCATAAATGAACCAATAAACAAACTCGAACTTAGAAAAAAGAAAGAATAGAAAAGAAAATGAACTAACCAATGCAGAGATAGGTGTCTGAGGAGTATTTGGTGCTCCAGTTGTTGATGCTCCAGCAGATGCAGCAGCAGCAGCAGCAGCAGCAGCAGCCACCAATGGATTTACTATAGGCTGCAAACATAAGACAAAATCCCAATCAAAACCATTTTCTATAATACGAGGAAGTACCACAATGATGGTGCAGATACAGGCTCAAACCAGATAGACAAGGCATGATTTGTCAAAATTTCCTGAGCCGAGTTAAATAACATGGCTAATTTCCCTGAATGGAATAAGTCAAATGACTAATAACCAAATTAACTGTTCTTAACTTAAACTAGAGTAAACTGCAACAAAACATTTGACTGCAAGCTGCTTCACCTGTTTTGGTGCTAAATTTTTAATGAAATAATGGATAAGCACAAACATGGTTTACAACCCCAATGAAGAAAACAAAGCACAGAAAAAGAAGAAGGGGAAAAAAAAAAAGGAAGAGGAAATTATTAGATAAGTACTTGTCAGTACTCAGTGCCAAAAAGATACAGGCGATTTCTGGTATAAAAAGAATATCAATATATCACCTATAAGAAAAAAGGAGCAAAATCGCAACAATGCTACCTTGGCATTTGATTCTGAAATTGCCCTGGAAGCATCAAATGGTCTGCCTTGACCTTCAAAGGTGCGAAGTAGTCGCAAGCCATCAGCATTTGCCAATATCTTTATACCATTTTCATGAGTAGAGACGGCCAAGAGAGTTCCCTCCTTGTTGAAGCGTATTCTTGGACTAGCCTGGTTAAAGAAACCGCAAAGCATACATAAGCATACACCTCCAGCTAATATGTTTCCATAATGGGATGATCACTAATGACTATTATTCCACCGCCTGGAGAAAAGTAGTGCCCACTGCCCAGTACATGCTATAATAAGTCACCAAGCCAGAAATTTTATTTTGTTTGTTACTTCACCAGAACGTAATCTTTAAGCCTCTAGTAAGTTCAAAAACGAAAATAATATGCAGAAAGAGTGAAAATTTTGCATCACACCTGGCATGTTATGCTTGCTTTTCACAATCTGCATCAGACACGGTCATCATTATACTTGTAGTTTCAAAAAAAAAAAGTTTAAAAAATTTGCACATCATGATGCCCCCCATGAACGCTATCAATGAAGCAAAACTGATATTTGAAACGCATAAAAAATAACAATAGCCAGTAACTATGGATATGGTCATACCGGGAGGCCACCTTCGGCATCTAGAGTTGTGAGCAGATTGGTGTTGTCCATATCCCAAAACTTGATGACAAACTCATCTCCAGCTGCCAGATACCGGTTTTTGGTGGTATCAAACTGCACAACACCAAGGGACCGCTTTCTGAAGCCCTGGTATGTCCTCTTCACTGCCCCCTCACTCTCATTCCACTCCACTATAAAGGATTCTCCCTCCTTGCTTGTCCCACAAGAAAACAGCCTATGTAATAAATAAAAAGAAGAGGATAAGCAGAATTTGTGGTAGGAAACTAACTAGGATAGCTTTTGGTGTTGGTATTGTTCTTTGCACCGGTAGCGATCTACATTTGATAAATTTAGATAAGGTTCAGGGTGCTAAAATATAGAAAATATCGCATGTATCCCTACAGGACTTGAAAATGCCTATATACCCCTTTCTGGCAAGTTGCCCATATTTCTCCTTTATCCTTCATGTTTTCCTCAATTTGGGTACAATGGAAAAAATATATATATAAGTAATATTTCTATGTAATAGGGAATCATATAACATAATCCATATTTAACAAAATTTTATTAAATGTTTCTTCTTCAGGGCTAATACAACTTTTCATGACAAAGAAAAATGACCTGGTGCCGTCAGCACTATAAGCCATGGTGGTGCACCAATGCCCAGGAGCATCATAATCAACCCTGGACCCCAAATTGTCATACAACCACGCCTTAATTTTGCCATCCAAGGCCGTTGAGAAAATGAACTGGATGTTCTCCTTGTGGTGAGGGCAGACAGAATAAACAGGTGCATCATGACCTTCAAAAGTGTACTGTCGGGCCCCACTTGTAGCATCCCAGACCTTAATTGTCTTGTCATCTCCACAGGTTATCACACACAACTGCTTATTCGGGTGAGAGAATGCTATATCATTTACACCGCCAGTGTGAGCATCTATCTGTACAATTTCAATACAAAACATTGTGAGGGAAAAGAAGTTACCAAATATGGAAAGAGGCCGAGACAGGTAATATGAAATACCAATATAAAAGAGGTTCCTGGATGACAATAGCTATGGTTATATGCAACACCAACGGCCACAGAGGCAGGCTAGATATTGTAGTCAAAGTCGAATTTGGATCAACTTCGCACAGCTCATTTCAGGCAGGTTATTTACGGTGAGAGTAATAGAGACAATTCAACCTAATCTCAGTTCAGCAGCTTCCCTCAAATTCTAGGTTCATCATTTTTAGGGTAATTGAAGCTCCTACTATTACAGTTTATGTTCATTTCAAGGAGATCATTGAGAATTTGGAGAGATTTTGCAAGCTCTAGTTCAAGCCAGATGAAACTCAACTGCTCTGGCATATGGTAGTATACTGATTATCATATCTATTTCTGTTTTGAATCATTTGTTGCATTTTTCTCCCTTTTTTTTTTTACTTGAACTCTGGTTACAGTTGTATGATTTTTAATTCATAATTCAGACCTCTTCAAAGTAGTTCCGGAGGAAGAAAGTATACCTCTAAATGTTGTCTAATATCACCGCCACCATGGTACGAGTATATTTGTACAACATGCTTTGAATAAGCAACACCTGTAATAAAAGAATATAAGCATTACAGTCAAGGTAAGGCAAATGTAATTATTACAAGTGTTGTCCCATAGCTATTTCAATAATAACTATAATAACCAAGCCTTTTGTCCCATAGCTATTTCAACAATACATATTTTCAAATGAAAGACTGCCAATTTGTGCATATCCTAAATCTTTCCCTTCTCAACAGAAAACAATACTAAGAACTTACTATCAATAACAAAGAAAAAATAGGGGATTATCTTCTCTTATGGCCCACTCAGCTAACTTCACACAATTTTCCATCTGTAACATCTCGATCGCTTGTGTTTACTAAGGTATATAACAACATTTACATATTTTATTAGAAACTTGGCAAAAGATGTATGTAATGAGCTTTTTGGGTATATTTCCTGTTGAATAGGTAAAGAAGCTTTTGAATAGATACTTCACTGCACTTTACAGATACACTGAAGTTTCTAAAATTGGTGAAACACCGCCATGTCAGACAATGTATGAGACATCTTTATGCAAAAAGGAAGAGAATAGCAGATCACAGTCTCAGAGATCCGAGGGTTCGCATAAAAAAAATAGAAGCTTACCAAAGAGAGATCCATCAGGACTCCATATCACGCGGTTGACAGACACTGCTGGATCTTTAACGAGGGAACTCTGCAATTTGATTGCATAATCTGTCAAATAATTATTGATATAGGCATTCTGATTAAAAATAATGCAAATAAAAAAAAGAAGAGTACAGGTGGGTATTCGTGTCAAAAGATGTACAGAAATTAGCGCAAAGTGACTTTAAAAGTAACTGACATAATATAACCTTAATTATGCATTAAGATCTCCTAAAAGTGCCAAAAAATTACAATTCCCTGACACATGTAAATATTATAAATAGCATTATGGTGTTGGTACCAAAACACCAAAATCCAGGTAGAGCAACTTGACAAGAATATTTACCTGCAGGGCCATGGAACATTGTGAGAGTTCCCACACTTTGAAGTTCCTTGAAACCAGCCTCTCCCTCGTACCCACATCCCAAAGTCCAATCTCTCCCACATTTGTACCAACTATATACATTTAGGGAAAAAAAATAATATAAAAGTTAAGGCTTAAGATGCTTTCACCAGAATAGGTTAAAGTTGTATTAGGAAGATGATCGAAGCTGAGAGTACAAACATTCATTATCCTTTTTTTTACGAATCGTCTACTGTTCTCACACTATGTTTGTATGTCAGCACATACATATTAAAAGTTTTGACCCAGACACCATTATTTCAATTAGGAGTAGTTCCATGTGGTAACAACACATCTCCATAGCAATAATCCAATTCAATAAGAACATAGTTCACAAAAAAACTACAGAACCCAAATTCACATCTCCTAGGTATCAGGCTGCATGCGTTGTATAGACAGAGCTTAAGCCTACCAAGAAGAATAGTCTGATGGACAGGATGAAAATCCATGCTCATGGGATTGGAACCCTGGATGAGGGTGCGAGCGACTGTCTTGGGTATGTCATCCAGAACAGGAGCATACATCGCCTGGTTGTGGCTGCTCTGCGGGTAGCTTGCTGGAGTAATATTTACTGGCAAATTTCCCTGCTTTTATTGAAATATACGAGGGTTTAATATGGTCGTCATGACATTGATTCCCACAAATTGAGGGAAGAGCTTTATACAGTTACAAGCATTTTAAAAATAATAATTTTCTTGAAATGATAGTTGGAAGCATTTAAGGTTCCACTTTTTCATTTTGCAAAAATTTTAAGTGAAATCATGAAATACCCTGCCTAATTAGATTATAATGTATTTTATTGTACAACACATGCACCTAATTGGATGCATGCCCCATGTCTTATCAGAAAAGTAAACTAAATAACACAGATACAAGGCCAACATAAACCTATGATCACATAAGTTATCTGAGCTCCCTGGTATGATATACAGTAAATTTGTTCAATATTTCGTTAACTGAAGAGTGAAAAGGGCATAAACAGTAGCATCAGAAGAGAAAAAAAATAAAGGAAAATCACCTCCTCTGAGACTCCAATAGGTCTAATTCGCTTGGCAGAATGATCAGAAGAATCTCCTGCTTGATAATCAGCCGCGGGAAAACCAGCTGGTGTTGCTCTCTTCAGCAATGCAGCTACATCGAATCACCGCGAATAGAAAAATAAACGAAGTAACAATATGAAAGATTGCAGACTGTTACTTACAGCATTACCTACAGTTCAGCATCCCCCCCTAGATTTCTTTTTGTCTTTTCTTAGTATGTTGCTTTACATTACCATACTTTATTTTTTGTGTGAGCTTTGTGTCAACCATCCCAGTTTCTTCAACAGTAACTATTGAATTGCGACACGTAATCTTTTTAGCATCAAGCCAAAAGAAGGAAACCTTACCAGGATTAGTAGGAGCACCGAGCCCAATAGGACCACCTGATACTACACGTTGAGTCAAAAATCTGAGCATTAGAAACTTAAACTGGTTTCTGTTTTGAACTAAAGTTTCAGTTCAGCAGCGGTAACCATTTTGACGAAGTATGTGCCCGATTGGACCAATAAAATCTTGATACATAAAACCTTTTTTTCATTTTTATTTGGCCAAACAAAAGAGCACTACCTGGAATAGGATTTGAAGGAGCACCTAGCCCAATAGGTCCACCAGAGACAGCAGGATGATTTAAAGCTGCAGAACCAATGTAAATTTTTTTTAGTGAATTACGAAGCAATCTAATCTTACTATTCTAACCATCTTCTGTTGAAATTCATCCTACTTCAACTGCTATTGTCTCCTTTATATAAACTTACTGCAAATACTTTGCTTAATTGGTTAGTATGGTTGGATTTTTTACATGATAATTGCATGCAATAAATACCATGATCAGTCCTACATGAGAAATTCTCTCTCACTGTAGTACAAATTAGTGTGCTTGAAAATCATGGAGTTAACCAGTAATTTGAAGTTCTTTGCTTCAGAAAAGGAGACAAAAGAAGCAAATGGTACTGACAGGTTGACATTAGAAAAAATGAGCCTATGGAGAAAGGTTGGTGATCATGTCATATACTATTTGTCTTTATTTTGATAGGACCAGATGAAAGGATTTTAGGAATGGCTACATTATGGTAAAGCCAGTAAGTGCAGCTGCAACAATCTGATTTCTTACCAATTTGCCCAAATAGCCAGAGAATTAGAAATGGGGGAAATGAACAACCAAGCTTTGTTATTGACCAAGACTAAGATGGCAAAAGAACAAAACAAGAAAATTTTTTTAGCTCAAATGGATGATGGAAAAGATGTCTTAGCCGAGAAATACAGTAGCCTTTATCATGTCAGATCAATGACATCCACCGCACTTTGAATGAGGATAGGTTCTTGCTTTTACAGTAGTAGCTTCATAAGGTGGTCATGTTTGGTTTTTCATTTTTCAGTCTTTCTAGTTGCTACCGATGCAAAATAGATGACATTTCTACCAAAGATTGATATCATGTTGACTTCAAAAGGACAGAGGAGAGAACTATACCAGGATTCGTAGGACCGCCAAGGCCCATAGGTGCCCCAGAGACAGCAGGATGAGTGACAGCAGGAGGGTTTGACATCCATCCTGCCAGAGGCGTTGGTACAGGTGCAGCTGTAGGTTGGAAGGGCTGAAAAATAATATTATGCAAGTTCATAAGCTAAGCAAGTGAATTATCTCATATACTATGAACTGAAAATAGCAAATCAAAATTTATAGGAAAAACAATGCAGTTGATTGCACTCAGGAGTTCTATTTTTATTGTCCAGCACCTTTTTGCATGTTAATGTCAACAGTTATTATGCAGGGTAAATTACATCAGTTGATTCAACTGGCTGAATTTTCATCTTTTGGTGATTATCTCAGTTACATGATTTTCAAATAATCCTCTTAAAATTCTAAATAAACTGACATATGAAAATTATGTCATTAGATGAATGAAATGTAAGAGACAGAAGAAATATGAACTGTAAGTATACATCAGATAATGTAGAGGAACCTAAACACAACCAAATGACGGTCACAGGAATGAATATGAGCTGGCTTTACCAGGTGCCCGTATTTTGATTAAGATAGCACAAGCAGCCAGCTAGAGAAACGTACCCCATGAGCACCCAAGGGAGGAAAGCCGCCACCTGGTTTAGGCATGGAACCAAGCAATGGGTTGCTGGCTGGACCTGGAGCGTGCGCACCATTGGGTTGGCCACAGGTGTGGTCCACAAAAAGGGTCTTTATGTCTGGATTTGGCCTTGGATTTTTGCAAAGTTGGTGCTGCCAGTTCAAACTGCATGTAAATGGTGAAACAGATATCAGAAAAAGTTGTAAAGTATTCAAAAATATAAAAATCAAATAATCCAAACAACCAAAAACATGCAAAAAATTTCGGAGGAAATTGCGTTGAATAGATAGGACACTGCTTGTTAGATCAAAAATAGGACCAAGATATCGCTTATTTAGAATTTCAACAACAACAACTAAGCCTTTTGTCCCAAACAAGTTGGGGTAGGCTAGAAAAGAAACCCAGCAGGGGAAAAAAAAGATATGGCTTATTTATCCGAGAGAAGTTGCATTGAGGACAATATTCAACAATGTGGCTTTAGTTTTGACAGCCAACATCATTCCTAAAAAAAAAAGCAAACAAAGACGGGAGGGAAAACAAAAAAAAGCAAAATGAAACAGAAAGAGAAGAAATGAAGAAAAGATATTAAACCTTTCACAAACAGTTGGTTCTGAGAATGAACTATTTTTCAGATTGCAAATGTTACCTTTGGTTGATTAAGGTACGAAGTCTAGAGCTCTTCAGGCTAGGGAACTGGAGCTTATCTCTGAAGAGCGGGTTTGCTTCAATTAGCTTCTTTAGCTCAACAAGCATTATTGATCTTGCTGATTTTGTATCCCCATATTTAGAAAGCTGTTCATTCTCTCTGCAAAAGAGAAAAATAAATAGTTGGTGCAATTCATTGTCTTAGTTATTTTTTTGGCAATAAATTGCATAAGTCAATCAAGGCTTACTAGAAAAGAAATAATTATACAACAACATAGTCTGTGCTGTTTTGTGATTAATGCGCTATTATGGGTATTGACAATAATAAGTCAAAAGATAGAAGCTTAATAAACAATTCATGGTTGATTGGGCCTTGATTGAGCTAAATTGAAGTTTATTGGGCAACCCATCATATTATAACCACAAAGAAAAGCATAACACATTTTACAATTCAAATACCTGAAGTTATCCAATGTAAGGAGTTGTGTTATTTCCTTGTATAGCTCTTCATTGAAGGTTGCAAATACTTTTAAATCCTTAACCAGTATATCAACTGCCTTTGACCGATCATGCCTGCAGAAGAGAACAGAAATCATCAATTACAGATAACCATTGGCTTAACATCTAAAATTTATTCTCAGAAGGCAAATCTGATGCTTAAAGCCTAATCTGAGTTCCCATTGATTCAACAAACGTAACTAAACACATAATAAATAAATGCCAACTAATTGAAAACCCACCACAAGAATAGGTCCTGTATAGATTGAATTCGAAAATAAAAAAAAGACATACTTGTAAGAAAGGCACAAAATGAAAGCAAGAAATATAACCATCTGCCACAGAATAATAAGCATCTGTTTAATATATTAAGGCAAATTAGACAGACTGCCTAAGTCTACCACATTATTACTAGATATAAGTAATGTGAGGCTCTGTGAAAATCTTTCTGAAGGAAATTATGATAAGAGGAACCAATGCCTATATGTTTTCATGCTTCATCGGAACAAATGTGGTGCTCCTCCATGTTTACAGGTACACATACAAAATTAACAAGATAATAAGGGAGTTGACAAGGCATACTTGTCGAGGGCCTCCAAATACTTCTGTTTGCGAATCTCAAAAAAGATTTTCATAGAGTAGCGATTGTCATCTACTTTTGTGAAGCCTGATAGATACTTCTCCACCTCATCCCAGTTCCCATTTTGCACCTCCTCTTCAAAATGCTTCATGTTGAAGTAGAACCCTGACTCTTGCTCCAGCCTGCCAATAAAGCGCGCAATATCTTGATTAATGACCATGTAGTCCCCAGAGTAACACTGACATGTGGAATGTATGCCAAAGAGTAAATACTTAAATGACACTACTGTTATTATTATCAAGGTCTTGCATGAAATCGGGCAAGAGTTCCGAACTTTATGGTGCGGTATCACGATAGCGATAGAAAAAAATGGCATAGAGTTGTCCTCAAGAAATTATTGTCCCCTGATCTTTTGCCAAGAAAATTTCCCGAAGATTCATAGAATTACACAATTATTAATTTAAGCTAGGAATCATATAAAAAGGTATAATAAAAAATACATAGTGTTTACTTTTATTGACCTTTTTACATACAGAAAAGTCAAACTGTGCAATATCAAAAAGGCAAAGAGAAATTTCAAGAAGAAGATGTGCCAAACACATTTGCACATTCTATGCTACATAAAATATCCAAACTTCTAATAGGCCTATAGCAAAATTGTCATATACTAAATAAAACATTTCAAGAGCATTTATATCAACTTTTCAAGTAAGAATCACAACAGCATAATTATTGTCTATATGTGCATGCTAAAAAGATCATTTAATTTGCCTACAGATTAGCTGATAATCTGAACCATATGTATCCAACTTTTTATTTCCATCAATTATTAAAAAAAAAGAAAAAAAAATATTAACCTTCATTATTGAATGGAAAATGCATGCTAGACTATTAACCTCCAAAACTTTTTCAAGCAGGAGCATTTAATACCCTTGACTCTTCTTCTTGTACCATTTTTCTTTAATTTCGCTTTTTTGGTTTTGGGGGCCGGGGTATCTGGGCATAAGATACATGAGTTTATAGTTCCATTTTACCATCATTTTATCCTAGCCATAAAATAAGTAACAAATATTTCTCATTTCTGTCTAAATAGCATGTATACCACTGAAAACCTATGAGAATATTGAATGATCTTAAATGGATGGGAAATATCAGATACAACTACAACCTCTCCAATTCCATCACAATTTGTTAAATAACACCTTTCTTTCTGACATATTATATAATTAAGGATTCATTTGGGAAGCTATGAGGGAAAACATGGCACACAAAATCTCAAAAGCTTTAAAGAGTTAACTCTATCCTTTTCAGTAGCATGCATGACATGGCCTAAGTAAGACCGCAAATATTTAGGGACATAATAAAAAAAGAGAAAGTTATTACTTGTGAACACTTTCTTTAAACTTCTCTTCATCTAGGAATTGTAGTATTAGAAAAACCAGCTCTCTACTGAGAGACGACATGGCCGCTCCAGCAGGCCCAGCTCCAGCTCAATTCCACAAACCTAACAAAACAGAGTGCAAGTACAAAAGGACTGTCAGTATTGCTACTGCTAGCATCATAAGTTTAATTAATGCTGCATAGAAAACAATAAACTTGATACATATGTTGCTTTGTCTTGTCAAAATACTAGGCAAAAGAAAACTCAAATTATATGTGAACCACATTTTACAGAAAAAGATAAAATACAAAGTCTCTGATACTGCAAAGCCTGATGTCTGAAAACGACAATTATAATTATAGAAGAAAATGCCGCAATATTCTCATTTATTGCATTTTTATATTAAATTAGTGTTGTGTGGAACCTCAAAAACTCCGTCTGTCTACTAGTTTGACTTGATAAAATTACTAATCATAAAAATAAAGGCTCCATTCCACCTCATTACAGGGAAAACTACAATTTCATGGTTTGATTATTGGGCCATGTTAACAAAATTGCTAATTTAATAGTATTCCAAGCAAATTGCTAAAATATGACTAAGGAAAGGACTAATTCATTTATAATTTGAGCTCAATTCTAATAAATCTCAGTAGAAGAAACACAAACAACAGTGTCCCAGCTCTCACAGGACCAGCAAAACCTGATTCGAGCTCATTTTCAACAGCATAACCCCAATACCCACACTGTTTCTTTAACTTAGTCGACAAAAAACGAGAATTGCAGCTTATTGGAGCACAGAAAAACCCTAATTGGAGCTGATTTCAGACAAAACGAAGAGGTTGGGTTGCGTATGCGTTTGTGTAAGAGTCGCGCATGGCGCATGCATTCTAGGTGGAGGGAACAAAAAGAGAGAGACTGAGAGAATGGATCTGACCTTTGGAGAAGACACCCGCGAGATCGACGAGAAAGTGTGTGAGGAGAGAGAGATTAGGGTTTTTAAAGGAGAGCTGTGACCGTAAATCAGGAAAGGCAAGAGGCGCAAACAACAACAACAAAGACTTAAATCAGCTCTTATTGATAAGCCGTTCAGCTTATCTCTTGATAAGTCCATCTGCCTGTCAGAGTGCTTATCAGTTATGCCGAGCCTGAAATGCGCTGGATAAGGAAGCAATAAATGGGGGGCCCACTTCCCCTACAAACATTGGTAAAGGCTTCCAATAATTCATCCCGGATACATCTCCAAACAGCCGTGTTGATTGTATCCCATTAATTGTGTGGTTACGTAGTTACCTTACGCCGTAAATTATTGCGATTGATTATGTTTTTCCTTGAGAATTATTATCCATTTTAATTTCAATTTTGTTAAATTCTCGAGCATGCATTATTATATATGTTGGATGTATATTTGCATTTATTAAAAGATTTGCTTCCTTATTAGTGAATAAGTACCATATTCACATGCTAGTTAATTCGGATATTATTAAGCAATTTTCACAAGATACATATGTTACTTTTTGTTGTTATTGATCGCGTCTTTTACATGCGAGGTTTTCTAATCGCATGCATCTTAACAGAATTATTATATTAAATATAAAAGAATTCATCCAAAAACAAAAAATATATATAAAAAGATTGCAATAATAATAATAATAATAATAATAATAATAATAATAATAATATAATAATAATAATAATAATAATAATAATAATAACAACAATAATAATAATAATAATAATAATAATAATAATAATAATAATAGAAACCTACAACTCAACCTAAATTTAATAATGTGACCTATAAACCTATGATATCACTCATATCCCTAAGCTCCCATGTCATGGCTTCGGTACATGGATTGCTAACTTCCATACGCTCCTATCGATCGCCAACTCCTTGGAAACATTCCAGTCTTCAAGGTCCTTTTTATCTCTTCTTCTCATGATGTCCATCATGGTCTCCCTCTACCTCTCCGTGTGTTTTCGAAATGATTGAGAATTCCGCCACGCACCGGTGCCTCGGGAGGTCTACGTTGGATATGTCCCAACCATCTCAAACGATGTTGGGTCAGCTTCTCATTTATCAGTGCAATGCCAACCATATCTCGTATGTCATCATTTTTTATCCGATCTCTCCTCGTGTGACCGCATATCGATTGCAACATACGCATATCTGCTACATTCATCTTCTGGACATGTCGTCTTTTAGTAGCCCAACATTCTGCGCCATAGAATATCGCAGGTCTAATTGTCGTCCTATAAAACTTGCCTTTTAACTTTTGTGGGACTTTCTTATCGCATAAGATGCCTGATGCTTGTCGTCATTTCACCCACCCTGCTCTTATCCTATGACTAACATTTTCATCTATCTCGTCAACGCTCTACAGCATCAATCCCGGATATCGAAAAGTGTCATTCATAGGCACTACCTGGCCGTCTAAACAAACATCTCCATCTTCTGATCGTACCCCACTAAACTCACACTTCATATACTCTGTATTAGTTCTACTAAGCCTAAATCTTTTTGACTCTAGAGTTTGTCTCCACAACTCTAATTTTTTATCGACGCCCTTCCTACTCTCATCGACTAGCACCATATCATCGGCAAAGAGCATACACCAAGGAATCTCTCCCTGTATATCCTTTGTGATCACATCCATCACTAAGGCAAAAATATAATGGCTCAAAGATGATCCTTGATGTAATCCTGTTCTAATAAAAAAGTCGCTAGTCACACTATCACATGTTCTAATGCAAGTAACAACGCCATCATACATGTCTTGGATGATAGAAACGTACTTGGTGGGGACTTTCTTCCTTTTCACTGCACACCGCATGACTTTCCTTGGTACTTTGTAGCATGCTTTTCTCAAGATCAATGAAAACCATATGTAGACCCTTCTTCTGCTCCCGATATCTCTCTATCAGCTGCCTTATCAAGAAGATAGCCTCCATAGTTGATCTCCCAAGCATAAAACCAAATTGGTTTTTTGAACCGTTTGTCATCCGTCTCGAGCGATACTCGATCACTATCTCCCAAAGCTTCATGGTATGACTCATAAGCTTAATCCTTCTATAGTTTGTACAGCTTTCAGCATCTCCTTTATTCTTGGAAAATATTGGTACTAGAGTGCTTCTTCTCCACTCCTACGGCATCCTATTTGATCTAAAAATGCTGTTGAATAATTTGGTTAACCAAACTACAGCCACATCGTCGGGGCATCTCCATACTTCGATCAGTATGTTATCAGGTCCCAAAGTCTTACCTACTTTCATTCTTTTTAAGGCTTCTTTCACCTTAGACTCTTGATTTCTCCTAACGAAACTTCTATTGGAGTTATCAAAAGAGTCGTCCAGCTCAATTCCTAGACCATCACCTTCTCCATTGAATAACTTGTCGAAGTATTCCTTCCACCTATTTCTGATCTCATCGCCATTCACTAAAATCCTATCAGTCTCGTCCTTGATGTATTTCACTTAGTTTAAGTCTCTCTTCTTTCTATCTCGTCTTAAATATAAGTACTCCTTTAATAAAAATAAAATACTCCCTTATAATATACAACTATGTGGTTTTATATAAAATACTATCTTATGAAAATATATATACTCCCTGAGTCTAATTAAAATACTCCCTCGAACCTATTAATTACTCCCTTATAATGATTACTTACTCACATAAATAATTGCTTATTTAACTTATTAAATACTCCTTTCATCTTATTAGTTACGTCATTATCATTAATTATATATTTCCATAACAAAATATAAATAATTGCTCATTTTAACTTATTAGGTACTCTATTGTCAAATATAAGTACTCCTATAATACAAATATTTCTTTCTTATGATATAAAAATATTAGATACTCCCTTACATGAGTTAGATGCTCCCTTAAAAAGTTATTAGTTACTCACTTATATATATTAGATAATTAGTTTGATTATATATATTAGATACTCTCATGAACATGTTTAATTAGTCCGTTGCATATAATAATGGGAGCATGACCTACTAGAGAAAATTTTGGATCGTTGAAGAAGAAAGGGCGAGTAGATAAGAGCAAAAGAGTCTAGATAAGAGCGAACAGATAAGGGCGAAAGGGAGCAGAGAAGGGCGTGTGTAAAGGGGACAAAATAGGCGGATGTGAAGATGGAAGGAGGAGAGGCACGGAGTGAAGAGGAGAGTCACTGAAGTAAAAAAGAGAGAGGAAGGAGAGGTGCGGGGTGAAGGAGAGAGGTCGGGTGTGGGGGGGGGGGGGGAGAAAATCACGCGTCAGAGGAGGGAGACACACTCTTCTCTTATTGCGATTGCGTTAACTAATTCCCATTTTATTCCGTTGATTCATCTATGCTATGCAATGCAAGCACCTAAATAGCATATATTAGTAAGTCTGTACGCGAGACTTAAATTATTATCATTATAAAATTATAAATAATGTTTACGACATTTTATTTCAGAAGAAAATCATAATAAAAATAAATATATTTTATAACTTTCTTTTTTAGTCCCTCTGTCTTTGTGCGTTCTGGGCCTAAGAAAAAGGAATGTAGTGACAAAAACAGCTGAAAACAGTAATTGGACGGTAATAGGAGAAAGCCTTGCATTTTATCAACACAACGGGTGGTTTTTTGCCAAAATAAGTGGAATACTTTTTTTCAATTGGAAGTTCGGAACCGGTAACGTTGATCACTTTGTTCACATGCTTGGTTACTTGTGTTGTTTATTTTGGGAAAGTGTAAATTGCTGGCTGAAGCCTCTGAGAGAGAGAAAGAGGAACGGAAGACAGTGACAGCGGCTAAGAGGATTTTTCTGGCGAAGTCCGTATTTATTATTGTAGTTGTGAACTTTTTGCGATGATAAAATTTCCCAATAAGAAAAGGTTTCGATGTTTAAATTTTTCGGGTTTCGCCAATTTTTTGCAATCGTATTATTTTAATTATATATTTTTTATTTTAAATTGAATATTGAATTTAAATAATTAATTTTGTTCAATTTCACAAGAGAAGTCAAATTTTTACAACTGTATTATTTTGTATTGTTAACTATAATAGATTAATTATAACATATTTATTTCTTTTATCTTTTGATCGAACATCAAATGAAAAAAAAAATTCTAAAATTTTGTTTACACGCATATCTTGTGTAATTGAACAATATAATGGTTTAAATTTGATTTTTAAAATTTAAATTTGAAATATAAATAAAATATCGAGGTCATGGACTCATGGCATTGAAACCCTTTATAAATTTTTATTTAATCTTTAACCTATTTAAAAAGGAAAATACGTGATGACCTGTAATTCGCTTTTCTGGGCTGACTAGATCTTTGAAAGGTTATTGATGCTGCCCGAATTCTTTGTTCGTTTATCTTGTGTTTGGATCACAAGGAAGAAGCTTTATTCCCGTATATGGGTGCGTTTGGCAACCTTGGGGTTAGTCCTAACCTTGGTTAGTGACTAACCTTTTCCAAGGTTAGTTTGCCAAATAAAAATAGGTTAGTAGAGGTTAGCACTAACCTTTCGCTAACCCACTAACTCAACGGAAGGGTGAGTTAGTCGGGTTAGCGACTCGAAGGTTAGTGTTAATTCGGTATTAATAATGATAATTGATATTAACTATAATAATTAATAATAATAATAATTTATTATGTAATTAATAATTAACGAATAATAATTCATAATTCAAAACAATTAATATTAATTAATTAATAATTAATAATTAATAATATATAAAAATTAATAATAGTTAATCATTAATACTAATTAATAATTAATAAATAGTAATTAATATTTAATAATAAATAATAAGTACTAATTTATAATGATTATAAAATTTTAAAATAAAAATTAATAAAATAATTACAATAATAATGATAAAAATAATTAATAATAATATTTAATAAGTAATAATTATTATTATTTATTTAATAATTAATAGTAATTAATCATTAAAAATAAATATTTAAATAAAAATTTAATAACAATAAATATTAAATAAATAATAATTAGTAACTAATTAATATTAATAATTCAAAATTCAAAATAAATAATAATATTAATTAATAATTATGGTAATATTTATAATAATCAATAATAGTTATTGTAATATTAATTATTTATTAATATTTAATGAGGATTAATAATAATTAATAATAGTTAATATAATAATAATTAAAGTAATTAATAGTTAAAAATAAATAATATTAATAATTATGGTAATGTTTATAATAATTAATAATTGATAATAGTTATAGTAATAATAATTGTATAAATTTAAATAATCGTTAATGTAAAATTATAATTATAACGATATTCAATAATAGTTATTATAATAATGATAATAATAATTAAAAATGGTTTATTTTTTATAATTTATAGTTGATAATTAATAATAATAATTTTTATTAAAATTAATAGTTATTAATAACTACTAATTAATAATAGTTAATAATAATTACAACACTAATAGTTACTAACCTTAAAATACTAACCTCAACATACCACGCCAAACAACATTCACTAACCTTAAGTTAGCACTAACCCCATCAAATCACTACCCTCACCATTCTACCCCTCTAACCCCAAAAAGTACTAACCTTACGCGACTAACCCTACTAAACTCAACAATGCCAAACGCACCCTATAATAGGAGCGGAGACAAGGGAAAAGGGCAGATATAGATCTGGCCTACATAAGAAAGAAAAAAATTTAAGTGAAATTCGGTTATCAGATGTGTAATCCGCCTATTCTAAATTTCTAATGTGGAAAGTCCAAGTTACTTAAGTCTAATTGAAGTCGGATCTCAATAGCTTGACCTATACTATTTTTCAAGTTTTAGTAGCTACTGATTATTATAAGATTATTAATACAATATACTGACATTTTCGACTTTCATACGCACTTCAATAGTTGAGATGTTTATTTTTGTATTTCCAAACCATCTGATTTGTGGACGACTTTTTACATACGCGCTAATACGAATTTCGATACAATTGATTGAGTGTGGTAATTAGGGAAATTAAAGGCAGCAAGTTTTGGAAGGCTCGGAGTTGGCTGAAAAATAATGAAAATTAAAAATATATCTTATTCCTTATTCATATTCTATTCCAATAACACAATTCAGACGAAATTTACCCCATTTAAAAATAGCACAACATTGACACAGTCTCTACTCTCTGCCAAATACAATAACAATACAATAAGAAAATTGACTATTGTCATCTGATGGTTTTATCATCACTGAGGGGAGCGCCTCAGCGATGGTCCTCACCCAACGCACTTTATTTCGTACCTAAATGTTCAGTTTGATAAGTACAAATATTTCGTTATTTGAGTATAAATGTTCAGTTAGTTGCAACAAAAAATATAAATGTTATAAGCAAAAATGTTCATTTTTTTTAAGTATAAATGTTTAGTTTAGTAAGACAAATGTTCAATTGGGTAAGTACAAATGTTCTGTTAATTGAGTATAAATGTTCAGTTAGCTGCAATAAAAAATATAAATGTTATAAGCAAAAATATTCGTTTGGATAAGTATAAATATTTAGTTTAGTAAAAACAAATATTCAGTTTAGTAAGTACAAATGTTCAGGTTATTACATATAAATGTTCAATTTATTAAGTATTACTTTCAATTTTTTAAATGGTTGCAATGTCAAGCGAAGGGGTCATGAACCGAACAAAAACACATGAAAAAATTAGAAGGGGTCATGAACCGGTCCAGTTCAAATTAAATGTTTTCTGACTCTGCCCATGGCGCGCCTCTCTCCAAGACTGACGCAGTGACGCGCGATTCGATATAATAAAACCATTAATTGACGCATTTAACTGAACACTTTTGATTATTAAACTGAACACATTTGGATATTAAACTGAACATTTGTAGCAGACACCTGCTAGTCACAACGATTACGCGCGATGGTTTTTTTAGCGATGACATTTATCATTACCGATACAATAACACAAGTCATATTTCACACACTCTTCTTAATTGGGCCCAGCAACATTCGAATTCAATAGGCCCATGAGTCCGGCCCACTGCAATCCTCGTTTTTCGCCTTTTATATATTTATTTATTATTTAATTAATTAAAATTTTTAATAATCGTGTCGAAAAAATGGAGCTTGGTACCTTATCAATGGAGGCGAGCTCCCTGTTCTCCCCCCGACCTACACCAACCGCACCACCTGCCCCGTATCGGTATCACCCCCGATTTCATCTCCATTTGACCTCTGTTCGTTCCTCTCCAGTCGCAAGAGCTTCCTTGAATTCTTCCCAGGTGAGAGAGTGAGAGCTGACCCCTTAAAACTCCAGCACTTCTCTTCTCATAAATTCAGAATCAGACCATCAAAAGTTTCATCCTTAATTCAAATTTCGCCACTGCTGTGCTTGTAGTTATTATACTAATTAAACATTATAATAGACAGCCCACATAACAATTACTTGAAAGTGTTAGAGATATGGTAAGGTAGGAGATTTAAAGTGTATGATGATTGGAGATAATAAGTTCAATTGTAATAGAGAGAGTTTAGGTGTCAGGTATGAGTTGCATGTTTGGAGATAGATAGATAGTAGTGACATGTTGATTGTTTATAAACAGACAGCACTCGTTGTAATCATTTAACACAATATCAATACAATTACTTGATTTATATAAAACTATCACCAAAAGATGTGAAAGTGGCTTAGGCCCACTTGTCAGTGATACAGCTAGCTAATAATTTCTTTGTTTTTCCTTTTGTTCTGAAATTTTGCTTGTTCACATTGCATTTGCATTCTAATTTCTTCCTGATAAGGGAACATATAGAGGAGTGAAGCCACAAAGGGACTGGATAGGTGAATGGGTTTCAAAAAATGATGGTTTTGTAAGGATAATGCCCATTTTGGTTGGTGGTGTTTCCTTGGTGGCGGTGCTTCTCAATCGTGCCTTCTCTGGCATAGCTCCTGTTGCTGATGCCTCCAGGTCTCTCTCTCTCTCTCTCTCTTATGCAGTAGAAGGGAACAATGAATCTCAGTATCTCACCAGTTAGGTCCAGCACCAATATAATTCTAGTGATGATGATGTGAACTGTACCAGTTGGATTACTTTTCTTGTCTACTTTGGATTCCTTGATTATGTGAATTGCATTCTATAATTGAATAGTCAAGATTTTACCATGGTTTTTGAAATATTGGTCCAGCCAAAGCAGTGTCAGATTGTTGGTCCTTGAGTCTATTTAAGAACTGGTAGATAGTGTATCTTTATTTCAAATCTAACTCTCTTTTTTTCCTCATTTTTTTGGTATCTATTCAACCTTCTGGAAAGTTCACAGTCACGTGCCGATATATTGACTCTCTCTTTGGCTGTGGCTGACATCCTGACAGGCCTTGTCTGGCTCTCTATTCGTCCCAAATATATATCTCCAGTAAGAGACATCTTAGTTGTATCTTGCAGCTCCTTACACTTATTTATAAAATCTATGAAGACAAATAGTTTAAAACTGCCCCTGCACTTTTTCATCCCATTCTAAAGGGTCTACTACTAAGTTATACCAATAAGGCCCCTGGTTTAGGATTCTTTGCTTAACAATTTATAATGTGGCTAAGATCCACAATCACAACAAAAAGACTATCAATCAAACAATGTTTTGAATATTGTATTTTTGCTTTTGATGCAAGCCTTACAATTTTCCAGGTCTGTATTGAAGACTTCTGGGGCATATTGAGCAAAATATGAATTTTGTTTTATCTATTTCTGGATTCTATATTAGTTCACATTAATTAAGTTTATGCTGTTCTAATATTCAGGTGGCTCCATCTGGTATAGAGTGCAAGTGGGTTAAGCCTGGTATCTTGAGTGATGTTAGTCGTGAGTTGCTATGGTATGATATGTAGTGTACCTGTAAATCTGCACATGGGATGGTTTTGAGATTATTTGTATCGTTATTGACCAAACCCTTTCATTAATTGTGGCTTTCTTGTTTGGTTTTGTTTTATTTTGGGTTCTGTGGGTGGACCGGAGAAGCAAAACGGCTGATTAGGTTGGTTCGGTTCAGTACAGATATGTGCCGAGCAGTTCCAGATCAAGGTGGTGCAATGTCCTGATCTTAAGAGTCCAATTGATAAAATTAAATAACAGGTACTGTTTTTTCCAGGTTTTGGGAATCTCTTTCTTCTGCCACGCGTTGTAAATCTCTAGTTGTAGTGTATGAAAATGATTGCCTTCTTCAAATCGGAGCTGCAGCTGAGTCATCTGAGGGGGATGGTGGGATAGTGGTAGTGGATGTAAATAAGGTGACCCAGGGTTCTCTTTACAGAAGTTGCATGCAATCTTCAAAACGTATGAATTATTTTTTTTTTATAATTAAAAAGAACAGAAAAAAGAAACAAAAGAAGACCGCCCCAACTGCTAGCCGTACCAGCCCTGATTACAGTGTTATTAAGTGCTGGTACAAATGCTGATGGGTGTCAATTCCTTTTTGATGGATTCCTAATTGTTTATTGCAGTTTTTTTTTTACTCTTCAGTTTTCACATCAATATTAAAAGAGTGTTTCTAGCACTTTCTAATTGTTGGTCTTCTTATTGTCCTCAGAAAGTTATCTGGCAAATTTGTCTTTATACCCTGGGAGAATGGAGCTGCCATTTTTGCCTAACAATACACAGGTGTTTATTATTATTGTTTTCTTTGTTGGCAATTTCTGAAATCATTGAAATGGAGGCTAACATAAAAATGCAAGGATTTTTATACTGCTGAGTTGGCTGGTAAACCTTCATTGTTGAATTGTGTATTATTTTTATATTTTACTACTTTTTTTTCTTTTTTGCAATGCAGGCTCTTATATTGCAACCAATTGGTGATAAAGGGCTTGCTGTTATTGGGGGAGACACTATAAGAGGCTTCACTGCTGCTGACCAGGTCCAACTCTTTTTCTTCGACATTAATTATTTTTGAATGAATGGAAAAAGAAAAGAAAGAAGATTGAAGAGGTAGTGACGAAGAGACTGACATTACGCTACCTAGCTATTTTACATTTTAAGGTTGTCTGCACCAATGATGCAATTTTAACCATGCACATACCAGGACCGGTGCAAACTAAACCTACCTGTGGCCCTGATTAAAAGCACTTATTTTTTTAACACGGGTTTTCATTTTATTAGAAATTTTTTTATCAAAATGGACAGATTTGAGGTCATTTGATCAGAATTTACATGTTATTAGACCCAATGAAATCCTGAGAAATCAATTCTAATGAAATGAAATCCCTCCTAAGAATCATTTTGACCAAAGCCATAGTAAATGAGGTTGCACATATGATGACTGGTTTTTCCTTTGTTTCTTAATAGGCATGGATATCAATGGTTGCGGAGAAGTTAGATGCTACTTTATCAAAATTGGCTGAAGCATTTGCAGAAGCTGAGCGTTAATTTATCGAGAAATTAGGCGTCTATCTTGATTTTGCTTCCATATCTGTTAACAAAATTAGTAAATCATCAATTAAGTATTTTTTTTCTAACTTAAGAAATAACCAACTTATCCCGTAGTTCGTTTTTAAAATTTATGCTTTTGTAAAAGAGAAATGGAAAACAAGTGTGATATTGATCATCTCATCTCAAACAAGCTGATATTCCCAACCTTTTTTTTTATATATAATATAATAATTGGAGAGGTTCGGAACACTATTTAAAAGCTTTATTTTGGAGGTTTTGCTCCCTTTTTCATAATAGATATTTTGGTTTAAGTTGAAGATTTAATTTATCTATGAATAAAAGTAGATTCAATGCTATAGAATGAATGAGTAGCAGACAATGTTAAAACATGTATGAGTATGAGTATGAGTAATCGCAGCGATAGCGCTAGGGAGCATGGAACATTGGATCCTACCGGTATATACCAATTATTACCAATAAATATTCCATCTCTTGATCTCTTCTCTTCTTTCGGCGCCGTCACTCACGCGGCAGACCATGCCGTGTCCTTCCCCTTCCCCTTCCCCGGCCGCCAAGCGCAAGGCCTCTTCCCCTCCCTCGTCTCCCTCGTCTCCCTCCTCAGACGAGAAAAGGCTGAAGAAATTGAAGCTGAAACCCCTCCCTTGCTCCCGCCTGTCCCAGCTCATCTCCCTCCTGGCCTCCTCCCTCTCCCTCTCCCGCCGTTTCCTCGACCTCACCCTCCCTCCTTCCCTCTCCCTCCCTCTCGACTCCTCCCTCCTCTCCGCCTCCCTCTCCCTCTCCCGCCTCCTCTCCCTCCTCCCTCTTCCTCTCCAGTCCCTCTCCCTCGCCTCCCTCTCCATTCCCCCTTCCCTCCCTTTCCCCTCCAGTTGGTTCCTCCGCCTCCTCTCCTCCCCCAACTCCCCCTCCGCCTTCCCCCTCTCCTTCCGCCTCTCCCGCCCCGCCTTCTACTCCCTCCTCCAATCCCTCCGCCTCCCCTTCTCCTCCCTTCCTCCCGAACACAAGCTCGGCATCGCTCTCTTCCGCCTCGCTCACGCCGCCCCCTTCCACACCATTGCTCGCCGATTCGGCCTCTCTTCCCCCTCCCTCGCTTGCCAGGCCTTCTACCAAGTCTGCCACGCCATCACCACCCGTCTCTGCCACCTCTTCGCCTTCAGCTCCGACATCACTCTCCTCACCCAAGGCTTTCACCATTTGTCCCTTCCCAACTGCTGTGGCGTGCTCGGTTACGCCCGATTCCCCATAAAGCACGACTCTCTAGGAGGCTCCCTAATTGCGCAAGCTCTGATCGATTCCAATGGCCGCTTTATTGACCTCTCCGTCGGGTGGCACGGATCCATGAAGCCACTTCAGATTCTGACCCGTTCCAACTTGTACCACACCCAGCTCGTCAGCCCCCCTCGCTATGTTCTAGGCGGGTCGTGCTGCCCCCTTCTCCCGTGGCTAATCACACCTTATACAATCGGACCCCAGTCACCTTCCACCCATGTTGTCTTCAATCAGGTGCATGCATGCGCTATGGACATGGTTAACAAAGCCTTTGGGCTAGTAAAAGACAGGTGGCGCTTGCTCAGCGAGAAATGGAAGGAGGGACAGGCCGAGGCCTTGCCTTATGTAGTGGTGGCGGGGTGCTTGCTTCACAATTTCTTAGAGAATTGTGGTGAGCCAGTACCAGAGAAGGTGTTGCTTGGTACGGAGCTAGTACCAGAACCATTGCCAGGCTTTGCGGATTTTGAAGGGGAAGGGGATGAAGGTGGTATCAGAATGCGAGATGCACTAGCTTCACACTTGATAATGGCTAGACCTCAGGTTTGAGTGGCTGAGATAACGATATGTTAGCTAGTTTGCATGCACCATTGAAATGCTAGGTTGTTTTAGACTTAGAGACGACCCCAATTTTGGTTTCTACAAATGTAGGGGCTTCAGGAGGTATATGGCAGTAATTATGAGAGTGAATATGGAAGTTAAATGTTATTGGGTGATTACTGTGGTTGTTGGAACTGAATTTTGACCCTTTTGTACATATGACCACTTATTTCTGTACTTCGAATCGTGCTTATCTATGGATTAGTGTATCAGTTATATAGTACTTGTGGGTCTGTCCTTCTTTGCATGAATGATGGATTCTAGATGTGTGACATGATTGCAGGCTCGTTTATTTCTGTACACAGTATTGAAATCTTTTTGTTCTAGTTCATCTCCATACTAGGAAGCAACTCAAACAAGGATTGCCTCATCTCAGGTGCCATTTTGAATTGGTAGCATTCCTTACCAGTTCATACCAACCTAGTAGGAGGTCAACAATTAAATATTGTCTAAGCATACCACAGTGAATTAACTTGAAAAATAAGAGTGCTAAATGACTGTGTCAAGACTTTTGACTCGGGTGATGTACTGGCTCTAGTATGTACCGGGCCAATTGTTATTTGTTACAGGCATATTCTTGATATTAGTTTTTTGGTTTTCAAGCAGTACAACAATGCGCTGAATTCAAAACTCAAATTTCGGTATGGCCTAAATTATTATTTAATTAAAACTAACCAGATTAAGTCAATATGGTGTTAATGCATACGGGCTTAATTACAAGGAAACATATGGTAGTTCCTTATAAGAAGCCACCCAGCCCACCCTCTTGCACAAACATTTAATGAGATCTACTATTGTTTGATTTTCAAGAAATGAGTCGTACATTCAATTGACGTAGAAGTAGAATCAAACACAAACCAGTATAGTGCACGAAGTATCTAGCCGCTTGGATCGTAGGCTGTAAACAATACTAAAGAGTTTTTTAGGGTATTTAGATCAGAAATGGATATCGTGCGAATCTTCAAACTGGAATAAAATCTCGCACTGAGTCATTTATTCCACTTTGGTGGGTATCGTGCTAAGGACAAGGACAGTTTAGTTTTACTTGTGATTTTTAGGATATTTACTAACTTCTTTCGGTCCATAAGTAAAAGAGGAAATTTCTCTCTCGAGACTAACTTACGACCCTACTTGTTTGCAATAATAATTTTTAATTAATTCAAGCATAACCAAAACTAAGTACGGCCTCTATCTAATCATGATTAAGCATAGCACAAGTAAAAAGTATAGAAATCAATAATAAATCTAACTAAGCAAGTAGAACAAGTCTAAACATACAAAGATACAACCATAGCCCTAAAATAAGTGTCTAGTGATGCATAAAAACAAAGAGTAAAATCAAACAAAGCAAATAGAAAGACATAATATTTAATATACAACTGAAATTCTCTTCAAATGCCTCTTCTCTACCTGTCGATCTCCTCATATATACAATTTAGAAAAAGGGGCACAAAGTATTTGATAACATGTTCCTGTATATACAATCGTTTGATAGCATTGTCGGAACACAATTTTCATGTTCTACTGCCCCTTGTAATTCCTTATTTTGACACATAGCCGTAAATTCTTACTCTAAGCAAATATTCTTCTTTTTTATAAAATTGCATACAGAGAGAAGAAATATTAGTTACAAAGCAACAAAAAAAGCTGCCCAAAGTGACTACAAAAACTCTGTTCATGTAATCATATTGCTGACTGAAATTAAATAATTTCATAGACTTCAATAATAAGGAAGCGGCTAGTCATTAGCACCGTTAGAATGTAACAAATTAAGGAATCCACTTAGGAAAGTATTAGCGCATTATTAGAAGTTATGTAATTTTGCTACTTTTGAAAGAATAAAAAAAAAGGAGTTAAGGTTAGGGTTTGAGTTGATGCATCATATTTCATATGATTTATTTTCACCCCTCAACTGCTCCATTGTGCCATTCAAATCCTCTATTTCTTTATGCCATTATATATGTTACGAGTCATATTTCTGAAATAACAATAATAAAAATTAAGCATTGATATAGAAAGGCACGAAATCTAGTTTAATCAATATGATGAATTATAATTCTAATTAACAAGGTATTTAAGAGTGACAAAATATACCTCCGATAACATCGATACCCTCATATTGTACTTCAGTTTCCACATTGAGAATTGTGTTTGCTTGATCATGAGAGTCTAATCGATATTCCTCGTTGGTGTCTTGAGATTGAATTCTTGTCTTTCTAGTCATTGATCCTAAATATTGTTACAAAAACATTAAAATAAATTGTATTATATAATGGCAACTCAAGATAATCAAATATTAATCAATTGATAAATGAGAGAAATAAAAGGTCTAATAGAAACAAAGGCCAAGTCAGCCATACTGGTACCACAATTTGGCAAGTGACAAACAAGACTAATATTCAGTTCACACATTCGGAATCCCTTACTCAATGTCCATTGGCAACATCCATTTGAATCAGTAAGAACAATATATAAAATTTGATAATAGAAAGAGAAAATTAATTAGATGAGGCAACGCAAGTGTTAATGCCATGTAGAAATGCTATATGAGGGAATTAAAAGTAAGCTTATTGAACAAAAGGAAATATATCAATTTAACTTTCAATGAAATAAGATTATCTCTCATGGAAATAAAATTGCAGACATGACTTACTGGATAATTACTGTCTTAATCGATTATCACTCTAACACAACAAAGCTAGTATATGTGACCAAACAGTCTTAATCGACTCAGACTATAATTCAACAACGCAGTTATAACAAAAACAGATTATAAGATTCCTTAGTCTATGTCAAAAGCTTTTTGACGCCAATTATTACACAAAGTTAATACTCAACGAATGCAAACAAACTAGAAGTACCTACTTTTCAACAAGTTATATGTAATTGTCACCTAAGACTCATTATGCAAATTGAAAATTATAAATAAATTCAAGTATTATCTGTACCCAAGAAGGTCCGTATATAGCTAAAACTAAAAGTTTGCTAAATATGTGATTGAGGAGTCTACCTGGATTAGTAGCGACAAAGGGGGAGGCGAAATTATGCGATGGAATACATGAATTGGTGAAATTAATGGCACAGGGAGGTGAGCGACAGTATTATGGTTTAGAATATTTAGATATAATGTAAATGTAAAGATGGAAGTTATAAGTAAATGTAAAGATGGAAGTTATTTTTTTTCCAGTAATGATGGAGGTTACAAAGGAGTTATTAATTTGTTTCCTGTGTCTTTATTTGAGAGGGAAAAATGCAGTAAGTTATTGGAAAAATAAATTTCGAGCAAAAATTTGGCACCGTCAGAACAATTTTTTTTGCTACGTAGATTTAGTCCTGCAACTAATTATATCTTGTAACTATGTCTGACCTAGCGACGTGATCATTAATGTAGCAACTTGATTATGTAATAGCATATAAATAGCAAGAAAGTTAATAATTCTTGCAATCAAGGACTTGCTAAAACTCCTTTTTGGTGTAGTGATGTGGCAGGTAGATTTATTGATTTTCTCTAGAAATGGTGGATTGTCTATTTTTAGCTTGTAAATTCATTGATTTTCTCCGATTTCTTATTGAAAAATCTATGATTATACATTATACTCACCAAAAACATGTGTTTATCCAGCCTTGAAAAAAAAAAAATAGACTGATGGCTAAAATTTTTTACTCTCTTCCTTTATATTATAAATCTCGGTTAGTACTATCTATATCATTGAATTGAATACGTGCTTAAATTTAGAGATAAATAGAATGTGCATAATAGATCATGCAAAACACTCTTTTTCCTCGCTATACGCACAAAAAAAATTGTCATGTTGTCAATTTTAATTTTTAAATAAAGAAGTGGTGGTGCATCTTTACTTTTCTTTTTCAAAGAAAAATCTGGTAATCATACGGCAATCTCAATACTATTGTTTTCGTGTTTTATTTATTTATTTTTTTTTAGAGAAAGCAGCCTGAGATAGACTTCCATTAAAATATAAAGAGTTCAGATACATCAAAATCCTAGACTAAAAAACCAACAAAATTAAAACTAACCGACCAACCTTAACTACTAACATTACCAGAGCTCCAACTCACTATCCGATCACAAAACTTTAGTCTAAAAAGCAACACCTAGCAAAACACCACTTAGCTTCTAAACACGAAGGCTAACACAAACACACATCCAAAACAAACACAAACCACAACAACACACAAGAACAAGTCCCACAGAAAAGTTATAGCCAGACATCACACCCAATAGCGAGGCAGCTCCAAAACCAACTATAATGAAAGGACACAAAAGAGCATTGAAAGTACTGATGTCTCGCTGGATTAATCCAATAAGTCTTCATCATCCGTAATATGCCCATCTCTATCTCTTTCAGCTAATTGACTCTGCAATTCAGCTATGCTCCTGAAGTTGGCTTCCATACCTGTTTCAAAACCTGTCCAGAAAGTATATAAACTCAATATGTTAAAAAACAAGGAATGGGAATTAGAACCATCTACAGAATTAAACGTTCTCTTATTCCTTTCAATCCATTGTGTCCAACATAGAGCGGCTAGTAAAGTTTTAGAGTAAGTTATATCAGCCTTATTAAGTTTGTTAATACTATCCCAAATAGTACTAAGACTAGAAATATCTAACTAGATTTATGTTTCTATCATTAAACATATTGAAATTTAACCATAAAGGCTTTATATAAGTATAGTTGGCAAACAGGTGGTCTACACTCTTTGCATTGTTGCAAAACTGACACTTATTTGGCCCATGCCAGCCCCTAATCATAAGGTTATCATAGGTTAGTATCTTATTATTTATAGATAACTATAAGAAACACTTATACTTTAGGGGAATTTTAAGTCTCCAAACTGAGTAATCAATATTACTAACAATACTGCCATTATTGAGAAACTTGTAAAGAGATTTCACAGTATATAAACCATGACTCTCCAAGTTCCACCAAATATTATCCTCTACACCTATATTTAAATCTAAGTTCCTAATAATGTCTAACAGAGCCACTTTTTCTGTTCTTACTTCTCTGGAAATACCTCTAGTAAGGAAGAAATTAGGGTTTCCATTATTCCAAACATGAGCCAAAGAAAGATGTTCTTTCTTTTTAGACTTATCATACAATTTAGAAAAACACCTAGCAACTGAGATGTTATCATGCCAAATATCGTGCTAGAAATCAATTTTCTAACCATTTCCTACCAGCTTTTTACTACAAATTTTAAACACAGGAAATAAATGTTGTAGGCCTCTCCAAAAATGGGAGAAACTATCTATGCCATATCTGCCATGATATTTGTAGTGTACTATCTCCTTCCAAATACCTTTATACTCTTTATGCATATAGTTCCAAATCCATTTACTTAGAAAGAGCTGAGTTCATATGATAGAGATTTAGGACTCCCCACCCTCCAAACTCTTTTTTCCTACAAATAATATTCCATTTTACTAAGCTATATTTTTTACTTTCATTTCCTTGGAGAGAACCCCAAAGAAATAGTCTCCTAATCCTATCTATTTTATTAATGACCCAACATGGACACTTAAACAAGGACAATCGATAAAGAAGAAGAGCAGTGATAACTGAATTTAGTAACACTAACCTTCCTCCTAAAGAAAGAAGGTCTCCCTTCCATTTAGCTAACTTATTTTTTATTTTATCTATGATTTTATTCCAATCACTCTTACTAGGTTTCTTCCAGTGGAGAGGAAGGCCTAAATAAGTAATTGGGAGAGCTCCAATTTTACAATGTAGAATATTAGTTATGGTATCCACTTCATCTGTAGTAAGATTTAAGGGGATCACCTCAGATTTAGTGAAGTTAATTTTGAGACCTGAAATACTCTCAAAGCATTTTAGCGTCCAAGAGATTTTTTGAATCATTACACTATCATACTTTAGAAAAAATAAAGTATCATTTGCATATTGCAGATGCAATACTTTGCCTTTGTTTGGCAAATGTGGCCCTAAACCTTGAAAATGATTACTTCTAATACCATTTTCCAAAATCTTAGTTAGACCCTCAGCAACCAAAATAAATAAATAGGGGGAAAGAGGATCTCCTTGCCTTAAAACCTTTTTTACATTCAAAGAATTCTCATGTTTCCCCATTTATTAAAACTGCTGCATTACCTCCAACTAAAGTGTTCTTTATCCAATTAATCCAAGTGTTAGAAAAACCTCTTAATTTCAGAACATCTAAGAGATAAGTCCAACTAACTTTGTCAAAAGACTTTTCAAAATCTAATTTCAGAAGAAGGCCCTTTTCTTTTTTATTATGAACCTAGTGCAAGATTTCATGGGCAGCTACATTCCCTTCCAGAATGAATCTCCCTTTCAAAAATGCACTTTGATTTGGCTTAATAATTCTAGTTAGAATAGGAGCTAATCTATTAGCAAGAACTTTTGTAAAGATCTTATAACTACAATTAAGTAGACTGATACTACAATTAAGTAGACTGATAGGCCTGAAATCACTTATCTTAGAGGCATCAGCAATTTTTGGGGTGAGGCAAATATGAGCCCTGTTTAAATAGGAAATATCTAGCCTCCCTTCATAAAAATCAGTAAAAAGACTAAACAGATTCTCTTTTATGACTTCCCAGAAAGTTTGATAAAACAGCATTGGGAAACCATCTGGACCTGGAGTTTTTTCAGCATTCATTTGAAAAACTGCTTTTCTAATTTCTTCTAAAGAAAAAGGTTGTACTAGAAGGGCGTTTTCTTCAACAGTAATGAGCTCATCTCCCATCCAACTATGTTCTTTTAATGTACCAGAAGGCATACTATTGATACCAAATAATTCCTATAGAAAGAAAGAACATTGAATAAGAGAGGGGTCTCTAGTTTCTCTACCATCAATCAATAGATGGAAGATGATATTTTTATTCTTTCTAATTGTAGCTGACCTATGGAAGAATTTAGTATTAGAATCTCCTTCATGCAGCCAAGTAATTCTGGCTCTTTGTCTCCAACGTATTTCTTCATCCAAGTAAATGGCATGAAGTTCCTTTTTGGAGGCCAAAAAATTCTCCATTTCTTCCTGTTCTAATATTCTATCCTCCAAAGTGTCTTCCCAGCGCTTGATATTGACTGTGAGACTTTTCTTCTTATCTAACACTACTTTATTAAGAGTTTTACTCCAATCCCTAAACTTGTTTTTCATTAGAATATTTTTTTCTATTCTAGTTGTAAGCTTTATTAAAGCCTAAACCACCAGTGGGCAAATTACTCTAACTGAGATATCATATTGCCTAAGCCAAGTTTTTTCAAACTTAAAAGAGCTTCTATTTACGACATCCTCTGAACCAGTGTTAAAGACTATGGGAGAGTGATCAGAGAATGACCTAGCCAAGCTATATGTAATAGAGTTAGGAAACAGATCAATCCAATCTTGATTTACAAAATATCTATCTAAACAAGCAAATTGTCTACTGTTCCCTCCTCTAGCACAAGTAAATTTTCTATCTAAATTTTTGGTGTTTTATTAACTTGATTAATTCATGGCATTGCACTTGAATACTTGATGAGAGCACATACTGAATGCAATAACTCAATAAATAGTAACTAAAATATTTGAGTCCATAGAAACCAATTTAGGACGGCGCCAAAACTTTCACAAGTGCGCCGAAAATTCTCTCTCAAAATTTAAAGTTAATAAATTAAAATTAATCGGCAGAGTTTGTGACCTCACTTATCCTGTCCGCTTCCAAGTTACGGACCCCTTGGATCAATCCTCCTACGAGCGGCCAGATTCCATCCACGTCATCGATCCACAACGATTGCATTCCACCAATCAAAAGGAAACGCTTTCCCTTTATAAAAGAACCATCTGCTCTCTTCTCTTCTCATCCCAAAATTCCCTAAAATTAATCAAACCAATCTCTCTCTCTCTCTCTCTATTCTTCAAGCAAGCAAAATCAACAATGGCGCCAAAGGCAGAGAAGAAGCCAGCGGAGAAGAAACCCGCGGAGGAGAAGGGCGAGAAGAAGCCCGCCGAGAAGAAGCCCAAGGCCGAGAAGCGCATTCCGGCCAAGGACGGCGGCGGCGACAAGTCAGGGAGGAAGAAGAAGAAGGCGAAGAGCACGGAGACGTACAAGATCTACATCTTCAAGGTGCTCAAGCAGGTGCACCCCGACATCGGCATCTCCAGCAAGGCCATGTCCATCATGAACTCCTTCATCAACGACATCTTCGAGAAGCTCGCCACGGAGGCCTCGCGTTTGGCGCGCTACAACAAGAAGCCCACCATCACCTCTCGCGAGATCCAGACCTCGGTCAGGCTGGTGCTTCCTGGCGAGTTGGCCAAGCACGCCGTTTCTGAGGGAACCAAGGCTGTTACCAAGTTTACCAGCGCTTAGGCTGCTTATTACTTATTACTTATTGGGGTTAGTTAGAGGTTGTGGTTGATTTTCTTTGTTGTTTATTTTGTAGGGGTAGTATGGGGATGGATTATCTGCTCTGATATTATATGATATGTATGTATATTGCTGTTTGGCTTGGATGGATGGACATGTCTCTCTTTTATTTTGCTAGAAATCTGGAATAGTTGAATGAATTAATTCACAAGTCCTTCAAGTTGTTAATTCTGCTAAATTGAGAAATTGTGTGTGTCATGCCTTTTGCTATTGTACAAATTGGAATTAGGTCAGATGCTGGTATACTGGCACATTTATCTTCATAGTTAACAGTACTGATTTCTGAGTCTGAGCTACTGAATGAATGAATGCTCAATTTTAATGCTGCTAATTATGGAAAAAACCATTGCATGTTTGAGTAACAGTCTCATCTTACTCAACTGATTTCTTGGTTGTCAGTTTGCATCCTCATTTAAATCTCTGGGGGAATCTTTGTTTAAAGACACAAATTGCAAGCAAGCAAAGAAGTCTTTTAAGCTGTAGAAGTACATCACAAAACCAATAGCTGCATTATCATCCTAAAGCTCTTGAAACAATTTCATGGTTTATACAGGAGGAAAATACCACAACTTAATAGAATCGGTCCTTCAAAAACATGCAAAACTGTTGGTGTGTTTTTCTCTGTTCTACTGGGGAATTGAGTAATTGATGTTTGGGTTCCTTTTGTTAAAAAGAGACTACTTTTGTAGCCCTCAAACTGCTGTTTTTGTTGCTGTGTATGTCTGCTTTTATTTTATTTTATTTTATTTTTTTGAAACACAGCTTCTGGGCTCTTGTAAAGCCTTGTGTATGTCTGCGTTTCTCTCTCAACAGTCAAATTCGGCTGGAAAAAAAAATTGACATCAGACGTAATAGTCTAGAAGCAACTTGGCCAAAATGTTTTTTAAGAGGGATTTCAATTAATTTTTCAGAATTTCGTTGGATCTAATAACATAGAAATTCAAATCAAATGACACCAAATTCATTCATTTTGATAAAAAATTTTCTAATGAAATGAAATCCCATGTTAAAAATAAGAGATTCTGATTAGACCCTATGTGATTGTACAAAGTTTCAGAGATTCATGATAGTGGCTGCCCGCTACCGAATGAACAAATAGAATTATAAATACGAAAACCTAAAACTGTAAAACTCTATAATCTCGCAAGATGGAATGCCACAAAAGCTACAAATGTTGCAAGCTAGAAAACTTTAGAGATTCATTCATTCCTTTCTCGCCACAGTTTCCAATAATATAACAGAATTTTTAAGCGAACAAACAGTTTTCATTTGATATAATTATAGTACCAGACAATAGCTTTTTTCACAATAGCATCTGGTATCAGAATTTTCATTTCCATCGATATAAAAAGCTTTGCCTTCTGGGATTTTTTTTTTTTTTTTTTTCCATTTATAACTCAATTATGCACATCAGCCATCAGGGCTTAATTTGCATTGGAGTCGAAAGAAATAAATAATTTGCATGATACTGATATTCGTTTGATGGTTTATTAAACCTCCATGGAATTTAACATTATGGTAAGGTGGTCTAGTGGTGGGGTACTCTTAATACACATTTTAGTACATGACCAGAACTGTTTGTATTGTATTTTTGGGCCACAAGTAAATAGTATCTCTATTTATCAATTTCAACTACGGAATGTAAGAGTACTGTTTCATTGCCTCAGCTACAATATCTAAACTCAAAAGGTACTCGTGTAAGAGTTATCACAGGTTTCAGTTTTCAAGATGTAAACTCAATGCCTCCCTCCATGCAACAATGGCAACAAAATTAGGCTATCAACTAACAAGCAATTCTATTATATCTAGCACCCTAAGTCAAAGTTAAGAAGCTAATTTCTAGATGGTGCTGTGTGAAATTAGTGGAGCCTCTTGCGACACTCAGCTGCACCACAATGGCAGGCCAATTCAATAACCTTGCCATCAGGTCCCACCACGCTGTCCATTGCATACCCATAATCATAGGTCAACTCCTGCATACAACAAAGAAAAAAATTGATTGAAAATCAGCAGATATATATTTCCTGGGAAAGATTAATATATTTATTGATACCACTATCTGTACCATTATTATTGAGCTTAACTAATAGTTTATTGTGCAGGTTAGCTTTTAATCATGCGCCTAATTTGAATAGCTTTTGAACTACCAAAGGAGTCAAGCTGAAAAATTTTAATGGTGATATCCTTGAACCAAACCAGTCCACTAATATTCCAATTCAGTGCTAGTTGAACCGAAAATATGATGAATAAGTAAATTAAACCATTAAAATATGATGAACCAGTCCGTTAATATTCCAATTAAGCTGAATAATTTTTCAGTTACATAATAGCAGTCATTAACTGGCAAGATAACTTAGCTGCAATATCAATAATGCTATTGCAGAATCAATATATCAGCTGTCATTTTCTTTTCCAACAGAGTGACAACTGTAATCACTTGCTATAAACACATACGAACTATAGTCTTATACAAAAAACAAGTCCTATACCCTTGCAGAAGCTAAAGTCATTGAACACTGCAACTGCATCCTCAACTACTCTAATGTACCAGGTATTAGTAACAGTACCATCCTATACCAAGTTAATATCAGTACCAATTTATACAAGCATCCACGCCTTAATAAAAATAAAGAAATCTACCACTGTTGCAACTGATTTGCACATTCCCAAATATTCAAGGGTAAGAATATGACAACTAGTTGGAACTATGCACAAAAGACCCTTAAAAAGTATCCATTAGGCTAGGAACCATACAGATAACTGATGCTGGCCAAAAATAATTAAAAATGCCTAAATTACCATCACAGAGGAATGATGCAGTTTTGGACATAAATTTTTTGAAAAAATAACATAGAAAGGAGATGAGACCTGAAGGGGTGGAATGGTGTCAGCAGCAAAGAGCATGATCTTTGCCAGTTTGATGTCATGATGAGAGCTCAGAACACACTGAACGAAGAGGTTTGGCATGCAGCTATGGTTTATGAATCGAGCCACGTTGCCCTCCTCAGCTGCATCAATGCAGTACTCTGGTGCTTCTGACTCGATGTTTATGCCAACGGTGGGAACGTCCCCTGCTCGCTTCTGCTTGAACAATTAATATTATGATAGTGTAAATAAAAAACAACAAAATAGACATTAGACACAGAATAATATAGTAGTCACCAGCCAATGTAAATTTCCCAACTAAAGGCATGACAGAAGACTTAGTAAGACAGTGATTCACTGTATCAATCTTCATTTGATCACTTAACTATACTTGATTTGTGGGCTATCAGTTATCAGCCTGATAAAGACCATTGTACTAAAAAAGTCACACATTCAGGTTCTCTTTATATGCAGTAATGAAAAAGAACTTCAAACTGGTAAACCTAGCCAACTTACATCAAATATTTTAAAAGCATTGAAAAACAACACAGCACAATTCTTTGAAGATTGGTGATGTGCTCGCATTATAATCATGATGGGATATTGAAAGCACTAATATTGCTGGCTTGGACAAATTTATATTTTTCCAATATAAGAACAGAAAGAAATTATCTGGTTGTAAAGGATCACATAAAAGAACATAAAGAAAAAGAAATACCTCTCTCCCATCCAGCCCCTTCATGGTCTGCAGACAATCAATGTCGAAAATGTACTTATTGTCAAAATGATTTGATTCAACTTCATCAGAACGCTTCAAAATCCCGACGTACTCACACACTGGGGCACCAGCTGGGATCGTATCCCAGGACCTAACAGCCCATCCCTTTGAAGGCGTCTTGAACACCTCAAGACGATACCTCATGCCTTGTTGGGATGTGCGGTTTATGCACCCAGGTCCACATTTGCAACCAGCTCCACACTCAAAAACAATAGACTTGGCTTCCACAAGTCTATGCAAAAAAAAAAAAAAAGAAAAGAAATTAAAAAAAGATAATTGTAAAACAACTAACTAATTTAATTAATAAAAAATTCATTGTTTAACTTGACAATGTGATGACCAGTTGAAGAACTAGACCCTCAATTGAGCAGCTCTCAGACCAATCAGTAATATTCTTAAATGTGCAATGAAGGTTTAAATGTAGCAGAATGAGAAAGTACAAATTGAACAGAAAGCAAAAAGCTGCAGCTTTTGAAAAAAAATTATGCAGTACAGAAGAATGAATGAAGAAACACAGAAAATCCTTTTTAACTATTTTGTGGCAGTACAACTGGTAGCCATTGCTGTTAAAGACTGACATATAACCCGTTCAAGAATTATTTTCAGTCGATGCTTAGATTGCAAAAATACGATTACATGAGCGAAAGGGTAGGTTAAAAATTCTATTACATATTTTCATTTTTTACAGTAAATGCAGCCAATGTTGGCAAATGGCAAGGATTAGAAAACATTTGCCACAATTTTTATGCCAGGCTTATATTATGTATTAAGAATTTTGAGACTTGTTATGGTACTTCTGACATCAATTATAGTTTTGGACTTTTGGTCATATAATTTTTTTTATAGACCATTGCGAAGAATAAAAGAAGGCATCACCTTCCACCATCCAGTCTGACATAAGCAAAATTGTTGCCATTCAACTTGGCACAGGGACAGTCAAGGGAATTTGAACAATCCCCGTGACATTTGCACCCCACTTCATTCTTTGGCATTTTTATCTCTGAAGAGATGCGGAGTTCCTTCAAATAAACAAAACCTGCATAATATTATAATAAAATTTTTATATTTTATCCTTTTAAGCCCATCATTAATCGTGTAATCTGAAAAATTTCAAAATTACAAAATTCTTGCCTGACGGTGGATACGGCGGATCATCAACAGTATTTGATGCAGGAATAGGAATTTTCTCCTGACCATTACTGATATCTCGACTAACCATACTGGAATATAAGTATAAAAAAAAGGAAAATGTAAATGTAAAATAATAGAATATGGTTGTAAAAAGTTTATATTAGAGCAGCCTTTAGTTCTTTTTTTTTTTTTTTCTTTTCCTCCTATTTGATTTCGCAGACATGTGATTGACATTGACCAAAAGTACCACTCTACTTGTATAATACAAGTGATTCTGCAATTATCTACCAAGTTTCAGTTAAGTGCGTCAGGTAAAGGTGTGACATTATAATTAAATCGAATTCAAAAAAATAGGAAAAACACAACCATACCCTCGCAAATCAGCAGTCGACTGGGGAACATCCTGACGTATAAATCGAACCTATAATTAAATATGGAACATTAAATAGTTTAGAAGAATAAATCATACAAATAACGAATACTCAACATGTGGTTCATGAAACCTTGCACAGCTTTTGGATCATAACTGATAAAAAAAAATATATATATATAAAAAAAAATACTAGGAGTATGAGAACCTGAGAAGTGGTCAGCTGCTTCTGTCCATCAAGTCTCTTAAGTTTGTACTTGTACACAATGAACTTGCGGAGCCCTTCCTCGGGCCAAAAATCAATAACCTACACAAATGGAATGAAAGAAGTAAAGCTCTGAACTGCTGTCAGTGACAATGTATATATAGAGTGTAAATTCAAACCATGTAGAGTCCGTCATAGGTATAGATCTTCCCAGTGTAGCTGTTTTGTGCTTTGTGTCCCCGTATCACCCGCACAGGCACTTGGGTTTCAAAGTTATTCTGCAATTCAGTAGTGGGAATTAATATTTTCTGCCTCTCTTTACAATTGTCATCAATTAAACAAATATTTAACTCTAGGAAGGTATTAGTTCAGCTTAAACACACAGCGGTACGTTACAGAAGATAGTGCCCTCTATAAAGCACCTTCTCATCAGTTCAGTTCAGTTCAGAGCCATTTATCCCAAACAAGTTGGGGTAGGATAGAAATGACATCCCGACCCAAGTCATTTCTTGTATATATGGCGAAGTTTTTACACTGGCTCACCAAGCCTGTCGTAAGCATGCGGGCTTGAACCCTGGACCTCTTAGAAGTCAACCCAGTGCTCTTAGCACTTGAGCTACTAAACCACATGCATAAAGCACCAACTCATCTTTGGTATAATATCGTAGCGTCATACAAGATAGATAGCGTTTTGACAATTAATTATACAAGTTCTGAAGTACATACAAACCTTGAGTGCCAAGTTTCCGCGCTCCAACTTCTGGTCGCTTATCTGTTTTTTGTTTCCAAGCAAGTCATGGCCCCCTTGCCCAGTATAAGTGATGGTGTCCGAGTTGTCAAGGTCATCTTCATACTGCCCAGACAGAACTATGCAAGTACCCAAAGGGAATGTGTACTCATTGTACTGATCAAAATTAAAGAAAGAAAACCTTCTCAAATATATTTCTTACTGGAGAAAAACAGAATGAAGTTCTTAATGTTTGGAATAAAGGACTGTTTTGTTACTAAAATATTCCTCAACGAAGCATGTATCATGTTCTCACATGAGTACCAACTGGCCATGTCAGAGCTAAAATGGCATAACCCCAATACAGATCAATGAAAGATTTTAAACAGATTCATCTTTTAACCCTGAATATGCAGACATATTATAAGTACAGATTATTAGTAGATTTCTGAACAATTACTGACAAAAATGTACTAGTTAATAACTTTTATATGGCTCTCGAATAAATAATTTCACATGAAAACAAATAGAGGTTTATTAAATTAGGGACAAATTGAAGTCATCATGGGGAGGTCACTGTACTCACAAAAAGGCCATACTGTTACATCATTATTTGTGATCGATTAATAATACCAGGTTGACAGGTCAAACTGCATAAAGAAAACTACTTATTCTTATCTCATAAAGTATAATTACCACTTGCTGATACTCCTTGCCCATATAGTCAATCCCATTAAGCCAATGGCTATGGATGCCCACCACCACCATCTCAGCTCTGGAGAAAAATTGATCCCCCACTTCAATACCTAATTAATAAATACAACTGTTAGAATGAGAATGCATGATGTAGATTATGCAGTGTGTGTTGTTTTGGTCTATATCAACCAGCTTCAATCATATCTATCCATTTTCAGACGACTAGCACAAAAGTACATGCCCTATATGACCAGAGTTCAATAAAAGGAATACAAGATAGTGATGTTGGTTAACTAACTAGACTAGATCTGATCAGATGAGGATCTAGATTTAATAATCACTTAATTAACTGCATTGAACGAAAACGGGCCTCCATCCAACAAAAAGCAAAATCATACCTGGTATATGGCCAAGTCTTTTTATGGGGTTTAGAACAGTCTTGTCATTTAGCATCTGTTGTAGCCAACATAAAAGGATTAAGATCACTAATAAGTAACCCCCCAAATTTTGACAAATTGCTGAAAATAAAATTTTCCTTGACTTGACAAGGAAAAAAAAAATACTAGAATTGAAGCTTATCATGAAGAACAAACTAAAGGCTAGCATTTTTGAAAATTTGATTATTAGTGCACTTTAAAGAATGCCAACAAAAACTGCAAACAAAACCAACATTAATTTTCTAGTTTACAAGCACCCATTTGATTGAAGTCAAGTAAACGTTACCCCTAATTTTCCTAGTAGCTAAACTTAACTGTTTTTCAATTAGTGTGCAAGGTAAGCTACTAAGAAATAGATGCTACTTAAACTTAAGAATGAGCAAAGGTTCCATTAGAGATAATGGGCACAATAGCGAAATTTGATGGAATGTACTTCTTCAATTAAACAGCTCCAGTAGTTTGCCTAATTGAAGCAGTTTTAAACAAAATTGAATTTCATAACTTTAATGTCAAAAGAGCACCTTAGTAATTGCCTTTAAATCAGGTCGTCTTGATGCTTTCTTTTCATCCTCATCCTCTTTTTCTTCAGCCTTCTGCAGTTGAAAAAGAAAACACAAAGAGGGCCATGTATTTCAAGAAGAGGAAAAAACACATAATTATTGTAAGTTTGTAACATCTAGTTGACACAATCTCTTTATTTTATTTAACACTTTTCTTTAATTCATATGCGTGATTATGTTATTTAAGTTCCTAGGCTAAGGCCCTAAATCATTGAGGAATTGTTAGGGTTTCTAGACGGAGAAGAAGCACACAGAGCATTTCTGTAGTACAGAAATTCTCAATACTAACTACTTGGATAACATAAACATAATTAAAACGGAAGTTAAACTTGCAAACATAACCGTTGTATACAAGCTAATTATGAAACAGTGAGATCAGAGGCACGTGCAGGCGAATATTTTCAAGTGGTACATATCTTGAAAGAACAAAAGCCAGAAAATAAAATAGAACAAATATATGTGTTTTCGACCTTGGCGCCTTTCTTTTCTGCACGGGTTGCTGCTATTTCTTGCACTCTCCTTTGCTCCTCCTATAAACCATGAAATGAAAATAACATTTGTAAAAGATTTTAAGAACAAACAACTTCTAAATACTATATATACAGCTACATAGCAGCATAAGAGATATGAATGAGATTTGTAAATGCAACAAAATAATCATGCAGCAACCACCAGAAAAGACAAAAAAATAATAACCTGCACAAAATGAAGATAGTTACTTGTGAAACCTCGCAACGTCTCCTTCACCTTAGTTTTTGAGCTCTTTACAGTTACTGGTAATGGGTCAAGTAAACAACTTCCTTCAGACACATCCTCAGTAACCATCCCTACCAAAATGGGTTTCCTATGTGAGGAATTCAATTTAGGTTTGTTCTTTGGAGGTCCACTTTTCTTTGGAGAACCCTTCTTCTTCACCTTTTTAGGTTTGCCATTCTCAAGGTTTCTTTTCCCATTCTCTGTACCATCAGTAGCACTGGTAGCCTCTCCAGAACTTAACTTAGCCGTGGCAGAACTGGGACTGTTGGTGTGCGCAAGCAACCCAGCCTTTTTTTTAGGACTGGTGTTGGGACTTTGTTTCTGAGGTGCATCCTTTTTCTTAGGCCTGCCACGTTTTCTCGACTGGACAATTATGTCATGCATTGGTATGGTATCTGTATATAACGGTTTCTCTTTGCCAGTAAGCCTGGAGCTTCTACGCACCTCACTGGTGAGCAAAGGTGATACGTCAACTGTTGCCATCTATTTGTAAAAGAAGGAGAATTAAAAAAAAAAAAAAGCACAAGAATGCAATTAATCAGGCAACAGAATTTAAAAGCAAGAGAGAACAATACTAGCCTTATGTAAGCAACAGATATCAGATTTCAAACTTGACCCAAAAACTTAGCAAAGATTTTATGAGGCAACAATATACTCTAGTAGTCCCAAATTAACTCTAGAAAAATTTATAAAATACTATTTCAGTACCAGAAGTGCCTTCCCCAGACTCAACACTTTCCTCTTCTACTCCTAAATAAATCATTCAATCTTGCAAGTTTAACCTTGCAAGTTTAACCTTGCAAAATATGCTACTTTTTTACAAGTTTAACCAAATATTTTGGCATATTTTCCTGCAACACAAGGAATAAAACCTTTCCAGTCAGTAATTTATGATTGGAGGCCAAGATATAACTTGGAAGCATCTTTGAAGTTAAACTAGAGAAGTTTGAAACAGGAAATGTTGTGTCATGAAATCTGAACAAGAGGAAAACCAGACTTGTGAAGCAACATAGGGTTTTCAAGTTACTTAGATGCAGAAGCACATGATGTTTTTGCAGAGACGAAAAAATGTTGAAATTAAATTAAATACAAGGGGAGACAAGTGACGGCGCAAAAACTTGAAATAAAAACCTAAGTAAGAAGCGAATCTATTTAATTTAATAGTTGAAAAAGCCCCAAATGAGAATGTTTCTAATTCTTCGTAAGAGCAAAACAAATTAAAAGTGAGCAGTAGCAGCTAAGACCTAAGTTAAAAATACATTCGCATGTATTTACTGAGGCGAGAATAATGTATTATTTATAAACTATATCTTTTAAGGCCATTTCCTAGATTTCTGGGTTACATATCTTTCTTATCATCGGAGCAAATCCATGAAGAAAAAAGGGGAAAAGGAAAAATGTAACCCCGCACAGCTGAGAAAAAGGGATCAGAATAATGCATCTAAGGGGGGAAAAACAAAGAAAATAGAGTGGATTGGATTTAAGTGCGATGATTGCTTTCTATCTTCGTTGGTACCTTGAAGCGACGAGACGACGGGAGAAGCGAGTCCGAGGAAGAGGTGGTGTGGTTTGATTTTTGATTTTTGATTTTTGATTTTTGAGGTAAAGAGAAGGCGGGATGAGAGAGAAAGCGACTGCGAAAGAAGAAGGGAGAGAGTGAGTGAGTGGGTTTTAATTTTACTCAAAAAGACTCGAGACAGATCAAGAGAGAGTGAGGTCCGTCCAGTGAAAATTGTCAGATCAGAAATTGAATTGGCGGACAAGGCCAAAACAAATGCGGGAACTCGCCATTTTAGGTACCTCCAATCCTCTCCTGTAACATATCTCCACTCGACAATTATGGCCGTTAACTTTTTATCAAGATTCGTGTTTTCCGTGATGTAGTGCGTCCGAATGGATGGGATTAATGAGTTCGTACGTTCATTGCGTGAGAGGACAGATGAGAGCCATTCCGATTCCCAAATTTCAGGAATAGATGAACCCGCTTCACGCCGTATCTGCTGCACCACTACACATTGGAAAAGGGAAACCACCCTTGTGGTTGTGGACAATAATTGCAGACATTTTGCCTACGGAAACCACCCTTTTGGCGTTTTAGAAAAAAAATATTTGAATGAATCATTTTTTGTAGAGGAAATATTAACATACTACGGAGATTGTGGTAATTTAAGAGTCGTGACGCCAAATACTGGTCGTTTCTAATTATTGACAAGTCAAGTATTGATACTATTTGGACTGAATATGTATTAATTTTGTCTCAACCGATCAACGATACGAAACTGTTAATATTATGGCAAAATTGCGCCCATACCCTTCAAATCTTTCTTATCTTGATATTTACCCCTCTAATCTTTTAAATTTGTCTCATACCCTTGCATTCTTGACGTAACTAGATGTATACCCTTTTCAGCAATGTTAATTAATTTCTGGATATAAAAAACTGAATTCTATGCTTTATGACCAAATTGTCCCTCCCTAACCTCCTCTCCAGACCTATCAGCCGTAAGAGACCTTTCATCTTCCCGCTTATTTTATTTCCAAACGATATAATTCTGATATATGCTCTTTCCTTTCTAAATCTTTCCTAATTGTTAGATCGTGAAAATATATCTTTCCAATTCCACTTTATTATCACTCCGTTCTCCATCTCTATGCCAAGGAACCATGGATGCAAGAGAATCACATGAAGATTATTTTTCAGGACTTGTCATTCACCAATTGAATTCTCAAAATGACGTCTCCTTAACTAGTGAAGAACCGAATCAGAAATTGAAGGCAAGAAGAAAGGGTCAAGATAAAGCCCAAGATGATTTAAGGTAAAATTTCACATTGGTTTCTTCTACAGTGTGAATTGATATTCATATTGAATTATTTTCTTCATTACCGATGTGGGCTATTGGTAAAATCATGAAACATCAATTTTTGCTCCAGTAACGTGGGATGTGGTTGATTATTTTTTTTTTCTTTGATTAAATTTTCTAGCAAATAAATCTATTGGATTTGTGGTCCGTACATTAATTGGAGATAGTCTAAAGTACTGATGTTCAGCATGTACTAACAAGTATAAACATCAATGTGTTGAGTTAAAATGAGCCAATTATGGCTACTGAAACCAAGCGCCATACCTAAGCAAATCACAACAAATCAATACTGGTACCAATCCTTTCTTTCATGGTACCAAGCCTTTTTGGTGCTCCCGTTAAACAAAATCCTCCTCTAATAAATTTAACTCGGGGTTGACTTCTTCTTACTTCCCCAATGCTAAAGAACCCTCTATACACAAATCTGTCTCAAAACACCATTCGGTACCAGTACCGGTGAACTGTACCAGAACCGAGGTGGTCCCACCAAACCAAACTCTCTTGTAGCAAGTCGACCCAAGAAGCCTCTTCCCCACTCTTTTACGATGATAACAAATCTAATCTCATAATATGCCATGGCCAAATCGCCAGAATTGTTTATATCACGGTTGGAGTAATGTTTATATCTTTTATATCTCTTGCATAAAATTAGCCGGTAGATGAAAGGTCTGTAGAGGAGTTTGGGCAGGGGCAATTTGGTCATAAAGCATAAAATATAGTTTTTTATATTCAGAAATTAATTAACATTGCTGAAAAGGGTATACATCTAGTTACATCAAGAATGCAGGGGTATGAGACAAATTTAAAAGATTAGAGGGGTAAATATCAAGATAAGAAAGATTTGAAGGGTATGGGCCCAATTTTGCCTAATATTTATTGGGGAAAACAAACAAAATAATTTACATGCTCAATAATTACTTTAGTGACAGTGATAAATTTGTTTTCAGTAATGATCAAATGTACGCTAGTTTTCACTAGAAATGCAAATTAAATTCTAAAAAAAAAATTTTAAATAGTAATTGACATATCAATTTTGATGTTTACTCAGTTTACTTAAGGGAGGAATAATTCATCTATTCCTCGTTTATGTAACCAAACACTCTTTGCATAACATGGAATAAGGTGAAAGAACCTATACCATCAAAAGAGGTGATATAGTTAAGAGGGTGGCCCCACAAATGGAATAAGAAATAAAATAATATTATTTCAAACTATAATGACAAATAATATTATGATTACTAACACAAATAATAATTTATGCCATCACTCTACTTATTCCACAACCAAACACGGACTACATAACTTAACACAAAAAATTATGCTACATAATTTATTCCTCTGTCTATTCCTCAACGAAATGTCTCCCAAAATAATTGGACAGTTGGGTGGTAAAAATACAATTACAGAACTCACGCCACGTGTTTGTAAATGAATGGGCCAAAGGTGAGAATTTGAACACAACACTTGTTACGGTGTCCAAATAGAAGTTTTGAATAAAAACTTTTTAAGGATTTTGTTAGAAAAAGTGTGTGAGCCATGTTCCGAACGGACCGGTTTGCTGGGCAACCGGACAGTTCCATTGGAGTTGGGGTGGACCGTTCCAGATGGTTGGGGCGAACCGTTTCAGATGGCGGTTACAGATATGGAAAGTTAGTTTCTAGATCTGCTATTTATACCCCTCTAATTAACTGCGTCTCTAAGGTTGGAATCCGTGTCTTTTGAGATAACCACCATCTGAGAGAGACTAGAACTAGGGTTAAGATAGGGATGAGCCATCCTATTGCTTAGAGGGCAATAGAAAACACACGCACGAGTCGACCGGCACTTGGATTCGTGAAGGGTGACACCAAGCCCTTGCTTAAGATTGTGGTGTATCGGCTGCATACGAAGGAAGACTAGGCGTGCAGGAAGGGTTGCAGCAAAGCTCTGAGAAGAATCTAGGCAATCGATCAACTTTCGCTGCGGTACATTTAAATTCTATGCATGTATGATAGGTTAGATGTACATATAGGTCAAGGACCATCTAAAACCTTCACTGGTATCAGAGCCACAAGGTTCTTTTCGAAGTTATGGCACTGTTAAACCCCTAGAAACCGTGTATCTTGGTCGTTTTTATTTCTGTTTCTGACATGGTTGCTCTATAGAAACCCTAATTTTGATTTTAATCAGTTTTTGGCTATAGATCTCTCTATTGTTGATAGAACTAGTAGCAAATACTACAAACCAGTCAATTAGGGTAGAGCAACTGTAACTGGAAAAAAAATTGATTTCTGAGGAATTCCGTCGCTAGAAATACCAGAATCAGGGTTTCAGCAGTGTTCAGGGCGGACCGTTCCAGTAGTAGAACGGATCGTCCAGGAACTTTGTTGGCAGGACAGCATCACGGCTGGTCCGTTCTAAGCATTGGGGCGGACCGTTCCAGCAGTGGAACGGACCGTTCTGATTGTCTGACAGAACAGAAATATGTAAACTTAGGTTTTGACCTGACCAATTATGAATATACCAGTATGTCCAACATGGTTTCTGATTTATCCTCTAGATAACTCAGTGGTTATTGCATACATACTTGCATAGTTGAGTGATGGTAGGTCTATAGACCTCTCACAAATGGTGACATGCTTGAGTAGGCCTTTAAGGTTTCTAACTCGCATGTAGACCAAAAGCACACAAAAGGTGACTCTGGATTTTAAGATATGGATATCTTAACCAATGTCTGAATCTTGCGCCAACCGAGTTGATTGGGAGGTAGTGCACTTAGTTCATGAGATTGGATTAGTGGCCCTAGTTGTCATCTCTCGATCATCGTGGCTAGGTTGCATCATCTTTTGGATCGATTCAAGGATTGTGCGGTGAGGTATGTTAGATGTTATAACTTGGAGTTATATCATATGAATTGATGCTAACATGCACACATGTGATTTGGCATACAATCCAACTCTATCAAGGGGCGCCCAAAAGATATCATCACTCGTTAGATCTACTAATGAGGGACATACGATTTTCTTGATGAATATCTTTTCCCCGCATAATTCAAGACAACATAAATAAAGTCTGTATAGCAGCCCTTAGGGCTATACAAGAAAAAATATAACCTGCACAACCCATTTAATCCATCCAACCTGACCCGTATTTTAACGGGTTCAAACATTAATTGGATTGGGTCGGATTTTAATTTTACTAACCCGATTGTACCGGGTCGGATTCTAATTCAAGGTTTGATAACCCGGTTTGTACCTGACTCGCCTTACCTTATTAGGGAATGAGTGCTATTAGCAATATAATAATCACTAACCATCCTTTCAGTCAGCTAATCAAGCAGAAGATTTTCAAACATATCCAAACTTGCCATGTATTAATCAACAGAGTCGTTGTAATTAAATGTTGGTATATTGTAAATTAGGAAATATAAAATAGGAAAGTAGAAAACGGCACAGAGGTGTCACAGGCCTATAAACCCTATATATTCATGTAAAACTAAACTACTGAAACTTTTATTCAATAAAACAACAGATTTTTCAATTATTCTTTTTCTTGAAATTATATGTACCATATAAATCAATATTATCTATTAATTTTTTTTATTTAATTAGTATTGTTAATTTTATTTATGTAACATATAAATCATAACCCGTTTAACCCGGAAACCCGTAAAAATCCGTAGCTAAAAATTTATATGGGTTGGGTTGGATTACGGGTGGGTCAGCTAAAGAAAATTTTTAATCCGGTATAGCTAGGTTGGGTTGAAATATCGATAAAAAATTGCAAACCCACCCGTTGTACAGCCCTAGCAGCCTTTATCAGGAATCAACGTTAGACGATATTTATTGAACCTATCCTCATGTGGAAAAGTTGAACCATCTCAAATTTAGAATCAAACTCATATGAAATAAATAATGACACATAACACAAATCCATACATTTATTTCATTGGATCATGTCCTGTACTATGTTTTAATAACATACACATATGCAATTAAGTTGGTAACTCCTTACATATGATTTGTAGAACTTAATCATCACTTAACTTGCATACTAATCTTATATGATAATTAATGTTCCTTGTTAATTATCAAGATTATGGACAATTTAGATTTATTATTGTCATTCTAATGAATGATCCACAGATATCTACAATTCAGATTCTCAACCTGAATGATCTGTCAATAATAAACTCTAGAAACAAATTATCAAATATCATCAATAACATAAACTAAAATTAAGTCATTAAATATTGACTTCTAGGACACAACTCCAACATGATACCTGTGTGTTGTCTGAACATGAATTTGCTAGTAGACATTTAATTAGGGGCTATGGTTGTGAAACTGATACTTGGTTGATTATGCATGGATAATTAGTTTATTGTGTTTTTATTTCTTGTATTTGAATTATTAATTGATATGCTAGAACTGCATTAGGTAGATTTGGTATTTTTCCGTAAAGTTAAGGCCAAACTTGAATGATTGGAAGTTAAACCCAACCAAACCTAGGTTACTTCAATTGTATCAAACCAATAGATGGTCAACATTCGAAAGATAAGACCTAGATCAAGAACCAGAAATGGTGAAGTCTATCCCAATAAATGAAAGTTGAGAGAAATCATAGATCCAAGATATAAACTTGTAACACTTAAGCCAAGAAACGAAAGTTGAAACTTAGGTTTTATAAGAGATTAAGCAAATTGATTAATATTACTTGACCTGTTCGAAAGAAGGATTTAAGAAAAGTTAATTAAGCCATTGATCTGCACAACCCACAAATGACAACTAATAAGTTATGTATAATCATCGCCAGACTAGGAAGGCCGCTTGGATTACAAGCGGGTTGTCTGTACCAACTTAGAAACAAGCTGGCCGCCTGTAATCTTGTCAACTCAGGTTCACAAGCGGACCTCTTATGAAAGTGAGCGGGTAGCTTGTGACCAGAACTGAGTAAAGGAAATAACAACTTAAACCCCCTGAACTATATCTTTAAGCCCAACTTAAACCAGAACTGTTAATTTAGATTTGTTAATTTAGTTTAGTTTTAATAACAATTTAAATAATCTTTCCATTTGTATCCTAGCTTAATTAAAAAATTAGATTTAGTAAATAAATTGAATAGTTTGTTTCCTTGGATCGACCCCAAATACTCGACGAAAGTCGTAGGCTTGCGACCTAAATTGAGTGCATTTGGGTAATAAATATTAAAGCCTCTGAGACCACATCACTCACTTCAAGTCCTGTCACGATTTTGGAGCAAGTACATGCAGAACAGAGCCGGAGAGAAGTCCAAACGACCCATCTCTGTTGTGATTTCTTTAATGATTTGCAAAGAAACCTTGTTAGTTTGATTGATACACTGTAAAGGCTAAGTACTTTAGTTTAGGGGCAATGATAGTGAACCAATTTATTTAATTGCTAATTGAATTACTTAATTAGTTTAATGATTATCTTGTGATTTCTATCTTTTTGAGTTTATTTATTATGTAATTTTATGAATTACTTAGGTAGAACTGATTACACCCAATAGATTGAGGCCTTATCTAGTATGCTTGGTGACAATAATCTATACCCTAGTTTAATTCCTTGTCTTCAAGTTTCTATGTAAAAAAGATCTAAATATTGGTAGTTTGGACAAGAGGTAACATAGGTAAAATATCTTCCAATAAAACTTATATTTTGTTGTGCTTCAATCTTGTCTAGGATATTGATCCATTTTTTTTGGAACAAAGCTTGATGGCTTGGTTTACTGTACAACCTGAATGTTTAGAGGCAAAAATACAAACTGGGTCATAGTATGCGATATGTCTCGTATTTTTGTTAATTAATGTAGAGCACTGAACATCCAAAAGGCCAAGAACAGTTTGAAAAAATTCTCATGGGATTACTTAGGAGAATATTAGACACTAACAAGCGTGTCCATGAGGCTGCCTGCTCTGCTTTTGCTACTCTTGAATAGGTTATTTTTTCCTTTCTAAAAAAATTCCCTCAACTTTTGGGGAGGCGGAGAGGATCACACGCCCAAAGGCCAAAGCAATAACAAGGATCAAGCTGGAGTCTAGCAAAAAGTTTACTCCAAGGAACATTATTTGTTTGACAGTATGCTAAGTTGTGAACATACAACAGAGAATCCACTAGTTATATTTGGTGGATGCTTAGCAAAAAGCCATTTTAGTATTTTGTTTACAAATACAATAAAACTTAATTGTATCTTTTTAACTAATTTTTTGGAAAGACCAGTAATGGATTGGTATATGGAGAGGAATTCGTGCGGTTCATTTGTGCCTCTGTTGGTTCATTTGCTGGCAATGTTTCTGATATAAAGCAATCTCTCAGTTTAAGTTGAGGAAAATTAAAATTCACTTGAGCCTTAATTTAATCCATTTTTCTTATAATTACTCTCGGCAGTGATATAAATATATATATATGATATAGTATAAACTTGCTCAAGATATATTTTTAGTTTTTTATGACCATTGTAAATTTTAATTTACCATAACTTGATCTCTGATTCTTACTACTAATAATAATTATATTAATAATTCCATATATTTGATTCATGTCAACACATCTAACAAGAAAAAAAATGAATATTAATTTAATAAATTTTAGTTACTTGAGAAAAAAAAATTAATAACTTATTCACTACCTCTATTTCTAACCTCAACATACAATACCAAACAATATTTTCCAACCCCGGCTAGCACTAACCTTTCCCTGACTTCTAACTCCACTAACCTCAATCACTAATCTCAAAAATATATACTAGCCTCACTAACCTTTAGCTTCAACACTAGAATACAACAGCATGATAAAGCACAGATGAAGAATTAATGCCAAATCAGCCAATGATCAGAAAAGGAAAAGAGAAGAAAAGAAAAAATACAACACAAATGAAATCGAAATATTTATTATTTGAATGGTCAATGAATGCTAGGCTCACCGCATCAGAATAGAGAATTTGAAGATCACAATTCACAAGACAGCACAAAAGTAATACAGCATGCATGTTTAATTAAGCATGTTTAATTAAATAGGACGCAGTTGAATGGCCGCAATAAGAAGCCCTCTCTTTTCTTTATAGTCATCGGTTTCTTTCACGTACACCACCACCACTTGTTGATTTTGATCAGGATTGTTGCAGTGAAACTGCCCCAGCTTCAGCTCTCTCCATTTATTACCCTGCTCCGGCTCATACTGTTCACCCTCCCTTTCTTCGAACAACTCCGTGTCATCATCGCTTAATCTTTCCATAATTGGTTTTGTAAACACTTCCTTGTCGAATTCGTCAAAAGAAACAGCCTTATTATAATTTCTGAGAGCGTGGAAGATGAGATATGCAGCATATGTTGTGTTAGCTGAAAATCTATTTAGATTTATTGTGGCTTGAATCTCCACCCAGTAGTCTCCTACCAGATGCGCTGCCTCCTGGAACCTTATTATATATTAAGTACTAAATGCATTATTCAAAATTTTTAATTTCATAGCGAACCAAAATTTATTTATTTTTTTACATTTTTTAACTAATTTTTATATTTTTTAAAATTTCTTATTATTATTTCGTATCTCATCTACGACGACAATTATTAGAATTTTTTTTCATATCGTCGGGTACGAGCATCCTGGGCTCGCACCATTATGGCACCGTTTATGCCGAAACATTGTGACGTATTTTACGTCTCTGTTGGTTATATAATATATATATAGAGAGAGTTTTGCTACGGTGAGTCGCGACTCACAGAGGGTCTGTGAGTCGCGCTCAAAACTTCTAGATCTGGTTCAAAATGACCGATCCAAACCGTTCAATATGATCTCCCTATTGAAATATCCATGCAGACCAAATTTTATATTTTTTCGAAGATTTATATTTTTTTGAAATTTTAGAAATCGTTAATCTAATTAGTTCTGAACCGTTCAAAAACAGCAGTTTTTAAAAATTAGAAAAAATACTTAAAAATTTCAAAAAAATATAAATTTTGGTCTTCATGGAGATTTCAAAAGGGAGATCGTATTGAATTGCTTGGATCGATCATTTTGAACCAGATCTAGGAGTTTGAATCAGTATGCACCATATGCTCTCTCTCTCTCTATATATATATATATTCAGTCCAAATTTATGAAGGGACTCAGTTAAAATGCCAAAAAGATATGAAATTTAAACAGGTTGGGAGATAGAAAGGTACCATTGGTCACTTGTAGGAACCAAACGCCAACGTCTCCGATCATTATAATGCGTTATTCGTATTGATCTTGCACCAATCTCTACTACATTCCTGGGATTATTTAAGCGGCTTTTTGGGTCCCAGTCTGGAGTTAGGCCGCCGCTGTTCAGTAAAACAGGTGGACGCCGTGGTATCATTTGTTTCTTTGTTAATCTTAAGAGAAAGAAAGAAAACAAGTAGCAGAAGGCATATATATATATATAGCAGGTCTCAATTATGAATTACCCATCATCATCAGTTGCATCGTTGTTTCTTGGGGGTCTTCTGTTTCGTCCACAAGAAATCTGTTCCGGGCAAAACGGTGCTGGGCGCTGTGTTGAGAAACTAATTAATTAGCTAGCTATGCATATACTATTTTAATAACAAAGCACAAGTGAAAGCACGAGCAGCAGTACTATGAAACTAAAAGAATTTATATAAGTGGTATACGTACTGTTGAGTGTATATAAATACACACACACACACACTATTTAAATTAGAGGAGGAAGGAAATTCGTACCGACAATATGACGAAGATAATTATTACCAGAAGGCAAATACCGAGTTTATAGTACCACTTCAATTTGGACTTTAAAATTGTGACGATGTAGCTTCCTATTCCGCCAAGAGTTGAGGTAAGAAAGACGTTAAGTATCTCATTATCCATAAGGAACCAAGGTATGTAAATATTGTGACCGAGTACCGCAAAGCTAGAGAGTAAAAGAGAGACACCAAGACCTCTCTCGGTCAACGGACTAGATGTTCTTTCCAGACAGCTTGGCGCTAACGAATCCCAACAACTTGCACTATTTGACTATCATTTTTCGCTTTTCTTTTGGATCGACAACGGAATTTAAAACTGTCCACCACCCCACTTATTTCTGATTATTAATTAACAACATACAAACCAAAACCTCGATTGTTTGTTATATAATTTTTTACGCTCAATAACTGGTAGGCAAAAAAGAATTATTTTTATGCTTGTATATTTTTCATTGACTAGCGTTTCAAGTCTTCCCCTTACATTACATAGTTTGAGGGACTAGAATTCTTCTGTCTAACGAGTGCCCCGACCCATCCTATTTATTCTTTTAAATATGGTTCTTGAAATTTTAAATTTAAATTTAATGTGAAATATTTTATAAATTAAAAATGATTTTTTCAGGGTATTATATATAATAATATATTTTTATTAATTGTTATTGTCCTATTTTTTTTTTTAATAATCAGGGTATTATAGAGCCAGTAGACTGTCTTTTAAATTTTGTCATGCAGTATGTATGCAAATTGCACTTTTATATTTGCAGTATGTAAGCATTTAATAAATTACACTTTTATATTTACCCTTTTTTTCTAAGAAATTATTTTTATATTTTCATTGAAATGAAAATTATGTTGATGATTATCTTGTATAATATTTTCGATAATTAACACAATAATTATCACAATACAAACGGAAAATTTTCGAAACATTCTGTGTAATTTGTGTATGGTATGATATGTACCAAATTTAATTAACTTGAAATTCATTTTCCGTCGAGTAAATACCAGTAAAACTGAAACATGTATTCATTTTAACCGACTAAAGGGTTGTTATGTTTGTCAATATAGCCTTTTTCTTCTCACAAGAATTTATACCTAATGATTAAAATGCTATATTTTTGTGAATGGTAGATATGATGATATTATATGCATGTGTGACATTAATTGAATTTTGACTTTGACTGACTTTAGTTCTGAGTGCCAGAAAATTTTATTGAAAAGAAAATTAAAATTTTAATAATAGCATAAATAATATGAAGGTGGAAATTGGCATTTGATCCTGATCAATAGCCTTAGCAGCCTCTCTCCCTCCCTCTCCTTTATCCTCTTGAGGCAATTCCTATATAATTGGGTTAGCGCTTGGATTATGTGGTTTTTTTCGGTTTGTAACTTTGTATAGAAAAAGAAGGGGAGAGAGAGAGATAGAGGAAGGAGGTAGAGGCATCGTGGATCTAGGTATGAGTTTTTCCTTGAATTAATTTCAAGTTATGAACTTTAGTTGTGCCAATTTGAGTCCGGTGAAATTAATTAGGGTTTGCGAAAATTGGAACCACATCCTTAGCACCCAAAGATTTGGCTGTTCCAAACAGCCAAACTCTTTTTTTTTAATATTTCAACATTTTAAAATTTAAATATTGAATCCAAACCTTTGATCTTGTTTAATTTTACGGGCGATACGTTTTCATATAAATTTTATAAAATTTGGAATCGATTTGATACTTGATTAAGTGACTAAATTATGAACGTATTAGAATTAATCAGTGATAGTTAACCAGATTCGTTCATTTGTTAACCACTTGATCTAGTATCAAATCAACTCTAAATTTCATAAAACTTATATGAAAATGCATCGCCCGTAAAATTAAACATAATCAACGGTTTGGATTCAACATTTGAATTTCAAAATGTTGAAATATAAAAAAAAAAATGAAGTTTGGCTGTTTGGAACAACCAAAGAATGTGGATCCGTGAAAATTAGTGTTGAATCTGAAATTGGGAACTGTCCATTTTAGTGACTCTATGATTGAATGGTTTGGGATTGTTCTTTGTGTATTTACCCTTGATTTTATTATTGTTCTGTTGGAATTTTTAAGGAGATTCCTCAAAGCTAATATGTCAGGTACAATATTCTTGGATCTATTTTATGTTTGAAAAACTACTAGAAATATTGTGTGGTGATGTGCTGATATTACTTGTGCATGTGGGTTCTGTTTCCGATGCTGTGCTGGCCTGAAAAAAATCTTAGTACGGTGCCACAAAGCGGAGCTGATAACTGCAATCAAGCAGTCAAGCAATCAAGCAATCATATGCTAAAAACAGAAAAAAGCGCTGTCCAAAAAAAGGAAACACGTTCCTCTCTATCCGCTCAACCCTCACCCTGCTTCGCTCTCACCCCGCGTCGCTCTCACCCTGCCTCACCCCCTCAAGCGCATCCCTTCGTCCGCACATCCCTCTGTCCGCGCACCCTGCGTCACCCCCTCACCATGATTCCCTCACCCTGCGTCCCCTCTCCCCTCTTTCGTTTTCTCGCCTTCTTCCCTACTCTCGCCCCTCTTCTCTCCTCTCTCGCCTTCTCTCGTATCTCTCCTTTCCTTTCTCATCTCCTTCCCGTCGTCTCTTCTCTTGCTCTCGCCCCTCTTTTACGATGTATTAGATACTTCTTTATACTCATTATTTACTTCCTTGTAGTTATTTAGTTACTCCCAAACAATAGCAGAATCAGATTTGAATGTTATTTACTCCATTATGTATATTAGATACTCCCTTATACTAATTATTTACTCCCATGTAGCTATTTAATTACTCCCAAACAATAGCAGAATCAGATCTGAATATTATTTGCTCTCTTATATGTATTAAATACTCTCTTATACTAATTACTTACTCCCTTATAGTTACTTAATTACTCCCAAACAATGGCATAATCATATTTGAATGTTATTTACTCCCTTACATGTATTAGATACTCCCTTATATTAATTACTTACTCCCATATATTCATTATTTTCTCCCTTATAATTATTTATTTACTCCCAAACAGTAGCAGAATCAGATTAAAATACTCCCTCCTACTATTTTAGTTACTCCCATGTACTTGTTATATACTCCCCTCATAGTGTTTAATTACTCCCTAATAAAATTACACAAAAAGTTATTACTTACTCCCCTGTATTAGTTATTTACTCCTTTATAGTTATTTATTTACTCCCACACCGTAGCAGAATCTGATCGTCTTCTTTCTTTCTCTCTACTCGTAATGATGGAGAGAGGGAGAGATACGCGAGAGGAGGGAGGGAGAACGAGAAATTGAATGGAAGGAGAGAGGAGAATGGTGGAAGTGAGGAGAATAAGAACGAGAAATTGAATCAAAGGAGAGAGGAGAATGGCGGACGAGATGTGCTGAAAACATGAAGGAGAGAGGGGAGGAGGGACGAATCGCGCAAGGAGACAGAGGAGTAAGGTGTGCGTGAGGAGGAGGGATGAATCGCGCAAGGAGACCGAGGGGGTAAGGTCCGCGTGAGGGTGAGGGTCGCGACTCGGGCGTGAGGGTGAGGGTGAAGGTGAGGAAGTCGCGCGTCTGATTGCTTGATTGCGCGTGACTCTGATTGTAATAAGTAATTCCCGCCACGAAGTGCCGTCGGCTGTGAATGCAAAGAATCTGATCCTCACATAGCAGCTGAAGGACCATGGACCGACATCAGAGAGAAGTAGACGGGCCGACATCGGATGGACGAGAAATAGACGGGCCGGCATCTTACCAAAACCTCTGTTGTCTCCCTAACCGTCGTGGTGCTTGTCTAGGTGGCATATTGACACTAATTTCAAAAAATAATAAATTTACCAAAAAATACAAATTTGAGCACAACTCTACTTGACATATTGACTTAACTACACTATTGACTTGACTTGACATAATTTTGGTGCAAAACAATTATTTTTGTCTAAACAACCGGATTGGGTAAATTATAAGATAATTGGCTAATTTATCGGTTCAATAGTCTTAATAACAATCATTTCGGCTAAACAATCGGGGTGAATCTTATGAGTTATTTCTCTTTAATAGAATTTCATTTGTTCTCGAAAATGATGAAAAAGCTCATACATCAACATATTTATTTTTAAAAGAACTTAAATTTACTTTCATAAAAAAAATATGAAAATTAATTTGTTATTGGTCTTTAACTCTTTATTATCATAATAATAAATTTAATGTGAATATAATATGTTGTTTTCTATATATCAATATTTTGATATATATAGTACGTGATTCCATCTAAAATATTTCGAATTTCGCCTACAACAGATCGCCATATACAAGAAAAATGAAATCATCAAATAAATTAAGTTTTTTGGAATGGTCCATGCATGCTAGACTCAGTACCAGACTAGAAAATTTGAAGATCGCAAGAAGACACTCAGCACAGAGCAGATGTAATACAATTAAAAATCATGTTAAAATTAAATTAAATTAAATAGGCGCACTTGAACGCCCAAAACAATAAGCCCAGTCTTTTTGTTATAGTCATCGGTTTCCATGAGACAGACCACCGCCTCTCGATTGGTGCTCTCATTACAGCAAAGCCGCCCGAGCTCCAGCTCCATCCATCCATCTGGCCTCTCTACGGGCAATCGGGTGCCTTCATTAGGTGGCCTTTCCGCACTTGGTTTCAGGCACACGAGCTTCCGGAATCTGTCCAAAGAAACCGACGCGTTCTGTTCAACGCCGAGACCTTCTGAGCGCTCTGTTGTTTTGAAGATGAGATATGCAGCATAGTTTGTCCCAGGTGAAAGCTGGTTTAAATTTATTCTGGCATTTATCTCCAACCAATAGTCTTGCACTAGCTCTGCTGCCTCCTCTACCTCCGGGAACCTTATTATTCATTAATTAGTAAATGAATATCAAAGCCTAGTACTAACTTGGTACAGTAAGTGTCACGATTATAAATTAAGGAGTATATGCCTGCAAATATCTATTATGTTAAGAAAAGTAGAAAACAGAAAAAGTACAATTAGCAGATGGCAGGTCTAAAGTTCTCAACTATTATAAATTAATTACCTTTCGTCATTGAGAGATTCCCAAGTCCAATATTTTGGATTATCAGAATGCTCTATTTGTAAATCTCTTGCAAAAATCATTATGTCCCCTGCAGCTCGGCTGCTTGTGTTTCCAACATTTGGTGGCCTGCTTCTGTTTGTTAAGACAAGTGCAGGTGGTATGAGTTTCCATTTCTTCTTAAAATGGAGGAGGAACCAATTAATTAGCAGATAGCGGGTCTCAATATAATGATATATTAATTACCTTTCGCCATTTTCAGGAACCCCAGTCCTAATTGGTAGTGAGGTCCTGGCAGGAGAGCCTCTTCTTCTGTTCGACCAAAAATAATTCTGTCCCAGAGATAATATATCAAAGCAACAATAATTTCAAGCAATATATATGAGTGAACACAAGAATACAATTGAAGTAGTAGTGTGAGACCAGGGGTCGGCCAGTGTGTGTGTGGACATTTGATGTTGAGCACCTACTAATCTACTATACTATTAAGAAAGGAAAGACTTAAATTCGTACCAAGAACCATGTTGAAATTTGCTCCCAGAAAATTTTGACGAGGCAGGTTGCTATAGCGCCGGCAAGTGCGGTAAAAAGAACGCCAGCTACATAAGGCCAAATTCGCCGCATGCCGCTATCTGGATATAATATAAGATGCTTAATTTAGTCAAGTTAAACATCAAGTTCAAAGGAAACAATCGGCAAGACAAAGGAGGTATGTGTATTCCGATCCGATGTATATAAGAATTCTTGATCAGAACTCAGAAGTCAGTTTGGACTTTGGAGACGGGAGAACTGGAGAAGGAATGTAACAGATAGAACACACTAATACAGCGTGCTAAGAGAGCAAGACCCCGGCCAGATGGACATATTGAGGTCAACGGACTTGTTCTTCCAAGACTTAATTAATTCATTAACTAATAATTGGTGCCAACTGCCAAGGAATCCAAGCAAATTGCAACGTTTTACTATATCTTATTTCTTTTGAAATCGGTCCACCTGCCCGCTTATATATTCTATTAGAAAACTTAATTAGCTTGTTTTTATTATATAATTTTAAGAGCTAGCTATGTTTGTGATCAAAATTTGCTATGTAGGCAAAAAATAATTGACTTACTAGAAATGAAATGCAGAAACGATTGAAATGCTCAAATATATTCAGAATAATTTTCATTTTATATGCGTAATTACTATGTATAATAAATTTTTTTTGAATAAATAAGATATAAATCGTATTATAGACTGTATAGAGAGGTTAAATGTAGATTCATGTGATGAAATAACTTAGAAAGAAAGCAATAATGGTTGAAATGCTCAAATGATACTCAGAATATACATTCTTTGCACTTTATATGCATAATTACATGGTATAATCTAATCTTTTTGAATATGTAAAATCTGAATCATATTCTAGACCATATAGAGAGTTCAAAAGTTGATTATTGTGATAAAATGACTAAAAATGAATTCAGGAACGATTGAAATGCTCTAATGATACTCAGAATATGCATTATTTGCGCTTTATATGCATAATTACTATGTATAATCTAATCTTCTTGAATAAAAAAATATGAATCATATTCCAGACCGTATAGAGAGGTTAAATGAAGATTAATTTGATGAAATGACTTAGAATGAATGCAGAAATGGTCAAAATGCTCAAAATGATACTCAGAATCTGCATTATTTTCACTTTATAGGCATAATTACTTGGTATAATCCAATCTTTTTGAATAAGTAAGATCTTAATCGTATTTTAGACCATATAGAGAGTTTAAATGTAGATTATTTTGATGAAATGACTAAGAATGAATTCAGGAACAATTGACATAAAATGATACTCATAATATGTATTATATTCACTTTATAGGCGTATTAACGATGTATAATCCAATCTTTTTGAATAAGTAAGATCTGAATCATATTCTAGACCGTATAGAGACTTCAAATTTAGATTATTGTGATGAAATGACACAAAATGAATGCTTCTACTATTGAAATGTTCAAATGATACCCAGAATAAGCATTATTTGCACTTTATAGGCCTAATAACTATGTATAATCCAATCTTTTTGAATAAGTAAAATCTGAATTATATTATAGACCTAATAGAGAGTTTAAATGTTGATTTTTGTGTTGAAATGACTTAGAATGAATGCAGAAACCATTCAAATGCTCAAATGATACTTAGAATAAGCATTATTTTCATTTTATATGCGCAATTACTATGTATATTGTACAATCCAATCATTTCAAATGAATAAGATGTAAATCGTATTATAGATTGTATGGAGAGGTTAAATGTAGATTCTTGTGATCAAATAACTTAGAATGAAAACAGAAATGCTCAAATGATACTCAGAATCTGCATTATTTGCACTTTATATGCATAATTACATCGTATAATCTAATCTTTTTGAATATGTAAGATCCGAATTGTATTCTAGACCATATGGAGAGTTCAAATATTGATTATTGTGATAAAATGACAAAGAATTAATTCAGAAACGGTTGAAATGCACAAATGATACACAGAATATGCATTATTTGCGCTTTATATGCATAATTACTATGTATAATCTAATATTATTGAATAAAAAGGATATGAACCATATTCCAGATAGTATAAAGAATTTTAATGTAGATTATTGTAATGAAATGACTTAAAATGAATCCAGAAACGAGTGAAATGCTCAAATGATACTCAGAATTGCATTATTTGAGTTTTCAATGCGTAATTACTATGTATAATCTAATTTTTTTGAATAAATAAAAAATGAACCACATTCTAGACAGTATAAAGAGTTAAAATGTTCATAAATGTGATGAAATGACTTAGAATGAATCCAAAAACGATTGAAATGCTCAAATAATACTCAGAATTGTATTATTTGCACTTTATACGCGTAATTACTATGTACAATACAATATTTTTGAATAAATAAGATATGAACAATATTCTATACAGAATAAAGAGTTTAAATGCATATTATTGTGATGAAATGACTTAAAATAAATCCAGAAACAATTGAAATGCACAAATGATACTCAGAATTGCATTATTTGCGCTTTATATGTGTGATTATTATGTATAATCCAATATTTTCGAATAAATAAGAAATGAACCGTATTTTAGACAGTATAATGTGTTTAAATGTAGATTATTGTGATGAAATAACTTAGAATGAAATCCAGGAACGATTGAAATGCTCAAATGAAACTTAGAATTGTACTATTTGCGCTTCATAAGCGTAATTACTATGTATAATCAAATATTTTTGAATAAATAAAATATGAAACATATTCTGGACGACATAAAGAGTTCAAATTTTGATTATTGTAAAGAAATGACTTAGAACGAATCCAGAAATGATTGAAATGCTCAAATGATACTCAGAATTGCAATATTTACGCTTTATATGCGTAGTTACTATGTATAATCAAATTTTTTGGAATAAATAAGATATGAACCATATTCTAGACAGTATAAAGAGTTAAAATGTTCATAATTGTGATGAAATGACTCAGCATGAATCCAGAAACGATTGAAATGCTCAAATAATACTCAGAATTGCATTATTTGCGCTTTATACGCGTAATTACTATGTACAATATAATATTTTTGAATAAATAAAAAATGAACCATATTCTAGACAGTATAAAGAGTTAAAATGTTGATAATTTTAATGAAATGACTCAGAATGAATCCAGAAACGATTGAAATGCTCAAATAATACTCAGAATTGCATTATTGGCGCTTTATACACGTAATTACTATGTACAATACAATATTTTTGAATAAATAAGATATGAACAAAATTCTATACAGAATAAAGAGTTTAAATGTATATTATTGTGATGAAATGACTTAAAATAAATCCAGAAACGATTGAAATGCACAAATGATACTCAGAATTGCATTATTTGCGCTTTATATGTGTAATTATTATGTATAATCCAATCTCTTCGAATAAATAAGAAATGAATCATATTCTAGACAGTATAATGTGTTTCAATGAAGATTATTGTGATGAAATAACTTAGAATGAAATCCAGGAACGATTGAAATGCTCAAATGAAACTTAGAACTGTATTAGTTGCGCTTTACAAGCGTAATTACTATGTATAATCAAATCTTTTTGAATAAATAAAATATGAAACATATTCTGGACGACATAAAGAGTTAAAATGTTGATTATTGTAAAGAAATGACTTAGAATGAATCCAGAAATGATTGAAATGCTCAAATGATACTCAGAATTGCAATATTTGCGCTTTATATGCGTAATTACTACGTATAATCAAATATTTTGGAATAAATAAGGTATGAACCATATTCTAGACAGTATAAAGAGTTTAAATATTGATTATTGGGATGAAATGACTTAGAATGAATCCATAAACTATTGAAATGCTCAAATGATACAAGGAATTGCATTATTTGCGCATTTTATGTGTAATTACTATGTACAATCCAATCTTTTTGAATAAATAAGATATGAACCATATTCTAGACATCATAAAGAGTTTAAATGTATATTAATGTGATAAAAAGACTTAGAATGAATCTAGAAACGATTGAAATGCTCAAATGATACTCAGAATTGAATTATATGCACTTTATATGAGTAATTATTATCTATAATACAATCTTTTTCAATAAATAAGATATTGACCATATTCTAGACTGCATAAAGAGTTTAAATATAGATTACTGTGATGAAATGACCTTAAATGAATCCAGAAAGGATTGAAAAGTTCAAATGATACTCAGAATTGCATTATTTGTGCATTTCATGCTTAAATACTATCTACAATCCAATCTTTTTGATTAAATAAAATATAAACCATATTCTAGACAGCATAAAGAGTTTAAATGTAGATTAATGTGATGAAATAACTTAAAATGAATCCAGAAACGAATGAAATGCTCAAATGATACTCAGAATTGCATTATTTGCGCTTTATATACGTAATTACTATGTACAATCCAGTCTTTTTGAATAAATAAGATATGAACCAAATTCTAGACGGCATAAAGAGTTTAATTGTAGATTAATATGAAGAAAAAACTTAGAATTAATCCAGAAACGATTGAAATGCTCAAATGATACTCAGATTTCCAATATTTGCGCTTTATATGCGAAATCACTCCTTATAATCCAATCTTTTTGAATAAATAAGATATGAACTATATTCTAGATAGTATAATGTGTTTCAATGTAGATTATTGTGATTAAATGACATAAAATGAACCCAGAAACGATTGAAAAGAACAAATGATACTTAGAATTGCATTATTTGCAATTTATATGCGTAATTACTATGTATAATCCAATCTTTTTGAATAAATAAGATATGAACTATATTCAAAAAAGTATAAAGAGAATAAATGTAGATTATTGTAATGAAATGACTTCGAATGAATCCAGAAACGTTTGAAAGGCTCAAATGATACTCAGAATTGCATTATTTGCACTTTATATGCGTAAGTACTATGCATAATCCAATCTTTTTGAATAAATAAGATATGAACTATATTCAAGAAAGTATAAAGAGTTTAAATGTAGATTATTATGATGAAATAACTTCGAATGAATCCAGAAACGATTGAAATGCTCAGATGATACTCAGAATTGTATTATTTGCTCTTTATATGCGTAATTACTCATTATAATCCAATATTTATGAATAAATAAAATATGAAACAAATTCTGGACAGCATAAAGAGTATAAATGTAGATTATTGTGACGAAATGACTTAGAATGAATCCAGAAATGATTGCAAAGCTCAAATGATAATCAGAATTGCATTATTTGCGCTTTATATGCGTAATTAGTATGTATAAGACAATTTTTTTGAATAAATAACATATGAATGATATTCTAGACAGTATAGTGTGTTTCAATGTATATTATTGTGATTAAATGACCTAGAATAAACCAAGAAACGATTGAAATGCTCAAATGATACTCAGAATTGCATTATTTGCACTTTATATGCGTAAGTACTATGCATAATCCAATCTTTTTAGATAAATAAGATATGAACTATATTCAAGAAAGTATAAAGAGTTTAAATGTAGATTATTGTGGTGAAATGACTTCGAATGAATCCAGAAACGATTGAAATGCTCAAATGATACTCGGAATTGTATTATTTGCTCTTTATATGCGTAATTACTCTTTATAATCCAATATTTTTGAATAAATAAAATATGAAACATATTCTGGACAGCATAAGGAGTTAAAATATAGATTATTGTGATGAAATTACTCAGAAAGAATCCAGAAACGATTTAAATGCTCAAATGATACTCAGAATTGCATTATTTACGCTTTATATGCGTAATTACAATGTACAATCCAATCTTTTTGAATAAATAACATATGAACCATATTCTAGAGAGTCTAAGGAATTTAAATGTATATTAATGTGATGAAAAGAGTTAGAATGAATCCAGAAACGATTGAAATGCTAAAATAATACTGAGAATTGAATTATTTGCACTTTATATGCGTAAATACTATTTATAATACAATCTTTTTAAATAAATAAGATGTGAACAATATTCTAGAAAGCATAAATAATATAAATGTATATTATTGTGATGAAATGACTTAGAATGAATCCAGAAACGATTGCAAAGCTCAAATGATAATCAGAATTATATTTTTTGCGTTTTATACGCGTAATTACTATGTATAATCCAATCTTTTATATAAATAGGATATGAACCATCTTCTAGACAGCATAAATAGTTTAAATGTAGAATATTGTGATGTAATGGCTCAAAATGAATTCAGAAATGAATGAAATGCTCAAATGATACTCAGAATTGTATTATTTGTGCTTTATATACGTAATTACTAAGTACAATGCAATCTTTTTGAATAAATAAGATATGAACCATATTCTAGACAGCATAAAGTGTTTAAATATGGATTGATGAGATGAAAAGACGTAGAATGAATCCAGAAACGATTGAAATACTCAAATGATACTCAGATATGCAATATTTGCGCTTTATGTGCGTAATCACTATGTATAATCCAATCTTTTTGAATAAATAAGATATGGACCATATTCTAGACAGTATAAAGTGTTTCAATGAAGATTATTGTGATTAAATGACCTAGAATAAACCCAGAAACGATTGAAATACTATAATGATACTCAGAATTACATTATTTGCACTTTATATGCGTAAGGACAATGCATAATCCAATCTTTTTGAATAAATAAGATATGAACTATATTCAAGAAAGTATAAAGAGTTTAAATGTAGATTATTGTGATGAAATGACTTCGAATGAATCCAGAAACGATTGAAATGGTCAAATGATACTCAGATTTGTATTATTTGCTCTTTATATGCGTAATTACTATGTATAATCCAATCTTTTTGAATAAATAAAATATGAAACATTTGATAGACAGCATAAAGAGTATAAATGTAGATTATTGTGATGAAATGACTTAGAATGAATCGAGAAACGATTGCAAAGCTCAAATGATAATCAAAATTGCATTATTTGCGCTTTATATGCGTAATCACTATGTATAATCCAATCTTTTTGAATAAATAAGATGTGGACCATATTCTAGACAGTATAATGTGTTTCAATGTTGATTATTATGATTAAATGACCTAGAATAAACCCAGAAACGATTGAAATACTAAAATGATACTCAGAATTACATTATTTGCACTTTATATGTGTAAGTACTATGCATAATCCAATCTTTTTGAATAAATAAGATATGAACTATATTCAAGAAAGTATAAAGAGTTTAAATATAGATTATTGTGTTGAAATGACTTCGAATGAGTCCAGAACTATTTAAATGCTCAAATGATACTCAGAATTGTATTATTTGCTCTTTATATGCGTAATTACTCTTTATAATCTAATATTTTTGAATAAATAAAATATGAAGCATATTCTGGACAGCAGAAAGAGTTTAAATGTAGATTATTGTGATGAAATGACTCAGAATGAATCCAGAAAACATTTAAATGGTCAAATGATACTTAGAATTGCATTATTTGATCTTTATATGCGTAATTACTATGTACAATCCAATCTATTTGAATAAATTAGATATGAACCATATTCTAGACAGGATAAAGAGTTTAAATGTAGATTAATGTGAAGAAAAGAGTAAGAATGAATCCAGAAACGATTGAAATGCTCAAATCAACTCAGATTTGCAATATTTGCGTTTTATATGCGTAATCACTGTGTATAATCCATTCTTTTTGAATAAATAAGATATGAACTATATTCTAGACAGTATAATGTGTTTCAATGTAGATTATTGTCATTAAATGACAAAAAATGAACCCGAAAAAGAGTGAAATGCGCAAATGATACTCAGAATTGCATTATTTGCACTTTATATACGTAATTACTATGTATAATCCAATCTTTTTGAATAAATAAGATATGAACTATATTCAAGAAATTATAAAGAGTTTAAATGTAGATTATTGTGATGAAAGGACTTTGAATGAATCCATAAACGATTGAAATGGTCAAATGATACTCAGAATTGTATTATTTGCTCTTTATATGCGTAATTACTATGTATAATCCAATCTTTTTGAATAACTAAAATGTGAAACATATTCTGGACAGCATAAAGAGTATAAATGTAGATTATTGTGATGAAATGACTTAGAATGAATCCAGAAACGATTTCAAAGCTCAAATGATAATCAGAATTACATTATTTGCATTTTATATGCGTAATTACTTTGTATAATCCAATCTTTTATATAAATAGGATATGAACCATATTCTAGACAGCATAAAGAGTTTAAATGTTGAATATTGTGATGAAATGACTTAAAATGAATTCAGAAATGAATGAAATGCTCAAATGATATTCAGAATTGTATTATTTGCTCTTTATATGGGTAATTACTCTTTATAATCCAATATTTTTGAATAAATAAAATATGAAACATATTCTGGACTGTATAAGGAGTTAAAATATAGATTATTGTGATGAAATTACTCAGAAAGAATCCAGAAACGTTTTAAATGCTCAAATGATACTCAGAATTGCATTATTTACGCTTTATATGCGTAATTACTATGTACATTCCAATCTTTTTGAATAAATAACATATGAACCATATTCTAGAGAGTCTAAGGAATTTAAATGTATATTAATGTGATGAAAAGAGTTTGATTGAATCCAGAAACGATTGAAATGCTAAAATAATACTGAGAATTGAATTATTTGCACTTTATATGCGTAAATACTATTTATAATACAATCTTTTTAAATAAATAAGATGTGAACAATATTCTAGAAAGCATAAATAATATAAATGTATATTATTGTGATGAAATGACTTAGAATGAATCCAGAAACGATTGCAAAGCTCAAATGATAATCAGAATTACATTATTTGCGTTTTATACGCGTAATTACTATGTATAATCCAATCTTTTATATAAATAGGATATGAACCATCTTCTAGACATCATAAATAGTTTAAATGTAGAATATTGTGATGAAATGACTCAAAATGAATTCAGAAATGAATGAAATGCTCAAATGATACTCAGAATTGTATTATTTGTGCTTTATATACGTAATTACTATGTATAATACTATCTTTTTTAATAAATATGATATGAACCATATTCTAGACAGCATAAAGTGTTTAAATATGGATTGATGTGATGAAAAGACTTAGAATGAATCCAGAAACGATTGAAATGCTCAAATGATACTCAGATTTTCAATATTTGCGCTTTATATGCGTAATCACTATGTGTAATCCAATCTTTTTGCATAAATAAGATACGAACCATATTCTAGACAGTATAATGTGTTTCAATGTAGATTATTGTGATTAAAAGACAAAAAATGAACCCGGAAACGATTGAAATGCTCAAATGATACTCAGAATTGCATTATTTACATTTTATATGCGTAATTACTTTGTATAATCCAATCTTTTTGAATAAATAAGAAATGAACTATATTCTAGAAAGTTTAAAGAGTTTAAATCTAGATTATTGTGATGAAATGACTCAGAATAAAATCAGAAACAATTTAAATGCTCTAATGATACTCAGAATTGCATTATTAGATCTTTATATGCGTAATTACTATGTACAATCCAATCTTTTTGAATAAATAAGATATGAACCATATTCTAGACAGCATAAAGAGTTTAAATGTAGATTAATGTGAAGAAAAGAGTTAGAATGAATCCAGAAACGATTGAAATGCTCAAATGATTCTCAGATTTGCAATATTTGCGTTTTATATGCGTAATCACTGTGTATAATCCATTCTCTGTGAATAAATAAGATATGAACTATATTCTAGACAGTATTATGTGTTTCAATGTAGATTATTGTGATTAAATGACAAAAAATAAACCCGGAAACGATTGAAATGCGCAAATGATACTCAGAATTGCATTATTTGCACTTTATATGCGTAATTACTTTTTATAATCCAATCTTTTTGAATAAATAAGATATGAACTATATTCAAGAAAGTATAAAGAGTTTAAATGTAGATTATTGTGATGAAATTACTTCGAATGGATCCATAAACGATTGAAATGGTCAAATGATACTCAGAATTGTATTATTTGCTCTTTATATGCGTAATTACTATGTATAATCCAATCTTTTTGAATAACTAAAATGTGAAACATATTCTGGACATCATAAAGAGTATAAATGTAGATTATTGTGATGGAATGACTTAGAATGAATCCCGAAACGATTGCAAAGCTCAAATGATAATCAGAATTACATTATTTGCGTTTTATATGCGTAATTACTTTGTATAATCCAATCTTTTATATAAATAGGATATGAACCATCTTCTAGAAAGCATAAAGAGTTTAAATGTTGAATATTGTGATGAAATGACTCAAAATGAATTCAGAAATGAATGAAATGCTCAAATGATACTCAGAATTGTATTATTTGTGCTTTATATACGTAATTACTAAGTACAATGCAATCTTTTTGAATAAATAAGATATGAACCATATTCTAGACAGCATAAAGTGTTTAAATATGGATTGATGAGATGAAAAGACGTAGAATGAATCCAGAAACGATTGAAATACTCAAATGATACTCAGATTTGCAATATTTGCGCTTTATGTGCGTAATCACTATGTATAATCCAATCTTTTTGAATAAATAAGATATGGACCATATTCTAGACAGTATAATGTGTTTCAATGTAGATTATTGTGATTAAATGACCCAGAATAAATCCAGAAACGATTGAAATACTAAAATGATACTCAGAATTAGATTATTTACACTTTATATGCGTAAGTACTATGCATAATCCAATCTTTTTGTATAAATAAGATATGAACTATATTCAAGAAAGTATAAAGAGTTTAAATATAGATTATTGTGATGAAATGATTTCGAATGAGTCCAGAACGATTGAAATGCTCAAATGATACTCAGAATTGTATTATTTGCTCTTTATATGCGTAATTACTCTTTATAATCCAATATTTTTGAATAAATAAAATATGAAACATATACTGGATAGCATAAAGAGTTGAAATGTAGATTATTGTGATGAAATGACTCAGAATGAATCCGGAAACAATTTAAATGCTCAAATGATACTCAGAATTGTATTATTTGATATTTATATGCGTAATTACTATGTACAATCCAATCTTTTTGAATAAATTAGATATGAACCATATTCTAGACATCATAAAGAGTTTAAATGTAGATTAATGTGAAGAAAAGACTTAGAATGAATCCAGAAATGATTGAAATTTTCAAATGATACTCAGATTTGCAATATTTGCGCTTTATATGCGTAATCACTGTGTATAATACAATCTTTTTGAATAAATAAGATATGAACCATATTCTAGACAGTATAATGTGTTTCAAAGTAAATTGTTGTGATTAAATGACATAAAATGAACCCGGAAACGAATGAAATGCACAAATGATACTCAGAATTGCATTATTCGCACTTTATATGCGTAATTAGTATGTCTAATCCAATCTTTTTGAATAAATAAGATATGAACTATATTCAAGAAAGTATCAAGAGTTTAAATGTAGATTATTGTGATGAAATGAATTCGAATGAATCCAGAAACGATTGAAATGATCAAATATTACTCAGAATTGTATTATTTTATCTTTATATGCGTAATTACTATGTATAATCCAATTTTTTTGAATTAATATAATATGAAACATATTCTGGACAGCATAAAGAGTATAAATGTAGATTATTGTGATGAAATGACTTAGAATTAATCCAGAAATGATTGCAAAGCTCAAATGATAATCTGAATTGCAATATTTGCGCTTTATATGCGTAATCACTATGTATAATACAATCCTTTTGAATAAATAAGATATGAACCATATTCAAGACAGTATAATGTGTTTTGAATGTAGATTATTATGATTACATGACATAAAATGAACCCATTAACGATTGAAATGCTCAAATGATACTCAGAATTGTATTATTTGCTCTTTATATGTGTAATTATTTTGTATAATACAATCTTTTTGAATAAATAAGATACGAACTATATTCAAGAAAGTATAAAGAGTTTAAATGTAGTTTATTGTCATGAAATGAATTCGAATGAATCCAGAAACGACTGAAATGGTCAAATGATACCCAGAATTGTATTATTTGCTCTTTATATGCGTAATTACTTCGTATAATCCAATTTTTTTGAATAAATAAAATATGAAACATATTCTGGACAGAATAAAGAGTATAAATGTAGATTATTGTGATAAAATGACATAGAATGAATCCAGAAACGATTGGAAAGCTCAAATGATGATCAGAATTGCATTATTTGCTCTTTATATGCGTAATCACTATGTATAATCCAATCTTTTTGAATAAATAAGAGATGAACCATATTCTAGACAGTATAATGTGTTTCAATGTAGATTATTGTGATTAAATGATATAAAATGAACCCAGAAACGATTCAAATGCAAAAATGATACTAAGAATTGCATTATTTGCACTTTATATGCATAATTACTATGTATAATCCAATCTTTTTGAATAAATAAGATGTGAACTATATTCAAGAAAGTATAAAGAGTTTAAATGTTGATTATTGTGATGAAATGACTTCGAATGAATCCAGAAACGATTGAAATGGTCAAATGATACTCAGAATTGTATTATTTGCTCTTTATATGCGTAATTACTATGTACAATCCAATCTTTTTGAATAAATTAGATATGAACCATATTCTAGATAGCATAAAGAGTTTAAATGTAGATTAATGTGAAGAAAAGACTTAGAATGAATCCAGAAACGATTGAAATGCTCAAATGATACTCAGATTTGCAATATTTGCGCTTTATATGCGTAATCACTGTGTATAATCCAATCTTTTTGAATAAATAAGATATGAACCATATTCTTGACAGTATAATGTGTTGCAATGTAGATTATTGTGATTAAATGAAATAAAATGAACCCGGAAACGATTGAAATGCTCAAATGATACACAGAATTGCATTATTTACATTTTATATGCATAATTAGTATGTATAATCCAATCTTTTTGAATAAATAAGATATGAACTATATTCAAGAAAGTATAAAGAGTTTAAATATAAATTATTGTGAATAAATGTCTTCGTATGAATCCAGAAACGATTGAAATGCTCAAATGATACTCAGAATTGCATTATTTGCATTTTATGTGCGTAAGTACTATGCATAATCCAATCTTTTTGAATAAATAAGATGTGAACTATATTCAAGAAAGTATAAAGAGTTTAAATGTTGATTATTGTGATGAAATGACTTCGAATGAATCCAGAAACGATTGAAATGGTCAAATGATACTCAGAATTGTATTATTTGCTCTTTATATGCGTAATTACTATGTACAATCTCCAATCTTTTTGAATAAATTAGATATGAACCATATTCTAGATAGCATAGAGAGTTTAAATGTAGATTAATGTGAAGAAAAGACTTAGAATGAATCCAGAAACGATTGAAATGCTCAAATGATACTCAGATTTGCAATATTTGCGCTTTATATGCGTAATCATTGTGTATAATCCAATCTTTTTGAATAAATAAGATATGAACCATATTCTTGACAGTATAATGTGTTGCAATGTAGATTATTGTGATTAAATGAAATAAAATGAACCCGGAAACGATTGAAATGCTCAAATGATACACAGAATTGCATTATTTGCATTTTATATGCATAATTAGTATGTATAATCCAATCTTTTTGAATAAATAAGATATGAACTATATTCAAGAAAGTATAAAGAGTTTAAATATAAATTATTGTGAATAAATGTCTTCGTATGAATCCAGAAACGATTGAAATGCTCAAATGATACTCAGAATTGCATTATTTGCATTTTATGTGCGTAAGTACTATGCATAATCCAATCTTTTTGAATAAATAAGATATGAACTATATTCAAGAAAGTACAAAAAGTTTAAATGTAGATTAATTTGATAAAAAGACTTAGAATGAATCTAGAAACTATTGAAATGCTCAAATGATACTCAGAATTGAATTATATGCACTTTATATGAGTAATTATTATCTATAATACAATCTTTTTCAATAAGTAAGATATGGACCATATTCTAGAAAGAATAAATAATTTAAATGTATATTATTGCGATGAAAAGACTTAAAATGAATCCAGAAACTATTGAAACGCTCAAATGATACACGGAAGTGCATTATTTGTGCTTTATATGCGTAATTACTATGTATAATCCAATCCTTTATATAAATAGGATATGAACCATCTTCTAGACAGCATGAAGAGTTTAAATGTAGAATATTGTGTTGAAATGACTTAACATGAATTCAGAAATGAATGAAATGCTCAAATGATACTCAGAATTGTATTATTTGTGCTATATATATGTAATTACTATGTACAATCCAATCTTTTTGAAAAAATAAGATATGAACCATAATCTAGACAGCATAAAGTGTTTAAAAATGGATTGATGTGATGAAAAAACTTAGAATGAATCCAGAAACGATTGAAATGCTCAAATGATACGCAGATTTGCAATATTTGCGCTTTATATGCGTAATCACTATGTATAATCCAATCTTTTTAAATAAATAAGATATGAACCATATTCTAGACAATATAATGTGTTTGAATGTAGATTATTATGATTACATGACATAAAATTAACCCATAAACGATTGAAATGCTCAAATGATACTCAGAATTGCATTATTTGCATTTTATATGCGTAATTACTATGTATAATCCAATCTTTTTGAATAAATAAGATATGAACTATATTCAAGAAAGTATAAAGAGTTTAAATGTAGATTATTGTGATGAAATGACTTCGAATGAATCCAGAAACGATTGAAATGGTCAAATGATACTCAGAATTGTATTATTTGCTCTTTATATGCGTAATTACTATGTATAATCCAATCTTTTTGAATAAATAAAATATGAAACATATTCTAGACAGCATAAAGAGTATAAATGTAGATTATTAAAATGAAATGACATAGAATGAATCCAGAAACGATTGCAAAGCTCAAATGGTAATCAGAATTGCATTATTTGCGCTTTATATGCGTAATTACTTTGTACAGTCCAATCTTTTGGAATAAATAAGATATGAATTATATTCTAGACAGTATAATGTATTTCAATGTAGATTATTGTGATTAAATGACCTAGAATAAACCCAGAAATGATTGAAATACTAAAATGATACTCAGAATTAGATTATTTGCACTTTATATGCGTAAGTACTGTGCATAATCCAATCTTTTTGAATAAATAAGATATGAACTATATTCAAGAAAGTATAAAGAGTTTAAATGTAGATTATTATGATGAAATAACTTCGAATGAATCCAGAAACGATTGAAATGCTCAGATGATACTCAGAATTGTATTATTTGCTCTTTATATGCGTAATTACTCTTTATAATCCAATATTTATGAATAAATAAATTATGAAACAAATTCTGGACAGCATAAAGAGTATAAATTTAGATTATTGTGACGAAATGACTTAGAATGAATCCAGAAATGATTGCAAAGCTCAAATGATAATCAGAATTGCATTATTTGCGCTTTATATGCGTAATTAGTATGTATAATACAATTTTTTTGAATAAATAACATATGAATGATATTCTAGACAGTATAGTGTGTTTCAATGTATATTATTGTGATTAAATGACCTAGAATAAACCAAGAAACGATTGAAATGCTCAAATGATACTCAGAATTGCATTATTTGCACTTTATATGCGTAAGTACTATGCATAATCCAATCTTTTTAGATAAATAAGATATGAACTATATTCAAGAAAGTATAAAGAGTTTAAATGTAGATTATTGTGGTGAAATGACTTCGAATGAATCCAGAAACGATTGAAATGCTCAAATGATACTCGGAATTGTATTATTTGCTCTTTATATGCGTAATTACTCTTTATAATCCAATATTTTTGAATAAATAAAATATGAAACATATTCTGGACAGCATAAGGAGTTAAAATATAGATTATTGTGATGAAATTACTCAGAAAGAATCCAGAAATGATTTAAATGCTCAAATGATACTCAGAATTGCATTATTTACGCTTTATATGCGTAATTACTATGTACATACCAATCTTTTTGAATAAATAACATATGAACCATATTCTAGAGAGTCTAAGGAATTTAAATGTATATTAATGTGATGAAAAGAGTTAGAATGAATCCAGAAACGATTGAAATGCTAAAATAATACTGAGAATTGAATTATTTGCACTTTATATGCGTAAATACTATTTATAATACAATCTTTTTAAATAAATAAGATGTGAAAAATATTCTAGAAAGCATAAATAATATAAATGTATATTATTGTGATGAAATGACTTAGAATGAATCCAGAAACGATTGCAAAGCTCAAATAATACTCAGAATTGCATTATTTGCGATTTATATGCGTAATTACTATGTATAAACCAATCCTTTTGAATAAATAAGATATGGACCATATTCTAGACAGTATAATGTGTTTCAATGTAAATTATTGTGATTAAATGACAAAAAATGAACCCGAAAAAGAGTGAAATGCGCAAATGATACTCAGAATTGCATTATTTGCACTTTATATACGTAATTACTATATATAATCCAATCTTTTTGAATAAATAAGACATGAACTATATTCAAGAAAGTATAAAGAGTTTAAATGTAGATTATTGTGATGAAAGGACTTCGAATGAATCCATAAACGATTGAAATGATCAAATGATACTCAGAATTGTATCATTTGCACTTTATATGCGTAATTACTATGTATAATACAATCTTTTTGAATAACTAAAATGTGAAACATATTCTGGACAGCATAAAGAGTATAAATGTAGATTATTGTGATTAAATGACTTAGAATGAATCCAGAAACGATTTCAAAGCTCAAATGATAATCAGAATTACATTATTTGCATTTTATATGCGTAATTACTTTGTATAATCCAATCTTTTATATAAATAGGATATGAACCATATTCTAGACAGCATAAAGAGTTTAAATGTTGAATATTGTGATGAAATGACTTAAAATGAATTCAGAAATGAATGAAATGCTCAAATGATACTCAGAATTGTATTATTTGTGCTTTATATACGTAATTACTAAGTACAATGCAATCTTTTTGAATAAATAAGATATGAACCATATTCTAGACAGCATAAAGTGTTTAAATATGGATTGATGAGATGAAAAGACGTAGAATGAATCCAGAAACGATTGAAATACTCAAATGATACTCAGATTTGCAATATTTGCGCTTTATGTGCGTAATCACTATGTATAATCAAATCTTTTTGAATAAATAAGATATGGACCATATTCTAGACAGTATAATGTGTTTCAATGTAGATTATTGTGATTAAATGACCTAGAATAAATCCAGAAACGATTGAAATACTAAAATGATACTCAGAATTAGATTATTTGCACTTTATATGCGTAAGTACTATACATAATCCAATCTTTTTGTATAAATAAGATATGAACTATACTCAAGAAAGTATAAAGAGTTTAAATATAGATTATTGTGATGAAATGATTTCGAATGAGTCCAGAACGATTGAAATGCTCAAATGATATTCAGAATTGTATTATTTGCTCTTTATATGCGTAATTACTCTTTATAATCCAATATTTTTGAATAAATAAAATATGAAACATATACTGGACAGCATAAAGAGTTGAAATGTAGATTATTGTGATGAAATGACTCAGAATGAATCCGGAAACAATTTAAATGCTCAAATGATACTCAGAATTGTATTATTTGATATTTATATGCGTAATTACTATGTACAATCCAATCTTTTTGAATAAATTAGATATGAACCATATTCTAGACATCATAAAGATTTTAAATGTAGATTAATGTGAAGAAAAGAGTTAGAATCAATCCAGAAATGATTGAAAAGCTTAAATCATACTCAGATTTGCAATATTTGCGTTTTATATGCGTAATCACTGTGTATAATCCAATCTTTTTGAATAAATAAGATATGAACCATATTCTAGACAGTATAATGTGTTTCAATGTAGATTATTGTGATTAAAGGACAAAAAATGAACCCAGAAACGATTGAAATGCTCAAATGATACTCAGAATTGCATTATTCGCAATTTATATGCGTAATTACTATGTATAATCCAATCTTTTTGAATAAATAAGATATGAACAATATTCTAGAAAGTATAAAGAGTTTAAATCTAGATTATTGTGATGAAATGACTTCGAATGAATCCAGAAACGATTGAAATGGTCAAATGATACTAAGAATTATATTATTAGCTCTTTATATGCGTAATTACTATGTATAATCCAATCTTTTTGAATAAATAAAATATGAAACATATGATAGACAGCATAAAGATTATAAATGTAGATTATTGTGATGAAATGACTTAGAATGAATCGAGAAACGATTGCACAGCTCAAATGATAATAAAAATTACATTATTTGCGCTTTATATGCGTAATCACTATGTATAATCCAATCTTTTTGAATAAATAAGATGTGGACCATATTCTAGACAGTATAATGTGTTTCATTGTTGATTATTGTGATTAAATGACCTAGAATAAACCCAGAAACGATTGAAATACTAAAATGATACTCAGAATTACATTATTTGCACTTTATATGCGTAAGTACTATGCATAATCCAATCTTTTTGAATAAATAAGATATGAACTATATTCAAGAAAGTATAAAGAGTTTAAATATAGATTATTGTGATGAAATTACTTCGAATGAGTCCAGAACTATTGAAATGCTCAAATGATACTCAGAATTGTATTATTTGCACTTTATATGCGTAATTACTCTTTATAATCTAATATTTTTGAATAAATAAAATATGAAGCATATTCTGGACAGCAGAAAGAGTTTAAATGTAGATTATTGTGATTAAATGACTCAGAATGAATCCAGAAAACATTTAAATGGTCAAATGATACTTAGAATTGCATTATTTGATCTTTATATGCGTAATTACAATGTACAATCCAATCTATTTGAATAAATTAGATATGAACCATATTCTAGACAGGATAAAGAGTTTAAATGTAAATTAATGTGAAGAAAAGAGTTAGAATGAATCCAGAAACGATTGAAATGCTCAAATGATACTCAGATTTGCAATATTTGCGTTTTATATGCGTAATCACTTTGAATAATCCAATCTTTTTGAATAAATAAGATATTACCATATTCTAGACAGTATAATGCGTTTCAATGCAGATTATTGTGATTAAATGACAAAAAATGAACCCGGAAACGATTGAAATGCTCAAATGATACACAGAATTGTATTATTTGCACTTTATATGCGTAATTACTATGTATAATCCAATCTTTTTGAATAAATAAGATGTGAACTATATTCAAGAAAGTGTAAATAGTTTAAATGTAGATTATTGTGATGAAATGACTTCGAATAAATCCAGAAACGATTGAAATTGTCAAACGATACTCAGAATTGCATTATTGGCCCTTTATATGCGTAATTACAATGCATAATCCAATCTTTTTGAATAAATAAAATATCAAACATATTCTGGACAGCATAAAGAGTATAAAGGTAGATTATTGTGATGAAATGACTTAGAATGAACCCAGAAACGATTGCAAAGCTCAAATGATAATCAAAATTGCATTATTTGCGCTTTATATGCGTAATTACTATGTATAAACCAATCTTTTTGAATAAATAAGATATGAATGATATTCTAGACAGTAAAATGTGTTTCAATGTAGATTATTGTGATGAAATGACCTAGAATAAATCCAGAAACGATTGAAGTGCTCAAATGATACTCAGAATTGCATTATTTGCACTTTATATGCGTAATTACTATGTCTAATCCAATCTTTTTTAATAAATAAGATTTGAACTATATTCAAGAAAGTATAAAGAGTTTAAATGTAGATTATTGTGATGAAATGACTTCGAATGAATCCAGAAACGATTGAAATGGTCAAATGATACTCAGAATTGTATTATTTGCTCTTTATATGGGTAATTACTATGTATAATCCAATCTTTTTGAATAAATAAAATATGAAACATATTCTGGACAGCATAAAGAGTATAAATGTAGATTATTGTGATGAAATAACTTAGAATGAATCCAGAAACGATTGCAAAGCTCAAATGATAATCAAAATTGCATTATTTGCACTTTATATGCGTAATCACTATGTATAATCCAATCTTTTTGAATAAATAAGATATGGACTATATTCTAGACAGTATAATGTGTTTCAATGTAGATTATTGTGATTAAATGACCTAGAATAAACCCAGAAACGATTGAAATACTAAAATGATACTCAGAATTAGATTATTTGCACTTTATATGCGTAAGTACTATGCATAATCCAATCTTTTTGTATAAATAAGATATGAACTATATTCAATAAAGTATAAAGAGTTTAAATATAGATTATTGTGATGAAATGACTTCGAATGAGTCCAGAACGATTGAAATGCTCACATGATACTCAGAATTGTATTATTCGCTCTTTATATGCGTAATTACTCTTTATAATCCAATATTTTTGAATAAATAAAATATGAAACATATACTGGACAGCATAAAGAGTTGAAATGTAGATTATTGTGATGAAATGACTCAGAATGAATCCGGAAACAATTTAAATGCTCAAATGATACTCAGAATTGTATTATTTGATATTTATATGCGTAATTACTATGTACAATCCAATCTTTTTGAATAAATTAGATATGAACCATATTCTAGACATCATAAAGAGTTTAAATGTAGATTCATGTGAAGAAAAGACTTAGAATGAATCCATAAACGATTGAAATTTTCAAATGATACTCAGATTTGCAATATTTGCGTTTTATATGCGTAATCACTGTGTATAATACAATCTTTTTGAATAAATAAGATATGAACCATATTCTAGACAGTATAATGTGTTTCAAAGTAGATTGTTGTGATTAAATGACATAAAATGAACCCGGAAACGAATGAAATGCTCAAATGATACTCAGAATTGCATTATTTGCACTTTATATGCGTAATTACTATGTCTAATCCAATCTTTTTTAATAAATAAGATTTGAACTATATTCAAGAAAGTATAAAGAGTTTAAATGTAGATTATTGTGATGAAATGACTTCGAATGAATCCAGAAACGATTGAAATGGTCAAATGATACTCAGAATTGTATTATTTGCTCTTTATATGCGTAATTACTATGTATAATCCAATCTTTTTGAATAAATAAAATATGAAACATATTCTGGACAGCATAAAGAGTATAAATGTAGATTATTGTGATGAAATAACTTAGAATGAATCCAGAAACGATTGCAAAGCTCAAATGATAATCAAAATTGCATTATTTGCACTTTATATGCGTAATCACTATGTATAATCCAATCTTTTTGAATAAATAAGATATGGACTATATTCTAGACAGTATAATGTGTTTCAATGTAGATTATTGTGATTAAATGACCTAGAATAAACCCAGAAACGATTGAAATACTAAAATGATACTCAGAATTAGATTATTTGCACTTTATATGCGTAAGTACTATGCATAATCCAATCTTTTTGTATAAATAAGATATGAACTATATTCAATAAAGTATAAAGAGTTTAAATATAGATTATTGTGATGAAATGACTTCGAATGAGTCCAGAACGATTGAAATGCTCACATGATACTCAGAATTGTATTATTCGCTCTTTATATGCGTAATTACTCTTTATAATCCAATATTTTTGAATAAATAAAATATGAAACATATACTGGACAGCATAAAGAGTTGAAATGTAGATTATTGTGATGAAATGACTCAGAATGAATCCGGAAACAATTTAAATGCTCAAATGATACTCAGAATTGTATTATTTGATATTTATATGCGTAATTACTATGTACAATCCAATCTTTTTGAATAAATTAGATATGAACCATATTCTAGACATCATAAAGAGTTTAAAATGTAGATTCATGTGAAGAAAAGACTTAGAATGAATCCATAAACGATTGAAATTTTCAAATGATACTCAGATTTGCAATATTTGCGTTTTATATGCGTAATCACTGTGTATAATACAATCTTTTTGAATAAATAAGATATGAACCATATTCTAGACAGTATAATGTGTTTCAAAGTAGATTGTTGTGATTAAATGACATAAAATGAACCCGGAAACGAATGAAATGCTCAAATGATACTCAGAATTGCATTATTTGCACTTTATATGCGTAATTAGTATGTCTAATCCAATCTTTTTGAATAAATAAGATATGAACTATATTCAAGAAAGTATCAAGAGTTTAAATGTAGATTATTGTGTTGAAATGAATTCGAATGAATCCAGAAACGATTGAAATGGTCAAATATTACTCAGAATTGTATTATTTGCTCTTTATATGCGTAATTACTTCGTATAATCCAATTTTTTTGAATAAATAAAATATGAAACATATTCTGGACAGAATAAAGAGTACAAATGTAGATTATTGTGATAAAATGACATAGAATGAATCCAGAAACGATTGGAAAGCTCAAATGATCATCAGAATTGCATTATTTGCTCTTTATATGCGTAATCACTATGTATAATCCAATCTTTTTGAATAAATAAGACATGAACCATATTCTAGACAGTATAATGTGTTTCAATGTAGATTATTGTGATTAAATGATATAAAATGAACCCAGAAACGATTCAAATGCTCAAATGATACTAAGAATTGCATTATTTGCACTTTATATGCGTAATTACTATGTATAATCCAATCTTTTTGAATAAATAAGATGTGAACTATATTCAAGAAAGTATAAAGAGTTTAAATGTAGATTATTGTGATGAAATGACTTCGAATGAATCCAGAAACGATTGAAATGGTCAAATGATACTCAGAATTGTATTATTTGCTCTTTATATGCGTAATTACTATGTAAAATCCAATCTTTTTGAATAAATTAGATATGAACCATATTCTAGATAGCATAAAGAGTTTTAATGTAGATTAATGTGAAGAAAAGAGTTAGAATGAATCCACAAACGATTGAAATGCTCAAATGATACTCAGATTTGCAATATTTGCGTTTTATATGCGTAATCACTGTGTATAATCCATTCTTTTTGAATAAATAAGATATGAACTATATTCTAGACAGTATAATGTGTTTCAATGTAGATTATTGTGATTAAATGACATAAAATGAACCCGGAAACGATTGAAATGCGCAAATGATACTCAGAATTGCATTATTTGCAATTTATATGCGTAATTACAATGTATAATCCAATCTTTTTGAATAAATAAGATATGAACTATATTCAAGAAAGTATAAAGAGTTTAAATGTTGATTATTGTGATGAAATGACTTCGAATGAATCCAGAAACGATTGAAATGGTCAAATGATACTCAGAATTGTATTATTTGCTCTTTATATGCGTAATTATTATGTATAATCTAATCTCATTGAATAAATAAAATATGAAACATATTCTCGACAGCATAAAGAGTATAAATGTAGATTATTGTGATGAAATGACTTAGAATGAATCCAGAAACGATTGCAAAGCTCAAATGACAATCAGAATTGCATTATTTGCGCTTTATATGCGTAATTACTATGTATAATCCAATCTTATTGAATAAACAAGATATGAAAGATATTCTATACAGCATAGAGAGTTTCAATGTAGATTAATGTGATTAAATGACCTAGAATGAATCCAGAAACGATTCAAATGCTCAAATGATACTCAGAATTGCATTTTTTGCAATTTATATGCCTAAGTACTATGCATAATCCAATCTTTTTGAATAAATAAGATATGAACTATATTCAAGAAAGTATAAAGAGTTTAAATGTAGATTATTGTGATAAATGACTTCGAATGAATCCAGAAACGATTGAAATGGTCAAATGATACTCAGAATTGTATTATTTGCTCTTTATATGCGTAATTACTCTTTACAATTCCAATATTTTTGAATAATTAAAATATGAAAACATATTCTGGACAGCAATAAGAAGTTTAAATGTAGATTATTGTGATTAAATGGACTCATAATAAATCCAGAAACAATTTAAATGTTCAAATGATACTCAGAATTGCATTATTTGATCTTTATATGCGTAATTAATATGTACAATCCAATCTTTTTAAATAAATAAGTTATGAAAGATAGTTTAGGACAGCACAAAGAGTTTTAAATGTAGATTAATGTGAAGAAAAGACTTAGAATGAATCCGGAAACGATTCAAATGCTCAAATGATACTCAGAATTGCATTATTTGCACTTTTATATGCCTAAGTACTATGCATAATCTAATCTTTTTGAATAAATAAGATATGAACTATATTCAAGAAAAGTATAAAGAGTTTTAAATGTAGATTATTGTGATGAAATGACCTTCGAATGAATCCAGAAAACGATTGAAATGGTCAAATGATACTCAGAATTGTATTATTTGCTCTTTATATGCGTAATTAAAATGTATAATCCCATCTTTTTGAATAAATAAAATATGAAACATTTTCTAGACAGCATAAAGAGTATAAATGTAGATTATTGTGATGAAATGACTTAGAATGAATGCAGAAACGATTGCAAAGCTCAAATGACAATCAGAATTGCATTATTTGCGCTTTATATGCGTAATTGCTATGTATAATCCAATCTTATTGAATAAATAAGATATGAAAGATATTCTAGACAGCATAAAGAGTTTCAATGTAGATTAATGTGATTAAATGACCTAGAATGAATCCAGAAACGATTCAAATGCTCAAATGATACTCAGAATTGCATTATTTGCACTTTATATGCCTAAGTACTATGCATAATCCAATCTTTTTGAATAAATAAGATATGAACTATATTCAAGAAAGTATAAAGAGTTTAAATGTTGATTATTGTGATGAAATGACTTCGAATGATTCCAGAAACGATTGAAATGGTCAAATGATACTCAGAATTCTTTTATTTGCTCTTTATATGCGTAATTACTATGTATAATCCAATCTTTTTGAATAAATAAAATATGAAACATATTCTGGACAGCATAAAGAGTATAAAATATAGATTATTGTAATGAAATGACTCAGAATGAATCCAGAAACGATTACAAAGCTCAAATAATACTCAGAATTGCATTATTTGCGCTTTATATGCGTAATTACTATGTATAAACCAATCCTTTTGAATAAATAAGATATAGACCATATTCTTGACAGTATAATGTGTTTCAATGTAGATTATTGTGATTAAATGACCTAGAATAAACCCAGAAACGATTGAAATACTAAAATGATACTCAAAATTATATTATTTGCACTTTATATGCGTAAGTACTGTGCATAATCCAATCTTTTTGAATAAATAAGATATGAACTATATTCAAGAAAGTATAAAGAGTTTAGATGTAGATTATTGTGATGAAATGACTTCGAATGAATCCAGACACGATTGAAATGATCAAATGATACTCAGAATTGTATTATTTGCTCTTTATATGCGTAATTACTCTTTATAATCCAATCTTTTTGAATAAATAAAATATGAAACATATTCTGGAGAGCATAAAGAGTATAAAATGTAGATTATTGTAATGAAATGACTCAGAATGAATCCAGAAACGATTGCAAAGCTCAAATAATACTCAGAATTGCATTATTTGCGCTTTATATGCGTAATTACTATGTATAAACCAATCCTTTTGAATAAATAAGATATGGACCATATTCTAGACAGTATAATGTGTTTCAATGTAGATTATTGTGATTAAATGACCTAGAATAAACCCAGAAACGATTGAAATACTAAAATAATACTCAAAATTAAATTATTTGCACTTTATATGCGTAAGTACTATGCATAATCCAATCTTTTTGAATAAATAAGATATGAACTATATTCAAGAAAGTATAAAGAGTTTAGATATAGATTATTGTGATGAAATGACTTCGAATGAATCTAGACAAGATTGAAATGATCAAATGATACTCAGAATTGTATTATTTGCTCTTTATATGCGTAATTACTATGTACAATCCAATCTTTTCGAATAAATAAGATAAGAACAACATTCTAGACATAATAAAGAGTTTAAATGTAGATTATTGTTATGAAATGACATAAAATGAATCTAGAAACGAATGAAAAGCTCAAATGATACTGAGAATTGCATTATTCGCAATTTATATGCATAATTACTATGTATAATAAAATATTTTTTAATAAATAAGATATGAACCATATTCTAGATGGTATAAAGAGTTCAAATTTAGATTAATGTGATGAAAAGAGTTAGAATGAATCCAGAAACGTTTGAAATGCGCAAATGATACTCAGAATTGCATTATTTGCACTTCATATACGTAATTACTATGTATGAAAAAAATCTTTTTTAATGAATAAGATATGAACAACATTCTAGACAGAATAAAGAGTTTAAATGTTGATTATTGTGTTAAAATGACTTGAAATAAATCCAGAAACGAATGAAATTCTCAAATGATACTGAGAATTGCATTATTTGCTTTTTATATGCGTAATTACTATGTACAATCCAATCTTTTCAAATAAATAAGATAAGAACAACATTCTAGACATAATAAAAGAGTTTAAATGTAGATTATTGTTATGAAATGACATAAAATGAATCTAGAAACGAATGAAATGCTCAAATGATACTGAGAATTGCATTATTCGCAATTTATATGCATAATTACTATGTATAATAAAATATTTTTTAATAAATAAGATATGAACCATATTCTAGATGGCATAAAGAGTTCAAATGTAGATTAATGTGATGAAAAGAGTTAGAATGAATCCAGAAACGATTGAAATACTCAAATGATACTCAGAATTGTATTATTTGCCCTTTATATGCGCAATTACTATGTATAATAATTTTTTTTTTAATAAATAAGATATGAACAACATTTTAGACAAAATAAAGAGTTTAAATGTGGATTGTTGTGTTGAAATGATTTAAAATGAATCCAGAAACGAATGAAATTCTCAAATGATACTCAGAATTGTATTATTTGCTCTTTATATGCGTAATTACTATATACAATCCAATATTTTTGAATAAATAAGATATGAACAACATTCTAGGCAGAATAAAGAGTTTAAATGTAGATTATTGTGATGAAATGACATAAAATATATCCAGAAACGATTGAAATGCTCAAATGATACTGAGAATTGCATTATTCGCACTTTATATGCATAATTACTATATATAATAAAATCTTTTTTAATAAATTAGATATGAACCATATTCTAGATGGCAGAAAGTGTTCAAATGTAGATTAATATGATGAAAAGAGTTAGAATGAATCCAGAAACGATTGAAATGCTCAAATTATACTCAGAATTGCATTATTTGCAATTTATATGCGTAATTACTATGTATAATAAAATTTTTTTTAATAAATAAGATATGAACAACATTCTAGACAGAATAAAGAGTTTAAATGTAGATTATTGTTTTGAAATGACTTAAAATGAATCCAGAAACGAATTAAATTCTCAAATGATACTCAGAATTGCATCATTTGCTCTTTATATGCGTAATTACTATGTACAATCCAATATTTTTGAATAAATAAGATATGAACAACATTTTAGACAGAATAAAGAGTTTAAATGTAGATTATTGTGATGAAATGACAAAAAATGAAGCTAGAAACTACTGAAATGCTCAAATGATACTTATAATTGCATTTTAAGCGCTTTATATGCGTAATTACTATATATAATCCAATATTTTTTAATACATAAGATATGAACCACAATCTAAACAGTATAAAGAGTTAAATGTAGATTATTGTGATCAAATAATTTAGAATGAATCCAGAAACGATTGAAATGCTCAAATGATACTCAGATTTGTATTTTTTACGATTTATATGCGTAATTACTATTTGTAATCCAATATTTTTGAATAAATAAGATATGGACCATTTTCAAGAAAGTATAAAGAGTTTAAATATAGATTATTGTGATGAATTGATTTAGAATGAATCTAGAAACGAATGAAATGCTCAAATGATACTCCGATTTGTATTATTTACGCTTTATATGCGTAATTACTATTTATAATCCAATCTTTTTGAATAAATAAGATATTAACCATTTTAAGAAAAGTATAAAGAGTTTAAATGTAGATTATTGTGATTAAATGAGTTAGAATGAATCCAGAAACGATTGAAATGCTCAAATGATACTCAGATTTGTATTATTTAAGCTTTATTTGCGTAATTACTATTTATATTCTAATTTTTTGAATAAATAAGATATGAATCATATTCAAGAAAGTATAAAATATTTTAATGTAGATTAATTGTGATTAAATGACTTAGAATGAATCCAGCAACGATTGAAATACTCAAATGATATTCAGAATTGCATTATTTGCGCTTTATACGTGTAATTACTATGTATAATCCAATCTTTTTGAATAAATAAGATATGAACTATCAAGAAAGTATAAAAAGTTTAAATGTAGATTATTGTGATGAAATGACTTGTAATGAATCCAGAAACGATTGAAATGCTCAAAAGATACTCAGAATTGCATTATTTGCGATTTATATTATTAATTACTATGTATAATCCAATCTTTTTGAATAAATAAGATATGAACCATATTATAGACTGCATAAATAGTTAAAATGTTAATTATTGGGATGAAATGACTTAGAATAAATCGAGAAACGATTGAAATGCTCAAAGGATTCTCAGAATTGTATTATTTATGCTTTATATGCGTAATTAATCAAATCTTTTTGAGTAAATAAGATATGAACCGTATTCTAGATGGTATAAAAAGTTTAAATGTAGATTATTGTGATGAAATGACTTGGAATGAATCCAGAAACGATTGAAATGCTCAAAAGATACTCAGAATTATATTATTTGCGATTTATATGCTTAATTATTATGTATAATCCAATATGTTTGAATAAATCAGATATGAACCATATTATAGACAGTATAAAGAGTTTATATGTAGATTATTGGGATGAAATGACTTAGAATGAATCGGTAAACGATTGAAATGCTCAAATGATACTCAGAATTGTATTATTTTAACTTTATTTGAGTAATTACTATGTATAAACCAATCTTTATGAATAAATAAGATATGAATCATATTCTGGACAGTACAAAGAGTTTAAATGTAGATTATTGTGTTGAAATGACTTCGAATGAATCCAGAAACGATTAAAATGCTCAAATGATTCTCAGAATTGTATTATTTGCGTTTTATATGCATAATTACTATCTATAATCCCTTCTTTTTGAGTAAATAAGATATGAACCATATTTTAGACAATATAATGAGTTTAAATGTAGATTATTGTGATTAAATGATTTACAATTAATCCCGAAACGATTGAAATGCTCAAATGATAATTAGAATTGCATTATTTGCAATCTATATGCATAATTACTATGTATAATCCATTCTCTATGAATAAATAAGATATGAATCATATTTTAGACAGTATAAGGATCTGATCGGAACCAAAAAAATTAACGCAAGAATTGAAAATGGAATTCTTTTTTAACGATTCCTCTGATCGGAATGGAGCGAACGTGGAGAATCGATTTCAATCGACACGATTTGGAGAGAAAAATTTGGCCCAGCGAACTCTCGCGAAAAAGGTAGAGATTTTGCGTGATTTCTTTTGTGCTGAGATGCGCTCCTCAACGAATGACCAATAAGCCCTTCCAGCGACTCATCTCCCTCTCAGTTCTGCTTGTGCTCACTCGATTAAAGTCCCGTCCCGTCCCTCTCTTAGCACTTTTCTTCCCCAATAGTACAATCTTTTTTATTCATTTTTTTATGAAAACCAGAACAATTTTTTTTTATCGATTCTCTTTTGGGGTTTGTTCGTTCGTATTTTTTAATCTAATTTTTGCTTCATATTTTTTAATCTAAACCAGAACAACCTTTATAATCACTGATATTTTATTCAGATTTAAAGCTTGTTGCGTGTAAATAAGTGCAAAAATTTTACTTGTTATACAAATTATTTTAAATAATTTTTCCATTTCTTTGAGTCAAAGAGAGACTTGGATTCGGATATTAATCAATATCGACTACTATTGTTACAGTATTGGCAGTATATTATTTTATTAATTTGTATTCTCATATTAAACTATCGATGAGGGTAAAGTGGTCAAATTGAAAGGAGTGAAATCATTTCTTTCTTATTTTTGTATCATTCCAATCACAAATTTGAATTCTCTTCAATTCTTTTTCTATTTGTTCCAATCAATAAATTTCATTTCGAAATCGTCTCTATTGAACTCTATTCTATTGAAATGAATTGAACTCTCTCCACAGGTCATTCCGATCAGACCCTAAAGAGTTTAATTGTATATTATTGTGATTAAATGACTTAGAATGAAACTAGAAACGATTGAAATGCTCAAATGATACTCAAAATTGCATTATTTCCACTTTATATGCGTAATTACTCTGTACAAACCAATCTTTTTGAATAAATAAGATATGAACCATATTCAAGAATGTAAAAAGAGTTTAAATATAGATTATTGTGATTAAATGACTTGGAATAAATCCAGAAATGATTGAAATTCTCAATTAATACTCAGAATTGTATTATTTGCGCTTTATATACGTAATTACTATAAATAATCCAATCCTTTTGAATAAAATAAATATGAAACATATTCTGGACAGCATAAATAGTATAACAGTAGATTATTGTGTTGAAATGGCTTAAAATGATTCCAGAAACAATTAAAATGTTCAAATGATACTCAGAATTGCATTATTTGTGATTTATATGCGTAATTACTATGTATAATCCAATCATTTTGAATAAATAAGATGTGAAACATATTCTGGACAGAATAAGGAGTTTAAATGTAAATTATTGTGATTAAATGACTTAGAATGAATCCAGAAACGATAGAAATGCTCAAATGATACAAAGAATTGCATTATTTACGATTTATATGCGTAATTACTACGTATAATCTAATTTTTTTGAATAAATAAGATATGAACCATATTTTGGTCAGCATAATGAGTTTAAATGTAAATTATTGTGATGAAATGACTTGGAATGAATCAACAAACGATTGAAAATGCTCAAAAGATACTCAGAATTGCATGATTTGCGATATATATGCGTAATTACTGTGTATAATACAATCTTTTTGAATAAATAATATACGAAACATATTCTGGATAGCATAAAAAGTTTAAAAGTAGATTATTGTTATTAATTGACTTAGAATGAATCCATAAACGATTGAAATGCTCAAATGATACTCAGAATTGCATTATTTCTGATTTATATGTGTAATTACTATGTATAATCCAATCTTTCTAAATAAATAAGATATAAAACATATTCTGGACAGCATTATGGGTTTAAATGTAGATTATTGTGATTAAATGACTTAGAATGAATCGAGAAACGATTGAAATGCTCAAATGATATTTAGAATTGCATTATTTGCGCTTTATAAGCGTAATTACTATGTATAATCTAATTTTTTTTGAATAAATAAGATAAGAACCATATTCTAGACAGCATAAAGAGTTTAAATGTAGATTATTGTGATGATATGACTTAAAATGAATCCAAAAAAACGATTGAAATACTCAAATGATACTCAAAATTACATTATTTGCGTTTTATATGCGTAATTACTATGTATAATCCAATATTTTCGAATAAATAAGATATGAACCATAGTCTAGACAGTATAAAGGGTTTAAATGTAGATTCTTGTGGTGAAATGACTTAGAATGAATCCAGAAACGATTGAAATGTTGGAGTTATGTCCTAGAAGACAATCATTTGATGGCTATGATATTAGTTTATGTTATTGATGATATTTGATCATTTGTTCCTAGAGTTTATTATTGACAGATCATTTAGGTTGAGGATCTGAATTGTAAATCTCTGTGGATCATTCGTTAGAATGACAATAATAAATCTAAATCGTCCATAATCTTGATAATTAACAAGGAACATTAATTATCATAAAAGAATAGTATGCAAGTTAAGTGATAATTAAGTTCTACAAATCATAGATAAGGACTTATCAACTTAATTGCATATGTATATGTTATAGAATATAGTAAAGGACATGATCCAATGAAATAAATATATGGATTGTGTTACGTGTCATTATTTATTTCATATGAATTTTATTCTAAGTTTGAGATGATTCAACTTTTCAACATGAGGATATGTTCAATAAATATCATCTAACGTTGATTCCTGATAAGGAATGCTACACGAACTTTATTTATGTTCTCTTGAATTGTGCAGGAAAAAGTTGTTCATCAAGAAAACCGTATGTCCCTCATTAGTAGACCTAATGAGTGATGATATCTTTTGGGCGCCCTTGATGAAGTTGAATTGTTTGCTAGCAACTTGTACAATCAACTTCAAGATCAAGAAATGTATAATCTGCAAGAATAGCACATTCCTATCTGCAATGATATCATGTGACATAAGAATCAAAACAAGGAAATACTTATATTTCTTATGCATGATTAAAATACTATAGCAGTACAATATTTATGTTAATTGGGAATCATAACGTGTTGCTAGATACCGCTTATGATTATTGGAAATAAATAACGATTTATTTTCATGGCCAACATAACATAAATCCTCAAAGGGTCACACAAATAAAGTTTTAACCATACAATGCATTATTTATTTATTCACAGCAGTAAGTGCAATGAAAATATGATAAGTTGATTAATTAATTATATACCATTATGAACCATTATAATTAATTAAATCAAAGGGATCATATAGAAATAAATTAATGCATTTGCTAATTTCAGAAATAATTATCAATGAGTTGATAATTAATTTTATTCAACATATTTTAATTGGTTGAATTAATATTTCAGCTCAATTAAAAAGGTAATTTAATTGGACCATTAAATGAATAATTTAATGTGTCAATATGAGAGCAAAATAATAAAATAAAATGGCTAAATTTGGCCATTTCGTGGCCAGCATATAGGGGACAATTTTGTCCGTATAGGGTGAAAGAAGGATGAGGTTTGGATGCCTAAATATAGGGCTGTTAATTAGGGAAACAACACCTCTAAATATAGCGTTAACATCTTGTCTCTCTCCCTATTAATTGGACGAAAATGTCAGAGAAAAATATGATTTTTCTCTCCTCCATTGCTGCCATAATTTTTCTTTTCTATAGGAAATTCATGTGTTGAATATTAGCCACAAATTAAAGAGTTAATTTTATGAAGAAAGGCAACAAAAAATTAGCCTTGTTCTAGGGTTTGCTAGCACAAACCTCTAGAAGATTGGTTAATACTTTAGGTGGACTCGAGGCCAAAGCCCAGGTGGTGGTGAGCACGCCATCGACTCCAAAAGAGTTAGGTCGAGCCTTCCAAATACGATTTTGGAAGAGGTACGAAATTCCTTCCCGTTTCTCACGAGTTCTTGATGCTTAAATACTGGATCTTTGTTGTGCTTGTTTAATTAGATATTAATTAGTAACAAAAATTAAAATTGCACAAGGACTTGAGTTCCTAACATGAAATGCTCAAATAATACTCAGAATTGCATTATTTACACTTTATATGCGTAATTACTATGTATAATCCAATCTTCTTAGATAAATAAGATATGAACCATATTCTACATAGTATAAAGAGTTTAAATGTAGATTATTGTGATGAAATGACTTAGAATGAATCTAGAAACGATTGAAATGCTCAAATGATAATCAGAATTGCATTATTCGAAATTTATATGTGTAATTACTATCTATAATCCAATCTTTTTGAATAAATAAGATATGAATCATATTCTAGATAGTATAAAAAGTTTAAATGCTGATTTCTGTGATGAAATGACTTAGAATGAATTCAGAAACGATTGAAATGTTCAAATGATACTCAGAATTGCATTATTTGCGTTTTATATGCGTAATTACTATGTATAATCAAATATTTCTTAATACATAAGATATGAACCATATTCTAGACAGTATAAAGAGTTTAAATATAGATTATTGTGATGAAAGGACTTAGAATGAATCCATAAACGATTGAAATGCTCAAATGATACTCAGAATTGCATTATTTGCACTTTATATACGTAATTACTTTGTATAATCTAATCTTTTTGAATAAATAAGAGATGAACCATATTCTAAACAGTATAAAGAGTTTAAATGTAGATTATTGTGATCAAATGACTTAGAATGAATCCAGAAACGATTGAAATGCTCAAATGATACTTAGAATTGTATTATTTGCACTTTATATGTATAATTACTATGTACGTATAATCTAATTTTTTTTAATAAATAAGTTATGAACCATGTTATAGACAGTATAAAGTGTGCTTAAATGTAGATTATTGTGATGAAATGATTTAGAATGAATCCATAAACGATTGAAATGGTCAAATGATACTCAAAATTGCATTTTTTGCGCTTTATATGCGTAATTACTATGTATAATTCAATCTTTTTGAATAAATAAGATATGTACCATATTCTAGACATTATAAAGAGTTTAAATGCTGATTATTGTGAGGAAATGACTTAGAATGAATCCAGAAACAATTGAAATGCTCAAATGATACTCAAAATTGCATTACACTTTATATGCGTAATTACTATGTATAATCCAATTTTTTTAAATAAATAAGATATGAACCATATTCTAGACAGCATAAAGAGTCCATTTTTTCATTAAATCTAATTCTTAGATTTGAATTATGAACGGTATGAATGAAAAGTTTCAGATTCTAAGTTTCTCATTTATACATAGTAAATAAGCATATAAAGTACAAATATGCATATTTTGAGAACCATCTAGCATTTCAATCATTTCTGCATTCGTTCTAAGTCATTTCATCACAATAATCTACATTGAAGCTCTCTATACGATCATGAATATGATCAAAATCTTACTCGTTCAAAAATATTTGATTATATTTAGTATTTTCGCATATAATGTGCTAATAATGAATATTTTGAGCATCATATGAGCATTTCTAGCAATTCTGCATTCATCCCAAACCACGTCATCACAATAATCTACATTTAATCTTGGAATACAATCTAGAATATGATTCAGTTCTTATTTATTAAAAAAATAGATTATACATAGTAATTTCGCATATAAAGTGCTTATATGCATATTCTGAGAACCATTTGAGTATTTCAACTGCTTCTGCATTAATTACAAGTCATTTTATCACTGTAATCTACATATATGAACTCTATATGATCTAAAATATGATTATCTTACTTATTCAAAAATATTTGAATATAAATAGTAATTACGTATATAATGTGCTAATAATGCATATTATCAGCATCATTGTAGTATTTCAAGCTATTGTGCATTCAGTCCAAGTCATTTCATCACAATAATTGACATTTAAACTCTCCATACGATCTAGAATATAATTTAGATCTTATTTATTAAAATTAATTGGCATATACATAGTAATTTAGCATATAAGGTGCTAATATGCATATTCTGAGAACCAAATAGCATTTCAACTGTTTCTGCATTCGTTCTAAGTCATTTCAACCGTTTCTGGATTCATTCTAGGTCATTTCCTCACAATAATCTATATTTATGCTCTCTATATGATCAAGAATATGATTAGAGAACTTTTTTTAAAAAATATTTGATTATATATAGTATTTACGAATATAATGTGCTAATAATGCATATTTTGAGCATTATTTGAGCATTTCAAACAATTCTGTATTCATTCCAAACCATTTCATCACAATAATATACATTTAAACTCTCTATACGATCTAGAATATGATTCAATTCTTATTTATTAAAAATAATTTGTATTATACATAGTAATTTCGTATATAAAGTGCTAATATGCATATTTTGAGAATCATATGAACATTTCAACCGTTTATGTATTCGTTCTAAGTCATTTTATCACAATAATCTACATTTATACTTTTTATACGGTCCAGAATATGTTTTATATCTTACTTATTCAAACATATTGGAATATAAATAGTAATTACTCATATAATGTGCTAATAATGCATATTCCGAGCATCATTGGAGCATTTCAAGCAATTTTGCAATCAATCCAAGTCATTTCATCATAATAATTTACATTTAACATCTCTATACGATCTACAATATGATTCAATTCTTATTTATTAAAGATAATTGTATTATACATAGTAATTTGTCATATAAAGTGCTAATATGCATATTCTCAAAACCAAATAACATTTCAACCGTTTCTGCATTCGTTTTAAGTCATTTCATCACAATAATCTACATTTAAGCTCTCTATATGGTCTAGAATATGATTCAGATCTTAATTATTCAAAAATATTTGATTATATATAGTAATTATGCATATAATTTGTAAATAATGCATATTCATAGCATCATTTGTGCATTTTGAGCGATTCTACATTCATTCTAAGTAATTTGATTCCAATAATCTATATTTAAGCTCTTTATATGGTCTAGGATATGATTTGGATCTTTCTTTTTAAAACATATTGGATTATGTAAAAGTAATTTCACATATAAAGTACTAATATGCATATTCTGAGAACCATATGAAAATTTCAACCGTTTATGCATTCGTTCTAAGTCATTTTATCACAATAATCTACATTTATGCATTCTATACGGTCCAAAATATGATTTAGATCTTACTTAATAAAAAATATTGGAATATAAATAGTAATTACCCATATAATGTGCTAATAATGCATATTCTAAGCATCATTGCTGCATTTCAAGTAATTTTTCATTCAATCCAAGTAATTTGATCACAATAATCGGCATTTAAGCTCTCTATACTATCTAGAATATGATTCATATCTTATTTATTGAAATTAATTGGTTTATACATAGTAATTTAGCATATAAAGTGATAATATGCATATTCTGAGAACCAAATAGCATTTCAACCGTTTCTGCATTCGTTCTAAGTCATTTCTTCATAATAATCTACATTTAAGCTCTCTATACTATCTAGAATATGATTCATATCTTATTTATTGAAATTAATTGGTTTATACATAGTAATTTAGCATATAAAGTGATAATATGCATATTCTGATAACCAAATAGCATTTCAACCGTTTCTGCATTCGTTCTAAGTCATTTCTTCATAATAATCTACATTTAAGCTCTTTATACGGTTAAGAATATGATTAGAGATCTTACTTATTCAAAAATATTTGATTATATATAGTAATTACTGTAAAAACCCCTAGGATTAAAAGATTAAATTTAAATTAAAAAATTGATTGTTAATTTCTGGAATAATTAAAATTGTTAACATATATGACTGATTTGAATTTAACAGAAAAATTCTTAGCAATCATAACATAGTCTATTTTCAAAATAAAAATAAAATTGTGAAATCTAGTAAAACGTTAAGCAAATAAATAAAACTAATTAACAAAGATTAAAAAAACAGATTCATAAAATTTCTGTGGAATAAAATTGAATTAAAAGCAGAAATTCACTGATCAAATAAATCAGGAATCAATTTACATCAATTTGGACCGTTGGATCTTTCTCCTCTCTCTCCGACCTCCTTCCCCTTTTTCTGCTTCGCCTCTCTCTCCTTTCTCACTCGCCAATGATGACGCGACCCCACGCCATCCTCTCTCCCCAATCTGCGCACGAGGCCTCTGCTTTACTCCTGAACCATCCCTCTCTCTCTCTCTCTCTCTCTCTCTCCCTTCGACTATTAAGGCAGGCGCCATATCCATATCCATATCCCTCTCTCCCTCTCGCCGCCATCCTCTTCTCTTTTCCACTTGAGACCCACAGAAACCTCTCTCTCACTCATGTTACTTTCTGCTACGATTCCAGGGACTGAATTTTTAATGAACGGGTCTAATCTAAGTAAACAGGTTGAATTGCTTTTTTAGTTAGGTTATTTCATAGTCGTTTGTGAAACATTTACCATCTGTTCTGTTGTCAATGTTTTTCTTGCATTTTGGGATTATTCTTAAATGGATCAACCCGTTTACTTATGTATGCTGTCAGGCATGATTATTTCAAGAAATCATTTAACTACATAATAGCTAGTACTGTGATTATAAAATACTAGTGCTTATGCAAAAGTACTGTCCTAACAATTGTCTGTCTGCTCAGAACCAGTTCCATCAAGGTTGATCCTATTCAACATGGCCTACCACCCCTCAAGATACCAAAAAGAGAAAGAAGCTTACCTAAATCGCATAACAAAGAACGAAGCGACAGACTTGGCAGTCGTACCAGGTATATATCTATTACAACACATTATTTCATCTTTTTTTGTTCCTCATCCAATGAGTTAATTTCTCTTAACTCAAATTTTTTTCTTTTTGGTTCCTATCAGCTTTATATAGCCATTGTTAACAGAGTGTCTCTCTAATCTTCACTATCCTTCCTCCTTTATTTTTTTCTGGTTTTCTTTATGAGTCTCAATTTGTTTTTAGACTTTTAGTTGTGATTTCATTTGACCTAACTACAGATTACTCTTTTTTTACTGTTTAGTTTTGAAATTTGGGCACAATTGGTCATCATTAGAGAATTGAGGCTTAAGTTTGTAGTTTGTCAAATTAATAATGCCCCAGTAAAAATTAAAATTTTGTGAACAGTCATAGTGTCATACGATTGATCATCTTTCTTTTCGTTATTGCAGTATTTCTCCCTTATTCTTAGTTGATAATGATTGCAACGTCTTGGATTTGGGGCTTGCTTGATTGGATCTGCTTCAATCAGCAGCTTGAATAATTAGATTGTCTTCATATACTATTTCGTTAATTATCTGGATTTTCATCTCATGGCATTTTATTTCCTTTGCTCAGAAAGCTACACTTGAATGGACCAATGCCTGAAATAATCATCCCTAATAGCATTTTGCTATTGGACCATCTGACCAATAAATAATCATTTTGCTATACCTGAAGACTTTGTTATGAGTTGCTATATCTTATACTAGTGCTAATATCGCGCGTTGCGCGATTCATTTTTATTTATTCATAAGTGAATAGCGCGAATTTTTTCCTTAAAAGTTTGTATAATGATTGATAGCAGCTGACCATCAAAGATATTAATAATTTCATATTGGTTTAACACAAAAAGAGTGTCAGAAAAGTAATTAGTTTTTCTATCTTTCTGGCTATCTCAAATATGCAAGAAAAATATGAATAATACGTAGGTAATTTGATCTCATTTTCAAGGAAAACAAAAGGAATAAAAGTATATTTCTGCTACTGTATGTCTGTTTACAAACAAACTAATATAGGTAAAATGAAGCGCCTCGCAGTAGTGACAGTTTTAGAAGCAAAAGTGTGAGAACGGATAATATGCTGAAAAGAATTAATGCCAAAAATATTAAAAGTCCTCTTTCCCAATCATTCTGTAAGCTAAAAACAAATATAAATGGCAAGGTTACTTATTAAGTACTTACTAAAATATTTTGAGTGCATCTAAGTGGTCAGCAATCAGGAATTAATTGTGTTGTGAACCCCCAAACTTGTGTAACTAATGCCTGTAACTCACAAATAACCATATCGAATAATTTTTAAGAAATCCTTACTGATAATTTTTTATTCTTTTGAGAATTAGAGTGTCTCAGCATTTTATAAGACCTACTTGCAGGAAAATAAAAATACACCAACACTTTTTATTCGTAAATGATGCTCAGAAATTAATGGCTTTGATATAGAACTCTCATGTAAGCAGTGAATAAAAATATTGAGCATGAAAAAACACAATCAATGTAGCACAAATCCATATAAGGAGAGTTGAAAAATACCTCAGAATTGCAAGATTTAGAAAATTATTATTTCTTCCAATCGTTCAAATTGGAGCAAACTGAAGATAACTGGCCTGAAAAAATCCATCCGGCATGAACTTTTAAATTACCCCGAAAATTTCATGAAGCGTTATCTAAAATATCAAAAGAAATTGAGGTGCCAAATGCACAATGGAGCTATGCTTGCTTACCTAGCTTATGGTAACTTTTGCCATTCCTAGGTTTGTAGATCAACCTCCAAACACCGGAAAGAGACTTCATGCAAGCAACCTGCATACCTCAACGGTTCATGTTTGTTAGGAATAGTTGTCGCCAGAAAAATAGATGAACGATTAGCTTTTTTTATTAACGTACTGCAATGTAGTGCTATAAATGATAAACAGATAAACTATTAGCTTTCTTTTTTTCTTTAAAATAGGCCCAATTAATGAAATACTCAAAAACAGATGATACATACTCAAATCATAAGACCAGTCACAACATACTGTTTTACACTGCTATAAAGATCAAGAGGCAAGGTCTCAGTCTTAAAATCATGATGGTTGTGCTGACGAATATAATTCAAAGCATATCAAATAAATGGATATGGTTCAAAGGATCAATATTTTTTCTACAATGGTTAGTATCATAACATCCAAGGAAAAAGAAGCAAACAACTAAAAGAATATGGCATCTAGAACTATTTTCACATGCGTAAAAAATTCTGTTTTTCTAGATGCCCTTTAACAGGCAAAGTAATAGCATTAACCTCTTTATTCTCGTCTATGTCTGAGTGATTGAAAACTGCTTATTTTAGTTTGCAGCCAGCATTTTTTGACAGAAATCAAGTATTATTTTCACACACAAAACCATAAAAGGAAAAATGAAAAATAAGAATGATAGTTGACTGTAAACTTAGAAGGGAGATGGTTTATCTTTTTTATTCTTCATTTAAATTCTACTATCTCAATGAACCATCCCCTTTCACAACAACACAATAATTTCTGAAAAGATATAAACTAATTTGAATGAATTAACATTAACAAAAAGATATGTCACGTTTACTATGTAGTAGGTATTGTGCAAAAGCTGATGGCACTAATGTCCCTTAAACGACAATTTGTTACGTTGATGTGAAAAGATAGTGAACCTTTCCTGAACAATTTAAAAAAGATAGTGATCAGCAGGAGACCGAATAATATGAAAGTCTATTGTATCTAATCTAAAATCTAGAAAAAATAGGTTCAGGATATGGACTTAATTCGAAGAAATGACCATTAGGAGTCGAAGGAAGCTACAGATAACTAAAAAAACTTTACTGTTCAATTTTATAAAAAAAAAGGTAAAATTGAATGAAAAAAACAATTCGCATTTTGTTAATTGCAGCCAGCTTTGTGCACAAATCCATGTGTTACAAAGCACCTAAGGCCATGAACTAACATCTAATATGACATGGTCAATTGCATAATGGTGTCATGCTTAATTTAATGCACAACTAAAAGTTGCCAATTTGTTCAAGGCCAAAGATCAAAAGCAGATAAAAGCAATTAGCACCTGAGTTAAGGAAATCAAACCATACATTTGTAAAATTTTCAATGAGGCATGTACCTCAACACACTGTTTATATCAAATACCTCATTGCAGGTACTTCCCTGTCGCTGCCCCAGAACTTAAATTCATCTCTATCACCAGAAAATCTCAATCTCTCTAACAATCATAGTGCGTGAAGGAAATATCAAGATTTGCTTGATGTTTTTTATATAACACCAGCAGATCTCAATTCTTTTTAATTATCAAGATTTGCTTCATCCCGTCCACTCGCAAGAAAATATTTGTGGCTAAGCTGAAACAATCAAACAGAATACATCAAAATTAGGCAGCAAAAATAAAAAGGAAACAAATATCAAGCAAAAAATGACCATAAAGGATCACAAAATAGAACTTAATCAAGAGCAAATACAGCATAGGAGAACTATTGGTGAGAAAAGAGAGGAAAATTGAAAGCAGAAAACAACAATGCACCAGAGCAGCTCGAAATACCTACTAATTTGGGAAATCAAAGCGAATTAGAGAACCCCAGTTCCTCCACTGCTTCTGAAGTCGAAGCTGCAAATCCAACGGAAGGCATTTTCCAAACTTGCACAGAGGACCTTTTAAGAAAATAATAGATTGAGGGTAGAGAGGAGCAAAAGGGTCCATCATGGGATGTATACTAAGTGGTGGTAACAAATTTATATAATAATTAACTTCAATTGCATATTACGGCTACAACTAAAGAGGGGCAAATCAGAAGCAGTAAAGTTACCAAAAATTAAATCCGAAGCAGTAACTCGAACCAAAATCAGAAGAATGACAACAAAATAAGAGGAAAATAACTCACCGCGGCAGTGACGGTGGTTTTCTCCTCTCTCGCCTGGGGGCTGAGCAACGATCGAGCGATCTGAACAAATGGCCTGGTAACAAATGGCCGTTTGCGCGGGGCATCCATATCCATTGAGATTAAATCGGACGGCTGAGATCGAAACCATCCACTGGATGGCCATCTAGAGGATGCGGAGTCAGAGAGCAAAAAGACAGAACATATCGAGCGGCTGAGATTGATCAACCAAAACCCTATATAGCTACATAAAATTTTGTTTCTGAATTTTCTTAGAGGTGGTGGGACTATTGCTGCCTTATTGGATCATTTTTTTTCTCGCTTATCAAGTTTCTACATTTACAACCATGTACAGACAAATTTATATATGCAAACAAACATTAAAATCTATTAATTTTGGTGAACATAGCTTCAATTTGAGAAAGGAGAGTATACTTTAATTTGTTACATTTGGCTGTTAGTTAATTTTGAGGGCTAAAGTGACTCAATTAGTCATTGCAAAATTTGAAGGCAATATCCTCATTGTTTGGATGAGGAAAATATACGATTGCGATTTTCAGATTTGGTCTAATAGAGGCCAAAAGACTAGATAATTTTTTTTGTTCTATCTGTTGTTGCATCTGAGTTGTTCGTGAAATTGTTGCACTCAGTAACTGAGTATTTTAATGACTAATTAGTTGGTTGAATATTGGGCAGGGGTTATGAATGGTCAATATAGGGACAAAGTGATGCAATGGCTTCCGGCAGATTGGAAGGAGAACTCATTACAAATGCAACTGGCAGAAGGATTGCTGGAAGAGCTAGGTGAAGAAAGCAACATGATGGCAGGAGCCAAATTGATATTCATACGTAGTAACTGGATGCTGTTGAGAAATTTATTGTTTTAATTTTTTTATTAAATTCAATTTGATATACATACGTAGTAAATACCAAACAAATTAAATCGAAGCCAGCTAGATATATGGCAGAAACCAAGTTTGTTTGAATTGAACATGTTAGTTCAACTTTCATAGCGCGAAGCCCAATACTATAGCTAGTTTAGATAATATTAGGTCGTGTCAGTTGGCTTCCCTGGCTTTTGTGACTTTTGTGTCTTTTCTACAGAGAGAGATGTACCCATTTCTTATTTTGTTGGAACCTTGCAAAAACCCGCCAAGATTTCCTAATCTGAAGCATTTGGATGCGACCATGTGCTTTCACAAGCACAATTTTGAAGCAATTGTCACATTGCTCCATCATTCTGCTGCTCTGGAATCACTAAAGCTATTTCATAAGGTACACAACTTTTGAAAACATCGTTTATTAGCTTGTTTGTCACTTGACTTTCGCTAGAATATGCATTCCATATGAACACTTGGTTATTCTTTGCTGAAAATGGTTGATAATTGTTATATGAAAATGTTATTTTTGATGCTTGATTTTTGAACCAATTAATATCAGCCCTGACAAGAGCTAAGTCAAGATCAAGCAAATTGATCTGGGGATCAACTATACCAAGAGATGTTAGTTGTCATTTTTCAATTACATTTCTTTCTCTTCATTTGATGTAATGCATCAAATTATTAAATATCCGAGCCGAACAATGAACAATTAGCATAAAAGTTATTTCATCTTCTTTTTTGGGTTTTTGTGTAATTCATCCATGTTTGTCGTTTATTTACTGCTAAGAATGCTTGAGAATAAAAAAAAATTTCCCTATATAATGAATTGAAGATTGAAAATTCTATGCTATTTTTTGGGAATTGCTTCAAGCAATCCCTCTAGATACCATCCCGTACCATCCCTTATAATCTCCTTTCTCCTCGTTCCGTAAGTAAGAAAGGGATCCCTTCCTCCCTCCGACCTCTCTTCATCCCTCTGACCTTCCTCCCTCCGGTCTTCCTCCTTCCAGCCTCCCTTTCTTCCTCCGACCTCCGACCTCTCTTCCTCCCTCTGACCTTCCTCCCTCCGCTCTGGCCTTCCTTCCTCCGACCTCCCTTCATCCCTCCGATCTTCCTCCCTCCAGCCTCTCTTCCTTCCTCCGGCCTTCCTCCGACCTCTGGCCTTCTTCCCTCCAACCACCCTTCCTCCCTCCGACCTCCCTTCCTCTATGTTTTCTAAATCATCTGTATTAGTCTAAAGATGTTGTAATAAGTGATCAACTAATAAACCTAAATGATAAGTTTGTCGCAACAAAGGATCATCTTATAAGTGCATATATTAGTTATGATAAGTGATCATTTTATAAATATAAATGATCGGATTGTTATAATAAGGGATTATCTTATAAAGTTTTGTCAGATATAATAAATGATCATCTTACAAGCATAAATGATCAATTAGATGGAACAAAAGATCACCTTATTAATGCATTTATAAGATGTAATAAAGAATCAATTTATAAGCATAAATGTTCAATTAGTCGTAAGAAGGGATCACCTTAATATAATCGTATAAGGGATTATCTTATTACACGGATCAGAGAGGAGGTTACGAAAGTGAGGCAAAAGAGACGCAAGTTCCAAAAACAGAAGTGAAAGAGAGGCGCTGGAGTGGAGAAGGGAGCAGAAGTGAAAGAGAGGCGCTGGAGTGGAGAGGGGAGCGGAAGTGAGAAAGAGGCGCAAAAGCGAAAAGGCGCTTCCCAGTGTCCTTTCCGTTTTTGGAAGGGATGGTACATGATGGTACATTCTGAGATTGCACCTATAACACCCGTCATTTTTTGCTGGTGTATAATGAAGGTATTCATACGGTGTCAATATGATCTTGGTCTGTATTTATTTCCATGTTGTACGTCCCTCAACTATAGAAATATGTGCCATCGGGTCGGAGTGTGAGCTACTTCACTGAAATTTGGGTAACCTTGTTTTTACTTTTAGGATAACTTTTGTAGCTTAAACTAATTGGTAACAGTTGCAAGTAATCAAAATAGTAAATTAACGAGACAAGTTCAAAGGATTATAAACCAAAATTCAAAGGGCGTAGGATGGTAAGTATCAATTACCTACGGAAACCGTCTTTAATAGCAGGCCCATTGCTCGCTCTTCCTCTGTTCGGCCTTTCCTTCTTTTCTCTCCTCGTTTCTAAAAGGGACAATTGTGAAGTGTGGGCTTTACTTAATAATAATTACGAAAATAATTGTTGGATTTAATAAAAACTTACAGATGGGTGGATATAGGAATCAAGTATAAGAATAAGACGTCAGATTTGGTGAGTGCCTTAATAATAAAACCAGCAACATGATTTACAAAACCTTGTTACATATTGACTTTACAGAACTAGATTGAACTTGCAGAATTTTCTTTATGGAACAAACAATGTTAAATTTCACACATACCTTACGCGAATAGAACTTGTGTAAAACGTTGTAAGAATTAAAGGTGAAGCAATTAACGACATGACATTTCTTTTAGTGCCTTTAAAGCACGCCTTCTAACAAACAGCAATCGCAGATATTTTAGAACAGTAACAATTTCAAATTATAGCGAACAAGGATTGCACATATGAATAAAAATAATAATGACTTGAAATATGGTCGTACATCTCCTAGAGTTGAAACACTAAGTATGAACAAGCCTACTTTTCAAAAAGAATATATATCACAAGTAATTCAATAGTACATAAAATGATTGAACTTATCAAACTTATAAACATTTTGTTCAGACACTGACAAATTAAGCTTCCGAGTGTCAAGAAAAGTCAGGACTGGAAGACTCGTCCGATATGCAGTAGCTCTTCGCGTACCTTTTGAGGTATGGAGTTGCATGAATTTTCTGCAATTCAATATTAGGAACTTAAATACATTAATTATCTCGTGCATTTTGCAACTCAGTTATATATATATATATATAGAGTTTTGATACGGTGAGTTGCAACTCACCAAAGGGTCGGTGAGTCGCGCTCAAAACTCCTAAATCTAGTTCAAAATGACCAATATGATCTCTCTATTGAAATCTCCATGCAGACCAAATTTTATATTTTTTTGAAATTTTTAAGTATTTTTTTCGGATTTTTAAAAACTGTTGTTTTTGAACGGTTCAGAACTAATTAGATTAACGATTTTCTAAAATTTCAAAAAAAATACTTAAAAATTTCAAAAAAAATATAAATTTTGGTCTGCATGGAGATTTCAATAGGGAGATCGTATTAGATAGTTTGGATCGGCCATTTTGAACTAGATTTACGAGTTTTGATCGCAACTCACCGACCCGTTGGTGAGTTGATCTCCCTATTGAAATCTCCATGCAGACCAAAATTTATATTTTTTTTGAAATTTTTAAGTATTTTTTTCAGATTTTTAAAAACTGCTGTTTTTGAACGGTTCAGAACTAATTAGATTAATGATTTTCTAAAATTTCAAAAAAATACTTAAAAATTTCGAAAAAATGTAAAATTTGGTCTGCATAGAGATTTCAATAGGGATATCGTATTAGACAATTTGAATCAGTCATTTTGATCTACATATATCAGTTTTGATCGCAACTCACGGATCCTTTGGTGAGTTACTACTCACCATAGCAAAACTCTATATATATATATACAGAAAAAAGTAACCTTTTGGGTACTTGTTTCATTAGAGAAACTGTAGTCTTACAAACATGTAAATCACATAGTTAAACAAATCACACTGAGACCACTACTTACCCTCTCACTCTCATGTTTCATACCCATCATCTCCCACTACTCCCATTGTTAGTCTATCCCCTACATCAAATCTCAGATAGCAGAACATAGAGCAAAATACATATTACAAACAAATCCCCTACAAACATAGAGCACAATAAATGATCAAACCCAATATTGACTATTGTTAGAGCGTGTTGCATAGCTTTATCATTTGAAAATTTGAATAGTCTGTTTGGAAGTCTGTTCACTTGTACCTATAGGGTGTGTTTGGATGAGCCTTGAATAAGGAATAAGAATAAGGAATTTCGGTATGCGTGCTTGTCCATATTCCTTATTCTTATACCATGGTTTTGTTAGTATAAGAATAAGGGCCTAAATTCCTTATTCTTGTGTTGTTTGGGTTGCACAAGAATAAGAATAAGCACGCATACCGAAATTCCTTATTTTTATTCCTTATTCAAGGCTCATCCAAACACACCCATACTGTCTGGATTTATGAGATACTATATATGATATGACTATACTGTCTCCTAACTATTTCTTACTTTGAAATATGATTCTTGAATTTTTTATTTAAACTTTATAAATTGAAACCGAGTTCATGTAAAAAAAAAAACAATAATAACTTTGTTATTGTGGCAGATCCAAACTAATTTTAAGCCACTGCAGAATAACAATATTAAATTTACTATTCAAGTAAAAATCATAATTTAAATAATAGTTTTAGTATAATCAATACTACTTTTCTAAATATTTTTTTCGTAAATCTAATCGTTTTATAATTATTGCCACCAAGATATTAAAAAATTGAAACCATCTAAATCAATAAAATATATATATATATATAACCATATAGGAGGTGGAGGCGGGGGAAGTGAATAAAAAAGAAAAAAGTCATTGTTTGATTTTGTTTCTATTCACTTACAGCGGACATGCGTATCAAAAGCCGAAAAAGGGCAAAAGAATCAGGAATGACTCGTTTCATTGGGTGATAGATATTTATTAATTGTAGTATGAACCGGGAAGGTAATCGGGTCGTCCAGCCGGCCGGTCTAATCACGGTTGAACTAGAAAAAAAAAGCAGTTAAACCACAAACGGTGCACCCGATCCGGTTCACGGTCCAACTGGTTAAACCGGCCAGTCCGGTCTAGTTTTCAATACATTGTTACCTGGTCAAACATTCAATATCAACTCGAGAATTTTCTTTCCTATTATTCTTTTTTTTGTGAAAAATGGACTATACAATTAACAATGGCATTAGCACAGAGGAAGTCATAGAAACTCTGCAACCAAACCATCTTAAATTGATTTATGGCTCACACATTGGATTTATTTCTCACTCTGTTTTTGTTTTGTTTACGGTGATGAAGTCACACTAAGCATAAGCAACTCGTAATGCCCCCTTAAAAGTGCCAAATTACATGTTATTATATTTGATTTATTTTATTGGTCCCTCTAAAGATCTAAAAAACCCAACCCAGCAACTTTCATCTTGAACTCTTTTTTAAGAAAATTTTACAGCGATGAAGTACATGACCAGCCTTAATTATTAATTTCTGTCGATGCAACGTGAACGACTTGACATTCCCCACTATCGTGTTAAGAAGAGCTAGGAAGAGGAGACAGGGGGATGGTTATTGGTTAGTGTTAATTACCTGAGCTCTGTTGTGTAAGGAAGAAGCATTAGGGAATAACGTCTTCACCTTGGCTGTCTTTTCTTTTGCCTTCTTAGTCACTTTCAGAATCGCCTCGTCTCTCTTTTCTTTTGCCTCCTTAGTTACTTCTAGAATTGTGTCTTTCATAGCCTCGCCTATCTTTTCTTTTGCCTCCTTAGTCACTTCTTGAATCGTCCCTTTCATCCCCTTGGTTCTTTTTCTTTTTGCCTCCAAAATCACTTCAACAATTGCCTCTTTCTTAGCCTCTTTACAAATATCCAAATTCTGAAGAGGAGACAAATTGTGTTTGAGAAGGTGTGATTGGCGCTAATTAATTCCCTAATCTAAATTTAAGTGGATTTCTTAAAAAAAAAAAATTAAGTGCTGCTCATAGACTAGCGACTGTAAGTGTGTATGTGCGCCTCATTTGATGCGGAAGTATTTAAACACACACGCTTGTTTAACAATTCTAACTAAACTTAGGAATATATCTATTATGTCAAAAAAAAAAAAAAAATTCCAAGTATGAGACGCAGATAAATAATTAAGCACATGTTCAATCTTCATGTAAAATTATGATCTATGAATGTCTTCTACTTGTCCAGTATTAAACAATTATAGATTCCAGGCTCTGTTATTTTTATCTAACTCACATCTGTCAAATTCAAAACTCAATGCTTATGGCTTCAATTGCATTAAATGATTGAAAAGCACAAGACATTCAATTTTTTTTAAAGATAACTTGGGAGTCTAAGCCACCAACTTATTTTTAAAATTAAATGTCTATGAAGAAAGATTCTCCAACTGGATTTCGAACTTGCGAACTTTTACTCAAGATGTTTTGCTCTTTGCCACTAGAACAAGGATTGGTTCTCACAAGACATTCAATTTGAAATGTATACTTTGCAAAAGCTAAGTAATTTGATGAGTTTATGGAAACATAATAGAAAGCATGAAAAAGATAGAGCAACCCGTTGAGAGAGAAAACTAGAAAGAAATTAAGTGCTATTAATCAGCGTGTCGTATAACAAGTTACCATTTTGCCACCATCTGATGCAGCGTCGATGGAGGCAGTTTCCTTTCTTAATATTGGGAAAAATGAGAATATCCACTCCTGCAAATAGAGAGAAAAATTTATGATCTGACAGATGCATGTTTTTCTTGTTTAGCAGAAAACTTCTATTTGTTTATTTTTAACAAAAAACAGCACTCATATTTTTTGAAACATAAGTATTGTTTTAAAATTATAATAAGTTAATAACAATTACTAAATTAAGACGGTGTGCACTCATTAAACATCAGGCGTCCGTTGTCCAATCTAAATTTCTCTTCATGGCAAACCGATCGTTTCTGCGTGTGCATGTATGTGTGTGTCATTTGATGCCATATCAGAAAGAGAATTCATACCAACAAAATATCGACGAGGGAGGACATTAGGCGTGAAAATATGTCACCAAAAAATGTAGAAACCAAGAGACCAACAATAGCACCAGGAATAGCTGCTGCATAACCCAATAGGTTCCACATATCGATCTTCTTAATTAATTTCTGACTAAGTATCAAAAACAGGAAATAAGACAAATTAAGGCATATATATGGCTATAGATGAATTTTTGGAGGAAGGAGCGGAGAAGAAAGGTCAACAAGTAGCGTGTTAAAGAGAGCACGATCAGAGAGGGAATTGGTCCAACACTTGACAGCCTAGTAATTGGAGAAATTGGCACTGTGATGTGACTAATTTTTCCTGAAGCTTGCATTTAACATTCTATTTTTCTATCTTTATGTAGGACAGGATCACAGGAACATCCATTTTCGACCCGAGCTATCTGTTGGATTTTTTTTAGTGCTATGCTGCTGGTAATGAAAAATAGACAAGGCGAACAAAATTTCCTTTCTCCTAACTATTTATTATTTTGAAATATGATTCTTGAATTTTTTATTTAAACTTTATAAATTGAAACCGAGTTCATGTAAAAAAAAAAATAATAATAACTTTGTTGTTGTGGCAGATCCAAACTAATTTTAAGCCAGTGCGGAATAACAATATTAAATTTACTATTCAAGTAAAAATCATAATAAATAATAGTTTTAGTATAAAAATATAATATTTAAATAATAAATTCTACTTTTCTAAATATTTTTTCGTAAACCTAATCGTTTTATAATTATTGCCACCAAGATATAAAAAAATTGAAACCATCTAATTCAATAAAAAAATATATATATAACCATAGGAGGTGGAGGCGGGGGAAGTGAATAAAAAAGAAAAAAGTCATTGTTTGATTTTGTTTCTATTCACTTACAGCGGACATGCGTATCAAAAGCCGAAAAAGGGCAAAAGAATCAGGAATGACTCGTTTCATTGGGTGATAGATATTTATTAATTGTAGTATATATGAACCGGGAAGGTAATCGGGTTCCAGCCGGCCGGTCTAACCGCGGTTGAACTAGAAAAAGGCAGTTAAACTGCAAACGGTGCACCCGATCCAGTTCACGGTCCAACTGGTCCAACCGGCCGGTCCAGTCCGGTTTTCAATACATTGGTACCCGGTTAAACATTCAATATCAACTCGAGAATTTTTCTTTCCTACTATTCTTTTTTTGTGAAAAAATGGACTAAACAATGGCATAAGCACAGAGGAAGTCATAGAAACTCTGCAACCAAACCATCTTAAATTGATTTATGGCTCACAAATTGGATGTCATATATAAACAGTGCAAAACAAGCTTAAAAAATTCTTTGTACACGAGTACTTGAACATTACTGAGCAGCATGCACACAGAGCAATACGCCACTACGTGTATATCAAACAAGTGCGCTGAATTATGAAAACCCCACGAGCACTTTACATAATTATAAATTAAAGAAACATTTACCGGGAATACAGTTATATATCATGCACGATACAATACGAACGAAATCAAATAATTTATTGTTTACATTGAGTCATTGAATAATGTTGAATTAAAGACGCACACTGGGATTACAACAGGCATGACACGACACAACAAACAACCCGAATGAAATCAAATTAACTTTTTGAATGGTCCATGGATGCTAGGATTAGGATCACCACCGCCAGATACAGCATGCATGTTTAGATAGGACGCACTTCAAGACCTCCAACGATAAGCCCGGTCTTCATGTTATAGTTATCGGTTTCCATCAGCCCGACGACCACCTCTTGATCCGCATTAATATTGTCGTCGCAATAAAACTGCCCCAGCTCCAGCTCCATCCATCCGTCTGACCTCCTTACAGGCAAACCGACATTAAGCGGCACTGCCACTCTTGGGCTTAAGCACACGATCTTTTTCTGCTTGAGGCTTCCCATGGAAATTGACGCCTCCTGGAAAGCGTCAAGGCCTATGGATCTCGGCAGTGTTTTAAAGATGAGACATGCAGTGTACTTTGTCTTAGGCAAAAGTTCCTTTAATTTTATTCTCGCCTTTATGTCCAGCCACCAGACTTTCAATAGCTCCGCTACCTCCGTAAATCTTATAATTAATCAGCAAATGAAAATCAAAGGTTAGTTCGGTGCATTAATTAACCGCTTCTAGAACTTATATGGAACGTCCAATAATCACGATTTTTAAAAATACGAAATAAATATTAAAAATTTTGAAAAAAAATATAAAATTCGGTTTTGTACAAGTTTTCAATATGAAGATTCAATCCAACGGTTTGGATTGGTGGTTTGAAATTTAATACGTGAATACGATCATGTTGCACGGGTCGCATCCATCCTACGCGTAGGCCTTTAGCATTTCTCCACACACATAGGGCTGTCAAACATGTATAACGGAGACGGAACAGACCTATTTCGTTTTCATTCCGTTCCAATCAACGAAACAGAAAAGCCTTTTGTTTTCGTTTCGTTTCGTCAAACGAAATAGTTTTCTATTCCGTCCTTCATTTTTCATTGTATTCAGTCCATTTCCGTGGTCCGTTTCGTTCCGTTCTAGTAACGTGTATAAATTTCAGTTTCGTTTTCGTTCCGTTTTCAGAAACGAAATTGTACGGTATTGACTACCCTACACACACACATAATATAGAGAGATTGGCTAAAGTAGACTCGAGCACACGGATCGTCCCGTGTGCCGGAGTAATTTTTTGAAATCTAAAATTCAAACAGTCGATCCAAACCATTCAAGTTGTTCCCCATATTGAAATATCCTAGAAAATCATATTTTATATTTTTTTTCAAAATTTTTTGCTATATATTATGATATTTAAAAAAATCACTATAAAGGAGTATTTCAACCCCCAATCTGAAAATAGCATATATATAGCAAAAAAATCGAAAAAGTGTAAAATTTGGTCTCCAAGGATATTTTTATATGGAGAACAAATTGAATGGTTTAGATCGACTGTTTGAATTTTAGTTTTCGAAAACGACTCAAGAATACGGGTTCGATCCATGTGTTGGAGTCTACTTTAGCCAATCTCTCTCTCCCTAGATATATATAGAGAGAGAGAGGTTGGCTAATGTACACTCGGAAGTATAGATCGTTCCATACTCTTAAGTCATTTTTCAAAATTTAAAATTCAAACGGTCAATCCGAACCGTTCAAATTGTTATTCATATTGAAATCTTCTTTGGAGACTAAATTTTACATTTTTTTTGCCATTTGTTATGACATTTTCAAAATATACTATAATGGGAGGATTTGAAGCCGTCCAATTTGAAAATATTATAATATATAGCAAAAAAATTTGAAAAAAATAAATTTGATCTTCATAGAAATTTTAATATGGAGAATAACTTGAACAGTTTGGATTGACCGTTTGAATTTTAAATTTCAAAAAATGACTCGAGAGTACAGGGACGATCCATACTGTCAAGTGTATTTTAGCCAACCTCGTATATATATATATATATTAGAGGGATACATCGAGTTTCGTTCGATACAGAAATTCTTAGAGGGATACATTTAATTATCGAATTTTTTGCAACAAATCGAGATTATACGAAGATTTTCTTAAAGTTTTAATATTGATTATCATTTGCAGTAATTATATTACAAGTTAGATTATATAATATTATTTTAATTATAATGATTATAAATTTTATTACATAGGTATTTAAAGCAACGCTTGAAGAGGCCAAATAACAATTAGGCATGAACTACCTTAAATTTCTAAATATATTTAATTCTTAAATTAAATAATGATTGGTAGTACTATTTTTAATATATTTAACAAAAAAGAGAGTATTATTTTTAGCTATAAAAAATGCGGTCACGATATTTAATTAATAGTATTGATGTCAGTATTTATTTCTCTCAATTCAAAATATGATTGGATACCTAGATGAATGAAATATATTTCTTTTCCGATGGATACAGACACATAAACTAGTCTGCAGTACGTATTTATTTGAAAAAAATCACATCCTCTGATGTTGCTGAGTTAGCAATGGTAGGGTTCCACATGTCAGCAACCCGATGGCATCCGGTGCCATAGCCAATTGTGGCAATGGATAGGAATCCCTTACTAGTGATTTACACTTTTTGCAATGCTTTCTTGCTATTCCACTGTTGGATTGTTAGGTGTTTTGTTGAAGAATTAATACAGGGGTAAATTGGATTTGTAAAATTTGTGAGGTTTGTCTCAATAAAATTAAAGCTGGTGATACCTTGAATCATTTGGACGAACCCAAATCCAATACTCTGTATTATCAGAATGAATTATATCTAAGGATCTTGCAGTAAACATCTTGCCGGCTCCTTTCGATCTAAGATTCTGTTTTCAAAGATAAAACAAAGCAACACGTACGCGTGACCGTGTGAGCAATATGAATATAAAATTAATTTAAGTGGTGCTTAATTACTTTCATGGTAAACAGCTACCATTAATTAAGAGATTAAAAAAAAATTCATACCGGTGAAGTATGGATCGGTCGGGGCATTAGACGTGAAAATATGTCGCCGGCAAATGCAATGATGAAGAGACCAGCAATAGCAGCAAGAAAGATAATGTTCAGGTCCCACATTGCTGCTATATAGGTTTATGATTAATAGTCAAATGTAATAATAAAGAGATGAGAAAAGCATATATATGTGTATATATATGCCCATGTATAGGAATCCTTTGAGAAGTTACGTAAGGTTGGAGGCAAGATAAGCACAAAGTGCGCATGAGTATCCCCAACGGAATCGAAAGAGCCACCTAATAAGCAAAGGAAGCTGCCTAATTGAAACTATATGGTATGCAATTATAGAAAAATCATAAGTAAAACGAAAGAAAAACCTAAAAACAAATTAACACGCGCGCAGAGAAAAGATGGAGAAAGGGAGCTAGGTCAACCCCTAGGTATGACCATTGACCAAGGGTGGGAGCGCGCAGCAGTAGCTCTATCAATAATGTGGCGTTTCGGACGTCTACGTTCCGTTCCGTCCTAACGGAACAGAAAACGAAAGAAGAAATGAATTTTTTTTTGAAAACGGAACGGAAACGAAACGGAGATTGGTAAACTTTACTGAAACGAGACGAAACGGAACACGAAAATGAACTGAAATCAATGAAAATGAAGAACCGAACAGAAAACTGTTTCATTTATCGAAACTGAACGAAAATGGAATAGAGCTGTTCCGTGCCCGTTTGCCACGTTTGACAGCGCTACGCACCAGTGGTGCTAGCTAGTTTTGTTTCTGTTGAGCCCCGTTGAAAAGTAATAATTACTCTCTTATATAAAAAGTTTTTTACTTGCGGCCAATAAATATTTTTATATTATTTTCTTGAATAAAGTGTTATATAATTTTACATTAGTTGAGAAACTAATTACCAAAATGTATAAAGTTGTGAGCAAGAGGCGAAATTTCAGACCGAATTCGGGGCCATTTCGGTCTGAAATACGGCAGAATTTTGTCAATATTTTGTTTCCTTATTTTATTTAAAGATAAAAATAGAAAGAAAATAAAAGGCACGCCTGTATTTCTATAAAGAGTGTACGTCTAAAATTAATCTTCTTCTTCTCTCTATTATTCTTATGTACTAAACTCCATTAAAAAAGATAATAAAAAAGTGTGGCGTGTGTGAGTCATGGACGTAGGTACACATTGTACTGAACCACGTAAAAATTCATGTGTCCTTCGTGTGATTGCTTTTGTTTATATGGTATCAGGGCATTGGATTCTAAGACTTGTGTGTTTCTACCCCTGTGCGAGTTACTGTACAGCTGGTTCTTCTTCCCTGTGCAAGTTACTGCATAGTCGGCTCCTCTTTGTGTGAATTACTGCACAATCGGACCCGTTCTTCTCGACCAGATCTCACCGAGTTACTTTGTGAGCTTATTCCCTGCGAGAGTTACTGCGCAGTTGATCCTTCTTTCCTGCACAAAGAGTTTGTGGAGTTGGCTTTTCTTCTCGACCTTCGATCCTCGACTAGGCCTTATCAGAACTTTGACCAGAATCCAAATTTCAGACCGAATTCGGAGCTATTTCGGACATAAATTTTCTACCAAGACCTTGACTTCGACCGGAACCCAAATTTCGGATCGAAATTTTTCCTGAATTTGACCTAAACCTTGAATTATAAATTCGAAACCGACCTTAAAATCTCTAGCAATCAAAGTACCAGAGACCATGACTCTTATCCAAAGCCTAAACAACTGTTGGATTATAGATTCAGGGGCAACCAACCATATGACTTACAACAAAGACGACTTGATAAGATAATCTCATCCAAGGAAGACTGAGATCGTCAATGCAAATGGAGAAGTTTATCCAGTCACAGGGACTGGAGATATTCAATTCTCCTCTTCTCTAACTCTTTCAAACACTTTATTGGTTATTTCTCTTTCATCAAGACTATTGTCTGTAGGTCAATTGTGTAAATAATTTAACTGTGTTGTACTCATGTATCCCAGATTTTAGCTCTTTCAGGATTTCATGACAAAGGAGATTATTGGTCGTGATACTAAGATGGGAGGACTGTATCATTTGGAAGACATAGCTACTGGAAGAGCCCACTTATCTGCTGGCTCAAGTTTAAGTAGTAAGTCTTCGATTTGGATGTGGCACAGACGTTTAGGTCATCCTTCAATCGGGTACCTTAACAAACTTTATCCAAATTTATTTTCTGGATTTGAAAATAAATCTTTTGATTGTGAGGCATGTATTAAATCTAAGGGTCATCGAGCTCATATTGCTAAAAACTTGAATAATAATAATACCACTCCTTTTGACCTGGTTCACTCTGATGTACGGGGATCTTTTCCGGTTGAATCTCTGGTGGGTAACAAATGGTTTGTGTTATTTATTGACAATTATACTAGAATGACATGGATTAATGTGGTAAAGCATAAAAATGAGGTACCACTTGCCGTCAAATCTTTTATTATCATGGTAAAGGACCAGTTTGACAGAAATGTTAAAATTTTCAGAAGTGATAATGGAAGGGAATTTATCAACAAAACATTAGGAGAATTTTTTATCACCAATGGAATTATACATGAAACAAGTTGTGTGGGTACTCCTTAACAAAATGGCATAACAGAGCGAAGAAATAGACAAATTCTAGAAATGGCCAGGGCGATGATGCTAGAAAACAATGTATCTTATTCTTATTGGGATAATGCAGTTACATCAGCAGTTTATTTAATGAATAGGTTGATTTCTGTGGTACTTAACTTTCAAACACCCTTGCAAGTACTTTCAAAATACTACTTAATTCTCTCAATCTTTACAATTCCACCAAAGATATTTGGGTGTATTGCCTATGTTCATATATAAAAACATCAAAGATCAAAATTAGATTCTTGTGCTGAAAAATATGTGTTTATAGGATATGGTCAACATCAAAAGGGATATAAGTATATGAATCCGGTCTCAAGAAAAATTATATATAACTAATACTACATACGATAAATATTGATGATAGATAATTAACTAGATATAAGTAGGGAAGCGGAGCCACCCATTTTTCGTCTTTTATATATCCAGCCTCACCTTGCCTCGACTGGAGCCACATGCGTCAACTTCGCGCCCGTTCAGAATGATTAGAAGATGTTCTTTAATTATTATTAATGAGTCCAATAGAAGCCCTATGTCCTCGTTATATATATGGCTGAATTTTAAAAGTATTTCTTTTTTGTGAGATTTTTATTTGTGCGAAATTCTCAATAGATGGTCAAAAATTGCATATCATAAAATTTGAATAGCCAAGTAGTTATTATATTATAAATGATACAAAATGTGAATTCTCATCATTGTGAACTGAAAAGCCTGAACGAGGAAAAACTGGTGTGTGGTAGCTAGCTAGGGAAATATATGTTCATATCAAAAACAGCATTCATGGAATTAATTTGCAAAGAAAAACCTGGCTTGCTTCAGTGCTTCTGTTGACATACTTTGACAGGTATTGTTTGTATCCATTTTTCCTTTACAGGGATGCTGTGCTCCGACAAGTGCCTCATTAATCATGCAATTACAATACTATTAACGAAGATAAGTGCCAACATCAGTTACATGTTTACATCATCTAAGACAAAAAGGATCTTCTGTGCATCCGTCCATGCATGAATCCCCTACACCGACTTGGTACTAGTCTCTAGTGTTCTAAAAAAAACACGGCGTGTCCGAACACGCCACGACACGGCACGGCACGGCACGGAGGTGGTACGACACGGCAAGACACGGACACGGACACGACACGAGAACTTCGCGTGTCGTGTCCAACTTTGATAACATAGACACGACACGACACGACACGTGAATTTTCCGGACACGACACGACACGGCACGAGACACGGCACGGCACGACACGAAAGACACGACACGTATTACAGACATGCCAAACACGAAAAGGAGACGCACATTAAGCGTCATAGAAATATAATGGATTTCTCAATTATGTACATACTATTAAAATCAATGATTATTAATAGACTTATTTCCAAAGAAAGCACATGTAAATAGTTTAAATTGAAAATAAAAATATTACAATACAATTAGGTTGATTCAATAAATAAATCACAAACAAAAGTAGAAGGGTCTAGAGCCATTCACAAATTAAAGATACAAATTTATCTGTGATTTGTCTTAAAAAGAATGAAATAATTTTTGTCATATCTTGTACTGTTTTGATAAGGATAGTATAAATTATTCATTGTCTTAAAAAATTGAAATAATTTTTTACGGCTCTTGTACTCTCAAATTTCCAATATTCGATGACCAAAAGTATAATTAATTTTAGTTCAATTTAATTTATTTTCATATTTTAATTTCATTAGTTTGAAAAATATACTAATATAATTTTAAGGTAGTAACTCCGTCTATGTTTTCTCAAACATAGCTGGTCCCAAGACCGAAAAAAGAGGAGGGTTAGTATAAAATTAAAAATATTTTTTCAAATCAAAATAAAAAAATAATCTATATTTTAATTCAATGGTAAAGTAGGTTTACTTTCTTAATTTTTGACGTATTGTAGTAAACATAATTTTAAATTTAATAAACAAATTATATTTATGTCAAAAAGTTAAACGTGTCTGAACACGTCACGGCACGACACGTCTAAAAAAGACACGGTACGACACGGCACGAGGACACGAGGCGTGGCGTGTCCTTAGACGTGTCGTGTCCATCTCTTAGGATTTAGACACGGCACGGTACGGCACGTGAAATATTGAGACACGACACGACACGGCACGAGAGATGATCCGGACACGACGTGTTTGACACGACACGACACGTCACGGCACGTATTTAGAACACTACTAGTCTCCCTCCCCCCAACCACCACACCTATTTTATAACTAAATTCCAATCTTACTCTTGATTCAGAGGGAGTCTTGTGTCTGATTTTGTGTAGCGGTTAAGATGTTTGCATATAGAATATGGACAACAATTTCGCTAAATTTGATAGAAATTCGCAGTTTATTAATTTAATTGTAATGCACTTTGAGAAATTATTAAATAATATTCAAATTATATCAGATTTGATTTATAACCTATCTAAATTATAAAGAAGACGTACATATATAATTTAATAACATTTAATCAGTTGTCACACAGTCGTCAACAAATTTATTGTTACTATAACTAATCTCAAAAGGGAAAAAAAATAAAAAGAAAAAAAGCTTGGCAATCTTAACGACATTTCTGTAATCAAGACCAAAAACTTTCTCAAAGTGCATTATAACTAGTAGGCGCTATCGCGCGTTGCGCGACCTATGTTTTCACTTGTTTTTTTGTTGAATTTTACTATTATAGTATATTTTATTGCAGTTCAATTTATTACATCTATTAACCATACGTACAAATAGATAAATTATGAAAAAAAAATATATAGAAAAATTTATTATTTTCTTTATTATCAATTGGTTGCAACAAATCGATATCATTTGTTCTATAGGAATTTTTCAAATCTCAATAACTGATTATCATTTGTAATGATAATTTTATTATTATCCAGTGTGATCATATGGTTTTGTGCTGAAATTTTTGTACTGCAATTTTATTTATGTGGCCTTTGTTTTAAGTTAGATTCATTAACGCGAATTGACAATTTTTTTTGTAAGTTCAGGTTTATTAAAGTTAATTAGGCTTCATACATATGGCAAATTTTCTAACTTTTAATTTAATTCGAGAAACGTCGAGACCTTTACGTAAAACACAGCAACTAATCACGTGTCGTTGATGATTTTATGTGTTTGAATAAATTGTCACACCAAAAGTCATCATTCATCAACTGAAAATAAAGAATTGCATATTAATTATTTTTGGTCTTTGCATATCCAACAGATCGCTACTATTTTTTGGGCAAAGCATTAAATTAACAAATAGAATCAAAAGTCAAAACATAAACCGTATAAAAAAAAAACTATTGGAAATAAGTGATAGCTTATCTAGCTCAAATTGCTCACTTATAACATTGTTTTAATTAAAATTATTAGAAATGATTCTTATGTAATAATGACAATTAGCAATATGGATATATTACATATTCTTCTAACATGTGTTTGCATACAACCAAAGCTGGACTGTACTGTTTGTTTGCTATTAGAATCTCTCCTCTCCACATTTGCTTCCTTATATTTCAAAATTAGATCCAATTATCTGCCCACTTCCTCTGATTTCATATTCTAACCCAAAAAACGTAGAAAACGCTGAGACCAATTGAGTTTTGTTGATTGCAAAGTATAATATAATTATCAAAATGTAAGATAAATCATGCTAAACACCTAATCTATCATTATAGCAATTATCGCTTCCATGAGGCTTTAGCTAGTGCGTATTGATGACCAGGCGAGCAATGCTGCTATTTTTCTCATAACACTTACCAGAAATTTCTCAAAATGATCTTGCAAAAATAAAACCCTGATTTTGGAAATTGGACTTGAACATCAAACCTTAATTTGAACCATATTAGCATGAAAGGTTGAAGCTAAGTTTCACAACAATACATCTAGGTTGAAGCAATGAGAAAGTAGTGAACAATACCTGACCTGACCAAGGAGGCCAAAATTATACTCATACCTGATCAACCGAGCTAAAATTGTTAAGGTATTGCATTTCGAGAGTCATGGACATGCTCCTTTGAGCTCCTTGAAGGATTTGTCATGCCACATTTCTTCCTTATAACTGTAAGTTACCAGAATTTCAGTCTCTTGTAATTCAACTATTCAACACTCAAATCTACTTATACTCTGGAGTTTCTCCACAAATTGAAGGACAAATACCCTCTTTCATTACCAGGGTTGTGTTTCTTACTAAGAAACCTCTGACTTCCTCTAATTATCCTCTTGTTAGTTTCAATACACAGTTTCTTTTATATCTCTAGTAAATAAAATTCAATCTTTCACGGCTAATTTTGATTTCAAATAAAAAGAACGAACAAAAACACTAAATTATTACCTTGATCTCCAAATTGGAAGGAGACTTCAAAGCCGGAGCTTGCATTCTTAGCTTGTGAAGAGAGACTTATAGAACTCATGATCCTTTTGAGTGTAAGACTTAACGCAACCATACTTACCACGAAAAGGAAAGAAGGTGCTTCATAGAAAGGCAACGATCTGGAGTAAACGGTGATAGGTCTACATAAATATATAGGAATAGCTAAAGAACTGGTAATCCCAACATGAGACGTTTGCCATAACTAAAGGAAAAATAAACAATATAAGAAAAGAAGATCTACATACCTCTCAAAATATGGCTCATGGTTATTGTAACAAAACCTGAACTCTCTGTCATAACCAAGCGCTACATCAGCCACAATACCTTGAAATAAAACGAAAAATGCATTACATTATGAGTGAGCCACAATCCATTCGAATTGATTATGAAAGAGCACAACTTCTTACCATTGAAGATGGAAAAATAATCTCTTCCTTTTCTATATTTATGGGGAGATAACTAATGTATCAAGGGAGCTTACCAATTTCTAAGGTTTTGTGGTTCCACCGATCTGTCAGAGAAAAGGAGGAATGGAGTGAGACCGAGAGAACCAAATTTTTATTAGATTCTAATCAAATTACACAAAAGGAAATCAAATTAAGATTTCTATCTTATTTCAGACTTTACTGAAATTCAGCAAAAATAAGAACAAACGAAAATACAACTTGCTTAATTTGAGTGTCTGATTGGAGAAGAGGAGACCTTACGTAAGGGGACTGCTAGAGGAGAGAGGCAGGGCTTGCACGCAAGGGGACTGCTGGAGTAGAGTACCAGGCACTGTCAGTGCGTGCTATCCTATTTGAGAAGAACATTCAATATCCCAATAGCAAACACATTTGGATAGTATACAATAGCGAAACAACAAATTCAAAAAGCAATCTTTTTTCTTTTCTGGTTATGAAATAAAATATTAAAAGATGCATGAACTATTAGAAACCACAATCTTACTGTATAATTGTTTTTATTGATCCATTTTAGAAACATCTTATAATAATCTGAATATAAATAAAATGAGACTGCACATTTGCTAGATTCAAAACAATATTTGTGCTCCAATTTTTCAAAACAATGAGTCCTACATTTTGTACTATTTTTCTGTGAATTTGATTGCTGCATAAATTGCACCAACACGTCACCTATTTTTCTTTTCTAATGTGCAATCGAATGGCAAAGTTGGAAAAAAGTTAAAGAAATTGTGGTTAAATTATTTTGACTAAATTTTTATGGTAAGGAAATGAAATTTTTGGACCTTTCTATTGGCAAGAAACTGAAAGTCTTACTACAGAATATGTAACTGAGGTTACTGTCTCTATGTCGGGTGAAAATTTGGTCCCCTGGTGCACAAAAGAACAGCACATTGTGGTCTATGCTGTGATGAAACACTTAATAAGTATGTAATATAGATTTGAAAATTACTGCTTCTAAGCTCATGTAAAATATTTGAAAATTACTACAGAAAGGAATTAATAAGAATGATCTACATGGGAGCACTACAGAAAGGAATTAATAAGAGATTCGAGTTCTTGTTTAAATAGGAATGTAGGATACATAATGAGATACTTTAACAATTACAAACTATCAATTGTCTGTTTCTAAAAATTTCAGCAATTTGGCCTTTTTCAAAAGCAAAAATTCGAATATTGAAAAAAAAAAGAGGGAAAAAGGAGATTATCATTGTTCACCACTTAGAGAGCAAAGGGGATGGAAATAAAAGGAAGGGACAGATTTATGGGAGCTTAGTAGGATTGTTACCTTAGAGTCAAAGGGGCGGACATGAAAGGCATGGCGGTCGATACTGTAGCGGAGAAGGGCACAGTTGAAGCGAGGAGAAGCAAGACCGAGAAAAGAAGCATGAGGGTTTAGATAGTCATCGCCATGGAGATTAAGAAATAGATGATGGAGACATGCCGATTAAGAGCCACGTAGAGGCAAACTATAAAATAAAAAAAATAAAATCCAAATGTATCAGACCAAAGTGCAAAAATAGAAAATCAAATCAAAGATTTGAACTAATAAAATAAAAACCAAAGTAAATAGACTTGAACTCACCTATTTCTTACCTAGGTGCTACCCAAAACCGTAGACTGGAGAAGAGAGAAGCGAAGAGGCGTTTGGTAGAGAGAGAGAGAGAGAGAGAGAGAGAGAGAGAGAGAAGGGGGAGACGGTTACGGAGATGATTAATTCTCAGAATTAAGAATGAGGCGTGATCGTCGGCGTCACGAATTTAATGTCGAGTCGAAGGAAGCGAAGGAAGTGCGTGGGTTGACGCAAGCAGATCTGGGGTTTTGTGGAGGCATCGATCAGTGGGAGAAGAAAAGGAGGAACGGATGGAGAAGGTGGGGTCATCTTGATGAGAAAGGAGGGGCATGAGGGTTTGGCTGTCTGAGATGTCGACGCGATGGAAGAGAGGAGACACAAAAATTAAAAACAAAACAATGCGTTGCCGAACAAACATCTGCTGCTGAATCGAATCTGTTTCACGAACAATAATACTCGGCATACAAACCGCTACAGATATTACGTTGCAGAAATTGAAAAAAACTTCTGCTGCACAACTCTTAGAAGGATCCATGTCGGGCTAAATTTTTAAAAAACTACTTCGACTCCCACGCCTCTTTATTATTTATAATACTGATTTGTATGTGTAACTCTCTAAGGGGCCGTTTGGATGGGTTGGGAATTGGAGGAATTGTCTATTCCTAGGCATAAATTTATTGGGAAGTGTGTAACTTTGTGAAGAGATTGAATTGTTTATAATAAAATTTATGCTTGGAATTGGAAATTCCTCCAATTCCCAACCCATCCAAACTGCCCCTAATTTATTTTTGGGGTTGGTGCACGTTCATCGGTTCATGTCATAATCACCCGTTGCAAGTATGGCTCTCAATGTGTACTCTGCTTCTCCTTGGTTCTTCTAATTTCGGCTCATAAGATCCCAATATATAGAACATCATGGTCATTTATTTAATGTTGGTTGATTCAAGGACAACGTTAATTAATTAATTAATATAATGTAATATTATATAATATATTCGTAACCTTGTATCTGTATAAGCAATTGAATTCCTTTAGTGAAAAGAACGTCAAATTGATGTGAAATACCATGCATTGTGCTCCTAAATTTTGTATTAGAAAAGAAGAAACGAGTTCAGTTGGTGAAGCAAGTATTAGTCTGCTAGTTGCGGAAGAACCACCGAACCAGGTACGGAGACCTTAACAATTATTTTGTTTTATGAATTATATTTTGCTAATTTTATACCGGTATAGAAACAGAATTGGCTACTTAAAGGCTGCTCAATTTGTTGCATCACTTCCCTGGAATCAACCTTCAACTGCTGAATGAACTCCTTTTATTTGGGTTCCTTAATTGTTGGATTACATTTTATCAAACAAATTTTAAAGTTCATCTACACTAAGTTCTTTCCTCTTCTTCTCTTTTTTTGGTTAACCTTTGGTTAATCAATGTCGACCAAACCAAAGAAAAAATTAAATAGTCAATAATACTACGAATGATGAATCGTTATTGATTAACTCATTAGAATTTCTCTTTCGTTATTTTTTTTTTTTGTTTCTAATTTACAAAATTTGGAACAACTTGCTGCTGCGTGCTGTAGGAAATTGGTGCGTGCACCCCAGCTCAGAAGCAACAAACTGGAGGCTGGAAAGCGGCCTTTTTCATTCTAAGTAGAACATTCTTCTTCCCCTTACAATTAAGATGACATTTTTTGGTTACATTTGACATGGAAACTAGCTTATGGGTTAAAACCTACCCATCACCCCTCTGCGCCCCACCAACCCCTTTTTTTCTGTGAGCTTGAACCTTGCTACCTGAGTCCCTGAAATTAGTTTAGCTCAGGAATTTGGTTTGAAAGCTTTAAAAGGTGCCTGGCAGTTAAGGTATTAGGCTAGCTTTTGCCTTTCGTTAAGACATGATCTCCTGAACTCCAACTGAGCTCAACTCATGCTTTATATATGTTTTATGTTTATTACAGCGAAGCTAATTTACTGGTAAACAACTCAATTTGGTCTGGTTTGCAGCTGCTTAACGTTAATACTTATAACAACTTTTTATCAAGGGTATATTTGGATTTGTCAAAGGAATAGTGTCTTTGGGTTAGTATGTGAGGATAGTGCAAGAAGAGTGCTGCTCGATCAGTATAATGTGGGAAGATTGCTGCTATTATGCTGTTTAGAATAATGTATGTTTTCTTTGGATTGTGCAATTTGAAAGTACAAATTTTTCATTTCTACGAAATGATGGGTTTATCCGAATAGCACTTAACCAGTAATATTTTTAGAACAATAGGAATTCATCCAGTGAGAAACAATTGTTGGACTTGCTATAATAACAGGTACTGAGCTGTGTCAGTGGATTGCCATTTGCTCCATCACAAAGAACCTAGTGGTGTACCTGAAAACACAACTACTTGAAGATAATGTTGCAGCAGCAGCACACATCTCAACCTGGTACGTACGGCACTTGCTTTCTTACCACGCTCATCGGAGCTTACATGGCAGATTCTTGGTGGGGAAATTACTCAACTGTCATGCGTTTCTTTATTATATATTTGGCTGTAAGTAATTGCCTCATGTTTCACTTGCATGCAGCTTGGTAAACTGTATGTAGTTTAGTGACACACATACTCCAATAGCATGATATATGGCCAGAAGCATGAAAGTTGAAAAACCTTGAGGCTTTGATCAAATGATTTTCACGCGGGATTTTATTTCATTTCATTAGAATTGATTTCTCGAGAATTTCGTTGGATCTAATAACATGAAAATTCCGATCAAATGACATGAAATCCATTTATTTTGATAAAAAAATTTCAATGAAATGAATTGAAATGAAATCTCACGTGAAAAAAGAAAGGGTTTTAATCAAGGCTTAAAAGATTGGTAGATACAAAAAAGAGTATATTAATTAGGTCATTGAAGCTAATTAATCAAAATCATCAAGACTAATTATGAAAGAATTCAATCAAAAAATAAATTTAAAAAATGTTGAGCAAGCTCCAATAATGAATGTACCGAGTACCTTAATAATGAAACAATTTTATTCAAATTGAGATTTACTTTCTTCTTATTTTTCCCTTTTCTCTAGGGGATGACATCATTGACTCTATCAGCCTCGCTCTCAAAATTGAAGCATTCTCCTCTCTTCACTTACCTTGGCCTTTACATGATTTCTTTAGGATCCGGCTCCATAAAACCATGTCTCACAGCCTTTGGTGCTGATCAATTTGACAACACTGATACAAGTGCAAAGGCGTCCTTCTTTAGTTGGTATTTTGTATCAATCAAGTTAGGAACTTTCTTTGTGAGTACTGTTATAGTATGGATTCAAGATAACTATGGATGGACCGTAGGATTCGGTACACCTACAATGCTAGCAGGCATAGCCTTTGTCAGTTTCATGGCTGGTTTGGGATATTATAGGTACTGCAAACCCAGCGGGAGCCCTTTTACAAGATTATGTCAAGTAATTGTCGCAGCTACCAGAAAACATTACTTTAATGTGCTGGAGGAAAATGATTCTGTTTTATATCAAGCAAAAGGAAAGTCGGAAATCGTCCCAGGGAATGAACAATTGGAACATACCCCTGAATTCAGGTGATTCTCTTACTTTTGAATTTGGGTAATTTTTTTTAAACTTTTGTTACTCGCTTAATTTTGAAAATATAATAGCAGGAAATCAGTTGTGATACAAAAGATAGAACATATATTGGCTACTAATACACTTTGAAAATATTTAGGTCCTCTTTTGTTCAATAATATATTTGAATTTATTTTTGTATATCTCATATATTGAAATAGGAACAAACGTATGGAGAAGTTAAAAGATGGGGGTTCCCCCAATTCATCTTCCAACAATAGTTTTTTCTACGACTAAAAACTAAAATAAAAACCCAGTGAAGTTCAATTTGTTGTGAACATGGTTTGCTGTTATTGCAGTTTCCTCGACAAAGCGGCCATTGTCACCAGTTCAGACTTCTCCAACTCTGGTGCGGTTAATCCTTGGAGACTGTGCACCATGTCCCAAGTCGAAGAGTTCAAATCTATAATTAGGATGCTTCCTATTTGGGCTACATTCATTCTATCTTCCATGGTTCCAACCCTGGAATCATCGGTTTTTGTAGAAGAAGCGATGGTCATGGACACACACGTTGGTTCTTTAAACATCCCACCAGCCTCACTTTCAAGTTTCAATGTGATAGCAATTGTTATGTTTGCACCTATATATGACAAGATTATCGTGCCAATAGTGTGCAAATTTACCACAAAAGAGGGAGGAATGTCTCACTTCCAGCGTGCCGGGGTTGGTTCGCTCTTTTTTTGTTCTTGCTCTCTCATCAGCTGCAATTGTTGAAACAGAGAGGATACAAATTGCGCGAAACGAAGGTCTGGCACATCAAAATGTTGCTGTCCCAATGAGTGTCTTCTGGCAAATACCGCAATACGTCTTAGTAGGAATTGGGGAAGTGTTCAACCAGATCAGCATGCTTGACTTCTTCTATGACCAGGCACCAGATTCCATGAGGAGTATATGTGTAGCGCTAGCTCTTCTGACAATATCACTTGGGAGCTATGCAAATTCATTTATTTTGACGATGGTTAATCGGGCCACCGGATGGATACCTGACAATTTGAACGAGGGCCGCCTCGATTGCTTCTGCTGGTTACTTGTGGGTTTGTGTTTGGTTAATCTGGCTGTGTTTGTATATTGTGCGTCGAGGTACAGATATAGGAGATCTAGTATCCAGTGTTGACACTGTGACATGCTATACAGAATAAATTGCTTACAGTTATAATTCTTTTGCAGTTACACACTTACAGTCCAAATATATAGTAACAATAAAAATATAGGAATTCTAGGGTTATCTGAATTTGAATTTTTGGTACTTATCCTTGATATTTATTGATGTGTGTATGCAAATATTTGATAATGGAATTCAATGATTATGAAATTTATTTGAGAGGTTCGCACTAGTACAACTGGCTTGAAGATAAATTGGGGATTTATACAAATGGGTCTAATTATTTATAATAACTACGCAAATTAATTAATTGAAATGAGTTTGGAAGTATATTGATACGTAACTGTTTTGGTATTTATACGTACTAGTACAACTGGCTGACAAAAGGATGGCGTATTTCTTTTTTTTTTCTTTTTTTTTGAAGATAAATTCGGGGTCAAGCCTCTCAACTTATTTTTGAATTAAATGTCTATGAAAGACTCCAGCTGGATTTCGAACCTATGACTTTCCACTCAAGATGCATTGCTCTTTATCACTAGACCAAGAGATGGTTCTCAAAAGAATGGCTATCAGTCTTTTTCTTTTTTCTTTGTTTTTTTGAGAAACACTTTATCAGTCAGTCAAAGTTCTTATGTTAGCAATCCAAGTTCTTTCGAAGGATAACAATGAATAATTAACTATAGGGTTATTGCGCATGTTTTGTACGAATCAGTATGAGTATCAGTATTTATAAATAAAGATGCGTGGGAGTCCATTTGATTTTTTATATTTTTTTCCCGACACGCGATCTCATTTCTGAATTGATTTTAGCGATTTTTCCATTTTACGGCGCAACAGTCTGCAGGCCATCGTGTATCGAATTGGAATTATTCAAATAAGCGTGACAATGACCTATTACATAGTAGTTAGTTGTTGAGTCATTACCTCTGTCTCTTCGACTCTTCCTCTCTCCTCCAAATCCAGATGGCTCAAGAGCTTCGTTCCGTCCATTGGCTTTCGATTTCTTCTCTTTTCCCCTCATTTTTTCCCATCTCTCTCACAATCTGACCGCCTCTAGGCCTCCTGTTCTGCCAATCCCTCCTCTGCAGGTTAATTAACTTTCCTCTTCCCATCGATCTTTCTTCTTCTTACTCCAGACATCTATTCCGATCCCAAATGAAAACCATCTCCTCTGCCTTCGACTCCATCGATCAATTACCCACCTTCACCTCCTTCCAGGGCCTCCCTCTTCCCAGCTACCCATGAAAAAAACCCTTGCTCTGATTGAGGTGTATAGTGTCAACTGGCTCAGCCTCCTTCGACGCTATCTTACATTCGTTGATTGCCATGACGTGGCCGAGATCCTGGCCATGAGATGTTCTTATGCCATCACTTCAGAAACCTTCGTTCACTAACTATACAAAGGTAAACCTCATATTATACAATGGTAAACCTCCGTTCACTAACTAATTACAATGCACGATATTAGTTTATTTTAACATTTATTGTGTAGTGTTGCCTTATCTCATCTATACGATGCATTTTAAACTTCTATTTGACCCAAAATCAGCTTCAGTTTACCATTGTATAATTTTCTTTTCTTACAGTTGGACGCTGGATCTGTAGTACCAAAATTTGGGGATTGGGATGCGCACCCTTCCTCAGTTGAGGGATACACGTACTGGCATTTTCGAGAACATCAGAAAGGAGAAACAGACAGTCGCTTCCAAGTCACCTATGATAACTGATTATTCTATTTATCTCCAATCATCTAATAATACCGCCAATTACAAATCTTTGGTATGGAACTCAAATCAATTTTATATAATTACAGGATGAATTGACAGGTATGGTACCATACAAACAAAAGAGACCTGTAAGGTGCTAACAATAATTGATTTGGGTTTAATTTGTACTGTTAAGACCTGCTGTGGTAAGTACTTGATGGTGCTTCTTTGCATAATTTGCACAAAATGGAAAATCTCCATTTAAAATATTGACAATTGAATCATCCAGTAATACAGCTTTGCATGGCAGATTCAATTGAGATGTTTCTTTAACATTTTCTAAAATTGACTAATCACAATTCTATTGTCTCTTCTTGCAAGGTTGGTCATGCTTTGGTAGGTGCAAGTAGATATGCATATGTTCTATTATTTCTTCTTGAAAGTAGATATGCATATCTCTTCTTTCAAGTTACTAATGCAGGTGGCTTTAACCTTTGGTTCTACCAGGGTGAAGTGGCGATTGTTCAAGAGGCAACAAGCACTTGAAAGGCTTAAATTTTTCAGAAGAAGTCAATCTCTCAAGCTCTTAAAGAGAATAGGTAATTGAGGGAGTTCAATCATCCATACTTGAATTATAGTTTTTATGAATATTTCAATAATTTTACAATTTAGTTTTGTTTCTTAATCTGCTAAAGTTAAATTTAAAATTTGTCTAGAGAAACTATGGCTTAATTTAGCTTATCTGGCCAGAAGCAACAAGGGTATCTACATAATTGGCAAGAACTACTAAACCAAAATCATGATCGCCCAATTCAAGTTTAAAGCAATATTAGCTGCTCAGGTATATATCAAGTTCTTTTGGTTTATAAGTATATCGAGTCATTATCATACAAGGAACCTATCACGTCTTTATATCAATGCCGATTTAGCTACATTAATTCTTTTCAAAATCTCATGTGTCTTTTTTTTGTGTTCTTTGCTTCAATCTGTATTTGGGTCAAATTGTGGCTTATTAGTGTGATTGAATTTTTTTTTAAAAAACAAGCCTTTTTTAGGTGGAAATTGGTAATATATTGGTCAACCATAGTTGGATATTTCAAAATCAATTTCTTCTTACATGTCAATAATGAAAATATTTAAACAATTAGCTATTCCTTACCGGAAGAATTTGGATGGAACCAAGCAATTAGTTTCTCAGAGCTAGATAAATTATATAAGGTGTTCAATGCTGCCTTTGTGGGGTATTGGTTCATGAAATCATTTTTCTGTTATTCCTGCATCAAAATTGACCTTTATTGTGCAATTTATTATAAAATTTTTTTTTGAATCAACAAAATATATTTTGAGATTTTAGTGTTATGTCAGTACAATGTGGTGCATTCCATAATGCAAAGCTAATAATTGTATTAGAAAATGAAAATAACATTAAGCAAATGAAAATTTTGAGAGGACTTGGTAGCAAGAAGAAGGATCTGATGCAAGTAAACAACAGATTGACGAGATGGAAAAGATAAGTATTTTCTTAATGATCATTAACTGTTTTTGTTTCTTATATCATTCTTTTCCGACACATCATAGTTAGGTCAATTTCAAGTTGCCTCATCTCAGGTTTTATTTTTTTTATGATTTCTTTTAACTTCATCCAATGTAAGCATCCCAAAATATACCGGTACCAATCAAAGTGATACAAGTATTAATCTCTCTATTATTTTGGGTATTATTCCTATTTTACCCTCTATTGTATTGTTGTATTTTGGTGTCTTGGCTTGGCAGTTCCAACTTACAACATAAGCCATCACAGATATTATAGAAGTTCGTCAGCCGCTCTAAGACTGGTCTCTTTCCATGGTGTCTTGCTATTTATTTAATTATATTAGTGATCGTTTGTTTTAGTTTTCATTAAATTGTGTTTGCCATTAAAACATTTATGGTGAATTCATTCATTAATAGTACTATCTTTGTCGCTTCGTTCTCATCATGACTGTTTATGTTCTTCGTTACTTTCTTTTGTAAATTTATTTTTGACGTTAGTTCATACTTTTCTTCCTTTTGACGTACATTACAGCTACTCTGTTCGATTCAAAAAAAAAAAAAAAACAAACAAAAACAGCTGCTCTGTCCACCCTTACTGTAGGTTTGTAATCAATTGATAATTTTATTATATCCGGATTTATAAAACATTTTGAATATTTATTAAGAAAATAAATTAATTTCGTTTGTCCGTTACGCATAGAATATATATAAGATGACATTTATGAATAGTAATCATACTTCCATATTTTTATAAAAGGCCAAGGCCCATATATTAAGCATGTATTCATTATCATTAATAAAATTAACTAATTGTCAATAAGAATGATGTTATTTATTTTATTTACATTTTATATAAAATTTGTTTTTTCATGCAATATAAATACATATATTATGAAAACAAAATCAATTATACCAAAAATTATGAAATTAAATATAAAATGAAAATAACAAATTTAAAAAAATATATCTATCAAAAAATCATATATCGAGTGAAGCTCGATAACCCCACCTAGTGTGAATAATCAGCAAATAAGTTCGAACATGTTTGGAAACAGAGGAAAGTATAGAAATTTCGAGAAATGCTAGAGTCTAATATATGGGACGGATATGGTCCGTCCAATACGATTGTTCTCCGAACTATTCAATATGTTCTCCATATTGAAAACTTATAAGAAGCCAATTTTTACAATTTTTTCTAAATTTTTTGCTTTTTTTTTGTATTTTAAAAAAATCGTTGGTATTGGATGATCCATAATTTGCATATCATGAATTTTCTAAAATACTAAAAAATATAAATTTTTTTTCTTATAATTTTTCAATATGAATAACATATTGAACGATTTGGATCGGTTGTTTGAAATTTGAAATGTGAGAATAATCATATTGGACACTAGCATTTCTCAGAAATTGCCGAGAATTTTCTTATAAAAGTAATTAGAGAACAATATAATAAGAGACTATATGGCAAGATAATTTTAAATAAGCTTAGAATAAAATTATCCCCTATAAGAAGTAACGATGACTTCATTTGCGAATAAACCCTTTCCCAACCACAACAAGAAGAATTTTGACATTTCCTTTTTACATGAAATAATCTCATTAAAGCCTCAAGGCCTTATTTCTATTATTTATATAGTAAATAAATCCTAGTCATTGTAGAAAGCTCAGCAAAGATAAAATTCAGTTATTATAACACACACTCTTGCGGAAAAATATCTTCCTGTTTAGGAAAAATGAACTAACAAAATAAGGAATGGTTTTTATCAAAAAAAATAAAAAATAAGGAATGGTACGATAAGGATTGTTACAAGATTGCGTTAGCAGCAGATCCGGGGATAAATTATAATCCAATTGGCAACGAAAGATATGTTGTGTTGAACTTTCTACGTCAATATGCTGCGAGTCTAATTGGTAAAATGACGAGTAAAGGAGTGCGTTCGAGAAAGGCATTATCTCACTGCGAAACGACCTGTTACACACTGCGCTGCCAAATAAGCACTGCAAGAACCAGCATATCAAAAGGACAAAATAAAAAAATAATAATAAGAGAGCTATATTATTATTCTTTCTTTCTTCTTATCCAGTTTTCGTTCTGTTATTAGCAATTCTAAAACACTACAATCTTTTAAGTAAGAATAAAGTTGCAATGCCATAAAGTTTTTGGATCACATATTGTCATAATCTCAACTTTGTATTTACATTTCAAAACTAAAACTTAAATGTAAAATTTGAACAATTTATGTTGTTCGTATTCATGAGTGATACATGTTTTAAAAAAATAATGATTTTTAGCGCTCATTTTATACTAGATCTAAATGTTAAAAAATGTATTAGAATCAATCTATCATAGTCATTATTTTTTTTACTTAGTGACATGATTAGATTGGGTTTTATTTGTAAATAGATAAAACGATAAGCAAAAACAAAAGAAAAGGATAACTCAATTCAATTTAAAAGACATTTTTAGTTGAAATTGTTGGTTTTTCTTGGATAAAAAATAGAACATAAAAATTAGGTAACTTAATAATAGTAAATTAATCACGGACATTTCAAAGTTTCCAATTCTTTTTAGAATGTTATATATTTATGTCACATTAATGGTATCCGATCAGAAATAGTTTTTTTTTAGTTAAAATCTTCCATAAATCATAATTTTGTGAATCTTTGATATGATGATTTGTCAAAATAATTGTTAAGTTTTTCATTGATTTTATTTTATTAAGAAAAAATTGTTTGATTGTACATAAATGTACAATTTAAGTATGTACAAAAAATTAGAATGGGATGTGTTAATAATAAATTGAGATGTAATAGTAAATTGATTGCGGCTCTAATTAACGTATGAATATTGACAATTATTGTTGGAAGTAATGCAAAAATACATACATGTGATTATGGCGACAAATGAAATGAAATGAAATACAGCAGCATAATATTTTACGCAATAGCAGAAGAGGGGACATTGATTGACGCATCCTTGCTTCCTTGACCTTACTCCTTATTATTACTCCTTAGCCCAGTCTTTACTTTGCTTTTATTTACTTGCTGGAAAAGAAAAGAAAAACAACTATAATTCTATATAAACAACAACATAAGAATTAGAATTTAGAAACCTCCTCAACTGGAACTTGTCTTCTTCTAAAACCCTTCAATTCAATTCATTCGCATCTCTTTTCCTCTTCTTCTCCCAACTCCCAACTCCCAACTCCCAATCAAACTAAAACTTCAGTTCGAGTTTCTCCATGGCGAAGCTCAAGGTCGCTGGCGCATGGTCCGGCACGCTCGAGGTCGCGCTCGACACGTGGTCGGTGCAGATGCTCCGAGCGGAGGTGGCGCGCCGTTCGAACGGGTGCGATCCCACCCGGATCAACCTCATCTGCGGCGGGAAGGTGCTCAGGGATGGGGATTCTACGCTCCTGCAATTGGGCCTCAAGAATAACGGCAAGGTGCTTGCTACTCTCATGGCCGATGCTCGTAAGGCGCAGGAGGTAGAGGAAGAGGCTAAGAAGGCCAAGGATGAAGAAGACCATGCCAAGAAGCTCACTAGGATTTGGTACTTTTTTTTTTTTTTTTACCCAATTTACCCAATTTTATTTTTAATGTTTGCATATTTTAAGAAAATTTATTTATTTTTATTTTTGTTGAACTGTTGATTGGATTGAATAGGGAGGCAGCCACGTCAATGGCAAAGAGGCATTCTGATGGATCATTCCCTTTGAATGATTATAACATTGAGCTTGAGGATCAGAATGGCAAGAAGGTCATGTTTGGCTCTGAATCTGACAGGCGGTAAGATTCTCTCAAACGAAAAAAATTCTTCTTCTTCTTAAAGGCATTCTGATGCATTGGATATTATTTGTAGAGCACTGATGATGGGCTTGATGCTCCATGCAAATGCAAAAGGTCTTCTTAAAAACGAAAATTACAAGGATGCTTTGGATGTTCTAACAATGGCTGAGGTTTTATTTTATCATAATTTATATAACATAATTAGCATCTCTTCATGAATGTTTAAATGGAATTTTAATTAGCTTCATCGTTTTCTAACAGGAGGCTTTCTCTCTATGTGACGACAAGTTTCTACAGGTAACTCAATCCCGACTGTCTAGGATAAATTTATTGTAATACGTGAGCACCCCAAACATATTAACTCAAATAAATTTATTGTTATAAATTATTTATTTATGACAATTTTGTTTTTTGTACAACAGTTGATAGACAATGTGCCCATGCTGCAACTTGACATGGTGTGGTGCTACTTTATGCTTAAAGACATCTCATGCTTAACTGTTGCTGGGGCGCGCCTTGCAAGAACTCGAAAAGGGTTTGAGATCTCTCATGGCAAAGACTCCACTCGTTTTCGGGCCCTCCAAGCTGGTCGCCAAGCTGATTTTGCCATGTGAGCAGCATCTCTCTTAGATTTTGTACTAGGCTGTATTAATTAGCACGATCTTTTGCTCAAATTATCATGTGTACCAGAATAGTGATCAGTCCACGGTTTACATCCCTGTTAAGTATTTACCTATTCCATACATTCACATCTAGTCACCTAGTATGTGTATATTGCTTCTTTTGATGTGTAAACCTTAAGTTGAGGTATTAAATAGTCTTAAGTTTCCTTGACTAAGTTACTAATTCATCAAAATGTAATCCAAAAATAGAAACCAGTGCCAACATATTACTGGTACTATGGAGATTTTGCATGTATTTTTGTTTTTCATTTTGATTTTGAGAATGTTTGTTTAACAGATACCTGAGATTAGAGCTTCTGGAAGGTGTGGTTGCTTATCACAATGGCGATTTCGAAAAAGCTCAAGAATCGATCAGTTCTGCACAAATTAAATTTAACCAGGTATCTACAGCTCTACACTATCAGAGTAGAATTTTAGTTTGGGACCTTCATTTGCCTGCTTCATATTTACTGTATCTTTCAACATAAATGAGGCTTACAAAATGGAAGAGAGCAGTGTGAGGAATATAAAAGGTGAACCATACAGAAAGAAGTGGCTGTAGCAAATGTTATTTACTATATTTGAAGTTTTACTAGTAAAGGATGTATACGCATAACAGTAAGCTTTCTTATATTTGCAACTTCTTTGGTAGCTGAAAACATCAATTATATTTTCTGTTTTCATATATCAGCTTCAAGTTCCTGATGAAGCTTTGTCTCTGCTAATGAGTATGGGTTACAAAGAGCGCTCAGCTAAGAGGGCACTTAGGTTGACCGGTCAAGATGTGCAGTCGGCTGTTGGTTTACTAGTGGAAGAGAGAGAGAAAAAAACTCGTAGAATTGAGGAGAACCTTCAAAGGCGAGATGAAATCATGTAAGCATCCATCAAAAATGGTGTAGTTTTCTTGCAAACTAATTATATTAGTTGCAGGTGTACTTAAATGTTTCACAATTTTCCAGTAGCAATGAGCAGCTTTGGGGTATTTGCAGAGAGCACCCAGATGTTGTAGGCAAACCTAAAATTATTCGCACATTAATTTTTTCTTTTTACATTAGTTCTATTAGCACAAAAGGAAAAAAATATAAACCAATGAGAATCTGGGGTGAAACTGTTGATATTCAACAGTAGCCATCTTTTTCATTACAGAACTTTGTGTGGGGCTAATATAAGAGGAATCAGAAACTTGCTTCTGATTAAATGAACTTCCCTGCTTTATCAGAGTGTAATTTGCTTATATATTTTCTGTTTTACAGGGAACAAAAGCTTTATGGAAAGACTCCAAATAACAAGGCTGTAGATATGGAAAAGATGAAAGAGCTAGCTTCTATTGGGTAAATATTTTTCTTCTGTTCTTAGCGACTCCTGCAAAATTAGGCATCACTGCTTTCATATATCTTCTTGGAGATTGATTTAAACTTTTATTTTGCATATGTATCGACCTTTTCTGGTGATAGATTTGAGAGATACCTTGCTGCTGAAGCACTTAGGATTAATGAAAATGATATGGAGAAGGCTTTAGATGTTCTGACAGATCCTGAGAAAAACTGTGCTTTTCAGGTTTCTATTTCTCCCTAAAAATTTGTAGGGTATCTTTGTTACTGACAGATAACCTTTAAAATTCACTTTTGCATCTAAAAAACACCTAACTTATAGTTTTCTTTTTCTTGTCTCTTTTTTTTTTTTTGTGAATTGACTTTGAGCTCAGAATGGTGAAAATGTCTGTCATGTCAAAATTAAACTAAAACCAAGTTAAGCTGGTGTAGATGCTAGGAAGTGTTGATTGTGAAACGAATTATGAGTTTGCAACTAATATAATGGGCAAATTTGGAGCGATGAATCCAAAAGGTTCAGTAAATTTGCAATTTTGGAGCGATGAATCCAAATTTGCAATTTTCAGTAAATTTGGGGTCAATTAGCAAAAAGCTCATCTGTACACAGGATAATAATCATACTAACCAATTTGGTTGTTCGCCAGAGCACTATGGAATCCAAAAGGAAGAGAAGCACACAGACAACAGATGCGACCCTCTTTCCAGCTGCATTACTGGATCAAGCTGCGCCAACTACCAGCAATCTACAACAAGGTGGGCCATCCAGTGGCCCACCAGCTCCTGACCTCCATCAACAACAGCTGGTACAGAACCTTTTGCCTCCCCGTGTAGAGGAGGCGAGAGATGCTGAGATGGAGGATGAGTTGGCGAATGAGCTAAGAGGAGATGCCTTGGCTGATTATGATATTGATGTCACCAAGGAAGGGGAGGCGCTTTCTGAGTATGCAACATTGTTGAGTTCTGTTCTTGGCCATCAGTTGTAGGTTCCCTTTGGAAATAATAATAATAATTAACTCCCTGATGGAACTTCTGGCTGACTCTTCTGGATATGCTTGTTGCGTAGCTTGTCTTTGGGTATTAGTCAAATAGATAGAAGGAAAAAAAATGCTTGTCTGTAAATAGGATTTGGAAAAGTTTACCTGTCTGACTGTGCTGGAAGTATAAAGTATTAGAAGTATTGAATTTTTCATGTTCACATTTTTCTAATACATCAAAATTCATATATGCAGATCACATTGAACGTTAAGAATTGCTATTTTGTTGTTTGACAGCCGCTGTCAAACCTTCAAAAAAAAAAAAAAAAAAAGAATTGCTATTTTGAAACTCAAAAATAGATCAGGATGCAATATGCACAGATCCGTTTGCACGTTGCATTGTATTAAGTTTTCAATATACATGATGTATATATGTACAACTCTAAAATTTTTATTGACAAGGGAACTCGGTACATATTCCTTATTGGTAGAGCAGTTATTAATAAAAAGATCCATAAACAACCATCAACTTTGGGCTTTAACACTGCATTTTCAACAACAGCTAAGTCCTTAGCCCAACTTGTAGTCCCAAACAAGTTTGGGCTTCTACATCACTGCTTAAGTGCTTATTGTATAATTTTAATATCAATACAATTGGCTGTTTCTCATTCTGAGTCGTAAGATTAACTTGACCATGAATGGGCGAATTTGGAGCGATGAATCCAAAAGGTTCTTGATATAGCCTAGAAAGACAGAATAAAAAGGCAGCATTTTGTAAAGCATATGAGATATGACATAAAGTGACAAAAAAATTGGAAAAATTACATCTCCAAGCCAATTCGTACATGGTCTTCACCACAATATTATTAGAGTTGAAATGCAGCATATTCTTTCCTCATGCATAGATCTCAGAGTCAAAATAAAACTTAACAACAAAAGAAAACTAGGTCAAACTCTTCACATGAAGCTGCGGATATCTATGGTCCTGACATCAGGCATCTTCTCATCTTTGAATTCTTCCCTGTTCAAAATTGCACAATAACCATGAGAAAGAGAGAACCATAAACAATGAACTCTTATGCATAGAATTACAAAGAAGAAAACATGAAAATAAATTAGCAATCCCCACCCCAGAAAAACTTTAAAGAGATGCTGAGGCCAATCTTAAGCAAAGGAATACGAGATGTCGGCCTAAAATTCCTTTTTTCCATTTATTTTTTCCTTGCAAGTGTGGGTTTAGGAGATAAAGGTTTCGATTAAGGGTATATATTGATGTTCTAGTTGGGTTATATATCATGTCATAATTTTCTTTTCTAATTTTACTATAGAAATACGTCAGTAATATCTGGAAGGTTTATAAAGACAGAATTAATTATTTTCTTCCAAAAGGGTTTTTAGCTGAGGCTTGTGGCTAATTTTGCCTTGCAAATTTAGCCTCAGCACCTGTACAAATTTCATTAGCAAAGAGCCATTTAAGTCTTGGTTTCTTTAGTCATGTGCATGTGAGTGAGAGTATGTGTGTGTGCGCAGGCGCACGTGTGTGTGTGTGTGAGAGAGAGAGAGAGAGAGAGAGAGAGAGACCTTTTAAGTTGGGTTTCCATGGCTTCAACTACGTCCTTTTTCATTTCAGCCAGTTCAATCTTTGCGACTTTAAGATCCAGCTCTTCTTCCATCTTAGGCAAGTCTTCTTTCTTGATGCCAAGCCTGTTGTATTTTTATTAGCTTTGGCATGTTATATGCTTGCAAACTTGAAACATGAATAGAAACGAAAATCATTAAAAAATAATACCAAAAGCTATCCATATCTCGAATAAGTCTCAAAAAAAGATAAATTATACATGCAACAGTAAACCATGCAAACAACATCATCCATAGCCCTCCATGAGAAAACCCAATAAGTATCTCTTCCCTCCCGACATCTTAACTATAGTGAAACAGAAAGGACATGGGGGTATAAAGGCACTTTTTTGCCAGAAACAGGAAGAAAGAGGAAAACTTTTTATTACATTCTAATTCTGTTTTCTGAAACATTATATATTTATGAGAAGTTATGCAATATTCTCATCTTGAAGAGGCCTTGAAGATACTTTCGAGATTTGCAGCATACAGAAAAAGAGAAAATGCGAAGAACCTTACTTTTTGTTGACCTTGTCGAACTCAGCCAAGAGGAGAGCCATATTTTTCTTGTCGTTGCGAAGAAGGGGCTTCTTGATCTCCTTCTCCACTTTCTCTAAGGCTTCAAACATCAATTTCTCAGCACCAATCTCATCAAGCAGACCATTCCTAATAACATTAATATATTACCAGCCAGTCAACACTAGGAACAAATATAGAAATGGATCATTTGAAACAACATGCACAATTTACCTTTTTCGACATGACTTGTACTATTATCTGGGGAACTATATAAGTTTTCTAGCACTGCCAGCTTTCAAAAATCATATAACAGTTCATGTGCATATCAAATGATGCTAGGGAGGCTCCTGCACATGAAAGGCACTACAGTTTTGTCTGTATGTACCAAGGTACAAGGAATGCCCCTCAGTAACATTTTTGTCTGTATGTACCAAGGAAGAGCAATTTGAGTATTTCTCAAACAAAATTAGGGAGGACTGGACACATATTACTATTTCTCGGGTTCAATATAATATATGCATGAAACTTAGTTTCCATCGAGTCCACATGAGTATTTCCTATTCTGAAATAGAAGGATAAAGATGCTCAAATATCATTAATCTTCCAAGTGCAGGAAATGCCCTTGCATAAAATGCTCTCTCAAATTAATTTGAAGAATTAGTACTGTCATGGCTCATCGAGATGGATGCACCCTCAACAGAGTATACATGACATTTTTTAAAATAAGAGTAAACGAGAGTATACATATAAATATTCTGAAACAAGAGTAGAAAAGGGAAAACAGTTACTTGATTCTGATCTCCTGAAGCTTCAAGAGGTATGTTCTTGCATCAGGGATGTCACGGGTATGAACATCAATGGTGTTTTGAATTCTCTCGGAATCAGACAGAAGACCAGCCCTGGGATTGAAAATCGTTTAATGATTGAAGAAGACAATAAAAAAAAAAAAAAAATTAAATCTATGACTGGAGCAATTTGTTTTAATCCACAAACCATGCATTACTGTCATATTGTAGCTGCCATGGAACACAGTACAAAATCACAACCCTATAACTCTTTGACCTTTGATCTCTTTGTTAGCAAGTCATTTAAGGTCATATAGTGTTAAAGATTATTGGACGAAATATTTAGGGTGTGTTTGGCACCGGTTTGAATAAGGGGTTGAATAAGCTTTTCTCTCTCCTCTCTCCTCTCTCCTCTTATTCACTTTTGTTCCAACAATATGGTGGAATTAGAATAAGAAGTTGAATAAGCCCTTATTCGGAATAATGCTTATTCAAAACGCGTTTGGTTTCATCCTGAATAACCAGAACAATAACTTACCAGTCAATTATCCACATGTACAAGGTGAAGCATTCAGAATTAAATAACTTCTATGATTTTAAGTTTTGTAAATCTATACCTATTTGTAGACTTTTTTAAATTGGGAAAATAAACATTCAGTACTGTACTAGTGAAAATATAACTTAGGTCTTACTCTTTTCTAGCAATCCTCCACACATTTGCATACTGGGTCACAGCAGCAGGATCATCAGGATCAATTGTGATCTTTTCCCTCTTAAAGACAGAAAGGACAGTTTCGTACTTTTTCTTCACATCCAGAAATATTTCCTTCAGCATTTCTGAATCATACAAGGTTAATGATTTTAACTGAAGCTCAATGCTTGCATGATCATTAAAAACTACTTAAAAATACTCAAGAAAATCACAAAATACTAAAACCGGAAACAAAAGAAGTGACACAGAGTAATAAAGAAAACACATTAACCCAAAACATTAAATGAGTGGTAATAACAAATGCAAATTGACAGTAATCTGTAGCTATATTACAAAGTTTCGTAACAAATAAAGTCAGAAAATAAGGTATATAAATATAATAACAAGGGGCATACCATCTCCCTTGAAAGCGGGGGGAGAAGCATCCTTGGCATAGCTACGAACTGAGAAACCATTGTCACGGCTGAAAACAGCTTGACTGGCATAAATCTACAAAATCGAAAAATTGACATCAGCTTAATAGTCTACGAATACTCTACAACATGCATAATTACAATTTCAATCACAGGAGCATGCGCTCTCTCCCATTAAAGATCGAAACCGATCGTTCAGGGAAATCAGAATCAAATTATAAAGAAAGGCGATAATCTCGGAATGAGATAGATCCATCCAATCATCTATCAGATCTATAGAGAGACAGAGACACAGAGAAAGAGGAAGTATACTTGACGAGATCGGGAGAGGATACGAGAAGCCAACGCCATGGCCGCCGGAGCTAATAATCACACACACACGCCTCTTTTCTCTTTTTCTCTTTTTTCTCTTTTTTCTCTTTTTTCTCTTTTTCTCTTTCCTCTTTGTTTCAGGGTTTCTCTGTGAATAGTTCTCTAATAGTTCTCTAGATAATAATATATGGGATTGCGGAGGTTCGAGTTTTCATCCATCATCCGATTCTAATTGGACGGAATAGATCTGCAGAGGAGATGGGTCTTTCCCCATAATTTGGATTTTGTCCGATGCCTAGTATTGGGCTTTCATAGCCCAATTCCCCATTGGGCTTCTCAATAGGCCCCAATTTGAGAACCCTTCGTTTTCTAAATTATTTGCAGAAGAGCAAATTAGCAAGGGTACAGCCGTACAGGTTACCGAAAAAATTAAAAATATTATTAAAAATATTCGATTGTTTCGATTTTATTACTAATACAATATGAATTTTAAAAATAATATCTTAATATCGGCCTTTGAAAGACCAATACTAATATCGGACTTTCAAAGTCCGGCATTAGCTAATATCGGACTTTCAAAGAATGACACTAGCTAATATCGGACTTTAAAAGAATGACATTAGCTAGTGCCGAACTTTGATATCAGACTTGCAAAGTCCAACATTAGCAAAACAATTATATTATAATGTAGTTTGGCATCTTGCTCCTGTCTTTTGTATTTTCCTTGACATCTTCCCACCCTCTCTTCACTTTTTTCTCATTATAGCTTGGTTGATCTATTTACGAAATCTTTGTCGACAAGGGTTTTTGAAGAACTCATAAAGAAGATGGGTCTACATCGATTGAAGGATGTTTGATAATATCAAAATAAAGAAAAACATTATACACGTTATACTTTTTTTTCTTATTCAAGTTTTGATCCTAATGGATTTTTCTTAATAAGATTTTTAATAAGACAGTATAAATGATCCAAAAGTATCACAATATTAATATTGATCTTGAAATATCATATTAATAGTGTATAATGAAAGATGAACATTCAAAGTGAAGTGTTAGAAATGAGTACAAATCATTTGAATTAGTCATTTATGGATTGCTCGTCTCTATTATTCTCATTTATTACATTAGGTCCATATCTTTTACAGGAGATGCATATCTTATCTTTTATTAGGAGATTTTTTTTTTTTTGCTTATAAATAGAGACTTGTAAACTTATATGTTGTATCCAAATTCAGAAGGAGAAATACAAAAGATAATATTTATCTTCCTTTTACTCCTCGTTTATTCATTCCACTTTATTTTACAACAGTTATCCTTATCTATTTTAATACCAAACTGCAGAGCAATAAAAATATATACAAATAGATATGGTCAAAAAAGGAATATTTCTGTCCTATTTAAATTTAAATTAAAACAACTACTGGTGTTTAGTTATGTTTTATTATTTTTGTTGTGCTTTTTAGTATTGCAATAAGTACTTGTTAACAAACTTTGTATTGAATATCTTTGTTCTATTAGTATTGAATATTTTTAGCAAAAGTTTGTGCATAGTAATAAGTTTCTATACTTATTTGATATGGTTAGTCAAATATTATGAAATAGATACTCTCTTATATATATTAGTTTTTTTAATCACTTTTTGGGAAATAGATACCCCTATTCAATGTGTATATTTTTCATCAATAAAATACACTAATTGATAGTGCCTTGTTATAATTTTTTTTAAAAATTTAACATATTTTGTACATCTAGTTACACCCTTACGTGATCTAGTTACTCCCTTATGTTAATATGTTATTGTGATTTTCACATCTAGTTACTCCTCACAGTCTGTTGATGATGTAAGTGCGTAACGTTACGCGTATCACGCGGAAGGCGCACACAAAGCGTGTGTAACGTCTGTATCGTGCGGAAAGCATGCGCCAACAAAAAATACTCCCAATGACTCCAACATCCCTAATTAATGACGTTTTCTATTTTTTGGCATCACATGATTTTTATTTTTAGCTATTGATTGCTCGATTGTCTTATCATTGATTGCGGTTATCAATGCTTAAGGAACAATGCGCTCGTTTGGATCGTATGGGAATAAGGAAGGAATAAGGATTTTAGGGGTAAAACGTTGGAAAATGTGTAATTTTGTGAGAGAGATTTATGTCTAGAAAGAAGCTATTCCTAGAAATAGACTATTCCTAATCCATCCAAACGATCCCAATGTTACTTTCTTAACACCTCAAAAATTTGAGCGTAAAGCCCAAGCCCAACCCAAATGCTACTCTCTCTTTGAGAACTTGCCTTCAGATTCAGATTGACCAAACACAAGGCAATCAATCGAACACAAATTTATACCGCATTTGTCAAAAGTGATGATGGTAACTCATCGGGCAATAAGAGGGTGTCAAATAGGAGCTTGGATGCCTTTCTAAAGGTCAAAAGGACAAATTGCCCAATAGTCGGAGTTTATTTGCACATGGAAAAAAGAAAGGCAATTATTCATGACTCATCCCCGATTATAGAATTCTAGCGTCCATTTTTAGACAACATACCCTACACTTTTCACTTTCGTAACTTGGGAACAGTTGCAGTTGATACTGTCATCTTATTAGTATTTTTTTTTTTCTTTTTGTATAATAGTTAATAGACCTTATATAATACCTAAATTAATACATCCCTCCTTGAGAACTTGCAATAACTTGTGAAACACTAAAGTTGACATTATCTGAACTGTTCAACACAAATTTAAAATTTTTCATTTCATATAAATTTGTCCATGATTTTAATTTACCTGTCTGGATCTTGTGACATGACTGATTCCACTATAAATTACTTCAGATGATACGAACTCCAACAAGGAGGCACCTATCACAGAATTGTGATTGTTGTGTGTCAAAATGAATTGTGATTTGTGTTTGGCTGATGCCGCTTCTTGTCAAAAGCTTTATTTCCAAAGGAAAATAAGTGGAGGCGGATCAAAATTATTAGCCCCTGAAAATGAAATCGCCTCATTTTCAGTTATTCTCAACATATCATTCTTCCAAACATGGCCAAAATGGTAGTGTCATTATTTTATCAAAGAGTCGTGAGATCTGATTTTATGTCAAAATCTTGCATTCCTTCTAACTTGATTATTTCTCCACCAGTGTCATTATTCTGTGGGTTTCTTGACAACGGTAGTGTCATCATTTCTTGATTAGTGTCATTATTCTGTGGGTTTTTTTAAAAAATCCGCAGCGCAGTGGTTGTCCGATCAATGATGGATGTTCCGTGATTAATATTAGATCTATCAAGATTCGTGCAGCCCGTGAAAATCTACCCGTCGAGATTAAATCGGACGGCAGGATAAAAAAAAAATGGCAGTGCGCGTTTAAAAAAAACACGCACAAGATTGGGAGGCGGGGTGTGAAAAGGTGTGGTCTCTTTTTGTTGCAAATGATTGATTGAAGAATTGTCTAGTGTATTATTGCCTCAAAAGTGATACGACCAACTAAAGCGACTGTATCTTATCGTGGGAGGACTGGCTGTGTAAAAATTCCCTTTACTTATGTCTCATTTATATACGTACAATTTTCAATTCTAATAAATCATTTTCGTACTTTAAATTAATAAGACAAATGCTTTCACACAACAAAATCATATGATAAATTGATCAATTATAATTAGATCACAAAAGGTTCACTGATAGTTAACTGTTCTTATTGTTTTTGTGATCAAACAGCAGTTGAACTAAGAAAATATATTTTTCTCTGTTCCTATAAAAAAAAAAACGGAATACAGAATAGAAAAATAAACAATTATTCAAAAATAAATAAGAAAAAGCATATGTATTGTTTTTATTTTATTCTTTACTTTGTCCTTCGTTGATGGAATGACCAACAGGCAACAATATTCTAATTCATTTTAAAAAATATTAGTGTACTAAAGCACTCCTCTAAAATTAAAATAAATTCAGGTTATAATATGGAGGGATCATATTATTATATTTACTTGAAAATAAACAAAGAAACATATATCTAATAAATATATAATAAAAACTTAGCTTCAGTCTTCAGATAACGCCACAAGCACACCGGGGAGAAAATGGGGGCTCCACAAGTGCTCATCAGAAACTAAACAAGTACAATAATGCACCACAAAATAAAAAGAAAAGTGCAATAATGCAATGCTTCTTTTTAACGGCATTTATATGTTGTGTACAAGAACGCGGCGACTTACTAAACAGACCACATGTTATAGAGGTGGAGCACTATCAGTTTTTCCATCTCACTCTGCTTCGCAACTCCAATAGATTGTCTCCAGTCTTAATTCCAATAGCTTAATAGTTTTTCCCACCGAATATATGATTGTGAGATGCTTAGAACTTGTTGATTCTCTCTCTCCTTATTTTTTTTTATTTACTATCTTTTTTTTAACAAGAAGAAGATCAGCCTCAAACAAGTTAATACATGCACAACAACATTTATGGTGCATTTATTTAGCCTATTTAAAATTTTTAAAGGATTTAAATATTTTAAGGATAATTCGAGTGCACATATAATTTTTACTGTATCTGATATAATTTAGAAAATGTTATTAAATAAAAAATAGAAGTTGCAATGCATTCTCCATTTTAATTAGATAGCATGTATATTAAATGTTAAGTCGATTTAAAATTTAAATTTTTCATGCATTAAAAAGATATAAATAAGCTTGATAGAAAGCTAAACGATTTTGAATTAGTTCAAATTTATAATTCATTACGTTGGCTATAATTGTCCATGAAATTCAGTTTGAGATATAATCTCTATAATTCAAATAAGAGCACTTTTTTTGGAAACAAGTGAGGGAGCACCTTACCACTTTAATAAGAGCATGTTTAAACTTCCTCAATTTAAAAAGAGATCGTCCATCGAGCAAATTGAAAATTAAAAAATAAATTTACCGATCTTTTGATCAGTTGTGAAATATTATTAAATTGCACCGATTTTGTACGTACTCTATTTATATATATATATATAGAGAGAGAGAGAGTTTTGCTGTGGTGAGTTGCAACTCACCAAAGGGTTGGTGAGTCGCGCTCAAAACTCCTAAATCTAGTTCAAAATGACTGATACAAACCGTCTAATACGATCTCCCTATTGAAATCTCCATGCAGACCAAATTTTACATTTTTTCGAATTTTTAAGTATTTTTTTGAAATTTTAGAAAATCGTTAATCTAATTAGTTCTGAACCGTTAAAAAACAACAGTTTTTAAAAATCCGAAAAAAATACTTAAAAATTTCAAAAAAATATAAAATTTGATCTGCATGGAGATTTCAATATAGAGATCATATTGGACGGTTTGGATCGGTCATTTCGAACTAGATTTAGGAGTTTTGAGCGCGACTCACCGACCCTTTGGTGAGTTGCAACTCACCATAGCAAAACTCTATATATATATAGAGAGAGAATGGCTAAAGTGCCATAGATGGCACGGAGGGTCCCGTGCCATAGAGTCATTTTTCGAGATTTAAAATTCAAATGATAAATCCGAACAGTTCAAGTTATTCACCATATTAAATTACCCTTGGAGACCAAATTTTACATTTTTTCGAATTTTTCTGATATTTATTATGATATTTTTAAAAAACGTTATAATTGGAGTATTTCAGACCCTCCAATTTGAACATATCAAAATAAATAGCAAAAAAATTCAAAAAAATATAAAATTTGGTCTCCAATGGTATTTCAATATGGTGATCAATTTGAACGGTTTGGATTGACAGATAGAATTTCAGATCTTAAAAAAATGACTTAAAAAGGACATCTATGGCATTGCCATAGATGGCACTTTAGCCCACCTCTATATATATATATATATATTAAGTTAACTGTCATGATATTTAAACAAAATTGATTGTGGATGTAAATCTTTCTCATCTTTTCTTTTTCAAAAATTTTGACAGAGGCTGCCAAGTTAAATCATGGATGCAAATATTAATCTACAAAAACAAAATCAGCAGGATTTGGCATTCTTACCGGGTAAATTGAAAGAAAAAATGATTAAGCTAGCTAGTTTGGTGTTTATACTCGATTAACTTGCTTTGTGTCTTTTTGGTGCATTATTTGTAGTGGCGGACAATGGAGATTATTATTATGCCCCTCGAAAGTGTGCACTTTTACCATACCCCGCCATGTCCATTGTATATGCAATAATAGAGCTTATTATGTGACTGAAAACTATGTGCAATTTGGCATTGACATTTGACGTTTTCCATCCCTGTATATAGAGGTGGATAATGGGTCACCAGACTCACTATCTCTTCTAAATCCTTTTATAGGGCCCATAACTTGAAGATTGAAGAAATGATATGTGCAAATATTCTAAATAAATGTGAACCCTCCAACATTATTGTTCATTTTAAAATGATTTAGGCCTAAAATTAACATTTTCTTTACAGTTGATGCAGAGATTCAGGTTTTCATAAAATAGTTAATATGGCTCCAGATTTTTTTATTTTACCAAACTAGTCTTTAATTTTTTCTTTAAAAAAACATTAAGCTGGCTGGAACATTCTGGTGCACCGAATCAGGTATACAACTAGTAAAATATTCAAATCCTGAAATCAACCAGATGAATCCTTCCAACTTAATTAGTTTTTTTTTTTTCATATTTAAGGGACCAATATTGTGCAAATGTAAGTACAACACCAATGCTTATACAAGTATCACATGGAAATCTCAAGTCCATGATGTTCAAAATTTACAATTATTTTAATAAAGTCCAACTATAAATCTTTAATGCTTCGGGTAAAAAAAAAGATAAATCTCCAATTATCTGGTTATCTGGTCGCATGCACGTAATAATTAATGGTGTCATGTGCTGTTTGCAACATGAGTATATGATTTACACGTTTTGCCTAATAAATGGAACAAATTGGACTGGACATAGTGATTTGCATTATTTATATTTTGTCATTATACATGACAAAAATGGCTGATAACTTTTCAGGTAGAAAACGTAACCGTAGTGGCTGACAATATAATTCAAGCAACATTAATGAGTTGTGGACCACGGAGGAGAAATATACTGACTTTTGAACTTGTCTTCCCAAAATATATACTTTATATGAGGGGAAAAAAAAAGATGCTGCATGTTATATTTATAGAGAAATGCCACGGTCCAACTAATTTGAATCAAAGACTCCATCAAATTTGAATATATTTCAAATTTAGAAGTTTAAAATCATCGAACCGCACTATATGATCTTCATATTGAAATCTTTTCACCAGCCGAATTTTATATGTTTTTTCATTTTTTTTTACTATTTTCAAATTTTTAGAAAAATTCTCGATCTAATTGATTTTGAACCACCCCCAATAACAACTGTTTTTAAAAGACAAGAAAAATGTATATTTAAGAATTTTGAAAAATCGTAAAATTTGGTTTGCGAGAATATTTAAATATGAAGATCATATTGAATGGTTCAGATTAGTCATTTGAACTTTTTAATTGAAGATCTAATCGAATTTGATGGAGCGATCCATCAAATAGATTTGACCATAGCATTCCTCTATATTTATATGTGAACAAGATTTTTTAAAACTATGTTTTATCACTATTTTATCTAGGTTTGTGTTCATATCGTACAATCTGTTAAGAACTAGGTTTAGGTGCTCAATTTTAATTTTTAACTACTAATTAGTCTTAATTAATCATCAAGCAACAATGAATTTGCTCAAAGCATCAAACACATCCAAGAGAAAGGTGTAGGAATTGATTTTATCTCTTTTATTATAGCAAATAGAAGGCTTGACCAATTCTTTAGAAACCGATGGCGTGCTCGTCTCCACCACCACCACCAAGTCGCCGCCGCCTCGAGTCCACTAAGGAGTTAATCAATTTCTCCAATTCTTGTGCTAGCAAGATGGAGAAACAAGCTAATCCCTCAATTTCCTCTTCTAACAATTAACATTTTAATTTGTGGGAAGAGGTGCTCAACTCATGAGCCAAAGAGATGAGAGAAGAGAGCAAGAAGATAGAAAAATTCTGAAATTTTTCTTCTTCTATGTGGATTTTGGCCAAGGAGGGAGGAGAGAGAGAGGTGAAAAGGTGGCTAGAGTTTTCTTAAAATAGACCCCTTTATATAGACCTATCTTGTCCTACCTACCACTACAATTAATGGACAATAATGCCCTCTCAAGGCCGGCCCCAAGGGATGGGTTTAAATAGGCTACAACTTGTTATAATGGCCCATTTAATTATCTCTTAAATTGCTCTTTTGTTTCATCTCAAATCAAACTTTTAATTAACCATTTAAATAAAAGGCCCAATAGCTCAATTAATTAAAATATGTTGAACAAAATTAATTATTAACTCATTAATAATTATTTTGGGATTAGCTAATGCATTATTTTATTTCTATATGATCCATTTGACTTAATTAATTATAACGGTTAATTAATCAACTTATCATATTTTCGCAATACTCACTGCTGCGAATAAATAAATAATGCACTGTATGATTAAAGTCTTATTTGTGTGACCCTTTGAGGATTTATGCTATGTTGGCCATGAAAATAAATTACTATTTATTTTCAATAATCATAGGCGGTATCTAGCAACACACTATGATTCTCAATTCACATAAATATTGTACTACTACAGTATTTCAATCCTGCATAAGAAATAAAAGTATCTCCTTATTTGATTCTTATGTCATATGATATCGTTGTATAATCCAAGATATGAATGTGTCATTCTTGCAGATTATACATTTCTTGATCTAGAGATAATTGTATAAAGATGCTTGCAAACAATCTATCTCTATCAAGGGGCCCAAACAGATATCATCACTCACTAAATAAATTAATGAGGGACATACGATTTTCTTGATGAACAATTTTTTCCTGCACAATTCAAGAGAACATAAATAAAGTCCGTACAGCAGCTTTTATTAGAAATCAACGTTAGACAATATTTATAGAACGTATTCTCATGTGGAAAAGTTGAACCATCTCAAACTTAGAATCAAACTCATATGAAATAAATAATGACACATAACACAATCCATATATTTATTTCATTGGATCATGTCCTGTACTATGTTCCATAACATATACATATGCAATTAAGTTGGTAACTCCTTACCTATGATTTGTAGAACTTAATCATCACTTAACTTGCATACTAATCTTATATGATAAATAATGTTTCTTGTTAATTATCAAGATTACGGATATTTTAGATTTATTATTATCATTTAATTTTAAATGAAACACAGAGATCCACAATTCAGATCTTCAACCTAAATGATCTGTTAATAAATAAATCAAGGAACAAATGATCAAATATCATCAATAACATAAACTATAGAAGTAGTCATAAAATGATTGGCTTCTAGGACATATCTCTAACACAATCGTTTTATCTCTTTTATCACCGCACAACCATTTTATCGTTGTTTTATCATCGATAAATACTAAATCACCATCCAACTGCTAAACCACACAAATCATATTTTAAAACCTTTGTATGTGAAGCACGTTTTCTTTTGTGTGATGCCAAATTGAGTTCCTAAATTAGTTGTTTATACTTAAAAATTTCTTATGGAAATGGAAATGCCGCAAATGCAATGATATCATGTATTATAAACGAACACAGTTAATATAGAGAAAGGCCCTTTTGTATTCACAAATAATTAAATTCGCACCGATAATAGGTGCGTCAAAAGTGCAGAAGAGAACATTTTTACTACCACTTAAAATCAAGATTATGGACCAGCTGATGAATCTAATATATATATAGTATATATTAAAACCGTGGCGCATTGCATTGGTTTTAATGCGGTCACGACTTTAACTAAAAATAGTTTAATTAGTTTATCTCAATTATAGACCGCACTAGTTTAATTAAAAACAGTTTTTTTAAATATATTAAAAATAGTAGTACCAATCATTATTTAATTAAGAATTAAATATATTTGAAAATCTAAGATAAATATATTTGGAAATCTAAAGTAGTTCATGTCTAATCTATTATAAAAAAATTATTCCCTCATACGACATGCGATCTGAACCCTCCAATTTTCGTTCATTAATCAATCTGAATATATGCCAAAAATTTACCCTTCTTAATTAGAAGCCGTGACCACATTGACTTTTAATTAAAAATAGTATTTCTTTGTTAAATCTATTAAAAATAGTCATACCAAGCATTATTTAATTTAAAAATGAAATATATTTAGAAATATAAGGTAGATATATTTGAATATCTAAAGGTAGTTCACACCTAATTTGTAGAAAATAAAATTTTATCCCCTCCTACGACATGCGATCTGAGTCCTCCAATTTTCTTTGATCGATTGATTAGAATTTATGCAATAAGTTTACTCTTCTTACAATTCTTATAATTACCCTTCTCAAAAAAAAAAAAAACTATTTTTAATTAAAGAAAATGTGGTCACAACTTTTAATTATAATTATACAAAACTATTCTTTTAGAAGTTACTGATCGGAGGTAAAACTTAAGTCAAATTAAAACCTCAAATCTAATATTATGCAGTATAGCTTGAGGGTCGAATCACAGGGACGGATTTTCTAAATTTTTAGTTATCAACAATTCAATTCTATCTAATCTAGGGGTATAATGGTAAAAAACAATCAATTTAGGTTTATTTAATTTAAAACTAAGAAATTAACTAAAGAAATTAAATCTAAATTACTGAAATACTCTCTAAATTAACCTAAGGATTAAAGGAAATTAACTAACTCGAATTTATGGCTTAAACTATGGTCAATTGATCGGGTTCCTCTACCTGGCTCTATCCAGGAGGATCCGCCAGCTTCCTGGCGGGGTCGTCAGAATAGGTCGTTAACTCGGTTTAATTGGTTTATACCTTCTCTAAGTGCAGGTTGTTGGTCAAATCTTAGGGTCAAATATTAACTCTCGTTCTCTATTTAAATAACTAAATTTTAACTTTCAAACCTCTTAAAAATCCTAAGTTGCAACTCTTGTTCCTTTGTTTAGGGTTTCTAAGTTTACCTTTCTATTCGGTAGGATATCCTATATCTCTCGATCATAGGTAAGGACATACTTTTCAGCTAAGCCCTGGCTTCACCTCTCGGTCTACTCCCTATCCTATATTGTGCAACTTTGAACTATCATGAAATTAGGGGTTTTGTTACCAAACTATTAGACAATGTCTTAATCTAATGGGTAAACCTTCAAGTCAAGTAATTCAAAAATCACAAAGTTTCAGCAATATAAAACAAGAAAGGCAAAGCAAATAGAAGAAGATATAATTCTAATTAAACTTATATTATTAACTACCAAGTAAAAGGTTCTCTACAATTGCCATTAAACTGAACTACTCACTACTTGTCATATTAAACATACAAACATCAGGTTTCATCAAATCAAACATCAAAAGCAAGTAAACAAGGAAGATTACAACAAGATGCAATGTTTTCTCCTCTCAACTTAGATTCAGGCGGGGTCGATAGGATCCTGGCGGGGTCGACTGGATCCTGGCTGCGATGGTCTTCTACAACTTCCTCTCAAAACTTGCTTCCAAAATCTGACATGTCTTGGTTAGTGGTCTTGGGGCACGCTTAAATAATCGCTTCAGTCGGTTGCAGTGCTTGGAGGATATGTCTGGAAGGTCTGGAAATAGAGAAACATAATTCTCTAGAAATATAGCCCTAATTTTGGTATTGCGGTTTGGTTCAGGCGGAGTCGCCTGGTTTCTGGCGGGGTCGCCAGAACAGGTGTCTCGTCTTGATTTCTTCATCATTCTTGCTCAGTCCGCTTGGATCTTGGCTTGCTCCGCTTGAACACTGTCCAGACTCCAAAATTGTGCCAAATCTTCGATGATCCTGAAAATAAACGAAGGCAATAGCAGTACCTTGTTTCTAACCTAAAATGCAATAAAATCTAACTAAAACACAAACATTTAATTGAAATTAAGGCCTAAAAGGGTTGAATATTTCAATGTAAAACCCGTCTATTAGTTACTTTTAATTTATATCAAGTTTATATGACGATTTCTTATAGTAGAAATTATTTTCAATCTAAAAAAAACATAGCGCAGCGAATCTACGACTGCCATGACTAGTACTAATTATAATTAAGAAAACACAAGCTACAGAAAAAAAGGAACAGAAACCATTGGCCGTCTCCGAAAAAAAATAAATAATTCCTTCAGGGACTTGAATTAAAATGCTATCCAAATATGAGGTCAGGGAAGCACTTGCCTGAATAAATTTCAAAAAGATGTTTATTTGTAGGATTTTTTTTTAACTAAATTATAAATATATTCTCATTATTACAAAAACATAATCTTATGTCTAATTAATTCTAAATTTTCACGTCACCTTATATTATTCTTCTGCTCCAGCTTCCGACACACCTACTTGTGTTTTTTTTTTTCCTACCCAAAATTCGAAATTATACAATTTCTGAAATGATATCGGCAATCCTGTAAAGCTCAAGAATTTTTGACAAAGAGAAAAAAACGAAGAAAATTATTATTTTCTTCTTAATATAAAATGAGTTTCAATTTTTTTTTTCATAATACATGCCCGTTCTTGTCACTCGTTATAGAAGTAATATGTCAACGTCAAAATTAAGGAGTTTAATATAAGTTTTAACTTTTTATAATACTTGCAAGTACTAGTCCCACGCAATTTTTTTTTCCCTATTGGAATGAATTATGGAATTATTGATATTAATTTAAAATGTAATTATTTATCGAGAGACCTCAGATTTAAAAGGTCGGCCCATATCGTCAGTGATGCCAAAATATATATATATATATATGATAGACACATGCCGATGGTATATACTACGTCCCGATTTAGACATAATAGTCATGGCTTAGCTAAGTTGATCAAATCAATAAACAAACATATATGCAACCATCCCAAGTTATAACCGGTGTCACATACTGCCAAACTATTAATTTTCTATGATGGCTGATACGTACGATCCACATCTGACCAGGCTTCACATAAGACAGCTTTAATATTGCATACAATATTAGTTGATGTAATTGCAGATTTATCACCTTAATTAGTTTACTATGGTTTTAAGAAAAGTGTATCTAGGACATGACGTGGAAACAATCTCAAAGAAATTTATTGCTCAAGTTGATGATATTTATTTCAACGCTTAATCATTTGAAGGACAAGTGTGTTTTGTGCTTGTTTTTATTTATTTCTTTTTTCCGTCTGTAATTGTGACGTATACTAAAATAACGTATGTAATGGAAGATTCAAATTCACTTTACACAAAGTCACAAATTATATATTGAAATAGTTACGTGAATCTTCTCCACATAAAGTAGAGAGACATGGGGGTAGATTACAAGAAGTAGAATTTGGAATTGACTTCATATTTCTTGAAGGAAGAAACAACCGATTATTATTTGCTACTTGCAACATCTATTTTTAAGTAATTGCAACATCTTACATCTACCAAATTTTGATTGGTGAGAATCTGATTTGAGATTTTTAATATTTGATGATTGCTTTTGTTTAGAGGTGAAAATCTTGACTGAACTCAAAAGCCAAAAGGTCCATTAATTCCACTCGGATTTGAATCTCAACTATTATATTTCTCTTACATAGTCGATAATTCTGAACTTCGAAAAACTAGTAGGTCAAAACTGACTAAATTAGATTATGAATTAACCTTATTCTTCAGCCAATACGAAATTTAAACTGTTTCAAATTCAACGGAACGCAATCCAAATCCAACCACTTAATTTAACACAAGTTCGACTTTTGATCTATATATATTGACATGAGAAATGAAACTTTTCAAGCTATATAACATACTTGCACAATTTGAGTCTAAACAATGGTGTGTTTGGATCGTTGAGAATAATTCTTCTTCCGCAAATAAAAATCATCCAATCATCAAAGAAGAACGTGGGAAGGAGTTCTTCCGGAATTAGTCTTCCAGCTTTACCATGGAAGAAGAGAGGAATAAGAATTGGGAAGAAACTTTTTCAATAAAATAATTTTTTATCTCACCGTGAATAATTTTTTTTACAATTTTATTATCACTAATTATTTTATTATAATAATATTGTTATTTAATAAATTATTATATAATAATACAATTGTTGTACTAAACGACTCTTGGTCTGTTGATTACAAAATAATATCATTTGACATTTTAATAATCTTCTTTGAGTTCTCAATATTGGATATGATTTGGTATGAATTCGGTACATAAACTCAAGAAATGGAATATAATGAAAATGAGGATTGAAGAAAAACTCAAGCAAGATCAAGATCAAAATTTTCTAATGCTTAGAAAAAGATTAGGCTAGATTAATAGGTATTGAAGCTCTATATCTCTTATAATGACTTAGTTAGCCAAACAAGCTCAAGTTTCAAATAGTAAATTAAGTAATGGTACTTAGCATTACCAAAATGGCTCCGGCTAACATTGCCAAAACACAACTTTGCGTTACATAACGCAACAACAACAGTTTTCTGCTGCAATGATGTTTTGAGCCTGATTTGACCACTTTTTGTTCCGAATTTGAAAAAACTCAAAACATGAAAGTTGTAGATGTTTTTGTCCTCTTTCCACTGGTGTTTTAATCAATTCAATTGGAGTTTGGAGTAGAAAATTTTGATCAAAATACTAAACAATGTCAGTTTCAACTGACAGTTGCATCTTGTAACGCAACTGCAACAACAGAATATCTACTGCAGTTGTCCTTTTTTAGCCTGTTTTAACCATTTTATGTTTCTATTTTGAAGAAACTCAAAATAAGAAAGTTTAGATCTTTTTGTTCTCTTTGCAATGGTATTTGAATCACCTCAATCGGAGTTCGAAGTAGAAAGTTATGGTCAAAATATTGAACAGTGTCTGCTGAAATTTAAAGTTGTGTTGTGTAACGCATTTTTGCATAATGTAACGCATGGAAACTACAAAAATAGCTAGTTTCGCTACAGACAACCCCAACGGTCATATTTATGTATTATATAATGCAAAAATGTGTTATGTAGCGCATGGACCAAATTTTTCTATAAAAGAGCCCATTTCTTGGCCTACTTATACCACCTCTTGTTCAATCACTTTAGAGACTTTTGCTTAGTCAAAAACTGTCCAGATTTGAGCCTTTGAGCACTAGGGTTACTCCTTACTTGAGTTTTTCATAGCTAGATCATTTTGAGAGATAATGTAGCCTTAAAATCCACCACTCCGACATTGTCGCTAGGTGTAGGTTGGAATAGGTTGAGAGCTCATCTCATTTGAGGCCGCAATGCTATTTGTCTTTCGAGTTAGGTCAATCTGCCTCGGTTACTTGGTGTACAAGGTGATTTGGTTCGAAATTGTAGTCCCGTTCTTATTGAAATTGAACGGAGCACTCCCGATTCGAGGTTGCAAAACTACCAAAGACGTACGACTAAGGCTGGCATTTTTCTACCGGGTCGGAACTCCGTAATTATATAGCATGTTCAATTTCTCTCTATTTCTCTCTTTATTTGCTATATTTGAATTGCTTCTGTTCTTGCTTGTATTGGATACCAATAGAATTAGTGTTCTCCAAAATGACACGACACGATCGTGTTGGCACGACACGACACGACACGACACGATCGTGTTATCGTGTCGTGTCATAATCGTGTCGTGTTGGGACATTAGAAAGTTTGACACGATTCAACACGACACGATTCGACATGCAACACGACACGAACACGAATTAACACGACACCTCAACACAAATTTAATTATAAAAGTTGATTATTTAAGCAAAATTAATAATTTAATTTCAATTAATAATTTACTACATCATATTATTTACCATCATTTAAATCATAATATTGTTCTGATCTAATTATTATTTTTTATAAAAAATATTAATAAAAAGTTTAAACTTAATCAAATAATAAATTATGACGTTTAGTAATTTTTTCCTTACTTTTAATTTTTTAATAATTCTTTAAGTTAAAAAATAATAAAATAATCTGACACGACTAACACGACACGACACGATCGTGTCAATCGTGTCGTGTTGCCTCTTCTCACCACTAAGCACGACACGACACGATACGATTAAAAAAGTAGTTCGTGTCAACACGACACGACACAAGACTCTAACACGAGACTCTAACACGATCATATTTGACACGACACGACATGCACGATTGGAGAACACTAGATAGAATTGTGTTAGGATAGTTCATACCAAACCGGTCTAGAACTTTAATTGCTTCCACTAATTGTATTTAGCCGTCCCCTTTAGGAACAACAACAATATTAATTAATTTTAAAATTTTATTATAATATTCTTATTATTTTTTTTATTATTAATAGTATCAAATAATAATAATACCTTTGTTTTAAAATATCAAATATTAAAATAAATAAGGAAAGAATAATATTACACAAATTGGTAGGTCAAAATTAAAATTAATGATTATTTTATTCTTTTATTCCATTTTTATTCTCAACTCACCATCCAAACAATATTTTTGCTTTCTGAAAATAACATTCTTTCCGGAATAACTCTTCCTAATTTTTCTTTACGGAAGAGTTCTTCCGAGTGTTATTCTCAACGATCCAAACAGGCCCAAAACCTATGGTGCATACTAATATAATGAAACTTCGGTACATACTGATCCAAACTCTTCAATCTGCTTCAAAATGATCGATCCAAACCGTCCAATATGATCTTTCTATTATAATCTCCTTGCTGATCAAATTATATATATATTTTTAAAAAAATTTTACTATTTTTTTGAAATTTTAGAAAATTGCTAATCTTATTTTTTCTGAACCATTTTAAAAAATCCGAAAAATATTCTTAAAAATTTAGAAAAATTGTAAAATTGTAAAATATTATGGAAATTTCAATAGGGAGATCATATTGGATGGTTTAGATTGGTCATTTTAAAACAGATCAAAGAGTTTGGTCAGTATACACCAAAGCTCCGATACATTAGTTATATATTATAAAGACACTGGACGTTTTTTTGTATTTGGGTTCTACATATATAATTATAACAGATTTTGTTATATATAGTTAATAGTTATATAGTTACTCTAAATGAAAAGGAAGATCCGTGGAAATACACTCTGATACGGAAATAAATTGTTTTCAACTATATTGACTCTTAAATTTTTGGCTTTTGCATGAATGTCGTTTTCTCTACAATACCCAAAAGATATGTTGCTTGACATATTTTAAGTTTCCCGGACATGCATTCCCTTTTTACAAATAGACATTGAATATATGGTATTTGGAATACAAAGATCCATTAATTTTCTTTTCTATGACTATGGTAATAAATCAAAATTTAGACATTTTTAACCATTTTCCTAATTTTTTAAGTATATACACAGATGCCTTGCTGTAGACTTATTAAATAATTATTAGTTAATATGTTTGACACATGTATTATCATAGGAGGTGTTTCGTGTACAAGAAAAAGATTGATGACGACCACATATAAGGAATCATCTAAATTGTTGATAAGTCAAAAAATACACATAACGACCTTTTGGATAAAGAACATTATCCCGTGTGAAACTAGATAATGAGTGCTTCCAAGTATTTCTTTTTTCTTTTTGGGTTTCCAATGCCAATATATTTGTTTATTTATTATTTTTGTTTTCATGAAAATTGTATATGAATATTTTATCGACACGTAGGATGCCGAAAGGGGGTGCAAGTTGGGCCATCCTAAGAAGGCTCTTATCTAATTATCTAATTATTGCTTCGACATTATTTTTTTATTATTAGGGTCGATGTGGGGAAGGAAGGTATACCTCCACCAACCTCCATGATAAGAGAGAGAGAGAGATAGAGAGAGAAAGAGATGATAAGGTCCCTGTATTGTTTCGAGAAAAATGATAAATGATAGGGGCTCATTTGATAGGAGCGACATAAAAACAAATCAACTTGCCTCAAAATAAATTAAAAAAAAAGAAAAGAGAAAAACGAAAACAAGTGTTCTGTGCCAGTCGCTCTATATATAATTGTACAACGAGTCAGTTGGACGGTACAGCCATCAGGATAATATCTATACTATATTTAATTCTATTTCTAAAATATTTATTTTTATACAATCAATGGGCCATTTATCCTATTATTTATTATATTTCATAAAATTATAATATTTTTATTTTATAAAATATACTTAATTTAATTTATATTATAAAATAAAATAGTTATAAATTATATTTAAATGATATCTGCATCATAAAAGTTATTAAATAAATCATAAATAAATTTATTACTGTAGATCCATCCAAACACGATAGCGTCGGTCGACAAGGGTCACATCGGGCAACTATTCTAAAGGAAAAAAAAAAGGATAACATGGGGCAGCTCGGGGTGACCGATCTAACGTCCAAACCGTTGGATGAAAAGGAAGGAAGGAGATGCTGCCCGTGGGGAGGGGAGCATCAGATGGGAACTGGCGTTCGCTATTTTGTGGGGGAGGGTGTACCCAGTGGCGCACGCAATAAATGCACACCGCAGCCCTCTCTTTTCTCATTTCTCATTTCTCATTTCACATTTCACACACCTCTTCTTCTTCTTCTTCTTCTTCTTCTTCTCCTCTCTTTCTCTCGCTCTCTCTCCTCTCTTCCGATACCTAATTCAATTCCTCAATTCCTCTACTGTGGATGCGAATCGAACCTTCCCTTCATCGAGTGGCTTTTCAAGTTATGCGCCTCCTTGGATCCCAACGCGTCTCCTCAGGTTAGGATCTCGCATCTCTTTTCATGGATTGTGTTTTCTTTGGCCTTGTCGGATCTGGTTTTGGAAGCTCAATCCTGACAATTCCTTAAGATTTTATGAATCGAGTCAATTTCCATCTCTAAGATTTGTTTTATGCTTTCGAATTCCATTGCCAATTGTAAATATATATATATAAAAACTTGTTCCGTTTTGCTACAATAAAGGTTAGAGTTTTGTAAGGCTTTTACGCATTAATAAATACTTTAGGCCCTTCGGTGCAAACGGAACTCCATTAGCAATTATAAAAATGAGTTCTTCACCAAAACAATTTTAAAAGAAGGGGGAAAAAAACAGCCTGGCTGTTTCTTGTCATACTCAAGGTCTTGTTTCGCAAACAAATCAATCGATACCCTGATTAACTTCTGAAACGCCTAGTCCTCTTAGCTTATCAATGGCAGAAAAAAAAGGTAAAAAATTAAAAATAAAAATAAAAGAGCTGCGATATTATTTTTGTTTCATCTCTTGAAAATTGTTTTAGAACGGAACCATGTGTTTAATAATTATTAATTTTGAATTATCTGCCATATGGGAGCATATTGTGAAATAGCCAATTACTGATCTTCTTTTAGTTGACAGCATTTTATTATTTTTATTTTTGTTCGGGACACAGGTTGACAGGCCAAGGTTGGATGTGAATGAATTGTTTTAATCGTACTTTGTAGTGCCCGAATTCAAGGGTGACACAGAAGTTGATGTTGGTTCGCACTGCTGGACCCTTAATTAGGATCTAGATCCTGATTCGAGTTAAAATTTTGGGGATTGGGTTTGGGAAGGGTAATAATTTGGGATTAGTGGGGCTTCCTACTTTCAATTGGGAATTTGATGGTTAGATTTATGGAATGGGCCATTGAATTTTTCCTTTGGGATGCGTTCCTTGAATGCGGGGGGATTCGGAATCCACCTATCAGATAGCACCAAGTCTATTGGAGGAGGAGTTGGAGGTACTTATTAAAGGACAAAGTGCTCGATTTTGAGAACTAGTTGAATTCAAAACAGAACAAAGACAAAAGAATACAGCAGTTTGGATTAGGAAAGAAAAGAAAATGGGTGAAGATCTTCTCACCACTCTGTCCATGGAGAATCACAGCCCCTCCACCCTCCTATCCATGGACCCATCTGGTGTGGCTCCCTCCTGTATGCCCCTTCCTATGGTCTTATCCAACTCTTCCCATGAAGAGTGTGAGCGTGAACTCTTAGTCCAGCAACGTTCCCATCAAACAGCCCTCTTGGGCCCACCCCCTGACATTAACCTTCCATTCTCCAACCCTGACCCTGGTGACCTTCTAGAAGTCGGTCTTGGGTCTCACCCTCTTTATGAGCCTGATGTTATGATATCCCTCCCCAAACCTGGCAACCGCAAGGCGGCTAAGAGGGGAGACAGCATATGGGGTGCTTGGTTCTTCTTCAGCTTCTACTTTAAACCCTTGCTCTCTGACAAATCCAAGAGCAAACTTGTCCGTGATGTGAATGGGGTTGCCGGGTTTGAGAAATCCGATTTGCGGCTAGACTCCTTTTTAGTGCAACATGACATGGAGAATATGTACATGTGGGTTTTCAAGGAGAGGCCAGAGAATGCTCTTGGTAAGATGCAATTGAGGAGTTACATGAATGGCCACTCTCGACCCAGTGAACCACAATTTCCTTTTAGTGTCGACAAGGGTTTTGTGCGGTCCCATCGGATGCAGCGGAAACACTATCGTGGCCTCTCCAACCCACAGTGCATTCATGGTATTGAGGTGGTACAGTCACCTAATTTGGCCCTTATTTCTGATGGGGATAAGAAAAGGTGGATAGAACTAACAGGTCGGGATTTGAATTTCTCAATCCCGCCAGAAGCAAGTGATTTTGGGTCTTGGAGGAATCTTCCTAATTCAGAATTTGAGCTTGAAAGGTCCCTACCTGTTCCCCCAAGCTTGAAAAATGGCAATTCAAGGAAGCATCTTAACGGGTCAGGTCTGAATCTCTCATCCCCATCTGACCGGTCTGGTGACGATGGGATGGATCTCTCACCTGTTTCCAGCTGCAAGAAAAGGAAAGATATGTTCATACATAATGGCATGGAGCAAGAGGAGTGCTTCTTGCCTTTGAATCCGTGTACTGATCGAGTCAGCGCAACTCAAACCCAAGATGTGGAGATGCATCAAGCAATCCAACTTGAGCCGCATTGGATAAGTGAGTTCACAGGTGTCATGAGACAGGCATGCGGGCCAGTGACTGCAGCTAAAACAATATACGAAGACGAAGAAGGTTACCTCATTACAGTTAGTCTACCATTTGCGGATCAACAGCGGGTGAAGGTATCATGGAGAAATAGCCTCACACACGGCATAGTGAAAATACTTTGTATTAGCACAGCACGTATGCCGTATGTAAAGAGGCATGACCGGATATTCAAGTTAACGGATCCTGCTCCTGAGCACTGCCCTCCCGGTGAGTTCATAAGGGAAATACCTTTAGCAACCCGTATTCCTGAGGATGCCAAGTTGGAGGCATATTTTGATGAAGCGGGTTCTGTGCTAGAGATAATTGTGCCGAAACACCGTTCTGGGCCTGAGGAGCATGAAGTGCATGTTTGTAAGAGGCCCCCGCATCTTAACAGTGACAGTCTTCTCTTGACTTGATTTCTGTTAGAGAAAAAATAAATCTATGTCATGTGCTTTGTGTGTAGTGTAGTGTTGTATTGGAATATTGGTGATCTCAGTTAATTTGTCCAAAGTATGGACTGAATACCTCAGCTCAAATTTTTTGCTGGGGATTTAATCAAAGGGTAAGCAAGATAATTGTGGTGCCTTAGTGAGCTGTTACTGTAATTGTATCTTTTAGCATCATATGATGCAAGTGGTGACTTAGAATATGTTGATCTAGAGATGCTCCTAGAGTCGGTGAGCTTACAATCTTACATACTTTGGTTTGTGTAGAATAAATTTCTCAAAATTGATTAGTTCTGGATGGGAAATTTCAGTGGCGTATAGCTGATTGAAACTCGTATTCTAGTGCACGTGTCCTTGTGATTTTAACAGTTCTCTCTGCGCAATTCTCCCAAAATTTTGATTCTGCTCTTATTAGCTTCCTGCTTTTCTTGAGAAAAACATTCTTGAATTTAACACCAGTATGATATGAAATAAGATATTTTCTAGACATAATCATATGTATGAGATAAGATTTCTTTGTAGTGTTTCAATAATAGGCCTTGCTACCCCTTATCATGTTGAAGATCTCAAGGTCAAAGATCTCTGAAACTTGCTTACTCTAGTATCTACTTTTGCCACTTAAATTTGTCAACTTCAAATATTGCTCTCAGTCATGCCTCAGCGCTCAATTATTGGCTCCTTTAATTTCTCAAACTTTAGTCAGGGTCTCACAAAGTGTCTGTTGGAATAATAAATCTGACATGTGCCTATAGGCTATAGTTGGTGGCAAACCAAACAAAATCTATCAGCTTATTGCTTATACTTCTGTTGCGCCGTTCAATCACTACTTTTTTTCTCTTTTTTAGCTTCATTATAGCAGTAGCCGTGCGCCACCTGTGCTCTCTTCTATTTCAACGGGACCATTCTATTTTTCCTTTTATGGGCAAATTGCATGACAATCTGTCTGTCCTTTTTATGCGACTTGGCAGAAACAGACAGCTTTCAAAGATTGGAATTACTAATAGCTAGCTAGATAGCACAGAGAGGAAATTTTACAATGACCTTTCAAGCACTTATTATAATAAATCATTACATAGTTCGCCAGAAGCCATCTAACTTCACTCCATTGCTGGTGCCCTCAACAGACTTCCTTTATTGAATTTTTCTTTACTTCCGATCAGTTGAAAGAAATGTGTTTATAAGTCCCTGCTTATGTGTATTTTCTGTTTGAGTCCTGTGTTCTTTTAAAATATATTTCTTTTACTAGGGTTTCAGTAAACAAGTATAGAAGCTCAGACAGCTATATTGGTACGAGTCGGATGGCATGTTCAACAGAAGTATATGAACTCAGAATGTTAGCCCTTATTCACATTTCTTAATTAAAATTTTCAGTGGCAATCCAAATAAATGCTAGCAATGGCCGAAAATTTTCCCTTATTCTACTAAGTCTCACTTGTCACATTAGTTTCTGCCATCTACTCCTTTTCTGATGCTTTTACCTTGCAATTGTCGACCATCCAGCAATAGACTTTGATCATGCCGTTAAAAAGAATGGAGGCGTTTGGTTGTGTAGTAAGAGGTTGCATAAGTTAAGGATGTCTAAGTATTTATGTAGTGTTATGTAATGTATGTTTGGTTGTTACATAAGGATGCCTAAGTTAATGCATGCATAACTTCGTGTGAAAAGACTACAATGCCCTTGAATGCATTGAATGTATTTTTGTGAAACGTTGCTTGTACGTGTTGCATTGGCTCAGTACTGGAGGATGGAATCAAGCATACACATTTATCAAATATTTAAAGTTGAATTGAATCAAACTTAGTTTGAGAGGCCCTTCTTCGGAATGAAATCATATCAAATATATTAGTTGAATAGTACACAGACGTGAATTGAACAAAAGTTCAACCTGTAAGTTCAACCGATGAATAGTACACAGGCGTGAAATCATATCAAATATCCAAGACATCTCGTGCATAAATGAGAGGAGGCGATAGTTGAGAGCAGGTGAGAGGAATTAATTAGAAGGGTAGTGTCGGAAAAAAAGTTAGATGGGATTGGGTGCGTAACTTATGTAGTCCAAAGGGGTGTAGTAAGTTAAGGCATGTTAAGGCATCTTATGCATCAGGTATTTGGCTGCTTAGTTATGCAGCCTCTTATGTATCAAACAAACGGGCCCAATAATTATAAGCAAATTTCCAACTATAAGTTTTTACTTTCAGAATAAACAAAAAAAAAATCTTAAAACATAAAGTTATATTGAAATATCAAGTTTATTAGTTTGTCAAAAATATGATAATTAAGAAACTAACAGGAATACTTTATTTATTCAAAGTCTTGAAATATATACCTCTTTTGTGCATAGGAAGTAAATTTAAAGCTCAATTTCAGCATTTGTTGAGCATTTTAAACGATTTTGATTACATTTCAAATTCTGATAGTACAAAAATTAAAAGCGACGCTCTACATATGATTTTTAATAAGACGAAGATATTACTTATTTGAAGTATTAAATGATATATGTATTGCATATAAAGTGCATTTAAAGATTTAAAGATTGTGTTTGAGCACGTTATACATTTGAAGCTATAGAATCAATTAAGTGAGAATAAATTGAGAAAGGAATAATTTTAGTAGAAATTTTCTGTAATTCCAAAACCAAGAATAAGAAATGCATTTTACAGTAGCCTGATTGCTCTAATTCTTTTTCCTTTTTTTGTTTTTGTTTGGGCACACCGGACACCGCCACTGAAGCACATCCTCAAACTTATAAATCTTCAAAGTCAGGTAAAAGGTCCATGTAGATTTCAGTACATTATTAACTAGGCTTGTTGTTAATGTCAATATTATCTCTATTTTTCTAGCTTATTCAACAGGCCGTGGTTTTTATATAGATATAAGTTGCCGAAAAAATAAAAAACTAACATTACTGTTCACTCGAATTTCGATAATAACTGTAAAAAATTCAAAATTTTAAAAATAATATTGTAGGATCGGCATCCGGATTGCCGATTCTACAAATTGCTTGGATCGGCAAATGGGATGTAGATCCAAATCAAAAAATATACGGCACCTTTTTGAGTCAAAAAAGTGATAATTTTTTAATGTACAATTTGCTTTTTAGCCCTCAAAATTTTTGTTATTACAAAATATATAATTTGTGATTAGAAATTAAACATAATTTAAACATCTAATATAAAAATATAAGTATATAATTAAATTATGCATGTTAAATACATAATATTGTATACATATATATTATATATCATATATTTTAATTATATACAATAATATGTATAACTATTCAACATGCATAATTTAATTATATACAATAATATGTATTTAATATATAAAATATATGATACATAATATATATGTATAAATAAGTATTATAAACATATACAATATTATGTATTTAAAATGCATAATTTAATTATATACTTATTTTTTTATAATAGATGTTTTAATTATGTTTAATTTCTAATCACAAATTATATATTTTGTAATAATAAAAATTTTGGGGGCTAAAAAGTAAATTTTACATTAAAAAATAAGTCAAAAAGTGACTCAAAAAGTTGCCGCAATTATTTTGTTTGGATCGGCAAATGGGATGCCGATCCAAACAAAAAAATTAGCTATTCTGTTTTTGTGGGGATTATACATGCATTTTGTCATTTTGCATAAACAAAACAAAATTAAGGAGTTGCAACAGAGGTCTAAAGAGCCGTGTCATGGTGTAATGTGCATGAAATACAGTTAAGCATAAGTTTTCTTGAGAATGCATCTTTGAATCAAGTTGATAACTAAGAGTCCCATTTACATTTTTTTTTTCCTGACAGGATGTATTTAATCTACTACCCAATCTGAATGTCAATGAGTTGGTCAAGGCATTTTCAGGTACGGGTTATATAAATACTCGAAAAAGCTAAAGAACATAGAGCTTTATGTCTGCTTTGTTTAACATTCAAAGCCGGTTAATTCAACAAAATGTTAATTTAGCAATAAAGAACTAACATGTTTACAATTGTAATGCAGTGAAAACAAATGATAGTATGCTGGTCATTTATCTTTCTTCACTCATTCGCAGTGTCATTGCTCTTCACAACCTCATCAACAACAAGGTAGTTGATTCTTTCTCCATTTACTTCCATTAAGAACTTGTAAAAGTAGCCTTTTGCTACCCTTGATTTTTCAAGTATATTTTTGGCACTGATGTTTATTATGGAAATATTGGTGCATGGTAAAAAGGCAGTGAATTGATTGAGGAATTAGTGCCTACCATACAATACTGATATTAATATAGTTCTGTATTATTAGTATCTGATAAAACACTAATCGGCACAAGTCGTGTATATTGGATTGACAGATATTTAACAAGGAACATGAGAAGGTGGAAGACTCACAAGTTACCGTCATCCTCTGTGCAGTTGGAGGCTAAATTTCACTTTTAACTGCTTTTTTTTTTTTCATTTTTTCTCTCTTTATGATAGTAGTTCTTAATCGATCATCTCAAATCAAACCCGTGCTTCTTATTCTTCCACGGGGTCTGTTCTATTCTTTTGCATAGTTAATGTGTAGAGCTTTTGGTTAAGCATGGTAACGGTGCGCATCTTAAGAATTGGATTATTCCATAGTATTCACTTTCTTTGAAATACTATGATTAATCCGTAGCCACCTTAGGCCATCAACTCTCCTCTATTCATCAACTATGTTTTGTGAAATGCTCGTATGGCTTTTGATCATCATTCTCTCTCCCTTCCATTAAACGTGAAGGAAGATTTGTCCTACGTTAATGTATCAAAACTAGATTAAAAAAATAAGTCAAAAAGTGACTCAAAAAGTTAGCCGAATTTTTTTGTTTGGATCGGCATCCCATTTGCCGATCCAAACAAAATAATTGCGGCAACTTTTTGGGTCACTTTTTGACTTATATTTTAATGTAAAATTTATTTTTTAGCCCCCAAAATTTTTATTATTACAAAATATATAATTTGTGATTAGAAATTAAACATAATTAAAACATCTTTTATAAAAATATAAGTATATAATTAAATTATGCATGTTAAATACATAATATTGTATATGTTTATAATACTTATTTATACATATATATTATGTATCATATATTTTATATATTAAATACATATTATTGTATATAATTAAATTATGCATGTTGAATAGTTATACATATTATTGTATATAATTAAAATATATGATATATAATATATATGTATACAATATTATGTATTTAACATGCATAATTTAATTATATACTTATATTTTTATAATAGATGTTTAAATTATGTTTAATTTCTAATCACAAATTATATATTTTGTAATAACAAAAATTTTGAGGGCTAAAAAGTAAATTGTACATTAAAAAAACTATCACTTTTTTGACTAAAAAGGCACGACTCAAAAAGGTGCCGTATATTTTTTGGTTTGGATCGGCAAACCATTTGCCGGGATGCCGATTCAAGCAATTTGTAGAATCGGCAATCCGGATGCCGATCCTACAACGTTATTTTTTAAATTTTAAATTTTTTACAGTTATTATCGAAATTCGAGTAAACAGTAACGTTAGTTTTAATTATTTCGGTATAAGTTGTTATAGTAATGGTAATTACTAGACATCTACAGAATTTCTTCAACTGGGCTTTACTGGATCAAGGCCTAATAGACTGATTCAGGCCTTCAACAGCACTACACCTTTCTGTAATAAAATTTCTATACTGACTTTTGTTAAAGGAAAGAATTTCAGCAAACTTTTTTGGTTTAGAAGAAAAGCAAGGATCATAATGGTCGAGAGAAAAATATATCATCATATTTCTAGTACAAAAAATTTGCTAATTTGCCATTTTTTTCATGATGAAAAGATTTATATATCCGTACTGGCACCTGGAGTACAATTCATATGAAATGGTTAACATATATATGCTCTGAAAACACCCCAACTAGTGATAAAGACCAGAGGGTATCTGGGTATGGATATACTGCTAAAGGCCATTTCTCATAGAACAATTCTTACGAAATTATGCACATGAGTCGTTCAAGCTTTAATATATAAAATAAATAAAATACATTAAATGCGTTCCTTTGGAAGCTTCTCGAGAATGGAGATTATCAATATATGCAGTTAGCTAACCTGGACCTTCTCCAAGTTTTGAGCATTTAATAAAAAATGTATTTCTATGAATATCTTATTTAAGGCACTGTACCTGAGTACCTGACCAGCGGGCTCCATTCGTAATCTAGAGATGAGAATAAATAAACAACTAAATTGATCATAAAAAATGACCAATGAGTACATTAGCCCTTAACCCCTTAGTGTTGGTCTATTTGGTCTTGGTTTCTTGATTTAAGGTTTGTATGTTAGAGGAAGAGAGAAAGAAGAGAGTAAGAAGAAAGGTGGCTGCTGCCCATCCAATTGATTTTTCTTAATTTTTCTTCCCCAATTACATGGTTTTTGGTCATGCATAAGTGAATCCCGTATTAGGCCTTATATGGGCCATTTACATCATCAAAACTAACCCAAACACATATCTAAACATTTCTAAACAATGCCCAATAACTATACTAACTATTAGCCTACTATTTTACCATCATATTACATAAATACTAAACTAAAATATTAATTTCAACACTCCCCCTTAATGTTTCTGTTTTCCATTCCCAACAATTCTCTAAGATACACAAATTTATCAAAAGGAAGTGCTTTGGTGAAAATGTTCGCCAATTGATCGCCGGTCTTCACATGCTTGATCATAACCTCTTCATCTTCAACCATCTCTCTAATGTAATGATGCTTAAGGTCTATGTGCTTTGTTCTCTTATGAAACACCGAATTTTTCGACATAGCAATTGCCGACTTGTTGTCACAAAAGAGAACCGTGGTCATATCTTGCTTCTCCCTCATATCTTATAAAATCTTTCTCAATCAAATCACTTGTTTAGTTGCTTCACTTGCCGACACATATTCAACTTCGGCGGAGGAATGTGCCACCCTCTCTTGTTTCATTGATCCCCGTGAAAAAATACCCGACCCGAGTGTAAAGCAATACCCGGATATACTTTTCATGTCATCCAAACTACCGGCCCAATCACTATCACAATATCCAAACAACTCAATACCTTCTCTTTCATTTCTCTCAAACATGAGACCATAGTCTTCGGTACCTTGAATGTACCGCAACACCCTCTTTACAACACCATAATTCATTTTGCTAGGTTGATGCATAAACCTTGACAACAATCTCGATGCATACATGATATCGGGTCTAGTAGTGGTAAGATATAACAAACTTCCAACCAAACTTCTATATTGTGCCGCATCGGCATTCCCACTACCATCATCTTTCATCAATTTTTCATTCACCAACAATGGTGTCTTTACCGGATTGCAATTTTCCATCTTAAATTTAGAGAGAATGCTTTGGGCATACTTCTTTTGAGAAATAAAAACACCATCATCCCTTTAATCAATTTCAATACCCAAGAAATAATGTAGCATACCCAATTTATTCATCTCATATTTTCTCATCATATCATTTTTGAATTCATGCATCATTTTCTCATTATTTCCGGTAAATATTAAATCATCAACATAAAGAGACACAATAAGCATACCGGTTTCATCATGCTTGACATAGAGTGTTGGCTCGCTAGGACTTCTCTTGAATTCCTTTTCGGTGAAGTATCCATCAATATTGCCATACTATGCACGGGATGCTTGTTTTAACCCGTACAAAGTCTTATTTAACTTGTACAATTTCTCTTCTTTCAACACTCCATTTAAGAAAGCCGATTTTACATCAAGTTGGTAAAGTTTCCAACCTTTATGTGCGGCCAATGCAATCAACATTCTTATTGTTTCATGTCTTGCTACCGGAGCAAATATCTCTTGATAATCAATGCCGGGTTGTTGTGAATACCCTTTGGCAACTAACATTGCCTTGCACTTTTGCACCGAACCATCCGGGTTCGTCTTTGTCTTGTAAATCCATTTCAACCCAACAACATCTTTCTCTTTTGGTTTTTAACCAATTCCCATGTCTCATTTTTCACAATCATTTTTATTTCATCATCCATAGCATTTCTCCAAACCTCCTCTTGAACCGCTTCTTCAAAGCTTTCCGGCTCAACAACACAAAAGTTGCATCTTTCATACACATCACTTAACCTTCTCAATCTTATCGGAGTTGAGCTTGGAGTGAATGAGCTCGACCCGATATGTATTGTAGGAGATTGTGGTTGTTGTTGTTCTTCTTCTTCTTCATGGATACATTCACTTGTACCACTTGATCATTCTCTTGGATCATCTTCATGTACCATCATTGGTACACTTTCAACACATTTTTCTTTCCAATCTCACTTGTCTTTCTCATTGAAAATCACATCTCGACTTTCAATCACTTTATTTCTCTTCAAACTAAAGAGCCTATAGCCCTTTGATTTTGTGCTATAGCCAACAAACACACATTTTTCACCTTTATCCTCAAGCTTGTTTCTCATCTCTTTTGGAATATGAGCATAGCAAACCGATTCAAATACCTTCAAGTGATTCACCGATGGCTTTCTACCACCGGACCATACTTCAAATGGTGTTTTGTTCTCAACCGCTTTGGTGGAACAACGGTTTAACAAGTAGACCGCCGTGTATGTTGCCTCCGCCCAAAATGACAATGGCAACCATTTCTCATTCATCATGGTTCTTGCCATCTCCACAATTGTTCTATTTTTCCTTTCGGCAACTCCATTTTGTTCCGGTGTAAAACTGACTGTTACTTGCCTTTCAAGTCCAATATCCTCACAAAATTTATCAAACTCCTTGGAGTTGTATTCACCACCTCTATCACTTCTCAACTTCTTAATCAACTTGCCACTTTGCCTCTCAACCATTCTTTGAAATTTCTTAAAAATCGAAAATGCTTCTGATTTTTATTTCAAAAAATAAACCCAACACATCCTAGAGAAATCATCAATGAAAGTGATAAAGTACCGGTTACCTCCATGAGAGTTAGTGTTCATCGGCCCACAAATGTCAGTGTGAACTAGCTCCAATGGTACCTTTGCTCTCAATGCCTTCTCTTTTGAAAATATCTCCCGGTGTATCTTACCAAGAGCACATGCTTCACACACATCTTTCTTCTCTTCAATATTTGGCAAACCATACACCATATTCTTTCTACTCAACAACTTTAATCTTTCAAAATTCACATGTCCAAGCATCTTATGCCATAACCATGACAAATCTTCTACATCAACTTTCAAAGCAACACCACTTGCGGATTTGAGAGTAAGAGAAAAATTTCTATACCGCTCCATATTCACCACGGCCATCAACTCTCTTTTGTTTTCAACCTTATCATAAATCTTGCATGTCTCCTCCTCAAAGTGAACCGCATGACCATGCTCAATCAATTGTCCAACACTTAGCAAATTTTAAGCCAAATCCGGCACAAGCAACACATCATGAATCAACATTCTACATTTCTTGGAATTAACGGTAATCGTGCCTTTTCCCTTTGACTTCACAACCGCACCATTACCCATTGTAATTTAAGTAGTGGCGGCCGTGTCAAACTTGCAAAAGATTGACTCATCACCGGTTATGTGATTACTACACCTACTATCAACACACCACACATTATCTTTCTTTTCAACCGCCGCTTGGCATGCATAAAAGGTGCTACCATTAGGTCCACCATTCTTTTTCTCCTTGGTGTAATTTGCTTGCTCTTTGTTTTTATCCCTACAATCTTTTTGCTTATGGCCATACCTCTTGCAATTGTAATATTGAGGCTTACCCTTGTTGTAGCAATTTTCTTCCAAGTGACCCGGCTTCTTGCAAAATTTGCACAATTTACCATCACCATTGCCTCTACCTCCTCCTCGACCTCTTCCATAACCACCACTCCCACGGGATGTTTCTCCTTTATTGACATTTTGATTAGAGTCCTCTTTCACATTCACCTTTGATTGGAAAGCACTTTCAAGAGAATTATCACCACGCCTACCCAACCTTTGATCATGCATCTCAAGAGAACCCATCAAGTCATGAACATTAAGTTTAGAAAAGTCTTTGATTTCTTCAATAATGGAAACAATATTGCCATATTTGGAGGTAAGACTAATCAAGATTTTCTCACAAACCGTCTTATCGGTTAGGTCATCACCCAAGCTCTTAATTTGGTTGACCAATTCAATTACTTTTGAGAAATACTCATTTAAAGTCTCTTTCTCCATTTTCAAATTTTGAAAATCTCTTTTGAGAGTCAAGAGTTTCACCACTCTCACTTTATCGGTCCCTTGAAACTCTTTTTGCAAAATATTCCACGCCTCTTTGGACGTCTTTGCCCCAATTATTCTAGAAAAGAGCTTGCGGAAAATATCTTGTTGGATGCAAAATAGAGCCTTCGCATCTCTCTTCTTGTTCTCTTTCTCCTTCTCATCGACCACCACGATGGTAGTCTTCACATTGCCATCAACATCTTTCTCTTCCACGAGTTTTGGAGGTTTCTCAACAAATCCTTCTTCTACAATATCCCACAAATCTTGTGAAATCAAGAGAGTCTTCATCATAATGCTCCAATAGTCGTAATCTTCTCCGTCGAAGACGAGTTGCGCACCTCGCGCCGGCCATGCTTCTCCTTGCAACGCCATAGAACTCTCTCCAACTTCTATTTTGATTTTCTCACTTCAATAGATGAATCTCACTTGCAATCTCACCTCAACCTACGCTTTCGTACCACTTATGTTGGTCTATTTGGCCTTGGTTTCTTGATCTAGGATTTGTATGTTAGAGGAAGAGAGAAAGAAAAGAGGAAGAAGAAAGGTGATTGCTGCCCATCCAATTGATTTTTCTTAATTTTTCTTCTCCAATTACATGGTTTTTGGTCATGAATAAGTGAATCCCGTACTAGGCCTTATATGGGCCATTTACATCATCAAAACTAACCCAAATACATATCTAAACATTTCCAAACAAGGCCCAATAGCTATACTAACTATTAGCCTACTATTTTATCATCCTATTACATAAATACTAAACTAAAACATTAATTTCAACACTTACATATACATACTATCACTTGACCCTTAAAACTAGTTCTCCAAAAGCTCAGATCCCTTGCAGATATTCGTAGTGTGACTCACTTATATCCTACTCTAAAGTCCTAACTTCAATCCAATTGATCGAGGCAAAAACCTAGGTCAAATAAATAACCTTGTTTACCTGACTAGTCGTTTATAGTAAAGCTAAGGTGTCGAACCCACAAGGACGGAGTCTGAGTACTAGTTCCTTTCTGTTCTCAAAAGCTAGAAGGTTTGATTTTGTTTGATTTGGGTTTAACAAACGATAAATAAGAGGCTTAAATTAAATTGCAAAGAAATAAATGTTTTTGGGGGATTTTATGAATTTAATATGCAAAAGTATGCCTTAGGGAATTAGTTTCATCTATGATTAGGTCATAGAGTGTCAACCAATTGATTTTCATCGCTGGAATCGACGTATGCGGGGTACAGAGCTACCATTCGGCCTACCATTTGGCCAGGACAGGCCGAACAGACAGCCGAATGGCTGCTCTGGACAGCGTATACTCCACATAAGTGTTGGTTTCCTGATCCATGCTTAATACCACGTGTTGTGAAGGGTTGGGTGACAGTAACTAACGCGCTAACCTATGATTTTCACCTTAGATTAGGGTTGATACCATACTAACCTAACGCCTCTTGAATTGCTAACCTAACTTTCGTTGGTCAATTATCCAAGTCCGTTTGTTGTGGTTCAATGAGACAACTAATTAATGGTTAGTTAATTAGAAACCGTGTCATACAACTCGATTGGTTATCTTTCGATTTTAACCTATCTCGTGATATTGCAATTGTTTAACTTATCGATTCAATACTTAAATACCCCAACTAGATGTGTGCATTCACCAAGTCGTGTGTAATGATTAACAAGCAAACAACAACAAGTAAATATACCAACAAGCAAATCACAATGATATTACGCACAAATCAAGTCTACAACATCCCTAATCAATAAATTACTTCTACATCCCTAAGACATAAATAGATCTAGAGTCTCAAACATCATGCAAATCACAGTAGAAAGCAAATAACAAAACATAGTAGCAAAATAATAAATAAAAGTAGGAGATACAACAGTAAACCGAATCTCTAAGTCGAATGATACCGCCGTCGCGTCACAAACTACTCTGAGGTCGATGGAACTCGCTGCAACAGTGGACAAAAGCCTCCAAACACGTGCTAGGACCTGTCTCTCTTGAGTAGGTGGTGGAATCCCGCGCCGTGATGGAGAAACCACGCAAGAACAAAGTGTTTTTGGCTCTCAAAAGTAGATCTAGGGTGGGAGAACGTGGGAATCCCTTCTCTCTGGCAGGGGAGAAGATTATATGCTATCTGGAGGCGTGCTAGGGCCAGGGGGTCAAGTTTCCATAGAAGAAACTTGCCAAAACAGGAGCATTCGGCTGGAGCCAGCCGAATGGTAGGCCGAATGGCCTGCAAATGTCGTGGGCTGAGAGTTGTTCGGGCCAGGAATGAGTCATCTGGCTTGTAATAGGCTGGGGCACGCCAATTGAGGTATGTCTCCTTGCATCCAGGTAATTTCTTCGCGTGGTATGTCCTGAAACGTCCGATTGTTGCGTTGTTTCCACCTAATACCTACAAAATAGTTGAGAAGCGGCGGCAGTACCAAATCCTGGCAAATATGGCATAAAAGCACAGTGAATAATATGAGTTGAGTTATAATTTAGGTATATAGTCCGGGCAAAATGCATATATAAATCCGAGATATCACCAATCCCCATCATCAGCATCCAGATCAATCAAACTTGACCCAGGTCGAGACCCGGCCAATTCTCGAATCATCTCAATGAGACTCAAATGCATATCCTCCTCAATCTCAGACTCAGAATACACAAAACCAAAATCCAATGCACTCTGACGCGAAAAGGCCAAAGCCAGATTACTCTCGCTTCCCTTCAAACGCTCTTGGGAAGACGTCGTCGCCATCATTGCTCTTTTGTGTTGAATTTTGGTGTATGTTCAGGTAGTCAAATTCGGTTTGAGGGTGTGTTGTTGTTTGCTTGAACAACATTATTATATATATAGTGTTGGAAATTAGGAATTGAGCAAAACTTTGACCTTTCGGAAGGAAAGAGGCAATTGACCTGGTAGATGATATAATTGTATTTTCTATTGGACCCTTTCTCCTTGTCACAACGGAGGGAAACTTGGTGAAAGTCTGTCTCTTCGCAGTGTTTCCAGGCTGCTACTTTTTTTTCTATTTTAACATTTTTTTAATCAATTTTAGGATGAGGTTACAGAAAGTATATTCTTTTTTTTTTAGCCCTACATAATCTATAGTTATCTATAGTATTTATTTATTTATTGATTAAATCCCGTGAGTATTCGATTCCGTTTTATTTCTCAATTCCGACACGACAATCCGAGCCGTTGTTTTTTTTTCGCTGAAATCTGATTGTCGTTTTTTTTCCTCCTTTCTAAACCTAGCAGCGTCTCTCTCTCTCTCTCGCCTTCGCTGACCCACTCACACCGCTAACCCTCCTCTGCACGCCTTTCCTCTCCTGCCATTTCTCCGCCTCCTCCTCTTCCAATCATGCCCCACCTTCTCCCGACGCTCTGTCTCCTCTTCTTCGCTTGTCTCTGTCTCCGATTCCTTCTCGCAATCCATGGCGACATACATAAAAATCCAAGCTCATGCTTCAACCGAATCCCAGGTTCATGAAGTTTTTTTTTTCTTTAACAGCCGATTTATTTCAATAGCTGGCTCCAAATTAAACCGCAAAAAAAATTTACGAAAATTGACATGTCTATTTATTGTTTGATTAATTTTCTTTTATGTAGCCATTTCTGTAGAGTAAATATTGTTGTGTCAAATTTATTTATTATTATCTTCTATTTAATTGATTTAATGTTTTTTTTTCTTTTTTTTGTTGTTCCTTAAGCTGGTTTGGGCCTTGGGGTATTGCGTTGTATTTGGATATAATTTTGATATAATCTCTTGAAAATAACTAGTTCAGAATAACTGGGAGATGCAAATATCAAAACTTTCATAGAGATATAATATTTATTTAGCTTGATATCTTAGTTATAAATTATGCTTTAAGCTGTTTCTTTTTCTTTCTCAGAGCAGGTTCTTAAGGTGTTATTGTAAGATGTTCAAAGGAGAATCATAGCAACAGGAAGGCAGTAAGAAGAGAAAAATATAAGAATATTAACAATAATAGTTATGAGAATTAGAGAATAAGAGGTTTGGTACTTTACCTTTGTCAGCCAGAAATCAAACGAGGTTATATTTTTGTATCTGATAGTGATATTGTAGAAGGCAATTGCAAATAGGCTATTGTCATGATATGTTTTCAATCCCGAAAATAATGATACTTGCACATGTTGTAGTTATTGATTGTTTCTAATACTTTACACTATTAAACTACCAATCAATTTTCTTAATTTCTTTGTGATATTTTCAGGATATAAAACAATCAGGGTTGCAGCCAGAGTTTAGGAGAATATTTAAGGAAATGAAAAGTAGTGAGATATTAAGGGGATGTGTCGTATAGTTCACTCGAGTTCCATCTAGCTTGACTTTCTGGTGAATAACTCCTGATCCTAGCTTGACTTCCGGGTGAAGCAGATGGGCTTTATATGGTCTTTTCATTTTTGTACTAAACCAACTTTATAGCTGATTTTTCTATACAAGTATTTCATACTTCTTCCTGCACCTGAGCAGGTCCATCATTATAAGCATGAAAGAGAGTGCAATGCTATAACTGCATAGACACTGGAAGATAAGATATCCCGCATAGAGACTTTAATGGATGGCATCTTACCACAGAAGAATTTATGGAAGCGGAGTTTCTAGCATTACAGAATACACAAGGTTGATTTTCTTGCCTTCTTTTTATTTTTTAATCCACACATGTTGTTTCCTGCAAACATAAAATACTTCTGAAGTTAGCACATTGACAATGTATCGTTAATTACAGGATGTTATCCCTGTGTACAACACAACTAGTACTGGCAGGCCATGTGGCAGTGGCAGCGACCGCTATGTGGATTGTTAGATTATTTTAATAGATACTACAATAAATTTTTGTTGAATTGAGTAGATTTACTAATATGTTTTTTTATTCTTTTGATGCAGTGTTTGAAAGAATCTAAGAGATGTGTGTCCTTGCAATGGCCCCACAGCTTGCCTCACTCGCAGCAAAGCACGTCGTTATACTACTCTAGTAAAGGCCAATCTTTCTTTTGTAGTACGGCATTTAGAGTAGTTTTCTCTCATTTTTGCAAGTACATTCTATGTGATGTAAGTCTGCTTATGTTGACCTTGGATTTTACTTATTCACATGTAATTAAGTTGGGAGCCTAGGAAATGGAGAAGATGACATGTCATGTTTCTCTGTTGGATTAGCAATTTGTGTAAATTATATATGGAGGCATTTTAACTGAGCAGTGTATTTTGCTAATTGCTTAACAAGTATTTCTAAATAAATGCAATTTAACTTATTTTTTCATCTCAATCATAATGAAGAAAAGACAAGTATAGATGGAGCTGGTACTTTAGCTTCAAGTGTTATTGCCATCTGTGTACATACTGGTAGCTTAACCAATATATTGTTGTCTGGTAATTGTATAATCCAAATGCAAGAATAAGTACCTAAACTAAACACGCGTATTTTTCTGTTGATTTATTCAAAAACTTAAAATTTTTCCTCGCTTTTTGCCTGAAGAAATGGCTAGGTTTATGAATATCAATCAAATGTATGATGGCTTCATTTGGGTCTCTTCAATTACTTATATGTTTTTTTTTTTAAATTCAATGTATATGGATGCTAAAGCAGCTCATGTATGATGCTTATGCACTTAATTTTTTACACCTCATGTGAAAAGAAAAATTATGCCATTTTGCTTTTGCACTTATATGCATGTCACACACAATTTAGACTTAATGACAAATTATTAGTGGTTCTTAAAATTGAAATACAAAAATTCCACTAAGGCGCGGCGAAGCCGCACTTCCCCACCAAATTACGACACCGCTTTTTGTTGTTTATAGTTAAAAATAGTTTTTTTTTTGCATTTCTATCATTAAAAATAGTTTTCTCTTTTTGTTAAATATATTAGAACTAATCATACCAATCATTGTTTAATTTAAAAATTAAATATATTTGAAAAACTAAGGTAGTGTATGCCTAATGACCGCATTTTTTATAATTAAAAATAGTTTTTTTATTAAATATATTAAAAATAGTCTTTTATTAAATACATTGAAAATGGTCGTACCGACAATTGTTTAATTTAAGAATTAAATATATTTGGAAATAAAAAGTAGTTCATGTCTAATCTATAGTATTAATTAAAAACCGTGGTCCGCATTATCCCCTCCTATGACATGCTATCTAAGCCCTATAATTTTCATTGATCGATCGATCTGATTTTATGCCATAAGTTTACCCTTTTTAATTGCCATTCTTATAATTCGATCCACGTTATCCCCTCCTATGACATTCAATCTGAGCTCCATAATTTTCACTAATTGATCGATCTGAATTTATACCAAAAGTTTGCCCTTCTTACAATTCTTATAATTAGAAGTTACTTTTGCAAGTTTTTGTTTTGGGCAGGAAATTTATTCCAAGTTTATATGGCGACTTTCTATTGCAAAAATTACTATTTTTAACTTACAAATTTTTATCTAAAAATTTTGATAAGTTTTTTACGGCAATTTTTTTATATTTTACATCAGAAATTTTGGCAAGTTTGACGAAATAGATTGGATTATTCTTAATTCAAAAAAATATATATAGCGCGACGAAAGTGGGACTGCCATGTCTAGTTATTATTTACGCCAACACATTAACTCGGTGAACTTTTGCGGTACTCTTTGGTAACTGAGTAGGAGAATTTTTTTTCATAAATTGGAAAATGAATAGGATTGGTAAAAATTTTGAACGGTGGGGAACCCAAGGGAGTGGAATATCAAAAAAAAAAAAAAAAACGAACTAGGGTAGTACGAATTAATACAGGGTATGGGTATGGGTAAGGTTTTATTTTTGCTAGACTAACGGGTATGGGTATGGGTAAAGAAAAAATTTCGTTAAGTTAATGGGTAAGGACTCTATCGTACCCATTATCTAACGGGTAAAATTTTACAAACATATATGTAATATATAATCATGTAATTAGCATATTTCATAAGATATGGTGTTAGTTTTGATCTTCATCGAAATTTGTTTATATTGATGAAAAAATTAATTTGCACTCTATTATATTATAATTTATAATTATTTATATAGATTTTTCTTAATGAGAATAAATTTTATGATTTTTATTATATGTAAAGTATTATCTAAATATTGTACTTTATTTGGAGAATGGCTAACGTGCCATCGATGGCATGGAGGGTCCCGTGCCATCAAGTCATTTTTCGAGATCCAAAATTTAAACGGTCAATCCAAACTGTTCAAGTTATTTTCCATATTGAAATATCCTTGGAGACCAAATTTTATATTTTTTCGATTTTTTTGCTATTTATTATGATATTTTTAAAAACATTATGATTAGAGTATTTCAGGCCCTCCAATTTGAAAATATCATAATAAATAGCAAAAAAATTTGAAAAAATGTAAAATTTGGTCTCCAAGGATATTTCAATATTGTGATCAACTTGAACGGTTTGGATCAACCATTTGAATTTTGAATCTCGAAAAATGAGTTGATAGAAAATCGATGGCACGTGCCATCGATGACGCTTTAGCCATTCTCCTTTATTTGTATATTTATTTGATGTTATTTATTTAGTACATTATATAATTTTTATTAAATTAATAATATTATTATTATCCATTATGTACCGTTACCCTACTCTTACCGTTAATTCTTTACGGGTACGGGTAGGGTGCGGATAAAGTCACTTTTTAACGGGTACGAGTAGGACATGGGTAAAGACATTTTTAACTGATGCGAGTATGAAAATACCTTCTACTGTACCGTACCGTACCGTACCGTACCAATTGACAGCCCTGATTATTGTTTGCTTGGCATACGCCAATTCAGCCGTAGCTCATAAATTGAACTTCTCCACGGCTTTTTTTGTGTTAATAATAAAAAGACGACTGATAAACATCTCAAACATGGCACAGTTTTGTAGGGGCTGGCATGCGACTACAACTTATGCACATTTATTGGACACTCAAACGGTTTCTATAGCCTATTATTGGACACAAGCTTATGGGCCCACTTTCACAATACTGTTCCCTACAACCATTATTTATAATAAGGACAATATGATGCTTTTGTCACTGCACCGTTGATAAATAATACAAACTTATTTTGGACTTGAGATATAATGCATTTTTATCTAGAAGCGTCTCCTCAAGAAGAAACATGTGTTTGCTTTCATGTGAGAAGAAACAACATATGTATATTCCACAAAAAATTTCTTAAGAAAGCTTCTACGCAATGAGTACGCGAATACCCTAATTTTTTTTTTAGAAAAATATATTAAATGTTTCATTATATTTATTAAATGCTGCGATTTGCTTCTTCATTTTCTTCTACCACATTCTAGTAGTAGTGTTGTCTAAAGACAAATGAAAGCAAACACACACCTACACATGTGTTCCATTAAAATAATTAAATTTATAATTGACTCTCTTGAGGTCAGCTCCGGAAGTGGGAGTTGATCACCTCTCTATCTAAATGGAGAAAATATCAACTTCTTTCCTAATAAGTCACATATCTTTTTTTTTTTTGCCCTTTCTTTCTTTTTTTCTTTCTTTGTACCCATCCATAGAGAAAAACCAATAATTTTCATCCTTCTTTTTTTTCTTAAGTTCATTTAAAAATAAAATTTCTTCGTAGATTAAGTTTTCTAATGAGAAAACATGTTTTTTTTTCTCTGTCTAAAGAGAAAACAAAAGTTAGGCTAGTTTCTTAAAGCATAAAATAAATTATTGGTTGACTTATATATGTCAACTTTACAAAAGCATGAGTTCCTTCTTATATTCAGGAAAAACTTTCCGAGTGGTTCCAAATTTTTTTTTAATTTTATAAAAGCTTTGCAGGTGGGAGTTGATCACCCTCGCATAGATTAGACACTTACCGAAATCTTCTCTATATATCTCGTTTTTCGTTCATGTCCATTCATTTACAAATAATAGCAAATGAGTCCATCCACACATTGGATAAATTTTGATAAATATCAATATATGAGAATATTTTTCTACAATTTTAACTCAAATGTATTAGATTATGATAAATTCAATATATAGATTCAAATTACAGAAAAAAATTATAATTTATTTTTCAATTATGTGTTTGTGCTATGATTAATTGACAGTAAACGAAAATAGAAAGATAATAACCATGATAAAAATATGATCCATAATGAATCTAAATTCCATTTGTATTTTATTTCTTATGCATCATTAAGTCACCAAACACTTGTTGCATAACATTGCATAAATTAAGTCAGTGGGCACACACTTGACATAAGGAAAAAAATATTTGTTCATACCATAACTTGTGCATCCTCTTACTCCATTACCAAACGTCTCCTTTATGCATTGTTATTATATTTCTAATTCTAGCTCGGTGTAAATAAAAGATTTAAACATTTATCCCGTTATTAAATCTAGACCTTTGATCTGATTTGATCATAAAATTCATGGTTTATGTCGTATATTATAATATTTGGATGCACCTTTGGACTCAAAATTGGATAGATCTTTGATATAGTTTGGATAGACCTTTAGATTGATACTTTATAACGAGATTGATGCTTTTATAACGAGTAGAGATTGCATGAATAAACGAGGCTTTAGTTTGGATGATTGAAAACTTTATTAATGCTATGTAAACTGCAACGGCAAAATTTAAATTAATAAAATGTACTTTCACCATCATAAAATTATAAGGATTTTGCGCTGGTGTCAAACTATAAAGATGTTTGATCCATCGATCACTTGAATAAGTTTCTAGAAACCACCACTCAGAAAAAATACAGATGGCATGCTGAGTCAAATACCCAAATATTTTAAGGGAAGTCTAGACTCAAACGTTCTAGACAATTCAAATTTGGAGTTCAGAATCAGAGAAAATTCTCCAGGCCTTAACTGCCAGATTCAGTTCATCACAATAACAAATTGTTAGAAACTGGCCAACTGGGTGGGAGTAGTGACGAAATTACATCAGCACCAACAAAATATACATATTGTAAATGTACGAGATTGCTTCTTTTCCCATCATGATGCTTCTAGTAATATTGCCTTCTCTAATTATACCGTAAATTTTTTTCACAAACATTACTGAAACTGATAATTAAATAATAAACATATAAAAAAATATTTTTTATTATAAACATGTCAGGTGCCACTGGGACTGGCGCCCCTACAGTCGTGCCACTGGGAATGGCGCTTTCAGGTTCAAGAGAAATTAATTTTCAAAAATAGTAACAAAATTTTTTCTTTTTTAAAATATTAACACACTACTGTTATTGGCGCTGTCACACAAAATCTTTTTTAAAAATAATAATATATTTTTAAAATTAATAATAATTTTATCAAAAGTAAAAAATAATTTTAAAAAAATATTAACACGCCAATCTCATTGGCGCTATCAGATAAATTTTATTTTCAAAATAGTAATTTTTTTTTCAAAAATAGCAAGCGCCAGTGGGACTGGCGCAGGTATAAAATTTAAAATTTTTCAAACTTGAAAAGCAGAGAGAGAGAGAGAGAGAGCTGAAATGGGTCTGAATGGGTAGGTGCGCCAATGGAAGTGGCGGCGTCGCCGGTGCGCCCTGTCAATGGCACTTGCCATGTTTATTGATAATTTTTTTTTTATGTTTAGTATTAAATTTTAAATTTAAGATCTATGTATTAAAAAATATTAAAAAAATTTACGGCTAATCATATATTCTGAGCGAAAAAGAATGTTCCATGATTTTTTCAAATCGATACCAAATGTAAGCAAATTTTTTTTTTATTGTTATTATGAATTCTTATTTTCTATATTTGTATATGTCGTACACCTAACACCCCCTAGTAAAATTCTTTTCTTTTTTATTATTGGAGATAGCACCACACCCTGTGAATTAGTACTGACAGGCTTGTTAAAGCCTAAGTGAAAGATTAGAATAAATTTTAATGGCACAGAAAGAAATGCTTATGCATTTCGTTTTTTAATTCTTTTATTTTTCTTCTTTTAATTTTTTTCAGGGTATCTCCACTACACTAAAACAGAATTGCTGTATCTATGGAATAACATATATGGTCTGGTTGAATTAAAACCACAAATTTTATCAACAAATAAAATGCCTAGCTATAAGGATCCAATTCTCTAAAAAGTAAATTCAAAGTTTAATTGTCTTGTTACAGAATTTACTTGAACCTCAGTGGCTGAGCTTCTAGAAAACCACAGTATCCGGTTCAGATATACTGATATTAGGAAAGTTCTAATGGTCACACGCGTCAAAGCTAAGAGGATCGATCCCACAATGCTCAATGATTAATTAACTTGTGTATGTAGAAGAAAGTTCTTTAAATAAAAAAAAAATCAGGGGCATTAAATAAACATATTCAGTTCTCATTTCACATAAGTCTTCTGGAATAAATGTTTCTTGTCAGGATGCTTCTCATTAATTTTTATTATTTACTAATATAATCTTTATCCTATTTAGTGGAAAAGAATGTTCCAAAGAAAGACTTCCTCGAGGAACTAACGCGTCACACCATACATTGATTTATGATGCTTGGTAAACTACCTAATATATATTTATTAGGGACTTTGACCAAGCAAAATAAGTACACACATGATCTGAACCTGAACTTTATCCAGCTATTTCTAGTTCCCTGACTTGTGAATAAATCCTAATATCATGAAATTGATAAAACCCAATGAACCCAAATCATTTTTTTTTAAATAAAGGGGGGCATTTATTCGTTTAAGTAACTCGGCAGACAGTGGGAACATGATATTCTGCCACAGAGGATCTCCGCAGGGCAAATTAGAGAGAGACTTTTATTTGACTATGACACGGTCCTTCGGTTTTCTCTGTAAAGTGTAAACTACCTCCCTGGCTCCCTTCAATCTTAGGTCCCGTTTATTTGTGACTTAAAGGGTGCATAACTTATGCAACCTAAATAAGTTGCATAAATTATGCATCGGTCCCTTTAATTTTTTTTTCCAACAATACTCCTTAGAAATAATTAATAATAATAATTAATAATTAATAAATAATAATATTTAATAAATAATAATTATTATTAAAAAATCATAATTAATAATAAAGATTAATTATTATAATTAATAAATATTAATAATATATAATATTTCATTAAAAGTAATTATTAATATTTCATAATAATAAAAATAATTTATTATTATCATTAATAATTAATTTTTATAATAATTAACAATAATTAGTAATTGATAATTAACAAATAATAATATTTAATAAGTAACAATAATTATTAAAAATAATAATTAATAATAAAGATTAATTATTAATCAATAATATTTTTTTATTATTAAATAATTAATAATATTTAATTAAAAGTAATTATTAATATTTCATAATAATAAAAATGATTTATTATCACCATTGATAATTAATTTTTATAATAATTAACAATAATTAGGTCACAAAGTATTATTAATACATTATTCTAATTCAAATTTAAGAGCATTTTAGTCTTTTGACATGAATATATGCATGCATTAAGTTACTCATCCTTACTACACAACCAAACACTCATTACATAACACTATATAAACACTTAGGTATCCTTAACTTATGCAACTCTTTACTACACAACCAAACGCTCCTTAATATTTCCCCTATGGTTTCAATTTCTCACGTGCTCATCACCGCGTACGGATTCCCTGTAACATGACTCCAAACCTAACAATGCGGTGATTCTCTGACATTAATATATTTGGTTGATTCTACTTTTGAAATTTTGTCAGATGATCACCACACAATTGTTCTAATTTGTAAGCTACATTGAATCCATAAAATAACAGTTGCGGGACATTAGATCCATGTGGAAATTGAGTACAAGAATACTAAGACCAATATGGAACTTAAGCTTGGTAAGTTATAGAGAAGGATATATATAAATATCTTTGCGCGTATGGATGGTTGATAAGAATGTTTTTGTCACTATTTTTTAGGTCTAATTTATTGAGAGAAGGGTGAAAGGCAACTTAGATAATTACGATTTTTATTTCACGTGTTTTTCACTTTAAAATTTTAAAAAAGAAGAGGAATTACCCTAGAATAATCTCCACTGACTGAAGGAGGAAACATGCCTAGCTTTATTTATTTTAGTTAGATTTTTTTCTTATTTTGTTGTATAGGATTTAGTTTCTATATTTTCTTTTAATTTTCTTCTCTCTTTCTTCTTGTAAATAATTTTTTATTAATAAAATTTGTCGGTATGGCACTTTGCCATCCATCCCTAAAAAAAAAAAAAAAACTCCACTGACTCAAGAAATGATGATGATTATTATTTTTTTTTTTCGGAGAAATTACTCTAATATACAAGTTGTATGTTATGAATCATGTAGTTGAACAACCATCAAACCAAGCAAAATCTTTACAACTTCCATTAAAAAAAATCAGTATAACCATACCCTTTTATATTAATTTTACTCGGTCCAACAAGAAATTAAAATGTGGCTCATTATCCCTGTAAATGAATATTGTAATATGATTATGTATAAATAATATTTTTTTATTGAAACTTTTGACCTAGCACTGTTAGAAGGAAAAAAAAAAAAAACCTCCTGTTTGCTTACTCGCTTTTAATGATCTGGATTCAGCATTTTTTTCTAATTATAATTAATTAATTGAATTAGATTTATTAAGATACTGTCCGTTGCCTCCTCGAAATCTAACGAATAATTAGTAGAGTATTTAATTACGCGTTTGTAATTTAAATATAAATTGACAAAAACTTATAATTGCAATTAAAGCATGCAGTCAGTTGTCCCAGTACAGAGAACAATTCAATTCAATCCAATTAATTGCTAGAAGCAACTCTTCCTTTGAAGAAAAACAAGCAAAAGAATTAACAAAGCGTGCGTAAAGCCGTCATCGCATTCTGCTTTAATCCAACGGCTGAGATCTCATCTCTGTCTCCACGTCAGTACCTCACGAGTCACGGATCACGCCTCAGCTCAACTCTTGAAGTTCAAAAAAGAAACCAGAAATAAATAAGTAATAAGAAAATGAAAAATCGCATACGCGAAAGACGACTTTTCAGCCACGCTTTCTAGTTCCGACTCCATTCAATTTTTGTTATTATTATAATTTATAAAATTAAACAAATATAACAAAAATCAGGAGCCAATCTCCTCTCCTCTCTCTCCGTATAAAACCAAACCATACTAAAACAGAGCGCACCACAATTCCACTTGCTCTTCCTTCCTTTCCTTCCTTGGATACACATTCACACAACAACATATATACCAAAAGCATCATCTCTCTCTCAGCACACAACAATGGCGACTGTACCAGGCTTGACTCGGCTATGCACACTTGGCACCGGCGCCACCGCCACAGTCTCTCTCGCCTCCGACCACAACTCAGGCCACCTCTACGCAATCAAGTCTGCCAAGCTCTCTTGCGCCTCTCCATTACAGCATGAGCACTGCATCCTCTCCAGTATCAGCTCTCCTCATATCATCTCCTGCCACGGCTCCTACACCTCCAATTCTCACTTCCACCTTCTTCTCGAGTTTGCCGCTGGTGGGTCCCTATTCGACCGCATCAAGAACAACACCGAAGGCCGCTTGGATGAGTTCGACGTAAGATCATATGCTAGAGATATATTGCTTGGTCTCTCCTATTTGCATTCAAATTCCTTCTTCCATGGAGACATCAAAAGCCAGAATATATTAATTGGCTCCGATGGTCGTGCCAAGATTGCCGATTTTGGTGCTGCAATGCAAACGGGTGAGACCGGTGATGAGAAGCCTGGTCCATTATTGGGTACACCGTCCTTCATGGCACCTGAGGTGGCAAGAGGGGAGAAGCGGAGCCCGGCAGCTGACATATGGGCTCTTGGATGCACAATTATAGAAATGGCGACAGGGAAGGCTCCATGGCATGGTATCATAAAGGATCAGGATGTCGTGAGCGCGGTTTATCAGATTGGGTTTTGTTCGGATTCTATACCCGAGACGCCCGATTGTTTGTCAGAAGAGGGAAAGGATTTTCTCATGAATTGCTTGAAAAGGGACCCGAGTGAGAGGTGGTCGGCCGAGAAGTTGCTGAATCATCCCTATGTGCGCATAAGCGAAGCGGGTATGAAAAGAGACGGCAGTTCGGTTTCAACATTCTCGCCTCAGAGTGCGTTGGATTTCGGTTTGGTTTTTCATGATTCAGAGACAGAGGATGAGGCCGAGGAGGAAGAAACGGGTTTGGATGCAACAGAAAGGATCCTGGAATTGGCCTGTTTTGGATTCGAGTCGAGGTTGTTTGATTGGGATTCAAATGAAGATGGTTGGGTTGAAGTTAGAGGTAGTAGCAATGGAGGAGAAAATGTAGCTGATGAAAATGGAGAATGTGAGGATAGAGATGATCAGGCTGAGTTCTTAGATTATGGGGATGATACTGATTTAGTATTTGAAAATTTACATTTAGATGTAAATTTTGTTGATGTTTTGGATAGAATTCATGAAGAGGGGGATTGCTTATTGCAATCCAGTTATGAATTTGATGTATGTAAAGCCAATTCAATTAATAAAGCTGTGAATTTTAGTTTTGATCAAACTTTAAATCCGTCTCTGTGTTCCTTCTTGTTTACATTTTAACTTAATGTTTCTTTCTCTTTTATTTGTTTATTTCTTTCCCTTTTCGTAAGTGTTATCACTAAGTACGGCTAATTAGGTATTAAGGATAACAACGATTAAATTATATAGAGAAGCCGCTTCCTTTTGCAAAGAGACCCTCTAGGCTTAGTATGAGTATGGGTAACGAAAATTTGTTTTGCGTGCATTTATTTGGACCTAAAAGTCATAAATTCCATTTTTTTTTTTACACTTTTATTTGATTTTATGAATTTCGTTGTTAGGTAATTTCATTCCTAAACATTAATATTTTCTTCACAAATTATTGACCTATATGAATTAGGTAAGGGCTGCTCTTGACCTAATTTGGGAGAAAATAGTAGAGGTCAACCTTTTTGACAAAAGTATGAATATACATACAAGAGGTAGGTCTTGTAGGAGATATGCCTTTTGACTCTAGTATATTCTTAACTTTGCGTATTTTGTTCAAAGATGTTTCTGTTTACTATACTTAGATATATGAAATTTAAGTGTTCTTTCGATACCTTGTAAGGGTCATGTGCCCCATCATTAATTCAACCCTCTATGCATTTACATTTAACAAAGCGAAATTACTTGGAAATATTAATTTTAATTGACCGTTATCAATCCTCACTTTCGACCAATTTTGGCAAATTCACTATAGCACTAGTACTCTCGTCTTATATTAATATAACAAGATATATCACATGTTGAGTTACTTGTTAAACAGGTCAACTTAAAAAAAAAAAGAAAAAAAAAGGTAAACTTCAAACGGACAGCTCAGAGCTGCCAATTAATCCAAATCTCAAAGCTTCTAGAAATATATACAGGTTTTATGAGGTGTTGCAATGCTATAGGTAATTGGTAGAAGATTCCAAAGTGACAGGTGTCAAGATGAGAAGAGACCTGTGCCAACATTTCACTGAAGAAGGTTCTTTTTGTTTTGAGCAGGGGAAAAAAAAAAAATCTTAGATGAGGAGAAGTTTCTAAAGAAATGGACTCCTGTGTCTTGACTAGTTATTAAAAAGAACTGGGGTTTAGTTTATATCTTTCAGGAAGATGTATTTGCAATCTCATATTATGTGGATGTTTCCTGTCACCTATTTTTATATAAAATAAAAAGGGAAAAGGATGAGAATTTGCCAAGTGCTGTCCGAGTTGAAGCGAAGAAATTATGATCAATTTGTCCGGAAACAACTCCTTTTGCAATGCCAATGATTGTGCATTTTGGGGGGCTACAAAGAAGGATATTTGAACAGGAGATTCACAGAGCATTGCATAAGTGCATTGGTACTAAAATAGACACCCTTTTAAATTAAACCAGTATGCGCTTAGTGTTCTTCAAGAATTAATAAAGGCGTGCATCCTGATTTTTTTTTTAATATATATACATTTTAGTTGAAAGAAATGTAATTTTTTTAATTCAAAGGGAAATTAATAGTTGACAAAAAGAACTGTGACTAAAATAATTGTCAAAAATTATTTTAACAATTATAATGAGAAAAATTTAAGTTTAATTTCAATGAGTGTATAGTGTAACTGAAAGAAATAATTATGCTATTTTAAAAGGAGAAAATAATGATGTGAGTAAGGTAGTTAGCAGAATTATATTCGTCATCACTGTGTTTTAAAACCATTGCCTAATCTCTTGTGCGACAGCACCCAACACCAACATCCACAAAATACAAAATGAATTAACAAGTAGAAACTATAAAGTAGGGGCCCGCCCTATGTATACCAAAATAAAAAAAGGGAAATGGATAAGGGACGGTGGCAGGCCGCAAGTCGGGGTCGGCGCATATAATATGAAACACAAGCCCAAAGTGCCACAGAAGATCCTAGGAGAGAAGGATAAGGGACGGTGGCAAGCGGCCGCAGATACTTCATTTCTTTAGACTTGAATTAAGGATTAAGGCAACACGAAAATAAATAAAAGTTATTTAAGGAATGAAATAAGTGCGCGGCTAAAAGTGGTGGTGTTGTTCTGTTCTGTTTATTTGGAGAATTGAGAGGCACAGCACAGAAATGACAGAAATGACAGAAATGAAACCCACGGGGGTGGGCGCGGTATACCGTTAATATGGGAAACTGTTCCGTTCCGTCCAAATAGAACATATAATGGAATGAAATTTCATTTCGTTTCGCAAACAGAACGGTAAACGGAATGCGTTTCGTAATTCATCTGTGTATTTTACAGTTCAAATATAACCGTTCTGCCACGTTCCGTCAAAACGGAACGAATAACGAATCATTTCGGTTCGTACCGTTACTAAAACGGAACGGAAAACGGAACGACCCATTCCGTTTCCGTTATCAACGTTACCCACCCCTGGCACGCCCTGCCTTTTCATTTTGGTGAAAGCGGAGTTGACCTTTGCTATTTATTTATTTAGTGTAAACATTGGACTATTAGTATAGTCAGGCACTGAGGCTAGGCTAGGTGATCTGATATCCATCATAGATAGAATAGAAAGATACAAAATATCTCCTCTTTTGACTTCTTGTATCTTTGCTATTGTACTTGCATCCCCACCCAGTCTTCTCTTTTTTCGAAGATTTATTAAATTTGGCTTTCCAAAATATTTTGATGAGTTAGTAAGTTCATGATTTGAGTATACTACTAATATAGCAATTAATAGTTGAAATTATTTTTTATGAAAATAACATAGAAAAATATTATTTAATGCTTTTTAAGAAAACAAATAAAAAAATTTGTTTGTCGCATGAATATCACATATAAATTTGAAACAATACGAACATTATTTCTAAATTTTGTATCAGCAAATGACTACAAAAAAATAGCAATAATATTATTATCGTTTGTTCTAACTTCTAAGGGATACAAAAAAACAATAAATCAAATAGGATGTTGTAATTGGAAAACTGTGTTAGGAAATATGCAATTGAACATTTCCACTCTCGAATCTCGATCAACCTTCATTCATGTCTTATAGTTGCAAGCTGTAATTCCGCGTTTCCATTTGTAGCTTCAGTGTGACCAAAAGTATTTGTTTTCACTTTTCGGTAACTGTCAACCCAAGTTTTTCTTTGAAGGAACCGAGCGCGGAGATATTTCTCATTTTCATTGATAGACTTGACTCAATTTTTGGTGCCGACAAAGTTCATCGTTCTTTTTTTTTTTTTTTTGAGGGAAAAATATTTCATATTCCTTAGGACTGAGTTCATAAAAATAAAAATGGAAAGGAGACATACATAATACACTAATTAAAAATCACATTTAATTTTGCTTTTTGTTTTCTTCTAGTTCATGTCTAAACGTATCTTTTTATTAAACAGGGGGAAAATGGAATCTTTTGTGTTATCAGCCACTAGCAAGTACAAAATAATTTGATTTAAGATAAAATGAAATAACATCAAATATTGTTTTTTTTTTAAGATACTCCAAGAGAACCAAATTGGCGACTTGACCGAATTTAAATATCATCTGACTCATGATATTCTCTCTTTTTTGTAAGATTTTCAGTACAAAAGGACAGCTCAGTTGCGTCCTTCCCTTTTCAATTTTTGTAATTATCCTCGTCCTTAGAATAGATAGTGGGTCAGTTATATTTTTTGCATCTGATGATGACCCCATCTAAAACACAAAAAGTTCGTTAAAGAAATAAATTGAAAATTTAAGTTTGATCGACTCATCTTAAAGCCGCAGCTTTTGTATGTCCTCAACTCTTAATTTCTTATTCCTTCCTCCACTATTTAAAATGTCATATTTATCCCTCAATTTTAAAATTAATTTTCTGTTGTAAAACAAGGTAGAAGAAAGAAGTAAAGAATAATGTATCAAGAGTAAGTAAGATAACATTCTCAATCTAAATTTCAGAATTTTATTATCTCATTCCAATCTTCCATACAAGTGTACAATGCCTCTATTTATATGCTACAAAATAAGACCTCACATAATGGTCAATAAATAATTAGTGGAGATAATAAAAAATAAATATGTAGTGGAAAATAAAGAGATAAATAAGTAGTGGGAATATGAAGATGAACAATCCACATATTTATTAATTTCATAACATTTTCGATCTATTTGGGAAATTAATTCGAAAAACTAAGGGCTAAATGAAAAATATATAATGCGGACGAAGAAATAAGAAATTAAATAAAAATTTTAGGGGCGTACAAAAAATTAATCATATCTTAACTATACTCCCACACGCTTCCTTTAAAGTTTGAAGCGCATCATTTAATAACGTAATCAATCCTTTTAATTCTCTGAAGTTAAGTTAAATTCGAAACTTGAACGACCATTAAAGCACACGGTGAGTCGTCCCTGTACAAATTCTTTCAAGCGACTCTTTCTTTTTTCATATCCTTCTTTAATTTCATGTGTTGTTATTCCCACACAAGAGCAGCCGTCAAACAAAATAATTATATGTAAAAAGGAAAACTCAACGGTTGAGATTTTGTTTACCATTGGTGTCCTTTTCACACGTCTACAGGCAAGAGAAGAAAATAATACAAAATAAAGAAAAAGATTGGTAATTACTACTTACCATCCAATTGATTGTCATCCGTGTCATCTAGGGAAGCGCGCCTTCATTTTTTCGCCCAACGCACCTTCATTTTTCCGCGCGTCCTCACTCCCCTCCTCTCCCCTCTTTTCGTTACCGCACCTACCCCTCCCGTCTCTCTCTTCCACGCCTTACCCTTCTTTTCCTTCCACATCTCCCCTTCGTCTCTCTCATCTATCCTTCCTCCTTTGTATCTTCTACCACTTTTTTATTTTTGTTTTGTTGTATATGTGTTCAATTTATTTGCTACATCTATTCAATTTATTTGTTATATATGTTCGATTTATGTTCACTTTACATCTTTTTATATGAGTCAACAAGTTTATTATATCTGTTCAATTTATTTGTTACATATGTTCATTTTATTTGTCATATTTGTTCATTTTATTTGTTATATCTGTTTTATATATGTTCGCTTTTCATTTTTAATATCAGTTCAATTTATGTGTTATATACGTTCAATTAGTTGGTATATCTGTTAAATTTATGTTCATTTTTATCTTATTTGTACGAGTACATATGTTTGTTATATCTGTTCAATTTATTTGCTATATATGTTCAATTTATTTATTATAAATGTTCAATAAATTGTTATATATGTACAATTTATTTGTTATATCTGTTTGATTAGTTGTCATATATGTTCACTTTATTTATTATGTATATTTATTTTTTTTATTTTATGTTCATATTATCTTTGTATCTGTTCAATTTATTGTCGTATATGTGCATTTTAAAAAATAAGACAGAGTGCATATGTTAGAGGCGAAATAGAATGAGACAGAGGTAGTGGGAAAGAGATGGAAAAAAGTGATGACGGAAAGGAAAAAAAGGAGATGAGAGGAGAAGGTGAGGTAGAGGAAAGGAAGTGCGAAGGAGGGAGCGCGAGGGAGAAGGAGGGAAAGAGGCACGAGAGAGGGGAGGGGAGGGAGCGCGAGAGAGTGGAGGGAGGGAAGCGCGTCGCTGGATGACGAGGGGAGGTAAGGGAGCGCGTCGTTGGAGGGGAGGAAAAGGTTGAATGACGCGGATGATTTTTTCTTGAATGATGGTTATCGACTCTGAAAAAAAGATTTTCAGTTTGAAAAAAAAAGACAGATTTTTTAAGAGCTGCTTGTATTGCTGTAGCAAAACAAAGAACTCCATCCAGCATAGAGTTTCACTTGTTTTATACTTGTCTACTCAAAATTTCAACAGTCACGTCCGAAGATTTGCTATAAATGACGGAGATGCCAATTTTTTAACTTTTAGAATTTGCAAAATATAAGCATTTTGTACTAAATGCCTCTCGTCAAAATAAATTTATCATTGAAATAAAAGGTACTTTTCTCGGCATATAATAAATAATTTTTTTAAATTGTAGAACACATGCATTTAATTACGACCCTTATATAGGAACGCACAATATAAGGAATTTTTCTTTCGTAAATTATTCACATTTATAATTTGTTACTAATATGTTCTTCTTAGTATATAATTGGTTTACATATTTTTTTATGTAGAAAAAAAAATATGCATTTGTGACTCCAATTTCATTGTTCTAAACTTGTGTGTGTGCGTGTGTGTGTGTGTATTGCTATTATTGAATCTTTTTCATTAAATGGTTCGAATTAGAGATGAAGATAACTCCTCATCTACATTTTGTGAGTTGAGTTATTAAATTCAGATTAAATTATCCATATTGAAGAATAATAATGTTGTCAATAATGACAAGTAGTGTGACCTTAATTATATATTCAACAACTTGCAAATGTAATATTCATTTTAAATCTTTGAAGTTCCCTGAGAAACAACAATGAATTTATCTATTTTTCAACACGCCTAAATGAGGTATTAAAAAAAAATGCATCCAGAGTCACGAAACAGTATGAACTATGAGATAAGGCTTATTGACCTACTCCCATTATGAGGAGACAAAAATACAAGTCAACCTTCTAGACTAAAAGTATGAACTATATTTGTAGGGTTGTTACTTGTTAGTTTGTTACATGTTGTTGTACTGCTAGTAAAAGTATTGATACATCATAGCCTAATATTATGTTTGCATGTTCATACTTTTCAACCCTTTTGACAATTCTTATTTCCCAAAATTTAAAACTAACCGGTGTTGTTACTGTTGTATTATTGGTCAACACAAGTCAAGTCAACTATTCTTTATATTTTTTGGAGTTGGTCAACGACCCAGCTCTTGAGGAATAGTATTGGTCAACAAATTATTGGTCAACACAATCTTGTTGACCAATAATAGTGACCAACCCAAATTTCACTATTATTGGTCAACAAGATTGTGCAATTGAAAGGGCTTAATACATTTCTTTTTCAGTTATGGAAAATCAAATTTCACTATTTAATTATATCTTGAATGATAGTCATTTTAGCTAACTAAATTTTTAAGAACAGAGGGTATAGTAAGTAAGAAATAAATTATTGGGTGACAAGCATTATGCTGAATGTACTGATTAATGGTGGCTTTTCTCTCTAATTTAAATTTTATAATAATCAACATGGCGTTGTATACAATGCGAGTTTGAATTTGCTCCGAAAGAATATTCTTCCGGCTTCAAATGCGTAAGAGAAGCCAGAAGCTCGAACTAGAATTTATTAATTTAATATGCAATAGTGGAACCATATTTGAGTAAAATTTAATTTGGAGTTCCTACTCCCAGCTCCGGACAAGAAAATCATAACAACCAAAATTTTTTTTCTGTTAAGAATCATGGACCTTCTCCTATATGCATGTGATGCCGTTATGGGATTTTGTTATAATAATACATAGTGGAATTTTGTAATAATAATATACGGGGAATTTGACCTTACAAACCACAGTAGTGACAGTACGAACATGATCTAAAATAAAAAGAAACTTTAGTATTAAACAGCCGAAAATAATAAAGTACTTACATATTTATTTCCTGTTGTCGCAGTCTCTCAACCATTATGAGATAAAGTTCATCTTAAAAGGGGGGAAAATAAATTCAGAAAATTAACCATGCTAAGTTGGTTTTTACAAATTCGACTCAATATGATATTACTTTTATTTATTGGGGATTGTCTCTTTATATACTGAAATATTTGCCGGGACTATTTTACAATTTTCAAATACCAAATCAAGAATTTTGCCGATAAGAGAAGAACGTCATTTGTTATTAAAAAAATGGGAAACTAATTTCCTGATTTGTCGTCTGGCAAAAAAGACGTACACTTCTTTGATGTTCCCTTGTGAATTCAATTCATTTGTTAAACAAATATAAATAATAATGAAAGGAATAAGAATGTGAATTAGCTTTTGTATCCTATGGAAAGTTGAAAGAAAAGGCAAGAAGAGCTGTCAATTTGGGCTTCGTTGTAGTCAATTTGTTGAAATAGTATATAGTTTGTTTAATGATGGAAAATTGACTAGAGCTGAGTCCACCCTGACCCTGACCCTGCAATGAAAAGTTGGATGGATGCGGATTGCGGAACAAAGAAGAGAAGATTCTGCCTAAGGGCTTTAATAAAAAAAATAAATAAATAAAAGAAGAGAAGATTCTTGGTTGAATTGCGTGAGTGATGACACAGGTATGACTTCACGGGAGATGTATGTGAGATGAGAATGAGACGAACAAATTGAATCTCACACAAACACGAGTACACGAGTCCTTGACAGTTTCAGCGGGGAACGCTCAAAAAAGCCATGGTTACTTTTAAAAAAAGGCAAAAAAAACATTGGTTATCGGACTCGTCTGATTTTCGGTTCTACTCGATTTCCGTTTTACTATTAATATTTTTATCAATGTGGAATTAAAAGTAAATTAAACTATTTAGAATCATTAAGCACGGAATAAACGTATTTTCATATGCGTTCACACTACCGCTGATTCTTTGCTCATAACTATTTCGAATGATACCGACTTCTGGACCATGCCTATAATTTAGGAATTTTTTATTTTTTCTTCTTTACCTTTTGTACATTTTTTCTTCTTATTTACTTTTCCTTGTAAATATATTTTTTTATTAATAAAATTTGTCGGTGTGGTGATTGCCACCTGACCATAAAAAAAAAAAAACTATTTAGAATCATTAGTTACATGCGAATAAATACATGACATACTAATGACTTATTGATTTGAGTTACTTAGTATATGCTTTTAATGTAAAGTTAAAGACATGTAGTTATATTGCAAATAAATATATAACGTACTATTTTTATATACAATAATGAAGCATTGTATGGAAAAAAAAAATGTTTACTGGAAATTCTCGGGCGTTTTAATCTTTGGGTGGCTACCTCAACATTGATTCTTAGTCAAAAAAAAAAAAAAAAAAAACATTGATTCCTTTTTTGATGGGAAACGAAACAGTGAAACTTTGACTGGATCTGTTGTTGATAAATGATAAATTCGATAGTTAATTATTTTTGTTTGCCTCGAAAAATGATATTTTATTATTTTATTGGACGGGTCAGGTTTGACTAGCGGCGCATGGTCCCCGCTGCTCTTTCGCGCCACCTGATTGGTTGAAACTTGAAACTGGACAACATGTTTTTGCTTTTTCTTTCTCAACTCAACGTCTCAACGGTGCATATTATATTGATGGAATCTTTCAGAAATGCTGAGCCTTGGTAAGTTTTAATAATGGTGTATATTATTCGATTAATAGATTTTGTTTTCTTTTCGGTAAGGTATATTCTGCTTATTTATGTTATGGGGAAATAAGCGTACATATTGGTATTAAATTTTTTTTCTTTATTAAAATTGTATTAAATTTTTAGATGACAATACATGGTGAATACCTAGTAACTTTAAAGCATAAAAAGAGGGAAGTAAAAAAAAACCTAGTAACTTTACAGTCCGTACAACTATAAAAAACTACAAAAATAACAATTAAATCTCGATGCAATTAATTTAAATTTATCCCCTTATTCAGAAAAAGATGAGAAGTTTGTTTTCACTCGCGGGACGGTGCAGTGCACCAATTCCAACCGTCTGATTTAATCTCAATGGTTAAGGGAGTCCCGTGCATGATACCAGATTGATAGGCCCGAACCGTCTAGATCAGATCGGACGGTTGGACGGCTGCGCTGGACCGTCCCGCGCGGGACCAGATAAGGATTCTTTATACGCACCCAATCACAGACCTGCGCAGCCGTCGAATATCAACGGCTCAGATTTAATCTGCGCTCACCACACGCCGACCCTAGAAACAACAAAAAGTTAACACACCCGGAAAAAGGTCATCCACACGCGAAATTCCACTTTTAAGTTGATAACTTGAATTAAAAGATAATAAATTTTTAAACAATTTCTTCAACGACCAATCTCCGCTTCCTTTTTTGTTCTTTGCCCATCTCACTACATATAAAATAAAATCCCTCTGTACTAAAACAGAGCGCCTCAATTTCGTCTCTCTTCCTTCATCAACTAAACTAAACAAACGAACCAAGCAACAACAAACCAACAATGGTGATTATTCCTGGCTTGACTCGACTATGCACACTCGGCCGAGGATCCACTGCCACAGTCTCTCTCGCCTCTGACCCGATCACAGGCTCCATCATCGCCGTTAAATCCGCCGAGCTCTCTCTTTCCTCTCCATTACATCATGAGAATGTTATCCTCTCCAGTCTCAATTGCCCTCACATCATCTCCTTCTACGGCTCCCGCACCTTCAATTCTCATTACCATCTCCTCCTGGAGTTCGTCCCCGGTGGGTCCCTCTTCGACCGCATCAAAAGCCACCCCAAAGGTCGATTAGACGAGCCTGACATAAGATTCTATGCCAGAGAAATCTTGCTGGGTTTATCTTACTTGCGTTTGAACGATATCTCCCATGGCGATATTAAGAGCCAAAATATATTAATTGATTCTGATGGTCGCGCAAAAATTGCCGATTTTGGTGCTGCAGTGCTGAAGAGTGAAACCCACAATGGAGAATCAACTTCTTTGTCTGGCACACCAGCTTTCATGGCTCCTGAGGTGGCAAGAGGGGAGGAGCGAGGCCCGGCAGCTGACATATGGGCTCTTGGGTGCACAATCATAGAAATGGCCACAGGAAAGGCTCCGTGGATTGGAGCCATAAAGGACCAGGATGTAATGGCGGCCATTTATGAGATCGGGTATTGTTCAGATTCGGCACCTGCGATACCCGATTGGTTCTCGGAGGAGGGACGAGATTTTCTAATGAATTGTTTGAAAAGGGATCCAAATGAACGGTGGTCTGCCGAGCAACTGTTACATCATCCATTTGTGTGCTTTCGTGACGTAGAATTTAAAAGAGACAGTAATTGGGATCGCATGATTTCTCCGCAGAGTGCGCTGGATTTTGGTGATGCTTTCTTCGGGTCCGAAACAGAGGATGACGAAGTGGATTTGGGTTTAGATCCATTCGCGAGGATCCAAGAATTGGCCGGGTCAATATCGGGTTCAGAGTCATTCATTTCAAATCCGGAATTTTATGGTGAAGAATGTTGGATTGAAGTTAGGAGTGCGAATGGAGGTGGCAACAGAGACAGTGAGATTAGTGATGAAGTTTATTGGTTTGAATATGAGGATAGTGAGTTAATATTACATAATCTTAGTAATGTACTTGAGAGAATTAATGAGGAGACGAGGGCTAGATGTGGGAATGTCAGCAGTAGTGAATTTAATGTATGCACATTTGATTTGACTAAAAAAGTAGGACATTCTTGTTTTGAACAAAACTTAAATTGCTCTCTCTTTGTTTGTTGTGGTATCTTTACATTTATCTCTTGTTTGTTTTAAATTTAGGACTAAAGTTTTCCAGGCTTGAGGCATAAGAAACATGTCAAATATATCTCAGATAAGGTTCAGGCTCAGTGACCTATAACTACTTCCACTTTGAGAGGAGAAAAGAGAATAATAGTCCAGCAGAAATTAATATTTTTCTTAGCTGAAGTATAAAAATGGTATGAAGGGGGTAGTTTGGTATTGTTATGTTATACAAGGTTTTCAATACCCTACCGAGTACCGGATTTTTCCGGTAAAACCGGGTACCGGATGAAGATCCGGTAGGAAAAGTCTATAAAATCCTACTGGATGCGAACCGGGCAAAACCGGTCAAAAACCGTAAAAACCGGAAAATCTGTATATCGGGATGGGCCGGTTTTCCTTTTCTTCCTCTGTAATTTACGCTGGGTTGCTGGCTTTCTATTTACGCTGGGTTAACTAAGAAGGCAACAAATCGATGATGCAGCAATTCTACCATAACTCGTTTCTTTCTTTCCATTTTTTCTTTCAATTCCCTCCGTCTCCATCGCTCTTTCCTCCACCTCTAGTCTGGCTCTCTCCTCTGCTGCTATACAGCCTATACCCCTCTCGTTTTCAGTTTTTCTTTTAAATGCAAAATTAGGTTTTTTTTTCATAAAATTGTTGGAAGGTAATGGTTTGGATAATTTTAAGAGATGTACCTTTCAGCACAATTGAAAGGCGTGTACCAGTACCAAAATGCTTCTATGTATGTGCAAAGTGTACGTGGGCATTAGACTTGAAAAGCTTTTTCAATGTTGCCATAAAGAAAAAAAAGAAATTGAGTTGAAAAAAAAAACATTGTATTTTATCAAAATAATCATATGAAACCAATTCAGCTGATTTGTCAATCAATTTGGCAGCCAGAGATCCTCTTCTTACAAGCTGAGCATGTTTGATTAATTAAATTTGATTATAAGTATATTGCCATGCATTAAGTTATTGAGCTTCAACATTTAAATTTAAATTTTTAAAAAATGACTAGAATGCCAGATTTTTTTTATATTGTAATCATGCAATATATATATATAGAAAGTTTAATATGCACCATAGTACATAGAGAGTTCTATGCACCGGGGACTTTTTCGGGGTATTTTTGTAAATTGGCAAATCTAATTTAACCAATCTAATCTACATATTGAAATCTCATAGCAAATCAAATTTTATAATTTTTGAAATTTTATTACTATTTTTTCCGATTTTTTTAAAACCTGCCATTTTTTGAATTTGTAAATAGTAGTTTGTTTCCAAAATTGATATGTTGTTCTTTATGATAAGATATGAACTGAGATTGGTGGAAACTAAGTACTGTTATGTTATGCCATGGCAATTGACTGAACTGAGATTGGGCTGCTGTTATGCTGCTTGTTTTAATGAAAGTTAAGCCCAAGGGGCGTTCATAAAAAAAAAAAAAAAAAAAAAAAAAAAAAAAAAAAAAAAGAAGAAAAAATTGGCAATTGGGTGAATCGATCCCCAGTTGAGGTTGATGGGAACCAAATGCGCAACCACTGGGCTGAGAGACCCTATGAAATTGCGGCACGTTAGATATATATATAAATTGCAAACCACTATCAACCGGTATACCATTTCACTAACCGGTAATACCGGTAAAACCAGATACCGCCACCCTCGCCGGTACGATGGCCGGTAGGGTTTTAAAAACATTGATGTTATACGTGGGTACCAATGACCTTATGCAGTTATGCCACTTTTAACTAACAAAAAAGGGAAAAAAAAAATTATGCCACTATTGATTTCCTTTTCATTTTTCAACCAATTTCCGTTGATTTTGTCCGTTGAAAAATGTCTAGAAAAGATCCACCCGATTTGATATTTGACCACTCAACCCTCCCAAAGCACTGGCTATCAGCATTCCTTCACCAATTTTGAACTTCTTTATCATTGATCTTTTAATATGTCTTACTATACTTTTCTGTATAGTACTATCTTATATTTTCGAATTGAATTCTCAAACCAAGCAAGCAAGACTTTGCTCCGAATTTGAGTTTGTCAAAAATTGAATTTTGTTTGCTGTATTATTTATTTATTTATTTATTTTTAAGTCATATTTGCTAATTATATTCTTGTTGCTTTATTATTAGTGATCCGGTTCAGTTCGGTACTTGTGTTTTTATATTTCACTATGTTCAAATTTTTATGGTTGACTTTGCTGCTCCTGACAGGGTAACTTTGTACCTTTTTTTTAAAGTTGACATTGCATTTTTATACTTAATACGATTATCGTTCTTTTGTTCTGGGTCGGTCAATTAATGGTGACCAACTTATTAATTTTTATTTATTTTATGTTACGTTTTCAATTATTATTAGTAGATTATCTATTGTTTCTTGTATTGTTTGACATAATTGAGAACTATTGTAAAACTCTACTTTGTTTGCTAAATGTGAAATAGCTAGGAACCAAATTTTATTATTTTATTAATCCAGATTAGTACTGTTTTCGTTTTTCTAATTCTTCGTCCAAACATATACTGTTTTTGAAGAGCTACAAAGAAGCATCTATTATGAAATATACGGGTTGAACTTTGTTATCTTTTACTCAGGCTTATTTCAATTGTTTTCGTTTTCTTTTCTACTCTTTCTTCCTTGATGAATTACGACAAAAGAAATGCTTCTTAGCTTGAATTGCGTAAGAAATACCATAAGCAAGTCGTCATGGCATAAATTAAAAAAAATAAAATTCAACTCTTCAGGCAGCCAATCGGGAGTTGACAACTCAGACATGAGGGAAAGTATGTGCCAGAAAAAAGGAGCTATTATTGAATGGTGGAAGTCTCTAAAGTGACGATTCATACCTACATGGGCTTTAATTCTTTGCCTTAATAAATATTTAAATGCAGCAAAGAGTGACCCTTCTTTACTTCTGAGCCTTTAATTGATGAATCATCAACGGTTGGGCTTTGACAAGGCGTCAGGTAGGATGGTCCCCGTCATTTCTCCGCGTCACACCTAATTCATTTTCTCTTTTCTTATTGGATGATTTCTTTACTTGTTTCAGTTTTTCTTCTTTCTGTTTGGTTAGTGTATTCCTTTGATGGGTCCAAGGCTCCAAGCTGATAAGCTAAGCTAGTGGGGACTTTTTTTATATATATTTATTTCCAATTACAAATTTTATTTTGCGAGCGGTGTGGATTAAGAGGCTGAATCCTTTTTCCCTTTGGTTGCTAAAAAATTTTCAAGAATTTATCAAGCATGAGAGGTGCTAAATAACCCACAAAAAAAAAAAGATAAATTCTTCCAAAAGAATGTGTTTTATATCTTCAGTGGAAAAGAAAAGAGGGCTTGTGCTAATAGCCTAAGCACAATAAAATGTAACTGGTCAGGTTTAAAAGTGGCAATGAAGCGTGCAAGTTCAACCCAGTTGGCAAATGATACAGATACAACATAAAAGTGGTCTCTCTTAATTAGTCATTAAAATAATGCGTCTATGTTAGGTCAACTATTTTGGTTGAGCCAAAAGTAACCATATCAAAAGTGGGTCTACATTTTATACTGGGCATGCGTTAGTTTCTAGTTTTGCCATTTCCATTTTTCCATGTCATCAACCTTTTCCTTTTCCCTAAGCCAGCCATTCACTTTGACTCGTGCATTTTCCTACTTTAATTTTTCATCCCAAGATCCCACAATATCTTGCACTAGTAGAATAATAATATATTATACTTCTATTTAGGTACCTTTTACATAAAAAAGAATAAACTATTTTTGTTCAAAATATGTATGATAATAAAAATATGGTTCGTTTGGTAAACCGAATAATAGTACCAGGCTATCAGCTAGAGTTGTCAATTTTTAACAAAATCCGTTCCAATCCAACACGAATCTATCCGATGGCTAAATGGATCACGCACCTGTCTAAAATTTTGACCTGTCTAATTGGTTCGATTACAGGCGAACACAATGTAATTCCGAATAAATAAATATGACTTGTTGGATTTACTATAAAATTTAATAATAAAAATTAATTCATTACAAATTAATTATAATTTAATTTAATTAAGCTTTTATTGCATAAATAAATAATGGTAGAAAGTGTTCTTTAGCTTTGTGCTTAATATAAAGAGAGTTGGTAAATACTTTGTTACTTGTTAGGCAGTAATTCCGTAAATTAATAGATAATAAATAGAAGTTAGTCATCAAATAATGTGATATTTAACGCATTATTTCGGTGGAATTGTTTTGTGTTTGGCACACAATTTTCATTTAAAATAACACTATTATGTTGTTTTTAATTTTGAACCGGTGCTACCAAATGGACTCCTGGTGGTACTGGTCATAATCAGTAAGTTCACTTATTGAATCATGCTTATCTGAGCAATGCACAATACTAATCTGTTTACTTTGTAGAAATTAGCCTACAGTAATTCTGAGAAATTTAAAGATGAGAATTATAGAAGTATTATATATATATTTTTTTTATATTTACAATGCTCTATGGTTTCGAATGTCCTTTCTTGTAAAGAATCAGTTTCATTCGGCCTTTCCGTATTATTAAATTATAAGTTTCTCGTTTTTTATTTAATTTGAAGGAAGTGTTTGGCAGCCAAATTTCAGGGGTCAACGAAGTAATTCATCATTAGCGGTTTCCCATTTGGAAATAATAAACTCAAGACTCTGTTTAATTTTAAATAATATAACGCACGGTGCTTTTATTTTTGTTATTCATGGGACATTAATCCAAAATAAAGAGAAGAAACGCTGGATTTACAAAAATGCATGTCGATAATCGTTAGCAAAATTCTTTTATTCATATTAACTCAGTGAGTAATAATAGTTTGGTAATTTAATTTGATTGGGGATAAATGAATTCACATGTACTTGTAAAATATTATCCGATATTTTAGTGGACTTACATATTGCCTCTTAAATTGGCATCTTGTAATATTCGATTCTTTTATTATATTTTTCTGGTTAGAACATTTTCATCCGCAAAAGCATCTTTCTTTTTATGACATTCTATTGAGATTTGGAATCTCCGGCTGGGTAAAAAAAAATAATAATAGAGAAATTCTGCCATGAGAATCAATTTCTGAATTAGATTTTAATCTCAACTGTTTATTTTTAAGAAAAATTAATTTATTAGTACTCATGAACGGTTGTGATTAAAGTCCAATTCAAAATTGGCAGAATTTCCCATAATAATAAAAAAATGTTTGTAAGTGTTAGAATAGGGACGCAGGTCATCATACCTTTTTTTAAATTGCAATTGCCTTTCCGAGTCATCGGAATAAATGAAGTGCACTACAATGTCAACCCTTTTGACTTTTAGATCTTTATTTTATTTGTAGAGTACACATCTAGATGCGCGCTGACATTTATGAAAGTCAAAATGGTTGCCATTTAAAAAGTATTGTAGACAACATCTTATTTGGAAATTGGAAGCATATTGCAGGTAAAATAAATGGGAGTGGCTAGTGTCTAACATATAGGACACATACACTCGTCTAGCATGATAAAATTTTAATTTTTGAGATTAGAATGGCTGATCCGAACCGTTCAAATTGCATAATAAAATCTTTGTGGAGACCAAATGTTGTCCCTAAAGGAGGCGGCTTAACCAAGGTTTAGCGGAAGCAATTAAGATTTTAGACCGGTTTGGTATGAACTACCCTAACACAATTCAATTGGTACCCAACACAAGCAAGCACACAAGCAATTCAAGTATAGCAAGATAATAAAGAGAGAGAGAGAGAGAGAGATTGAAAACTTGGTATGATTACGGAGTTCCGACCCGCTAGGAAAGGCTAGCCTTAGTCGTACGTCTCCGGGAGTTTCGCTACCACGAAAGGGCGCGCTCCGTTCAATTCCAATAAGAACGGGTCTACAACTTCGAACCGAATCACCTCGTCACAAGGACACTCGAGGTGGATCGGCCTAACTCAAATGGCACAACGGCCTCAAAGGAGAAGAGCTCTCAACCTATTCCAACCTACATCTAGCGACAATGTCGGGGCGGTGGTGTTTGAGGCTACTAAATCTCTCAAAATGGTCTAGCTATGAAAAGCTCAAGTGGGAGAGTATCCCTGTGCTCAAAAGGCTCTATTCTGGTCAATTTTTGCAAAGCAAAGCTCTCTATTGAGAGAGAACAAGGGGTGGATATAAATAGAGCTCATCAAAAGCTGTAAAACAACTCAGTTTGCTGTTGTGCGTTACACAACGCAATATTGCGTTACACGACCCACAGATAGCCGTTATAATAAAACAAACAAAACGAGCTATCCGTTGCTAGTGCGTTACACGACCCAATATTGCGTTGTACGACGCACTGGACGACCGTTATAAAAAAAACAAAACGGATAAACTATCCGTTGAGTTGTCAGGTGCGTTATACGACGCGGACCACCCGTTGTGCAACGCAACATTAAATGACATTAAATGATCAGGAAAAGTGAGTGAAAAAGGCCAGAGAAAAACCAAAGAAAGGTTGTACAACGTTTCAGTGCGTTATACAACGTTCTGGCTTGACTTGAGGATATTGCGTTGCACGACGCGTAAATTGCGTTGTATGATGCAGCTAGTGCGTTACACGACCTTCTGTTGCGTTGTGTAACGCACTGTTTCTGCTAAAGGAAAAAATTCTGCACAAACAGGTGCGTTATATAACCCAATATTGCGTTACACAACTCACTGGTGCGTTGTGTAACCCAATATTGCGTTACACGACGCACTGGGTCTGAAACTGAGAAAGATGCTGAGTTCTTGAGCTTTTCTGCTATCTAGACTATTTCAAGGATAAAAGGACTAAAGTAAACCTTCTATTAAAGTCTAAACTAGCCTATAAGCTCTCTAAATACTTGATCTTGATTTTGCACATAGTTTTTATCCAAGTCTTCAAACTTTGCATCTTCTTCCTATAAAACTCAAAGAAGATCGTTAAATGCCAAATGATATTGTTTTGTAATCGACAAACTTAGAGACGTTTAGTACAACAATCTCCCCCTTTTGACGATTTGCAAAACAATATCATTAGTAAAGCGATTAAATTTTGGCATTTCACAAGCTTTATTACAATTCTCCCCCTTTTTGTAAATCGACAAAAGGTGAAACAATTGTAACAAGCTCCCCCTAAATTTATGGCTCCCCCTTAAATATGGAGAAAATGAATTGGAGAACCAATTTAGGGCACTACATGAAGTAGTGTGACCAATTTTTAACCTCTTAAAGAAATAAGCAAAAAAATAAAAGAGGCTCCCCCTAAATGTTTGGCTTATAAGACCGGGGGTAAACTTGGTATTTATGCCACATTGGTTACCATACCATTAGTTGTACCACTAGAGGTGCAAGCTTTTGGAACCCATTTACCTTTGGACTCACTATTTGGTTTCCTAAGTTTGCATTCCAAAGAGATATGTCCATTTTGGCAACAATAGTTGCAAAATGCATTGGTTGGCTTAGGTATGGTAGAACCCTTGACAAAATGAGAATAGTAATGGGCTCTAAGGTATTCGACCTTCTTCTTAGGATCGGTGGATGAGACTTTGAAATTCTTGTTGCGATCCTTTTGGTAATGTTGGGAAACATTCTTTTGATGCTCATTAGATTGAGCCTTGTGGTTTTGAGAGTAGTGTTGCTCTTTAAATTCATAAAACCATCCATCGGGTCCTCTAAAATAAATTTTATTGGACGCCTTTGGAGCAAAAACCTCCTTGTTTTGATTATGCAAATTCTTTTTGTTTTGCACTCTAGTGTTTCTAGGCTTCCATTGGTACATATGTGCATGACCACGAGAATTTCTAGGTTTTTGAAATTGTGTATTTTGTGCATTTTGTTTCCCATCATTTTGTGACAAGTTCTTTTTCTTGGTTTGATAAGGCTTTTGGTAACCAAGACCGGATTTGTCATGAGGTTTTTGACCTTTGAAAAGGTTTTTCAAATCCATTTTAGGGACTTGAGCTAAAATCGGTTTTTCAAGTTGTTTTTCAAGCTCCTTTATTTTAGCCTCATACTCACCCATCTTATAAGTAAGCTCATCTACCTTGGTTCTTAGGGTTTCTATGGTATCGGCTTTCCTAACCAAGGCATCATGGGTGGCATCAAGAATAGAATTCAACCTATCACAATCAACACATTTGGTTGAACTAGTTGGTTCATCACCACTCTCACTATCATCATCGCTAAAAGAATCATTGAGAGGGAGATATACCTTAGGAGAGCTCAATTTTGATGAAGTCGGTGGAGATGGAGGTGGTGGTGCCTTACGCGCTTGGATTAGTGGATGAACAAATCTTGTTCCTTGATTGAACTCGTTGAGGACGTCCTTCACGAAGTCATCTTCCACATCATCCGTTGAGAATACCACCTCTTCCACATTTGCCACCATAGCATACACCTCATGAGAATCCGAGTCGGACGAGCTTGTTTCGGATTCAACATCCCACAATGCATGCATGGCTTGAGCCTTCTTCTTTTCCTTCTTGTGCTTAGGTTTTAGCTTGTGGTTTTGCACTTGAGGGAAAAGCTTGTGACACTTGTGCATGGAATGTCCTTCTTTATTGCACACAAAGCACAACTCCCGTTCATCATGGGCTATTCTCTCCTTGTTGAACTTCTCCTCATGCTTGAGCAACCCACGAAACATTTTCTCAATCACCACTTCTTGCCTTGCCTCATCAAGCTCGTAGAGGTTCAAGGGTGTTTGATGTGGGTATCGGCGATGGGAGGATTGAGAGTAGGATGTGGAGGTGGGATTGCTCGTGGATGTCATGGCTAGGGTTCTTGGAGGATGCCCTAGTTTGGCGAGTTGTTTGAGTTTTTCCTCCACACATCGAAGTTCGGTGTACATTTGCTCCGGTGTGTACTCATGATCCATTCGGATAATGGTCTCAAGCGAAGTGATATGAGCATCCCATTCGTGCATTCCACTCAAAGCCCGCATCATCTTTCCTACAATCTTGCCATTTGTTAGGGGCTCACCTCCTTCGGTGAATTCATTTTGGAGTTGTACAAGACGAGTGTATATATCCTCAATGGATTCACCATCCTTTATGTGGAAATTCTCAAATTGAGAGTACAACTCATACAATTTAGAGTGTCTAATTTGAGAATTTCCCTCATAACGGGTGAGGAGAGCCATCCACATCTCGTGTGCTAGATCAAAACGACTAAGGGTTACACCAATTGATTCATGGACCGAGGCTAATATGGCATTAACCGCACAATCATTGTCCTTTCGGTCATCAAGGGACTTCTTAGTCAAATCGGTAGAATTTGGCCTAAATTGGGGGGTATACCGATTTTCTACCATGTGCCAATATCCTAAGATATTGAGGTAGTTCACCATGCATCTCTTCCAAAAAGAGAAATTTCTACAATTTTGGCCTAATTTATCCGGTTTCTCTACAAACCGAGCCGCCATGACCAAAAACCGAGATTAAAACTAACTTAATCGAGGTTCCCGCTCTGATACCACTTTGTTGTCCCTAAAGGAGGCGGCTTAACCAAGGTTTAGCGGAAGCAATTAAGATTTTAGACCGGTTTGGTATGAACTACCCTAACACAATTCAATTGGTACCCAACACAAGCAAGCACACAAGCAATTCAAGTATAGCAAGATAATAAAGAGAGAGAGAGAGAGAGAAATTGAACACTTGGTATGATTACGGAGTTCCGACCCGCGAGGAAAGGCTAGCCTTAGTCGTACGTCTCCGGGAGTTTCGCTACCACGAAAGGACGCGCTCCGTTCAATTCCAATAAGAACGGGTCTACAACTTCGAACCGAATCACCTCGTCACAAGGACACTCGAGGTGGATCGGCCTAACTCAAATGGCACAACGGCCTCAAAGGAGAAGAGCTCTCAACCTATTCCAACCTACACCTAGCGACAATGTCGGGGCGGTGGTGTTTGAGGCTACTAAATCTCTCAAAATGGTCTAGCTATGAAAAGCTCAAGTGGGAGAGTATCCCTGTGCTCAAAAGGCTCTATTCTGGTCAATTTTTGCAAAGCAAAGCTCTCTATTGAGAGAGAACAAGGGGTGGATATAAATAGAGCTCATCAAAAGCTGTAAAACAACTCAGTTTGCTGTTGTGCGTTACACAACGCAATATTGCGTTACACGACCCACAGATAGCCGTTATAATAAAACAAACAAAACGAGCTATCCGTTGCTAGTGCGTTACACGACCCAATATTGCGTTGTACGACGCACTGGACGACCGTTATAAAAAAAACAAAACGGATAAACTATCCGTTGAGTTGTCAGGTGCGTTATACGACGCGGACCACCCGTTGTGCAACGCAACATTAAATGACATTAAATGATCAGGAAAAGTGAGTGAAAAAGGCCAGAGAAAAACCAAAGAAAGGTTGTACAACGTTTCAGTGCGTTATACAACGTTCTGGCTTGACTTGAGGATATTGCGTTGCACGACGCGTAAATTGCGTTGTATGATGCAGCTAGTGCGTTACACGACCTTCTGTTGCGTTGTGTAACGCACTGTTTCTGCTAAAGGAAAAAATTCTGCACAAACAGGTGCGTTATATAACCCAATATTGCGTTACACAACTCACTGGTGCGTTGTGTAACCCAATATTGCGTTACACGACGCACTGGGTCTGAAACTGAGAAAGATGCTGAGTTCTTGAGCTTTTCTGCTATCTAGACTATTTCAAGGATAAAAGGACTAAAGTAAACCTTCTATTAAAGTCTAAACTAGCCTATAAGCTCTCTAAATACTTGATCTTGATTTTGCACATAGTTTTTATCCAAGTCTTCAAACTTTGCATCTTCTTCCTATAAAACTCAAAGAAGATCGTTAAATGTCAAATGATATTGTTTTGTAATCGACAAACTTAGAGACGTTTAGTACAACACCAAATTTTATATTTTTTTTTCAATTTTTTTACAATTTTTTTTGGAATTTTTGAATATGCTAAATCTAGAAAGTTATGAATGCTCCAATTTTGAAAAATAAAAAAAAAATAGTTAGAAAATTTGAAAAAAATATAAAATTTTATTTTCAAGGATATTTTAATATAGAGATCATATTGAGCCGTTCGAATCGGCCGTTCGAAATTTTAATGGTTGACGTTTAGATCGTGTTTGACGTCTTATATGTTTGATTCTAGCATTACTCAAATAAAATATTGGGGGGGGGGGGGGTAAAAGAAAATATCTTGGGTGCTAATTGTACAAGTCTGTGAATTTTATGTGTGTTAATTCAGCAGTAAAATATGTTATAGGTTTCCTTTATCCCAGATTAGCAGATCTCTTTTAGTTCATGGATAGGAGCTCAGTTCTACAATAACAATATTGGATCTGATCATTTTATATCGGGTCCAACTTTTAGACCAGAAGTATTTGGGCTAGTTTTCTATTCAGGCTTTCTTCAATTAATATAAGCCCAGTTAAAGCTGATTATTAAAAAAAAAAAAAAGGCGGGAACAGATTTTTGTACGCAGAGGGAAAAGAAGCTTTCCGAAACGCCAAACCCTAGGCACCGCACCTCATCTGTTCATCTATCCCTACAGGGCTACAGGTCTTTCTCTTTCTCTCTCTTCTCAAATCACCTCATAATTATGAGTTAACGTATTTCCCCAATATTTGGTCTCTCAATCTGTTTCAGTTTCATTAAGCCAAAAGTTGATAGTTCTGAAATTGAGTGGCTAATTTGTGTTTTTAAGTAGGATTAGGAGCCTTGACTTTTTGTACAGTACAATGCCCGGTGCTTATTACGATATCAGCGACATCCTCATGGAAGATGAGGCATGGCCCATGATTTTAGATACCTTTGTTTCTTTCTTTGCCTTTTTCAAAATGAAATTTTTTTCAGATGAAACATTTACACATTTATTTTTAAACAGGCTGTATCAGTTGTTTTTCATCTCGGAGCTAATGGAGTCGGTCTACTTGATCCTGGTACAGAAACAAATACTGTATGTTTTCTTCACAATGGTTCATAGTTTCACTCCTAGTAGATTCTACATGGACACCATCTTTGTATAAGCAATTAATGCATATTAATTGCTGTTGTGTTTTGGTTTTGTAATCCATTCACATTTCACCAGACCAAATGGGGCTATTCCCTCTCTCGCACTTGCCACTACTGTCACATAACAGTACTTTGATTTTCCAATCATTATTCAGCAGAATTTTAATTAAGAACATTTTGGCCAAATCCCAAATGTACATAAAGCAAACCAATAGAAAACACAAGTTACAGAAGGCTCTGCTATATTATATTATTCTGATCTTGTCGTGTCTAATTGAACTGTATTTCTTTCATAAAGGTTGAAAAGGGGGCAAAAGTAGACCTTCCATTCTGGCTAGCACATGAGCTGTGTCGGAGGAGAGCTGTGTCAATTATCATACCATCCTGCTTTGGTCAAAAGTAATTAATTTTTTTCACAAAATTATAATCTACCTTTTTAGTATAATTTTGCATTCCAGTATGCTAAATTACAAGGTACTGAGTATAATTTGCATTGTTTTATAGTAAATTTACAAGATACTGAGTGCTACAGTTCTTATTAAGATATTGTACCAGTTCACATTCAGGTTCTTTGGTGTGTGATTTTACAGTTGGTACTAGAGAGCTGCCAACCCAATCCATCTGTCTCTTATACCCTTTCCTTCTAATTTATTTTCCTATAATCATAATTAATGTTAGGATCATGAGCTGTAGATAAATAAATTTCCAATACTAAAGCAAAGTCAGTTTACTTATTTGAATTTGTTTATTTTTCGTTTGCTAATGACATAGAATGAAGAAAGATGTACAAGCAGATGCTGCATGTGTTGATCTGGGAACACGTTATCCCTACTTCTTTTAGTTTGGATGCAAACTGTTTCCTTTGTAAGTCCAGTTACCTACCTTACTTTACAGTTATGTACCTTAACCATTGTTTAAGTTTTTTATTGCGATAGGGCTTCCTATAAAGACTCCATTTTCTTGAAATTATTATAGAAACTGCCTTTATGCCCTTTAAAATTTTAATGCCCCTCAAATTGGATTTACATAAAAGTAACCTTTAATACCAGTTTGGAAATCCTTACAACAACATGAACATTCAGAAACAACATCTGTGTGTTTTTTTGGAAGACATTGGACAGCCATTCATCTTATTGTTCATATAAACAATTTCTGATGCAAATGGACACTTTCTAAATCTACCAAATCTTCACATATAACTAAACAAGGGTATTTCTTGTAAATGTCTCTAGTTGATGTTTATTATGTTTGCAAGGAATATATTTTTCATGTAGGGTTGGGGATAAGAGTATAGGACTGTTTCTTCGGCACACATTTGCAAGTCGATACAAGGAGATGCTCAGCAAATCACACACAGCTTCTCTTAATGCAATCCCAAAATTTGTACTACGTCTTTCCAAAGAAGAGTATCAATGTTAGTCCTCAAATTCCCTCAGTTATGATCTATTATATGATACTAGACTGGTACTAGTGAGATTTTTATTTCTCTATGTATCGGATATGGTACGATATGATAAGGCCTGCTGGCAAAAAGGTGCTGGTATTAATAAAAAAAAGGTTTTTTCTTTTTAGTTACAAGATTTTTATCTAGTTTACTAATCTAATCAGTGGAAATTTGGTTTTTTAATATTTAGTGTTTGAAGCAGCTAAATCTTCTATGGTTGAATTTAAAAAATGGCGTTTCAGAAATTTGGGCTTGATGAAGACTACCATTCTTGGCCATAAAAGGAAGACAGACTCGAAATAAAGTCCTCTGTAAAAATGTTCCTTTTTTTTCTTAGTGCTTGTTCAGTTTAATCAACTGTATGAGTTATCTGCATTAGTGTAACTATCATCTTGGTCTGAATGAGAACTGTGCCTAATCTACTATACACATTCTGACAAGAGTTGAAAGTAGGTTGTTTTGGTCCAAATTAACTGGAGTTGACCAAATCAAATTTAGAACATCTAGAACTTATGTTGGTTGAGTCATTTATTTTTACCAGTTGCAAAAATAATATGATAAATTCTCTATTTTTTTTTTATTCCTGAATGAATATCTTTTATGATCTTTTTAAGTATTTCAATGAGTTTTTGGCTAACCTAAATTTAAACCCCTTAGTCACTTAAACACACGCGTAGGAGTTTATTGTGCAATTTTTTAATATGAAACCTTGAGGGCGATTAGCTGACTAAGTGTCATAAAATTGATTTGATTACTATTATTTATTATATGGTACAAACAATGTTAAATGAAGGAGGGAGCCTAACAAACGGTCTGATAGAGGCTTTCTCGTGGAGTGCATGCTGTGGGCTAATTCAATCGATAAGTCACTATTGGAATGCGTCCCTTTGTTTTTCATGCTCAAGTCATATAGAATTGAAATTTGGAATGCACCCGTGACTCTGACTCTTTGAAGCGGACATGGCTGTATATGGCCCGCCTACAAACTTCCCCAATTGCTACTGTCCTTCTGGTCCCACCAATTCTTCTTCTTCTTCTCTCTCTCTCTCTCTAGATAAATAATATTCATTATAATTGAAGAAATAAGTTAGTTATGCATCCTTTTCCTAATTATAGTATCCAGGTTTAAGAGAAATAGTTAATTAGATCTAATTGAAGAATCAAGTTATTCGTGTGTAAGAAAAAGAACACAAGACTCCCTGGAACTCCCTCCCTCCCTTTGTTTATTTCATTAAAACAGATTATTACATCAATCCCTTTGTTTCTGCTCAGCAGCCTTCTTTTATATCTTTTTCACTTACAGAATCAAAACACATCTTCTATATTTAGAAATAAACTACCTAATGCAAGCAATAATATTATACAGCCATAAGTTTCCATATCAATAAAATTGCCTCTGATGCGTCCTTCCTTTTGTGTTTCGATATTACTATCTCCCAGATTCGTACCAGCTAGGTTGCGATAGCATCCTGACAGTTACGTATCAGCTTGTACTTTCAACAGATTCGGAGTTGATAGTGTTAGTCAAGCGTATTATGGGTAAATACCAGCGCGATAAATAATTTGAAAGATGATGTCTAGCTGAGATGGGGTAAGAGTAGGTGGTGCATTCCCACCTAGACTACTAGCTATCTTGTTCCATATAAGAGGTCGACAAAATCAAGAGTAGTGCAATTAAAGATCAAATTAGTATCTTTCCAATTTTCTTAGTTTCTTCAGCGTAAAGATGGATACTTTTATCGAATTATTATTGTTTCACTATCTCTGTGAATTGTATAATAACTGTCTAGTCTATATTGTACTAATAAGATTCATAAATATTTATAAATTACTTAAGCACCTTTTCAATTAAACATAAGAAATTGAGCAGCTTTGCCAATTTCTCGAATAATATTAAAATTATTTTCGGTTTTTGGGCATAATTTATTAATTCCGTTTTTTCCCTTGCTTTCTAGTAATATCAACAGTTCACATTATATGCATAAAAAAGTATTTGTAAATTAGACATGTAAGATGAGTTTAATTCCGAAATCGTTACCATGTCCTGTTTAGAGTAAGCAAGGTCAATGGAAAGACGCTTAGCATTGAAGAAAAAATAATTAGAACCCCAAACCTTAGTCTCTATCATTCACATTAGAATGAAAGTTTCCTGTCACTGTTAATCAAATTTATTAACTCCGCAAAAAGCCAAACAACCCAACCCTGCCCCTCACTTGACACAACATCACTGCACCTTCTTTCTCCTAATTTTCACCTAAATCCTCCTCAGGCAATCATCAAACAACTATGAATAGTTTCCAGTCTAATGGCTTTGAGAGTACTCTAACCTCATTATTTTCTGAAAACAATTAGAACCTCCAACTGATCCATTGACCAATGACCTAAATATATATTGAGGGCCTTCTAGCAAATAGCAGCAATTTAGTTACTAGTACGAGACCTCCTCCCTCCTCCCCCAAAACACACAAACAATACCCACAAAATGGACTGGTACACATGGCTCTCCAAAACCAACCTTGACAAATCTCTTGTCTATGATTACTCACTCCTTTTCTCCCGAAATGAGCTCGAAGAAGAAGACATCTGGCATTTCAATCACGAGTTCCTTCAAAGCATGGGCATCTCCATTGCAAAACACCGCCTTGAGATCCTTAAACTCTCAAAAAGGTACAAACCCTTTAGACCATCTCAACCTGCCATGACTCGACTTCTCACCGCCTTGTATCACACAAAACAATGCCTGGTCCGTTGCATTAAGACAATTGTGCATCGTGAACATAGCTCAGCCATTGTAGTAGTACCGAGATCACCACCGAAAAAGTCGGAGATGTTGAAGAGAAGCAGAAAATCAGAAGGCATGCACAAAGTCGTGCACGAGCGACCGGCAAAGATGATCATGGCCGGGCCAGGGCTAAGCTCGCGTGGCACAAGCCCGTTGGTATTATTTGAAGATAGATTTGGAAGTGGATTAGGATCAGTTGAGTCTATTAGATGGGATAGCATGTTTCAAGGGTTAAAACCAACATAAATGATATAAATTAGACTGTATTTATGGTTAACTAATTACTACTTTTTCTTTGGTTTTCGACTATTGTGCAGTTTGCAATGGAAAACAATAAGTCATTCTACTTGGCAAGATGATTACTTTTTAGAAGTATAAGAGATTAATTAAATAAATCTGTGTTTATTATGCACGTATAGATAGAAAATAGCTTTGTAAATATTTATGTGGAAAAGTATTTTCACCTTTTAAGTGTTCAAAATGTATCGGGTCAGTTCTTTAGGAATTTGTTATAATTTCGGGCACAAGCACGATGAACATATTTTAATTACTAATAAGAAAGCGAAAAGTACTCACTAGAGGAAAATAATTACTATTATGTGCTGGGATATTTTGCCTTGCATTTATAGTCAATATTAGATCACGAATTAATCTTTTTTTTTTTTTGGCAATAACTAAAAACAATCTTACTACAGTGATGTTTGTCTCTACAATAACTTTAAAAAGAACTCGTAGCTTGTGGATACAGATTATCATCTTGAGAAGCACGAAATAATCAAGTGAAACTACTTTAATTTGGTTGTGGATATTACCTAATTCAGACTTGTTTATTAGAATCTTGTGGTGGTTGCGTCTAACTATGCTCCAAATATATAGTTCCAATTTGTAGCTTACTTTCTCTTTCATATCAAGTCACCTGAGTGGCTCTGATCTCTCTAATTCTAAATTAATGCATGTTCATCTATTCCTCCACTTTGTTATTGAAGCAGTTGCCACTAGCCACTTTAATTTTGTAAAGGTGTGAAAGACACCGCAAGTACTTTTCTAGTACAACATTTGTTAAGGATGCATCATTTATACAATTAAAATAACTACCGAGACAAGGACACATATACAATAGCACATCTTCTTCTAAGGTCTCATATATAATTAAGCTTTGATAAAAATGATTTTTAAGTACCATTTCACTCCATTGGAATTGATTTCTTGAAATTTCGTTGGGCCTAATAACATGAAAATTCTGATCAAATGACATCAAATCCATTCATTTCGATAAAAAAATTTCTAATCAAATGTTAAAAAAAAAAAATACCATTCTAATCAAGGCCATAGTGAGGACAGTATACAATGAAATTTCTATATTTAAAGCGATTTAAATATTTTGATCAATTTAACTGATAATCACATCCCCGAGATCACTCTGCACTTTTCGACAACAACTGAACCGCTTGTATTGAAATTTCGATGTACATTAATTAATTTTTAAAAATATATTTTATTTGAGGACTTTAATGCTGTTCATTGTAGTTGAGACAGAGAAACTCTTCCGAAAAAATTAAAACTAACGTTACTGTTCACACGAATTACGATAATAACTGTTACAAATTCGAAATTTGAAAAATAACGTTGTTGGATCGGCATTTGAATTGCCGAAAATACAAACTGCTTGGATCGGCAATTGGAATGCCGATCCAAGCAAAAACCAAAAATGATCAGTTAGCGATACCTGCCGCATGTGATAGAATAAAAAAAGACAAAAAAGTCATGCTTTGTGATTTGGGGAAAGAATTAAATATAGTTGTTTATTCATTTCTTATACATCATTAATTTAAGCAACACTAAGTCACTTATTAACATGGGTCACTTTTACATCTTTGTCAAACAGTTTCACATTAAACATTCGTACAGCAATATTAACTATATTATTGTTATTCCTAATAATTAATAATTATTAATAATAAATAATATAATAAATAATAATTTTTAATAATTAAATAGGTTATAATAATTAATTATTAAGAATTCTTATAACTAATTAATTAGTAACTAATAATTAATAATTAATAATAAATGATAATAAAATAATTAATTATTAATTATTAAAAATTCATAATTAATAATTATTATTGTAATAATTAATAATTATTATTGTAATAATTAATAATTATTATTGTAATAATAATTGTATAAATTTAAATTATCCTTAATATAATAATAATAATAATAATTAATAATAGTTATTATAATAATGATAACAATAATTAATAATTAATAATAAATGATAATAAAATAATTAATTATTAAAAAATAATTATAAATATTTTACAAAATTATTTTTTCGTACTTATAGTTCAAGTTTGTAAAATATTTATAATTATTTTTTCCCCTGCAATATTGGAAAAACCCTTGTCGTACTTATAGTTCAAGTTTTCACTAAAAGGTATACAACAAGGAAGTCAACTTGACCAACCCAACCTACTAGGGTGCGTTTGGCAAAATAAAGGTTAGTAGGGTTAGTGGTGTAAGGTTAGTACTTTTTAGGGTTAGAGAGGTAGAATGGTGAGAGTAGTGATTGGTTGAGGTTAGTGGTAGTCTAAGGTTAGTGAATGTTGTTTGGTGTGGTATGTTGAGGTTAGTACTTTAAGGTTAGTAACTATTTAGTGCTACAATTATTATTAACTATTATTAATTTGTAGTTATTAATAATAGTTAATTTCAAATAAAATAATAATAGGAATAAATCATTATTAATTATTAATTATTAATATCATTATTATAATAACTATTATTAATTATCATCATCATCATCATCATGCAATAAAAATTATTAACTATTCCAATTATTATTAATTTTTTAATTATTAATTATTAATTATTGTTATCATTATTATAATAACTATTATTAATTATTATTATTATTATTATATTAAGGATAATTTAAATTTATACAATTATTATTACAATAATAATTATTAATTATTACGATAATAATTATTAATTATGAATTTTTAATAATTAATAATTAATTATTTTATTATCATTTATTGTTAATTATTAATTATTAGTTACTAATTAATTAGTTATAAGAATTCTTAATTATTAATTATTATAACCTATTTAATTATTAAAAATTATTATTTATTAAATTATTTATTATTAATAATTATTAATTATTAGGAATAACAATAATATAGTTAATATTGCTGTACGAATGTTTAAAGTGAAACTGTTTGACAAAGATGTAAAAGAGACCCATGTTAATAAGTGACTTAGTGTTGCTTAAATTAATGATGTATAAGAAAGGAATAAACAACTATATTTAATTCTTTCCCCAAATCACAAAGCATGACTCTTTTGTCTTTTTTTATTCTATCACATGCGGTAGGTATCGTTAACTCATCATTTTTGGTTTTTGCTTGGATCGGCAATTGGAATGCCGATCCAAGCTTGGATCGGCATTTCAATTGCCGATCCAAGCAGTTTGTATTTTCGGCAATCCGAATGCCGATCCAACAACGTTATTTTTAAATTTTCGAATTTATAACAGTTATTATCGTAGTTCGTGTGAACAGTAACGTTAGTTTTAATTTTTTCGGAAAACTCTTACGGTCTTATACATGTGGCCCAAATGCCCAATAGGCCTACATGTGGCCCAAATGCCCAATCTCCTAGGCCTGCATAACTAGGGCAGCATAACATCTAAAACTAGGGTTGAAAACGGTAGCCGTTTCGACCGTTGTTTCGTTTCGTTTCGTTCGAAATGGAACGGTTACGGTTAATAATTTCGGTTTCGTTTAAGGAACGGAACGGATAATGCAAATGGAAAAACAGTTTCGTCTCAGAACGGAACGGTTAACGAAACAGAGCTGTTTCGTGATCGTTTATTTCGTCTATTTCGTCTATTTCGTCCTACATTGTATTGTATGGTATGGCTAATAATTAGATCGCAGAGGACACGGGACGGAGAGAACGAGGTGTCGATAAACCTAATTTGCGCTGCGCCGCTGTCGCTCACGTTCTCTCTTCCCCGATATTTCCTCTCCTCTCGAGTCTCTTCTGCGGTAAATAAAAAAGAAACAAAAAAAGAGAAAAAATAAAGGCTGACGGAGAATTGTTCTCTCCGCCGATCTCATCTTCCTCCTCTCTCTCTCTCAGCGGCTACAAATTCTGACAAGCTATAAACAGATCGCAGCGGGCCTCATCTTATTTTTGGGGCACTTCCTCATGAAGGTTCAATGGATGAATTTGAAGAGGTTCTTTCCAAGACAGTGGCATGAGAGCTCAGTGGCATGTGAGCAGCGTGCTTTGGTGTAGCTCTCCACAAGTTTGGTTTCAAAGAAAAAGCGTATAATTAAGGTTGAAGTGAATCAATATGGTTCCCCGGTTCAGTTCTCTAATTGATCAGTTAATAGCATAAAGAGACTATAATGAAATTGAAAAAATTGGAAATCCACAATAGAAAGGGTAGTATCTGCCTGACATCTTTCATCTTTTGATTGAAAAATGCAAACTTTGAAGGCAATGCGCGCAGCGAAGTGGAAAGTGCTGGAACTTCCTCAAGTACAAATAAGTACCTGACACAAGTAGCACACATTTTTGTTCTCGGCGGCAGATGCAAGTTCCGACATCCCCTCTCACCAAGTTCGACCCGCCATGGCAAGTTTTGTCCCCTCACCTGAATCGATCCCTCTCCCTCCGTTTATCTGTACCTGAGAAGCCCAGAATGACGTCAGTTGTTTCAGGGGCACAAAGCAAGAGAACCAATCCTAATTCAACCTCAGCAGCGACGTCAAGGGAAGGCGACCAGCTTGTAATTACTCCTTTAGGCGCCATAAATGAAGTCGGCAGCTCCTGCACCTACATGTCCTACAAGGGCAAAACTGTCTTGGTAACAAAGATTGTAATTTGCATCTACACGTCTTTTTCTCCCTTTTGCTTTCTTTTTTTACTTGATTTGTTGCTGTTGATATTTTCTGGGTTTTGATTTGAGATGGTTTATTGCAGCTTTCATTTTGATTACGCTGCCTCACTTGATTGTAATTTCTAGTTTACTGGTACCAGCTTTGATCTTGAATATGATAATCTCTTTCTAGATTGTAATTACTGGTTTACTGCCTAACTTAGTTTACTAATTGTTATTACTGGTTTACTGGTTTATTGCCTCACCTTCTCTTTCTGGATATTATCTCAATTTTCAAACATGATATTCTGGTCTGCTACTATACACATAGGTTTACCTTTACTTTTCTCTTAATTTTTTCAACTTAGTTTTCTAGTTTGTTTATGGTAGGCCAGCAATCTCTTTTCCTCTTCTATGTTTTTTCCTCCGTTTAATTTCCTTGTGTAAGTGTACTGCTATCTTATTAATTTAATGCCTGCGGGCCATTTTTCTCACAATTGGAATCGCGACTACCATATTTTGACACGGTTAAATGGGTTAATCGTCTCGATCGCCTGAATATTACGCAACGACCAACGCAACAAATTCTCTTTGCATTGAGAGGACGAAACGCAAAACGCAAAAAATAAAATTTTTCGTCTTATCTGCGAAACGATTAGCGAACGAGGTAATTTTCGTGACCGTTTTCCATGTTATGCAGAACTGTCTAAAACGACCACGAAAACGGTCAGTTTTGTTAACCGTTTCGTTTTGGATACGAAATTGACTACCATTTGCGTTAACTGTTTCATTTTGGATGAAACGGTCGAAATCACGAAAATACACATGGACGAAACCGTTTCATTTTTGAAACGCAACCAAAATCTTTAAACCGTTTCGTTTCGTTTTGAATGAAACGAAATGAAAGGACGATTGAAACGGTCACCGTTTTCACCCCTATGCATAACGTGCGAAACGGTCACGAAACTAGAGTGTTTCATTAACTGTTTCGTTTCATTGACGAAACTGGTTTTCAATTTCGTTAACCGTTTCATAAAGACGAAACGATCGAAATTAATGAAATTTTCATGATTTACACAGGGACGAAACTGTTTTTTCATTTCGTTAATTGTTTCGTCCAACCAAACGAAATCGTTTTATTTTTCGTTAACCGTTTCGTCCGGACGAAACGAAACGAAACGAAAAACGGATAAACGGTCTTCCATTTGCAGGCCTAAATGCTCCTAAGAAAAGACATGTGCTAACTAATAAATATGCTTAGATGTAATAAGATAGACATAATATCTTTCCAAGAGACTAAAAATAGAAATTTTAAATATAAACAATTAAATATTAAAGAATTTTAATAAAAATAAAGATTTTTTTTTAATAAGAACCAAGGAAAAATGCGTTCATAAATGCAATTATTCCCTCTCATCTAATAATGCGTTCATAAAACGCGTTAGGCAGAATAACGCATTTTAGGAACGTGTTATCAGGCCAATAACACGTTTTATAACCACATTAATAGGGCAAATTTTTCAACCAGTTTTTGCAACATTTCAAATATTGTCAGGCCTAATAGTGCGGTTATAAAACATGCTATCAGCCTAGTAACGTGTTTTATAAATGCGCTATTAGGCCAGAGCCCTTCCATTTCTTTTTTTCCATTTCATTTTCTATTTTTCCCTTTTTTAACATAAATAATTTAGTAATAAAAAATATTAAGTACTATGTTGTTAATTTAGTTTGTGTACTAATGTTGAACTATTTTATCCCTTTAATTTTGTTACTTTATTAAAGTGTTTATTAGAAATAAATTGTTGTAATGGTTAGATATTTTGGGTACATAAAATAAATATACTACAACAATAAAAATAGAAACTACTACAACAATAATTTAGGTAATAAAGAATAACATAATGTAATACAAAAAAAATTACTTAGATATTTTGGCAAAATTTTAAAAAACAGAAACTACTACAACAATAATTTATTTAATAAAGCATAATATAATGTAACACACCCAACAAAAAAAAAGTGCTTAGATATTTTAGCTGTTTGCATATTGTAGAATTTCATCCCACCATGGTTCTTTCTCTTCCTCTTCATGCTGACAACTTCCACCAGCGATGTCAGCCAACTGAGTAATTTCGTCCTAGAAAACTGCATTAGCATCTACCTCATTTTTCTTCTCCTCTTGTTCTCTATTTTGTTCCGCAAGTCTTCTTGCTCCCTCCTTCCTCCTTGCCTCTCTCTGTTTTTCCATGAACTTTGTTATCCTTTCACGTCTAGCCACTTAACCATTTTCTCATCATGTGCCTTCATTTTTTTTCTTCAAATTGTAGCCTACTCACTCGATCTTATTCTTCCTTGTTGCGACGTTTGTGGTCATTGTAGTGGTCACACAAGATGGTCGGGTCATAATGAAAAATTTGATCACACCACTTACAGGTAGCTGTGCAATCGTATGGGTGGATTTGATGCAATTTGTAGATCTTTTGGTATTTCGACCAGTGTGTTTCTTCTGGTAAACCTACCGACCAACATGGAATTTTTTTTGTTTTGATTCGAAAACTTGGGGGAATAAAGATAGTTTTCTTTCTCCATGATGGTGAGTTTTCTATAGTGAAGGATTGAATGAGGGTTGGTTGTTATGGTTCATGAATGGTAATTTTATAGACAACTTCAGAGTGAGGAGTACTCACTGAAAATTAAATTCGATGTGATAATTTTCAATCTTTATTAGAGCACGTCTGTCCTTTTTGCAGATGGCAGCAGACAATCAGAATCCTTTTTCAGTCTTTATCAGAGAATGCATGTCCTTTTGAAATATTTCTAAATTGTGATGGAAATTTATTGATAAACCGAAATTTAGGTTGTAATATTTTTATTTGTATGTGTTTTGTTGTTTTGTTTTCCTTATGTAACAATCTTCAAATCATTGTCTTCGAACTCGTTTAAAAGATCGCTAAAAAGACTACACATAGTTTCTATCTTCGAATCGTTGCATCATAGACAAAATAATAGAACATACAAGAACATATATAAAAAAAATATATAAACAAAATAATAGATCATAATAAAACTACAAATCAATAACAAAGTCCATAAACTACAAGTCCATAATCCATAGTAAAGTCAATAAACTACAAGCCCATAACAAAGTCCATAAACTACAAGTCCAAAATAAAGTACATGAACTATAACTCCATAAACTACCGTCTCCGAGGTCTAAAGGGTGTAAATCTCTCACATTTGTTGACTGGACGTTTCGGCCATCTCTGAGCCAGACATGGACTAGCAGGGTTATCAGTGTCGATGTTCTCGTCATCCTCCTGAATCTCATCCTTACCCTCCTCTCCACCGTCCTTCCCACCCTCCTCACCACCCTGCTGATATTATATCGACGATTGAAAGTGGCAACTATATTAATTTTCTTTGTCCCTATCACTATCACTACTATTTATAAAAGCATCTATTTAAGAGTGTATTCATCTCTAGATCTAGAATGTATCCTTACTTTTGCATTGTTGATGGATTTGATATGTGACTTGATGACAATTTCCAGATGAGAACATATTTAAGTTTTGGTTCTTCATCCAAAATAGAAAGAAAATTTATTAGAATAATAATTTTTTATTTTGAAAAAAAAAGCACAACTTATATTGAAAATTTCCTTAAAATTAATAATTTTTTTTTCATTTTAGAAAGAGAGCACATTTGTAGAATTTTCTCATCCACATTAATTTTTCAAATAATTTAGATTTATTAAAAAATATACTTTTATTAATTACCTTTTCATGTGGAGATGTTGATTTTTTATTTTTTTTACTATAGTTTTTTTTTCAAATTTTTATTTGCACACAAATTGCATGGTACGTTTTTCTAGTGTTATATATCAAGTCTCCAAATTTTTTTCTTTTTCTTCCAATCAGCTCGGCAACTATTAAATTTGATTAAATTTGATACTCTATACAAGTGAGTTAACTATGGTTCCACTAGAATGCAATTAATAAAATTAGAGAACCTATGGTTCTCTCAAGTATACGTACTCCAAATTAATATAAGAGGGCCGGTGGTTTAGAAAAAGAGATAAATGTTGCGCATAGCTGTAATGGAAACATCTTTTCAACGGAAATTATAGAGGCTAATTGACTTGGTCGTAGTTTTCTTATATTTTTATATTTTTCAAAGAGATGGTAATTACAAATATGTAATGATCATGGATTTCACCATTGACTTTGTCAACATGAATAGGCTGTAAAATAAAATTGTTAATTTCCAAATAAAAAGTAAAAAAAAAAATACTAATTGTTTTTTTTTTTTGAAGATAAATTGGAGGTCAAACCTCTCAATTTATTTTTAAATTAAATGTCTATAAAGACCCTCCAGTCAGATTTCGAACCTGCGACCTCTCACTTGAGATGCATTGCTCTTTAACAAATACTAATTGTTATTACCAACATAAAAAGTTATATTACAAGGAAGGAAGATTCAGCGAAGCAACTATGTTTTCTTATAATAACTTGCGATAGTATAGGCGGTTTGTAGTGCTGCGAGAATAAGCAGTAATGCACCAACTAACACTGAGATGATGGCCCATGGACTGCTAAAGGAAGTGTGCCACAGTTTCGCAAACTGACGATTCCAGCCCGATTTATAGTAATTGTTCAAATCCGATCCTTGAACCGACCTCGACAATAATGGTCTTCGTAGTCAACCAAACAAATATTACCGATATCGTTGAAGAAAGTGGAAGCCCTCTCAATGCTGCTTAGTTTATTATGAATTATGCCATGTTTCTGAAGTAATTCCACATCTTTTTTTGTATTGATTAGTCCATCCAGAAGTAAAATGTAGCTCGTCACAACTCGATCTTTCGAAGGCTTGAAGTCCTCAAAGGCGATGAGATTTACCAGCAAAGTTGTTTGACTTTGGTCAAGCTTGAGAAGTGGTCACTGCAAGATGCCTTTATGGAATTCTACACCGAAACCTTTCTCGTGCTTTCTGTTCTCAAAAGTTACACCGGCCTTCTGGTAAAGCTCACATGCATTCGGTATCCTCTTGTCTGCATTTCTGCGGAGGTGAATTTTGACCCAGTTTTTTTGCCTATCAATGACGGAAGTATTGTCACGGTGATTTCCCAAATATGTATCTCGGTTTAAATCGGATGGCAAGCACCATTTCCAGTAGAGGTCGAGCAAATGATCTGGTTCATTGATTGGCATGTGATGTTTGTCGAATTCCCACGGCATATCCAAGCATATGAATGGTTTCAGCTCTCTTATGAACTGATCCAAGTAGTAGTTGCTATTGCTACTTCTGCTTCTTGAATTAGATTGGGACAAGCCATTTACTTTCGATTGGTACTTTGGGTCTTTGCTTTCGAGCCATCAGGGTAGGCTAGACATGGTTGATAGTAAATTTGGGCGAGCCATTTGCTTCATGTGGAGTGGTTTCAAGTCTGTAAAGAATTGGTCCAAGTTGTTCATCTTGAGTTCGGTTTTTTCTTCTAAAGACATGGCTGAAAGAGGCAAATCATTTGTTTCGGACTGGTCTGGATCTTTCCTTTTGAACCAGTCAGACAGGCAAGACGAGGTCGAAAGTACATCAGAATTTTTTTGGGTTGAGAAATCTCTATGTAGTGAACAAGAAGGGGGATCATTCGGGAGCATGTGTTGTTCCCTAAGAAAATCATAAACCCTTTTCATAAAAAAGTAAGGAATTTGATTTTCCAAAAGGAGCAAATCAAATCTTAGCTTTTTAATGTCCAAACCTAGGAAGAACAAGCTTTCGTTTTCCTCTCTAGAGAGTGAAAGGATTATCCGGATTATAAAGCAACTATCACGAACCAACATCCGGAGTAAATCATCCGTCTGAAGGTTTATCCTCTCACCATACCATTTTCGGATCCAATCCTCTAGCTCAAAGACTTTTAGCTCATAAACAAGATCATCGATACTGGGATCACTTTTATCGGATGGTAGTTTTCTCAGAAAGTATGATGTGAATTCGGTCTTAGCATTTTCCATGCGATTCAGGTTTTTCCTTTTGTTATAGTAATACGGGCCAATGGACACAAATTTCGGCTCAAAATCAGACTTTCTGCTGTACCTCATATGGAATGGGGCACGAGAAAGGTTAGTCTGAGGCATATTGATGACAAATATTGGTATGGGGATTGGGATTGTCTTCTTGTTGAGTATCAATGAATGTTTAATTCTAGGTTGGTCTATTATTTGATGCTCGAAGGAGTCACTAGTGAGAGGTATATATAATTGAGCGATGATACAGGAAGAGATTCTAGGTAATTCATGGTGACAGTTCACTGATACTACTCGTATTTTTCATTTGCTCCATTTCCTTTTGGGTCATTTATTCAATCATTGTTTTGCTTCACTTGTAGTTGACTAGTAGTATTATTAATTAATTTTAAAAAGCAGGGTCTGATCAGTTTGTACGCAAAAAAAGTACTGTGACGTTATGAGAAGTCTCCGAGTATGGTCACGTACAACAATAGAGTGAAATATTTAAAATTCAGACCAAGATGATACAGAAACAAACAATTGAGACCACTCTTGGAAGAAATAAACGGGCTCTTTCGCCAATATGGTACTTAATTTCTTTGTATTTTCTTTGTTTAGCGAGTTGCCACAGTTCTAGAATGGGTAGAGGCACGTGAGTATTTATTTTTAATTCACCATCACTTTCACGGGATCATTGCTGAGAGTAGACTACCAGAATATGCCAACAATTCCAAGCGAATGAGACCACACACGCAACTCTTGAGGTTGACTGGAATTGACTCGGCGGCTCGGTCGGCCGGAAGCAAACAATGTTAAAAAAATTACTTATCTATTGATTGAACGGTTCGTTTCCTGCATATATTGGATATCTAATTTGAATAACTACTATCAAACAGATGGTTTTATTCAAAGTAAATTTATGTGGCACTCAAAATAATTGGATATTGGATGTTTATCAAAACAAATAAAAAAAAATACAATTGTGTGTCAAAATTTTTGTAATTTGAAATTGTTAAATTCGACACTGTTTGTATATGATCAGTAAACGTATAAATTTCAGATTTTAATAAATTTTGAAATTCTCTGGTTTTTATGCAATTTTGATAATGTAGATTTTAATATTTTTGTTTTATGTACTACGATTTAAGTTGATAGAACTCATGTAATTATGGTGTTGAGTTTGATGTTTTGGGAAGATCTAGTCTCTTTTAAACTAAAGATAACAGAGCAGCAGTTAGAAAGATACCACAGAATATACACGTAGAAAAATCATTGAAACAGAGGGAAAAAGAAATCACGGACAAGAAGCTAGTCAGGACATGCTCACGTCTAAATAGCCCAAACAAAAAGGGGAAAAAAGATGTAAGAGCTAGATACAAACTTAATTGCTAAGGACATAACTAGTACAAAGTGCCTATAAAGTATGGCAAAACCTATGAAACATTCAAATTTCCAATAACATTTGACTTATAGAGTTTAGAGTTTTGTTGACTTTGAGTCTTTGAGCAAACTAGTTTGTTTTGTAATTCTCTAATATTATCCTGTAACCTCTGCACTTTAACTTCTCTTTAATAAAATTCTTTGTAGTTGGGTTCTTGCCATCAAGCCTTGGGAAGAAAAAATTTCTGATAACGTTTGAACTAAAATTTTACAATGAACTATCAGCAGCAACATAGTACAAGGGCTTGACATTCATCAACTGTCCTTTTAGTTTTGAATCGATGTATCATATCACATCTGACTGAGTTGATCAGATGAAAGCAATCGCATCAGATGTTAGCGCAAATAAGAATGATCTAATAATCTAATAATTCGGTTATCTGCTTGAACAGCTTGCTTATTGGGTTTCTGTTTCTGTTTTTTTTTTTTTTGAAGATAAAATAGGCATTAAGCCCTCCAACCTATTTCGAAATTGAATGTCACAAAGGATCCTTCTAGCCGGGTTTCGAATCTGCGATCTGCACTGAAGGTGCTTTACTCTTTACCTAGACAACCGTTCACAATTGTTTAAATACATTGATGTGATAATTTCTTAATATTTCCCTTCCAATATTTGATTAAAAAAGTAGAATCTTCTTGGCGACAATTCATTTTTACGCGTAGGTTTGTTTATAACTAGTAAGAGAAACACGTAATAAACTGCCATGATGCCATAATGCCTGGGCATTTCTCAAGGTCATGACAAGGCCATGCTTGATCATTATTATATAATATTTTACCTGTGCCGTAGCGGATAATTCGTATCCATTATTAGGACTTCACCTGGCAGATATATATATATTCCTATGGGAAATTATAAGTACTTCAATTTCAATTTCAAAGCTTGAAATCACTGTAGAAAGAGCTCAAATTGCAAAGGTTCTGTTACTGTTGCCCACTATCTCTCACCTGCATCCCCTCCTTTGGTTTTTCTGTTGTCGCTTCTCTGTGGCATCGCCACGTTCAAATCCTGCCCATTCTCCGATTGGCCACAGTCGATCAGAGATACCCATCGCCTCACCACAATAGAGCCTTTCTGATCTCGGCAGAGGGAGCAACGGCAGAGCGCGATTTTTTCCGATCTTGACGCTTCTATGCTGGATCAGCAGAGGGAAAGCAAGAGAGAGTTGTCTTGCTACAATTTCTCCTTCGACCTCTCCCTCCCTCTTCCCATCTATCAGATTTCTCCCTTTCCGGCGATCAAGCCACAAGGCACAGCAAAGCCTCACGACTGCTTCTGCTGCTCCCTTTCCGGCGTCTCAACACAGCTCTTTCATGCACCACTGGTACTTCCTTCTTCTGAATAATTAACCTCCTTTTTCTTCTATTACTATTAGAAATTATTTTATTACTGTTTAGTTTGGCATGGCAAAATAGATCGATCAGTTTTGGTTTTAGTTGTTTACCCAATCAAATCGTCTCTTATCGTCTCTGATTTCGCGTTTACATTATATTTTTGTTTCCTTCTTCTGCCTCCTTGCCAGCTTGCGCAGTTCAAAATTTTGATAGTTTGGAGGCTGCTGTGAGTATATTATAGGAGCCATGTGTCTACTATGCTACTGGGTTATTTGGCGCATCTTTCCTCAGGTCAGTTTTGTTTCTATTATCGATTGTTCTTAAGAAAAGTTAATTGTGAAATTAAGGAACCCGAGAACACTAATACCTGAAGAAGAGCTATAAACTCAAAAGTACCAGATTTTGCTTTCGAAAGAAGAAACCTTCAAAAATTGTGTAAAATTGATCAAAATTTAAACAACTGTTGATTTAGAAGGTTGCCTTATTTTTATTGCAATTAAGGTCACTGTCTCATTTATATGATTGCGATAAGGATTTCGCTTTGTTCTGCGCATTATTTAAAATGGTAAGTTTTTAGCTTTTTTTTTTTCATTCTACACATAACTGTATTTGAACTTAATTGAGTTCCTTGATTTCCATCACAGTAGCTATGATATCCACATTTTATGAAATATTAATCCATGTGGCTAATTTGATAGATGCAGCCTCATGGTAGAGTATAACTCCTTTTAAAGGTGTTTACAGAATACCCTTCAAATGTAGTCCTTAATAAGTTATATTATTTGTTTTTGGGGATAATGTGTTTGCAATGTCGTTATATGCTTTGAATGTGGAGATATGTGCTTCTTCCTTATATATATACATATTTTAAAATTCACACATGCAAGTATATCTAAAATTTTACTCTCTGATAAGTATTCGGTCAATTTTTTTACAGGCATAAATCAGAGGAGCATATGCAGTAAGAATTTAGGATTTTATCGGTGCAGTTTTAAATATAGTGGTATGATGCCATACTTTTGGTTCTCATTTTTATAGTACCTCTTCTTCTTGGGATTTGTCCAGAGAAGTGCAAAAAATGATTACTGATACTAATGCTAGGCATAGAATGGTGTTGGTTTGGACACGTTATTATTTGGGAATTGTTTTCTAGAGAAATAAAATATATCAATCACATAGGCGATGGCACAACAAAGGATAAAAAATCAGCTAGAACACAACAAGTGATTAATTCAGGAAAGTGCAATTAGTTAGGATCCTATTTTTTTTATTTTTTTATGAGGGAATCAATATTTTCTATTTTTTTTCTTGATAGGCCTGATTAACTCTTTACAGTTTAGCAAAGTTTCAGGTACAGATTAAAAATAATAGTATGATGTTTTAAATTCAATGTGCTTAAATTAGTTAATTAACTTCAGTGTTTCAAATTAACAATATATCTGCATAATACAGTTAATTTCTCATATGGTTGTTCTTTCGTTTTAGAAAGATAAAAGAAGGTTTTTGTTTCAATATATTATGGAGCCTGATTGATTGATTGAAGCATATCAATAAGGACAACAAAAATAAACTTTCAGCAATGCCTACCTTCTCGATTTCATCATCCTTTTCTTATTTTAATTGTTTCAGTCTACAACTATCTTGTGTTCTTTATTAAAAAATTAATTAAGTGAAAATATGAATTTTGCCCTGTAAATAAGTTAGCAAATTAGCAAGCGTGAGATTGGAAATTACTTCTCAACACAATCAACGGGCCCGTAAGCTAACTATGGGGAAAATATTGTGTTCTTACTTGATCCGTTTTCGTTCTCTGATCTCAACAGGACCTATAGCTTCCATCAGAATTGCGGTGATTGAACTTCGCATGACCTTGCTTGATTGGTTCCACTACTCCCTAGGTTTGTGATTTCCTCAATTATTGTAATGATGTTGTATCAGTAATGCCCAATGGTTTAGATATTTTGTATTCTAAATTGTGTCCTGTGATTTATATGTTTTGCCTTTTGTTTATTTTGGTGATGTTGCATTTGTTGAGCTATGCAGGCCTATTTATGTCATGGATATATGATTATCCGTTGGACTTGCACGGTCAATTCAGGTCGATTCATGTACTTCAACTTGAAATCGGTTCATAAGAAAACCATGTACTGTAGGATATTTTGCTTTCTATAATGTGACAGTCTATACAAAATATATAAGAGGAAGCCCCTAGAACATTTTTGTAGGGATTTCATGCATATTTATGGTTAACTCGGCGTCATTTTTCTGCAGCTTTCGCACAATTCCACTTTTTTTTTTTTATATCATCTCAAGGTGTAAAAATGTTCGTCTATTTATTCTTGGCATTGAATTTAAATAAACAACGATACATCCTAACTAACATCATTGGCTATCTGATAGTGATTCTTTCCAATTTGAATAAATAGGTTATATGTTCATGTTGTTGCAATATAATTCAAATAGACACTCTATATTTCAATAGAATTTTCTAATATCAATTTCAATTACAATTCACACTCAATTACAATAGAATTTCTAATTTCCAATATATATTCTTTAATACATCATAGCCTTATTTATAGGAGGCTATAGTCGGTTACAAAATGAAGTCGGTTATATTTCTCCTTAGTTGGCAATGTGACCAAAAATTACAAGCTACAGAGAGTTGTTCCAGCTGGAAACAGATGAGCACCAAGGTGAAACAGGGAGCAATTTCTGTGCCGACTTCTTTTAAAGTTGAAATGTTTGACCATTGACCATGCACTTTCATACTCCACATACCGACATGATTTTTTTTAATTTTAGTTTATTCATCAAATTCCTCCCTTAAACTAAAATTTCTTCAATTCTTCATTCTGATCTTTGTCTTGAAGTTGTTGAACAGTTCGGTTGGCAAAGCCTTCGTGAAAATATCTGCTGCTTGATCTCGGCTCGTTACGTGGCTCATTTGCACATCTCTATTTTTAATATGTTTCCGAATAAAATGGAATCGAACATCTATGTGTTTGCTCCTTTCGTGATACACCGGATTCTTGGCTAACTCGATCGCTGATTTATTGTCGACTCGAATCTCAGTTGCCTCATGTTGTGGAAGCTTTAGTTCGCGAAGTAAATTTCTCAACCAAATTGTGTGGGCAACACACCACGATGCTGCTACGTACTCTGCTTCGCATGTCGACAACGTCACTATTGGCTGCTTCTTCGAGGTTCAAGTGAATGCCGTGTCTCCCATATAGAACACATAGCATGAAGTGCTCTTGCGATCATCTACATCTCCGCACCAATCACTGTCGGAGTAACCCGTCAATTTGTATTCTTCTAAATTCGAGTAAAATAACCCGAGTGCTTCAGTTCCTTTGATATATCGTAGGATTCGTTTGATCGCCTTCCAATGCGAGTACTTCGGTTCCTCCATAAATCGACTTACCATGCCGAAGCTATATGCAATATCTGGTCTTGTGCATGTCAAATACTGTAGGCTTCCCACTAAACTTCGGTATTTGCTCGCATCTACTCGATCTCCTCCCTCAAACTTAAACAGTTTTGCACTGAGTTCCATCGGTGTTGACACGGGGTTGCATTCATCCATTTTATATTTTTTTAAAATTTCTTTTGCATACGCCTCTTGCGACACAAATATCCCTGTCTTTTCTTGTTTAACTTCTAACTCAAGAAAATATTTCATCAACCCCAAGTCTGTCATCTCGAATTCTCGAGTCATGACTTCCTTAAATTCTTTTATCATTTTCTCATCATTCCCCATGAATATGAGATCATCAACATATAAAGCAACAAATAGCAAATTACCTTCATTTTCTTTCACATACAGTGCGTGTTCATATGGACATTGCTTGAACTTGTTCTTCTTGAGATATTTGTCAATTCGGGAGTTCCATGCTCGAGGAGCTTGCTTCAGTCCATAGAGCGCTTTTTTCAATTTCAGCACTTGTGACTCGTTCCCGGCTTTCATATACCCGGGTGGTTGCTCTATATAGACTTCTTCTTCAAGTACACCATTCAGAAATGCCGATTTCACGTCCATTTGATAGATTTGCCATTTGAATTGAGCAGCTAGTGATATGAGGAGTCGAATTGTCTCCATTCTCGCAACCGAGGCAAAGACTTCATCATAGTCAATCCCGACCTTTTGTCGATATCCCTTTGCTACGAGTCTCGCCTTATACCTCTCAATTTTGTCTTGTGCATTCATCTTCCTTTTATATACCCATTCAACTCCTATGGGTTGACATTCTTCTGGCAATTTTACCAGCTTCCAAGTGTCGTTCTTTTCAATAGCAGCGATCTCTTCATCCATCGCATCTCGCCACTTTTTATCTCTCACTGCTTCTTCAAATGTAATATTTTCGGCATCTGCTAAAAGACATACTAAATGTACCTTAGGTGTTGATTCATATAGATCTTGCAAGCTTCTCGTTCTTGGTTGTCTTGGCTCGTCTTCTTTGTCGGATGTTGAATTACTTGTCGATGCAGTTATTGGTGTAGAAGTTGAAGGTTTGCCTTCGTCATGAGTTGCCTTCTTTTGATTATTCCAGTCCCATGCAATTTCTTCATTTACTTGCACATCTCGACTCACGATCACTTTCTTTTCAATCGGGTCGAACAGTCTGAAAACCTTCGTCTTCTCGTCATACCCGATAAACACATATTTCTTGCTTTTATCACCTAACTTGGTTCTTCTTTGATTTGATACGTGAGCGTAGGCCACGCTACCAAAAATCTTGAGATGTGACACTGTCGGCTTGATTCCGCTCCAGCTTCTTGCGGTGTTTGATCCATCAGTTTTGCATGCGGACATCGATTCTGTACATATATGGCATATCGTACCGCTTCTGCCCAAAACTCTTTTGGCATATTCTTGGTCTTCAACATTGACCGAACCATGTTGAGAATGGTTCGATTCTTTCTTTCTGCTACACCGTTTTGCTGAGGCGAGTAGGGGGCTGTAAGGAATCTCCTTATGCCGTGTTCGTCGCAGAAATTCATGAAGGCAGTTGACACATACTCACCACCTCTATCCGACCGCAATGCCTTAATATAATGGCCGGTCCTCTTTTCAACCATTGTCTTAAATTTATTAAATACTTCTAGTGCTTCAGATTTCTCTTTAAGAAAGTACACCCACGTCTTTCTTGTATAATCATCAATAAAAGTAATAAAATACATCTTTTCTCCAAATGATTTGGGTGTGATAGGACCACATATGTCGGTGTGTACCAAATCGAGAATTCTCTTCGCACGATACTCTACACTTCTAGGAAACGAGCTTCTTGCTTGCTTGCCAAGTACACATCCTTCGCAAAATTGCTTGGGGTAATCTATATCGGGTAAACCATGAACCATGTCTTTTTTTACGAGCTCTTTTAGGCCATCTCGGCTCAAATGTCCAAACCGTAAGTGCCATAACGAGGCTTTATCCGTCATATTAATTTTCAAACATATTTCTTGCACGTTTCTCAAATTGAGCTTGTACGTGCGATTCTGGGCCATCTCCACCCGTGCCATAGCTTCCCTCAATTAGACGATTCTGGGCCATCTCCGACATGATTTTTTTTTAATTTTAGTTTATTCATCACATGTTAAAATTAGTCGTGTTTTCTAAAAATGAACAAAGCTCACCGTCGTATTGAAAAAGGTTGCACCAAATATACAAAATGCGCAGCACCTTAAGCTATAAAGAAGACTCTAAATAAGACATTTCCTATATACATTATGTATATTGAAATTATAATTATTATAATTGTAGATAAAGTGAATCAAATCTTTTTTGTCATAAAAAATAACTGGAATGTGCATTGAATATTGCTTGATAAGTGAAATCTGTGCAGTATCGCATTATCCAATGGGTAGCTATAAATCATAAAACAATTATTTTCTTTCTTAGAATTGTACCAGTTTAGTTTTTACCTCAAGAATTGTTAGCTACTGCACTTTATTCTAATTGCCCTTATTTTTAATAAGTGCAGCTGACTAATTTAACTGTGAAAGATTTTGGCTTTCATTGTTATAATATAATCCTTATTTTTGATGATTAGGCTTCACATCACTTGACATAGAGTACAAAAGCAATGAGGGAAATTGAGCTCTAGAAGAAGGTAAAATAAATGTTAACTATTCATTTCTTTTTCTTTTTCTAGCTAATCTAAGAATCTGTGGGATAATAAATAACATCTATTCATATCTCTGAACATTATCACAATAACTTAAAAGTTAAAAACATACTCCCATATATGAAATTATGGTCCTGCTAAATATATACTGACAGTTAGATTTGGGTGATAATAATTTGGGTGGATGGTCATACTATTTAGATTAAATTGAGGGAAGATCGAAAATTTTTATTTGAGGTAATACTAACATTAGGCATGCTCGATGGATTCAGCTGCTCAAGTTCTAGATCTTCTCAAACCTATGTGTGTCTCCACAGATCAAAACAGGTTTTAATTTTTTTTTATGAATTTCAATCATTTCTTTTCAGGTATACTCAAAGGTCTTGCCTCATTTAGTTTGAAAAAAGTCTTATTGACGCATTCGTATGTTGTGATGTGAGCAAAGAGAAACGATCAAGAGAGAACACGAAATGAAATTGGATAAGCAAATACTCGGCGCTGCCATGAAACCTAAACCAGTCCAAAATTTATCTTATAAGTTGTTTGTCTCTTGCGTTTAGGGAATAAATTTTGGGTGATAGTATAAATTACTTTGTTTCTCCATAAGTAAGACGAGGATGCTGGGTGAAAGAAAGCTTAGATGTTAAATTAAAACAAAGAGACTTGATCTAACAGAGAATATTTGGTATCTTTGATTTCTCATTTTGACAATAATTTTCACAGGTCTCTCTCCTTTCTTACCATACCTGTGCTTAGTGGTTGGTTTAATGTCATAATGGCTCAGATTAGCCGTGTTGTTGTTTGGTTTTGAAAAAAACACTCGAAGAATTCCAAATTTTTTTTCCTTTTCCATTCTTTGGTATAGCTTGCATTGTAATATTTTTCCTTTGGTATGGCTTGCATTGTACTGTATTTTGTTCTGAAATGTATTTTTTTTTTCAATTTTATATTAGTGAAGGAGTTTAAGTACAAATTAAATTTAAACTTTCATCACGCATAGCGCGATGCAATAGCTAGTTTCTATTCAATTTTTATATGGATTCCTATATTTTTAAATGGATAGTGAAAGGTATACGAGCGGTTGATATCAATTAATTTAGCTTTATTAATTCTGAGCAATTGATACATCTTCATTAAAGGGACTTAACCCGAACGTATAGTTTGTATGCGAAATTTCTATTCAGTTTTAATACATATATATATTTTACCTTCGTCTATATATCTTTCAAAATTTGGGCACTGTAAGATATCATATAAGCAGTTTATATTTACCTTCTTCTACAAATGATCGAAATTGTAGGATTGTCATCAAATATGACAGAGACTAGAAAACTATACTTTTATATTATTATCGTTAAACATTACTCATATTTGTATTTCATTTTTACCTCTTAATAATCTTATTTTAAATAAGGGAAGAAATATATAGACGATTGCATCTGTTTTTCTAATTCTAACAAATAATAAATCAGTTGTTAAAATAGAAATATTGATAATTATATTTTAATATAGTTTATGTGTCAAATTGAGTGCAATTTGAATATCATCTAACAACGGATCAAAAATCAACAAGATTGAACTATTAATTTTAAAAATTACATCAAAATATAGATATGTCTATAATTTCATCCCTAGTTTGATAACTATTTTAAAATAATCAAAATTTTGAATGCTTTTATTGTCAATATAACTTCTCTCTTAAATAATGAATCGTAGCTGTTAAAATTTTTTTTTAAGATAAATTGGGGGTCTAAACCATCCAACTTATTTTTAAATTAAATGCCTATGAAAGACTCCCAGCCGGGTTTCAAACCTGCGACCTTTCAACACTTAAGGTGCATTGCTCTTTGCCGGTTGCCACTAGACCAAGAGCTGTTAAAAATTTTGATACATGTATTACTTGATCAAACGGTTTTAACAAACGATTCACTTGGCTTTTGCATAGACCGACTGCCTTGGTGTACGCAACGTCTATATGGATCTGGGCACCTACATGACCTTCATTTAACTATGCAAAATATCATTATACGCAACTATTCATGTTAAGTATTTAATTTTGGGAAAATTTTTCTGAGAAAATTGAGCATTAATTTGTCATCCAAAATTACCATTTTCTGTTTTTGCCAACCTAAAATTCAATTTTTTTCTCTATTTGCCACTTTGACATATTTAATAATATAAATAATGGTTAAATAATAAAACTGAAAATTTATGACCCTTGTACCCTTGATCGAATTACAACCTGTAGATTAAAACTGATGGAACCCAGACTCGACTAAACACACTCGATAGCTGTCTCCTCTCACTCGATCTTGCCCACTCGCTTCAACTGTCGAGGCTAGCTCCAGTCTCCTCTCACCTGACCTTACACCTTAGTAATTTTTTAAATTAAATTTTCATTACTTCAAAATTCAAATTAAGAACTCATTGTTATTTGAGAAGCAATTATGTATAAGGTTTGTTTTATCATACAGTTCACTTTAATAAAAAAATGTTCTTATTTTAAGTTCTCGAAATAATGAATGGGATTTTTCAGCTCAGCTATCAGTGAGGATCTGGGGCAAATTGAATATATTCTAACTGACGAGACAGGAACTTTGACTGAGAATAAAATGACCTTTAGAAAATGCTTTATCAATGGAAAATTTTATGACAATGATAGTTGAGATGCTTTGAAAGGTTTCCTCGCTCGCTCTCTCTCTCTCTCTCTCTGCTATTTGAACCTGTGTCTAAAGATGTTTCTACAAGAATACACAGACCTAACAATATATTTTCTCTGAAATTTTGTTCAGAAGCTGCAAATCCAATAAAAAAGCACAAAAAGAAGTATGTCATCTGTAAAATTTTAAATTAACAACCTTTGCAATATGATACTTAAAATTTTCTATCACGTCCCGCACCGACGGGTTGCGGGGTGCAAGGAGGAACGGTATCTTCTGCATCCATCCGACGGTCTGTCAACCTACGTAGCAACATAAAAACAAACAGAGTCACGTACAAACCTCAGTAACCGGTTATTTAACGACACAACTTCTCTATAATTAATTATTATAACAAAGTTCAATCAGATCAGATTAATCCATAGGACAAATAATATAATTTACTAAGATAAGCGGGTCAAGACTGTTAGTCAGTCAGAGTGGTCGCTCCCCGAACTCAGGAGGATCAGGACCGGCCCCTCCCCGAACTCAGGAGGGTCAAGGTTCAAATTTCAAATTCAGTTTCAAATCCAGTTTTCAAACCCGATATCCCGTAAAATATATCAATCACAATTCAATAAACAACATATTCAATCAAAATCAAACGACTAATTAGATCAATCAATCAATACGAAATTAACATAGAGAAGTCTGGTTACCTTATTGAACGGATCATAAATCAACAGACAGATCAAATCGACTATTTCGACTGCGACGTAGACTCGAATTTCAATCGGCCGACTGTTAATGATCAAGCCCTGTCACAGAATAAACAGAATACACACAGCTGATAGTTTGGTACATCTTTAGAATAGAGAGATAGGGAGTTAGTTGTAACTGATGGTAACAGACTTAGATATTTTGTGTTTTGTCTATATATAGAGGATAGAATCTGGCTTGTAATTCATTCAAGAAAATCAATAAAGATTTCATTTCTTTCTCACTGTTTCTCTTCTGAGAAAACACCTTTACACCGACCAATCAAACTTTAATTTCAATTGAGTTGCAAAATCCTTTATTTCAGTTTAGTGTAGTGGGGTTTCGGTCATCAAGCATCAATTAATGGAGATTAGTTTGTATAATTATGAATTGGGTTATTAATCAAGACATGGAATGGTCGACTAATCGGATTTTCAATATGGTGAGGGAGAAAGGGCGGAAAAGTATAATAAAAAGGAGTTAGGAGGGATACATGTTACGTGGCGGTTAGAGAAGGGGTGAAGAGAACACGTGGCACGTGAATGGTCATCTATCTTTTTTTTTTTTCCCATTCGGTTAAAACTGATCAAATAATGAAACTTTAAGGAATGAGCTGCACCAAATTTATTAAAGTGAATTTACTTCTCCCATTCGGTCAAGAAAATTTGGTCAAATATCAAGGGTAAAGACTTGGTCAAAGATAGTCAAAATTCTGGTCAACATTAGTCAACTTCAGTCAAAATCTAGTCAAAGCGGTGGGGTGTCACATCTTCTGTCTAGTTACTATTAGAAATATAATAATTATTGTTCAAAACCCAAATATCTTGGGATATGTTATCCATATTTTTGCACTTATTTACGTTTTGGCTAAAAGCTTTTTGTGAAATATTTTGATAATGTTGACCAGCAATTATTTCATCTTGCCAGATGAGTTGTTGAATGCTGTCAGAATAAGGGATCCTTACGTCATCCAATTTCCGACCATTACGGCTCTCTGCAATACTGTTATCCCTATCAAAAGGAAGGTCTTAGTTGTAAAAATCATATTTATATTATCACCTACTTAATTTCATGAAGATTCCATCTTTGGTAGACAAATATATATGGTTCTTTTCAAGAATTTTTTTACTTTTTTTATATTGCTTCTGAAAAATTTGGTCCAAAGCAAGAAGCCTATTTTTTTGTGATCTCTCATTAATGTGGATTTGTGTCCTATAATCTGTTGTGGCAAGCTAATAGGGTATTTCGTATCAGTGTTATTCTATATACCAGCATGAGTTTCTAGGAATTTCAGGGACTAAAATGAGTATACCTGTGAAATTTGTGATTTCAGGGACTAAAGATGGGGTTTGGGCTAAAACAAAAGGTGGAAAATTTCAAATTAGGTGTATGTTGCATCAGTGTAACTAAAGTTAGTGGTCTCAGCTTAGTTATTATTAGGACATTTATGTTGGAAATGTAAACTTAATTAAGAGTTTAGTCAAAGAGTCAAATGTTTAGAGTTTCAAAGACAGTTATTATGTTTTGAAAGTTGAAGTCTTAGTTGTCTAGAAGACTATCTCATTGATTAAGTAGTTGAGTATTGCTTATATAAAGATGTAAGTTCAGAATTTATAGGTAGAACTTAGAGAAAAATCTGATTGTAAGAGTGTATTATCAAGAGTTATATAAAAATTTTAGTTTCTAAGTTTCTCTTTATCTCCACTTATATCTATTTAGCCTCATATTAGAAGAAGACGATCCATCAGTTTGGTATCAGAGCAAGATGACAAGCACCGGTGTTTCAACGTTTTGGCACATGTCGCTGCCCCGTCTTATAAAGAACAACTACTACAACTGGTGTATCCAAATGCGAGCTCTGCTTGGTGCGCAAGAAGTATGGGAGATAGTCGAGGATGGCTACCAAGAGCACGCCGAGACGACGGCGCTCACGGTTGCTCAAGCAAAGGCATTAAAGGAGAATCGCGAGAAGGACAAAACCGCTCTTTACATCATCTATCAAGCGGTTGATGAGTCGGGTTTTGAAAAGATAGCTGGTACGACATCTTCACATGAGGTGTGGAACACTTTCGAGAAGACATACAAAGACGCTGATCGAGTGAAGCAAGTGCGGTTGCAAACACTTCGAGGTAAGTTTGAGGTTTTAAAAATGAAGGAGACAAGGTGTGTCTCCGAGTATATTACAAGAATGCAAACTGTGGTGAACCAACTCAAGAGAAATGGCGAGCCACTTGCTGATGTTCGCATTGTGGAGAAAATACTCCGTTCCTTGATGAACGAGTTTGAGAATGTTGTGTGTGCTATAGAAGAGTCAAAGGACTTGAATGAGATAACTATTGATGAGCTCTCGGGCTCGTTGGAAGCACACGAGTAAAGAAAGAAGAAGAAGAAGCAAGAGGTACTCGAGGAAGCACTTCAAGCGAAAGTGACATTGAAAGAAGAAAGATTGACCAGCAGCGATCGAGGTTGTGGTCGAGATTGAAGTCGAGATCGTGGCCGTGGCCGAGGTGGTCGAGGTTCGGACAGCAAGACAACCGAGATGAGAAGGAGCAGCAAGGCTCATTTGGTAATGGTAGAGGCCGAGGAAGAGGAGGTATAAGTCTCATATTCAGTGTTATAATTGCAAAAAATATGGTCACTATGCATATGAATGTTATGATAAAAAAGATGAGAATGAGAAGAAAGATGAAGATTGGAGATTGCGTGGTGTTGTTTGAGAGAAAAGAAGTAGCTCCCAATCAAGAGACGGTGTGGTATTTAGATACCGGTGCAAGCAATCATATGTGTGGGTACAGGCACATGTTCACCGAGATGCAAGAAGTTGTAGATGGTCATGTCTCATTTGGTGATGCATCGAAAGTGAAGGTTGAAGGACAAGGTAAAGTTCTCATTCAGCTAAAAAATAGAAGTGAGAGTTTTATCACAAATGTTTATTTTGTGCCAGACATGAAGAGTAATATTTTAAGTTTGGGACAATTGTTGGAACTTGCTTATACTGTGGTTTTGAATGACCGAACCTTATAGTTGAGAAATAAAAATGATAGATTGATAGCTCAAGTAGAAATGACCAGAAATCGCATGTTTAAGTTGAACTTGATGAATGTGCAAGCTAAGTGTTTGAAAGCATGTGTGGTTCACAAAGCATGGTTGTGGCATTTGCCGTTTGGTCATCTAAATTTTGGTGGTTTAAAAGAGTTGTCAAAGAAAAGTATGGTGAAGGGACTGCCACAAATTGACAATTGTGACAAGTTTTGTGAATGATGTGTGCTTGGAAAGCATCTAAGGAGTGCATTTCCAAAAGAAGCAAGCTATCGAGCGAAGAAGTCACTGGAGTTGATACATACGGATATATGTGGTTCGATCACACCAAGCTTTTTGGGTAAGCACCGTTACTTTATTACTTTTGTTGATGATTTTTCAGGAAAGACTTGGGTGTATTTTTTGAAGAACAAATCAGAGGCGTTTGATGTTTTTAAGAAGTTGAAAGTGCTGGTTGAAAAGTTGAATGACAATTATATAAAGGCGGTGAGATCAGATCGAGGTGGTGAGTATATCTTTAAAGAGTTTTGAGCATTTCTGTGAGGAGCATGGTATTAGAAGGTTCCTAACAGTTCCATATTCACCTCAATAAAATGACGTGGCTGAAAGAAAGAATCGGACCATACTCGACATGGTTCGTAATACGCCAAAGGAATATTAGGCTGAAGCGGTGCAATGTGCGGTTTACTTGCAAAATCGATGTCCAATAGAAAACTTGGAGAACATGACTCCACAAGAAGCATGGTGCGATGTGAAACCAGCCATATCTCATTTGAAATTGTTCAGAAGTGTGGCTTATGTGCACATTCCGGATCAGCGAAGGACAAAGTTTGATGACAAGAGCAAGAAGCTAATTTTTATCGGCTATGATGAAAGGTCGAACGCATACAAGTTCATTGATCCAGCAACTAATAAGGTATATATAAGTCGTGATGTGCAGGTTAATGAAGAAGGCGTGTGGTGTTGGAATTCTATGGAGGAAAAGTCGCATGATGTTGAGAAAGAAGTGAAGATCATAGTGAGCTCTACTTTGACAAACACAACAATGCAAGCTGAGCCAAGTTCGAGTTCGAGCTCAAGTGATGACGAGGCGAGAACACCTCGAACCAGAACCTTGCAAGACTTGTATGAAGTAACTAGCGAGCTGAATTTGGTGTGTCTTTTGGCGGATGTCGAGAACATCACATTTGAAGAAACTGTTCAAGAGAAGAAATGCCAACGAGCTATGAATGAAGAGATGAATGCTATTGAGAAGAATGATACTTGAAAACTTGTGACGTTGCCCAAGAATCATAAGTCGATTGGTGTGAAGTGGGTTTACAAGAAAAAGCTGACTCGAGGCGAAGTTGAAAGACACAAAGCGAGGTTAGTAGCCAAGGGATACAAGCAAAAAGCGGGGATTGATTATGAAAAAATATTTGCCCCTGTTGCAAGAATGACGACTATTCACTTGTTGATTTCATTGGATGCCCAAAACAAGTGGAATATTTATCAAATGGATGTGAAATCAACATTCCTAAATGGTGTACTTGAAGAAGAAGTCTACATCGAGCAACCACGAGGTTACATTAAGGAAGAAGAAGAAGAAGATAAGGTGCTGAAATTAAAGAAGGCGTTGTACGGGTTAAAGCAAGCTCAACGAGCTTGGAATACGCAAATTGATACATACTTCAAAGAGCACGTGTTTGTGCAATGTCCGTATGAACATGCATTATATGTGAAGGCATGTGATGGTGACATAATGTTTGTTGCCTTATATGTTGATATAAGGCAATCTGATTGTATAGGTAGAACTTAGAGAGAAATCCGATTGTAAGAGTGTATTATCAAGAGTTATATAAAAATTTCAGTTTCTAAGTTTCTCTTTATCTCCACTTATATCTATTTAGCCTCATATTAAAAGAAGACGATCCATCAATTTACTAGTAAGCTACGTTTTTTGCCAAATTTTGGCTGACATTAGGTTTGATATGTGCAGGAATATTACAGCATGTGTGCGAGTTAAGAAATTGAGTGCTGGCATCATCTTTTGGCCAAGGGAATTTGTGCAATTACTGCAATATAGTTTGTAAAGACAATCCATGGTTGTTAGCAATATATAATGTTGATACTTTGGTTTAGGTGCTCTTTACATTTTATTTTGTAACCTTCTTTTTTTTCTGTCTTTTATGTGTAGTGATGATTTCGTAAGAAAGGAATTGTTATTGGATTAATTTATAAATTTATGTCATCATTGTTCTTCTCTGGCAAGCATACTGCATAACCAATATAAGACAAATCTTTGACTTAATGTATGAGATTATATGAGTAATTATATGTGGTTCTCAAAGTGAGAAAAGACACAGGTACACTGGCTTGGTATAGCACACTGACATGATGCAATAAATCGTTTGTAAATAGAGTGTTAAAGCATTTATATGATTGATTGGAGGTTATATTGGTGCAGAAATTTTTTAGTCTCTTTGAAATGTATGATTCTTTTGATCCATGTAGAAACTTTTTGAATGCCAAAAACACATCCACAATCCAATATAACAACATGACCTACACAATTCAGTGAAATATGCATATCCAAAAATAGATAAGCATTAATTCAGTGAAACATCTAAGCAGCAATTGAAACATCTAAATAAAAGATAAGCAACATCTAAATACAATATTTAAATTAATAAAGCAACATCTAAATAAAAAGAACATCAGTATCATTCACTACACATCAAAATAAATGAACATCAATAACATCCACTATACATCAAAATAAGACAAACAACAGTATCTAACAGCATCCCTGTACCTAGTACACCTTTCACTACACATCAAATAACAACATTACCATTCACCATTGTATCTCAAAATAACAGCATCTCTAAAACTAAATAATAACTGCATCTAAAATAAGTGCATCTAAAACATTGCTTCTATCTCAAATTAGACCCAACAGTATCTAACTTGTCATTGTTGGCATATTCTGAGATGAAACATTAGTATTTGTCCTTCTCTTCTTGCAAAAAACAAGTAGAAATAAGAAATTAAACATTAAATAAAGATTATTTACAAGTTATGTTGTGTTGTGCTATCAGTACCTAATTCAAAAAAACAAGAAAAAACATTAAGTCTCAGTTGTGTTGCACAATCAGTATCTAATTTTAAAATCAAGTCAATAAAATATGTCCATTAAAATTAAGTCTTGAGTTTTGTTGTCCATTAAAGATTAACACAGTCAAGATTAACCATTCTATTGCTTTTCCAACCCTACACAAACTATCAATTTATACAAAGACTCAACTCAAACTGTAATGTCATACTTCAATAGCCTAGCACCACATACCCTCAACAACACTGAAAATGTCATTATACTCTTGCCCAAAGGTCAGCTATTAATCATTGCTTCTTACTAATCGTTTAATAGTTAGAAGCATAAACAGCAAGACCAATAAAATGTCAGCTAATAATTGCAAAAGCAATGGCATTAGACAATAAATAAAATAGAAAATTGCATCTTACTAATCAGTTAATAGAAACAACAAATACTTGCCTAATGTGGCACTGAAGAACTGAAGAAGAGAGGTAAGGCGACCAAGATCTGAGAATCAACCAAATTTAAGTGGTGACATTTGGTGACAGAGAATCAACCTTTTTAATAGATGGGCAAGTCGATGGAGATCGATTGGGTTTAGAGAGGTAAGGTTACAGGCATGGATTGCATTTAGGGTGGCAAAATGAGAAAGGATTTAAAAGTTGGGTGGCAAATTCTCAATATCTTCAGTTTTGGATGGCACAAAAAATATTTTTCCTTTAATTTTTATTATTTGTTTAAGTAAGTGTTAAAGTGCTCAACATAATTTTGGTTAATTCAGACTTGTCTAAATTAAGGGTACTTTTAATTGATATTAAATAGAAGATGGTGGAGGCACAATAGAAAAATAGCATGTTCAACTCCAACGCACTCTCGTGGTAGACTATTTAGCTCACATTATGAGGTTTGAGCAATTTAAATGATATGTTTTATATATCCATTTTATAATTTTTTTTCTTTTAAAATCTAGATTATATCGGACAATTTCAAATAAGAACTTAAAATTTAAAACGTTTTTCTTGCACTTGTAAACGATTTTAATGAAAATCACACCTATTAAAGTTGATTTCGAAGATTACTATTTATCTAAGATGCGCATTTAAAAAACATCTGAGCTTCTCTTTTACAAAAGAAAAAACGGAAAAATGGAGGTCAAGAGTTCAAAATGAAGCAATTTTGTACAGTCTAGGATGTGAAGCCGCCACAGCAAATCTAGAGTCCACGTGTCAGGCGTGCAGCCATTTAATTCGGGGGGTGACAACCTCAGAAACTGAATAGGAAGGCGAATGTAGCGCTGCCTCTCAACCTCCCTCTGTTACAGTTTGTGTGCCACCTTAGAAATCGAACTAAAAGCTCCACAAATTTGCAAAAACACCCTAAGTTTTAATTTTTTTGCATAATAACATCTGCTTTTCAGAAAGGTAAATATTAAAGCTCCGACAGAACGAACCCATTAAGGGAAAGACAGAGAGAGACCTCCATTAATTTCCATTCTTTCCCCCTTCTTCATAATCAGCATTAATTAACAGTAATTTCTTTGAAAATTAGGGGGTGGATATATAATTAAAAAAGAACTCGTCATTGTGAAGAAACCCAAAACGAAGGGTTTATATCAGCACCCCAATTAGAAAACAAAAAAATTGAGTGGAAGGAAAAACAACTAAAAGCACAAAAAAAAGGAGGCAAAAATCATGGTACATCATTTTTGTTCTTCATCAATCCTTGCTTCTTCATTTCTCTGGTTGTTTTTCCTCCTCCCCATTTCGGCTTCATCATTTTCGCATGTCTACCATGAGTTCGACAGCGAATCCATATCAGGTTTCTTTAGTTTCCTATACATAGCTTGATTGTTCTTTTTCTTTGTACCTTTTCCTTCGTTCAATGGCCACTCTTCAATTTTTTTTAAAAAATTATATAACCCATTACACTCCTACAACAAACATGTTGGTGATATCTCTGTTAACTTAATCATGTTTGGTTATCATTTTACTCATGTCGATTTTTTAAAATATGAAGAGTAAATATCTAAAAATATTCTTTTGTTCCATGAATCTACATTCAATGAAGATCTTCCAATTACAGGAAGTTTCTTCCTATAAGGTGAAATGTTTGTTTGAAACATTATTGAGCTTTGTTTTCAAAATACTGTGCAATATATACTTTGGTACTGAAATCTGTCATTTGGATGAAACAATTGGCCACGTTAATTAACAATTTATCTCCTATTGCAAAAAAGGATAACTCAATTTTTTCATAGCTTACGCTAAGTTTAACTAAGAGAGCATTTAGTTATTGAAAATGTTTATTTTCTTGAACTTTTCCTTATTGTTGTATAAAAGAAAATATGAAGGTCCCCTCCGTAATATGAAATTTATCCAAATAATTTCTTGATTTTAAGTATTTTGCAAATTAACATATAAATATTGGAACGTGAAACAGGGAAAGAAGGCAGGGTTACTTGGAGATGGCTAACAGAAGAGGCTCCTACAGCCTCAAATGTAACAACACTTGACAACAGCTCTTTTGTGCTGGCAGCTCAGAGAACTCAAAGAAAAGATCCCTTGGAAGGTTATAATTACTACACAGGCGGTTGGAATATCAGCGACCAACATTATTGGGCTGTATGTTCGTCTTGCTCTATTTTGTTTCTCTTTTGTGAAAAAAATATTCAAGTGATTCATTTTAAGTGTATTTTAGGAACTAGTTACTCGAAGGGATCCTACCAAATAACTTTTGTTGCACAAATGCAGTAATTGTTCCTACATATATAATTATAACAAAATGGGAAAACAATGACAATGCTTGCATATACATATTCGACTTATATATAGTTAACTTTTATCCATTTTCTGCAAATTTGATTGATTTACTGAACTTCTACTTGCAGTCGGTTGCATATACCGCATTTCCTCTGTTTACTATAGCCTCTTTTTGGTTCGTCATCTTTGGGTTCGGTCTCTTTGTGTTTGCATTGTACTTGTGCTGCTGCCGAAGGAGAAAATATTCATATTCGCACTTCGCCTATGCAGTTTCTCTTGTGCTCTTGATTATCTTCATCTGTGCTGCCATGTATGCATATCAACTTTTCTAACACATTTATTTATTTTTTTGCCACCATCGTATGAAATGTTAGGTTTTCGGACATGGTACTACTCAATCTCACCATTTGACTGTACTATATTAGCTAAAATAACCTCTTGCCAAATTTCATGTGTCTTTTCTTTCTCCTTTTTGTTTCTTTTTCTTATGTCAATAAGACTTAATTTAGGACTATTCCTCGCTATCAGGCAAATCCTCCCATGAATTCATAATCAAAGGTAAAACATCATGGGAAGAAGTATATACAAAATTATTGGTAATTCATATACCAAACCAGTTACATCTGTTATGCCATCACTTGTGAAACTTTCAGAAACAGTAAAACCAACAGAAACAGAGATCTAACTCCTTTTGTGTTTCTTCAAATCAGAGTAGGATGTGTTGTGTTGTACAGAGGACAAGCAAAATTCCATAAGACAACTTTGTCGACGTTAGGATATGTTATGAGCCAGGCAAATTTAACAGTGGAAAACCTGAGGAACTTTTCAGACAGCCTGGGAAAGGCAAAGGCAGTTGGTGTCGACCAGATTTTTCTACCCTCCAATGTGCAGAGCAGCATCGATAATATTGAAACAAAGTTGAACGCCTCGGCCAGTTCACTTGAAGATAAGAGCGCAAACAACAATAATAGCATCAAAAAATTCCTAAATGGATTGTATGTACCTTTTTTTTGTCTGCACTTTTTAAACATTTTTAATCCAGTATTGCAATTTTACTATGGGTTATTATGCGAACTAGATCACCATTGCAGCACAGTAAAATATTAATTGATGCATGAAGAAAATTTTTTCTATTTGTTTAAAGGTTTATTGTTTTTTTTTTTTTCAGGCAAGTTTCCCTAATTTTATTAGCAACCGCGATGCTTGCTTTCACTTTTATTGGATTCTGTAAGATATTACTACTTTGACAATCACCAAAAAAATAATTATAACCTATATTATGTTTGCTCTCGTGTGATATCATTTCTTTCCCTTTTTCTTCTAATTGAGAGTGCTCCTATTTTTTTTTTTTTTTGGCAGTGTTTTCTCTCTGTGGGATGCAGTTCATTGTATCTGTGTAAGTTTCTCTCTGCTTGCTCATGGATATCAAAAACTAAGCCAAAATGGGGTCTATATACCCATCGATTGTCACTTATTAGATGTTTCTGCTAGAAAACTTTGAATATAATCTATGTATCCACCAAAACATCATGACTTCTATTATTGTCCACATTCCATAACCGATCTTAAATCAACTGAAAATATGATTACTTACATTAGTCTTTAAGAAGTGAACATATCAAACTTTTACTTACCTCGATACGGTTGTTACAAGAAACAAATCAAGAAAAATAAAAAGAAGGAAAAAGCTTCCAAAACACTCTTCTATCTGATATATGAAGATTAATTCCCTTCTTATCATCAAGAGGAGGGAGGGCAGACAGATTAGTTTGGCAAGATTTATGGGAAATCCTTTTGCTCCTGGTTTTTAGACAAGGGTAAAATTTTCAATTTCATATCTAACCAAGAGACAGTGAAGGTTATGGAATATTTACCATAGAGCTTCAAATTTAAATGGATAAAATATGAAGTTGTGTATGTAGAAATATATAACAAGAAATATAATGCCTAATTCGCCTAGTCTTAGATAAAATTATTTAATAACAAATTAACATAGTTTTTAATATTTGAAAAATATCCAGGCTTATTGTGGTCGGATGGATCCTTGTAACAGTCACGTTCATATTATGTGGAGTTTTCCTTCTCTTCCACAAGTATGTTTTTTTTAATCACTCTTTTAATTTTGCATATGGATATTAAATGTTATCATAACACCAGGATACGGCTACTGAACCATCAGTGTACCTATGGATAGTAGCATGGAAATTTTGGACAGCTCACATTTTTAGGCATGATCAGGATCAATCTGATCTTAAACAATAAAATGGAGCTCTCCTAAGATTTTAAAAACCTTTAATTGTAGCGAGTCCAAATTCTAAGCTCTGGTGGTACACTGGTACATTTGCTCTGAAATACTTAGGGAAATATGTTAATGATTTCATATTGTCATTCCTAATGTAATGATCTAAATCTAAAAGAGCACTGTCCCATTTTTTATCTGTTGCCAATTAAAAAAAGATTCATACAAAAACAGCTGGCATCCAATTGTTGTAAAATAAGTGTGCTAACATTTTTTTTCCTGTCTTCTATTTTTTGGTATGTCAGTGTCCTGACAGATACTTGCGTAGCTATGGATGAGTGGGTGAGCCGCCCACACGCACACACTGCACTAGACGACATCTTACCATGCGTTGATGTTGCTACAGCAAACGAGTCGATGTATAGAAGTCGAGAAGTAACTTATCAGTTGGTGGGCATAGTTAACCAGGTTATCACCAATATCAGCAACCAAAACTTCCCTCCAGCTTTTGGGGCACCTCTATATTACAACCAATCTGGGCCATTGATTCCACCCCTCTGCAATCCATACAATAGCGATATGAGTGACCGCACATGCTTGATCAATGAAGCTACCTTCGACAATTCTTCAATGGTAAATTTGTTGCGTATTTAGTTTATGCATTTCAAATAAAATGAAAGAAGAAATACAGCTTCCTACTTAATTACTAAACTTAATTGCCAATAGATTCTTCTTATTTCCATTTTGGCCTGAAATGATATTTCAAAGTTGGCAAGACTTGTAATCCTTGACAAATACAAATCTGTACCCTCTAGGTGTGGAAAGAGTACGAGTGCCAGACTGCAATTGTAAATGGCAATGAAATATGTACCACGGTGGGACGAATAACTCCATCGCTGTACAGCCAGATGATAGCAGCAACAAGTGTAAGTAAGGGTTTGTACCAGTACGGTCCATTCCTGACCCAACTGGAGGACTGCAGCTTCGTACGTGAAACCTTCGCGACCATTTCAACCAACAACTGCCCAGGACTGGATAAATACACAAGGTGGATCTACATCGGATTGGATTTGGTATCAGTGGCTGTTATGTTGTCACTAATATTTTGGATAATATTTGTGAGAGAGAGGAGGCACAGGAACCACAACAAGGAATTTCTGACTAGGTCGAGCCAGGCACCTCACCCGTTATAAAATAAGGAACCTTGAAGCAATTTTAGCTGTAATTATTTCATGCATATTTCATGTTTAAGAAATCAGTGATGTGTGCAGATGATTTTGCTTGTTCTGCTCCGTTGGGTCTGTGGGTGGTGTTTTTCTCTTTTTTTACTTTTCCCTTTTTCTGTGTCTAATGCTCAAATTATAACTAAAATTTTAGCGAGAAATTTGTAGAAAAATGAAAGAATAAGTTGGAATAGAATTGTGATTGCAAGAACTATATGTGAATGTTTTACAGTAAGTCTTATAAATTAATTCTCGTTTAATAGTGGCAACAGCTAGTATCTCACATTACATGATAATGATATAGTTAACCCAATGAAACAAGTTATTACTCTACCTGATTTTATTGTTTATTTTGTTGTATTATATAAAAACGAGATGCAGCACTTGAAACCCTATAAAAGCATATGCATATGATATCTTATTTATTGACACTAAATGGGCTGAATTTGTTTTAGAACTACTGGGCCTTTACGGATCAAATTTATGCTTTGTTCCTACTTTCTAGAGGCAGCACTTTTTAGTCTGTTCGGCAACAAAGGAAAGGAAAGGAGCATAGAGAGATTTCCCATGCCTCTCATATCCCAAACGAATTGTAGTTTCAAGTATTGTAGATAGACCTGTCAAACGTATATTACGGAAGCGGAAACAGAGATTTCCGTTTTTGTTCCGTTTCAGTAACGGAACGAATTCTTGTTTCGTTTCCGTTCCGTTTCGTCAAACGAAATAGATTTATGTTCCATTAAACGTTCCGTCCTTCATTTTTCTTTGATTTCAACCCATTTCCGTCCATTTCCGTGTTCCGTTTAACGTTCCGTTCATTTTTTTCATTTCCGTTTCCGTTCCGTTTTCAGAAACGAAACTGGTTTTCTCTTTCGTTTAACGTTCCGTTTGGACGGAACGGAACGGAACACGTGGCGAAACGTTAATACTGACAGGCCTAATTGTAGATTTGATGAGCTGATTTTTGGGCAAAATAGGGTTGGTACACGAGTTGTTAATGCGGATTTTTTTTTTTGTAGAATTTGGGGAATATTATTACAAGACACCGACTTGAAGTTGAGAGTTTAGCCTTCCAATAACAAGTTTTCTGTTTTCCTTCTTGACACTATGGTTTTTAGCTGATAGATACTGTAGGTGTTAAAACAAAAAGTGAAACATTATAATTTTGCACATATATTGAAAATGTTCACAGAAGTTGGGGAATTGAATTTGCTGGACTCATATGTGCTAGTATCAACATTGGAACCTCAAGAGTCAAGATCAAAAATCCAAATTGATCCAACCGCCTGATTAGTGATTACAACGAGGCGTATCCTTCAACGGCTCAGATTTGAGAACCTTAGCATCAATATAATTATAATTACTGGTTTGAACTTTGAAATCCAAACCGAATGATTCCTCCTGAGTCCTGCGCGGCATACCGTTAATATGCGAAACCGTTCCATTCCGTCCAAACGGAACATATAATGGAATGAAATTTCATTTCGTTTCGCAAACGGAACGGTAAACGGAATGCATTTCGTAATTCATTTGTGTATTTTACAGTTCAAATATAACCGTTCCGCCACGTTCTATCGAAACAGAACGAATAACGAATCATTTCGGTTCGTACCGTTACTAAAACGGAACGACCCATTCCGTTTCCGTTACCCTCCCCTGGTCCTGAGGAGCCAAGCCAAGTCAAGCCGTGTCACACCCACACCTCAGTGGCAGCCACGTTGAAATGAAATACTCGTTTGTTAAGCTCTCTTCTGTTTTGTTTATATTTTATTATTTTATCTGATTATTAAACTTTGTGTGAGGTTCATTGAATCTTGGATTGATTGATTCTTGTTGCTTGGTATTGGACAGATAGATAGATGGATAGATAGAAACTTCTCTTGTGGTCGACATTTGAACTACCAATCTAACCTTAGCTGGCCTCCGATCACAGCCACGTGGCACAGCTAGACCGATCGATCTGCACAGCTTGGATTTTCCAGCACAGTATTACTACCGTTTCGACACGCGAACAGTTAAATTAAATTAAATATATATCCAACGGTCAGGACCTGACACGTGGGCTCCACTCCCGAGACGGAGTCAATTAAAAGTCCGGTTCAAACTTCAAACTTGCTGTTCACAGTTCACATCACGCGGATACATTGAAAAAACCAGATCCGACAGCGACCTTGCACCCATTGCATTTCATTTATTGCCCGAATCCATTTCAATTTCAATTTCATTCCAGAAACCCAACTGCTTTCCTCTTCCCTGGGACCCACTTTACCATTTTTTCGGTGATAGAACACCTCACCTCACCTCACCTCACCTCACCACTCCATATTGATATTTGCCTTTTGTTTTTGTTATTTAAAGTCCAAATTCAAAGTCCATGTTCAAAATTCAATGGTTCAATAGTGAATAGTCTCAGATTCGAGAACATTACCAGCCTCCATTGTTTTCTTCCTTCCATATCTTTCATTTTTTTAGTTTGATACTTGTTCAACTTGAGTGTTCTTCATTATATTTAATTTTTATTTAAGTTGCAAATTTCCATTGTTCAAATTTTATATATTAGTCCGAATCCAAACAAACTGAGTCCATGTCAAATGACCTTAGTATACTTTCCTCCAACGGCACGCAACCTGCATTTCATAAGCAACTATACAAAAACAATGAGACAAATAAATATAAATATTCTTAGTAATAAATAATAAATGTAAGTATAAATAATAGAAATAAATAATAAATAAACAAAAAAAAATACACACGGATTACCTCAAAAATGAACGAAACGAGCACCATCCATCACGGAGAGGACGGAACGCAAATATAACGAAACTGTACAAAAAAAAAAAAAAAAACACAATACACAAAATCAGTGCAGTTAAATTAAAATAAATTAATTAATTCACTTTAGTTAATTTAATTAATAATTAATGAGGGATGTTAATTAGTTATAGACATTTTAGTAAATTTCATTCAATTTGTGTTTAATTTCAAATTTGAGTTTAGAAATTTGTCCATCATATTCATAGCTATGTATGTCCAAGTCGCAAGTTCTGAACGCCGATTCATCTTCGTTCAAAAATTCATGAAGAAGAAGAAGCCATCCATCATCATTCATCAACGAATGAACGGCTGTCACAAAATTCTATGTACAAATCCAGCCTACCACCTTCCCTTCTTTCGTACAAAAAAAAAAAGAAAAAGAAAAAGAAAACAAAAAGTTTCTCTATTTCTTCACACAGATCCCGCCGTCGCACTCTCTCTTTTTTTTTCTTTTTTTTTTTTACCTTTTTACCCTTCCTTTTTTACCAATTTATTTATTTGGACATGAGGGAGAGGCGACTGGGCCTGGGCTGGAAATCTCCTCTCCGGCGCTGCTGGTGCGACGACGGCCTGATCAGCGCCGCCAGCGCCCGCTTCACCAGATCTCCTTCCACCGTCGAGATCCTGATCAGCGAGTTCGTCATGGCCGATCGCCGCGCGTTCAGTCGGCTGGAGGATCCGCTGTGGCGGTGGCGGCTGCTGCTGCTGCTGCTGCTGCTGTTGCTGTACTGACCTTTGTGTAGACTGCACCTGAAGGACCCCGGATGTGTCGTAGGCGAGCACATACATGTTTTCCGAGCGGGTCTCACGGCTGCCACGTTGCGACTCGGCGAGATCGGACGGTGCGAGAACGGCAGACTGAATTTCACCGACTGAGCCGGTTGGCTGCCCGACGAGAAGTTGACACGTGTCGGCGACGCGGATCTGGTCAGGAACGACTGAGAGGACGTCGGCGCGAAGGAGGAGGAGAGAGACGGCGACGTGGCGGCGAATGCCGACATACGGCCGCTGCCTCCGCCGCCGAATCGGCCGGACGGAGAGATTGACCGGCTGAACTGGTTGGTGACCGGAAGAACCGGTCCGCTGGATCGCTTTGAACTTGCTCTCATATTTTATTTTGTTTTTTTTTGGATTCAATTTGGAGGGACCGAAACGCAAATGGAAGAAAGTTGAGGGGAGAAAAGGAGAAAATCAGAGGTCCTTGAGTGGCTATTTTGCCAAACAGAGCTTGGGTCATGGGGAAGTATTTATAGCTGGGGAAGCCCGATTAGGGTTGGGGGCATGCCTCGTAAATTCGACAAGTTCCGAGGGCAGAAAGTCAGCGGGTGCGATGAGTTTGTTTAACCTAACAAGTAACCATGGTTGGACGGGATCTACTCTGCGTCAACACAGCATAGGCTCAGCGGTGGGCACGACTTACATAAAAAATTGGAACCGAACACCTTTCTGTCATCTGCTTGTGGGGTCCATTCATTCGGATGTTTGTGATCCAGGTGTTGGATGCTTGAAACGGTCGTATTGATTGTATTGTTTGGTACACCAAGAGCCCTGCCTTTTGAATATCATGATTGCGATATGCATATGCCCAGTGTGATATATAACTTTGTCATTAATTGGAAGTATTCAAGTTCGGCTGTGCACCGAGTGTAGCCGATTAAAAAAAGGCGTAAGATGGGGGTCCACGGAGAGGCAGACACGCAATTTTATGCCTTTCAATTTGAAAATTGAGCAATATGTTTTGCAAGTCAAGTTTCAGTTCAAGTCTCCATCGAGCTCCTTTTTGTTTTGCTTGGGTCTAGCACAGGCGCTTAGTTGGTTATCTTTGTTTTGTAGTTTACCAAACTTTTAATTTTAGCTGTTTCCGTAACTGTCTTTTGTAACTTTAAATGAACCATGTTAATGGTCGCCTTTCGTTATGTTTTAGCTCTGGATGTTAGTGGAACGGGTGTAAATTTCAGGGCTGGTGGAGATGGTTATGTACAAATGATCAAACTGATGTACTATCTGATCATGTTTAATTAAAAGGCCTACGGGCTTCTTTCAAAAAAAAAAAAAAAAAAAATATGTTTTGCAAGTCAAGTTTTTATGCTTGCGTAAGAAGATAACTTTTATTAATATTTCTTGTACCTTTCTTTGTTTCTGTGTTTCATCATATCATATTTTAAATAAATATAAATAGCTGTTGGTGACTTGGTGTCTAGAAGAAAATAATGAAAAAGTACCGGGGTATTATTACTTTCTTGCGTGTTTTTTTTTCTTTTAAAAAAATCATCCTTCTTTCTTACCGCGGTGAAATTAATGAAGGTTCTAGACACATCTGATCTTTACCAAGGTAATTAGTTAGAGTATCTTTTCAATTTGGAAATAAATCTTTTTCACACTTGAAAAATAAATAAATGCTCTTTCTATTTGAAAACTTCGGTACAAAGTTAGGAAAGGGAAAACCGGCGCCAAGACAAATTCTTGGAGGGGACGAAAATTGAAGCTGGATATTTTTGTGGCATGCAAAATGTAGTACTTCATGTATTATGGTTCTGACAAATTATGCATCAATTGTATTAGTGAGTGTTTATATAATTATTATATGTAATATCCGAACCGTATCCGTATCCGAACATATCCGTATTCGTATCCGTATCCGCCAAAAAAATATGGATGCGGATATGGTTTTGAGTTTTTTGACACTATCCGATCCGTATCCGTATCCGACATGGATATTATCCGTATCCGATAGATATTAATCCGTTTATCCGTATCCGATAGATATTAATCCGTTTATCCGTATCTTTAACGGCATAAAATGATTAATATAATTACTTATCTACATTAGAGAATACTTTTAATTAGATAATACTTAATTTTTATTAGATAAATTCTCTTACGATAATATTTTCATTTGGACTAGTAACATAAAATTATTTTTATTTTCTATTATTGAGACGATTATATATGATAACAACACTAAAATTAATTTTTTCTCTAATCATGATGATTACATATGATTAATATACTATTTTAATGTATGATGATATTTAAGGTAACATGATATAATTTGACACTGACTAGTTAACTATACTGTTGGAATTCAAAATGTGGAAAGACTGAATTTATTGATCAATCCTATTAGATTTGTACTTATGTGGTGCTTGTAATTTTAGAAGGTTTCTTATTTGCTTTCACTTTTAGTCTTTTATTTATGTGTTGAAAGTTGGAACCCAACAAATAAATTTGCTTACTTTGATTTTAAAGAAGTTCATTTCTAAAGTTGTACAGTGTGATCGAAGGCAATATTATTAAAATTAACTTTCATATACTTTAAAGAAATGCTCATCTGGCTCAAACTATGAAAAATAATAGATATTCATTCGCATGCACTACTACTAATCTTGACGAAGTACTAATATAGACACTGAGTATATTGAATAACATTATATTTACAGAAACTGCTATTGTAAATAAATAAAAAAGATTAAAATGCTATCCGTATCCGACAAAATATATTCGTATTCGACTCCGTATTCGAAAATATCCGAACCGTATCCGTATCCGTTTAACATCCGAACCGTATCCGTATCCGAACGCATCCGTATTCGTATCCGTATCCGAAAAAAAATATGGATGCGGATATGGGAAGACCAACATCCGCTCCGTATCCGATCCGTTTTCATCCCTACTCACAAGTCACAATATATAGGCATGCAGCAAGGAGAGCAAATTCAATTGAGATATGTTAAATCTACTTTTCGTTCCTAACATTTTGCAAATTCAACTTGTTGGACCACTTGATGAGTGGACCTTACCACCAATTGCTTATCCCAATTTTTACAAAGCTAAGCACTATGCATTACTTTACTTGCTTGCGCATTTAACAACTTCTAGTGCTTCAGCACCTAAAAACTTCTCAAATAATTATTCAAAACTTAAAGAGATTCCCTCACCTTTTACTTACCAGATTTTGTTCATACGTAACGTTGCAATAATTGAGTAAATACACGGGAATGAATTTTCTGAACAAATTTGAAGACTTCCGGGCGGTGAAGAAACTTATGTCGTGAAATTTTCTGTCTTGGAATTTGATAGAAACAAGAATAAGGAACAAGGAATAAAGTTTAGTCTATAATCAAACATGACATAAATTAAAAGATAAAAGCTATTCATATTTTGTTTCTTATTTCTATGAAAATATAGTATAAAGAATAAGATATAAACTTTTTTATATCATATTTCTCATTTTGTATTTCTTATTCTTGCGAAACCGAACGCACTCCAAATTCATTGAAATTGCCAAGTTTTGACCCAGTAAATTTGGACTAGGTCAGCTACTTTAGGTCAACTGGACAAATTGATGGATATTATAATAGCAGTTACAATAAGTTAATAACCTAATGCGTATGCCGATTTATAAATGGAAACTCTTGCCGAATTTTTTAATATTAATAAATATTATAATTAAATAATTTTTTTAGTAAATCAAGAAAATATTTAATATTTTAGTAAATTCGGGCCGCCAAGGCTAGGAATCGCCATTGGTAATGGTGATTCTTGCCTGACAAGAGTCGCCATTACCATTGGCGATGCCTATCCTATTTAAAGCCCAGCGCTGGTCCCTCCCTCCTCACTCCTACTCACTCCTCTCCTCCTCTCTTCACGGAAAAAAACTCTAAAAAATTCAACCCCCCCCCCCCCCCAAAAAAAAAACGAAACGAAAACGGACAAAAAAAACCCAAAAAAACTTGGCGACGTACAAAAGTCTCAATACATTGCGATGCACCATAAAATTTCTGTGTGTGTATGTATAATGGCTAATGTGCAATTGATTTTCTAAATCGACTCATTTTTCGAGATTAAAAATTCAAATTGTCAATCCAAATCGTTCAAGTTGATTACCATATTGAAATATCTTTGGAGACCAATTTTTCATTTTTCGAATCTTTTTACCATTTATTATGATATTTTCAAAAAAAATTTAAGTTTTAACAATTTATATTGCATTTATAGACTGGATATGCTCCTTGTTAGAAGGTGGATACACCTTGGTTCGGTGTCTTTGTAAAGAGTAGAGATGCGAGGTCTACGGATAGTTGTTCGAAAAATGATCGCGATCTATAAGTCATGATCTCAAAGTATGGCTGTCATACTTCTAAAATTAATCCATCATGATTTCATATTACAAAATTCCAAAAAAAAAAAAAAAAAATGAGGCGCAGCTTAATTTATTTTCAATTTTTTATAACATATATAATATTTATCTCGTGTGGAGTAAAAAAGATTAATCATATCTTCAGTCCGGTAACGCGCGGTAATATATTTCAGAGTTTCTGTACGAAAATTGGTTAAGAATACGATAAACATTTAGTGAATTTTGTGATAATCGAGTATGAATGACAGAAATGCACCTCAAAACACATGGCATGATTGACTCCTAATAATTTACAAGAAATTTTGTTTTCAATAAGTTTTTTTTTTTTAGACATTTACAGTGCCTGTTTTCAATAAGTTGTCATTAAAATATTCAACTGCACACCTTGAATTTAATTTATTATTCATTTGGCAAGTGGGCTGAAGCCTATCTTCAAAATAAATTAACTACAACCTTTGTTGAACGTTAAAATGTAGACTGGACATGAGAAGGCCCACTATGATGAGAATTCAGAATTTGTCCATGGACTTCCCCTACCTCCTCGGAGGATTAAAAAAAGTGCTCCCAGTTTGAGTTAGAGTAATGCTTAGGAGTTTAAACTATTAGTAGGTTTAAACTAAAATCAAACTTGAGTTAAACTAACATAGAATGTAAATATTTTAAGCCCAAAAGGAACCCACTCTTAAATTGTTTTATATATGGGTTTTCAAGCCTAGTTACATTTGAAGGAGATGAAATAAGTATTTATTCGAAGGTTTTCTCTTGATGATAGATAGTTATTACTATGAGCAATGCAAATTAATAAAGCAACTCGAAAAAATAATCGTTAAGAGTTTGAACAATCAGTACGTCCAAAACCGGAGCTGATATGGGACATCCTAGAAAAATGACATCCCAGACATCCCACGCGCGAGGTTGGCCCAAATCTGACCCAAAAAGAAGTGCGCTGTGATTTCGGCAGGATTTCGACATGTTACACACTGACGTCACTTAAAAACTGGGAGTACTTAAATTAGTGTAAAGGAATATATAAATGTATTTTCTAATAAAATTAAAAAATTTAATACATTATTAATAAATCAAATTCTGCCATTTGGAGCTATCAGATGGAAATACAAGAGAGTATATAATTGTATACAAATGATTTAATTATTCTCGATAATGCAGTAGTTATTTTTCCAACATTTAGTATTCAAAAAGTGCTGAAAAAATTATTAGGTGATAAATATTTTAACTAAGAATCGAAAATATTAAGGAAGTAAATACTTCTCCGTAAGGGAGTATAAACTTCTACATATGGAATACAAAATTAGCATTTAACAAACACGCAAAAAATTGTACAAATAAGAATTCAATATAATAAGAATTGAAAATATTAAGGAAGTATATACTTCTTCTTAAAGGAGTACATACTTTTCCATACGGGAGTATATATTTTTTCGTAAAAAGGTTCAAATAAGCATTCAACATAAGAATTTCAAATAAGAATAATCAGATAAGAATTGAAAATATTAAGGAAGTAAATACTTCTCCGTAAGGGAGTATATACTTCTACATATGGAATACAAAATTAGCATTTAACAAACAGACAAAAAATTGTACAAATAAGAATTCAATATAATAAGGGAGTATATAATTCTTAAAAAGGGATTATAAACTTCTTCATAAGGGGTTCAAATAAGCATCCAATATTAAAATTCCATCCAACCTTGTTCAAATAAGATACCAACATTACTATTCACTAAACAAAATTTACTAAACGAAAAACCAACAGCAGCACCAAGTTTCAATCTTCTCACTCAAGGTCAAGGAGAACATATTCACTCGTATTTCTGAATCTAGGCTCCACTCCATTTATAGGGTCTATTAACAGTCGGTAAGCAACCACACGCTTATCATCAATAACATCAATCTGCAAAATATAGAATTGTCCAATTTTAGAATATATACTCCTTAATAAATGTATTCAACACCTAATATTTAACAGTACAATAAATAAAATATATACCTAATTCAATATATTTTATATTTTACTCCCTTATTGTATAGTACTTACAGTACCAAATACAAAGTTACAAAAACTATATACACAGATAACTAATACATATTCTTCTTTATTATATACTTCATTTCCCAATATATTTACTCTCTTATGGTACAGTAATTACACTTCTAACTAACGGGTAAAAAAATAATAAAAACATACAATGAGGACCCAGTTGATAGATTATATAATTAAATAATCCCCTATATACAAATAAATGAATACATATGAAAAACTGAGTGAATGATATGCTACAACTAAATGCTATACATCAGAATAGACATTTAAATACACCCTTATATATAAATAAATGCTCCCTTATATATAAATAAAAGATCAAAATTAACCTGACAATGCCATATCAACTAAAGAATGCAATACACCTGCAAGATAAATAAAAAAATCAGTTTTTATAAGTACTCCCTCTAGCTTATTTATTTACTCCCTCAGGATTATTTATTTACTTCTCAGTAAATGACATCAAAGCAATCAGTGTTATGTATGTAAACAATTATCTTAGATAGATACACCCATAGATATAATTAATTACTCCCTGACACAATATATGTACTTCCTTGTACAATATATTTACTCTCTTACACAATATATCCACAAAAGAAGCAATATATTTACTCTCTGGTAAAATAACACATCATCTCATCCCTTAGATTAAGGACCTACATGACTAAAAACCTAGCAAGCATCCAAAGCTAGATAACTACACGACGCATATCTAATCGTAAAGCTACGAAGATCTATAATTACCTTCTCAATCAATCAACATCAGCAATCAAAAGAAAAGAAGAGAGAATGAAACAATACCTTGATGTAGACATTCTCAGCTGCCTTCTCTTCGTTGAGCACCTTGCCTCCAGACGATAAGAATCGCCTCGACACATGTCTCATGCCCACTCGTCCCGCCATTTCTCAGTTCAATCAAGCTTTTCGAAATTGCGAAGTCTAGAAACTCACCGCTGACCTGCGCACGTTTTCGGAGGAGAGATTGGGGATCTCGCTGTCTTTGGAGGTTGAAGAGGATGTCCGGGGATGTCAAGAGGAGAGAGATTAGATATGAAACGAGAGAGAAAAATTAAGACAGGTTTGATCTGAACAAGAGAGATTTGAGCGAGAGATCACGTGCAACACACGTGAATATGGAGAGGATACTGGATTGGGTGGGCTGGGCCTTGGTGCGTGAGGATGGCAGAATTTAAGGATGGTATATAGGAAATCCGGTCCAAAACTCCTTAATTAATTTAAGATGAGAACCAATTTTCAGCCCAAAAAAGCCCACTCCTAAACTGTTGTATTTGTACGTGTGGTAATTGGGCTTTCCTTATATTCTTCGCTCAACGATTATTTCAAGCTTGTTGGCATTTCAGGGAAGGGAAATATTTAATCGGGGGTTTTCCACTTTTTGGTTTTTATTTTGGGGAAGGGAGGTTTTTCATATAATTTAGTTAATGTACATGGATAAACTCTTTCAAAAGAAAAATAATAAAAATAAAATAAAATAAAAAGATGTACATAGATAACAACAAGTCAAAAAATGACCTACACTTAGAATAGATAATGTCTGATTAGATATTCTTTACTTCTTTACATAGTTGAATTGAAGCTATTGTTATTCTTCTTAGAATTCCAAAACTTGTTCAAATTCTCATAATATATTCAAATTTTATTTTCCAAAATGACACACGCGCACGCATACACATTGCAGAAACCTTTAAAAGTTTCAACTGAACTAGTCCAAAACAAAATACTTGACATATTCAAATTTCAAAGCTTATCACATATATAGAGAACACTCTGAATTCATTTCTAATGCAACAAATAATAGTTCCTGCTGTATATATATGTAACACCTCGCTCGACGTCGCCTACAATAAGTCATCGTGGTTGGGCTTAGGAGACGTGAGCAGCGCGGTGTACAGCCTGAGTTGCTCCTCCTCCATGGAGGAGCACCTCGAGAGGGGCCGCCTTGGCCGAATGAAGGACAAAGATGTCAGGGTCTTCCTATGCTTGTACCTCCGCCATGTCAGCTGGATTGCCACGGCAGCCCATGTACGCCATCCGGGGGAGTAGTACCTTGCACTCCGCTTGACCTTCTCGTTCAAGAAAGTGTACCTGAAATGCTGTGTCACATACTTCACATCACCTGCTTCGAGGCCAAATGCCTCTGTGCTTTCGAGGGCTGTCAGAGTACATGAAGATGGAGGCAGCCTTTCGATGAAGGGCCGGCGGAGGCACCATGACAACAGTTCGTCTCCGGTGAAGTTTCCTGTGATTGATGGTATGCAAATTCGTACATGTTTTCGAGCTAAGGATATTTATAATTTATGTAAACTATGACTTATTAATCATTATGTATTATGATTACATATGGGTAACATTCTGTCAATGGAAAATTGAAGTGATTTTGAATTACCTGGGCCAAGCATGCAACAGCTCTTGACCCCGTTGCGGAGTATTTGGCTGCTTTGCATATGGCCTCTTACTATGAAGAGCATCTTCTGCACCGGATCTCCTTCCCTTATGATCTGATGGTCAAGAACACACGTAAGTGCTGAAGTTTAATTGTTCTGTACTTCTGTGATTACATTTGACAAAAACTTTCCATGGTAATTAATATGAAATAAATTATAGTTGAGTGAAAGGTCGCAGGTTCGAAACCCGGCTGGAGGGTCTTTCATAGACATTTAATTTAAAAATAAGTTGGGTAGCTTAGACCTCCAATTTACCTTAAAAAAAAAATGAAATAAATTATAGTGAAGCGGCTCACCACTTCTCCTTTGGGGAAGATGAGAGACTTCACCCTGTCACAGATGTTCTCCAGTACTAATTCATCCATGTGCTGGAACAAAGGCACCTGCATAGTGTATTTATATATTAGAGGTTTGGGAAGAATATTGAGGGTCTTCAATAGAAAATTAGAAATCATCCTTTAAATAGGCTAATAATAGTCTACAAACCTTTCAATTTCTTTTGCACAAAATTAAATTTTGTACATACCACCGACTGAACAAAATAAACAATTATGCAGCAGTGTATTATTTGGAATGAATTTGTTAGCGATTAAAACCTCAATTATGACATAAATCCTTAAGAAACCTTCCACAAAAGAAAATTAGAAGGTTGCCAATCTCCAGCATAGTGGAAGATCTGTTGACACAGCTATTAATGACAGCGGTACAATACCGATACCAAACTTGAAAAATGGAATCAGTATCTAACACATCTACCTATTTACAATTGACTAAAATGAGGCGGTCTACAAGAGAATGAAATCAGTTACCTGTCGAACAAGGTCAAGGCAGAGATGGTACTTGATATCGCGCCTCAAGCCTTCTGGAAGGTTCTGTACCATCTCACACTCATCAACTCCTCGTGTGGCGGCCCATCTGTGACGCTCATATTGCCTGACCCTCTGCTTGAAGCTTTGCGGTAGCTGCTTCCGCTTCATCCACCACTCCACATTTCTCATTCTAAGATGCATTGCTTGCTTCTTTGATGTAGTTGCATGCAAGAACACCTACATGCCCAATAGAGATTAAAAGACCCATCTGCCATTACTCTGTAATATAGCAATATTTTTGACATGCTGGTATAATCAACAATTTCAAAATATTGTGCACCATTGCTCTCTGTTTTAAGAAATTCAACTGATAGGAATTTAATTTGATAGATGTTTATGAAAAAATATTATGATTTATTAAACTCATTTATATCAAACCAAGCTAGATTTCTTAATAAATAATCTGGCGGAACAGAATCTGTAATTTATGGCTTGTAATTTTGATCTTCAAGTTACCAATAGTGGTAATAAAGATTAATATGAATCTTCACTTGTCCTTTATAATAATTATGACGTCCTTTTTGTTATCTAGTTCACATATAACATCATATACTGGCAACTGTTATTTGCATAGATCTCCATCGAGAAACCAAATTGCTTCATAATAAAATCTAAGAAAATTAACCTTGATATTACCAATAAACATGGTAACGAGAATTAGGCCGCCTGTGATGGTGATGATATTGAATACAATCTCAAGCCATTCTGTTGTGCTCTCCAGATTCCCAAAAGTACTGTCAAACAACTCAAATTAAGTTTATTGTGGTAAGGAAAATTAAATTGACTAATACCCAAATTCAATTTTATTCATATATGGTAACTAAATTGGTTAGATATAACTATGAATCTTATAGATCATACAGTTTTGTAAAAATGATTTCAGAAATATTTTTGTCCAAAAATAAAATAAAATTATATACCATACAACACAGTCCCAATGTAAGTTACCCTCTTTAATTAACTCGTATTTTGATCTTGTAAAAATTAGCTAGGATCTGATATAATCTTTATGAACAGTCTCATTATTACCTTAATGTCATGAGTCCCCAAAATATAGGGAGCAAGATCTTCTCTATTCGGTTAGGATTTGTAACAAGGCCAACTGTCCACTTGTATGCGCCATATTGGAAATTATCACTGCTACTTAAACATATATTCCTTGCTTGCATGTTATGAGCCCAATCCAATCTGCCTCCATCTAGCATTATTGGTGATGTGCCATAGTATATTGGATCCACACAAGCTAGTGTCTTGGGCCCACATGTCTGTGATTGGTAGCATTGTAATTTGAGGCATTTAGTTGCTCTTTGGACACCGAGCAAGAACCAACATGCCCCCACAGCCTACAGAAATCATCAACCAGTAAGAAATCTAATGCCGAAACATTTCCTATATAGTATATAGTATACAGAATAATTTGAAAGAAACTTTGAAAAGTTTCAAGAAGAAAGGTACTGAATACTGACATGAGCAGCAACGAAGTATGCCATGAGATTAAGAGCTATACCCCACCAAATTGTGCCAGAAATTTGCATGCGACGCAGTAAACAAACAGCGTGATATATTTTCGGGAGGTACTCGAATATAAATGTTATCAAAATCAGATTCATAACTGCAGTTGTCGCTCCTCCACGTATCAGTGCTGGCGCTCCCACCCACATTACAGTCTACAAATGTGTCCACAATTTTATTGTGAGTTTTTCTTACATTTTGTTTTTGCATATCTACAATATAATATTTCCTTTGAGAAAGGGAAATGGCACAATATATAGTAAAAGTATCTCAACAGTACATACACATTTTGATGAATAAATTGCAAGCTAATTCAGGTTTATCTGAATAAAATACTGAAATATGTTATGTTCAAAATAGTTCTAATTGAAATACGTCCTCTCATGCATTGTCTTTGACTAAATATTTGTGCTTTATTTTCGGAAAACAGACATAGACAGGACAATATTTCGATTTCAATTTCAGTAGGGACCACGATTAATAACACTTCCGTATTAAATTTTGTTTGTGGCACAACAGTAGCAGCATAGGGAGCCACGTAGGCATACACGTGTCTAGGTACAAGCCAGAGACCCACACAATTGGAAGCAAACAAACAAGGACAGGTAGTGGTAGGTACATTATCTTATCCGTATTTATTTTCTCAGTACATTTTTATGTCTGGTTGTTCTATCAACCTTTTTGAGTGCCGGATCAACATTGTGCCCATAACCATAAGAGATATATTCTGTTAGTTTGATTGTTTCTTTCTATGTGATATGGCATAATGATATATCATAGATAAATAAGCTCATATATCGTCAGCGATTTATTCTTTGCAACTCTTGGTAGTCTCTACCAAGTTTGTTAATATATATATATATATATGTATTCTTTTGCAACGAGATTGGTTGGTCAAATTCATTTATTATTGAATACAAATTGTCACAGTAATCGCATGAGAAAGAGCTAAAAATTTATGAATAGGTCAATTCATTTTTTTTTTTTTTCTATTATTGAATTGAAGTTGGTTCAGTTGTATTACTTCTTTCCTCCTACAAATGATCCAAATTAAACTCAAGGGTCCATTGCTTGTTCAATCAAATGTAGCTGAATAAATGCGTGGCCATAACGTGTAACCGCTAGTCAATAAATTGTTGATTTAAATAAATATTGTTATGACCACATTAAATTAGTAAGAACTAAGAAAAGTCATTAAGATCAAAAGATAAGCGAGACTCAGGTAAGAATTTTAGCCCAACAACCCGGAAAAAGAAAAAAAAAACTATTTTCCTTTTGGTCTTAAAAATATATAAAAGTTCCAACCATTAAAAAGAATGAAACTTTGTACCAAAAACTGGAAAAAGAAAATTAATTATTGTTCTTTGCATTACCAGTAAATTTAAATTCCAGAAACAAGTGTATCTGAAAGGGTTTATTTTCTTGAAACGCATTGTCATTGCCATGCAAATGAAAGGCATACAATAAACTATGCATGTTCCATATAAAGCTGATAAGAAGTATGCAGAGTTAAAGAAAGAACAAGATAATAAAAGGATCTAATTAAGTTTTTTTTGAGGGTCAGGATCTAATTAAGTTAAAACTGAAAATCATTTAAACAAGTGAATACGTAAATTCTAACCTGAAGGACTGGAAATATTAAAAAGAGATCCAATATGAAACCATTCTTAGACCTCACATACAAACTCTTCAAAAGCCCTTTCTCACACTTCTCCTCTCCACTCTCTTTCTCCTCCTCAAAGCCGCCACATGCCGTCCTTAGCTGCACCCATATGTTGCACACATGCATGCAATCCACCATGCACCGGAGCGCTGTGACCGCGATGGTGAACCACCCGTCTAGGAACAAACACATCATGGGCCCACTGATAGACAATGCGTAGAGAAACAGTGGGTCGACGAGCAAACCCGCTGCGCAGGCCAGGAGATACACACGGCTCCACTCCCGGGCCCACCTGGTAGTGGTAGGAGAAGTAAACCATCTCTTGTGGTTCTCCTCTTTTGGCTCATCAAAGAGGGATGGGGGTACCTCACTTGACATGGTGAAACGATCAAGAAAAAAGCATGGTATTATTGAAGGGGATATTTTTGGTTCTACGTATTGGTCTTTAATTCAAATCCCCACCTACAGAGGTATTTATGTAATAGACCCCTGAAAATGTAGCAATTTAAGGTGGGACTCGTATCCTCTGGATGGCCATCCAGTGGATGTTTTTTGATACGAGCCGTCTGATTTAATCTCAACGGTTAGATTTTTTCAGGCCTATCAATTCTGGTATTATGCACGGGGCATCCATATCCGTTGAGATTAAATCGGACGGCTGAGATCGAAAACCATCAACTGGATGACCATCCAGAGGATGCGAAGTCATTTAAGGTGGTCCCCACTTCTCATATCAATCGGGTTTTTAATGATGATAGGTGCACTAAACATAATGCAATTATAAGCGATAACCGATACTGTCAGTGATACAATATATCAAGTGGAGAAACAATTCCTCAATTACACTTTCAGCATCTTTCTTCCCTTTTAATTGTGATAATGGGAATATCTATTGTGAACCATAATGCATAGAGGGCTTCGTGCACTATGACCGTTTTACTATTAATCAATGTAAATTGACAAATCTAAATTAACCAATCCAATCTATATATTGAAATCTCATAGCAAATAAAATTTTATAATTTTTGAAATTTTTTTACTATTTTTTTTTTCGAATTTTTTTAAACTTGTCATTTTTGGAATATTCTTACTTTAATTTATAGCAAAAATGACAAGTTTTAAAAAATTCGAAAAAATAGTAAAAAAATTTTAAAAATTATAAAATTTTGTTTGCTATGAGATTTCAATATATATATTGGATTGGTTAATTTAAATTTGTCAATTTGCAAAATCACCGATCAAACGGTCATGGTGCACGGAGCCCTCTAATTATAAGTTTTTTCCATAAAAAAAAGGTGCATGGATGATAAAATATATATATAATTATGCTGCATAATGAAACTGATAAATATTGCAGCCTTCATTCGCAAAGTGAATTAATAAGCAACCGAAGTCGTGTAATGAAAGAGGGCTGACCTTTGAAAGGACGGACATCCTAAATTAAGCTTATTTAATTTATTACTGTTCAATGCTTAATCCAGCTGGCCTTTACCATTCACACTCTCCACAGACTTGAAGGAATTCGTAAAGAGGAATATAATTGAAATGAGGCGCAAGGAAAGGCTTTTTATCTTAATGTTGATTATCAATTTATCATATACTTAATTTGTACCCTTAACATTGAGTATACTATGCAAATGTTTACATTGGTATTTAACATATACAGTAAACTCTAATTGAGGATCTAACCATATTATTTTATATTTGGATGAGTAAGAAACAGTTGTTAATTCGGATTACTGATTAATTTTCAGCACGATTCAACTGGGTTTCCAAACGTGAAATAGCAATCTAATTAAATAGCACTATTGCTAATTTTCTACAAAAATTAAAATAACACTCTTCATTCAAACACAGTAAGGATCGGTGCCTGCTAAAAACATTCACCCAGGATATAATCCTCAAAATTTGTTACCAACTAAAGTGTGGTGATTGATTTGTCTTGGAACAAACCAAGGTGTGCCCTTTTGGTATAAAATTCAAATCGGCACTGATAACTGCAATCATGATCTAAGACAATCAAGCAATCAATGCCATAAAAGAAAAGTGTGCGATGTCAAAATAGGAAAGCGTTGCTCCTTCCCTTCCCTCACCCGCGTCGCTCCATCACCCCACGCGACTCCTTCCCTTCCCTTCCCTCTTCCCACATCGCCCCTCTTCTGTCACCCATGTTGCTCCTCTTCCGTCATCCACTCCTTCCCACGAGAGAAGGAAAGTGTCCCCTCTTTCCTTAGTCCGCCCTCTTCTCTCGTCTTTTCTCCCATGAATCTTCCTTCCGCCTTTTTCTTCCTTGTTTTCGTATTTGACAAATTTTTTTTTCGCAAGATACTCCTTTAAATAGAAATAAATACTCCCTTATGATATATAACTATATTATCTTATTAGATACTCCATTGTGAAAAATAAATACTTTCTTGTTACAATTTAAAAACTCTTTTATAATTCTTAGTTACTCTCTTAAATTAACTATATATTTACACTTATTAGGTACTCTTTTGATACTTATTATGTAGTTCCTTATATTTATTATTTACTCTCTTATAGTTATTTGTTACTCTCTTAAATTAACCACATATTTGCATTTATTAGGTACTCTCTTGATACATATTATTTACTCCCTTATATTTATTATTTACTCACTTGTAGTTATTAGTTGCTACATTTATTTGGTACATACAACATTTATTAGTTACTCACTTGTAGTTATTAGTTACTCTCTCATACTCATTATTTACTTCTTTTATAGTCATTAATTACTTCCTAATAAAGGTACACAAAAAATTATTAGTTACTCCCTTATTTTTTATAAATACTTCCTCCTACTATTTTAGTTACTTTCTTAAAGAAAATTATACTATACAATTTCGTTCCAAAATTTTCCTTCAAGTTTTTCATATGTTTTCTCTTCCAAATTGATCAGAATCAATGTAGTTGTTTTGGTAAATCTAATCTTGAAAGCTAGTCTAGTCTTGTGAACCTTAATTCGTCAGATAAAAAAGCATTTTGCAAAAATATATATGACGATTTACATAACAGAGAGAATACTAGTCCCAACCAGATTGGAAGCATATTTTTGCAATTTAAGAGTCATAATTGATAATTGATATGTGTTGAGACAAAAAAAAAAAACATTTTACAAAAAAAAGTAAATTTAAGTTTCAAATATTTTATTTTATTTGTTAAAGTAATTAATGTATCTAAGTTATGCAATCATATAAGTTTAAAATTATTTCTACAATACAAAAAAAAAAATGAAAAATTGTACAAATTTAATTGTAACAAACAGTAAAAATTAATACATCTTGATTTTATAACAAAACAAAAATTGAATAACTGTTTTACGTGAATATATTATTTTGAGAAAAAGAGATTACTGGTTTACATTATTTGTTTGAAAATTTAGATTTAACAAAGTTGTGGTCGACGTAATAGATACAATATCAACATTACGGTAATTAAGTCCTTCCTACTTTTCATTGTACTCTTTGCAAATTTGTGCCTGAATACATGACTTATATTTTCTTCTTGGAAGGAAAACTTAGGTTCAAGCCCTTATCATTTTATGAAATTTAATCACGTGAAGTACTAATTTTAAAGAGGATTTGAGCTTTAATTAACTTCTCATGACTCGTTAGTCACAAGAAAACTATATTTCAAATTTTGAAATTTGAGTTTATTTTTAGATTGGTAATTACTAAAATACCTCCCCTAAAATGTCTGCATTTTTTGCGAATAAAAATAATAATGCATATAGTCAAAGAATAAAGACAATTTCCTGGCAGCTTCCTAGGTGCAGAATCCATATCTCATGTTGCAGATAACCATGTATATGATGTTGCGAATTACCACTACTCAACTTGTACACGCACATCCCCTTCCTGATCTTTTTTGACTACTTGTCAGTGACATGCCACACCAATGATCATTTGTTCCCAAAATAGGAAATCTAACATTCCGGTCTGTTCGTTTGCAAATAAATGAGAGTTTGTTGGGTCGCCATCTTAGGTGAGGCCCAGTGAAATCCATTTTGTTATTTTACCAGATGTAGTATGTCATTATTGTACGCAAGCTGCCCGTACAATTGGCATTTTCTAGCGGATTGATTCCAAATTTCATGATCTTCATCATACTTCGGAAACAACGGGTTTCATTTTATCCGATTTATATTTAAATGGGCTTTTTTGGACTTCAAATTGTCCAGCACAAGTACTTCAGTATGATGCCAGTTAGGGGTACGTTTGGGTAACGATCACGTAAATGACTTGTTTCGTTGATCGTTGCATATTATGTCACGAAATTGTTTTTTATTGCGTGTTGCATTTCGTCTATTGAACGCAAGATAAATTTGTTGCGTTTATCGTTTCGTTCAATTGAATTGTTATAACCGTTCAATAATTTGCAATTTTTTTTTTTTTGATCTGGATACAAGTCTGAAAATAGAAACAAAAGTTTATTAAGCAACAAAAACAAAGCAATTGAACGAAAGTTTAAAACATTCTTACAAGTCTGACCAACAAAGCAAAAGCAGAAAATAGAAACAAACAAATTTTCTAAAAAAAATATATCTTCCTTCCTTGTGCTTGTCAGGTCAAATCTCTTCTTTAGAGTCGCTAATTGTACATCCATCACGCAGATTTTGAAAAATAACGACCATTTACAAACAGTTTAGAAACAGTTTACAAAGAAGTCCATGGCAATAAAACAGTCGTACCAGTAGGCAAACATGCACAGAGGGAAACCGGCTGGTATTAGCACGCTCTGCTGTACTGTCAGATACAATTTCACAGGGGTTCCCCTACCTACTGGCTCTGGTTACCGATTTAAACTAATTGAAGGAAATCAAAACAAAGGTCAACGAGATAAAAATGTTTCAAGATGTGTGTTGGATTTTGGCTCTAGAAGCATTGTAGAGCGGCGGAAACCCTAAATAATAGTAATGCTGTAGAATTCTGCACGAAACAGACGATTGAAACAAAACGAAACACCACAATTTCGTTAACCGTTTTGTTATCTCGACGAAACTGTTGCTATTTGCGTTAATTGTTTCACTCATGAGACGAAATGAAACAACGGTTAAAGGGAGGGAGTTGCGATTGGCGAAAAGAGAGTTGCTTCCGACATATTTTTATTTTTCCTTCAAACCTCATTAACATTGATACGGAATGGAAAATTTAAGGGAGGAATTATAATTGGATTTGGATTTAGTACAAATTTTGTGCTACGATAAAAGAAAAAAAATTATCATCGAATTGGATATAAAGGATTTTAACATCCTCATATCCTGTCTATAAATTTTCTGCGGAACAAAAAAAAAAAAAAAAAAATGATGAGGTTTCTTCTCCCTCGTTCAATCAAAACAGACAGAGTCTCACTTTCTATTGAAATCAATCCTTTTAGTTTTTTCTTCCTTCTTTCCGATGAGCATATATATTTGATTTTACAAAATCAGAGCATTTCCTTTGCGAACCAACTCCACACACCAAATAGATGAAGTAGATCTTCAACCATGGACTATCCATCGGAACCTTCTCTTTTTGCATGGTACCTTACTTTGCCACTTGGTTTCGCAACTCACTTATGGGTGGTACAAGTGCCATCACCTGACTCTTAGGCTATGTTTGGGAAAAAGAAGGGATACGGAATTCACGAACCCACGTGCCTTAAAATAATCTTTTCCTAGTTCGCATCTGCGGAGTTCGCGAGTTCGCCAAAAAGAAGGGATACGGAATAAGGGAGTTTGTTCGCGTCTCGCGCAGTTCGAGACTCGTTTGGTTCGCGCGAACATACGGCGTTCGCGAACAAGTCTGTTAGAGGCGATACCAAACATAGCCTAAATTTCATCAAATGCATTGAACTTTAGCCTTACTCATAAACACATATTATTGGATATTATTAGATTTATTAGATGTAGATATGAACATGTGAGACGTACATTCGTTGACATAGAATAATGCAAAATCTCACTAGTATCTAAATTTTGCTAAATTATATCAATCGCTGCGTAAAAAAAAATTATTTCAAAATGATAAAGACCAACAGTCATTCAAAAAAAAAAAAAAAAAAGTTATATCACAGAAATATCACTGAAGAGAGCTGCTGTAAGAAAGAAATAAGAATTCCTGCATCCGTGCCCCAGAAGACGATATATATAAGTAACATAATATTTTTTGGACAGGTGTTTGACCCTCTGGTCGCTTCTAAATTTGATCATATTCCCTCACATCTATTTTTTTTTTATCGTTTCATAATTTTAATTATTTGTACTATCATTTTTGAAAATCCAAGGCTATCTGGTGTAGTTTGGTTGGTGGATACTCGAAGCGATATTCTAATATTAGGACTACTGGAAAAGTGATATTCTAATATTAGGACTACTGGAAAAGTGATTTTCTAATTGTACCGAACAGATGATACGTATATAAATTATTAAATTTCTAAAGTAAGAGATTTAATATTTGATGCAGTGACTAAGGATAAATGTTCAGTATCCGATTGAAGGATTTCATATGAATAGGATTCTCTAAATTATCTATCTCATGTTCAGCCTCTGTCAGATTTTTTTTTATGCTGCACGTTTGGGCGGGCCTATAGAACTGCCTCGTCATAATGTCTTGCCATAAAATTCAAGAATTCGTTAATATGACATGTCCATGTGCAGGACAAGTAAAAGGCACATCAACATATCAACAAGAGACCTGCCATGCAGCCGTGCTGTGTAAATTTTGATTTTAATTCATAAATATTTTAAATTAGAATACTTGATGTATATCTTTATATAAATATTTTTTTTCCCAAGCTAGATGTTTGGTCTAGTGGTTTCGCTCTATTCTGCCAACCAAGTGGTTCTTGATTCGATTCACGGAGAGAGCATTTATTTTCTATAATTTCTTATAACAAAATCATTGGTTTCAAGCCAACCTTTAAAAAATATATATATTTTTCCCGAAACAAAGTGGTAAGTTTGCTAATTTTAAAAAATGGCGTTTAGTCATCGTCTATATGCTGTATGTTTTAATATAATGATTGGATTAATTTATAAAAATAATTAATTTTTAGACTTTGCATGGATATGGCATGGCGCGCATGCATTACCAGCTTTCGCTTTCAACAGATAACAACTGGATTATACATTATTATTTGACCTCTGCTAATTTATTTTATTTTATATTTTGAAAAGATGCTATTTTATTTTATAGGTGTGAATTTTTCTACATTTATTATATGTTCGAAAAATATTTTTTGAAAAATATAGCTTATGAGTTTTCCTCATTTGATGGTAACTCTTAAGTACGGACGCAACTCAGTTTATACTCGAACAAGATATAGGGTTATTCAGAATATTAGTACAACATGAAGAGTTGTCCATTAATAGAAAAATCAGCTAATAGTATTGTTTCTTAATATTATTTCCCTCATTTAAGATTATTTTAATAATTGTTTTAAGAGGTACCTACAGAAATGAACAAATTTTTTATTTTGGAACAATATTTTGTCAATCTAGTAGGAAAGATGTAAATACATTATTATGCTGAATATATATTCTACGAGTTTCCTATGACACACCCAGACATACACATTTTTCTTTTAATCTCGATTCTATACAATATATTAGATAATTTTTCAAGGCATTCTCGAAACAAAGGAATCTTAATTATGTCGTCACAAACTATCAGTTTATTCAAAAGTTTGACTTATTTTGAAGCAATTTGCAAATAGTTTTGTTATCACAATAATCTACATTTAAACACTTTATACTGTCCAGACTAAGATTCAAATTTTGTTTATTCAAAAAGATTGGGTTATACATGGTAATTACGCATATAAATTACAAATAATGCAATTTCTGAGTATCATTTGAGCATTTCAATCGTTTGTGGATTAATTCTAAATCATTTCATCATAATAATCTATATTTAAACACTTTATATTGTCCAGACTAAGATTCATATCTTATTTATTCAAAAAGAATGGATTATACATGATAATTACGCACATAAAGTGCAAATAATACAGTTCAGAGTATCATTTGAGCATTTCACTCGTTTTTGGATTCATTCTAAGTCATTTCATCACAATAATCTACACTCAAACTCTTTATACTGTCCATACTAAGATTCATATCTTGTTTATTCAAAAAGATTGGATTATACATGGTAATTACGCATATAAAATGCAACTAATGCAATTCTCACTATCATTTGAGCATTTCAATAGTTTCTTGATTCATTCTAAATATTTTCATCACAATAATCTACATTTAAACTCTTCATACTATCCAGACTAAGATTAATATCTTATTTACTAAAAAAGATTGGATTATACATGGTAATTACGCATATAAAGTGCAAATAATGCAGTTCTGAGTATCATTTGAGCATTTCAATCGTTTCTGAATTCATTCTAAGTCATTTCATCACAATAATCTATATTTAAACTCTTTATACTGTCCAGACTAAGATTCATATCTTGTTTGTTCAAAAAGATTGATTATACAAGGAAATTACGCATATAATGTGCAAATAATGCAATTATGAGTATCGTTTGAGCATTTCAATTGTTTCTGGATTCATTCAAAATCATTTCATCACAATAATCTATATTTAATCTCTTTATACTGTCCAGACGAAGATTCATATCTTGTTTATTCAAAAATATTGGATTATACATGGTAATTACGCTTATAAATTGCAAATAATGAAATTCTGAGTATCATTTGAGCATTTCAATCATTTCTGGATTCATTCTAAGTCATTTCATCATAATAATCTATATTTAAACTCTTTATGTTGTCCAGACTAAGATTCATATCTTGTTTATTTAAAAAGATTAATTATACATGGTAATTATGCATATAAAGTGCAAATAAAGCAATTCTGAGTATCATTTGAGCATTTCAATCGTTTCTGGATTCATTATACGTTATTTCATCACAATAATCTACATTTAAACTCCTTATACTATACAGAATAAGATTCATATCTTGTTTATTCGAAAAGATTGATTATACATGGTAATTACGCATATAAAGTGCAAATAATGCAATTCTAAGTATCATTTGAGAATTTCAATCGCTTCTGGATTCATTCTAAGTTATTTCAACACAATAATCTATATTGAAAATCTTTATACCGTCAGACGAAGATTCATATCTTGTTTATTAAGAAAGAATGGATTATACATGGTAATTTCGCATATAAAGTGCAAATAATGCAGTTCTGAGTAACATTTGAGCATTTCAATTGTTTCTAGATTCATTCTAAGTCATTTCATCACAATAACCTACATTTAAACTCTTTATGCTGTCCAGACTAAGATTCATATCTTGTTTATTCAATAAGATTGATTATACATGGTAATCATGCAAATAAAATATAAAAAATGTAGTTCTGAGTATCATTTAAGTATTTCAATTGTTTCTAGATTCATTCTAAGTCTAGAATAATCTACATTTAAACTCTTTATACTGTCTAGAATAAGATTCATATCTTGTTTATATAAAAAGATTTATTATACATGGTAATTACGCATATAAAGTGCAAATAATGCAATTCTGAGTATCATTTGATCATTTCCATTGTTTCAGGATTAATTCTATGTCATTTCATCACAATAATCTACATTTATACTCTTTACTTTATACTTTCCAGACTAAGATTTATATCTTGTTTATTGAAAAATAGTGGATTACACATGGTAATTACGCATATAATGTGCCAATAATGCAATTCTGAGTTTGATTTGAGCATTTAAATCGTTTCTGAATTTATTATAAGTTATTTCATCACAATAACCTACATTTAAACTCTTTATACTGTCGAGACAAAAATTCATATTTTGTTTATTCAAAAAGATTGGGTTATACATGGTAATTACGCATATTAATTGCAAATAATGCAATTTCTGAGTATCATTTGAGCATTTCAATCGTTTGTGGATTCATTATAAATCATTTCAACACAATAATCTACATTTAAACACTTTATATTGTCCGGACTAAGATTCATATCTTTTTTATTCAAAAAGAATGGATTGTACTAGGTAGTTACGCACATAAACTGGAATTAATGCAGTTCTGAGTATCATTTGAGCATTTCACTCATTTGTGGATTCGTTCTATGCCATTTCATCATAATAATCTACATTAAAACTCTTTATACTGTTAAGACTAAGAATCATATCTTGTTTATTGAAAAAGATTGGATTATACATGGACTTACGCATATAAAATGCAAATAATGCAATTCTGAGTATCTTTTCTGCATTTCAATCGTTTCTGGATTCATTCTTAGTCATTTCATCACAATAATCTCTACTACTTATAAACGCACGGACCGTAGAGGTATTACACGCTAGGTCTAGCATGTAAACAGATGTTTCTGCCGTTCGATCGATTTGATCTGTGGTCGGATATTAATCGCCATATGAAATAACAATATATTTTGATTTTCCATCTAATAAAGAAACAATTTAAATAACAAATCTATTTGTATCGTTGCTAGATTAAACAATATATTTTTATTATCTAATATTATTTTGTTTCTTTATTTTCCCACATATGAGGGCATTTTAAGCTAGTCTACATTTAAAGTCTTTATACTGTCCAGTCTGAGATTCATGGTAATTACGCATATAAAGTGCAAATAATACTATTCTGAGTATCATTTGAGCATTTCAATCGTTTCTGGATTCATTCTAAATCATTTCATCATAATTATCTAAATTTAAACTCTTTATACTGTCCAGACTAAGATTAATATCTTGTTTATTCAAAAAGATTGATTATACATGGTAACTACGCATATAAAGAGCAAATAATGCACTTATGAGTACCATTTGAGCATTTCAATCATTTCTGGATTCATTCAAAATTATTTCATCAAAATAATCTACATTTAATCTCTTTATACTATCCAGACAAAGATTCATATCTTGTTTATTAAAAAAATATTAGATTATACATGGTAATTACGCATATAAAGTGCAAATAATGCAGTTCTGAGAATCATTTGTGCATTTCAATCATTTCTAGATTCATTGTAAGTCATTTATTCACAATAATCTACATTTAAATTCTTTATACTGTCCAGACTGAGATTCATATCTTTTTTAGTAGTAAAGTTTGATTATATATGGTTATTACGCATATAAATTGCAAATAATAAGATTTTGAGTATCATTTTAATATTTCAATCGTTTCTGGATTCATTCTAAGTCATTTCATCACAATAATCTATATTTGTACTCTTTATACTATCCAGACTAAGATTCATATCTTGTTTATTCAAAAATACTGGATTATACATGGTAATTACGCATATAATGTGCAAATAATGCAATTCTGAGTATCATTTGAGCATTTCAATCGTTTATGGATTCATTCTAAGTCATTTCATCACAATAATCAACATTTAAACTCTTTATATTGTCTAGACTAAGATTCATATATTTTTTATTCATAAATATTGGATTATACATTGTAATTAAGCATATAAAGTGCAAATAATGCAGTTCTGAGTATCATTTGTGCATTTCAATCGTTTCTGGATTCATTATAAGTCATTTCATCACACTAATCTACATTTAAATTTTTTATACTGTCCAAAATAAGATTCATATCTTGTTTATTCAAAAAGATTAATTATACATGATAATTACGTATATAAAGCGTAAATAATGCAATTCTAAGTATCATTTGAGCATTTTAATCGTTTCTGGATTCATTCTAAGTCGGCTCTACACAATAATCTACATTTAAAGTCTTTATACTGTCCAGACGAAGATTCATATCTTGTTTATTCAAAATAATTGGATTATACATGGTAATTACGCATATAAAGTGCAAATAATGTCATTCTGAATATCATTTGAGCATTTCAATCGTTTCTGGATCGATTCTAAGTCATTTCATCGCAATAATATATATTTAAACTTTTCATATTGTCCCGACTAAGATTCGTAACTTGTTTATTCAAAAAGATTAGATTATACGTTGTAATTACACTTATAAAATGCAAATAATGCAATACTGAGTTTTATTTGAGCATTTCTTTCGTTTCTGGATTCATTCTAAGTAATTCCATCGCAATAATCTACATTTAAACTCTTTTTGCTGTCCGTACTAAGATTCATATCATGTTTATACAAAAAAGATTGGATTGTACATGGTAATTATGCATATGAAGTGCAAATCATGCAGTTCTGAATATAATTTAAACATTTCAATCGTTTCTAGATTCATTGTAAGTCATTTGATCACCATAACCTATATTTAAACTTTTTATACGGTCTAGGATAAATTTCATATCTTGTTTCATCAAAAAGATTGGATTGTAAATGGTAGTTATGCATATAAAGTGCAAATAATGCAATTTTGAGTATGATTTGAGCATTTCAATCATTTCTGGATTCATTCTAAGGCAATTCATCACAATAATCTACATTTAAATTCTTTATAATGTCTAAAAAAAGATTAATATCTTGTTTATTTAAAAAGATTGGATTATACATGGTAATTACACATATAAAGTGCAAATAATGCCATTCTGAATATCATTTGAGCATTTCAATCGTTTCTGGATTTATTCTAAGTCATTTCATTACAATAATCTGTATTTAAACTTTTTATATTGTCCATACTGAGATTCGTAACTTTTTTATTTAAAAAGATTGGATTATATGTGGTAATTACGCATACAAAATGCAAATAATGCAATACTGAGTTTCATTTTAGCATTTCAATCGTTTCAGGTTTCATTCTAACTCATTTCATCGCAATAATCTACATTTAAACTTTTTTTACTGTCCGGACTAAGATTCATATCATGTTTATACAAAAAGATTACATTATACATGGTAATTATGCATATGAAGTGCAAATCATGTAGTTCTGAGTATAATTTGAGTATTTCAATCGTTTCTAGATTCATTGTTAGTCATTTGATCACCATAATCTAGATTTAAACTTTTTATACTGTCTAGACTAAATTTCATATCTTGTTTATTCAAAAAGATTGGATTATAAATGGTAATTATGCATATAAATTGCAAATAATGCAGTTCTGAGTATCATTTGAGCATTTCAATCATTTCTAGATTCATTCTAAGCAAATTAATAGCAATAATCTATTTTTAAACTCTGTATAATGTCTGGAAAAAGATTCATATCTTGTTTCTTCAAAAAGATTGGATTATACATGATAATTACACATATAAAGCGCAAATAATGAAATTCTGAGTATCATTTGAGCATTTCAATCGTTTCTGGATTCATTCTTAGTCATTTCATCACAATAATCTACATTTAAACTTTTTATACTGTCCAAATTAAGATTAATATCATGTTTATTCATAAAGATGAGATTATACATGGTAATTACATATAAAGTGCAAATAATGTAATTCCAAGTATGATTTTAGCATTTCAATCGTTAATGGATTCATTCTAAGTCATTTCATCACAATAATCTATATTTAAAGCCTTTATACTGTCCAGACTAAGATTCATATCTTGTTTATTCAAAAAGATTGTATTATATAAGGTAATTACGCATATAAAGTGCAAATAATGCAATTTCGAGTTTCATTTGGACATTTCAATCATTTCTGGATTCATTCTAAGTCATTCCATCACAATAATCTACATTGAAACTCTATATACTATCAAGACTAATATTCATTTCTTGTTTATTCAAAACGAATGATTCTACATAGTAATTACGCATATAATATTCAAATAATGCAATTCTGAGTATCATTTGAGCATTTCAATCGTTTCTGGGTTCATTCTAAGTCATTTCATCACAATAATCTACATTTATACTATTAATACTGTCCATACTACGATTCATATCTTGTTTATTAAAAAATATTGGATTATACAGGGTAATTATGCATATAATGTGCAAGTAATGCATGCATATAATGTGCAAGTAATGCAATTCTGAGTATCATTAGCATTTCAATCGTTTCTGGATTCATTCTAAGTCATTTCATCACAATAATCTATATTTAAACTCTTTATACAGTCCAGATTAAGATTCATATCTTGTTTAGAAAAAAAGATAGGATTATATATGGTAATTACGCATATAAAATACAAATAATGCAATTTCGAGTATCATTTGAGAATTTCAATAGTTTCTAGATTTATTCTAAGTCATTTCATCGCAATAATCTATATTTAAACTTTTTATAGTGTCCAGACTAAGATTTATATATTGTTTATTAAAAACTATTGGATTATACGTGGTAATTACGCATATAAATTGAAAATAATGCAATTCTGAGAATCATTTGAGTATTTCAATCATTTCTGGATTCATTCTAAGTCATTTCGTCACAATAATCTACATTTAAACTCTTTCTACTTTCCAGACTATGATTCATATCTTTTTTATTAATAAAAATTGATTATACATGGTAATTATGCATATAAATTGCAAATAATAAAATTTCGAATATCATTTGAGCATTTCAATCGTTTCTGGATTCATTCTAAGTCATTTGATCACAATAATCTATATTTATACTCTTAATACTGTCCAAACTAAGATTCATGTCTTGTTTATTCAAAAAAATTATATTATACATGGTAATTATGCATATAATGTGCAAGTAATGCAATTCTGAGTATCATTTGAGCATTTCAATCGTTTCTGGATTCATTCTAAGTCATTTAATCACAATAATCTATATTTAAATTATTTATTCTGTCCAGACTAAGATTCATATTTTGTTTATTCCTAAAGAATGGATTATATATGCTAATTACGCATATAAAGTGCAAATATTGTAGTTCTGGTTATTATTTGAGCATTGCAATCGTTTCTGGATTAATTCTAAGTCATTTTTCACCATAATCAACATTTAAACTCTTTATACTGTCCAGACTAAGATTCATATCTTGTTTATTCAAAAAAATTGGATTATACATGGTAATTACGCATATAAAGTGCAAATAATACAATTTCGAGTATCATTTGAGCATTTCAACTGTTTATGGATTCATTCTAATTCATTTCATCACAATAATCTACATTTAAACTCTTTATACTGTCCAGACATAGATTCATATCTTTTTTATTCAAAAATATTGGATTATACATGGTAATTACGCATATAAAGTGCAAATAATGCAATTCGGAATATCATTTGAGCATTTCAATCGTTTCTGGATTCAATCTAAGTCATTTGATCACAATAATCTAAATTTAAACTCTTTATACTGTCCAGATTAACATTCATTTCTTGTTTTCAAAAAAGATTTTATTATATATGGTAATTTCGCACATAAAGTGCAAATAATACAATTCTGAGTATCATTTGACCATTTCAATCTTTTCTGGATACATTCTAAGTCATCTCATCATAATAATCTGCATTTAAACTCTTTATACTATCCATACTAACATTCATATCTTGTTTATTTAAAAAGATTGGACTCTAAAACTAATTACGCATATAAAGTGCAAATAATGTTATTCCGAGTATCATTTGATCTTTTAATTCATTTCTGGATTGATTCTAAGTCATTTCATCACAATAATCTACATTTAAAGTCTTTGGACTGTCGAGACTAAGATTCATATCTTGTTTGTTCAAAAATATTGGATTATACACAGTAATTATGCATATAAAGTGCAAATAATGCAATTTTGAATATCATTTGAGCATTTAAATCGTTTCTGGATTTTTTCTAAGTCATTTGATCACAATAATCTAAATTTAAACTCTTTCTACTGTTCAGACTAACATTCATATCTTGTTTATTAAAAAATATTTGATTATACATGGTAATTTCGCATATAAGGTGCAAATAATGCAATTCTGAGTATCATTTGACCATTTCAATCATTTCTGGATTCATTCTAAGTCATTTAATCGTAATAATCTATATTTAAACTGTTTTTTCGGTCCGGACTAAGATTCATATCATGTTTATATAAAAAGCTTGGATTATACAAGGTAATTATGCATATGAAGTGCAAATCATGCAGTTCTTAGTATAATTTGCGCATTTGAATCGTTCTTAGATTAATTATAAGTGATTTGACCACAATAAACGACATTCAAACTATTTATACTGTCGAGACTAACTTTCATATTTTTTTTATTCAAAAGAAATGGATTATAAAAGGTAATTATGCATATAAACTGCGAATAATGCAATTCTGAGTATCATTTGAGCATTTCAATCGTTTCTAAATTCATTCTAAGCCATTTCATCTCAATAATCTACATTTAAACTCTTTATAATGTCTTGAAAAAGATACATAACTTGTTTATTCAAAAAGATTGGATTATACAGAGTAATTACGCATATAAAGTGCAAATAATGCAATTCTGAGTATCATTTGAGCATTTCAATCGTTTCTGAATTCATTCTAAATCATTTCATCACAATAATCTACATTAAAACTCTTTATACTGTCCAAACTTACATTCATATCATGTTTATTTAGTATGATTGGATTATACAAGGTAATTACGCATATAAAGTGCAAATAATGAAATTTCGGGTATCATTTGAGCATTTTAATCGTTTATGGATTCATTCTAAGTCATTTCGTCACAATAATCTACATTTAAACTCTTTATACAGTCCAGACTAAGATTCATATCTTGTTTATTCCTAAAGATTGGATTATATATGCTAATTACGCATATAAAGTGCAAATAATGTAGTTCTGGGTATTATTTGAGCATTGCAATCATTTCTGGATTCATTCTAAGTCATTTTATCACAATAATCAACATTTAAACTCTTTATACTGTCCAGACTAAGATTCATATCTTGTTTATTCAAAAAGATTGGATTATACATGGTAATTACGCATATAAAGTGCAAATAATGTAATTTCGAGTATCATTTGAGCATTTCAATTGTTTATGGATTCATTCTAATTCATTTCATCACAATAATCTACATTTAAACTCTTTATACTGTCCAGACTAAAATTCATATCTTTTTTATTCAAAAATATTGGATTATACATGGTAATTATGCATATAAAGTGCAAATAATGCTATTCGGAATATCATTTGAGAATTTCAATCCTTTTTGGATTCATTCTAAGTCATTTGATCACAATAATCTACATTTGTACTCTTAATACTGTCCAGACTAACATTGATATCTTGTTTATTAAAAATTATTGGATTATACATGGTAATGACGCATATAAAGTGCAAATAATACAATTTCGAGTATCATTTGAGAATTTCAATCGTTTCTGGATTCATTCGAAGTCATTTCATCACAATAATCTACATTTAAACTGTTTTTACGGTCCGGACTAAGATTCATATCATGTTTATATAAAAAGATTGGATCATACATGATAATTACACATATAAATTGTAAATAATGCAATTCTGAGAATCTTTCGAGTATTTCAGTCATTTCTGGATTCATTCTAAGTCATTTCGTCACAATAATCTACATTTAAACTCTTTGTACTGTCCTGACTAATATTTATTTTGTTTATTGAAAAATTTTGGATTATACATGGTAATTATGCATATAATGTGCAAATAATACAATTCTGAGTATCATTTGAGAATTTCAGTCGTTTCTGGATTCATTCTAAGTCATTTCATCACAAAAATCTGCATTTAAACTATCTATACTGTCGAGACTAAGATTTATATCTTGTTTATTTAAAAAGATTGGATTATACATGCTAATTACGCATATAAAGTGCAAATAATGTAGTTCTGAGTATCATTTGAGCATTTCAATCGTTTCTAGATTAATTCAAAGTCATTTGATCACAATAATCTACATTTGAATTATTTATACTATCCAGACTAAGATTCATATCTTGTTTATTCCTAAAGATTGGATTATACATGGTAATTACGCATATAAATTTCAAATAATGCAATTTCGAGTAACATTTGAGCATTTCAATCATTTATGGATTCATTCTAAATCATTTCATCATAATAATCTACATTCAAACTCTTTATACTGTCCAAACTAAGATTCATATCTTTTTTAGTCAAAAATATTGGACTATACATGGTAATTACGCATATAAAGTGCAAATAATGCAATTCTGAATATCATTTGAGCATTTTAATCTTTTCTAGATTTATTCTAAGCAAAGTCATCACAATTCTCTAAATTTAAACTCTTTATGTTGTCTGAAAAAAGATTCATATCTTGTTTGTACAAAAAAACGGATTATACATGGCAATTACGCATATAAGTTGCAAATATTGCAATTCTGAGTATCATTTGAGCATTTCAATCGTTTCTGGATTCACTCTAAGGCATTTCATCACAATAATCTATATTTAAACACTTTTTACTGTCTATAATAAGATTCTTATCTTTTTTATTCAACAAGATTGAATTATTCATGGTAATTACGTATATAAATTGCAAATAATGCAATTTTGAGTATCATTTGAGCTTTTCAATCCTTTCTGGATTAATTCTAAGTCATTTCATCTCAATAATCTACATTTAAACTCTTTTTACTGTCCGAACGAAGATTTGTATCTTGTTTGTTCAAAAAGATTGGATTATACATGGTAATTACGCATATAAATTGCAAATAATATAATTCTGAGTATCATTTGAGCATTTCAATCATTTCTATATTCACACTAAGTCAATTCATCAAAATAATATAGATTTAAACTCTTTTGGCTGTTCAGACAAAGATTCATATCTTGTTTATTCAAAAAGATTGGATTATACATGGAAATTACGTATATAAAGTGCAAATAATGCAATTCTGAATATCATTTGAGGATTTCAATCATTTCTGGATTCATTCTCAGTCATTTCATCAGAATAATCTATATTTAAACTCTTTATGCTGTCCAGACTAACATTCATATCTGTCTTATTCAAAAAGATTCGATTATACATGGTAATTACGCAATAAAGTGCAAATAATACAATTCTGAGTATCATTTAAGCATTTCAATTGTTTCTGGATTCATTCTAAGTCATTTCATCACGATAATCTACATTTAAACTCTTTATACTCTCTAGAATAAGATTCATATCTTGTTTGTTAAAAAAAGGTGGATTATATAAGGTAATTACGCATATAAATTATAAATAATGCAATTCTGAGTTTCATTTGTGCTTTTCAATCGTTTCTGGATTCACTCTATGTTATTTCATCACAATAATCTACATTTAAACTCTTTATACTGTCCAGATTAAGATTAATATGTTCTTTATTCAAAAAGATTGGATTATTCATGGTAATTACGCTTATAAAATATAAATCATGCAGTTCTGAGTATCATTTGAGCATTTCTATCGTTTCTGTATTCATTCTTAGTCATTTCATCACAATAATCTACATTTAAACTCTTTGTACTGTGCAGACTAAGATTCATATCTTGTTTATTCCAAAAGATTGGATTATACATGGTAATTACGCATATAAAGTGCAAATAATGCAATTCTGAGTATCATTTCAGCATTTCAATCGTTTTTGGATTCTTTCTAAGTCATTTCATCACAATAGTCAACATTTAAACTCTTTATGCTATCCAGACTAAGATTCATATCTTGTTTATTAAAAAAGATTGGATTATACATGGTAATTACACATATAAAGTGCAAATAATGCAATAAACAAGATATGGTGTTGTTTGGATTTACCGGAAGAATCTCTATTCTAGGAAGAACAATTCCAGAAGAAAAAGTTGGGTTCCAAACAAGTGGGAAGAATGGTGGGAAGAAGGGTAATTCTCGGAAGATCTTCTTCCACCTATTTGCTGGAATAAGAAGTTAGGAAGAAGATTGTTTAATAAAAAATAATTTTATGTCCACAAGACCCAATAGAATGAAGATTTTTTATCCGTTTTTTTTCTCATGCTGTCATCATGTGCACAATATATTACTATAATATTGTGATAATATTAATAATTATATTATAATAATATTATATAATAATATTAATAATATATTATTATAATATTATAATATCACAATTTAATTATTTTTATAATATTATTATAGTATTCTTATTATTATATTACAATAATACTTACTACTATAATATTATAATAATTATTATGTACTTTATTATTATTATTATTATTAAATAATAATAATTACATTTTCATGATATTATTATTATTAATTATTTTATATAATATTATATTTTCTCAACTAATGAATAAATTATAACTGGATAAAAAATTAATTATTTTAAAATATTATAATATTACAAAATTAATTATTTTTTAAATGTAGTTATAAAATTCTTATTATTAATAATTTTTTTATTATTATTAGTATTAAAATAATTTTTATTTTATTTAAAAAAAATAAATATTTTAATAAATATCGAAAGAATAATATTACACAAATTGGTTTGAAAAAATTAAAATGAATGATTATTTTATTTTTGTCTTTCATTTTTATTATGATATTACATTATTAATTATTTTCTATTATTATTATTGTTTCTTATTTTATTATTTTAATTATTAGCATTATTAATAAATAAACTATAACAATAAAATAAGAGAAATGAATAAACTATAAATAGATAAAAAAAGGACAAATGATTATTTTAATTCAATTTTTCCATTCTATATTCCTAACTCACCATCCAAACAACATTTCTTTTACCCGGAATAGCACTCTTCCCACTCTTCCTAATTTTTCTTTCCGGAATAGTTCTTCCTTCCTTATTCCTAACTCATCCAAACAACCTCTATGAATCTTAGTCTGGACAGTATAAAAAGTTTAAATGTAGATTATTGTGATGAAATTGAAACCGAAGAAGCAAAAGGGGCTGCAATTTGTCGAGGCAGTTCGGTTTATTTAAATTTTTTTGGAAGAAAAATAAGGGTCATGCACAATTCGGTTTAATTAATTTAGTTTAGATCATGTTAGAGGTGAATCATGATGGGCTACTTGATGTGAATGGTAAATCATTAATGTCACTTAACAGTTGGCTCTGCCTTGTCAGAAATGGATGACGAATGAACCTGAGGAAGTGAAGGGGCCGCAGTTTGTCAAATTAATTTAGTTTAAATCAAACAAATACTTTTTGGAGGGGACTTGCTAAGGAAGAGATGGCAATTTTTTTTTCTTTTCTTATGGAGTGGTTTTTATCTTCTTTCTTATATGTTTTGTCGCTGTAGTTGGATTTTATCTCTTTTTGTTTTAATATATATGAATAATCACCTTACTGTAATAAATATGAAGAGAGAACGCTTGAGCACAGGTACCAGTGCGTCAGGTTTAGTAGGTATATGATGGGTTTGAGTTTGTATTAAACTGCTTTTTTCAGTTAATGAAAAAAGTGGTTAACTGAAAAAAGTGGTGAGCTTTCCAGCTCACTTGTTCAAAAAAAAAAAAAAAAAAAAACCCATAAGGAAAGCGAGATTGTATTATTGAATTATGTTGTTTTTTTAATAATATCATTCAGTTAATATCTATCTCCCTCTTCCTTCCTCTAATTTTCCCCTTGTGATCTCTCCTCTCTAAATATTGTCTAGTTCATTTAATTTTACCGAAATTAGTAGTAGTAGTACTTGGTGATAAAAGCTACACAATTTAATTCTTTAAGTTTGCACCTATGGAATACGCATCTTATTAGAATTTTCTAGAGAAAGAAACATAGAGATTAGCATGTACCCTGCACACAAGTAGGAGAACCGTTTACTATAAAGAAAGAGCATACGATGAGTCACTAGAAGTGATTTCACAAGCAAATATAGGATTGTATATTTATACAGGCTATTGGACCAGTTTTGTACCATTTTTTTCTTTCAGCAAGTATAGTGAGCACATTGCCCTCTTTGAAGTTGTTAATATGGAGAAATCCGACGAAATGCGTAATTAGTTGTTTTTTAATACAATAGAAAAAATGCGTCGACACGGTTGGGTTGGACAGATTGCTATGGATGGGATGCATTTTTCTTTTAATTTAATTTTCAACAAAGGTAGCCGAAGACTGGTTTTCCATTATTGGAACAAAGCTGCATGCCCTGGAAGATTTTGCAGTTATATTGTAGCAAATATCGTTCCTCCCGGACCAACTAACTATAAAAGACAGCGTAATTCCACAACTCAGGATTTTTGTTTCCTCCGTTTTTCTTTTTGAGAACGAGAAAAGGAAAAAAAGAAACCTGAACTCATATAAACTTAAAACCATCAATAAGCTCCAGGTAGATTTTGAACGGCTGAATCAGGGATGATTCGCTTTTAAAATTAAAATCACAAACAAATTAGCTATTCTGTCCAATGTTACGTCAGTTGAATTAAGATCTTATGACATGGTTTCTTCTTGCCTGTCCTGCAAAAGGACTTGTGTATGACAACGACATACGAGTAAAATAAATGATCAGAAATGTCAGATTTTATATATTTCATAAAAAATATTTAATCTTTTTCTAATGTAAAATGGACGTAGTTGCAATTACACGTGATTGTTGATTCTCATCTCCTGTCTCTCTCTTATATAGTATATACATGTTTGCTCCTTAATTATCATTTATTTTGCTAGCTTGACAAGCAAAAAGCATTTGGGTGATTAATAAATTTCAAACTAAACTTTACATGTGCGATTAATAATCTGTATTCAAACTAATCGAGAACTTTAGGCGCTAGATGCTGAAATCAGCAAATAAGTTTTATGGGCTCCGAAACTACTGTTTGAAACTGAAATTTCATTTTAGTTGCCACTTTAACTTTTTGTTCTTTCTGATAATTAACATTTTTTTATTGGCTTATAGATAAATAACTAAGTATTATAAATAATTTTAAATTGCGTTTTATTGACAAGGAAACGCTGTCAATATATCTTGAACTATTGACCTGGCATGGCTTAATCTCTGATGAAATGATATAGACGTTCAATTTAATATTAGATAAGTTTGCTTCATAACAGTTTTCAGCATCTCCATTAGGAATCTATAGAATTGCTCCTATTAAAATATCGTCAGTCGTTGCAGCAGAATAATTATATCATCAGGTCAATCGGAAGAGGCACGATCCAAGTGCATCTGCACATGAACCGTGCCTCTTAGAATCTTGATGCAGTGAACTCAGAAATCAATAAAGCACACAAATAAAAATAGACACAAGATTTAACGAGGTTTAACACCAATTCGGTGCCTACGTCTTCCACACACACGCACACTATTTTTATTATTTTATGTAAAAGTCTGAGTTGATATAACACAAGAAGAGAAAAATGAATAAATAAAAGAACAATAACTTCTTTCCCAAGACACAATCGGGTAAGAAATAGAAGAATATCTAAGCACATATTCAGATAAACTAATTAGATTCTCAACAATCAGTCATCTTCGTTGTGCATATTCTTTCCTTTTCTAAAATATATCCAAGGATTCTTTCCTCTTCTCTGAGATGCTTCCAAATAATTAAGGTCAGAACTGTCCTTTTCTGTTGGTGCCATGCATTTTTTTCAGGACACGATCTTATGCGACACAATCCGTGTCTATCCATGCCATGCATTCAATCTCGGGTACGATCTTCTGCGGCATCATATTCTAACAGCTCCGATTCAATTCAAGTAGGCATTGTCAAGAACCAGCTCTTGTCTAGTGGCAAAAACCAATGCACCTTAAGTGAAAGGTCGTATGTTCGAAACCCGACTGGGAGGTATTTTATAGACATTTAATTTAAAAATAAGTTGGGTTGCTTTGTTGGAGTTATGTCCTAGAAGTCAATATTTTAATGACTTAATTTTAGTTTATGTTATTGATGATATTTGATCATTTGTTTCTACAGTTTATTATTGACAGATCATTCATGTTGAGTATATGAATTGTAGATCTCTGTGGATCATTCATTAAAATGACAATAATAAATCTAAACCGTCCATAATCTTGATAATTAACAAGAAATATTAATTATCATAAAAGATTAGTATGCAAGTTAAGTGATGTTTAAGTTCTACAAATCATAGGTAAGGAGTTACCAACTTAATTGCATATGTGTATGTTACTGGAACATAGCACATGACTTGACCCAATGAAATACATATATGGATTGTGTTATGTGTCAGTATTTATTTCAAATGAGTTTGATTATAAGTTTGAGATGGTTCAGCTTTTCTACATGATGATAGGTTCTATAAATATCCTCTAATATTGATTCCTGATAAGGGCTGCTATACAGACTTTATTTATGTTTTCTTGAATTGTGCGGGAAAAAATTGTTCATCAAGACAACCGTATGTCTCTCATTAGTATACCTAGTGAGTGATGATATCTATCGGGCCCCTTGATGGAGTTGGATTATTTGGCCAACTTGTACAATCAACTCTAGATCAAGAAATATATAATCTGCAAAAATGACACATTCCTATCTTGGATTATACAGTGATATTATGTGACATAAAAATCAAAATAAGAAAATACTTTATTTCTTATGCATGATTGAAATACTGTAACAATACAGTATTGATTTATGTTAATTGAGAATCATAACGTGTTGCTAGATACCGCTTATAATTATTGAAAATAAATAGCGATTTAATTTTCATGGTCAACATAACATAGATCCTCAAAGGGTCTCACAAATAGAATTTTAATCATACAGTGCATTATTTATTTATTTACAACAGTGAATGTAATGAAAATATGATAAGTTGATTAATTAATTAATTATATACCGTCGTGAACCGTTATAATTAATTAAATCAAAGGAATCATATAAAAATAAATTAATACATATGCTAATCCCAAAATAATTATCAATAGACTGATAATTAATTTTATCCAACATATTTTAATTTAATTGAATGAATTAAATTAAAAGTATAGGCTTTTATTTAATAGCCTAATTGAGCCCAAATAAAAAGCTATTTAATTGGCCCACTAAATAATTGATTTGGTGTGTCTAAATGAGAGCTAATAACATGTGATGTAGTCCATTATGGACCTTAATGTGGCCGGCCCTAAGAAGGGGCATAATAGTCCCCTTAAGTGTGGATTAGAGATGCTATATAAAGATGCGTTTGGGGCAAACCTTACGGCTAACTCCTTGCCTCTTTCTTCTCCTTCTTAGGCCGCCACCCACCTATTGGGAGAGATCTTCTTCATCTCTTCCAATAGAGCTCTCTCGTTTAGCTCATGTGTTGAGCACCTTTCTCCACCATTTAAATAGTTGATTGATTGAAGAAAGGTGAAAGAGGATTAACTATTCCCTCATTCTTGCTAGCACAAGTGAAGAGAAATTGGTTAATTTTCTAGGTGGACTCGAGGCAAACCAAGTGGAGGTGATTGGAGACACGCCACCGACTCCTAGCGAATTGATCGAGCTTTCCAATTGTTATATTGGAAGAGGTACAAAATCCATTTTTCCTCCTTGTGTTTTAAATGTCATCTACTACATCTTGATATGGTTGTGCTTGCTTTAATTTGTGTTAATTGTTAATAAAAATTAAAATTGTGCACACCTATGACTTCCTACATGTTTGACCTCCAATCTATCTTAAAAAAAAAATAGGCATTGTCATAACTCAGCGTGCAGGGAAATATTTTGCTTTGATGCAAATAATGCAGTTGTAATATTTAATAATTAGCTATAATTAAAAAAGGGAATAATTACAGAACGTTATTGTTTATTCCAAGATAAGACGTACGTACACGTGTCATGTTAGGGGTTAACTATTGATCACAGTTCCTTGCAACTTATATGTTTATATTTATATATTTAATAATATATATATTGAAGTAGCTATGTTGAGGATATTTTCATATGAGGACCATTCTTAAAATAATTTCATGCCTTTTTTCATCAAAGAGCTAACGAACGAATTATTATAGAAGTATATTGAGTGGTAATACCAAAAAAAAAAAAGAAGAAGTATATATATTGAATGGAATTAAATACGGAGTTAATAGGTAAGCGTCGCTGTATTGGAAAACTTGTCATTTTGAATCCTGTTAATACACGTTGTCTTTAATCATTAGTTGTTCTGGTTCATAAATTTTTTGTATTTTTTTATTTTATTAATATTTTTTTAATGCCGTTATCCCAAGCCATTTCATGAGTGTAGCACGCTGTTCTATATTTGTTTCCCAGATTTTTTTTGTGAATTAAAGATAAAATATAGGAAAATTTGTGATTCTTTTTTTATTGTCTATATTTTGGATGAGGGTATACACAATTTAGCTCCCCTGCCTCAAAAAAAAAAAAAAAAAAAAATGATGCTCTTTTTTTTTTTTTGATTTCAGAGCAAGCAACACACTACATACCAGTACATTCTTCTCTTCTCTCTAACGATCATATGGATCAAAGATTTTGTCTCGATGTGTTAATAATACTTCACAAAAGTTGTGTATAATAATTTTTCTTTTCGGAATCGACTTTTCAACTTCTCAAGAATCAGCAGGAATTATTAATTTTCTTTTTGGCTTATATAAGGTGTACAGATCGAATTTCTTTTTTTAATACGTATTACAAATACTCAAATCATCATCATCATTATCTAAAAAAAATGATTAATTATGTCTAGGTTGATTAATTAAAATTTTCAAACAAAATTTCAATTTACTTAAAAGATATATTGTCTCTTGACCCAAACATAACTGTATGAATGTGACCTTAACAACCGTATTTGGGACAAATTCACGCTACAAAATTTTTTTGGGGTCAAATTGGCCTTTTTGTTTCCAACTATATACTTATCTTTTTTTTTTTTTTTTTTTTTGAAGGTTGAAGTATATACTTATCACTAATTTTTAAATAGTTTTGAAACAGGATTTGTTCCTCCAAGCCCCTCTCTCTATAAAATTGTATAACTCCATTATCCAAGGAAACAAAAAGATATACAATAAGAAAGTATCTTTTTTCTCATTCCTTATTGTTTTTTTCCTTCTCATTTTTCAAAATGGTACAAGTAAAGGCAGGGACAAGGCCGCCGTGGGTGGGTCTGGCGGCCGCAGTGTGGGTGCAATTGGCGGCTGCAAACCCCTACACCTTCCCGCTCTACTCCGGCACATTGAAAACCGTGCTAGGTTATGATCAGCAGCGACTGACGCTCATGGGAGTAGCCAATGACATTGGAGAGAATTTCGGCATAATACCCGGCATTCTCTGCAGTTGGCTCCCAGCTTGGGTTGTGCTCGGAATCGGCGCCTTGTTGTGCTTTGTCGGGTATGGTGCGGTGTGGCTCGTCGTGACTAAGACTGTCGTTAGATCGCCATTTTGGGTGGTGAGCTCAATTCTTCTCTCCCATTAATTACTTTTAGGGACTTCAATCGGGTCTATAAACTTATCATATATATTGCGTCATTTGTTTTACATATGTGTAAATTGAAGAATGTTTCGTCTTATGATCCTAATTAATCTAATTCCAGTTGTATACATCTCCTAGTTCACATTTAATTTGTCTCCGTCAGGCAGGAAAAATAAAATGAAGAAAAAGAAACAGAAAACGACTCAGTCTGAAGTACTTCATGCATGCAATGTCCTATCGCAAGTCAACCATTTATTATATATATATCATCTGTGATAACATTCCCTCTATTTTGTTTCCCTCTTATGTTTTTTCTTCATTATTATTTTTATTAATATTATTTTGTTATTTTTTCCCACCATTTATGGGCCTCCTTATGATGTGGGAACTGGGAAGGGAAAATTCCAATACCCCACTAATGCGATCTGACAGACCCAATATTAGCCCAACAATTTTCCTTAGCCCATCAGTAACATAACTTTTTCTTATTTATTCTTTAGGTATGGATTGCATTGCTTTTCGGCGCAAACAGCAGCGCGTGGTTAATCACAACAGTGCTAGTGACCAACATGAAGAACTTCCCTCATAGCCGAGGTACCGTTTCTGGCTTACTCAAAGGATATGTCGGTTTATGTGCGGCGGTACTAACGCAATTATATAGCGGCATCCTCGACAAATCTCCCACAAACCTACTCATCTTGCTTGCGTTATGCCTTCCTTTAGTTTGCCTCTTGATGATGTACTTTGTGCGGCCTTGCACCCCTGCCACTGAAGATGATGAGTTGCAACATGGCCATTTTCTCTTCACGCAAATTGCATGTGTCATCCTTGCACTTTATCTTCTTGGGACAACAATTTCAGATGAGTTTTTACCTAAGAGCAGTTCAAGTAAATATGCAATGTTCGGTATAACGGTTCTCTTGCTCCTCTCTCCACTTGTCATACCTATAAAGATGACGATATTTAAAAATGATTACAAAATTCGGCCAGATGGTTTGGTTTCACTGGGAAAGTTGTCACCATTGTTGCCTCCAGATTTGACACAAACGTACCTTGCCAATAGTGTTTCTTTAGCACAAACGTATTATGATGACGATTCTGATGATGAGGATGATGATGTTGACATGCTTCTGGCTGTGGGGGAGGGGGCAGTGAGCAGGAATAGAAGACCAAGAAGAGGTGAGGATTTCGAATTTCATGAGGCATTGGTGAAAGCTGATTTTTGGCTTTTGTTTGTTGCATACTTTATTGGGGTCGGATCGGGTGTGACCGTGTTGAATAATCTAGCTCAAATAGCATATGCAGCCAAGAATGATGGTACAACAATTTTATTGTGCCTTTTCAGCCTGGGAAACTTTTTTGGGCGGCTTGCTGGTGGCACAATTTCCGAGCACCTCGTCAAGTAATTAACCCTTTCTCATTTCATTATGCATTTGTTGCAACATAAATTTTGGCACCCTTAAATTCAAGTATATATAATATTTATGCATTAGGCTTGGTTTCAGTTATATGACTACATGGGTGCTAGTAACACCTTTGTTTTATTGAGTTTCACCCTAAATTTTAATTCATCAGAACTTCAGAACAGAGGAACTTTCAAATAAACATAGCTAACTTTTCCGAGTTTTAGGTCAAGAATGCTACCTCGGCCAGTGCTAATGACGTGCACGCAAATAATAATGGCGATCACATACCTCCTCCTGGCACTAGCCCTTGAAACATCCCTCTATGCTGCAACTGCATGTCTTGGCATTTGCTATGGTGTTCAGTTTTCTGTAATGATACCAACCACATCGGAACTTTTCGGCCTAAAAAACTTCGGCCTATTCTACAATTTCATGGCACTAGGGAATCCACTTGGTGCATTTTTGTTTTCCAGCCTTCTAGCAGGATACCTATATGATAAGGAGGCAGCCAAGGGCTCAACTGGTACAAGTTGTGTGGGGCCCAATTGCTTTAGGCTTACATTCTTCATCCTTGGGGGCTGTTGTGCACTGGGTACATTTTTAAGTGTAATCTTGAGTGTCCGAACCAAACCGGTGTACCAGATGCTCTATGGTGGTGGATCGTTCAGAGCTCCAAGGGCTTCACTGCATTAGTGCCGGATTTTTTTCTTTTTTTTTTGGGATATAATTAGTACCAGAATTAAGTTTGGGATTACGTGACTATTTTTGAAACAGTAATTCAAGAAGGTTTTTGTATTGGATTACTAATTTCTCAATTCATTCTTTTGTTTCATATTTGAAACTTGAAAATTTTTCTTCGACGGGTGAAACTTTTATGTACATATATAGATAGCGTCCACTTTTTTTTTTTTTTTGTATTGTAAACTTTAAGGATATATACATTTGGGATGCATGGTTGGCTTGTGCTCTGTTAATCTAATTATTAAGCAATATATTATTACCAAACGTATCTTTTCTTCTTTCCTTTCTTTTTTTAGTAGAATTTTGAACTCACCACCTTCGAAAGCAAAAAAAAAAAAAAAAGAAAAAAAAAGACAATTAAACAATGCGTTTCAATTTAGTTCAAATATAAATGAGAAAATAACTCTATTTCTTCCCTCAACGTTAATATCTATTCCACTATAATGAGCCTCTGGCTCTTCTTCCCTCAAGCCATCGACAGTACCAATTAAAACCATTGGCAACCCAGTGCGTAAGTAAAGCAACAATATAGGCCGTAATTTATTTCACGGACCTCAATTCTCAGTTGTTCGCTTTTGGACCGAAAAAATCAAATCTACTGTTACTGTTCATTCTAATTTCAAAAATCAATTAAAAAAAATCCAAATTTTAAATCACGACAAAAGCAAGCTAGCTTTGCACTTTGTTGGAATCCAATCTAACATTTTTCCATTAAATCACGACAAAAGCAAGCTAGCTTTGCACTTCGTTAAATTTTTATATTTGCAATTTTACTTTTTAGCCCTCAATTTTTTGTTATTACAAAATATATAATTAGTGATTAGAAATTAAACATAATTTAAACATTTATTATAAAAATATAAGTCTATAATTAAATTATGCATGTTAAATACATAATATTGTATATGTGTATAATACTTATTTTATACATATATATTATGTATCATATATTTTATATATTAAATATATATTATTGTATATGATTAAATTATGCATGTTGAATAGTTATACATATTATTGTATATAATTAAAATATGTGATACATAATATATATGTATAAAGCTATTCAACATGCATAATTTAAGATATAGAATATTTTTTATGTATAAATAAATATACATATATATAAATTTTTTTATAGACATTAAATATACATACAAATATGTATGTGCAAAATTAAATACAAATGAAAGTATTACACATGTCATAATATAAATTATATTTAATTTTATACATATATTATATTTATAATTATATATATGTGTATGTATATTTAATGTATATAAAATATATTTTATATATTTATATGTATATTTATTTATACATTAAAAATCTTTTATATATTTATATTTACATTTAATGTATAACAAAAAAATTTTATTGGACTATATTGTAAAAATAATAATTTTAGGGTCATCGGCGAAAAAATTGAATTTATTGACCGATGACCCTAAAATTATTATTTTTACAAAATAGTCCAATAAAATTTTTTGTTATACATTAAATGTAGATATTATAATATATAAAAAATATTTAATGTATAAATAAATATACATATAAATCAAAGTATAAAAGATTGATGACTTTGGTTTAATGTATAAAAGATTGTTAAACTTTGTCGTTTTGATTAAAATGTTAAATCAAAGTACACTTTGTTGAGTTACATTGATGACTTTGGTTTAAGAATGTAAATCTGAAATGGTTTGTTCTCTGTCGGAATCCGGTAGAAATGCACAAATAGTTTCACATGTGCAAATAATAGCTGATCTAAAACGCCTGACCTCTCCAATTGTATGGACTTTTTATTGAAAACAATATTACATATCTAGAATAAATAGTTGTATATTATTATTTTTTTTGTTTGTGTGTGCATGTGTGTTTGTATGTGTACGTTATCAGATTAGCGGACTGTCGGATGATATTCACCAAGATTTATTTTGTTTTATGTAACGCAAGCATATAAATATTTTTTTAATTAATATTGTTAGTTTTATTTATGTACTATATAAATGACAACTCGTTTAATCCGGAAACCCGTAAAAACCAGTACATAAAAATTTATATAGGTTGGGTTGGATTACAGGTGGGTCAACAAAATTTTTTTTTTTAACCCGGTATAATTGGATTGGATTGAAATATTGATAAAAAATTACGAACCCGTATGTTGTACAGCCCCATCTCTATCCCTCATTCTTGACTAATAGGAATTAAATTAATATGTAAAGCATACCATACGATATACAAGTGCAATAATATCACTTCAACATGCAATAATATTACTGACTCTGATTTCATTGGTCTCTATCGCTCATTCTTGACTAATAGGAATTAAATTAATATGTAAAGCATACGATACGATACACAAGTGCAATAATATCAGTAATTGTTCTCTCAACATCTTAAACAATATATGTGTATAAAGCTATTCAACATGCATAATTTAACATATTATTGTATATAATTAAAATATATGATATATAATATATACATATTATTGTACATAATATCTACATACATTTATATGTATATTTATTTATACATTAAAAATCTTTTATATATTATAATATCTACATTTTTTTAGTGGACTATTTTGTAAAAATAATAATTATAGGGTCATCGGCGAATAAATTCAATAAAAATATATTCAATTTTTTTCGTCGATGACCCTAAAATTATTATTTTTACAATATAGTCCAATAAATTTTTTTGTTATACATTAAATGTAAATATAAATATATAAAAGATTTTTAATTTATAAATAAATATACATATAAATATAGAAATTTTTTTATATACATACAAATACGTATAATTATAAATATAATATATGTATAAAATTAAATATAATTTATATCATGACATGTGTAATACTTTCATTCGTATTTAATTTTACACATACATATTTGTATGTATATTAAATGTATATAAAAAATCTTATATATATATATATACTTATTTATACATTAAAAATCTTTTATATCTTAAATTATGCATGTTGAATAGCTTTATACATATATATTATGTATCATATATACAATAATATGTATAACTATTCAACATGCCTAATTTAATTATATACAATAATATGTATTTAATATATAAAATTTATGATACATAATATATATGTATAAAATAAGTATTATACACATATATTATGTATTTAACATGCATAATTTAATTATATACTTATATTTTTATAATAGATGTTTAAATTATGTTTAATTTCTAATCACTAATTATATATTTTGTAATAACAAAAAAATTGAGGGCTAAAAAGCAAAATTGTAAATAAAAAATTTTAACAAAGTGCAAAGCTAGCTTGCTTTTGTCGTGATTTAATGGACAAATGTTTGATCAGATTCCTGGAATCCGATCTTGCAATATTATTTTTAAAATTTGAATTTTTTTAATTAATTTTTAAAATTAGAATGAACAGTAACAGTATATTTGATTTTTTTGGGCTTTTGGAATGCATCATCAATTTATCATCATATAGGTTGGGACAATCTTTACTGAAGTGTAGCCCTTTCTTCTATCTAGGCTTCTTTTAAGCCCATATATGCATGGTTCAAGGATGTTAATCCAAACTCAAACTGTTCAAAGATTGTAATTGCAAAAAATAAAATTTTTCTATGCACATGCTAAATTGCTAACCTTATACTCGTGTCTTATAGAAGAACAAAAATTAAAACTGCCTACTGCCTACGGGTTTAATTTGCAAGGAAAAAAAAAAAAATCAAGATGTATATATATTGCTCCAAAACAATAAGACATACCGAGTCTTTTTTTTTTGTTTTCTTTTTAATTCTACTCTTGATCCAATCATTTAATTATCATTTTTTTAAAAGGCGACCATATATTACTATATATTGACGAAAGTAAACCATTTATTTGCTATTGCTGCGGAGAATTCAAGCTCCCCCAAAGTAAACCAGCTTCATTCAGACTAAAATATGACTATAGTATTTAAAAGGAGGTTAAATAACTATCACCTATAATTGTCCCCAAAAGGCTCGTCATAAATATATTCTTACAAGCAATATACATTACCAATTATAGGCCCTATTCTAGTTGAGGTTAGCAGCTAGCCGAAACGCAATAGGTATCCTCTGAAAAGATTAAATTGAATGGAATTTATATTTATAGCGAAACATGATCACTCATTATTCAGTTTTTTTTTTTTTCTGAGTGAAAAAAAGGCTGTAGACACTTCCTCTTTCACAAACTCTAGCTAGGGATAAATCTTAAACCTATCCCTCTCATGCTTATGGTACTGTTTAACGTATCATCATTTGTCATATCGTGTCAACTACCTGTGTGTTAGAGTACTTCGTATCATATTAACACAAGTCTATATATATATACATATAGAGTTTTGCTATGGTGAGTTGCAACTCACCAAAGGATTGGTGAGTCGCGCTCAAAGCTCCTAAATCTAGTTCAAAATGACCGATCCAAACCGTCCAATATGATCTCTCTATTAAAATCTCCATGCAGACCAAATTTTATATTTTTTTGAAATTTTTAAGTATTTTTTTCGGATTTTTAAAAACTGCTGTTTTTGAACGGTTCAGAACTAATTAGATTAACGATTTTCTAAAATTTCAAAAAAATACTTAAAAATTTCTAAAAAATGTAAAATTTGGTCTGCATGGAGATTTCAATAGGGAGATCGTATTAGACGGTTTGGATCGGTAATTTTGAACTAGATTTAGAAATTTTGAGCGCGACTCATCGACCCTTTGGTGAGTTACAACTCATCATAGCAAAACTCTATATATATATATATATATATATTTGAAACAAGTAGGGGAAAATACCCCCACCACTTTCATTGAAGTAGGCCAAAGTTTACAGCAAACAATCATACCTCAGAAGTTTGAGAGGACAAGAAAAAACAAAACATTACAGCACAACAAGTCTAAATCAGTTCTTTATCATGAACTTCAGCCCTATCCATTTTATTCACTCCGACCCCTACAAAAATCAGAAAAATCACACCACAAAAGTACAATCACACGTGGTCAGATTTGAGTATAACTGGCAGCAAATTGTCATGCCATGACAGGAGCAGCTTCACCTGTACCAGCACCATCTTCAATTTGCAGCGACACTTGGTCAAAATCTGGCAGCATCTCCATGACTTGAAAAGTCACCTGCTCACTCCACATGCCAGACTAGTACCCCCGAATTCCTTTAATCAACAATGCAAAAAACTTAGTTGAATGGGGAGTGCTATTATTAAAACACACATCATTTTGATTTAGTATAGAAGTAACTGACACTGAAGAAATTGATGCCTCCAGTTCACAGAAAGCTGGACAGGATTAGGAAAGTTAGTTAGTAGAATTAGTTTTAGATATTCTGTTATAGAGGCGTTTTAATATAAATAGATGTATTGTACAACAAACAGATGTGAGAGAAATACAAATTACATTCTTGAAATTAATCTCAGTTTCTCAGTTTCCTTTATGGTATCAGAGCATCTCTGAGCTTGCGCTCATTGCTCAAGCAAATTGTGCCAAAAATGGCAGCTTCGAGCTCAAGAACGCCACAATCCATGGCGAATACCACTCGATCCTCTCTTCCTATTCAGTTTTCTCATCAGATTCTCACGCCACTCAATCAAGACAACTTCTTGATCTGGCGATCTCAGATCTTACCAGTTCTAAGAGGATATGGCTTACTTGGCTATGTTGATGGTACCAAAACATCACCTCCGCCTCAAATTGAAGCTTCAAACAACGCTCAAATTGAAAATTCAGAATTTGTGCTCTAGCAACAATAAGATCAATTGATCTTGGCATGGCTTTTCAGCTCAATCTCTGCCTCTCTATTAGCTCAATTCACCACCTGTGAGACTTCAGCTGAGCTTTGGAAATCGATCAATTTGATGCACTCGACTCAATCCATGGCTAAAGTCTTGGATCTCAGGTTTCAGTTACAGACGGCAAAGAAATGAGGTGCTACTTGTCTTCAATATCCCCAACATGTGCAGTCGCTTGCAGATCGACTCCGCAGTATTGGATCTGAGCTATCAGATCAAGATTTGGTGATGTATACCTTACAAGGCCTTGGCACTGACTTTGAGAGCTTTGTTACTACTCTCTCGATGAGGTTTCCACCTCCATCCATGGCGGAGCTTCACGGTCTTCTTCTTGCACATGAAGCTCGAGTGCAATCAAACCTTCGAGCTCTCTCTAATGGCGCTGTACATCTGACTTCAGTTCCGGACCAGTCAAGCCCAACTATACAACAGCCTAATCCAGATCCAGCTGCCTTCTATGCAAATGGATCCAGTCAGAAGTTTCTGCCTCGTCAGACATCAAACACACAGGGAGCTACACACCAGTTTGCATACAACAATCAACAGCGTTCAAATTCAAATAGAGGGCGCGGGTAACTGGCGTGGTCGTGGAAGATGAAGGCATGCCAGTATGAATCAGGAGCGCCATGTCAGCACAAATCAGGACAACTCACCATGCCAGATATGTGACAAGTGGGGCCACACTGCAGTTGACTGCTATCACAGGTTTGACATTCGTTTCACTGGTTATAACTCAGCTTCATCATCTCAGTCTCAGTACCACACTCAACCTCAGCAGCAAATGTCAAATCAAGCTCTCATTGCTGAACCTAATGCCACTCCTCAAGCAAATTAGTTCATTGACTCAGGTGCCACATCCCATGTGACATATGACATCAACAATCTGTCTGCTCATCACCCATACACTGGATCTGAAGCTGTGCATATTGGAAATGGTACTGGTCTTTTCATTGCTAACAAGGGATCTGTTGTGTTGCAAACCAATACCAGACCATTGAAATTGACCAATGTATTGCATGTGCCACAAATTACCAAGAATTTACTAAGTGTCTCTCAGTTAATTAAGGATAATGATGTTGTGGTTGAATTCTATTCCACTTCTTGTCTCATTAAGGATCAAGCAACACACAAGATCCTTCTGCGTGGCACATTGCATAATGGTCTGTATTAGCTTGAAGAATCAGTCAATTGGAATCATCAGTTGCTTCATTCTTCTCTTGTGTCTCCAAATGTTTGGCATTTAAAGCTAGCACATTGCTCAGCTTCTGTAATAGACAAACTTAGGAAATCTAATATCATTTCTATGCAAAATTCTCAAGTAGCTGTATGTTCAAATTGTAATAAGTCTAAGGCACACAAATTGCCTTTTGTAAGCTCTACAAATAGAGCCACAAAACCTCTGGAAGTCATTCATACTGACTTGTGGGGTCCATCCCCAATTATTTCTGAAAAAGAAAATAAATACTATGTCATTTTCATTGATGAGTTTACTCGATTTTTCTGGATTTACCCATGTGCTTGCAAATCAGATGTTTCAAATTTGTTCAGATTATTCAAAGCAAAAGTAGAAAATCTACTTGGACATCAAATCAAATCTGTACAGTGTGATGGTGGTACAGAATACAAGCCTCTCATGACTCAATTTCCTCAAATAAATTTTCAAATTTCTTGCCCTCATACACCAGAACAAAATGGTTTATCTGAGAGGAAACATAGGCATGTTGTAGAACTGGGGCTAGCCAATATGTTTCATGCCTCTATTCCCATGATTTATTGGGATGTGATCTTTGAAAGTGTAGTCTTTGTGATCAATAGACTACCTTGTTCACCAAACAGTGATGTCTCACCATTTGAGCTACTATTTAACCAACAACCTAACTACCAATTCTTTCATGTGCTGAGATGTGCATGTTATCCACTTCTCAGACCATACAATCCACATAAACTTCAACCCAGATCTGAGAAGTGTGTTGTTAGGTTATTCATCAATTTACAAGGGATATCAATGCTTGCATATACCCACAGGCAGAATATACATGTCAAGACATGTCATCTTTGATGACAATGATCTGCCATTCACTTATAACAGAAATTCATCAACCAATGAGACCCAACCACATCTTCCTACTAACCAACAGCCTCTAACTGTACTATCACAGCCTCTAACTGACAACGCTACTATCAATATTACTGATCACTCTCTCTCTCCCTCTCAAAACACACCAACACAAGACATTCAACCCTCTTCTTCCAATAATGCCCCTTCCCTCACCACTTCTCATTCCATGATGACCAGAAGCAAAACTCAAACACTAAAGCCAAAGAAGTTCCTTGATCATCATATCTTCAATACAACTACAAGCAATGCTCATCCTAAACTATCCTCTTTGGAGCCCACTTGCTATACTCAGGCTGTGAAAGACAGCAACTGGCGCATTGCAATGGTAGTTGAGTTAGATGCCCTAGCTCACAATGCCACCTGGGAATTAGTGCCTCCACCACCTGATGCTCATGTAGTTGGCTCCAAATGGCTGTTTAGAATCAAATACAAACCATATAGGACTGTTGACAAGTATAAAGCCAGATTAGTGGCAAAGGGATACTCTCAACTAGAAAGGATTGATTACTATGAGACATTCAGCCCTGTAGTCAAACCCACCACAATTAGAACAGTATTAAGTATTGCATTGTCTCACAATTGGCCATTGCATCAACTAGATGTGAACAATGCCTTCCTTCATGGAGACCTTGAGGAAACAGTTTACATGGAGCAACCTCCTGGCTTCTCTGACACACTTAATCCTCATTATGTTTGCAAACTCAACAAAGCAATCTATGGCCTCAAGCAGGCTCTAAGAGCCTGGTTCTTCAAACTCAAGGCATTTCTTATCTCTCAGCAGTTTGTTTCCTCACAATCTGATCATTCACTGTTCATATTGAAAACTCCAACAACAATCATGTACCTCTTGGTATATGTTGATGATATCATCATCACAGGGAATAAATCAGCAGCAATTGAAGAAATAATCAAAGCTCTAGACACACAATTTTCAATAAAAGATTTGGGTGCTCTCAATTACTTCCTTGGCATAGAGGTTGCCTCCTGTGACTCCAAACTACATCTCTCTCAACACAGATATCTGCAAACTATTCTCACAAGAGCCTCCATGGCTGATGCTAAACCATGTCACACACCTATGCAGGCAGGCATTCAACCATCCAAATTGGAGGGGTCACTGATGGATAATCCACATATGTATAGGTCAATTGTGGGTGCATTACAGTATGAAACAATCACAAGACCTGATTTGACCTTTGCAGTCAATAAGGCATCCCAATTTGTTACTGCTCCTACTAACAAACACTGGCAGCTAGTAAAAAGGATACTCAGGTATATAAGGGGTACACTACATCATGGGCTGATTCTCAAACCATCAAATGACCTCTCAATACATGCTTACTGTGATGCTGATTGGGCTGGCTGCCCTGATGATAGAAGGTCTACAACAGGTTTTGCTGTGTACATGGGCTGCAATCTCATCTCTTGGTCAGCTAAGAAGCAAGCAACAGTGTCTCGTTCATCCACAAAAGCAGAATATAGAAGCCTGGCAGTAACAACACAAGAAGTAATCTGGATCAATCATTTGTTGGCAGAATTAGGCTATGTAATGCAACATGCTCCAACTCTATGGTGTGACAATTTGGGAGCAACATTCTTAGCTGCCAATCCAGATTTCCATGCTAGAACAAAACACATTGAATTGGACTTTCATTTTGTGAGAGAAAAGGTTAATGCAAAACAGTTGGCAGTAAGATTCATCTGCTCCAATGATCAACTAGGTGATATCTTCACCAAGAGCTTGGCTAGAGTCAGATTTCAATCTCTCAGAGACAAGCTAAACGTGTTACATAACCCGTTGAGCTTGAGGGGGCCTATAGAAGTAACTGATACTGAAGAAATGGATGCCTCCAGTTCACAGGAAACTGGACAGGATTAGGAAAGTTAGTTAGTAGAATTAGTTTTAGATATTCTGTTATAGAGGCGTTTTAATATAAATAGATGTATTGTACAACAAACAGATGTGAGAGAAATACAAATTACTTTCTTGAAATTAATCTCAGTTTCTCAGTTTCCTTTATTTAGCCAAATCATCCAAACTATTCCATTAACATAGAGCTGATATCCCATCCTTTGACTTGAATCTACACACCATACTGAATTAAATAAATCTTCTAGAGAGTTAGGAGTAGTAATATTGAACTGCCCTAGAAACCACTTCCAAATCCCTCTATGGTGCAAGCATCTAAAAAATAAATGATAAATTATTTCTTCTTTTTGACAGTAAACATAGTGCATATCTCCTGTCCACGCTCTATGTGACACCCCACCGTTTTGACTAGATTTTGACTGAAATTGACTAATGTTGACCAGAATTTTGACTATATTTGACCAATATTGACCATGATTTTGAATGTTGACCAGTCAAAACTTTTTACTTGTTTTGTATTTCTTGACCGAATGAAATGAAAGAAATAAAATCCTTGCCGACTCAAGTTTTTGCCACCTGCCTTATAAGCCCACGTGGCTAGTTCACATACCATATGAACATTTATAAAACACCATCTGTCCTTACATATCCACGTGCCTATCTCCCATATCCAATGATTATTTTAATTCCACCTCCATCACCGAGTACCTCAGTTGGTTTATGTCTTTATATTTTGTTTCGTGGTAGTAAAAATGCAAACTCCTTCTTTACAATTCTCCTATGATAAATTCATAATGGCCGAAACCAAATCATGCCAAGATCAAATAAATGAATTTAGAAATCCGATTTAAAGTTTGATCCGGTCGGCCGTTTGGAGTCCGAATCCTACGTCGCAGTCGAATTGGATCTATTCGTGATTTTTGGGTCGCTTAATCAGGTAATCGGACTTCTTTATATTTAATTATGTATTAATTGATTGATTTGATTTATCGTTTGGATTTGATTAAATATGATAATTGAATTGTTATTGGTATATTTTACGGGTTATCGGGTTTGGAATTGGATGTGGATATGAATATGAGTTTTGAGCCCTGATCCTCCTGAGTTCGGGGAGGGGCCGGTCCTGATTCTCCTGAGTTCGGGGAGGGACCACTCTGACTGACTGACTGTCTGGACCCGATTATCTCTGTAAAATATAATATTTATTTTGTGGATTAATCCGATCTGATTGAAATTTATTATAATAATTAATTATAGAGAAGCTGCGTCGTTAAATAACCGGTTACTGAGGTTTGTACCTAACTCTGTTTGTTTTTCTGTTGCGACGTAGGTTGATGGGCCGTCGAATGGATGCAGAAGATACCGTTCCAAACTCGCGTCCCGTGACCCGTCGGTGCGGGACGTGACACTCTAGCATGTATATTTGATCTTGTAAGAAATTTTCTCTTGCTCAAAAGCCAAAGAAAAATCCTAATATTCAAGGGTAATCTAAGAGACCAAATTTTATGAACACAATCATTTCTAATACCTTCATCATCTATCCAGAGGTACATATTTTTAGTTGTAAATTTCCCATTAGTATTTCCTTCCCATTCTAACTTATCCTCTCCCTCTAATTAAAGGCAAGCTAGAAAGAGCCACCTTTTGTAAATCACACCACTCTAGGTACTATCTATGAGATAAATGCCTCACAAATCTGACATTCCTGAAGTTAGCATTAATGGTATCCCTAATTGTGATTTTCTGATCAGAACTAATGCCATAAAGGGATGGATAAAGAGTTTGTAAAGAATAACCCTGACACCATTTGTCTTTCCAAAAAGATAAATGAGAGCTTCTTACACCAGCATAATAGCAATTGATTTTGACCATATCTCATATCTTCTAATTCCTTAAAATTTCTCCAAAATGGAGATCATTTATGTTTGGAAGTGCAATTATTATATTTAACTTGCAAAATCTCCTTCCACCATCCATCCTGTTTGGTTTGGGATCTAAAAATCTCCAGATTCATTTAGCTAATAAAACTCTATTCATATTTTTTAAATTTTTTATACCAAGACCTCCTCTATCTTTGGCTCTACAAACTGAGGACCAATTTTCTAAATGATATGTTTTTCTATCTCCTATATGCCATAAGAAATCAGACCTAATCTTATCTATTTGCTTTTGAACCAGAGCTGGCATTTGTGAAAAGAGAGCATGTAGACCACTAGGGAGGAAAGCACATTATTAATAAGTGTGACTTTGCCACCATAAGACAAGAAATTACTGGACTAACTTTATAATCTAAGCTGATATTTATCTAGAATATGTTGTCAGTCACTCTTACAACTTCTCTTCCAATGTATTGGAATTCCTAAATATCTCATAGGAAATTGAGACACTTGGCATAGCTTCTTCCTAAACATCCAAACTCTTCACAAAGTTACACACTTTCCAATATTTTCTTCCTAAAATCCTTATTCCTTCCTTATTCCCATACGATCCAAACGAGCCCTAAAGGAGTATGTTACTCGTTCTAGACTAAATAGAGTAGTGTCTTTCCTTGTTCGTGACTCACTTTTCATATGTTACTCTACGGTTCTTGTCGTGCCGTATTGAGTGAAGGAATTTGCTAACACAATACGTATAAAGGCATGACTTGTCAATGCAACATGATATGACGTGTTGAATATGTCAAGTCATATTAGAATGTATTTTAATTTGTTTGTACAAAATATTAAAATATATTAAAATTTTTAAAATGAAAAATATAGTAAATGATAGGAATTTCTTCTATTTTGATGTATCATGATAAAAATTAATACTTAAATAAAAAAATATGAATGATCATCATTAAATTAACTCATTTTAATTTAATAAATTCTTAATAATATACAAAAAATAAATAATAATAATTTAGTCATGTCACGTGTTGTGTCAATTCGTGTTCATATTGTGTCGTACATGTTAACTCATGTCGCATTAAAACATGTCAAGATTTGAGAGTCTCTAACATGACACAATATGATCCGACATGTCAATACTCTCATGTCATGGTATTTTCTTGTGCGTGTCATGTCGCATCCTACAAATATGTCTACTTGTTGTGCCAAAACATTCGTATTAATTATATCATTTTAAAAAACCCTACTCATACTGACAGCAAAACTCTAATTATGGTATATATTTATATGAGAGATATTTCAGTGGTTAAGTGTAGGGGTGAGCAAAAAACTCGCAACTCGTGAGCTAACTCGAACTCGACTCAGAAAAGCTCAGTTGTAACTCGAGCCAACGGAACTCGAGTTGACATAACTCGAGCTGAACTAACTCGGTTAGCTGACGAGTCGAGTTTGAGTTGAGGTCAACTCAGCTCGTAACTCGTGAGCCGACTCGTGAGATAATTAATTTATATTTTAGATATGTATTATCAACATAATTTATGAGTATTAAAAATTTATAAATTAATTATAATAATTTTCTATGTATATATTTTGATTTTAAATTATATTACATATGATTGATCGAGTTTCAAGACATATTTTATTTCAAATCAATAGAAATAATATAAAAGACAATAATTTTATTGTTTACAATATTGTATATGTCAATAAATTTTAATACTAGAATAACATATTAAGTAAATAAATAAAAATTTGAAGGATATACGTTTATTTCAAGCTAGCTCGTGAGCCCACGAGCTAGCTCGAGTTGAGGACGAGTCGACTTTGAGCCAGCTTAAAAAGCTCGAAAATATTTCCAACTCGGCTCAAATCAACTTGAGTTATAGCCGAGCTTGAGTTTGAGTTGTCATCAACTCGCTCAAACTCAGCTCGTATACAACCCTAGTTAAATGTATACATTAAACAACTTTCTATAATATTTTAGTAGCGAAAATACAAAAATGACATATATAAACAATGATCATATCTGACGCTTGCAATTTAGAAAAAAACTGTAGAATCATTATTAAATCATGGTATGGACACAGTATACAGATCAATATATATCTGTCAACCTTTGTGTACTGACTGTCTGACTCCATATATGGGCCTACAGAGACAAAATTGTGGGGACACAGAGATTATTTTCCGCCAATATGAAAAAATAAATGTCATCCTGATCCAAGCATTGAGTAACGTTTTAGTTATGTCCATCTGAAAACCAACTCATGTGATGGAGACATTTACATATACTATTACTGGATTAGGCACTCGATGAGGTAGATATGGCCCAAATAACATGCATTATTCACAACTTGGTATATTTCTATTGAGCCGTTGGCTTACAAATTAGCATATTGTTTAGGTTTTTGGTTCCATATATCTCTCTCTGTACGTATTTCGAAAGAATCCTTCACTCCGTAAAGATTACTAGAACAGAAATACTTCAAAGTTCAAATTAATCAAACTCAGAAAATATGTATATATATGTAATGAGGATTTTCCGTGAATTAAATATAGAATTGCAATACAACTCAATACTCTTGTTACAATTTATATCAGTTCAAAGTTAAAGATATTTTTCTTTATAAGAAAAAAATGAGATCTATCTATACTAATTAATTTCATGTTGGTAAAAGACGAATTGCTCAGAATTACCTATATTCTAAAACAAACCAGTCCCCATTGCAATTTTATTTATTTATTTTGCATGCGAACATGTCAACGATAGAGACGTTTACTCTACCAACATGCCTAACAATTTTTTTTGTTGGATGCGCGGCTTAGAATTTCATCTCCAACATTAATTTGTTTTCGTTTTTTCCCTAATCAAACACGCTATGACCATATGTGCCAGAAGTCAATTCTTGAATGTAAAACATAAATGATTATTGCCTAAAATACCACGTGAAAACTCTTGCCATGAACATAAAAATAAGCTCGTCAAAACAACTCTACAGCCTACATATATACCTACTTATTCACTTGCTTGTCGCCAAACTCCTACAGTGAGGGGAAAATAAAATAGTGTGAGGGCAAAAGCACAACATTCAATTTCTTTTGATCCATAGAAAAGATGATCCTCTCCCAAATCAAGGAGACTCTTTTTGATGAGCGTCGTTGGTTAGATCATCTGAGGCATGACTTCACAAAGGATGTAGAAGATGGGCTCAGCATTGCAGTGGCTGTTTTTGATGTGCCGAAGCTCCTTCGTGCAATCAAGCCTGAGGCATATGCGCCCCACTTGTTTGCCTTGGGTCCATACCATGTGCACCGACCTGAGCTGCGTGACATGGAGCGGTACAAGGTTGCTGCAGCGAAAAGGGCTGAGAGGGCATTTAAAAACATAAAGTTTGATGACCTTATCAAAGAGTTTGTGAAACTTGAAACTGAGATCCGTGCACCATACCATAGGTACACCTTATTCCATTTCCCCCTTTGTGAATCTACTTTCATTTTTCATCTTCCATATTACGTCAAAGCAATAAGCTGGTCTTTGTAAAACTAAAGTAGATTTTAATTTTGGAAATGAATGCAACCTTCTTTTAAGGAGAAATGCAAGTTGACTTAATGTCCAAATCTAATTAAGCCAAAATGTTTGCATTATATTAAATGATGTGAATTGCTGTTGCTTAACTTCTACTATTCAAAATAGTTGTTCAAATAAGTAGACTTTTGTTACGTCGGTCCTGGTTGATTTTCTCAATCCTATCTTCTGGTTTTGATGAGTACGTTCTGCTAGCTTAATTAACATATGTATTGGTATCTTTAGGTATCTCGATATGAGCGAGGAGACTTTAGCATGGATTATGGCAATCGACACATGCTTCTTGCTTGAATTTCTTCAAAATTACCATAATGAAGAGGGAACAGGCATCATACCACCCACAACAAATTGGATAAGTGGAATAGTGAAGGACATGATGATGTTAGAGAATCAAATCCCAATCTTCCTTTTAAGAAAGACCCTTGAGCTGAAATACTCTTCAGTTGAAGTTGCTGATAACATACTATCAACAATCTTTGAAAGATTCGTAAAGGAGGTATGTCCTTTTCAGATTACAGTCAACATATGCAATGTAGAGAAGCATGTGCATCTGTTAGAACTTCTCTACAATGTTATTGTTCCAAACATCGAAGATCAAATTGATCAAACCGAAATTCTCATTCCTGATGAGTTGCCAGAATTTGAGGATACCGATAAGGTAAAAGAAGCATTCGATAAAGTGTCACGATTAGATATAACTCCAATCCGTTTCATTATAGATAAACTAATATCAAAGCCAATTAATATTTTAACAAATCTTCTAGGGAGACTTGTGACAAAGATTCCTCTACTCTCCCTCTTCACTCCTGTTGTTGAGAATTTCCTATCACAAACCAACGTCAAGAAAAATATAGAAAACTTAACCATAACTGATATAATGAAATCACCATTACTAGAAGAGATCATGATCCCGTCAGTCTCTAAACTTGTAGAAGCCGGCATAAAGTTTGTTCCAACGGAAGATGGAATAAAAGGAATAGAATTTGATGGGCAAACTGCAACCTTTAAACTTCCAGTAGTTATTCTAGATGCAAACACTGATGTTATACTAAGAAACTTGGTCGCATATGAGGCAGCGGTTGTCAAAGGGCCATTAATTTTTGCTCGCTATACTGAACTAATGAATGGGATCATCGATACTGTTGGGGATGTGAAAATCCTAAGAAAAAGTGGAATTATTGTGAACCACATGAAGAGTGACAAGGAGGTGGCAGATCTGTGGAATGGCATGTGCCGATCGATCAGGCTCACCAGAGTGCCAAAGATCGATCATGTTATCGATGATGTGAAGAGCTTCAATAATAGAAAATTGGTGGTGAAGACGAATAAATTCTTGAAGAAGTATGTGTTCAGGTCCTGGAGAATCCTCACTCTTCTGGCCACTTTGACTCTACTTCTGATGACTGGGCTCCAGACATTTTGCTCGGTTTATACTTGTTCTAGATGGTTTGGTTCCATTACGCCTGGAAAATCTCAGACATGAGTTATATATACAATCATAAGTTGTTCTAGGTAATTTGATCTGTATCTGGAGAAATTGAAGTTCTTTTTTCTCTCTCTCACGGTTAATCTCCATGTACAATGTCTGTTATTTAACTGTGAAATGTTAATTTGTTACTACTATACTATGTTCGCTTAATTAACTTTTTTTTTTTTTGTCTAAAAACAATTGTGAGGTCAGTAAATATATTTGGTTGCACAAGAATAAGATTAGAGAATAGGGAAGATGTCACATCTAAACATTGGATAAATGAAAGTATAAGCCAATTTATCTCCTATTATAGACATTTAATTTAAAAATAAGTTGGGAGGCTTGACTCCCAATTTATCTTAAAAAAAAAAATCTCCTATTGAGAACCAGTTCTTGGTCTAGTGACAAAGAGCAATGCATCTTGAATGGAATGTCGCAGGTTTGAAACCCGGCTGGAGATTCTTTCATAGACATTTAATTTAAAAAAAATAAGTTAGGAGGCTTGACCCCCAATTTATCTTAAAAAAAAATCTCCTATTATCTCTTCTCACAAACACATGGTATAAAGAATATGGATAAATTGGTTTATACTCTCATTTATCCCATGTTTGGATGTGACATCTTTATTTTTCCTTATTTCTTATACTTGGATAACCAAATACACCCACTAAGTTGAAACAAATTATCAAATAATTTAAATTAGTATCAACATAAGACAACAAATAATGAGAATTATTTTTATCAGCGTTATAATGTAATTATTTTTGACCGTATCTAGTACAAAACTTTTTGAATAACTGCTAAAATAACTTGGAAATTGTCACTATTTAGAACATGTTCATGAAATTAATTAACGATAATTACTTCCAATATTCATCTGAATGAATCGGGAACGAAGTATTATGAAACGTAGGAATGGGGATTTTCAGTCAGTATGGAAAAGTAAAACAGCTACTTGTGAGTTGTGATGAAACGGCGAGTACGTTCTGGACAAACTAAACGGAAGCAAGCCCAAATTAACTTCTTTTCTTTGTTGGGCCAGAATTCGTGTCAGAAATTAAATTAAAGCTATTAGTGTTTTAAATAGGCCCAAGTGGGTAATGTTAGATAGAACTGAAGAAAAGCAACAACAAATAGAATTATGAAAATTGAAAGCGAAGGAGAGCCGTAGAACATGATATTGATGCACTCAATGATAACCACTATCTGACAAAAAGATGCATAATTCTCAAGCATTACTGGCATAGTCGGCTCAAGAACCACCGTAAACAATATTTATTTGATAGAATGTCCAGACAAAAAAAAGAAAGAAAAGAAATGATGCCCTTTCTCCATCTATCCAACAAACTAATCAACACATGGCTCTAGTACAGCGCTAGAGATTAGAATAGCAAGCATTTTAGCTAATTCGCCCTTACGCAAAATGGTTTTACTTCGTTATCGTATAGCCAAACTATGTCAATATGATGGGAATTGCTTCATACACTCCTCTGGTTTGGAGATCCACTCCTTTTTACAAAAATGTCCCTCATGTTTTAAACTGGTGTGTTAATTGAGACGTAAATTGAAATAACGCAAGGGGTATTTTCGTCTACAAAGGAGTGGATCTCCAAATTTGGTGAGTGGAAGAAGCAATTCCCCAATATGATAGACATGATTTTTATTACTAAAAGTCAACTTTTTTCCTTTTACTATTTATAATTTTCGATATTTAAAAAAAAAAAGAGTATCCCTCAACATCATGTAAAATTTTAAAAAAATATTTAAAAATTTAAAAAAAATGTAAAATTTAGTCTGCATAGAGATTTCAATAGAGATATCATATTAGACGGTTTGGATCGGCCATTTTGAACCAGATTCATGAGTTTTGATCGCATCTCACGAAAAGTATTTTATGATGCATCTCACCATAGCTAAACTCCATTAGTACATTACAGGATAGGCGCAGCTTCACTTAATAACAAGCCAAGCTCAATTTCATTAATAAATATAAATAATCCAAAGTAACATAATTTTATCTTATTGAACACCTAAATCCACTTTTTCTTATTTATTGTCCATAAGCTTCATAGTGAACATACTAACGGAATTCAACGATATCACGAAAAGGAAATATATATAAACATGGCTGCCTGAGTTGGGAGTGATACACTTCTAACCCTGATTTTCACATATTTTAATAATCAACCTTAAAAAAAACATATATTTTAGTAATCAAACAGAAAGTTGCAAAAGAAAATGCAAAAATAAAACCGGTCCGACACTTTTCTTGCTGCTGAAACGAACAGGTGTGCTGCAACCAGTTTAGTTTCACAGATCTGATGGTTTCAAAATTCAACTTAGCGGCCGCATCTGCACCGCTTGTACTGATGCTGGCCGCATCCCTTCCATATCCACTTGCCACATGCACATGGATTGTAGCATGGCTGGCCGCATCCACCCCATATCCACCGGCCACATGCGCATGGGTTGTACCACGGCTGGCAGCATCTCCCCCAAACCTGGCGGCCACATACACACCGGCAGCACCGCTGGTGGCCGCATCCTCCACTAACCGAATTGCCACAGGTATAGTTTACCTATATCACACAAAGAAATTAAGTTCGTTTTAAGCTCTGTAAAGAATTAATTTTATGATTCGGCCGATTTCTCTATGACGTGGCATGACTCATGTGTCATGGATTAACTTCTTGTAAGTTTAAATGTATTTCAAATAAGTTCCAGTTAATTAGAGCCTCGTCAATGTTAGTAATCTTTCCTAAACAACACAAAACATGGATAGAAAGTTGAAAACCTTCTATTAATAATATTTCTCAGTTCTCCCATCAACTGGACGACTAATTAAATAAGCACCTAATTAAACAAATCCAACTTCGTTGGTGTGGGCTAGTGTGTAAGAACAAAATAGAAGAACAATGAAGGCATCTGAATAATATAATGATAATAATATTTAGTACAACTGTACCTTGACATAAACTCCAATGGCATCTAGCAACAATCCGCAGCGAGCATGGAAGCCGACAATCTGGCCGCCGCTACAGGAAAGTTGAAAGTGATGTCCTTGCTGCGTGCCATATGGTCCATACGTGCAAAAATTTGTCACCAGTGTCAGTGATTTTACAACACGGCAGTTCCACATGTTACCAATATGGCCACTTATGGATGTGATATACTCGTTTGGCCGAAGAGTGATCTGCAAGAGTATAGATGAAAGTTCATGAGACGTTCGAGTGACATTCTAGCTATCTATATAAGATTTTAGTTTTGGGTTTAAATATATGATTCGATGATGATTAATTACAAGGGATGTACAGATTTTAATTTTCAAAACTTAAAATATGCAATTATCTAAGTTATTTTTGCAGTCAAACTTGCGGTCCAAGTTCAAACTTAACCAAATTAATTGAGTGGTCCAATTTCAACCAGAAGGAAAGCTAAACAGGAAGAAGAGCAAGAGGAAAAAATAAAATAAAATAAAAACACAAAAAGCAGTCTAGCTATGATTCTCAACGGAGGTGCAAAAAACTCTTACCTCAGTCAGGCAACCTCCTCCTCCACCCCAAAGGCCGGTGCTTTCCAGACAGCAATTACGTTCATACCACACGATGAGAGCATCAATAGCAGCTCCATGGCGAATACCGATCTTAACAATGCGAGTAACACCAGTAAGAACCATATCTCTGACTGCTCCGCCGTTTCCACCACACGGCCCCAGTTTGGTAAGAGGTGCCTTCATTTAAATAACAGTAAATAAAATACGCAGCACACTTGATCATGTTTTAATATCTCACCATATAACCTAGTAATCGATACAGTTTTCTAAATAAATATATGGGATTAGCTCTTACCATCCACTGCTCGTTTGAGGCTAACACGAGAAATTAAGAAAGGGTGCTCTGGATTTGTTTATTTCTATAAATTGTGTTTTTCTGTCTGCTGATAAAGCAAGTAGGAACAGATATATATACATATCTACATACATTTAATTCAGGTCCCACAAAATTATATTTCTTGTAATTTCAAGGAACTTTCTTCAAACTTTCTAAGGTTGACTTAATATTTTGTGACCAATTACATATAACATATGCATCGACTAGCTTCCTGACGAAGGAAGAATACAAACACATTAAATTCATATCAGACAAAATTGTTTCTTGTAGTTGTAGATCAAGCAACTTTAGTTGACAACTGTGCAGAATAACAACTTTAATAACACGGTGTATTTTTATATTACAATTATTTCCTCGATGTTCTTTAGTACTGTTTTCATTAGACGGAGCTGATATGCGCAACCTACCTATTTGACATCCCTTCCATCCCACATACCCATGCGGGATTAACGGGCTAGCCCAATGCGATTCGCACTGCGATCTAGATGTCAGACACTGGACGCTGACGTCACTTAGATACTGGGAGTATTTAAGCTGATGTAGGAGAGTATATAAATGTATTTTTTTTAATAAAATTGTTAAACTTCGCTATTTGACGCTATCCGAGTATAACATAAGGGAATATATATTTTTACATATGGAACTGAATTATCCACATTGATGGAGTACTTATTTTTTCAACAATTAGTCTTCAAGTAGTGATTAATTGTTTATTAGATAGTACAGATATAAACTAAGGGAGTATATATTTCATTATAAGGGGTTCAAATAAGCATGCATAATATAACAAAAATTTGTACTTATTTATAAACGATTAGTCATAAAAAAGTATTTTATTCTAAAGTTAACGCTGATAGAAGGGATTATATATTTCTATAGAAGAAATTACAATATCCATAATAATAGAGTACTTATTTTTATAACAATTAAATTCAAATTCAAATTCAAGTAACAATCTATTCAAAGTGCACATCAAAATGAGCATTAATCATTGCAAACAAGCTCAAAATAACTATTTATTCAGATTGACCATCAAAATGATCCTAAATCATTACAACCAAGTTAAAAAGTAACCATCAAGTATCAAATTCATTTAGAGAAAATTCTTGCAAAGGGCGAAATCTAGGTAAAATGTGATTCATAGGGTATGTCAACAAACGACATGCAACCACAAGCTCCTCGTCATAAATATCAATCTGAAAAAAAAAAATTTATCAGCTAAAGATCAAAATTAACTTAATAATGTCATATCAACTAAAGAATGCAATACACATGCAAAATAAATAAAGAATAATTATCAAAAATATAAATTAATCACACTTATAGATGAAACTATACTACTGGTATTTAAAACGAGTCTCATATGATCAACATTAATTCAAAATAAACGATATCGATGATTTGAAACCTTAACTGTTAATATATACTCTATTTGCATTTTATATTTACTCTATTTTTTTAGAATAACTACAATTTTGTTGATCTCAATGATATCAATGATTATAAAATAAAGATATTTACTGCTTTAGTTGAAGTTAATTACACTTTTACAAGAAAATACTAAGCACATATTAATTAAAATGAATCATCTGATGAACATACTAACCATGTTTCTCATTGAGCATAATTAGATATATACTCTCTTAATCAATACATATAATCCTCACATTGATGAATATACTCCCTAATAAAATTAGTTGACACATGTTCCTTATTATGCATACTTAGATATATGCTCCCTTAATCAATATATTTAATCTTCGTATTGATGAGTATACTCCCTTAATAAAACTAGCCGATACATGTTCCTTATTCAGCATATTTAGACATATACTTTTTAATCTATATATTTACTCTTTTGCACAATATATTTACTTTCTTGTACAATATATTTACTCTCTTGCACAATATATCCACAAAAGAAACAATATATTTACTCCCTTGCACACTATATTTAATCCCCACATTGATGAATATACTCCCTTAATAAAATTAGCTGACACATGTTCCTGATTCAGCATACTTAGATATATACTCACTTAATCAATATATTTAATCTTTCATATTAATGAATATACTCCCTTAATAAAATTAGTTGATACATGTTCCTTATTCAGCATATTTAGGTATATACTTTTTTTAATATACATATTTACTCCCTTGCACAATGTATTTACTCCCTTGTACAATATATTTACTTTCTTGCACAATATATCCACAAAAGAAGCAATATATTTATTCCTTGGCACAATATATTTACTCTCTTCAACCACTAGAGTATAGTTTAGTACAAATCACTAATTCAATAGTTCTTATATGTTCAATCACTGATTGAACTCAAAACTCAATTCAGTACAAATGTGATATGATGAATTGTGTGATTTGGGTTTACGTTAATATAATAAGTACAACTGAATTCAAACATTGAAATACCTAGTTTCGATTTTGAATAATGTTAAAATGCACATCTCAACTGTTAAAGTAAAATTGAGAAAATATAACTAACAATAATTAAACGAAATTGATATCGATTAAGACAAATACCTTGAATATGAATAAGATCGATGACAATAGTATTTGAATTAGCGATCTCGCTAACGTCACCATTCCGATGAAGACCGATAAAAAACAACAAAGCCAAGGAAAACGATCAAATAGCACATACGACCATGGCGAGAAGCTTGATTGCTTCAGATTTGAGAAGGAGAGAGAGTACCTTAGCTTGATGATTCTGGACAGTGAGCTTGAAAGTGAAGCGAGTGAGAGATCAGATCTGGAAGGAGAGAGAGAAATGAAGAGAGGTTTTGTCTGAGCAAGAAAGAGAATAGCAAGTGAGAGATCTGAGTAAGAGAGATATTTGAGAAAGAGATCACGTGAACCATACGTGAATACGAAAAGTATATTAGTCTAGATGCGCGAGGGCCGGCTGGGATGACAAGATGGCAGAACCTCTAAGATGGTAGATAGGATATCAGTCCAAGAATTAGTCTGATCTATCCACTTTTATATTCAGTTGTTGCAAATTTTCACCTTGAGTCAATTAAGGAATTGGAAATTTCATGTTTATATATATGGTTTATTAATTAATTTATGCTTTAGTTTTTAGAATATTTAGAGATGCAATTTTGTAAGTTTTGTGTTTAGAGACTTAAAGAGTCATATATATAAAGGGTAAATTTTTTAGAAACTAATTGAAAGCTTTTCTTATATTCTATGGGTTTTATTTTGTCTTTGTGTAAATCAAGGAATAATTAATGATCCTACTATAAATTGCAGTAGTTCTATTTAGTGATATTTCAGACATTTCAGCGCAGTTACAGGAGAGGAAGGAGTGTCATATAACTAGGGTTTTAAATTTTGATTGTTAGAAAGCATATGAACAAATAGTCTAAATTTTAGCTAGTTAACAAAATCTGGCTTCTAACATTTTCTTTTGTTTTTTTACAAAATTTTGACACTTCAGAGTCAAACATTTTAATTCTGTGGATTTGTTAACGAAATGAAAAACCAAAAATATTTATTTATAATTTATCCTAACAGGAGGCCTAATTTGCCTATCTAGGTCCACCGTTAGTCAGAAGCTTTAGTAGCACCGTAAAAACTAGGGCATTTTTTATTTATGCCATCGCAAAAAGATTAAAATTATAAATTTGTCATTCCAAAATGACTATTTAGTTTTATGCCATTGTGAAACAATGAAAATGTTTTCATACCACCGACCCATTCAATTGGCTATAGTACTCATTTGTTAACCAAAGGAGAGATCAGATCCGAGTGAAGCAGAGGCACACGGTCATGTGGACATGCTGCTCGACTCAAAATTCTGGATGTTGTCAGAAGGTGGATAGAGACGACACAGAGCAGAGCTGTAGAGGAGGCATCGCTAAGATATTGACTTCTGTGACAGAGAGATAGGCCTATTTTACGTTAGAAACAATCACGAAAGTAATCATTTTTGTTGACTGTTCCGTTTTTATAGGGCAAGTGAAAAAATTTTCGTTGATCGTGTCGTTTTAACTAAGATAAAAACGGTTAAACAATTTTTTTTTATCGTTTGACTTAGTCAACAGAACATAAGAATGGAAAATATACATAAAAATGCATTAAAAAAAAAGTGAAAAAGAACTTTAAAAAATAACATATTAATACATAACACAGATTAAACTATATAACATAACAAAATTCATGTTTGATAAAGAAAAAAAAGAAAAAATATTTCAAAATATCTAACTAATACATAGTGTAACAGTGGATTATTTCAAGATAAATTAAGTTGGTCTCAGTCTTTTAATTTAAAATCGTTGGAGAGATATTAATGTTAGAAATTGTTGTGTTAGCAACTAGAGGTCAAGGCTAATCATTTCCTTTCTTTTTTTTTCAATTAACACTTTAATGGTGGAAATGAAGTGCTCAACACATGAGCTAGATGAGAGAGCGGAGAGAGCAAGCAAGAGAAGAGAGAAATTCTGAAATTTCTCTTGTGGATTTCGGCCAAGAGAGGAGGGAAGAGAGAGAGGAGAGGTGAAAGGTGGCTAGGGTTTTCCCTAAAAATGATCCCTTTATATAGACCTCTCTTGTCCTACCTACCACAACAAATTATGGATAATTTTACCCTCTCATGGCGGGCCTCTATTGATGGGCTTGAGACCAACATCAATTGTTGCCTTGGCCCATTAATTCAATCCATTTAATATCTCTTCCAATAGTTCTCAAATCGGACTTTTAATTTACCAATTAAATAAAAGGCCCATAGCTCAATACAATTATAGTATGTTGAACGAAATTAATTATTAACTTATTAATAATTATTTTGGGATTAGCTAATGCATTAATTTATTTCTATATGATCATTTTGACTTAATTAATTATAACGGTTCACAACGGTATATAATTAATTAATCAACTTATCAAATTTTCACAGAACTCACTACTGTTAATAAATAAATAATGCACTGTATGGTTAATATTCTATTTATGTGACCCTTTGAGGATTTATGCTATGTTGGCCATGGAAAATAAATCGCTATTTATTTTCAATAATCGTAAGTGGTATTCAGCAACACGTTATGATTCCCAATTCACATAAATAAATAATGTATTGCTACAATATTTCAATCCTGCATAAGAAATAAAAGTATTTTCCTTTTTGATTCTTATGTCACATGATATCTTTTGTATAATTCAAAATAGGAATGTGTCATTCTTGTAGATTATACATTTCTTGATCTAGAGATAATTGTATAAAGTTGCTAGGAAACAATCTATCTCCATCAAGGAGCCCAAACATATATCATCACTCACTAAGTGAATTAATGAGGGACATACGGTTTTCTTGATGAACAATTTTTCCCCGCACAATTCAAGAGAACATAAATAAAGTCCGTATAGTAGCCCTTATCAGGAATCAACGTTAGACGATATTTATTGAACCTATCCTCATGTGGAAAAGTTGAATCATTTCAAACTTAGAATCAAACTCATATGAAATAAATAATGACACTTAACACAATCCATATATTTATTTCATTGAGTTATGTCCTGTACTATGTTCCATAACATACAGATATGCAATTAAGTTGGTAACTCCTTACCTATGATTTGTAGAACTTAATCATTACTTAACTTGCATACTAATCTTATATGATAATTAATGTTTCTTGTTAATTATCAAGATTATGGGTGTTTTAGATTTATTATTGTCATTTAATTATAAATGAAACGCAGAGATCCACAATTCAGATCCTCAACCTAAATGATATGTCAATAAATAAATCAAGGAACAAATGATCAAATATCATCAATAACATAAACTAAAATTAAGTCATTAAATATTGACTTCTAGGACATAACTCCAACAATTAACATACCCTCTAATTTTGATTGACCCATCAAAATTCTTAGGTCAGAGTCACTTCCCCTTGAATTGGTACTTGGTACCCTACATCATTGACCTACCCATATTAAAATAATGTCCATGTTAAACTTACAAACTCTCCTTAGTCCTATCAAATATGGACACTGTACCATTATCTACTCATTATATCCAAATATCAAATATGGATATCATATAAATAAAAAACTAATGTATTGAACTTGCAACACAAGTACAACAGCAATAACATCAAACTTCTCAACACTAACTTGCAATGTCACCAATGGTAATATTATCTTGATCATTAATGGATCATAAAACATCACCAAGTTGACCTGTCTACATTAATAACAAACAAAATAAAATTAATAATTGAATTGAATTCAAGTATAAATTGAAAAAAGAAAAGTTAGAAAAAAATACCAATCACTGCAGCCCTTAAGCAATCCTGAGCATATATTAGAACTTCAATATTCTTATCATTTAAAGAGTTTCTAATTGGGCTTAGTGTTCTACCAGCAGTACTGAAGGTATACTCCGATACCACGGTACTAATTGGTACAACTAATATGTCCCTTGTTAACCTAGCCATCACTGGATATTTTGGGCCTTTCAACTTCCACCATGACAAAATATCAAAGTCACATTCAAGTTACAACCATCATGTAGTTCAGCTAGATATTGATCTAGCTCAGACTTGATGGGATCAGCCTTCTTATTAACATTCAAGAAATCTTTCCAACTAGCCATTGTAGCTTACTGCCTTTGATCCACTAGAACTGAAACCAACTGAATTCAATTTGCAAGTTCCCAAGTTGACACACAAATAACAAAAATAACAACAGATGTTCTAGAAGTGTACCTTGTATCTGTTATGCTACCAGTTTAGTTCTGTAATGCCTTTGTCTGTGACATCAAATACTCCTTGAACAGATCATCAAAACATTTCTTCAAGTTGGTCTTAAATGATTCCTACTCTTTAAGATGCATCATTTTGAAATGGTACTCAACCACTTCTAGCTTACACCTAGGATCTAGAGCACAAACAATAACCAAAAGAACATTCCTAGTGGCCCAGTACTTGTTCCATTTGAGGAACATTTGTTTGTCCATCTCAATAAGAAAGGGATATGAACTACTATCCATTTTTTTTATATTAAGATAAACCTCACAAAAATCAGGAAAGGATAAATTCAAATTGGATACATGGCCCCACTCAATTTTAATGTTGCATGATAGAACGCTTTCAAATTGCCCATGTAGGGTGGTACATGATCCCAATCATCATCAGATGGACAGAAATGGTGCCTCTTATCTAAAATTGCATATCTAATTATAGCATCCTTAAACTGTAATACCAACTCAAGCAAAATGTAAGTGGAGTTCCATCTAATCTGCACATCCCATGATGGCTTCTTATCATGAGCATTTACTTGAAAACAAACATACACCAAAAATTAGTACACATTAACATTAAATGGAAACTATAAATGAAAAATATACATAGTATAGACCTGAGAAGCAACCAACTTGAACATGCATCTTCATTCTAGATTGTGAATGCCTAATATATTTCATGGTCTTCCTTAAGGTATTTATCGCACTAGACATCACGCTCAAACCATCTTGCACAATAAGATTAAAAATGTGACATCCCATCTTTGATGAATGATGGGATGTCACATTTTGAATCTTATTATCAATAAGTAGTCATTTTCTCAACTTCCAATTGTAATCGATGTAGTGAAAAGTCAGAGACATGAAAACTTTATTTTTACCCTTACAAGTCCACAAATCAATAGTAAAATTTACCTTATAATCTATTTTTCTAAATAATTCATACAACTTAAGCTTCTCATCCTCATAAAATTTACCTTATAAGACTCTTGATGAAATTTTAAAATAAGGTTACAAATCATTTGTAAAAACTTTAAAGAAGTGGTAGGTTGCACAGTCAAAAAGGTAATCATGTGCAATTATCATTTTTGTCATGTTTTTCCTACTTTTACTCTGGTCAAATTCCCAAAATGAAGGCTTACGTTGACTTAACAATTATCGAAAATATATTAGTGTGTAGCAAATGTACATATCATATAACTAAAATAGATGTCAACAAAAATATACCCTCGGCACTATCAACCTGAAGCATTCTCTGCAAGGTATCAGGTTTCATTCTACTTGTAGATGATATTTTCTACAACATTTCTTAATGTGATGCAACAGTGAGCTAGTGGGCTTAGAATTGCCTTGCAAATATTCTTGACCACAATAGTTACAAAAAAACTTAAAGAAACCATCTTCTTTCCTTTTTACTTTTTTAAAATGTTTTCGTTTTTGGTAGTTATTGAAGCAGCAATAGGTTCACTTGGAGTACCATCAGGATCAACTTGGATCCTTTGAATCTCCTTTTGAGTATCTAAATTCAATCCTATTCCCATACTATAAATTGGAAGCAATCAAATCATAAGTACTAGTGCATACCAGTGCATTAACAGTGCATCAATTCAACAGATTGTCAAGGTTTACTCATGAGAAACATTCACCCCCTAACAATGCTAACAAGCTGTCAGGAATGGATGTTTTGCATAACAAACATAATTAACATGCATACACAGACAGATTACATACTACTACTTTGCTAGGAATGGATGTTAGTCATGACTAACTCAAATAACAATTTTAAACTTGCTCCCATACATAATCATAATATGATTGCCAAGGTGTGGTGTGAGCGACATCCACCCTTGACATTCCAGAGCCACATAGCAATCATATAAATAACAAGCACAAACATATAACATATAAATAATTGTAACAGAGAATGAATATTTCTCATAGCACACACAAATTGTTGGAGTTATGTACTAGAAGTTAATATTTTAATAACTTGATTTAGTTTATGTTATTGATGATATTTGATCATTAGTTCCTTGAGTTTATTATTGACAGATCATTCAGTTGAGGATCTGAATTGTGGATCTCTATGTTTCATTATTAATTAAATACCAATAATAAATCTAAATCGTCTGTAATCTTGATAATTAACAAGGAACGTTAATTATCATAAAAGATTAGTTTGCAAGTTAAGTAATGATTAAGTTCTACAAATCGTAGGTAAGGAGTTACTAACTTAATTGCATGTGTATGTTAGTGGAACATAGCATATGACTTGGCCCAATGAAATAAATATATGGCTTGTGTTATATGTCATTATTTATTTCATATGATTTTGATTCTAAGTTTGAGATGATTCAATTTTTCCACATGAGAATAGGTTCAATAAATATCGTATAATGTTGATTCTTGATAAGGGTTGCTATACGGACTTTATTTAAGTTCTCTTGAATTGTGCGGGAAAAAGTTGTTCATCAAGAAAATCGTATGCCCCTCATTAGTATACCTAGTGAGTGATGATATCTATTGGGCGCCCTTTGATGGAGTTGGATCGTATGCATGCAAACTAGACGATCAACTCTAGATTGAGAAATGTATAATCTACAAGAATAATACATTCATATCTTGGATTATACAGTGATATTATGTAACATAAGAATATAAACAAGAAAATGCTTTATTTCTTATGCAGGATTGAAATACTGTAAATATACAGTTTTATTTATATTAATTGGAAATCATAATGTGTTGCGAGATACCGCTTATGATTTAATTTTCATGGCCAACATGACATAAATCCTCAAGGGTCACACAAATAAAGTTTTATCCCATACAGTGCATTATTTGATTTATTTGCATTGGAGAATGCAAAGTATGATAAGTTGATTAATTAATTATAATAATTAAATCAAAAGGATCATATAGAAATAAAATAATGCATATGCTAATCCTAAAATAATTATCAATAAGTTGATAATTAATTTTGTTCAACATACTTTAATATAATTATAGGAATTATATTTAAGCACATGGGCCTTTCTTTAATTGGTAAATTAAAAGTCCAACTTGAAAGCAACTTGAGAGAGTATTTAATTAAGCGAATTAATGGGCTTAAGTGACATTTAATGTAGCCTATTAAGGGCCTTCCCTAGGCCGGCCATAGAGGGTCAATTTTGTCCAATTAATTTGTGGATTAGTTGGCTATATAAGGCGGTCATTTGGAGAAGACCAAACCCTAAGTCTCTCATCTTTTCTTCCTCTTCCCTAGCCGCCATCTCCTCTCTTGGGAGAGATTTTTTTCCTCCTCCATTAGATCTCTCTCTCAAGCTTGTTTAGGTGCTCATGTGTTGAGCTTAGATTTTCTATAGATTAATTGGTGAATTAATTGAAGAAAATACAAGGGATTAGCTTCTTCCTCTTTCTTGCTAGCACAAGAATTAGGAATTAGTTAATTCTTTTGGTGGACTCAAGAGCAAGAGAAGGGGAGGTGTTGGACAGCATGCCACCGACTCCAATCGATTTGGTCGGGCCTTCTTGTTACAATACAAGAATAAGTAAAAATCATTTTTTCCCTCCTTTAAACTAATTTATGTGTCTTCACTAGATTCTTGTTGTGTATGGTGTTTAAATTGTTTAATTGAGATTAAAATTTAAAATATGTGCACAAACCAATTCCTACACAAATAACATGTTTGCCTGGAATGGATGTTTCTCATATCACACACAAATGACATGATTGCCAGGAATGAATATTTCTCATACCACAAACAAATAACCAGCACAACCATATAAGGATTATAATAGAGAAAGAGTAAAAACAAGCACAACCTCTTGGATACTCCCTCTCTGTGAGTCAGCCATTTTTGGGTACCTTTTTGGCTTTCTCCTACAAAAAAAAAAAAAATTAGACACACATAAACAAATAAAGTACTAGCTTGAATACAGTACCTCTCTATGAATCTCTCAAATTCTATTTTCTTCCTAACTTTTTTCCTACAAAGAACACAGAAAAAAATTAAAACAAAAGATTTAAGATTGAAGAGCACGACAAAAAAATATAACAGAGAACACAATACCTTTTTGTCTCTCTTTCCTTGCTTTCTTCCTTTTTTCTACAAAGAAGACGAAAAAATAAATTTAAACTCACAAATAACATATAAAAAATTAAAGTAGACAAAGAAATACATTTCTCTATCTCTTTTTCACTTTTTCTTCTTTCCTTTCTGTATTTTTTCTTCATCTTATATTGCCAACGATCCTTCATCATTGCTAGAAGCCAAACAGACCCTGAATGATCTACTACTCAGTCACCAATCTCCAAAAAATACTAGCAATCATAACTTTTCTCAAGCCTTTTAAGCTACACAGTCTAAAATTAAATCTAGGATTTTGTAAACAAAGTGATAGAGAGTCATATTCAGGGACTTATCAAGCTAGGGTTTCGAGAAAATGATGAACAAATGATGAGGATCTCATCGAAACCTACAGAAAGAAGGTAAATCAAACACCAATGCCTCAGGCAGCGTGCATAGACCAAGAGAGAGATTGAGAGGTCGTCTGCCTCTAGTCAACTCTTCTTGAGCATGTGTGAGAGAGAGGCAGAGAGATCGAGAGAGGAGATGAATTGACATGGCGCCGCTTTAGAATAGAGAGAAAGGGAGTGACAAAGAGGAAGTTTCGAGAGAGACAGAGAGTGGTTAGGGTTCTTACTCCCTCCCCCTATATATAAATTATATTAAATATATTCATTAAATTAAATATATTAATTATATAAAAATAATAAACGATTAACTGAAATTAAACGAAATGAAATCTCATAGTTTCGTTAACTGTTTCATTTATATCACGAAACTATGTCTGATTTTATTGATTGTTTTGCTTTATCAAACGAAATAGATTTTTCTTTCGTTGATCATTTCGTAGGGGCGAAACAAAATGGTTAAATGAAAAAAATCGTTTTCATTTGAAGGCCTAGAGAGAGATATTGGGAAATGGGAATGGGATCATAGAGTGGTAGGAGTTGCGTGAAATGATTATGCAAAGAGAGATGGGATTTGGGATGGAAGGGTATTTTAGATATTTAAAAAAAAATGATAGAAATAAAAATAGAATATATAAAATTTTATATATTTTTATTAAAATAATGGCATATAATATCAAATTTTCTCAAAAAAAAAAAAAAATCTTGTTTAGAGTCATTTTAGTCACTTTGCCTCGTCTTCCACCACCGTTTTTTTTTTGTTATTATTAAAGTCCCGTAGGTCTTTTATTTTGTTCCCAAAAACTATGGGGCTGTTTAGTCAAAATATATGGAGGTAATTACTTGCTCAGATTTCTGAATATGAATTGATGAATTAATAATTAATAACTATTATAAAACGCGTATGTACCGACTACACATGCTCTGACTGGAAGCTTGTCGGCTAGTCCTCTTAATAATAAATAATTTGGTAATAATTTAGTGCTGGTCTTATTTAATTCAATTTACGTTCATACGCTTCTAATTAACAGAAAAGGAAATTTCTTCTTGATCTGTACCGAGAAACAGTTTTTCTTACTGCACTTGCATGCAACTTGCATTTGCATTGCCCTACTACCAGCGATTTATTGTGCCTACTTTTGTCGCTTTGTGTGGATACCCACAAAACAATATAGTTTCCACTGTTAATTACACATGATTCACGTTATAGCGTCTAGAAGACTGAACAGCGGACGAAAGAAGTCCTAGTCTGATTCTAGTTTTGATTGACGAATGAGGAAGTGATTGATACCGATAATTACCATGACGTAGTCTTTTGTCAAATTATAAAATTACGAAATTTATGATAAAAAGGCAACCGCTCATTTCTTATCGATGGAATGGTAGAGTAAATTAAGTGGTATTAAAATTAAAATTTATGATACAAGATACGTCACATCTCGTGTTTTCGTGCCGTGTCTTATTTAAATGTGTCGTGTCATGACGTGTTGAGAGACGTTTAACTTCTATTTGTTTATTAAATTAAAATTCATGTTTGATAAAATATATCAAAAATTAAGAAAATAAACATGTTTTACAATTGAATTAAAATATAGCTAGGTTGATTATTTATTTATTTTAATATTGATGTGAAAAATAGTCCTATTTGCTAAAAAGGTGCTTCATTTGGAATTGATTTATGCTTGAATGTATCCTGGATAAAATTTCTAAAAAAGATATAACCTATATATTAAATGAGAACTCCATTAAAAAAATACAACATATATATTCCTATAATTACATAAAACCAAAATAGAAAATAAATTACTGTAACGTCTAACGCATGCCTCTTTTCATGTTTGGTGTTTCTATAATACGTGCCGTGTCTCTCGTGTGGAATCGTGTTGTGTCGTACCGTGTTTCGTGTCGTGTCGAGTCATGTTTGGAAAATTCACTTGTCGTGTCTATTTCATCAAAATCGGACACGACACGTCTAAAATTTGTGTGGTGTTCACGTTCGTGTCTTGTCGTGCCATACAGTCTCCGTGCCATGTTCAGATACGTCGTGCTTTTTTTAGAACACTTGTGGTGCATAGGAACGGCATTTAATTTCACATTCCAAACTCATTCTTCACCGACACAAATGCGAGGTTTCAGGTAACCCAGTCATGGTGCGTACAGAAGAGGAGAAGTTCAGACGCAGAGGGAGGTTGAGTCATCCATGAGGGTAGATCCAATGTAGGGCGCCACCCGTGGCACTTTAGGTAAAATTTTAAAAATTGAGAGTCCATATATGTAAACTTGTGCTGTGTCTAGGCTTAAAAAAGAGTAATATCTGGCTTTTGGTGGAGATAGAATAATTCTATGCTTAAAATTTGTCCTGAGACAAATTTTTTTACTCTGCGGCCCTTCATTCTCTACGATTTTGATAGCTTAGATTTTTTATTTTGTAGCCGACTCATGTCCAAATTTTCGTGTCTAGACTAAAACAATTTTTTTTTTTTTTTAAACAAGTAGAGCTTTTAGTGCTCTACCACTTTCATTGAAGAAAGCTAAAAAAAACATACAAAGTCTTATTACAAAATATAGTAGAGTTTAATAGAGTAACTCTACCCCTAAGTTGCACGGTACCGGCATATGGTACAAATGCCCCAATTTATTATCCCCTACCCTTAGCACTTGACCCAAACAACATCATACGGTCACAAAGAACTAGCACAAAACACAAATAAAGTCTTAAGAAAAACAACAACATAAATAGGCCATATATTAGTAGCATTTTTATTTTTGACACCCTTTCTTGCATGGATGTCATCCCCCATCCACCATTTTTCATGCTTGATCTAGCTGAAGAGGAAGCTCATTGACATCAGGAATCATCCCAAAAACTTGCTCCTTCAATGCAGGTTTCCACAAAACTGACCAATGATTAAGCAAAGATTTGATTAGGGAAGCATTATATCTATATGTATGGTGCTTATTTGACTTAAAACATATCTTATTTCGATTATTCTATAGAATTCAAAATATTGCCACACAACAAATTTGGAAAGCATCTAAGAGAGATCTGTGTAAAGAGTTGTTATATTGTAATAAATCTTCAAGAGAATAAGGTTTAATGTTACAATCAAACTGTTTCAGGAACCATAACCAGATTAATCTATTATTAGGGCATCTGAAAAAAAAAGATGATCTATTGTCTCTAAACTCAGACAGTAAACACATGAAGTGTCCCCTGTCCATCCTCGATATGCTAAGTTATCTTTTGTTAATAATCTTCTTTTGCTCAGTAAACATAAAGAGATTTTTATTTTTAAAGGGACCTTTGTTTTCCAAATAATCATGCCCCAATCACTTGTTACCCCTCGATGATCAAGCCACAGGTATAAGGATCTCGTGGAAAAATATTCTTTATCTTTACCCATCCATCTAATTTTGTCATTGTCATCAGATAAGGGGAAATGAGAGCTTATCATATATCTCAAAGAATCGAAATCTAACATTTGTGTGTAGCTTAGTTGCCTCCTAAATTGCAAGGATCTCATATGGTTGTTCATGATAGAGGCAACTGTGATTAATCTGTTGGTGCAAATATTATAAAGAGATGGGAATAAAATATTTATGGGAATATCACCACACCACCTATCTGTCCAAAATTGCACTGAATTACCATTTCCTACTTCGAAAGAGCAGTTTATCTTAACTATTTGTTCTATCTTTTTTGAGATAATTAGATTTATGCCATTAGAAAATTAGCCAATTTTATATATGCTATTGTTAAATTGCTAATTAGATTTATGCCACTCTAAAATTATCACAATTAGATTTATGCCATTATTTTTTTCCAAAACAGAATAAATTCTATCAATGTCGTCCTCAAATTGTCATTATTTTTAAAAATTCCCAAACTAACCTTTTGAAAATTATCCCTAAGATAAAATAGCGGCAGCGTTGAGAATATCCACAGTTTTGTGCTTCATGTTTGATATGATTTGTATGAAGAAAATATGTATCAGTCAATATAGATAGTACAAATATACGTCGTTGTTTAATATATTACTTTATAAAAGTGATTAGCAACTTACATGGCAAACAAAGATCAAGGTGAACGTAGAAATATTTTCAAAAATACAACTTGTCAATTTCAAATATGTCACTATTTTTATGAATTAGGATCATAAAACTGATTATTATTATTTTGTATTTGGCTAAAAAAAATTTATTGATATGTAGTGCAATAGAAATAATTTTTTATTTTGTAATGGTATATTTCAGAATTTTAAAATTTAATAATGATATATTCAAAAGGGTATAATGGTCATATCAATTGGACGATGGCATAAAACTAATTTTAATATTTTATAATGGCATAAAAATAATTAGTCATTTAGTGATAGCATATCTTTAATTTCAAACTTTTGAAGTGTCATAAATCTAAATCACCCATCTTTTTTAGAGAGCTCCAAAATGGAGACCATTTCTTTCTGTCCATGGTGGTGTCATATTTATAGGCAATTATATCTTTCCACCAACCATGATAATTCGAATTTTTTATTCTCCACCACCATTTACCTAACAAAGCATAGTTCATATTTCTTAGGTTGGTAATCCCTAACCCCCCATGTTCCATAGCACGAGTGACACTCTCCCAATTGATGAAATGATATTTTTTCTTTATTCCAACATGCCAGAGGAAATTAGATCGAATAGTATCTATTTGTTGTTGTATTTTTTTTTTTTTGGCATATTATGGAAAGACATCATATATATAGCCAAGGAAGAGAGTACACTATTTATCAAAGTAACTTTACCCCCATAAGAAAGGAGGCATCCCATCCAACTTTGTAACTTGCGTTGGAAATTATCTAAGATCCCTTGCCAATCTTTGTATCTTGTTTTTTTCCAATGCAATAGGATCCCCAAGTAATTGAGTGAAAATCTATGCAGCTCACAACCGAAAATATTAGCTAAATGTGAGGCCTTTTCCTCATTCATATTTATTGAATACGCTTCGCATTTATCACAATTAATTTTCATATCCGACAGCGCCTCAAAACCTATAAAAATCCATTTGAGGGCATGAATCATGTTTTCATCTGCTGGACTGTTGAGGTATAAAAAAAAAATGGATGTAAATGGTGAAATAAAGGAAAAAAAATATATGATCATAATAGAAAAGAATTACATTGACAAGATGAGGACGGTGAATAAAATAGGAAATTTTATGATAAGTAAGGCGTATGTAGTGTTAAACAGGATTTACAGGAATTGAGATGCAAAGAATGAGAGTGATATAAATAAAAGGAGGAGAGAACAAAACATAAAATGGTGAAACAGTGCTCCTTATCCAGAGAATGGTCATCTCCAGTGTGTTTCGGATTGGAGTTAAGCCTCAAACCCGTTCAAACTAATCCCTCCGTACAGTACACGAGATGGATAGACCCAGTACGTGAACCAGAAAACCAAAAGAGGGTTGAGCTGAAACGCGGTGTACATAAAACCGAGTGCATGAAATGGAAGTGAGATGTCGCTGACTCTGTGCCTCATTAAATCTGACAGGCGGACCCTCCTCTCTTTGTGTCTCTGACCAAATGGACCCCACATGAAAGGATCGCCTTCCCCAAATAGAAATCAGCGAAAAACAACAGAAAAAGAAGCGAAGTTGGAAGGCGTTGCAACGGCCCCGTAACCGCCTGGTCAACTTGACAAACGTCGGATGGGATGGCGATCCGTGTGCTCCTCAATTGACGGCCGAGATGCAACAAAATGTGAAGAGAGGATCGATCCTCGATTGCCTATAAATACAAGAACGATTGAAGAAGAAAGGATCCCCGATTTGAACTGAATTTCTCTCCAATTCGGATCTTCTCTCTTTCAAAAGAGTGCCACACGTTGTACGCACACATACACACGAGAGCACTTTTGTCAGATAGTTAGGTAGCTCGAAAGAAGAAGAATTAGGTTAAATTGAAGATTCTTGAGCGATCGTAGCTAGCAAGAAGGTGAAAGGTATGTGTAAACTCATGACTTGTAGCTGAAATTCAGAATCTTGAAATGAAATTGAATGTTCTGATTGAATTCGTGCTTTTAATTGCTTGATATGAAAATGCGATTCACTTGCGATTAGGTTAGACTTGGTTGATTGATCTGGTCATTCTTTGATTATTCTGTTATTCAAATCGAATAGTACAAACATCTTTGCATATCAATTGACATCAGTTTGTTCTGTCTTTGATTAATGTGGATTAACATTGATTATGAGATTAAGATCTGATAACGCTTGGCGCTTGATGATCTTGATTAAGAATTGTACATAAGGAGCTTTAGGATAGAATCAAATTCAATGCCTGGTTAAAGAATTGATTGAATGCTTGCTTTTATTGTTGAACCTGATAATGCGATTTCCTTCCTGTAAAACTGATCTTTGTTGATTGATCTGGCCGTTCTTTGATTGTTCCCTTGCTCAATTCATTTGGTAGAAGCATTCTTGCATTCCAATTAGCATCAATTTGATTTCTTTTTTGATTGACATTTGACTTTAAGATCAAATCAGATGACGCCTGGCATCAGATGGTTTTGATCAAGAATTGCATAAAGAACTTTGGAAGAGAATCAGATCTGATCCAAGAATGCGCATGGCGTGTGAAAGGATTAAGTTTGATTCTGTTGTTAAAACACTTAGCATCCGTTACCTTCATCTAAGCCCTGATTGTGCATGGCACATGAAGGTGTAATTTTGATTAAAAGTTATTAGTTAAGACTTCATAGCAATCTCAATTTACTGGATAGTCATGAGTGTCAAAATGCATCTAGAAATCTAATGTCAATCTGTGTCTTTCTGTTTGATTTAGACCTTGATGAAATGCCCTTAAGTTGATTTTCAAGTTATTGTGTTGTCATTCTTGACTGATAGTAAGGTAATTCTCTGTATAAATGACATTGACATGTTCTTCTTTTTCTTCACATTATTTCATTACTTCGTGAGAGTTATGATTTAGTACTGGTTAATGAGAAATCCTGATTTCTTGTAGTTCAGATCTGAGTATGATATTTCAATTCCCTGAATAATTGTAGTTATTAAGGAACATTTGGCAATCGAGTATTAATTGATCTCTTTCGTTCAGCTGGATCTTGAACTAACCTTCATTATTCAAGTTACTGTGTTTTCCATCTTTAATTACTAAGGAGATGACTGTCCTTATAAGTAAAATCGATATAATTTCTTCCTTTTCTATACTACTTCATGGATTAATTAAATTCTTGATTGCGCAATGGCACATGAAAGGCATTTAGTTGACATACAGATTACGCTTCATTTGATTGAATTCCAACGGCGCACAGCGCTTGAGGAGTAAAATTGAGGTTACAAAACTTGTCTAGATCACCTCCATGGCACATCATGCTTGTGATATGTTCAGTTAAGTAAGCATTTGATTTAAGCAATTCCCATAGGAGGAGCTATGCCATGTCTTTTCAGAGAAATTAATAAAGAAAAGTTCAATTTTTATAAAGTTAAGGACCAAAGTGAAGATTTCTGTTTATACAAATTTACTTCTCAATCGCTTGTAACTGATAATTGATGACCTGGTTCTGATATGGTTGAAGTTGTTTTAGGAATTATATTATTGCCTCTGTGAATAGGTTACATTAAGACATATAAAAATAAAAATGTAATTCTTGGAAGAATATGGGACTGTAGTATAAAATTCTGGCAGCAGGTGATGTCTCTAGCTTCAATCTGAGGTGCTTCTTCCCCTTTAATCTGGTGTCCTATTAAAAGCTGCCTCTACATATATTTCATGAGAGAATCCAGGGTGATATTTGAAAAAGATATAGGACTAGAGTGCAAAATAATATTCTTGAACGATCTGGACTCTTGGCATTGACCTGATGTTAAGCATTCTTTGTAATTCTGTAAAGACCACTTAACCTTATAAAATCTGTAGTATGAGAAAAGAGTAATTGTTAAGTAAAAGTGTCCCTTGAATATGTCAGTTTGGTATTGCTTCAGTGCAGTTCTTGAAGAAGTCCAGGATCCCAATAAAAGTGTTACTGCTAGATAATTGAGATTGAACATTTATGCCCCAAAATGTCATCCTGATAGTCTTTGTAAATAGCTTTCTGCAATAATGCAAAACTTATGGGTTTACATGCAAAAGAAGATAATTGACTGTCACGACTTTGAACGATAAAATTGCATTTCTGATCCTTGTGTCCAGTATACTTCCTAAACATTTGAAGTCGTGGCATATATGTCTATTTGACCAATACACCAGTAAGAGGCTAATGATAATTAATGTCCTTTTCTGTGTTGGCACAAGTGAAGGCACCTTTTGAAACCTTGTATAAATAATGGGTATACAGAGAGCATTTCTTTTATTGAGCTATGTAGGCCCTTGTAAGCGTCAAAGTAATGGTACATGATGGGCATGTGCCGTACAAGTTGGTATGAAAACAAAATTAGGCAACGTGCAGCACATCTTGGTTAACCATGATGAGCTGTTCTTAATCCCTCATATTCGGTCATGAGTAACAGAAAAGCAGTAAAAATGTGAATTGATACACTAATTGGATTGAGTATATGTGAAACATCAAAATTGATAGTAATATCTAAAGAGTTACACTAAGTATGCAATTTTATAATCCCTGAACCGATTTCAACCTCAATCAGTTCCTTACAATGAGTACTACTGCCGTACCACTACTTGGCCTCCTCACTAAATTGAAGCAACGCAACCTGAATTGAATAGGCTATCGTGCTCTCCTTTGAATCACGATTCTAACGAGACTAGCCTCGCTGACTGCGGTGGCGACGATCGCCGGAGAACAGAAAATAAAATCTTCAGGGACCGAATTGAATAATCATCGATTACAAATCACTGAAGGTGACGCAGTCGAAGCCGGGGTCTCCATCGTTTTCCTCTTGCTCTCATGATTCGGGTGGTGTTCATCCTGAAAGCTACGACTGCCGGAGTCGCTAACGGAGCTAAACCCGTTATCTGTCGGACCCATTAGTTATAACGAAATCTTTTTTTCTTTATTCAAATCCCAGCGCCATGTTTCCATCAGTAAAGCGTTCTCAAAGGCCCATTTTATGGAAAGAAGGAGAAGAAGTAATATTCCGGCCCAATAGTTATCAAGGCCCAGAAGAAAGAAATTAAGAATAGCCCAATGCAATAACTTCCCTCTACAGCCCGGTCAGCAGCCACCTCAACAATGTCAAGATGACGTGGACCAATCAAAAAAATCCACATAAACAGAAATTTTAAAAATCTGTTAAAATTAGTATAAAACTCAGAAAAATATAAATAAAATATCATAAAATCCTAAAAATCTAAATAAACCAAATTCACTAACTTTGATATGAAATTGTGTCAAAGTAACAACCTTTTATATTTTTGAAATACTTTCACTATAAAATAAATTTTATAAATCCTAGAAATATAATGAAACCATCTAATGTTCTCCTTTAATAAAATTTCTAAAAACTAAAGTTAAGTATTTTCAAAATACAAAAGATTTCAAATACAATACTTTCAAAAGTCAAATATTTTCAAAATTAGAAAAGTTAAAGTAATAAACTCACTAAATATCTTTTAATGAAACTTTCAGAATTAAAATCTAAGTATCTTCAAATAGCAAGTTGTTTCATGACTAATATTTTCAAAAGTCAACTATCTTCAAGGATAAATATTTTTCAAATTATAAAAAGAGAATTTCTAAAACCCAAAAGTATAAAAGGTCAAAGTGAGTAAAAGCTATAAAAATCACCAATATCCTAAGAGAAACGTCAGAAAATTAAAAAGTCAAAATAAGAAATCGAAAGACAAAACCGAAATATTTTCGTTTCAGGAAAGTCCCTCACTGGGGTTGAGATCAACCTTAGATGACTTGAAATTTGATTCTTATCAAATGACCTCTTTGTCTATAGAATTCCATGTTATTCTCATAAGAAGGCCAACTAAGAGCCCCGAGAACTAACCCTTATTAAGAAGGCCACCCAAGGGCCCCTAGGGTTGTAAAAGAACCAACTCTCCTTAAGAAAGTCACCGAAAGACCCCGAGAGTTGTAAAAGAACCAACTCTTATTAAAAAGGCAACTGAAGGGCCCCTAGAGTTGTATTGTCTCCATCCTACAAGAAGGTCTGTCGTTGCTCCAAGAATCCACTCTCAACAAGAAGGCCAGCCGTTGCCCCGAGAGCTATCAGATAACTTCAATCGATCTTAGACAACCTTTAAATAACCTTTAAGCAATCTTAAATAAAGACAATGTTAAACAGTTTTAAAACAACTTTGAATACTTCTTTTATACAACTTTAAACGACTCCGAAATGACTCCAAGTGAAGAAACTCTATCTTTCAAGCGAAAAACATAACTAACCCTTCCTTTAGAATCTTTAGAATTTTAGGAGTTCCTTAATTGAGTCCCGTCAATTAGGTTTGGTACCAACAATTAAGTCACTTTAGAGACGATTCTTCCTAGCCCATTACGTATTTTCTTTAGACTCCTTAATCAGAGGTTCCCGTAGGCAACTACTGTTGGAGTTATATCCTAAAAGTCAATAGTTTAATAACTTAATTAGTTTATATTATTGATGATATTTGATCATTTGTTCCTAGAGCTTATTATTGACAGATCATTCAGGTTGAGGATCTGAATTGTACATCTCTGCGGATCATTCGTTGGAATGACAATAATATCTCTAAAGAGTCTGTAGTCTTGATAATTAACAAGGAACATTAATTATCATAAAAGATTAGTATGCGAGTTAAGTGATGATTAAGTTCTACAAATCATAGGTAAGGAGTTACCAACTTAATTGCATATGTGTATGTTACTGGAACATAGCACAGGACATGACCCAATGAAATAAATATATGGATTGTGTTATATGTCATTATTTATTTCATACGTGTTTAATTCCGAGTTTGAGATGGTTCAGCTTTTCTACATGAGGATAAGTTCTATGAATATTGTCTACCGCTGATTTTCGATAAGGGCTGCTATACGGACTTTATTTCATGTTCTCTTGAATTGTGCGGGAGAAAAACTGTTCATCAAGACAACCGTATGTCCCTCATTAGTATACGTAGTGAGTGATGATATCTACTGGGCCCCTTGATAGAGTTGGATTGTTTGCCGGCAACTTGTACAATCAACTCTAGATCAAGAAACGTATAATCTACAAGAATGACACACTCCTATCTTGGATTATACAATGATATCATGTGACATAAGAATCAAAACAATAAGATAATCTATTTCTTATGTAGGATTGAAGTACTGTAATAGTACAATATTTATTTATGTGAATTGAGAATCATAATGTGTTGCTAGATACCGCTTATGATTATTGGAAATAAATAACGATTTATTTTCCATGTCCAACATAGCATAAATTCTCAAAGAGTCACACAAATAGGACGAGACCACACGTGCATTATTTATTTGGTTGCATTATTGAATGCAATAATATGATATGTTGATTAATTAATGGATCATATAGAAATAAATTAATGCATATGCTAATCTCTAAATAATTATCAAGATGTTGATAATTAATTTTGTTCAACATGAATTAATTAAAGTAATTAATTTGAGCTAACAGGCCTTTGTTTAAATGGTAAATTAAAGATCCAACTTGAGAGTAATTAATTGGGCTTCTAATTAATTGAATTAAAGACCAATTAAATAATTGATGGAGCCCATTTAGGCCCATTTTATGGCTGCACTAGTGATGGCATAGTAGTAAATTAGTTACAACTTTTTTGAAGAGTTGTTGGTCTATAAAAGGACCACTTTTGGAGAGAGAAACCCTAGCCTCCACTCCATTTTCTCTCCTCCTTCTTCTTTGGCCGAAATTCTCTCAAGGGAAGAGAATTTTTGTGCTCTTTTCCTTGCTCTCATCCACTCTTATTTGATAGGAACTCATGTGTTGAGCATAGATCCATATAATTAAGCTTGTTAATTAATTGGAAGGAAGGATTAGCCTTGAACTCAAGCTTACTAGCATAAGTTTTGAGTTTGTGGTTAACTCCTTGGTGGACTCGAGGCCAAGGCGGTGGTGGTGGTGACGAGTACGTCGTCGATTCCGCGAGAAAGGATTCGAGCCTTCCAATTGCGATATTGGAAGAGGTAAACCTTCCTCCTACTCTCACGTTGTGTTAAATTGCTTAAATGACTAGTTCATCTTGTCGCTTGTTCTTTTAATTGTTGTTAATTAGTAATAGAATTAAAATTGAGCATAGTAAGACTTTCTAACAACTACGGAGTAATTAACAATAGGGGCTTGCGCCTATTGGAAAGAAAAGACCCATAAAATTAATAAATCCTCGTAAGAAGCGACTCTTGTTCTTGTTTTCTTGTTGTCAAAAGATGCTCAGCGCAGAGATCGAACCTTAAGGGGGATGAATCTAAGGCTTATTCCACTTTCTCGAGAAAATCCTTTCATTCTTCGAGGGACGACGAAAAAGCCCACACATGGACAAAAAATAATCGTATCATCAGCATAATGCAGGTTTATCAATTGATAGCCATTATCTATATATGGACCTAATCCTCTTAATAAATTATGTTCCTTACCTTTTTTAATCATTTGATTCAAGCAATCTGTAACTAGGTTAAATAAGATCGGTGAGAGGGGGTCACCTTGTTTTAAACCTCGACGAACTTTAAAATATGGAGAGATGTTACCATTTAGGTTGACACACACTTGTCCATTTATCAAGAGTGACGAAATCCAATATATCCATTTACTATGGAATCCTCTAGATATTAGAGTTTGTCTTAAGAAGGTCCAGTTCACTCTATCATACGCCTTTTCCATATCTATCTTTAAGACGATGCCTTCTTTTTTATCTTTTTTTGTTGAATGTATAATCTCATGTGTACACACTACATTATCAAGGATGAACCTCCCTTTTAGAAAAGCGGCTTGCAATTGATCTACAATTTTATTTACTAATTGTGTTAATCTATCTGTAAGTACTTTCGTTATCCATTTGTAAATGCAATTTATAAGGCTAATAGGTCTGTAGTGCTTAATCTCAATAGCATCTTTTTTTTTTTTTTGGCAATAGACATGACATGGCTCTATTTAATTTGGCTATATCTAGTCTATGGAAGTAAAATTCTTCAAATAGAGCCATGACATCATTTTTAATCAAGTTCCAATTTCTCTGATAGAATGAGAAAGGGATGCCATCAGGGCTCGGGGCTTTATCGGCCCCAGAATGGAAAAGACCATTTCTCACCTCGTCTTCGGTAAAAGGTTGAATTAAAAGAGCATTATCTTGCTCCGAAACTTTATCTTGTGCTGACCAAAAATCCATGGTTAAGTTTATGTACTTCTCACCTTTTACCCCAAATAAATTTTTGTAATACGAAAGAATATGTTGTTCAATATCTTTAATATTATTAGTGTACCTGCCATCAATATTCATGCATAAAATTAGGTTTTTCTGTCTTTTTGTGGCTATCTTATGGAAATATTTCGTGTTATTATCGCCGTGCAGAATCCATTGCACTTTAGACCTTCTATGCCAATAATGTTGTTCTTCATCTAAAATTTCATCTAAAACCTGTTTAATATTAATGTATTCTTCACTTTCCTCAAGAGTCCAATCTCGTGACTCTTGAATATGCTGAAGTTTATCTAGGGAAAGAAGATTTTGTTGTTTGTTCTTTTTGCGTGCACCATAATAATTTTTGGCCCACCACCTCATCTTTTTTTTTTAAATTTTTATCTTTTGATTCCATCCTTTAGCCATATTAGTACCTATTTGTAAATTGGACCACCACTTGGGCATTAAACTATTGAACTCCCCTTCATCATTCCAAGTTTTTTCATGTCTAAATAAGGGTACATTAGCGAATGAGTGGCCGGTTGTTAAAATAATTAGGGAATGATCGGACTTAAATCTTGGTAGAGCTTTGACTATTCCATCTTTATAATAATCATCCCAATCTTGCGAACATAGGTAACGATCTAGCATAGCTAAGCAAGATTTACTTCTCATATTGGACCAAGTGAATTTTTGTCCTACTAAAGGCATCTCTCTTAACCTAATGTTACCCAAGTACCAGTACCGGGTACGGGTACGCATCTGGTATGACACCGGTACGTACCGGGTTCGCCACGTGGCGTACCAAATATTTTAATATAGTCAAACTAGCCGGTATGGTCAGCGGTACGGGCCCGCGTACCAGATCCAAATCCCACACCCAAATGTGTTGATGCTTAGTCAACAGAAAATCGAACGCGCAAATCCCATGTGCTGCTGTGGCACCGAAATGTTTAAACTTTTGTACGTACGCTACACCTTGGTATATATAAAGGTTCTTAGAAGAATGTACAAAGAAATTGTGGGACTAAGGCAGCGGCAAACCGGACAATAATTTTTTTACCCATAGCTTTGTTCTCCATTCCTCAATCTATTGATGTCTCCATTTCATTAATTTCAAAAAAATACATATTAAGTTTTTAATTGTTTGAAAAATAATCATTTGGCTACGAAAATTTATATACTTGCTCACAGATATATGACAAATTCAGTGATATAAATTTTTCTAATTATAGACTTATAAATATTTTAGACATTTTTTTAATCTCATAAAATTTAATCTGTGTAGTAGTTTAGTTTTTTAATTGTTTGAAGACCTTTAAAAATTCATTTGGATATGAAAATTTGTGCTCTTAATCACATATATGTGAAAATTGTAGTGATATAAATTTTTATAATCATACACTTATAAAAAAATTTATTACGTATGATTCATCATATTTAAAAAATTTTAATATATATCGTCGTACCCGTACCGGAGATTTTTGAAAATTTTCGTACCGCCGTACCCAAATCGTACCAGGTACGGTACTCGTACCCGAACCCATGCAACATAGCTCTTAACTCAAGATCATCTATCGTTTTGTTAAAAAGTCTAGACCCAGCAAAATTAAAATGACTACCATTTTTTTCCCCTATATATCTTAAGGCGTTGAAATCCCCAAAAACTAACCAAGGACCCCTCCACATCTGTCTAAGATCTACTAATTCTTGAAAAAACAATGTTATTAAATTATTATTTGTAGGCCCATATACTACGGTCACCACAAAAATGGTATTTTTAGTTTTATCTTTTAAGACAACCGATAGAGAAAACTTCATGTTGAGCGAACCCTGGATTGAAAACTTATCTGCATTAAACCCAAATAAAATACCCCCGGCTGAACCAATCGAAGGTAACCAAAGCCAATCAAAACCACTAGGAGAGAAAGATTTTAAAAATCTAGTAGAGAAATTATTTTTCTTGGATTCTTGTATCCCTACTATATCGATTTTATTATCCTTTAATATATCTGTCAATAGGTTTCTTTTAATTATCTTCCTAATTCCTCTAATATTCCAGGAAAGAAAAATCATTTTATATAAGAAGGCGCCATCCTACAGGCTACAGATAATTTGATCTAATTTCTTTTTTTTGTGCATATCTTTTTTCAAAAAACTGGTACCATTTTTGATACGATCTGATAGTATATTTCATAAAGGCCCAAAGGCATAATAAGGAAAGGGCCCAATAAGTAAAGAAAAGCCTATCTATCAGTGGGCCCCTGTCCGTTGAGGAAAGGGTCCCACTTGATATCCTTGGTCGGAAACGAGGACACGCCCTCCTGATCAGATATCTCCTGTGTCAGAATCCGTTATAACAGACTAGTGACGTCTTCATCACACGTGGAAAGATGGTCCCGACCGAATACTCTCTTGTAACTTCGATCAACTTCGACCAACTTCGACTAACTTCGTCTAAAGCTTACAAGGTAAAACAGGTTCGAAGAGAAGGTCACGAACTACTATGCGATCTTGTATGGAATCACGAAGTTGAGAGATGACCTGTTTCCTCACCGAATAGAGAAAGATTCCATGAATCCGTCACATACGATCCCAAGATTATGACCAATGGCTATAAATAGGCACTCCCTATCCCTTGGGGAGGGGTTTAGACTTTCTGTAATTTTCATCTTCTTACTTGTACTCAAATAGTAGAAAAAGAAATAAAATACTTTCGATATAGGGTTCTGAATCTAGACTTTCTCTCTAGTTAAATCTCTACTTTGTTGAAAAATCTTAAGAGCTAGATTAGGGTTATCAATTTTGAATTTTAAAGTTCATCTCTTCCACAACATTATCAAATTGATTTTTCGATAAAGTTCTTAAAAATTGAATAGTTTCAATACTATCTTGTGTATTATCACATAATTGCAGCCCATAACATTCAAAAAGGTGTGCTTCCTGCTCATCAGAAAAGTCTGTAAATGGGAATTGATCAAGTAAAGTACTTTTACCTTTTGGGTCACATAATTCCATGTTCTTCACCTTTGCATGCTGCATAGCTTTCTCAGGGTTGTTGCAGTTATGGTGCACTCTCTGTCTTGTCATAAGTTGTGCTGGAATTTGATGTAGTGGAACAACCTCCTCTAGGATCTCTTTATCCTCCATGTCCTTGCCATCCGATTCAAACATGCCATCAGAGTGCTCGACATATGTCTCTGTTGCGTGTGTATTCATCATCTTTGGCTTCTCCTTCTCCACTACCTTATGCACCGTCAAAGCATTGCACATGATGTTCGGCCTTGCCTCCTTACCCACGCCCTTTGTTGAACTTTCATTTGTATGCTTGAGTGCCGGGGTCACATGCCTTGGATTATTGGCGGTCTCTCCGATCTTAGCAGCAAGCAAAGGGTTTGATATCACCATAGTCCCATCAGTGAGAGGGTCAGCAGTTTGTTGCCCTGTTTGCTGCATGTTTTGTGGTTCATCTTCAAGCATGTCTTCATCACCAAACTCATTATCTCCTGCATCCTCTGCTGCCATACCTGCACCTTTATGGGGGGCTAAATTGTCTTGACCCTCAACATCATTTCTAATCCAGACTCTTCTGCGTTTAATCCCAGTGGTTTTCTTGTCAACCGGCAGGTTTGGAATGAATTGCACAGTGCACAAACCCCAAGTGTCTTTGTTAGTTTTGAATGATATATCTCGTCGGGAGGTATTGCTTCTAGCCTGGTCACCCCAATTCGCACCTTGGCTTCGCGGAATGAGATGCAGTCTAGCATGCCTTGGTCAACTTCCAATAAGACAGCAAAATCATCTACCAATCTTTCAAACTCAACCTTGCTCCAGTAACGCATTGGAAATCCAATACTCCTAACCCAAACACTTTTTTGTTTGAATCCATTGTCAATAGATGGATCCCATGGTGTGATGGAGATTGATTTCTCTTCCAGTGTTATCTGTTTATCCCTGAGTATGACCCTATGACTATGACCTCATGCATATTTGAAGAATTGTGCAATGTACTGCAGCAAGGTCTATGAGCTCAGCCCCAGTTTAAGCTATATCCATCATTATCACTTTCATTTTTATCACACGACCTTTCTAACGAGCAATGCTCCACTTAGGCATTTCAGCAAATACTAGCGAGTCATCTTCGGTATGCATGCGTCTGAAGTTGGGAGAGACCATGAGTTCATGTAACTAGGGCCGTCGACGTAATATCGTTTTACACATTTTCGTTCCCTTCTGTCCAAAACGGAACAAAAACAGAAGAGAAAATTAGTTTCACATTCAAAAACAAAATAAAAACAAAACGCTATTCTATAAACGTTACTGAAACAGAATGCAGAAATGGACTAAAATCAATGGAAAATGAAGAACGGAATATAAAATGGAACATAAAACTGTTTCGTTTAACGAAACATAACGGAAATGAAACAGGTTTCTGTTTCGTTGTTAGAAACGGAACGAAAACGAAATATCCTTATTTTGTGTTCGTTTCAAGACGTTTGACAGCACTGTATGTAACGGTGTCCATGCTCCTGGTTGCATGTGCAGTTGTCATGAAAGAATATAAAGATGAAATCTTATGCAGAATTATAAATTGGGAGATGTTTTATGTAATCTTCGGTATTGAAGTGTGTAGTGTTTTAAAAAGACATGCTCTTGCTGGTATAGCCGATCGAGGGACTGACAACAATTGCTTACTCGGGTTCAAACTTCAAAGGTCATCAGTATTTATAAATAAAGATGTGTGGGAATCAGAAAGTTTATTTTAAAATATGGACGGACACGAGATATGGTCAAATAGTGTGTGATGAATATTTTTTCGGGTTTCTGAAACATTATCTGTATGAATGTTTGTGTGCCGAGTATAATAGCGCACAAAAGTTGCCCGATTCATCGGTGTACATCTAATTGTAGCGCAAATTTTTTTTAGTTGCGATCTCCTTCTCTTTTGAGCTGGGTTGAGCCGCCAAGTCCCCTCTTCACCTTTCCTTTTCATCTCCCCTCTCTATGCTTCCTTCAAACCACGACCCCCTCCTCCACTCTTGGCCTATTTTCCACATTTTCCTTGCCTACAACCCTCTCTCGCTGCCTCGCTGCCTCCTCTCATCTCTTGCCCCATACTCCGACGAAATCAATTCTCGACTTCTCCCGCTCTCACTCTTTCTCTCACACGCATGGCAGTCGCTTAATTGACCGGATCTTCCTGGGCACTCTGGATATTTTCTCGCCTCGACAATTGTACCTCTGGCCTCCTTCCTTCTTGCTTGGGTGTTGCCTCTCCCCAAGTGCCTCCTCCTTCATACCCTCCAACGCTTGATGAAGGAGACTTGAAGGATCAGTGCTGAAATAGATCGCAACTGGGAGGTTGTCCAGCGCTTGCGCTTTCTCGCCACCTTCAAGGATCTGATCGACAATTCTCTTGACACCACCTCCGCCTTCGGATCTCTCTCCATCAACAATGCTGAACTCAATCTCCGCTTAATCTTTACACTTCTGTGTCATGTTGTCTAATAGATCGAACAAAGGATAACTCCACGGAATGTGTTCGATAAAATGCCTAAGCCAGAGAACAAGGATTGTAACTTTGTTATTTCAATATCTTTTAATTAGAAAAAACTAGATAACTCTAATTTGTCTCCCCAATAAAAAAGTAGAAAAGAGAGATTAACATTTGTCTTTTCAGAACCTGAAGGAGAAGAGGAAAAACGAAGAGAAGATTTGAGATATTCCTGATAGAATGTCTTCTCATCTGCAGAGGGAATTGGGTAAGTGCAACTATTCTTTTATGAATTGAATATATGATTATCTGTCACAAATTTTTTAAAAATAACCATGCCAAAATTAGTTGCCCTTTGCCACATAGAACCTCATATTGCAGAGAATTTTTTTTTGTTATGAGCGTTTGTAGTGAAATGTCTATGGTATATTTAATAAATTGGGCCTGATATAATTGCAACTTGCAACACATTAATTTTCAATAATTTTGAATTGGTTGTGGTGATAGAATTTTTTTTTCCTTTACCAGTTTGAACTCAGGTAGAATCAGTAATATTGTCTAGCATATATTTTTCCTGTATGTAATGTTGCTAATTAATGGATTGCTTAAAGGACTATATGTATACAACAATTGAATGTCAGCACTTCAGAATGTGAATTGAAGTGGCTACAGTGCTGAGTTGGTCTTTTACCATTTTGCACTCCGTAAATACACACACACACACACATATATTATTAAATTAAATTAATTTGGAAAAATTGTTCCATTCATGGATATTTTCGCATTCACTAATAATACCTGATGGTTTATTATGACTTTTGTAAATATAATACACCAATATATGTAATTGATTTTGAGCGATAATCAATTTTATCATCGTCATCATTATTATTGTCGTCGTGATCATCATTTTATCAAATATTGTTAAAAAAGGATTCATTTTACTACTTATTTTTCCATTTACTTATTACGATAATAAAGCCTGGAATATCTTTGGGGCTAGCTAAGAAGGTTGTGTTGAATGGACTTGGTCACTACACCTATGACTATTAGTACAATAAATTGTGTTATGTTGGTTTGTAAATGCTTTGTCAATAGAAGTTTAGTTGTATTAGAAGAAACAAAAAAAAGAATGGTAGCTGATTCTCACATAAGAGGATAATTTCCTCAAATCAAAATAATGAAATATATAAAAAAAATGATGTTCTATTGTATGGAATCCAGAAAGAGAGGATGGATTTATGTTCTTCTGTACACAATCCATAATTCTTTACATACTATGGTCTATGGCACTACGTCTCTTCCAATAAAATAGGATCCATCTTTAAGATTTTTTTAAGAATAATTCTAAGATTTTGCCGATATATCTCTTTCCAATGAGACATTTTTTATAAAAAGCTTATTAGATAGGATCAGTCTTTTCCTTGGTGCTTTAGATTATTATTGATTTTCTTCAAAAAAAGATTATTATCGATTTTATTTTATATGCCTTTGCCTTCACATATGAAGTAAATTCCAATAGATACACTCTTATTATGTGTGTGAAGTTAATTTCTATAAATGTGATTGCTTACCAGTACATTCAGTGTGAAGGCATAATCGAAAAAAGATTCTAAATTCCTTATAACCATTAAATTGTTGTGTATGTACATGTGATGTAGGTAAAAATGAGCGCAAGTAGATGTCTATACCATCTAAAACAGACTGAAATTATTTCATACTCTCAAGAATTCATTGATACTTTATTTGAAACTAATTGAAATGCATAACTAATTTATTCCCTATTTTTGCTTTTAAAGAAACCCAATTGAAGAAAGAAGGTACTTGATTCTGGGTGTTTGGAGTTGAAATAGTTTTGCCAGTATAAAGGGAAGCAATTCTATTGCCAAATTCAGTTAAAAAGAAGCAACTTGACAAAGTGATGCAGCTACTTGCCTCCACTTCCCTTTGACGTCATATTCGTTTTGCAGCTTATGGAATGATAGGTAACATAAGAGATTGATTTTTGTTTATTGTAAACTAAGTGATGAAAATTAAATATAGATTGACATTGGTGTCATAAAGTAACAGAAATATTCCAACAAAATGAAAAAAAATATATATGCAATGACCTCCATGAAATGCTACAATAGCTTTCTACGTCTCTGATTCAGACTTTGCTACAATGAATTCAATTTTAGCCCTCTACATTCTTAATTTTTTAAAATAATGACTATTTGCTGTTAAAAATATTTGTACTAATTTGATTAGCTGATTTGTAATGCATGGATACTAATGACACAAGCACAAGGCACAATTCTCTCAAGACTATGTTTCCACTTAACGAGCTTTGATTTTTGGAAATATAGCGTCAGATATATGTTCCAATATCTTATTCAATGTGTGTAGAATTTACTTTATTGTTCTCTCATTTATTTATAAACCAAATAACGCTTTACTTTTTTACCTTAATATTAATTAAAATAATAAAATAACATACTATGATAAACATTGGAAAATATCCAATTTTGCCTATATAATAATATGAATAAAAATAAATTTTCTCAACATGTTAATAAAATAGTTGCAATTTGTGAGGACAATATTAAATAATTATGCATTGTTTTATTTTATACAATAGAAACTAAAAGTAGTTGACAAAATTATACATTATATTTTATATACGATCTGTTCTTATTGTATTTTTCTATGTTTGCATTTTTATATTATCTAAATAATATCCAACAAATATTAAATATAGACATCATATATGTAAAAAGCCGCAAAATCTAAAAATAAAATTAATTTTAAAATGATTGTTAATTTCTAAACAAAATAAAGTTGTATAATTTGACGACTAAATTTAAAATTTTAAAGAAATTCTCAGAAATCATAATACAAATAATCTGAAAATGAAGATCAGATAATAATATTTAATAAAACTTCAAGCAAACAAATAAATAAAATTAACTAGGAATCTAATTTCAAGTTCACAAAATTTTCATAGTTTAAAACTTAATTAAAAAAAAGCTGTAATTTACTGATCAGTTAAATAATTAGTCAATTTCCTCTGTTCTGAATCGTTGGATCTGAATTTCAAAAATCCAGATTATTCTGGATCGTTAGGTCTGTGCCGTTTTGACAACCAATCAGATTCATGGATTTGATCAGATTTTCTGAACCCAGAGCACCAAACCCCTCCACTCTCCCCTTCGATCGCCTAACCCTCTCCCTCTCTTCCACCGTCTCTCTGACTCACTCCTCAGTTGACCGCCTCCCTCTCCCTCTTCCTCTCTCTCGTTTCGAACCCAGAGCACCAAACCCAGTTGACCGCCTCTCTCAACCGAGACCCCACCTCACTGCCTCCTCTCTCTTTCTCCAACGTTTCCCTTCTCCTCCTCCTCAGCCCCACTCATGGCCCTCCACATTGTTTCACCCACTCTCTTTCTCTCTCTTGTTTTGGTGGCGACGGCGCTTGGCAGTGGCGACAGCGACGGTTGGTGGCAGATCGGAGACATGGAGGCGACTCAGGTGGCGATAGGCAGTGCTTAGGCTGAACACCTCTCCTTCCTATTCTTCCATTTGCTTGCCATCTCGGTTTGGTTGATCTCTTCCCCTCTTTCTTTCTCTTTTGTTGTGCTCTGTGCTTAAGAGGCTTGCATCTGCTGAATTGCTTGAATTGTTTGTTGAATGTGTATTAAGAATCGTGCAAGCTAGGCCTCTATTGAATTGATCTGTCTGTTGATTGCTTGTCTGTTTGAGTTGATTTGATGCTTGAAGTGTGCATCGCCTCTTTTGATCTGTGAATTGCTTGTCTGAGTTTGATCTGTGAATGTTTGAGTTGAGGCATGCACTTGAATTGATCTGTTTTGTTTGATTTGATGGCTCGACTGAGCCTTGCTTGATCTGTGAACTGTGTTAGGTTAGATGATTTTGAGCTAATTTCTGTGTGTTGTGATGTCTGTGCTTATGTGTGGTTATGCATTGTGTTGTGAGGCGTTAATCGCCTCTACTTGAACTTGTGATGGCTTAATCTGTGTTGTTTGAGCCCTCAGCTTGGTTTCCAGACCGGTACAGGCTTGGTACCAGCAGTTATCCTCCTCTCTTCCGTACTGATGTGCCTATAAGGCTCCAAGGACTGATTTGTAAGATAACTTTTGTTTCCAAGGACTGATCTGTGAGAAAAATATGTTTTAGGGACCTACTTATAAGTTTCTCTGAAATGTTTTTAGACTATTCTTTAAAATATTCTAATGTTTGGACTAAAGTGTAAAAGAAAGTGTGAAATAATTATATTCAGGATTTGTTGTGCGTAGTCTTTTCCTTTCTGTTGGCTGAGATCTTAATTAAGCTAAAGAGAATAATGGGAATTTTTGAGAATTAAACTAGAAATAAGTTAAAGACTTGCTTAATGATGGTTTAGTCAATTGTGGGCTTATTACTTTACTGGAGCTAAAATCATAAAGGAATTTAATGAATTTGCTAAAGAGTTACTGAACTGTTATTAGTTACTTATATGACTTTAACATTATATCCTTATAAATACGTTTAGGTCATTTGTGAGAATAAAATGAATAAAGTTTAAGTTAGTTGTATACTTATCAATAAAAGTGAAACATTAGTATCAACAATGCTAAATATAAATATAAGTTTTATAAAACAACTAAACTACAACAATACACGTATGAACACACTTTTCTTAATGATTAGAATAATAACTGAATAATTTCCGAGAACAAGTTTGTAGATTATACTCAATTAGTTAAAATTTTAACCCGAGAACCACCAAACATAATAAAACGCAAACTGTAACTACCTACTTTCAAATATATGAAAATATCCCAAAGTAATTACATGATACAAACACATTAGTTGTATTTAATTAGATCTATTGAACAATTTTTCTAAGATAAAGTACGATAAGGTAAGTAGGCTTATATAAGAACCTCGTATGAGTATAATCATAAATATTTATCCTTAATATAGTTGTTGATAAAATAAATAATCTAAGATCAAATAATGTTTAACATTTTCTTCTATACAATGATTAAGGGTTTTATAGTAACCATATTTGAGCACATTGTTAAATAAATTAACAAATGAACTGACTGAGCTTTTGAAATAACTATATTAGATACACTTACACAAATTCATAGGATTATATTTTAAAACACAATAAATTATATCAGATAAGATAGTCACAGTGCTAAATATATGTTGAATGTAGTATAGACTGTATATAGTATTAGGTAAGACAAATAACATGGTATTGTAAAACCAAACATGTCATTAATGTAACAAAAACGACATTAAGAAATTAACTGCGATAGTAATTCATTCAATAAAAGACAATTAATCAGTATATTTATTGAATGATGTTATTTCTTATTCTTAAACAAATAATAATATAACTTTATACAACTATTAGTAACATTTAAATATACTTTTCTAGAATAACAAAAATAAGATTAGACAATTTTAATGAGATCAAATGGTATGTTTTAACACCAATACAGATGTACACACTTTACACACTCAATAAAATGCTCCTTCAAAATAACTTAAATATTACGAAAGTAACACAAGTACATAATAATTAGTTTAAATTAATAATAATGAAAAGAGTGTAAGAATTCTATAAACTTAGTATTTTAAAGGTCTAAGCACATTTAGAGTGAAAAAGTTATTTAGTTAAACTTAAATATTCTTTAGTTGTGATTTATACCATCACAATGATTTCTAAAGACAAACTAAAAGTGACGCGACTCAAACGTGTAGGTTAAGTTGATATAAATGCGATTAGACGTCCTTCTTCACATCTTGTTTTCTAAATTAAACTATGTCAAATTATTTTTAAAAGTAACTACAATAATCCAACCTAATGCATATTTCTTCGCATTGTGTTTTCTAGGTAAAGTTCTGTTAAAATAATTCTAAAAGTAACAACGGTAATCTAACTTAGTAAAGATTTCTTCACACTAGTTTGAGATGAAACTCGGTCGAAATTTTATAAAGTATTTAAGTAAAAATAGAATCCCTTAAAATTACCGGAATTCTAGGTATGGTTTAAAAACACATAAACAACACTTCTTTATAATTATGGGATAATTAGGTAGATCGTTAGCCTAATTCGTAGCTTTTCTGATCGTCAGGTAATCAGTCAGACCACTCAGGTGCAGTTGACCAACTACTGATCTGAGTAAGAATTGCAAAGTGGAGACAAGGACTTTGCTGATGTTTTACATAAGCAGCTCTCTCTATGCCCGTCAAATGAGGTGTGTGGAAGCCTTAGATTTTGTTTAAACTTTATATTAAGAATTAGATCATTAACTATTCGTGTGCATAACATGTCATTAACATTAAGTAAATAATTAAGCATATTAATCAAAAGATTAGTCTAGCATTTATAGGATAAGCATCTATAATAATAATGTGATTAATCGACTTAAAAGTGCCTTAATCAACACTTGCATCTGGTATGGATCAGTATAGTGAGACCGAGTGAGATTAGAGCGTTTTGCACGCGGTTTCCATTATCGGGAGCTTGCACCCAAGCCATTGCCGGTGGGCTCCTTATGATAGCGATCACGAGCAACGCGTTATTGATGATCACTCTGCAGACTGACTTTCAGGCGGTACTGCGGTCACTTGGTAGTTATTATTGTTAGGTTATTTGTATGTATTCTCGCTTGATTCAACTGGACTCTATTAGGGTTGTTTGCCATTTATTAGACTACCTCTCGATCTCCCACGTTCAGAGCACGGTACTGCATCTACTGACCCACACCTCGACGGGGGTTGTGGGCTTGGAGTTGGCCTTCGAGGTTCAAGCAGATCTAGGCAAAGCCCATGTCATATTGGGATATGTGAGACTTGATTCTGAATTTTTGTTACACTTATAATTGACTACTGAGTGAGGGTGCTTGATTGTCGTATTATTATTATTATATTTAACTTTGTATATTAATATCCATTTCTCTAGAGACTTTTCAGACTTTTAATTGGCATGTCATGTTTGGTAGATTATTGTTGTCATTTACTTAATTCACACTTAGCTTTTGCATTAACCATAGGAACTTAAAATTATTAAAAGAACAATAATCATAGAGATAGTGATGGTATTATGCAGTTTAATCTTTGTCCAAGGATGCAACAAGTGCTTTAATTTGCCCAAGGATCCAAGGTTCCCTATAAAACAGAAATGAAAGAATGGTTAACTAATAAATTTTGCATAAAATGATTGAAAAAAAAACAGATATGGTACTATTTAGGTATAAGCCCAGTACGTGATGTGAGCCTAAGCTTAATAGTGATACTAGACTAAAAACATAAGGTTTATTGAGGACAGTAAAGTTAAGTCATGCTCTTCCTCAAAATCTTCTTTGTCATTTTGCTGGTTAGGCATTAAGAAGTGTACCAATAAATGAGAATAGGCAAAACCGAACTGGTACCTAGAAAACAATACAATTGAAAATAGTCGAATAAGAAAGTAATTCACAAATTTACTGGTTGCAAAACCCAACTGGTTTACTTAGTCCAAATCAGTTGCATGAACCTTGCATAAGTTAAAAAATATCCCATGTGTGTAACCAAAATACAAAATAAGTTATTTACTGATCCATGATACATTAAAATGGATCTGTTATGCCTGTAGCCTTTTCATCATTTCAAATGAATGTTATGTCGTTTCAAGACTATTTTTTTCTGGGTATGCTGACTATTTTGCCACATTTACAGGATCCATGGGATATTTTTTTTTTTCAAGGCTTATATGTTAAATTAGCAGCAATCTTTGGTATGGTGGATTAATTTTTAGTTCTTGTTTTGATTTGATATGGTCCATGCAGGAGATCTACTGAAATATCTTTAGTTATTCGACAAACTATGGAGGCGTGCATATTGACAAAATTAATGCCATGTTCTCAAGTCAGTGTTTTCCTTATGACAAGTTCTATCCAAAACAAATGCGGCTTTCAGGAAATTTAGTACAATGGACATAAATTGACAGAAATTTACAAATGCAACCCAATAGCTTTCCAGACAAAACAAAAGAAGCTCAAGCTTCGTGCATTTGTGCGAGAGAAATGATAACATCTTGACAAAACAAATGCGGTGAAAAGAAAGAAATTTCCAGACAAACCTGGTTCGTACGAGGGAGAGAAGCTTCGTGTAGAGTATTGCTCAAGCTCAAGCTCTTATGGCCATGGCAGCGACTTTATCCATTTGTGCGAGAGAGAGAGAGGAGAAGATCGTGTGGGGGGAGAGGAGAAATCCTTCGATCTAGGGTTTAGTAGAGGAGGTGGACGGAGGTGCTAGAAAGGATATTCCGTAGGTGGACGGAGGTGCTAGGGTTCCTTCTGTGTGCGAGAGGAGATAAGGTTGAAGAGAAGGAGATGGGTCTGGATCCAGAGGAGAAAGAAGGGTTCGAGAGAGAAGAATGAGACTAGGTTCAGTCGAGTTGTTTAATCGATTCTGTTTGGATTCGAACAAGGGTAAAAGGGTCAGAATTTTTAGTTTTATTATTTTAATCTTATTTATATTAGAAAATATGGCAGAGGGGCAAATGCAGAAGGCATCCGAAATTCGGAGGGGCAAAATCAGGAGTTTGAACTTTCGGGGGGCAAATCCTGTATTTCATCAGTTCTGAGGGGTACATAAAAAATTTTCCCTTATGATTATTATTCTTGATATCTCATTTTTATACTATTATTTTGGCCAGACTTTACATCGAAATTGTGACTAAAATCATGAATTTACCATGCTTTTGTGTTTGTTTTCCAGGATTTGGCACTGCTGTCGTGTTTTATTTTATTTTTACAGGAACTCAATGAAAACATCATGAAAACAATAAGTTAGACAGCTAGACGACTCATTCCTAAACTAGATCAAACCACGACTCAACCGGACACAGCAACCACATGCATAGCCGCATGATCAGCAACCGCATGCAGTAGCTCATTGTTGCCACAATTCGAACCAAATTGTGAGGAATTCAGTCTGAATTGCCATACAAGGTAAGATCTGTTGTATTTGGAATAGGGTTTTCTCCTATAGAAACGCCTCTATGTCAGTTGGCAACTTATGGAAGGCTCCTAGGGCGTCCAGAGAAGGGAGAAAAGGCTATAAATTTGTTATCTTACTTGGGGAGGAGGTAATCTTGCATTCTCTCATATTATTCCACCTTCCATACAAGAGATACAGAGTTTAGCACGACTTTGAAGGCTATTCCTTGTTGTTCTAACGAGTTCCCAACATTTGAAGGTGGTCTCTAGCGCGACGGCGGTAGCACACGACTTCGAGACTTGGTTTATTGTTGTATTTCCTACTCTTTATTGTTATTTTTGATACTATGGCTTGTTATTTGTTATTTACTACGATTTGCATGATATTTGAGACTATGTTAGGCTAGACTTTTGCTGTCTTAGGGGTAGATGTAGTTTAGGGTTTGGGTTTGTCATGTGATACTTGATGTTTGATTGTTTATGTGATTTGCTTGTTGAGATTTGCTTTTATTATGCTTATATTGAGAATTGTTAGTTAATTATGTTTCTTAATGGATAAATGACAACGTCTTGTTAGGAACAACGACATGTATTAATTAATAAAACTTGTATAAGTGATTCGAGGTAGGTTAGAAGTCGAAAGACAACCAACGAGTAGCTGAAAGGTGAAAGTTTTATTAAAATGACGGTTTGGAATAGATGTCTCGCAAAAAAACATTAAGCAAACTCAAATAGGTCTACCAGCACACGAAAATTAAGGTACAATACACTTGATGAGACTTAACACTAGGTTCTATACCAAATACCGTATCCAATAGGCGACAGTAGAGGACTAGGGAGTTTAGGTATGGCTAGATGGACCCTTCGCATTCCTTAATCAACAAAATCAAGTAGAACGTGACGTTTACATGGGGGAATTTGGACCGAATTGCAAGGTCAGAACACGAAAGTGCCACGATTTGCACCCTACGACCAAACCAACGTGAAATCGAACCCTAAGACATTTTTATTAGCATATTATAAACCCAGAAAACAAAGTAACAAACCAAAAATATTTATTTTAATTGTTTTAGTTAAATTACATCTTTACTCTAATGAATAAATTTTATATCAAAACACCATAAACTTTTATGGTTTAGCTTTAGTGCATGAATAGGAATAGTATTTATCACCGTCCCTGTGGGTTCGACTCTTAGCTTTACTCTAACGATTAGTCAGATAAACGAGATTTTTATTTGAACTTGATTTTCATCTATATCAGTTCTTTAGTTGATCCAATAAGGTATTTATATACTTTTACATTGTTATAATAATCTCGTAATTAATTTTTTATTTATTTTATCTCCCTCAATGAAAAAATTGAATTAGTTGACACACTGCCTATTGCAGCATCTAATGGATGGACTTAGAAGCTGGCCTGGCTTTACCATTTTTATTTCTTAACTTTGTAACTGAAATTGCTAGGTTTAATGAAAGCTTTGCCCGAGGGCTTTGAAGAGCAAAAGGAAATAATAAATTTGCCCAAATGTACTTATTTGAATTAATTAGCTAGGAAGACTCAGGATTAGATCCAGATTTTATTAATAACCATAGAAACGCAACTATAGGCCCAGAAACTTTTTATTTGAAATATATTTGCCTTCTAACTTCAAGAATCCGTTAAGTTAGTTTTTCCTTTTTTTTTTTCCTTTCTTTTTTTCTGAGAAATGTGAATCCCCAAATCTAAAGTTGACATTTCCTTTTTTTTTAAATTAATATCCCCTTTATGATTAACTTTTCTAGTCTTGAAGGACGAAGATAATTAATTCAAATTACATTTCATTGACGAGGAAAGGTTGCCTAACTTTTGTGAGCAATAATCTGGCTCAATGTTTGTCTATGTGCATCATTTGAAATGATCTTCAAGATCTCATGTTTAATATTCCAAGGTTTATTAAATGGCAAATAGGAACTGTCAACAAATAAAATATACATATATTTCCGGTCTCACCATTAGTCTTCCATTGACAAATAGAATACTTAAAATATAATTCGAGCAAGCATAAATAAAGAAATATTAAATTTAGGGTCAACCTAACGTATTACCAGATAGCAATATATTGAAAATTTAAGTAGTAAAAAATTCCGATGCAAAAGAAAAAAAAAACTAATTATAATGGCCGACTTGTTATATATCGTCATTATAGGTATTATTATAGGCAGGACATATACGCGTCGTATAAAGACAGGCATATTGACTACAATCATTTTATTATAGTACTGTGGTTATATGTCATAATAAATTGCGGTCGCTGAATTAATTTTATAGCGATGAGAACCGGGTTCTTAAAATAATTTAGGGACTTTTCGTATATCCAAGAAGTAGTAAATTATGAATGGTGGACACGTTTAGAAATAAATATTGCAAATAGATGCTAGATAAAAGCTTATCTTAAAATGGAACTGGAGGAACAAGAAGCAATGCATGCTACTATGCGATGTCTGGTGTAATATTTTTTTCTTTCTTAAACAAAAACAGGGGAGTAAATTTATTATCCTTACGTTCATCCCCTTCTATATGTATCCTCATACTTATCATTATTGATAAACATATTAATATGTGTCAATATATAATTGCATCCATATCCGCATAAAAATGATGCAGATACATTACATTTAATTTATAATTTTATACATTCCTTACACGATTTAGATATTCAAATTATCCAATTACTGAATTATATATGAACAACTGATACGATATATATGTTGATTTAGTAATTATATACATATTGTGTTATTAAAAAAAATTCATTTTATTACCTTTTTTTCATATAATTGCATGCATACATGTAGCTAGTAATACATTCATAAATTCAACATTTAAATTTTAGAGTCCATTTTCAAATATGTAATTTTTTCATATTATGTTTTGTATGTGTGTTCATTTAAGGCTACATTTGATGCTATTTCAGCATTCGTCTAATATTTATATCTGTGCATGGTCAATGAATTTTAAATTATGTTTAATTTTAACAATTTGCTTAATATATTTACAAGTTGATATTTTGTTTTGATATGTTAGGTATATGTACTTAAGTGAAGTTGAGTTCACTTTTAAGCTTAACTTTTATTTTATTTTGTTATTTCCGAAGAGCGAGGTTTAAAATTATAGTATACGTTATAATCAGTTAATAGTTAATTAAATTTGTCTAGGTATGATACAAAGCGAAATAAAATTTTCATCAAATGTTTGAATTCATTTTAAGGTTCGTCTTGTCTGTAGACCTAAACCGAAATAAATATTCTATATATTATAATGACCTCAACTGCCAGATTTGGGACAATTCGACGCGCCATCTTCTCGGATTAAAGCGACTCGTTTTGTTTTATTTATTAAACTGGAACTTCTTCTATAAACTGGAAATCCGGAAGACATAACAACATAAATATCACCTTATAATTTCTGTTGTTGCAAGAAAGGCATACCGGCACTAAAAGAAGAAGCAATTAATTTTGAAATTAATGGTACAAACAAAGAAAGGGACAAGACCGCCATGGGTGGGTCTGGCGGCGGCAGTGTGGGTGCAATTGGCGGCCGCAAACGCGTACACATTCCCACTCTACTCAGACACGCTGAAATCCGTGCTGGGCTACGACCAACAGCAACTAACACTGCTGGGTGTAGCTGATGACATCGGAGAGAATTTCGGTATAATTCCCGGCATTCTCTGCACCTGGCTCCCACCATGGCTCATTCTTGGAGCCGGCGCTATGTTGTGCTTTGTTGGCTATGGCATCATGTGGCTCGCTGTTACTAAAACTGTTGTTTCGCTGCCATTTTGGGCGGTAAACACAATTCCTCTTCTCTAACATTCTCAGTTTGGTAACTCTTTAAATTGACTTCTCAAATTGCATTATTACATATCGGCGCATTGAAAGTTTTCAGTCTTAAATCGTAGTTAATTTTATAATTTTATCGTAGTAAAATTTGTTATGTTGTACATACAGTGTCATTTTCTTATTTACTTCTCCCCTAGAGAAAGAGAGTCTAGTTTTACATAGAATATCATAGTTATGGCAAAAGTTCATTAGATGACTGTAATGACTCTATTTTATCTGTTTATTATTACTATTACTATTACTATTAGTATTGAATAAATATAACTCAAGTCGGACTAAAATAAATTGATCTACATAAAAAATCCCACTATTGAAGACGATCGTAATTATAATGGCGAGAATGATGGGCCTAGTTGGGCCTAGTTATCAAGTAAGATTGGGTCTATGCTGAATTGCTGACCCAACCTTAGTCCCACATTCCATTCGTTTGTAAAATATAAATTCCCCCTTATTATATATATTTCTTTAAGATAATAATTAGATAAATGATTAAACTTTCAGCTATGGATTGCATTACTTCTTGGCTCGAACAGCAGCGCGTGGTTGATCACAACAGTGCTTGTGACCAATATGAAGAATTTTCCTCACAGCCGGGGTACCGTCTCTGGTTTACTCAAAGGATACGTTGGCCTATGTGCGGCAGTATTAACGCAACTATATAGCGGCATCCTTAATAAATCCCCCACTGACCTGCTCTGCTTGTTATCCCTAGGCCTTCCTTTGATTTGTCTCTTGATGATGTATTTTGTTCGGCCTTGCACCCCTGCAACAGAAGACGACGAGTCGCAGCACGGTCACTTCCTCTTCACGCAAATCGCATGTGTCATCCTTGCAATTTACCTCCTCGGGACTACAGTTTTTGATGAGGTTTTACCGAAAAGTAGCACAGCTCAGTATGCAATGCTTGGGGTAACGGCACTCTTGCTCCTGTCCCCTCTTGCGATACCGATAAAAATGACTGTATTTAGAAGTGCTTACAAAATTCAGCCAGATCGGTTGGCTTCACTAGGGAATTTGGAACGGTTGTTGCCTCCTGCTTTAGCACAGACATATATTGACAATAGCATTGCTACTAGTGATGATAATGATGATGAGGATGATGAGGATGATGAGGATGATGATATTGATATGCTTCTTGCTGTTGGCGAGGGAGCTGTGAAAACAAAGAGAAGACCAAGACGGGGAGAGGATTTCGAATTTCATGAGGCATTGGTTAAAGCTGATTTTTGGCTGTTATTTGTTGTGTATTTTATTGGAGTTGGGTCAGGTGTCACCGTGCTGAATAATCTAGCTCAAATTGCATACGCTGCAAGAAACGATGCTACAACAATTTTATTGTGTCTTTTCAGCCTCGGTAACTTTTTTGGGCGACTCGCTGGAGGAGCAGTCTCGGAACATCTAGTCAAGTAATTATTTCTGAACGTTCTTCCTTTTTATTTTTATTTTTTTTTAATAAAAAGGGATGTTCTTGCCATCCATTTCTTTTTCTTTGAAATTAAACACATGCGGACTTGAACCTCTTTCAGGTCATCCTAGTGTTCTTTATTCTTTTAGTTGAGAATGCATATATATCTTGCAATCTAAATTAATGACAGCCATATATGTGAAGTAATCAGTTTTCATGTTCCTTTTTTAACTTGAGGTACTTATTTGTGCGTCTAAGATTTGCATCCTTTTATTCCAAAAGATGAAAATAACTCTCCCTAACTTTGAAGATTCACGACAAATGCATGTTGGATTTCGAATCTGTATTCTCCACTTGCAAAGCATGGATTTTAATCACTGGATCAAATTTTGGTTAGTTTTTGTTGAGTCTTGCTCTAAGTAATAATTGATCAGAAACCTGGGGAAGTAATTACAAAGATATCAACACTTGGACCTTGACTAGAAAGACAAGTATATATGCTTGATTTAGAGCAAACCAACACTGAACATTGTTATCTATACAAAGTCAACATTTGGTTTCTTAATTTCAGGTCAAGAATGATTCCCCGGCCGGTGCTAATGACGTGCACACAAACAGTAATGGTGATGACGTACCTCTTCCTAGCACTAGCCCTTGAAGCATCGCTCTATGTTGCAACTGCATGTCTCGGTATTTGCTACGGTGTTCAGTTCTCTGTAATGATACCCACTGCATCCGAACTTTTCGGTCTCAAAAACTTCGGCCTATTTTATAATTTCATGGCACTAGGAAACCCAATTGGTGCATTTTTGTTCTCAAGCCTTCTAGCCGGGTACCTTTATGATATGGAGGCCGCGAAGGACTCAACTGGTACAAGTTGTGTGGGGCCTAATTGCTTCAGACTCACATTTTTCATCCTGGGGGGCTTTTGTGCATTGGGTACTTTTCTTAGCATAATCTTGAGCGTGCGAATCAAACCAGTGTATCAGATGCTGTACGGAGGTGGACCGTACAGGACTCCAAGGTCTTCATTACATTAGTACCAGAATTGCAGTCTCTTCTTACCAGTAACAAAAGATGTATTAATTTGTAATTGGGATACTTTGTCAATTCATATATACATGTGTTTATTTTTGGGACTTACAAATTCTTTTCTTCCACGGGAGAATAATTTTTGGGTACATAGTAGGCATACTTTTATTTCCTATTGGCGACTTTAAGAATATATATTTTTGGGGTGTCTGTCGGCTTGTCTTATAAAAAATATATGATTGTTGTACAAAATGTCACATTGTATTGCAGCAAAATTTGTTTTCATTTTTCCTCGCAGTTCTCAATTTCATCAAGTGCCATCCTAACAACAAAGAGACAGCTACTTTGCGAAACAAGTTGAAACTTTTTTAACATAAATTGGGGTCTAAGTCACCCAACTTATTTTTAAATTAAATGTCTATGAAAGAGTCCCAGCCGGATTTCGAACCGAAATAAGTTGAAACATTAATTTAATAAATTTAACAAGCCAACTGTACTCCTAGGCCTTTTATTGTACCTAAATGGGTCGCTGTATTGATTAATATCATCTCTTTTTGTGTGTGTATTATATTATTAATTGTTGACCAATCTACAAGAATTTAATTTATGTCCTTTGAATGTACTTATTTGATTTTACCAAAAAGAATGGAACTTAAGCTTTAATGGAGTACTGATTCTACTGAAACTTGAATTTAACAGAAAAAAAAAATCTAATAATATTTTGCTCTTTTGTGGGAAAAAGGATTCATGTTCCTTCCGTTTTCATATAAGCAACTCTGATATAAATCTAAGAATTACCCTATATTCAAATCTTTCTTTTTTCCCTGAAAGCTTCAACTAGTCAGATTTCCCTTAATGATTAAAGCATTAAGTTCTATTATATCATGCTCATCTATAATAATAATAAATAAATAAATAAATAAATAAAATAAAATATAAAATAAGGTTATACGGTTCCTACAAGGTTCTATGATACATGGAACATTAATGCTTTGGTCCAAGCTTTTGTCCATATTAGGGTCCATAATAGTTTTTTAGTTTTTCTGGTATGTTGGTGGTTATATACGATAGTATGAGTTGCTTCCTACTAGAACAAGTATGGGGTAATTTAGAAATGTTAACCCTAATTATGCTAAAGTACCATTTTTATTATTAACTTTAATCATCACCAAACTAGGCTTTTGGATTACAGGAACCTTGTATAAAATATATGAGGTGTAATTGAAATCATGCAAGATGAATTTGGCACATATTTAATTCATAAAATGAGATTAGCTAGGATTCATCACGTTTAGTTGGGACGAACCGAGGTCTAATTGACCATGTTAAAAGGTACTTGAAACCAAATTGTGTAAAATGAATGGTTATATGAAATAAATTGTTCTACATTACACATGATGAATAATTTACAGAACTGACACCATCATACATATAATTAAGCTTAATTAACAGCAAACTTCTGTATAATTATATTTTGTGTAATACATAACATTTTGGACATATATATGTTTGTAAATTTTGCCGTCTTCTTTTTCCAGATCACCTCGTGGCAAAGTACAGAATATAGGCATAATAAGAAAATCAAGGTAATGCCCTGATTGGAACGGCCTCCTCCTCTTGAAACTTCAATTCCTTGTAAACAATTAAATAGAGTCCAAAAGAGATTCCAATTGAATTTTTGCGGCTGGAATCAATATAAGAAGAATTGAACCGAATAGAAATTTGGTGATTGAAAACCCTACGAAAAAAAACAAGGAAAGCTTTCACTTCTTAAATTTGGCCATTTGACCTCTTTTAATATATTATTTTTACAATTGTGATAATTGACTACTAAACTAACCTTCAATTAATGACAATTGACAACCCAACTGGATCACAACAGCGAGGATCTTCAATGACAAAAAGCCTGAACAGTGGAAAGCAGTGCAGCAACCAGTGGATCAGAAATTGCTAAAGAGGACAGAGGGGGGCGTTGCACACTTGCACATAGGGGACTGCTGGTATCGAGCATGGTCAAAGAGGTGTCGCAAGGGTGAAAAGAAAGGCATGCCAGCAACGCCATGCTATCTGGAGCGGATTCAGTTTGCCAGTTTGGGATTTTCATTCATGGAGATTGGAGAGAGGTCAAGGCCTGAAGGGGAACAGAGAAATTGCATCAGGTCAGGTGGTCGGAAAAAGACAATTTACGAACGGGAAAGACAAAAGAAGGGCAAGGGACTGCAATGGACAGATCCATTTCTCCATTTTCATTCATCGGAGATTTTCTAAACTATTTTTTTGGCGAGTACATGATGGCATTATCTCCTTTCTTTTTCTATCACTCCTCTTTCTTCGAGTTTTCTCTCTCTATCTCTCTTCTATTTTCATTGACAAAACACGACCAAAAAAAAAAAAAAAAAAAAGCAGCTGACCTGAGTGATTAGGAGAGAGTAACAACTGCGACCGTGGAGGAAGGGGCGATCGATGGCTTCCTCCCGATTTATTTCCCATCTTCTTCCATCTTTCCGCATCGTTCCTTATCCTGTTAATTTTTTCCATGTCTCTTCACTTCAAGTCCAAATTTGTCAAGCCGACGCGGCATCCCATTTCATCAGCATGATTATGCGGAAAATTTTTAACCAAGACAAAAATATCCTCAACAATTTTAAATAGAACAAAGCAGGTTCATTTATATTAATAAGAACGCAGCTATAGTGGCACTGGTATGGTCGCTATAGGCGCTATAGCGACAATGTCAGTGCCGCTATAGCGTTTTTTCTTTCAGCTGATAGATTTTTTTTTTTTTTTTTTGCATAGCTTTTGTGTGTTTTGTGCATGATAAATAGGGTGAGTAAATAGAATGAGTAAATAGGGTAAATAGATTAGTTATAAAAATATTTTGTATTTTAGTTTTAAATTTGTCATTATAGTTTCAAATAAAATTTAATGCACCTCATTATAGTTTTAAATTTGTATTATATTTTGTATTACAGTTTTAAATTTGTATTATATTTTGTACTAAATAAAATTTGCATTATAGTTTTAAATTTAATCACCTCATTATAGTTTTAAATTTCTCATTTTGTATTCTGCGGTTATTTAAATAAAATTAAAAAAATATTTAAATATTATATGCTGGGCATTTAAACTTATATATTTTTTTACTTTCTTTAATATAAAAATTTATATAACTTCATATAAAATATAAAGTCAAAATTTCTGCACTCATGAGTGAAAGACAACTAGTTTCCGTACTGAAATTAATACGCAAAGTAATTCATAATAAAAAACTGCATACCATTATAAGAACGAGTAACTTAATAAACCATAATATATTTTAACACGGGAAATGAAAAAAAAAACCTACTTAAATAAAACAAACTACCTAAATAAACCACTGACTAAATTGTTCGTTAAAAATATTAATATACTCAATGATAAATTAAATTTTATTTAAATTATCTAATTTTATTTAAATAACAACAGAATACAAAAATGATAAATTTAAAACTATAATGAGGTGCATTAAATTAAAAACTACAATATAAAATATAATACAAATTTAAAACTATAATGAGGTGTATTAAATTTTATTTGAAACTATAATGACAAATTTAAAACTACAATACAAAATATTTTTATAACTAAAAATTATATGAAATTTTAAAAAAATTAGCAAAAAAAAACTGAAAAAAAAGAAAGAGGTGCATTAAATCCTCTCTTTCTCTTTTCCTCTATCTACCCTATTTACTCACCCTATTTATCATGCACAAAACACAAAAAAGCTGCGCAAAACCAAAAAAAAAAAAAAAGAATCTGTCAACCGAAAAAAAAACGCTATAGTACCGCTATAATGCTTGGATATAGCGACAATACCAGTACCGCTATAGTTGTGCTCTTATTAAAATAAATGAACCTGCTTTGTTTTATTTAAAATTGTTAAGGATATTTTTTTCTTTGTTAAAAAATTTTCTAATTATGCACGAAAGCTTGGTCTGAGCAAGTAATCGATAAGTTCAATTTAGGGTCAACTCCAGGATGTAATTTTAGAGGGAGAGAAACGGAAGGTAAGGGATAGGGAGGCTAATTACTCGCTCCAGCATCAAAAAGCGAGCGGAAGTGAAAGTAACCCAAGGTGTGTTTGTTCTATCGAAGAGCCCATTTTTGTTACTCCCAAATCGGAGTTTACAGAGAGTAACAGCAGTTAAATTACATAAATGCCTTCCGAAAGATTAGTGCCAAATATAGTGTCCAAGGATAAAATGGTCAACTCCATCTATTATTCAATTTACATGTGAAACGCATCTTCTTCCTTTCTCTCCCCTTGTGTGAAACACTGGAGCATGTAAACTTATTAACCTTAGTTCTTTCCATTTCCTCTTCTTCCTCTCCCGACCTCTCCATCCCCTCCCCTTTCTTTATTACATGAGTTCTAGAGTACAGCCTTAAGGTAGTTGAGGGCAAGTTCTGAAATGATTGCAAATCCCAAAAGAGTAGTTCTTGAGGGTGTTTTGGAATGTTTAAGAATAAATTAAAATTAGTTATTCGGAGTATAAAATATTATTTTTAAATAATTAAAAATAATTTTTTTAATCTAAAATGTTATATTTAAGTGGTTCAATATTCGAATTAAATTTTTATTCTTAAAACATTTGGATCATTTTCTTAATTTGGATTTAAAAATTGTTATGATCATTTTTTTATCCAGATTAAAAAGATGATCCAAATATCTTAGAACTAAAATTTTAATCCGGATATTGAACCACTTAAAAATAACACTCTAAGTCCCAAAAAATTTATTGTTGATCGTTCAAGAATAAATTTGTTTACTCCGAATAATTAATTCTAATTTTATTCTTCTATGATCCATACTCCCCAAAAAAATTTACTTTATGTGTACAAGGCTTCAAGATCACTTCAAGAAAATGATCGTGTCGGCCACCGTCATTATTATAACACAGAAAAAGGACCTCTAAAATTTTAATACAAACCAAGATTTATTTTTTTTAATAAGAACCAAGCAATTACCCGTTTATAAAACGCGTAACTTTCTCTCCCCTAATTACCCATTTTATAAACGGGTAAAAAGCCCTTTTACGCGTTTTATAAACAGGTAGGAAGGCGCTATTACTTCCAGTCTAGTCAACCCTTTCTACCCATTTATAAAACGTGTAAGAAATCTTTTTACCCGTTCATAAAGCGGGTAATTAGGTCTGTTTTTTCAAAATCGAGTTATTAGCATTTTTTTTTCATGCCATTTGCGAGGCAGAGACAGAGTGAGAGAAGAGAGAGAAAGAGAAGAGATTGTGTAATTGGAGTATGGAAAAATAAGTAGCGCAAAAGTTCAGGTACTCAGAGCTATTTTTTTAGTTGAAAAATGTACAATCTTTGTGCTTCGTCAAATTTTTTGTGACAAAAGGGTTTGTCCATAAATTTTGAAATTCGACTATAGAAAAATAGGTATGGCAATGAGCACTGTGTAATTTTTTGGAATTTTTTAGAACATTCGTTGTTGGTTTTCTGGCGCCCCGTATTCGTTGTCCATAAATTTTCAGGTGTGTTTTTTTTTTGTTTAGTGCTTTTCAAATTATGAAATTGAAAATAACATCCAGAAAGTACATAATAAATAGTCAAGTATATAAAAGTATCATGGCATCATAAATAGTAGAATCCATCAGTACAAGTAAAAAACTACAAGTCCATCAGTCCATCATAAACTAGAACTACAAAACATGACATAAAAACTACCGCCTCCTACGTGGTCCAGAGGGTGAGAATTTATTACGCTTGCTTACTGCACGTTTGTCTCATCTGTGTGCCAGACATGGACTATCATCATCCTCGGTGCTCTCGTCCTCCTCCTGAATATCAGCCTCACCACCACCGTCCTGAATATTGGTCTCACCACCACCGTCCTGTCCACCCTCCTGAGGTGTCTGTATAGGCAAAGATTCACCGCCCTGACCAACCTCCTGAGGAGTCCCTAGAGGCACGTACTGTCCCTCATCATCTACGGCCGTCTGTAGCAATGTAGTGAATGAGTCTGTCCCTCCCATACTATCCAATGGGGTACCAAATGATGGAACAGTGGAAGACGTACAATATGCTGGGACAGTAAATGCAGACGAAGCATATGATGGGACAGTAAATGAAGGCATACCAAATGATGCCAAAGTAAATGGTGGATGATGGTGGTATACTGGTATGTAAGTAGCGAAAATGCCAGTGGGATCCTGGGACATCCCTGCAAACTGAGAGGTCTATGCTGATGCACTGTGCATGGAAGGAGTAGGACCTGAGGTTGTCACCTGAGTAGGAACTGATAACCGTGGTCCTAGTATATCATCCAACCGTCTGGTATTCAATCTACCATCCTTTAAGATTTAAAAATATAATATCAATAAAAGTAAATTTTTTTTAAAATTTAAACTTTGATGAACAAGTACTAACCGGCTGCACAATATCCTCCGCCTGAAGGTTGGTGGGGACAGTCGGATGTCCGGAGGAAGACTCGTCCCCAGAATCTGGCATCTCCTCAATTTTTGTTGCCAGACCCCGCTGCTCCAACAAGTCCTCCATCCTGAAAGGCATAGATGCATCCTCTAGCTGCGCTCGACAGTTGGTGAGGATTGCCTTTCCTACCCTTCTGCACCCCTTCTTGACGACCAGCCCCAACGCATGCAGCGCATTCTTCAGTGCAGAATTTCCCTACAATAATTAAATTCATGAAAATATGAAATCGTTGATTAATCATAAATTATGTATTAATAAAATAATACGAAGTTGTACCGTATTGCGAAGTCTGGATCCCATGTGTGTGTACTGCCTCTGACTGATCGGGAGTCGGTCTCTCCGTCGGATGCGTGACTCAGGCTCCTCGCAGGGTGTAGGCTTCTTTGAGCCACCGTATTTCCATAACCACCTGAAATACTTCAGGGTGTCCGTAGCAGTCCAAGGTCTCTCCTCGAGTTGGCGCTCGGCTAATGCATTCGGAGCCCACTGTGCATATGCAATCGCAAATATGGTACTATAATCTGCATCATCTCGATAAGTGCCGTGCTGGAAACCCAACAGGTTATGCGTGATGTCCCATCTCTGTTAAATTGAAGTAATTATTCCAATTACAGTTTTATGCGTTATGTCTGTATTTTATTTTCAATCAAAGTTTTACATATTATAAATTTGAAGAGATAACAAACATACCACAGGAAGCGGGGGAGGAGTAATCTAACAGTAGGAAACTATATGGTAGAATAGGAGCGGCATCCGAACATGTCGCTCTATGGAATCCTCCTGTGCTACCCGCGGCATCAGAGCTTGGTCTTGTACGTACGGATACCTGTTCACATCTTCCATATCCAAGACAGCTATCTGGTCCCGTGCGTTCTCCACAGTCCCACGGTGGTGGCTCCCTAAGAAAGAATGAGCCTCACCCCATTTCCTGCAAATATTATGCGAATTTATGTGTTATAATTTTGAGAAAATATTATAGGTTCTAATTTTGAAAAAAATATTATACCTCCCAAACGGCACGCATGAATCTATACTAGGCTGTCCTAAGTCGGTGATGGGAGCAACTGTCAGTCGACAAACTGGAAGGTACGACCATGCCCAAAACAACAACAGCATCCAAGGTCCGGTGACTGTCTTGAAACGCATGGCGGCACGATCAAGGCCACGATATAGACTTGCAAGAGTCGCACCTCCCCAATTGAAGTCCAGAACTTCATTTAAATTGCCCTGCCAATAAATTCAAATAATAACATTACCATTACAAAACATAATTCTTTATTAAAAATATCTTACTACAATTAAATTAATTTTAATTGTGCAAAAATAATTATTTATTATAACACTGCAAATAAAATAATATTAACAGTGGAAAATAACATCAAAAATACGAAATAAAAATAAAAATGATAATGAAAATAAAAATACGAAATTAGTACCGATACGAGCTCCAAATAGTATGCTGGGACAAAATTCTGAGAAATATCAGGGAACATCAACGTCCCAAAGAGCTCCACAGCCACTGCACATGTGTATTGATCAAGATCATCATCAGAAGCTCCAGGCGCCGGCACCCGCCTGTAGTTTTCTCGCAACCATTTCAACTTGATATTACGACGGGCGTCCCTGAATTATTAATTTACAAATAATCAGTACAATTATATAATGCAAAAAAATAAATGTAATTAAATTCTTTTTTTTTCACTTACGCTTCTTCGCTTGTTTCTCTAGCCCAATTTCCCAAATTGACATGAGGAAAAAGCTGCGCACAGATCTTTTCCTCCCAAGGTCCTTTGGTATTCCCTCTGACTGGAATGCCCTCCGTGCGCAAACCATATATAAAAGCCACATCCTGATTACAATTACAAAATAGAAAAAAATGATATAAATTTCTATAATATAAATAATTTTTTAGAAAATTATATAAATTTTAATATTTAATTTAAATAAATAAACCAAAAAAGTACCTTCAAAGTAACAATCATCTCCCCGACCGAAAAGTGAAACGTGTGCATCTCTGGACGCCAGAACTCTACCATCGCTTTCAACAATGGTATGTCAATGTTGACATGCTTCACCTTCGAAATGTGAATAAGGCCGAGTTTCATCAATCGACATTCAATCCGATCGTCCAATTCAATACTCCGCTTGTGGGACCTCAATTCCAAATGATCTTCACGCTGCATTAGCACACAAATAACAATTTTATTTTATATAATTTAATTAAAAATATCATAAATTTTATTTTATATACTTTAATTTTTTTTTCTTCTTTCATTATTTTGGTTGTTATTTTTTTTGGTTACTACAAATGTAAATTATATAATTAATTATTATTGAAACATTTAAATTATATTCTGGAACATACCTCCTGATAAGACAAACCAACAATGTGCTCATGGTCCGCAAGGAACAAAACTTGTTGGTTTTTCTCGATGCCTTGTCGCTCTACCGGATTGACATTATACGGGTTCGGACGGGCGGTGCGACGCCTACGTCTTTTAGCGCAAGCCTAACTCGCACCCTGACTCGCAGGCTGACTCGGACCCTCGGTGGGAGGTGGTGAAGAACCGGAAGGACCAGCCTCGTCTTGTGCAGAACTCATCTAATTGAAATAATACAACACAATTTTAAACAAAAATTTTAATAATACTAACATCAACAAATAACAATATTTTGACATAATTTGCATTAATGTTTCACTATAATTTCCAGTAATTTGGTCACTATATTTAAATCAATGTAATTTACATAATTTCATACAATTTGCACAATTTTCATAATTTAAATAATTTCCATACACAATAATTTTCATACAATTTGCACAATTTTCATAATTTAAATATTTTCCATACACAATAATTTCCATACAAATTCCATACACAGTTTACTAATTTTTACAATAATTTCAACAACAATTTGCATATAATTTCAATAATGTCCATACAGTCCACTAATTTCATAAAAAAAATTTACAACAATTTGCATACAATTTCAATAATTTCCATACACAATTTAATAAAATATCCACTAATTTTCACAAAAAATTTCACAACAATTTTCATACAATTTCAATAATTTCCATACAAAATGTACTAAAATGTCCACTAATTTCAACAATAATTTCCACAATAATCTACACAATTTACTTAAATTTGAACTATTTTCACTTATTGCAAAACCCTAATAATATGAAATTATTATTGGAAAAAAACCTCGATATCGGAGTGCGTGTGCGTGTCGTCGGCCGAGCTCGTTTTCGAAAGGCGCTGTCGGAGGCCGCTGTCGGAGGTCGCTTCTCTCTTTTCTCCGGCCGCTCTCTCTTCTCTTCTCTTCTCCGGTCTCTTCTCTTCTCCAGCCGCCCTTCTCCGGCCTCTTCTCTTTCTTTCTTTCTCTCCTCTTCTCTTTCTCTCTTCTCTTTCTTTCTCTCTTCTCTCGCGCTGTCTCTGCCTCGCAAACGGCGTGAAAAAAAAATGCTAATAACTCGGTTTCAAAAAAACAAAGTTAATTACCCTTTTATAAAACGCGTTGGAAGGGCTTTTACGCGTTTTATAAACGGGTAGGAAGGGCTGACCAGGGCTGACTAGCCTTAAAAGGTGTAACTGCAGGAGGGATTTAAAAGCGCCTTCCTACCCGTTTATAAAACGCGTAAAAGGACTATTTACCAGTTTATAAAACGGGTAATTAGGGGAGAGAAAGTTACGCGTTTTATAAACGGGTAATTGCTTGGTTCTATTTAAAAAATAAATAAATCTTGGTTTGTATTAAAATTTTGGAGGTCCTTTTTCCGTGTTATAATAATCACTGTGTCGGCCAAAACTTGGTCTTTCAATTACGCACACAACTCCTTGGCAATTTCTGCTCCACAAACTTTTTACACAATTACTTTTAAATTCAAAATATTTACAAGAATTCCTTTAATCTGTGGTCAAACATATGATCTCGACTCAAATTGGAGTGTCTTTAAAATAAATAAATAAATAAATGATTTACTTTTATTTGTTCCAGATGTAAAATGAAAAAAAATATATCGAATCAACGTCGTCTGTATTGAGAGGATATCAACTCTAGTTTTTTTGTTAAAAAAAAATGGCGAATAATATGCTAAGTGGCCCTTACATTGGATTCTCTAAGCTTGAGTATATATATATTTTTTTGAAGATAAATTGGGGGTCTAAGTCACCCAACTTATTTATAAATTAAAACGGAATGAAAACGGAACTATCATCACACCTGAGTACCCGTACTGTTTAAAAATAATAATAAAAAATATAAAATATTAATAATAATATCGAAATAATCAAAATTATTTAAATAATAACGCAATTACGGAATCCGGGATTCCGACGGTAATTACGGAATCCCAGTTTCCGTAACAAACTAATTACGGAATTCTGGATTCCGTACTTAGCTTGTTACAGAAACTGAGATTCCGTAATTAAACTACAGTCCGTAAAAAGAGAATTATGTTTTTGTTTTTTTTTTATTTTTTGTTTTTTGTTTTTGTTTTTGTTTTTTTTTACGAATTATGTTTTTGTTTTTTATTTTTTGTTTTGTTTGTTGTTAATTTTTTTAAATTTCATCTAATTTTTAGTTTGAAATTTTGTATTCTAAAAATATTTGTCATTATAGTTTGAAATTTATCATTTTGTATTTTGCGTTATTTAAATAAAATTTAATTATATTTATGTAATATATTAGATAATTGGAATGGCTTAGAACACCTAAAACTTAGTAAGTCGCAAACTAAAATAAAAAAATATTTAAATATTATATATTGGGAATTCAAACACATATATTTTTTAATTTTTGTAATTTAAATTTCTGCACTCATGAGCGACAGACGACTAGTTTCCGTAGTGAAATTAATACGCAAAGCAATTCATAATACGAAATATAAATCTAAAAGTCACAATACGAAATATAAATATATCATAACTATGTCATACATAAATAAGTCACAATACGAATATATACATAAATAAAAAATATAAATAAGTCCTAATAATGTCCAGTACGGTGGATCCACCTCCCCTCAGTCGGGGACCAAATAAGCGGAGGACCTGGTGGCTATCAAGGATCTCCTCCGCGAGCAAGTCCGACTGGGGGTGGACGAGGAGGCATCTCAGGAGTGGGATGGCGAGGCGGTACACTAGAAGAAGAGGTTCCGCCGTAGGTCTGACCAAATAATGGCTGAGCTGGAGGCGTGAACGGATCGTCCAAATGTACACCAATCGACGAGAAAAATACGTCATCCGATGTAGGCTTGGCCTGTGAATAGGGTGATGGGCCAGGTGGATACTGGATCTGATATGACGGGAACTGCGTCTTATACTGTGGATACTGTGTCCCGTACTCATAATATGGTGGTGGGCGTGGGGGTGTGGGTAGACCCTCACTGGCTGGGTTTCCCCGTCTGCTCCTGACAATAGGCTGGCTGGGTCTCGGCTGATCGAAATATGTGTCCCAGTCGTGCAGACTATAGTCAGATGGCTATTACATATAATGACATTAGAAATATTATTAGAAATATTATGGATAACAGAATAATGAAATAATAATATTACAAATATTATTATACCCTCATGAACTGCTGCTCCTCGAATCCAGGCTCTGGCATGTGATCCTCCTCCGACGAATCTGGTATAGAGTTGATGTCCGTCGGTAGACTCTTCACCTCTAAGAGGTGAGGTAATCGATGAGGCTCGCCAACGAGGTCCAACTGCGTGCTGCAGCTCTTCAGCAATTGCTTCCCAGCACGTCTGCATCCCTACTTCACCGCACACGCACATGCTCGTAGAGCTTCGGTCAATATATGTTTCACCTGTTAATTTATTGTTAGCAACCAACTTACAAAATAATTCATTTTCATTTGCTTAAAATAAAAATTATTTCAAATAAAATAACTTACCATACTGACGCGATGGTACGCCTCCTGAAGGTAGGTCAGCTCTCGAGCCGGAATCTGCTCTGCTGCTCTCGGAATGGGGACAAGATGAGCACCTCCATGTACCCTCATCCATCGGTCGTAGGAGGGCAAAACCCCGTCGCTCCATGCCCGCATCTCTGCCACCTCGACCTGAGTCGTGTCGGTCCACATGGCCACCTCAGCAGAGAAAAGGTCCCGCCAATCCCTCCCCCGAAATGTAGTATGCGTATACTGTAACAGCTGCTCCATCCTCCTCCAACCCTGCTTATTTTAGATCAGATTTAGTCTATATATTATAAATGTTGCATTTTAAATCACGAATGTCAAAAGATTGACGCACCGTAGGTATAGGAGGCGGAACTGTCTGGTACAGCATGAACTGATGCATGATCCGATCGGCATGGTGCCACGCCACGACCCAGAAATGGATGCATGGCACGCAGAGACAGTACATCCTCATCGGAATGCGGACATACGGAGGCATGACCACCTGGCTGACCTCATCGTATGGCCTCCACACCACGTTCCCATGATCCATCTTCAAGAGTATGTCCCGAGCGTACTCAATGCCGCTGCGATATGGACCTTTAATTTTTTTCGACCTAAGTCGTGTCGTCCATTGCCTGCACAATCATTACGATTCCATTGTACTTGTGTTTTTTCGAAACAAAATGAAACACCGGTAAAGGTATTTTTTATTTGAAAATATAACAAAAAAATACCTCCCGTACGGCGGACATCTATCGGCTGATGGTAGGCCCCAGCCCTTGAAAGTTTTCATGACGGACGGCCGGCAAACTAACAGAGGAGCGTACGACCACAACTGCAGCAATACCCAAGGAGCTGCAATTTTTTGACCGTCTTTTCCCATGGCGGCATTGTCCAAACCGCGGTACAGCATGGCTAGTGTGGCCGCACCCCAATTATATTTCACCGAATGTCCCGAGGAAACATCCTATAAATATTTACCAATAATTCGTAAGCGTTTCGAGATTTTTACTCAAATATATGTGTTTCGAAATATAATATTTATAAATACTTATCCGAACTAACTCCAGATAAAAACATGGAACGGAATCTCCCGTGGCATCTGGAAACAACTCGCAACCGATCAACTCCAGCATCAGGGCCCGTGTGTATCTATCGATCATGTCGACATCCTGTGTCCCAGGCCCATCTCTCCACATATCACGCAGTTTTACAAATGTCACCGCGTGATTTTTCCTGCGTTAAATATACAATTTAAATATATATAACAGCATAAATCATAACTATAATTAAGTTTTAAAAGAGTTCTTACTTCTTAGAACGTCCTTCTTTCGTCTTTTCTTTAAAGCAATTTAGGACATCATCCATAGGAGTGTCCCGCGGCAATGCAAGATCGGCTAGTAAGAGCACATCATCGTAATCTGTACAACCGGTGACCGGTAGGCCAATCGTAGGTAAGCCTAAAATAAAAGCGACGTCCTGCATGATAATTTTAAATTTTCACTTATAAAACTAAAAAAAACAATAAATAAATATGTATCAACAAAATTTTGAAAAATCAATACCTCTAGATCCACCGTCCTCTCTCTTACGCGGAGAAAGTGAAAGGTATGGGTCTCTGGCCTCCAGAACATGGCCAGACCCTGTATCAGGGATCGATCCAATGGCATGTGACCTAACTCAGTGAAATGAATCAGGCCCAATGTCACGATGCGCTGGTCCACCTCTTCGCTTCGTCCCATCTTTGCCTTGTGCACTTCAGGCTTCCAACCCTTAATAATTAAAAATAATTAAAAGTTATTATTATTTTTATTTATATTATTTAGAATAAAATTAGATATATACATAAAAAAAACTTACTCGTACGCCTCGAAACTCCAACTCACGTAAGTACAGGAGCTGATCGGCAGAGGGAGGACCGGGGGGGGGGGTAGATGAAGAAGCTCCGGCATCAGCACCAGATGTAGAAGCGCTGGGGTCTCCTGCCGATGTAGAAGCGGCTGGATCAGTCCGAGGCCTCGTGGATCGACGTGGATTCTGTGGTACTCTTCTTTGCGGTGTCATTTCGACTTTACTGCAATTAAAAAACAATAAATTAAAAAATCTAAAAAAAATTCGGCAGCATCTCCCATGTACCGAGAGAGTTTTCCAAAAATTTAAACCCTCATCCCACCCTATAATTATCCCCGAACAATCAGTCAATCATTCACAGAAACAATCATTCAATTATTCACAATGAACAAATGATCCACATACAATCATTTACTATTTTTCCTTTGAATTAACTATTTACAATTAATAAAATAAATAAATATTCATATAGAAAAACTAACCTCCGGTAGAAGCGGTTCAAGTCTCTTTTCAACAATTTTTCCTACATTTAAAATTAATCCTATCAATTTTTAACAATTTCTTTAATTTTTGTAATATTTAATTATCAAAATCTTTATTATTAAATACAAAAAAATTTCAAAATATATTAGAATTACATATTAAAATTATTCCTATTATTTATGATTTTTTCATATTTTTTAAATTATTTTTACAATATATTATCTATTTTTCTAATTAATTAACTAAATAAATTTAAAAAATAAAAAAAAAACTTACCGAGAGGGTCGTTGTCGAGAGAGCGGAAATGGGGTGCGAATGAGAGAGGCTGAGTTCGGAACCGAAATATGATTTTTAATCTAGTTACGGAATCCCGGATTCCGTAACTACAATCGGAATCCCGAATTCCGTAATTACGTTATTATTTAAATAATTTCAATTAATTAGATATTATTATTAATATTTAATATTATTTTATTAATATTTTAAAAACTGAGGGCCTGAGTACGAATTACCGGTTTATTCAGCCAGGAATGCTTTTAAGCCGGAGTAGGTTTGCTAAATATACCGTTTTGGGCTTTGAAGTCGGTAGTCCTACTGAGTCATGGGCTGAGATTATCTTTTCAAGAGGCACTCACCGACAGGTTTCCCTTCCCACTGAAATAAACCCAAAATCTTTCGCATAAAACCAAACAGCACCATGTCTCTGACTATTAATTGGAATGGCGCTCGCTTCCTGTTCCCTTATCTCCTCATCTCCTCTCACTCTTACTCCATCTGGTACTACCCGCTCTTGCCTCTTCTCCTTATCATCCCGGCCCCACTTGTCAACCTTATACTCACACTCAAGACATGAATTTACCGCCTTCTTCAAGAGCACCAGGGACACTCGCAACGTCTCGCTTTCCGTCGCATTCAACCCATCTGGAAACTTCGACCTCTCTCTCACAGATGATGATGACGCTCCACCAAAGGTCGCACCTCCTCTGCCACCGACTGAAGGCCGCCTTGAGATCACTATAGATACCGGTATCATAAGAAGTCTTGATCTCTCTCCAGTTCAAGCTATTGGCGATGTCAACTGCCTTACTCCAGGTCAGCATAAATATCAAACCATTTTTATAATTCTTCTTGGCTTAAATAAACAAATAAAAAGGATAGTATTTTTACCGTACCAAATGGTATGTGTAACTGTAACATATCTGTACTATAGTGTAATGTCGCACTGCCAGAATAGAGAACGATTATTTCTTCTGAAATAATTATCTGTTTAATTTGATAATAAGTTGGGGATAATAACTTCAGAATTGTCAAGAAGGCTGTTGGAGAAAACTGTGGGATTTACCATTAACTATGAAAGAGAAGATGAATATGACATGCGGGAATTGTCAGAGATACCTGAAATCAGGCTATGGTTTGTTCGACTGGACGCGTGTTACCCTTGGCTTCCAGTCGTGCTCGACTGGAGAGCTGGAGAGCTGGCCCGGTATGCTGCTATGCTGGTGCCGCATCAGGTAATTAAATAACATGCAATTTGATTGATGAGAATTCAAATTTCATACTGTTCAAACTGCTAGGATGCCCAATTACAACTGCTTGACACCCAATTAGGCAGTGAACTTACATTCAATGATCAGAACCGTCAATTCAATTCAATCATTAGTACTTCCACTAGTCAATGATCAGAACCTCTGTTTATTTTCAATTATAAATTGTGGGTCCGTGAAAGTTTTGGTAGGACCTTTTGGCTCTTAACATGTAGTGATGTGTAATTATTATTGGGTTATTTTACAGATAAGCATGAGGTTGGGGGTGGTGTTCAACCCGGAGGCACTTGAATTGTTTGTACTGAAGAAGGCATTCACGGTGTATTCCTGGCTAAAGCAACAGAACTATGCCAAGCCAAAGTTGAAAACTTGTGATATGGCAAGAATGCTCGGATTTGGTTTGGGTGATGAGCTATTCGACTTGATTGAGAAACACCCTCATTAATAACTCTAGGCATTTCTTTTCTTACAAACTAAGGATAATTTAGGTACCCTCCAAAAAGGTGAAATTTTAAAAAGGGCATACGAGATACTTCAATGATTCTGCAATGATAAATGGACGAATTGTAATAGTTTTGATAAATTAAGGTAAAGGGTAGTGATACTATTTGCATGATTTAAATAGTTTTTAAAAAGGTAACAGGTAGTGAAATTATTGCATTTTTTTTGTGCACAATTAAATTTTAAGTGCTTTCAAGAACAAGAATATTAGAGTTTTCTTTTTCTTATTGTTATTATAATTATTGATACATAACTCCGTATATGTAACATTCTTCTTCTTCTTTTTCCACACTGAGGTGATTTCTGATTTATAATAATTTTTATGCGGTGAGATATTATGTCAGATTAGTCTCGTCAATGTGTTACTGATTATTTTACATATTTGTTGTAAAGAAGTTTCAACTCCGTCTATATTAAGCTTTGTTTGCATTGTTTAGTATAGCTCGGTCCCAAGCCCGAGTAAAAAGAGGAGGGTTGTGATAGGCTAGGCGAGCCAACGTAAAAAATCTAGTTATCTCTATGGAAATGAAATCCAATTACTTTTCGTTGGGGCGTAACCCTCTTAGCGACGCGTCTTATCGGAACCCGGATAAGATGATAAATGAGGCTGGGTCGCCACTCCCTTAGTGGCGCGCCTTATCGGAATCCGGATAAGGTGATAAATGAGCAAGGGCCGGATCGTCACTCCCTTAGTGGCGCGCTACATCGGCGCCCGGATGTAGTGGCAAGTAAGTAAGAGTCTTCGCACTTTTCACGACAGGTGCGAGGGGCAAGGAGGATAGTCGAAGAGAGTAGGATTCGTTTAGGTAGTTGGAATGTAGATACGGCGATTAGAAGGCGTGTGAACATCTTGTGCGTACAAGAGACTAAGTGGACGGGCCAGAAAGCCAAGGAAGTGGAGAACACCGATTTCAAGCTATGGTATACCGGAAAAGAACGAGGTAGGAATGGAATAGGCATCTTAATCGACAAGAGCCTTAAGAATGGAGTTGTCGACGTTCGGAGGCAAGGAGATAGGATCATTTTAGTGAAGCTAGTTTTTGGGAACTTGGTTTTGAACGTCATTAGTAAGTATGCACCACAAGTAGGACTAAGTGAAACCATCAAAATTCAATTTTGAAAAGATTTAGATGGTATGATTAGAAGTGTGCCCACTTCTGAAAAACTTTTCATCGGAGGAGATTTCAATGAGTATGTAGGTGAAACTAGTTGAGAGTTTGAGAGGGTGCATGGGGGTTTCGGATATGGCGATAGGAACCAAGAGGGTGAGGACTTCTTGAACTTAGCCATAGCTTACGACCTCATGATAGCTAACGTCTTCTTTAGAAAAAGACAATCCCACTTAATTACCTACAATAGTGCTCAACACATTTTTCAGATTGATTTTGTCCTTGCTAGGAGAGAGGACAGACGAGCCTGTGTGGATTGCAAGGTTATACCTGGGGAGTGTGTCGTCTCACAACACAAACTTGTGGTGGCAGATTTTCATTTTCCGCTACGTTCTAGAGTAGGTAGAGGTCCTCGAGTTGCGAGGACGAAGTGGTGGAAACTCAAAGGAGATGTGTCTCATATATTTAGGGACAGAATGATTGAAGAAGGACTGTGAAAAGTAGGTGAGGAAGCGAGCAACATGTGGAAAAAGATGACAACTACCATCCAGAAGATAGCTACAGAAGTGCTTGGAGTTATTAGAGAAAGCAACCGTGAACCTAAAGACACTTGGCGGTAGAACGATGAAGTGCAGAAGGCTATTAAAGAAAAGAAAGAATGCTACAAATGCTTGCATCGTGACAAGACCGAGGAAAATGCGCAGAAGTACAAATTGGCCAAGAAGAATGCAAAGAAGGCTGTGAGCGAAGCAAGATGTAGGACATATGAGGATCTATACCAGAAGCTAAGTACGAAGGAGGGCGAGAAAGACATCTATAAGATAGCCAAGTTGCGAGATAGGAAGACGAGAGACTTAAACCAAGTGAAGTGCATCAAGGACGACACTGATAGGTTTTTAGTGAAGGACGATGAGATCAAGAATAGGTTGAGGGAATACTTCGACAAGTTATTCAATGGAGAAGATGATGGCCTAGAAATTGAGCTGAACGACGTCTTTGATGACTCCAATAGACGTTTCATTAAGAGAATTCAAGAGTCCGAGGTGAAAGAAACCTTAAAAAGAATGAAAGTAAGTAAGGCTTTGGGACTTGATAACATACCGATCGAAGTATGGAGATGCCTTGGAGATGTGGCTGTAGTTTGGTTAACCAAACTATTCAATAACATTTTTCGATCAAATAGGATGCCAAATGCGTGGAGGAGAAGCACTCTAGTACCAATCTTCAAGAATAAAGGAAATGCTCAAAGCTGTACAAACTATAGATGAATTAAGCTTATGAGTCATACAATGAAGTTTTGGGAGAGGAGTGATCGAGCATCGCTTGAGACGGATGACAAACGTTTCAAAGAACCAATTTGATTTTATGCCTGGGAGGTTGACTATGGAAGCTATCTTTTTTTATAAGGCAGTTAATGGAGAGATATCGAGAGCAGAAGAAGAATCTACATATGATTTTCATTGATCTGGAGAAAGCATACGACAAAGTACCAAGGAAAGTCATGTGGTGGGCACTGGAAAAGAAAAAAGTCACCACCAAGTATGTTACTCTCATCCAAGACATGTAGATGGTGCTGTTACTTGCATTAGTACATGTGATAGTGTGACTAGTGACTTTCCTATTAAAATAGGACTACATCAGGGATCAGCATTGAGCTCGTATATTTTTGCCTTAGTGATGGATGAGATCACGAAAGATATACAGGGAGAGATTCCTTGGTGTATGCTCTTTGCTGATGATGTGGTGCTAGTCGATGAGAGTAGGACGGGAGTCGATAGAAAATTAGAGTTGTGGAAACAAACTCTAGAATCCAAAGGTTTTAGGCTTAGTAAAACTAAGACGGAATATATGAGGTATGAGTTTAGTGGAGTACTATTAGGAAATTGAGATGTTTGTTTAGACGGACATGTAGTATCTAGGAAAGACACTTTTAGATATTTGGGGTCGATGCTGCAGAGCGATGGCGAGATAGATGAAAATGTTAGTCATAGGATAAGAGCAGGGTGGGTGAAATGGCGGCAAGCATCAGGAGTCTAATGCGATAAGAAAGTCCCACATAAGCTAAAAGACAAGTTTTATAGGACAACGATTAGACCTGCGATATTGTATGGTGCAGAATGTTGGGCTACTAAAAGATAACATGTCCAAAACATGAGTGTAGCTGAGATGCGTATGTTGTGGTGGATCTGCGGTCACACGAGGAGAGACCGGATTAAAAATGATGACATACGGGATATGGTTGGGGTTGCACCGATAGAGGAGAAGCTGACCTAACATCGTTTAAGATGGTTTGGAAACGCATACCTCCGGAGGCACTAATGTGTAGCGGAATTCTAAATCATTTCGAAAACACACGGAGAGACAGAGGGAGATCAAGATTGACATGGGATGAAGCCGTGAAACGAGACCTTAAAAAATAGAACATCTCCAAGGAGTTGGCGACTGATAGGAGCGCTTGGAAGTTACCAATTCATGTACCGGAAACATAACATAGAAATCTAGCGGTATGAGCGATGTCATTGGTTTGTAGGTCACATTATTAGATTTTGGTTAGATTTTAGATTTTGGTTGAGGTGTAGGTTTCTACTATTACTATTATTGTTATATATATTATTAGTAGTATTGCTATTATTGATATTATTTCTATTTCTATTACTACTATTATTGTACTTGCATGTGGTCTAGCAGCTCGGGTGGTAGAGCACTGGGCTCTATTCTAGGAGGTCCAAGGTTCAAGACCGTATGCTTACGACAGACTTGGCGAGCTAGCGTAAAAATTCAGTCTTTTCTAGCCTACCCAACTTGTTTGGGACAAAAGGCTCTGACTTTTTTTCGTGGATCATTTTTTCTTGCTGGGTTTCTTTTATAGCCTACCCTAACTTATTTGGGATAAAAAGCTTAGTTGTTGTTGTAAAGAAGTTTCTTCGGCCACGTAGTAATTTTCTTTTTCTTTTTCTTTTTCTTTTTTCTTTTTTTTTTTTTTTTTTTTGAAGTGGACTAATTTAAGTTGAAATCTTAATTGACACGCACATATTACATATACGTCCGATAACGCTTTAATGGAGCAGAATTCCTTGGAAAGTGGCTACCACATTACTGGTACCAGAAACCAACCCTCATGATCTCATTAATCCAAACAATCAATTCCAACATCAAACCAAATTTGTCTAACACATAATTTTTACAACATGAAAACTAAAAAACAAAACAAAGGGAATAGAAATACAGCTCATACCCTCCAAAAAAAAAAAGGATTATGGCATAATTAAAAAAATTTATTGGAGTCAGTTTAGTCATCATTTTCATGATCGCATAATAATATGGCAAGTATGTACCGTCCGTGGATTGTTCTCCTGTGAGCGTTGGGTTACACGAAATACCATTTGGTACCGGCCTTAGGGAAACAAATTGACTATTTAGTGTTTAGTCGGTACCATTTGTTCCCTTCCTCCCGGTCCGGTCCGGGATACAGACGGATGCCTGCGTCCAACCAAACCAAGTTGTTCAATTGAGAGAGGAGGGTCGAAGATTGATCATTAATTGATCGGATGGGGGATTCAACTTCTTCTTCAATTGTGGTGGATGAAGCTCTCCACTTGTTAGGCTTCAAGTTCACTCTCATCTCTCCTACCAAGGTCACCGGCCGCCTCTCTGTCGCTAAACACTGCTGTCAGGTTACGTTCTTTTCATTTGCGGCTTTGGAATCGGCAGGGTTTTATTTTATTAACTTCTAATTAACTATTTATGTTTTAAAATAACAGCAAGTGCTCACACAATTCCATCTCTCCCTATTTTCTATTGCCAACTGGCAACTGCTATTTCTTAAATACCAATTGCTTTAAATATACAGTCCATCTGTGGGATGGGGTCCCAGTGACTTGTCATCAACCACAATTCTATGCACATGACCTTCGCCACAATCTTCTATTTTTGAATAATATTAATGGATTAAAAATAAAAATAAAAAAGAAAATGAGAGCAATTGACAGAATTAGGACATGATAACAGTGCTTATCAAGGGCAAATCATAATATCAATGACCCAGTTTTTCCTACAGCGATCCTGAGACTGATTTTCGTAAAAATACCAGTAAACAAACATGATCACGGACTAAAGAGAATTTCTACTTCATGCTATTGCGGTGGAGTTTTGTACCAGACATGCTCTACATTTTTCTTGTGTGATTTTTCACTCGGCGACAGACCACAAATTGTGATATTGATGGTATACTAAAATCAGAGTGCCATTGGTTATTTCTTCTGTTTGAAAGCTTAACATTAAATTTACAGCCATTTAAGGTCCTAAATGGAGGGGTGTCAGCACTGATAGCAGAATCAACTGCTAGTTTGGGAGCATATTGTGCTTCTGGTTATAAGAGGGTGGCAGGTGTTCAGCTTTCAATTAACCACATCAAGCCGGCAATGCTTGGTGATGAGGTTCAAGCTGAAGCAGTACCTATCCAGGTCGGTCGATCCATCCAGGTAGGTCTACCTTATATTTAAGCATATAACTTTTTATATACTTTCTTTTTAAATTTAGGTGTTCAGTAATTCTAATTTGCCATGAGACCATGAAATGAAGAACATGCTTGTTTCAACAAAAAACACTATTTACTTATTTAGAATATAAAGAAGATGCCACAGATGTTCATTAATACCAACATGTTAGATATGTTCTGATGCATTCTCAACAATAGTGTGTATTCTTTTAGATAGCTGCTTTGTTGTAGTACTTAACTATTATTTACATTATCCTATGGCTCGCTCTAATCAGGGCTTTCGCACTAATATATCGATGTAATAAACATATCGTTAGAATTTGTCATGTTTCATCTATTTGATAAGAGGTTGCATAATTATCCTTATATTAGGTATGGGAAGTCAAAATTTGGAGAACTGATTCACTAACACCTTATAAGAAACTGTTGGTGTCGACATCAAGGGTGACTCTGCTCAGCAATCTCCCAACTCCATCAGAGATGAATTCTTATGCAGATGCTGTCAAGCTTTTTTCTAAGCTTTGATCCTTTTTTTTCTTTTTTTGACATTGTAATTTATTTACAAATGATACAACTGGGTTTACTAAAATACAACATAGAATGACAGAGGAGAGAGATTGCTGTTCTCCTTTCCGTCTTTATCATAGAGATGTTTCCCTACTGCCCATATCATTTTTGTATTTACCCTTGTTCTTATTAATATTGGTTCATAATGAAACTAGAAAAGCCAGGATTTACTGACACAATCTAGGCTTTATGTTAATAATTATCAAAATACTTCGGAATTAATTTTAATCTGAAACATCAGATATATTATAATGTGTGATGGAAATATGGAATGGGACGAGAGATATGTAACTGATGCTGAAGAGTGTACCGACACTAATTTCTCATCTTTTGTATTTTTTATTAGGAAGTTAATAATTCTTTTTTTTTTATCGGTAGGGAGTAGTATAATTATGATGCCTCATAATTGTTCATATTTTATACAAAATAATTCTTGTGTTTATAAGAGGTTTTATTTTTTTATTTTTTTTGTGGATATATCAATGCAACAGTACCCTTATATTAATTGTCAATTATAAATCTCCCAGTGTAACCGGTCCGTCCAATTGATAAGTACACAATTGCAGTCAATGATCCAACGAAGAAGAACTGTACTAATGCAGAGTTGAGTAAGAGTTATTCTCTAGTCCCTGTCATTAATGATAAGAGTTATTTTATAATTGAGCGAGGCTTAAAATTTCTCAAAATCCGCCACTGCGGCTGTCATTAATGATGTGGTTGAAGTAAATCTTGAAGTTATTTTAAAAAGGAAAGCTCCATCTCTTCTCCAGCGCTTTCAATCTACTATACTTGTCATTGCCTTATACAAATTAACTTCTTTTATAAGCTGAAATTGCAATTCTGAGTGCGGGTGCACTCTGAAATGCAGGTGCATCCGATTTAATTGCAGATACCGGCAACAATGATCTGGACAATTTTAAAGCAAGTAAAATTAGGCCGGGCCTTCCTGAGTTAAATGAACAGAGGCTGACCAAGAGGACCACTCAAGGAACTGGAGAGGCGCATGCATTCTTTACTGGAGAAAAGGTGAAGAAAGAAGGGAGTTGCTAGTCTGTTACCAAGGAGAAGGCTTCTCGCCAACTGAATCTTCTTGATTTCGTTTTAAGTGATGTAATTAGGAAATAAAATGATATCAGCAAGTTGTACTATATAAGAAGAGGTTGAGGAGAGAAAAAACATATCTGAAATTTGAGATCTAAACCATTTCTCATTTTTATGCCTATTTTCTACGAATTTCTTTGTATTTTCTGAATTCAATAAAAGAGTTGATTTCCAGTGCAATTTCTTCTTAGATTCTTATCATTACTTCAATTCTCATCCCATTATTCACTCAATTACACTCAATTTCGTGTTTTCTTTCTCAATTTCTGAATCCAGAATCAGATCTTGTCTGGTACGAGTGCGCCCGCATTCCTGTACCAATGCGAGTGCATTTCCTGAATCTGTAAATTTTATTGTCAGATCCAAGTTAGATCGTGACAATCTTATTAGGAACTCAAGTCCTTGTGCAATTTTAATTTTTATTACTAATTAATATCTAATTAAACATGCACAACAAAAAGATCTAGTATTTAAGCATCAAGCACAGATGAGAAACGGGGAGGAATTTCGTACCTCTTCCAAACTCGCAATTGGAAGGCTCGATCAATGGTATAGAAGTCGATGGCGTGCCTCCAATCACCACAACCACGCTAGCCTCGAGTCCACCAAAAGCTCTAACAAAATTCTAGAGGTTTGTGCTAGCAAACCCTAGAACGGGGCTAATTCCTTGTTGTCTTTCTTCACAAAATTAACTATTTAATTTGTGGCTAATATTCAACACATGAATTCCTATGGAAAAACAATAATTTGAGAGAGCAATAGAAGAGAAAAATCTAATATTTTTTCTGTAATTTTCGTCCATATTAATTAGGGAGAGAGGAAGAGGTTAACGCTAAATTTAGCGGTGCTGTTTCCTTAATTAACAACCCTATATTTAGGTATCCAAAACTCATCCTTCTTTCACCCATTATGGACAAAATTGTCCCCTATATGCTGGCCACGAAATGGACTAATTTAGCCATTTCATTTTATTATTTTGCTCTCATATTAGCACATTAAATCAATCATTTAATGGTCTAATTAAATTGCTTTCTTATTAAGCTGAATTTTCAATTCAACCAATTAAAATATGTTGAATAAAATTAATTATCAACTCATTGATAATTATTTTGGAATTAGCAAATGCATTAATTTATTTCTATATGATCCCTTTGATTTAATTAATTATAACGGTTCATAACGGTATATAATTAATTAATCAACTTATCATATTTTCACACACTTACTGCTGTGAATAAATAAATAATGCACTATATGGTTAAAACTTTATTTGTGTGACCCTTTGAGGATTTATGCTATGTTGGCCATGGAATTAAATCGCTATTTAATTCCAATAATCATAAGCGGTATCTAGCAACACGTTATGACTCCCAATTCACATAAATAATGTACTGATACAAATATTCAAATCCTGCATAAAAAATAAAAGTATTTCCTTGTCTGATTCTTATGTCACATGATATCATCGCATAATCCAAGATAGGAATGTGTCATTCTTGCAGATTATACGTTTCTTGATCTAGAGATAATTGTATCAAGTTGCTAGCAAACAATCTATCTCCATCAAGGGGCCCAAATAGATATCATCACTCATTAAGTAAATTAGTGAGGGACATACGGTTTTCTTGATGAATAGTTTTTCCCCGCACAATTCAAGAGAACATAAATAAAGTCCGTATAGCAGCCCTTATCAGGAATCAGCGGTAGACGATATTTATAGAACTTATCCTCATGTGAAAAAACTGAACCATCTCAAACTTAGAATCAAACTCAAATGAAATAAATTATGACACGTAACACAATCCATATATTTATTTCATTGGTTCATGTCCTGTACTATGTTCTAATAACATATACATATGCAATTAAGTTGATAACTCTTTACTTATGATTTGTAGAACTTAATCATCACTTAACTTGCATACTAATCTTTTAAGATAATTAATGTTCCTTCTTAATTATCAACATTATGGACAATTTAGATTTATTATTGTCATTTAACTATAAATGAAACACAGAGATCCATAATTCAGATCCTCAACCTGAATAATCTGTCAATAATAAACTCTAGGAACAAATGATCAAATATCATCAATAACATAAACTAATATCATAGCTATCAAATGATTGGCTTCTAGGACATAACTCCAACAAATCTGGTATCAGAGCGGCGATTAAAGTGGCATGTTGATTGTTCTTGATCCACGACTCGTTCAAGATCAATTGAGAAGAGTTTGAAGCAAGATCCATGGTTAACAACACGAGAAATGCAAGAGGCTCAAGTCATGATGGAATTGAGGAGTTGAGAGCTCAAAACAACCAATTGCAAGCTGAAATGGAGAAGATCGTGTAAGAAATGAAGGATGACAGCAAGCAGCTCGAGAACAAGCTATCAACCTTGGTAATTGAGCAGATCAAGATCTCTCATCACAATCTAGAAGAAAGGATGGCAACTATGGTGGGGGATCATGTGAAGCAAGCGAATCAAAGGGGTAGAAGAGAAGCTGAGCAACCTAAGCATGCTTATGGAGAGGTCATTGAGGCAGCAAACAGGTAAATGCTCAAACTTTGAAATTGGAGGAACTAGCAACTCACATGGAGGGCCTAGAGTTGATGCTAGTGTCAGAATTGATAAGGAAGTTGGAGGTGATGAGAGGGGTAGTGGATTCAATTATGCTAATCCCACAATTGATCTAGATGAGGAGTTTAGATGGGGTGAAGGTTGTAAAAGAGAAGCTGAAAAGAGAAATTTCAAAAATGAAGGGAATAGGGGCATAAATGTCCAGCTGCCTAGAATAGATTTTTCTTATTATGATGGAGGAGATCCTGAAATTTAGAGAAAGAATTGTGAGTTTTATTTTGAGATATACCAAGTGTCAGAGATGTATAAGACTATGATGGCTATTCTGAATTTTTCTGATGAAGTACATGAATGGTACATAAGTGTGACGAGTGGCCATCATCAATTGCCTTGGGACATGTTGGTGGATGAGGTGGTGAATAGATACAAGATGAATTGTATGAAGCATCGAGTGGATGAATTCAAGAGGATTCACCAAACTGGTAGGGTGGATGAGTATATCAAGAGATTTGATAAGTCTAGAGCAAGGCTAATAAACTTCAACTCAGTCTTGAATGAAGAGTTTTTCATTGATGGTTTTATTAGTGAGTTAAGGGAAGAGTTGAGGTATACAGTGAAATTGCACTATCCAAAAAGATTATATGAAGCCTTCAACTATGCAACCAAGGTAGAACTTAGCAATGACAGCCAACATAGAATGCCAAAGGTGATGAACAAACCCTCTAATCCTCAAAATTATCCCTTACATAAGAAAAAACCAGCAGTTGAGAGAAAAGATGGTGGTGGATACAACTAGTTTTTTAAACTTTGGCAAACCAATAACAATTCCAAAGGCACTACCTATGAGCAAAGGAGAGCCTTGGGCCTATGCCACCACTGTGATGAGAAGTACTTTCCTGGTCATAAGTGTGGAGTGAAGTTATTGAATGCACTCAATGGTACACAGGAAGAAGAGAGTGCAGGTGAAGAAAGTGAAATTGAGAAAGTAGAGGAAGAAGTGCAGGTGGAACAAGCTATAGTCACAATGTTCAATTTCAAAACCAACCCTAAAGTGAAGGTTATGAAGTTCAAGGGACAAATTGGGACTGTTCCAGTATGTGCACTCTTGGATAGTGGAATCACCCACTTTTTTGTGAACCTTAATGCGCTGCAGGAGATAGAGTGCAACCTGATTCAGACGGCACCATGGTGGTAACTGTTGCAAATGGTGCTAGAATGATTACTGACCTGCAATGTGAAGCCCTACAGTTCTCTATTCAAGGGCATATATTTGAAAAAGATGTTAGGGTTCTGGATGTCACTGGTTATGACATGATTTTAGGATTGGATTGGCTTACCAGCTTGGGTCCAATGCAAGTTGATTGGGGTGCAGGCAGAATTGCATTCAAGCAAGGTGATAAAGATGTGCAACTGCAAGTTAGAGAGGAAGTGGCTAAGATCAAATTCATCAAGGAGGATGTAGATCTGGAGAAGGAAATGAGAAAGGGTAGCGAGATACTGATGGCTCAGATTTTCAGCATAGAGGTGGAACAAAGAAAATTGAGAAAAATGCAGCCTGTGTCCAGGGTGCATCCATCCTCTCAGGTGCACCATGCGCCCAGAGTGCACCCATCTTCTCAGATGCATTCAGCACTTTAGCTGCATCCTGCCAGCCAGACTAAGGTGCACTCTGATTCCAAACCAGTGCACCCTGAACTCTCTACAATTTTAAAATAGCACAAGGCTGTATTTGAAGAGCCAACTGCACTGCCACCAAGGAGGACTATTGATCATGTTGTGCCACTCTTACCTGACAGCAAGCCAGTCAACCAAAGACCTTATAGGTACAGCTACTTTAAAAGGTTGAAATTGAGAAAATAGTGACTGAATTGCTTAAGAACCAACTGATACAACCCTCTAGCAGTCTCTTTGCATCACCTGTTCTCCTAGTTAAAAAGAAAGATGGGTCTTGGAGAATGTGCATAGACTATAGACTGTTGAATTCAATAGCTGTGAAGAACAAATACCCAATTCCAGTTATTGATGATTTTTTGGATGAATTGAAAGGGGCAAGGATATTCTCTAAAATTGATCTAAGGTCTAGGTACCATCAAATTAGAATGAAGGATGAGGATAGGTACAAGACTGCCTTTAGAACTCATGAAGGGCATTATGAATTCAATGTTATGCCCTTTGGACTCACAAATGCACCAGCCACATTTCAAGCCCTTATGAATGGGGTTTTCAAGCCATACTTAAGGAGGTTCTTGCTGGTATTCTTTGATGATATTTTGGTGTATAGTCAGTCCATGAAAGAGCATAAATAACACTTGTCTCTAACCCTAGAATTGCTATCCAAAAATCAGTTGTTTGCAAAAATGTCAAAGTGTGAATTTGGATTAGAAGAGATTGAATATCTTGGTCACATAATCTCTCACAATGGAGTTGCCACTGACCCTAAGAAGATTGAGGCTATGTGCAACTGGCCATCACCAAGAACAGTTAAGGAATTGAGGGGATTCCTAGGTCTCACTGGATATTATAGAAAATTTGTGAAGAACTATGGAATTATTGCCAAGCCATTGACTGACCAGTTGAAGAAGAATTCATTTAATTGGAATGACAAGGCAAAGATGGCTTTCAAAACCCTCAAGAGTGCAATGGCATCAGCATCAGTCCTAGCAATGCCAGATTTTACTCAACCTTTTCTGCTAGAAACTGATGCATGTGACAAGAAAATTGGTGCAGTTCTCATGCAAAATAGGCAGCCACTAGCCTATTTGAGCAAAAGTCTTGGTCCTAATAGCATTGGGCTTTCAACTTATGAGAAGGAGTTCCTAGCATTGTTGACAGCTGTCCAAAAGTGGAAGCACTACCTTATTGGAGAGCAGTTTATTATCAAAACTAACCAAATTGCTCTTAAGCATTTGTTGGAGCAAAGGATAAACCATGCCATGCAACACAAGGGCCTTTGCAAGTTGATGGGCATGGATTACAAGATAGAATACAAGAGAGGAGTTGATAACAAAGTGGCAGATGCACTATCATAGGTGCATCCTGAAACTGAAATGCAAGTTGTTCGTGGGGTGCATCCTGAAGTGCAGTCTGGAGTGCAGGCTGTCACTGAGCTGATATCCCAGTGGGTAGAGGAGTTGAAGTCGAGCTACATTGGAGATGAATGGGTTCATGAGTTACAAAACAAGTGGGAAAATAAAGAACTTGATAAAGACAAATATTCTTTCGAGCAAGGCTTGTTCAGGTATAAGAATAGGATCTGTGTGGGGGCCACTAATGGTTGGAGAATTAGGCTGGTGAGAGAAGTGCACTCCATTCGCATTGGTGGTCACTCAGGGGTGCTACTAACCTACCAGAGAATCAAGAAGATGTTCTATTGGCCTAAGTTGAAAGAGATGGTGCAGGAAGAAGTGAAGAAGTGTGAAATCTGTCAACTAAGCAAAGGTGAGCATGTGCCAATTCCTGATGGAGCATGGCAAGGGGTCAGCATGGATTTCATCTCAGGTTTGCCTAAATCTGAGGGTAAAACAATAATTTTGGTGATTGTGGACAGATTTACCAAGTATGCACATCTCATTCCTATGGCACACCCTTACAAGGCTAAAGATATGACATAATTGTCCATGGATAACATATATAAATTGCATGGGTTGTCAATGTCCATAATAACTGATAGGGACCCACTGTTTACCAGCTCATTTTGGAAGAATTTGATGGAAGGTCTAGGGGTAAAACTGAACTTTACCACTGCATATCATCCACAATCGGATGGACAAACTGAAAGGATGAACCAATGCATTGAAAACTTCCTTAGATGCATGGTCTTTGATAAGCAAAAACAATGGTGCAAGTGGATGTCTTTCGCTGAACATTCGTACAATACTAGTTTCCATTCAAGTCTCAAAACCTCACATTTCAAGGCTTTATATGGTTATGAACCACAAGAGTTACCAATGCTAGGTGCATCCAAGGAAGGAGAAGGAGATGCAGGTGAATTGATTGAAAGAAGGTAAAATACTCTCCAAGTGCTCAAAGAAAATCTTGAAAGGGCACAAAAAAAAAAATGAAGAAATATGCAGATTTGAAGAGGAGTGAAAGGAGTTTCAAGGAGGGAGATTAGGTGTACATGAAGCTGCAACCTTATAGGCAGGTGTCCATAGCTGTTCATGCAAACTCCAAACTCAATCCTAAGTGCTATGGGCCCTATGAGATTTTTGAAAAAGTGGGTGAAGTGGCCTATAGGTTGAACCTGCCACCTGGGTCTTCTATACACCATGTACTTCATGTGTCTCAGCTTAAGCACAGGTGTGGTGAGAATACAATTGCATCACCAATGCTGCCAGTGGTTGGGCCAGATGGTGAAGTGAGAATAGAGCCTCAAGCAATACTAGCTAGAAGGATGATAAAAAGAAAGAATGTACTCATACCACAGGTGCTGATCCAGTGGTTCAACAAATCTGAGAAAGATGCTACTTTGGAGGACTTTGATGAAATTAAAGAGAAATATCCAACTTTTATTCTTGGGGACAAGAATCCTCTCAAGGGGAAGGGAGTGTTACAAGCTGAAATTACAATTCTGAGTACGGGTGCACTCTGGGATGCAGGTGCATCCGATTTAATTGCAGAATTGAGTTTGAATACTGGCGGCAATGACTTGGATAATTTTAAAGCAAGTAAAATTGGGCTGGGCCTTCCTGAGTTAAATGAACAGAGGCTGACCAAGGGGACCACTCAAGGAACTGGAGAGGCGCAGGAATTCTTTACTGGAGAAAATGTGAAGAAGGGAGTTGCTAGTCTGTTACAAAGGAGAAGGCTTCTCGCCAACTGAATCTTCTTCATTTCGTTTTAAAGTGATGTAATTAGGAAATAAAATGATGTCAGCAAATTGTACTATATAAGGAGAGGTTGAGGAGAGAGAGAAAACACATCTGAAATTTGAGATCTAAACTGTTGTCCCTAAAAGAGGCGGCTTAAACAAGATTTAGCGAAAACAATTAAGGTTTTAGACCGGTTTGGTATGAACTACCCTAACACAATTCAATTGGTACCCAACAATTAATAAGCACACACAAGCAATTCAAGTAGCAAGAAAATGAAGAGAGAAAGAGAAAGAGAAAAATTGAACACTCAATGTGATTACGGAGTTCCGACCCGCTAGGAAATGCTAGCATTAGTCGTACGTCTCCGAGAGTTTCGCTACCACGAAAGGGCATGCTCCGTTCAATTCCAATACTAACGGGACTACAACTTCGAACCGACTCACCTCGTCACAATGATACTCGAGGCGGATCGGCCTAACTCGAAAGACAGATGGCTCCAAGGCCTCCAATGGAGATGAGCTCTCAACCTATTCCAACCTACACCTAGCGACAATGTCGGGGCGGTGGTGTTTGAGGCTATTTTATCTCTTAAAAATGATCTAGCTATGAAAAGCTCAAGTGGGAGAGTATCCATGTGCTCAAAGGTTCAATTCTGGTCTAATTTTGCAAGACAAAACTCTCTAAAGAGAGAGAACAAGGGGTGGATATATATAGAGCTCGTCAAGAGCTGCAAACCAACTCAACTTACTGTCGTGCGTTATACAATACAATATTGCGTTACACAACACACAGATAGCCGTTATAATAAAACAAAAGGAACAAACTATCCGTTGCTAGTGCGTTATATGACCCAATATCCCGTTGTACAACGCATTGGACGACCGTTATAATAAAACAAAACGGATGAACTAACCGTTTGAGTTGTTAGTGCGTTATACAATGCAGAACACCCGTTATGCAACGCAACAATAAATGGCATTAAATGATCAAAATTTTGCGTCAAAAACGAGCCAAAAATTCCAGAGAAAATACAAAGGAAGGTTGTACAACGTTTCTGTGCGTTATACAACCTTTTAGTATTGGCTGAAACAAAGCGTTGCACGACGGGTAAATTGCGTTATATGATGCACCTAGTGCGTTACACGACCTTCTGTTGCGTTGTGTGACGCACTGTTTCTGTTACTTTAAGAAACAGAGAAATTCTGCACAGTACTGGTGCATTGTATAACCCGATATTGCATTACACAACTCACTGGTGTGCGTTGTATAACCTGATATTGCGTTACACAACGCACTGGTCCTGAGATTGAAAAATTCTGCACAGTACTGGTGCGTTGTATAACCCGATATTGCGTTACACAACTCACTGGTGTGCGTTGTATAACCCGATATTACGTTACACAATGCACTGGTCCTGAGATTGAGAAATTTACTGAGTTCTTGAGATTTTCTGCTATCTATACCATTTTAAGGATAAGTAAGGACTTAATACTACCTTCTATCATAGTCTAAACTAGCTTACAAGCACTCTAAAGACTTGATCTTGATCTTGCTAATAACTTTTATCCAAGTCTTCATGAAATGCATCTTCTTCCTATACAACTCAAAGAAGATTGTTAAATACCAAATGATATTGTTTTGTAATCGACAAACTTAGAGACGTTTAGTACAACATATACCATTTCTCATTTTTATGCCTATTTTCTACGAATTTCCTTGTATTTTCTGAATTCAATAAAAGAGTTGATTTCCAGTGCAATTTCTTCTTAGATTCTTATCATTACTTCAGTTTTCATCCCATTATTCACTCAATTACATTTAATTTCGTGTTTTCTTTTTCAATTTCTGAATCCAGAATCAGATCTTGTCTGGTACGAGTGCGCCCACATTCCTGTACCAGTGTGAGTGCATTTCCTGAATCTATGAATTTTATTGTCAGATCCAAGTTAGATCGTGACAACTTCCATCTTTAATCATGGATTCTATAGAATTAGATGGATCCCCAAAAAAGATTCAGGTGTTGATGGTCCCTTGCTTCGCAACAGGCCACTTGATTCCTATGGCGGATATGGCCCGTCTCATGGCAGCACACCCAAACCAAATGTGGAGCCGACAATTGTGACCACCCCAGCTGATGCCGACTTATATAATACGTCCATCTCTAGGCTCTGACTCTGATGGTGCAACTACAGACAAGAAAACCTTTTACAGCCCCCTCTGATGAATCCTGGCGTGTTGATAAAGCTGTCCGACTCTCTCAGTCTGGCAATTTTGAGACATGAGGATCTGTATTGTATGATCAATGATCTAGTTAAAGCAAACAAAGAAAACTAATTCTATGTCACTGTCATGTGACGAACATCAAAAACTTGTTCGCAAGTACAGAACTTGTTACTTGTTGCATGTCTTTATATATTTTATTGAACTATAGAAATTAATTATGATGCCCCGATCTTATCAATCTAAAAACAAAATTCATCAATGTGTGAATATATTGGTTAATCTTTTTTTTTTCAGGGTTGGGCGGCAAAGTATTATGCAATGTTTTAAAAACCGGACCGGCCATCGAACCGGCAATGTTGTTGGTTCGATGGTTCAACTGGTTCGACCGGTTGAACCGGTGGAGAGAACCGGATTATGTCATTATATTGATATGATATTTAAATAATAAAAACTTCAAATCAACACAAGAACCATTCTGGTCCAGTTGTTAAGTGCTTGCCTTCAATGCTTAAATATCCAAGTTCGAATCTTGCTAGCCACAATTTTTGGAAATTATTTCTACTACATACAAAAACAAAACCGATTAAAAACACCTGAACCTTTCCTGTTCGGTTCACCGGTTCTGCACAAAATCGGACCGGACCGGCCGGTTTGTTGTGGTTCGCTGACAGTCAAAAAACCGGTTCAGATTGGACCGGACTAGGGTCCGGTTCGCGGTTGAACCGGTCGAACCGGCCGGTCCGGTCCGGTTTTTAAAACATTGGTATTATGAATACATTGGTTAATCAATGGTGATTTTTTTTCTTTAATCAAGGATTAACGATGACAAACATTTAGTGAAAGCAATTCCTGCAATCAACAGCAAAAATTACCTAGTACTGGTAACAGAGGATTGATAGTTTTTGTGGATTACTGGTGATTTTGATAATACCTGTTAGAACCCAAATTGTGTTACCAGATTGAGCCAACTCATGATCCGTGAAAAATAGAGAGTTTGTTATTAAAGAGATATGTAATGCAACTATAAGAGATCCTTAGTACTCTTTTTATCAATCTTTTTTTCACCAATTATTTAAACAATTTAATTCTAAAAAGTCATATAAAAAATGAATAACAAAATGCAAAAATGAGTGACATTTAATAACTTTTCAACTTGAGCTCCCATTTATGAACAATGTAAAGATGCTGCAAATGGGCGATTACAGCTATCTAAAAGACATTATTGAAGAAAGAAAATTGAGCATCAGATTAGGCACTCGGGTTTGCTCTAATTTGAATTGCATTATATTAATTAAATATAATTGGTGCTAAGTTGAATTTGTGATTTAGTGATATATAACAAAATGCAATAAACAAAAACACCTGATGACATTTCCTGCGCACAGACTAAATCCACGTTCCTTGGTAAATCTACCAATTGGAAGCACAGAATCTGAAATTGTAGTGCAAAAAATTAAGAAAAATTAGTCTCTATCTATAAGAACCGTAAGAAACATATAAAAACAAATCAGCATTACCTCTTGGCTATTATTATTCCTGACAAACCAAATTAACAAAAAAAAGCGAAGCATGCTTAATTACCTGTCTGCACCAAATTTGATATATAATATACTACTCTAGTAAAGAAAAGGTCACCCAAATATAGCCAAATCAAAGGGTTGCAGAAATAATGGACAAATTCATTAGGAAAAAAAAAACAGTTACCGCCAGGAACGAACATACCCGAATTTTACAGTAGGTGTGAATCCCGATGGCTCTCTCATATATATACACAATTAGGGCTGTCAATTCCACTGTTTACCACGTTATGCCATTCCGCATAACCGAAACAGAACTAATAATAGCACCATTTTTCATTTTATTTCAATAACGAAATGGCAAACGGAACAAGAAATAGTTGCCGTTTCGAACCGTTTCGCCTCTTTTCAAACCGTTTTATGTGTAATTTCTTAAGTGGAACGAATAACGGAACGGAATTCTGTGCCGTTCGGAAAACGGAACGGTTAACAAAATGAAATCTTATACCGTGTTCTTTAACAGAACGGCAAACGAAATAACCTGTTCCGCTGCCACTTACCACGTTTGACAGCTCTATATACAATAGACTATAATTGAATGATGACTCTTTGCTTTCTGCAAATTATTGAATGCAGGCCCTAAATTACAATTACTAATATATATTTAATGTTTAACCAAATCGAAATATGCATAAAATTATTAATTAAGAAATAATATTTTATTTCTAACATAATATCCCCTAATTAATTATTCATACAAACAACTCCTAACCACCACCTTTATTTCACAGAAAACACCTCCCTAACCTACCTCTCACACGCTATATATCATCATACATCTTATAAAAAAGTTATAAATATCATGTCCCGCAACGACGGATCGCGGGACGTGAGGTGGAACAGTATCTTCTACATCTATCCGACGGCCCGTCAACCTACGTCGCATCAGAAAAACAAACAGAGTTAGGTACAAATCTCAATAACCGGTTATTTAACGATGCAATTTCTCCATAATTAATTATTATAACAAATTTCAATCAGATCGGATTAATCCACAAAACAAATAATATATTTTACGGAGATAATCAGGTCCAGTCAGTCAGTTAGAGTGGTCCCTCCTCGAACTCAGGAGGATCAGGACTGGCCCCTCCCCGAACTCGGGAGAATCAGGACTCAAAATTCAAATTCAATTTCAGATCCAATTCCAAACCCGATATCACGTAAAATATACCAATCATAATTCAGTAAACATATTCAGTTAAAATCAAACGATAAATCAAATCAATTAATCAATACGGAATAAAATATAGAAAAATCCGGTTACTTGACTGAGTGGTTTAGAAATCACAAAAGAATCTGAATGACTGTTAAATCGACGGCGACCTAAAATTCCAATCGACCATTCGACCGACAACTCAAAATAATCAATTGAACTTTAATTGTATGAAAATAGTAAAATTCATTTAGATTGGACATGGGTGCCATGGAATATCAAAGATGCATTTCGAATTTGTAAACACAAATGAAGAAGAGGCATACGGCTTAATAAAAGGAAAGGTACAAACCAATAATGTATAAAAAGGAGCCACGTGTATCTACCAAGCAGGAGGTGTCCATCTTAGGCTATGCAACCTACAGGAGTAAACCATATAACTTTTATCTTGGTCAAAATTGATCAATTCCGGTCGATAGTTAAAATAGCTGGTCAACTTCGGTCAAATTCGGTCAAACTTGATCAAACCTGGGCAAATGTCGGTGGGGGTGTTACAATAAACCCTACACAGAGGTTGTTGTTATTATTATTATTATTATTTTTTTTTTTTTTTTTTTTTAAGAAAAGTGACATATATATATATATAACAAGGTTGGGCTGAGACTAAAATTCATTACCCACTTACCAGTGTGGACCGTGTGGTAATGATTCTCAAATTTGTCGCCAGGAATTAATCAAATAGTGGGAGCGGGGACTGCATGCATGTTACCGTGTTTTCTGTGAAATAAAGAATGTGGTTAGGGTTTGTTTGTATGAATAATTAGGGGATATTATGGTACCGATATTGGGCCATTCAATTCATCATCTCTTAATAATAATATTTTTCCTTAAGCACTTTATTTGAGAGCTCATCGCAATATTCAACTCCCTTTGACCCTTAACTAGTGGGATTTCGCGCGTTGCGCGAACTATTTTTTTTTCTAAAAGCTTATGCTATCTATTTCTAAAATAGGGACACAAATATAAAATATCATGAGGTTTAAAAAATAATTAAAAAAATGATGAGGTTTCAAAAACAAATATCGAAAAACTATATATACTTTTTAGAAATGACAAATATAAAAAATATCATGAGGTTTCAAAAATTATTTAAATTATTTTAGAAGTCTATGATTGAAAATTTTTACGCCACTAAATTGTACATATTTCTATGAGAATTAATATCAAATTTCATGGTGATATAAACATTTTGAGGGCCTCAAATAATTTTAAAAGTAGTCTAAATTTTCTGAAAGGAACATAAATGGAGGCGGCCATTGCTTAAGCTAAATGGAGGTAACAACAAATGAGAAGAGATGGGTGCTGTCAGGTTTGGATCGAGCCATCACGTGGCCCGTGGGCTGAGTGATTGAATGGAGAATCATTACGTGACACGTGGCGCACTATATGGACAGTTATATATAAATATAGATTGAGCCCACGTGTCATTCACATTATTGCAGGAATGTTTTTAAAAATAGTGCTCAGTGGAACGGAGATTTATATATTATTCTGATTTTATATATATTGTTTTCTTAATAACCAAGTTCACAAAGGGGTCGTTTGGATGGGCTAGGAATAGCCAATTCCTAGGAATTTCATCTCTCTCACAAAGTTACACACTTCCCAACGAAAATCCTTATTCCTTCCTAGGAATTGGCTATTCCTAGCCCATCCAAACGACCCCAAAGTTCCGTGCATTCTAATAAGAAATAACAATATAAAAAATATGAATACAGACCTGATGGTGATAGATGTTCTAATTAAATCATGGTAATATACACGGAAACTTAACAAGTAGATACGACAATAATGTATTAATGTTCATCAATTCTGTTTTATAATGTTATAATTAGGGCTGTCAATAGCATGTCATTTCGAACGCTTTCGTTTCGTTCTGTCCAAAACAGAATAGAAACGAAGAGGAAAATGATTTCGTTTTCAGAAGCGGAACAACTTTTCAGGGGACAGAACACCAAAAAAGAAGAAATTTACAAAGGGGTCGTTTGGATGGGCTAGGAATAGCCAATTCCTAGGAATTTCATATTCCTAGGAATTTCATCTCTCTCACAAAGTTACACACTTCCCAACGAAAATCCTTATTCCTTCCTAGGAATTGGCTATTCCTAGCCCATCCAAACGACCCCAAAGAAAAATGAACGCGGAACTGAAATGAAACGTTAATTTTATTCTGTTCCGTTTTAAATGAAACACGATTTCTGTTTCGTTATCTAGAACGGAATAAAAAGGAAACATACTAGTTCTGTTTCCGTTTGGCACGTTTGACATCCCGGTTATAATACATGAAACTAACCCAATATCATGTAGTTCACATTGTCTTAGGCCCAAGTCTAAAACCTTACTGTAGTTGAGAGCCCACTTAATATTTTAGGCCTTCATTTCTTAAACCTAGCCTATCAACTTTTTCAAACAAAACAGATCTTGATATAAAACTCATCCTTTCGAGATATTTTTATGGCAGAGCGAACCAAAGCCCATATTATATAATCTTTTTACAAAAAGATTTTCTTTACTCACTATATGCTAGTACAGAATTTTTCAAGATTTCTTTATCTTTAGTTCTTTACCCTCAAAAGCTTTATCAGAGTTGGTAACAGTGTTTTGAAGTAAAATCCTGTTTTGGTCAGCCAGCTTATAGAAAATAAACATTCATCTTTAATCAAGCTGACCTAAATTAATTTATACACTATCAAAATAATTAAGAACAAATTTCATAATTTAAATTTTTATTTTTTTAGCATGGATAATATAGTTTAACAAATTAATATATGTAAAATAAAATTAATAAGATCCTCAAATTCAAAATAGAAAATGTTTTTCTTCCAAAGGAAAGAAAGAAAAGAAAAAGGATGTTAGGGACAAGAAGTGAAGGAGGTCTACTTCTTGTTAGGCGGTTACATCATATTCTTGTAACCAAATAACTCAATAGAGACGTTTTCTTGCGATTTGAAGGCAAAATCCAACAATGGCAACCATTAAAATATTTTTGTGGGTTTCTGAAATGGATAGTTTGCTTCACCAATATGCAAGCCCATGTGATATCGGGATATGTATGTCACCACATTTTTGAAACACATTATAACATCTTTTTGTAGCTAGCTTGCTACAACATAACAAAATTGTGGATAATGCACATCATAGCATCCTCTAAATGCGACTATACATTTGTAAGAGGCCTCCACACATAATCTTTCCTGCATACAGAGTTTGTTGTTCAACTCTATGGTAAAAATACTATATATGATTATCCACATTTTTATTACTCCACTATTTCAGATATTGGAGAACAGTATCAATTGCTTTCTTTATAAGCATTTTTCTTTCTCTCGTCAGTTCTATACAAAAGCACAAAACGTTAACAATTTTCTTCAAATCGGTTATATATATTAGCTAAGTCAAACAAAAAATAAGCTACATAATTAATGAAATATTTTGTCGCATTATTTAAGATTATATTTCCATTTTTTTTCATTATGCATGAGTGTTGCATAATTATATTGAGCTCCGCTTATATATTGTTGCTATCAAGCAACAACTGTCTGGTGTTGTATCAAAAAAATACATAAGGCAAGGGATGTTTGCATCTCTGATAAATTATGCGAAACACCCACAAGTTAGTGTCCCTGATTTTGTTATGACAAGGATAGTTCCTTGCATCTGTTCTTGTTTTGTTCTAATTTGTTGTATCTTTGAGGTGCAGTCACTACACTGTGGCTGTCCTCATCAAAACTTAATTCTTTTTTATTTGTATATATCATTTATGTAATGAAAATCATAGAACAGTAATAAAGAGAAAAAAACAGTAAAGAACAAAGATGAATTTTCTTTAGAATGTATTTTTCATTGTATTACTTTTTCTTTTATATCTCAATTACAATGCTTCTCTCGCTTATATAGACCTAATACAGATTCTCTACTCTAATTCCTATTGGAAGAGTACTAAGGACCACTCAAGGCATTGCCACCTGGCTATTGTTAGCTGGAGAGGTTGTTATCCTGTGCGTATGATCATCTCCAGTAAGTCCTGAACTGGACTGGTGCATTGACTGTCTTACATCCCCCCCACAAGCTGACGGTGGGGAGACAACAGTCAGCTTGTCTCTCAATAACAAGAAGCGTGGAGTTGAAACTGGCTTGGTCAATCCATCGGCCAGCTGGTCATTTGAACAGACAAATTGTACCAGCAATGATTTATTTTGTACTCGTTCTCTAATGAAGTGAAAGTCGATCTCCACGTGCTTCGTGCGGGCATGAAACATGGGGTTTGAAGCCAAGAAGGTCGCCCCAATATTATCACACCAAAGAATGGGTGGAGAAGGGCATTGGATGTTGAGTTAGTGAGAAGGTATTGCAACCAAACAATTTCAGCACTAGCCAATGCAAGTGCTCTATACTCGGCTTCGGTACTCGATCGAGACACGGTAACTTATTTCTTCGCACTCCAAGAGATCAAGTTAGGGCCCAAGAATATAGTGAAACCCGACGTGGATCGCCTATCATCCGGGCAACCGGTCCAATCGGCATCGCTATATGCATGGAGAACAAAGGAAGTAGCCGGTTTTAAGAGAAGACCAAGACTACGAGTACCATTGAGATAGCGCAAAATCCTCTTAACTGCAGCCCAATGAGTGGATGTAGGAGAGTGCATGAATTGGGATACCTTGTTAACCGCAAAGGCGATGTCGGGTCGAGTAATCGTGGCATATTGGAGAGCACCAACAATCATGCGATAAAGAGATGGGTTCTCCATAGGATCACCATCATGAAGAGAGAGGAAAGATTGGCTACCATAGGTGAAGCACACGGCTTGCTGTCATGCATATTGGATCGGGTGAAGATATCTCTTATGTACTTAGATTGAGAGAGATGCATACAGGTTGAATCTTGGACCACTTCAATGCCAAGAAAGAACTTGAGAGCACCAAGGTCCTTAATGGCAAACTTGGTTTGGAGATGAGAAATAACAGATTGGAGCAGCACATCATCACTTCCAGTGAGAATAATATTATCCACGTAGACTAGGAGGACAATAGTTTGGTTTTGATGTGAATAGACAAACAACGAAGGATCATAGTTTGAAGGCCGAAAGCCGAAAGCAAGAAGTGCTGTACTGAGGGTATGAAACCATGCCCGAGGCGATTGTTTCAAGCCATAGAGAGCCTTGGACAGTCGGCACACATGGTGAGGAAATTGAGGGTCCACAAAGCCGGGTGGTTGAGTCATGTACACGGTTTCATACAAATCGCCATGTAAGAACGCATTTTGTACATCAAGTTGTTTGAGAGACCAACCAAGTGAAACAGCCACAGATAAAACAAGCCTAATGGTTGTGGGACGGATGACAGGACTAAATGTGTCAAAGAAATCGACACCTTCCTCTTGAGTATAGCCTTTTGCTACAAGCCGAGCTTTGAAGCGCTCAATAGAACCATCCGCATGCCTTTTTATTTTGTAGACCCATTTGCAACCCACCACATTAGTGGAGTCAGGACAGGGAACAAGGGACCATGTGTTATTAAGAGTGAGAGCTTTAATTTCTGCAGCCATTGCTTCATGCCAAGGAGGAGAGAGGTTGGCTTGTTTAAAAGAAGTGGGTTCAATTAAATCATCCGACTGTACTGTAGACAGATGAGCTACATGATCAGGGAATAACCTCGGCTTACGTGTATTATCTCTGGTCCTTGTTGTCATAGGATGAGTCGAGTTCTGAATCTGATCGACAGGAGGTGTGTAGTCAGCGCCAGAGGTTGAAGAAGAAGGATTCTGGACAGTACGGTCAGAAGAGACCCCTTGAAGAGGAGTTCGGGCAGCAGCAGGAGTAAAAGGTTGGTCAATTGAGGGAGGCGACTCAAGATTCACACCAAGATTCTGGGCCGCATCATTAAGTTGTTGGGCCGCAATATCGAGCTGTTGAGTCTCTGTAGGAAGGTGATTATCCATCTGAGTAATTGAGGCCAACCAGAGAGGAAACAGAGAATGAGAATTCGAAGTAGAATCTCCAGCCACCTGAGAGTTTGATCTGTGACTAAAAGGAAATTGAGTTTCATCAAAGATTACATGTCTAGACACATATATCCGATTAGTTGGCACATGAAGGCATTTGTATCCCTTTTGAGAATGAGCATAGCCTATAAACACACATGGTAGAGAGCGGTTTTGTAATTTGTGATCATTGTAAGGTCGTAGGTAAGGGAAACATAGGCAACCTAGAACTTTAAGAAATGTTTAGTCCGGGTTCTTATTGAATAAAGAAATGTAAGGAATTGAGTGAGTAGAAGAAGAAGGTAATCTATTAATAAGATAAACTATGTTTGCAAATATCTCATCCCAAAAAGAAAGAGGAATAGAAGCTTTTGTCATGGTAGCGAGAGAGAGCTCAACTATGTAACGATGCATACGCTCGGCCACCCCATTTTGTTGGGGTGTATATGGACAGGTTATTTGAAAAGTGATTTGTGGAAAGAGACGAGAGAGAGGTTTATATTCCGTACCACCATCGGTACGTAGAATTTTAATTTTGTGATTCAAGAGATTCTCAACTTGTAGTTTAAAAAGACCAAAAACTTGAGAGAGCTCATATTTTGTATGAAGAAAATAAATCCAAGCAAAATGAGTAAAGTCATCAATAAACACCACATAATATCGATAACCATCTTTAGAAACTATTGGAGCGGGGCCCCAAAGATCCGAATGTACAAGTTCTAATGGTGCATGAGAAGAAGAAGTACTTGAACTAAATGGCAATTTGTGAGACTTAGCCATACAACACTCACTACAAAGATTGAGTTTATGTAAAGAACATGGTAAACTAAATTTATTTAGAATATGCAAGGTGGTGGAAGAGGAGGGGTGCCCGAGCCTTGCATGCCACAAAGAAGCCGAAGCTCTCTCTCCAACAAGGGCTTGCGGTTTGAAAGAATAAAAAGGTAGTTGAAGAAGGTAAAGTCCATTAATAAGTGGTGCTTGAAGAAGAAGGGTCTTGGTTGCTCGATCCTTAATTAGACAAAAGGTAGAGGTAAACTCAATAAGTAGAGAATTATCGACAAGCAATTTTGAAAGACTCAACAAATTCTTAGTAAAAGAAGGAACACAAAGAACATCAAGTAATTTAATAGAAAAGGTGGAAATAAAGAGAGTAGAAGAACCAATGTGTGATATAGCCATACCCATTCCATTACCAATATGAAGGGAATCATGACCTTCAAAAGGCACAAAGGATGACAAGTTGTTGAGGTCGGGTGTGACATGATGAGTGGCCCCCGAATCTATACACCAAGCATGTGGAGAGGATGCAACAGCCGGCTGTGCTACAAAAGCTTGATATGGAGGTTGAGACGCATGAGGTGGAGGGTAAGGAGATGGCACCGGATCAAAGTAGCGTGAATCAAACCGAAAGCGACATGTTCTAGCTTGATGATTGGTGCGTCCACAAATCTGACAAGGTGTTAGAGGAGACTGATGTCCAAATTGCTGATGTGGCACAAACTATTGACCAGGAAATTGATTAACAGCGCCAGGAGGAAACTGGTTATTGGTTCTGTAAGCATTGTTTTGAGGAGGTCTTGGAAAGAAGGAATTTGGTGGCCTGTAATTATTAGTATTGTTGGGCCTTGGGAAATAAGGTGTGGGCCGTGGAGGATAAAAATTTGGTCGAGGCCCATTGGATCATGGCGGATAGGATCTAGGGTTTGGGTTTCGGGGTCTCGGATTTGAGTAGAGAGCTGTTGGATCTGGACCCGAATAGAAGGAAGAGGGATTAGATGCGGCAGGAAGCGACAGTGCTAAGGTCTGAGCATTCAGGCTATTCTCGTTGGTGAGGAGAAGTGAATGAAGATCTGGCAGTGATATTGGATCCGATCTAGCTGTAACAGCAACAACAAGAGAAGAGAGTTAAAATCCGTACCTAAGCCACACAAGGTGTAGGTGACGAGATCTCGTTCAGAAATCGGCAATCCGATGAAGGTCAGTTCGTCGGCGATGGCCTGAACCCTCTGGATGTACTCAGCACAAGTAGATCCACCCTTGGTGATACTTTGAAGCTTCTGTTGAAGTTCAACCAGCCTAGCCTGAGATGTGGCAGAGAAGGTACGGTGGAGAAGCGACCACAGCTCAGCAGAGGTCGTGCACGAGACCACCTGAGCTAGGATGGTCTCCGTCAAGGATGAGCGCAACCATCCCAAAAGCAACTGGTCCTGCTTGCGCCACTGGAGGTATGCCGGATTAATTTGTATTGTTTGACCTGAGGTGATGGTTTGGGATGGGGGTGATGTAGAATCAACAAACCTGAAGAGATTGTAACCATGGAGTAATGGCACGATTTGAGATTGCCATGACAGAAAATTAGATTTGTTTAGTTTTGTGGAGATTGGTAAATTAAGAAGGACAATAGGATCGAGAGATTGAGTAGAAGATGTAGATAGAGAGGTGGAAGCAGAATCAGTAGCCGCCATTGCTCTGATACCATGTAATGAAAATCATAGAACAGTAATAAAGAGAAGAAAGTAGTAAAGAACAAAGATGAATTTTCTTTAGAATGTATTTTTCATTGTATTACTTTTTCTTTTATATCTCAATTACAATGCTTCTCTCGCTTATATAGACCTAATACTGATTCTCTACTCTAATTTCTATTGGTAGAGTACTAAGGACCACTCAAGGCATTGCCACCTGGCTATTGTTAGCTGGAGTGGTTGTTATCCTGTGCGTATGATCATCTCCAGTAAGTCCTGAACTGGACTGGTGCATTGACTGTCTTACAATTTAGCCATAAATCTGATGATCCCAACTATTTCTTTTTATTGCAACTAAGAGTTTTGTTATATATTACTGTTTGACGAACTGAATATAACTGAAATGATACATGTTTTATAGCATCGTTCGTTATTTGTGGTCCATATCAGTACACATCAAATTAAGTATCTGAGATGATTTTTATGAAATATTGTTCTAACGAGTGTATAAATGACGGCATGTGTATCTTCTAGGTTGGAGACGTGTGTATATATATCGGATTAATTATTGCCTATTTATTTCTTCGTCTGGTTATACAATATATATATAGTTGTTGGTCGTACTATCAATTTTTCGTACCTTCTAACAGATGTTTACATACACAAACTTATAAATATATATATATAAATAAAATGAGATAGCTATAGTACTTTAATCGGATCTTTCAATTGTTGCATGCAGCAAAGCTGTATAGCGGCTCAAAATGGGTTATAGTTCTAGTTTGTATGATGAATTGTACCCGTCACACGTCATACGTACTAAAAAGTTATGGTCACAGAATATCTTGCGGATAAATTAAGAAACTCCAATTGTTCGATATCCTGTGGAATACGGCTACAAAAATCTACAATGTAGTGGTCCATTATGGGTCGCATTATGCTCTTTTTTTTTCATTTTTTTGATTGAATGCTTAAATTTCGCTGCTACATGGATAGTTAAGAGAAAGACAAGGAGCTAAAATTGCCAAGGCTTTAAACAATGGTGAGAAAGAAACTGGTAAAGGGCAAAATCAAGAAATTGGTCTTTCTAGAGCGGGGGCTACACGGTGGGGCTCTCATTATGGTACTGTGAACAATGTGATTGGACTTTTTACTCCAATTCTTGATGTGCTTGAGATGATCGAGGAAGAAGCCGTGGATTTTAATCAAAAAGGAGAAGCTAAAATTCTATTAGATGGATTGCCCTCTTTTGATTGTGTTTTTGTTTTGCATTTGATGCAAGGTGTTTTGGGATTAACAAATGTGCTTTCTCAAGCATTACAAAAAAAAAGATCAAGATATTGTTAATGCCATAGGACTTGTCAAAGTGACCAAGTCGCAACTGCAAAGAATGAGAGAAGATGGATGGGATCCTCTTTTGCAAAAAGTTTCTTTATTTTGCAACAAGCATAATATTCCTGTAATGAATATGGAGGCAATATTTGTTACTTGAGGAAGACCACAGCGTAGATCCGAAGAAATGACCAATTTACATAGGTATTTTTTTCCCTCTTTCTCTTTCTTGTTATGCAACCTTCTTTTTTTATTCTTAATGAAATTAATGAAATAAAATACTAAAATATATAGGTATCGTGTTCAGATTATTTATACTATCTTGGATATGCAACTTAAAGAGCTCAATGATCGATTTGATGAGATAAGTTCTGAACTTTTACTTTGTGTTGCTTGTTTGAACCCAAGAGATGCATTTGAAGCTTTTAATAAGGATATGCTGATTGATATCTTAGATTTATATATGCATTTTGGCCGGACTAAACATCTAAATTATAACTCAACTCATATTATTCAATGTTCTTTTATGCCATATTCGCCAGGATTTGGTACTGCTACCGCTTCTCAATTATTTTGTAGGTACTTGGTAAAAACAGCGCAACAATTGGACGTTTTTGGACGAACTACGCGAAGAAATTACTTGGATGCAAGAAGAAATACCTCAATTGGCATGCACCAACCTATTGCAAGCCAGATGACTCATTCCTGGCCCGCACGACTCTCAAACAGCACTGTTTATGGGCCATTCGGCCTGCCCTGGCCGAATGCTACCCAGAACGACACCTTTTTGGTAAGTTTCTTCTATGGAAACTTGACCTCCTGGCCCTAGCATGCCTCCACATAGCTTATATCCTTCTCACCTGCCAGAGAAAAGGGGATCCCACGTTTTCCCACCATAGCCCTACCTCTTGGAGTCCTTTCCACCGCCGTTCTTTCGGCGCGGGATTGCACGTTTCCACCCTCACACAGCGAAACAAGTCCATAGAAGCTACCTTGAGGAGCAGTTGTGCAGCGAGAGCAGTGCAGTTGATCTTCCCCACGATTCCGCGAGTTCGGGCCATCGAAACGGATGTTTATCTGGTGTATTCTTCTCTTTTTATGTTCTATTCGAAACTCATGGGATTTGTATCTTTTATTACAGCATTTATTGTTTGTTTTGCAATCATGTTAGGCTAGTTCCATTATGTCTTAGGGATGTAGTGGTAATATATTGATTAGGGATGTTGTAGACTTGATTTGTGCTTTATATCATTGTGATTTATTTGTTGGCTTGCTTATTAATCACTATACACGACTTGATGAATGCGCACATTTAGATGGGGTAATTAAATATTGAATTGATAAGTTAAGCAATAACAATATCATGAGATAGGTTAAAATCGAAAGATAACCAATCGAGTTGTATGACACGGTTTCTAATTAACTAACCATTAATTAGTTGTCTCATTGAACCACAACAAACGGACTTGAATAATTGACCAACGAAAGTTAGGTTAGCAATTCAAGAGGCGTTAGGTTAGTATGGTATCAACCCTAATCCAAGGTGAAAATCATAGGTTAGCGCGTTAGTTACTGTCACCCAACCCTTCACAACACGTGGTATTAAGCATGGATCAGGAAACCAACACTTACGTAGAGTATACGCTGTCCAGAGCAGCCATTCGGCTGTCTATTCGGCCTGTCCTGGCCGAATGGTAGGCCGAATGGTAGCTCTGTACCCCGCATACGTCGATTCCAGTGATGAAAATCAATGGGTTGACACTCCATGACCTAATTATAGATGAAACTAATTTCCTAAGGCATTACTTTGCATATTTTATCATCAAAACACCCAAAAACACGTTACTTTATTGCATTTAGTTAGTTGTCTTCATTTATTCCAAAAACACCAAAATTGTCTTGTCTAGCTTTTGTGAGGAAATAAAGTCTGGTAATCAATTGTACCATTCCTGTGGATTCGACCCTCAAGCTATACCACAAACGATTAGATCGGTAGACTCGAGGTTTTATTTTTACCGAGGTTTTCCCTACGATCACTGATCAAGATGGCATCATTTTATCCAAGAGAGTTTGAAAATATTGATATGGCTACACTTGATTATCAACTTGATACTTATATTATGGATGTTCGCTTAGATGAAAATTTTCATGATATACGAGATCTCAATGGGTTGTCTAAAATGCTAGTTGGGACCAAGAAAAATTTGACATTTCCATATGTGTACCTACTCCTCAAATTAGCATTGCTTCTACTGGTGGCAACGGCATCCGTGGAACGAGCATTCTCCGCAATGAAGCTTATTAAGTCAAAACTTAGAAATAGAATGGGAGATGCTTGGATGAATGATTGTCTTGTAACGTATATAGAAAGAGAGATGTTTAATGAGATTTATAATAAACCTATTATGCAAAATTATCAAAAAATGAAAACTCGTAGAGAATTGTTTTAAAATTTAAAATTCAAACATCCAATTCAAGCTACTAATCTTGTTCATTTTAATGATGGAAGTTGCCACATAAAATTTGATAATTCAGAACTTTTTTTATACTTGTTCAAGAGATAAAAAATGAATGAATCAAGTTAACTATGATATTAATTTTAATATATTCATTTTTGATCTATTGAAAAAGTATCAAATGAACTCGAAAAATTATATACATTCACTGGAACGCACCAATAAAATTTGTATTCCATAAAATCAACTATTTGAATTGGATGTCTAAATTTTAAATCTTGAAAAAATAAAAGTTTAACATTTGTGATCGAAATCTTATCAAATATTTCTTTTTTTCCCAAATACATCTTTATTATCCCTGTTATAGTATATAGTACATATTGGAAAAGATGTTCCTCTCAATGTTCTGTCGTAGAACAGCGAGAGAGCTAGCAAATAGTTGCCTTTCGAAATCAGGCCGCTATTGCACACGTGTCAAGCAACCTGTCACAAAATCTGTCTTTACTTTAGGTGAACACAAGATTGTATAGTATTGACAGGTGTTGGGTTTTGAAAGGGGCACTTCCTGTTACCGTTACACAGACATCTATCCCCATTTTTCAATATCCATTAGTCCTTTTGTTTACCCTCCCGTTCGATGATATAAACAGTCCAAATTTTTTTTATTAATTAACATGTAACTGTCTAAATTTGAAATCCGAACTTTGTATCCAAATTTTAAATTTAAACTGTGTATCAAAACCATTTATTTTATCCATGCAACTTATAAAAGCATCAATTCAAAAAAATAAATCAAAATTAAAGAGCGTAAACATTAGACTATTATATAAATTTTGAACCATTAATTGATTATTCAAATCTAATTTAAATAGCTAGATTTACCTACTCTTCGTTTTAAATGGAAATAAAATTATCGTTGGGTTGTAGCATCTTTTCTATAATGAATTATAAAAAACAGATAGCCGGTGAAGCAATGTCAGAGAGAAAGAAAACAAATCATGTCACAAAAAAAAAAATTATTAAAAATCTAATCAATGTGCTCTCTTTATTTAAGATCAAAGATATATTATGTTTCAAAATTTATTTAATCATTTCATTCTATTTTTAAAATCATTATTATATCTTATTGTTCATCGGTTGAGGAAAGAAACAATAATTATATATATATATTTTCAAACTAAAGTTTTCCCCACATTGAATGCGAATGATTTTAAGTTTAATTTAATGAAAAAAGTTTCATACTAAATTTTTAAAATTTTGAAGTTCATTTGATACTCGACCAAGAAGTAAAAAATGACACATGTTGTTAAATATGGCATATTAATTGCAATACGTTATGTTTTGACCTCTTGATCGAGTATCAAATGAACTCTCAAATTATATAGAAACACATCACTTGATAAAATTGAATAATATCAGTATTTCGGATTTCAATTTTGGATGAATTTAAAAATATTATTTAAATTTAGAAATTTTGGATTCCAACATGGTTTTTTTTTTTTAAGATAATTGGAGTCTAAGCCACCCAACTTATTTTTAAATTAAATGTCTATGAAAGACTCCCCAGCCGGATTTTGAACCTGCGACCATTCATTCAACATGATAAATTGGCATGTCGGACACAAGCACTCGTCTAACATGATAAAATTTTAATCTTTGAGATTAAAATGGCCGATCCGAACCGCTCAAATTGTTCTCAATAATAAAATCTCCGTTGAGGCCAAATTTTATATTTTTTTCAAAAATTTTTACTAGTTTTTTGAAATTTTTGAATATGCTCAATCTAAAAAGTTATGAACTCTCCAATTTTGAAAATTTGAAAAAAAAAATAGTTAGAAAATTTGAAAAAAAATAATTTTTTTTATTTTTAAGAACATTTTAATATAGAGATCATATTGAGTGGTTTGGATCGGCCGTTTGAAATTTTAACAATCTACTTTCGGATTGTATTGGACGTCCTATATGTTTGATTCTATCATTACTCAAAAAAAAAAAATGTAGCAATTTATATAGAGATATATTATAATGCCACACTTTTATTTATTTATTTAAACGGTCAGAAATACCACCAAACAAGCTAGACTTATCTATTATAGTTGTTTGTGCTGTAATCCAAACGTGGTCTATACGAAAAATTCATAATTGTTCGTTTAATTAATTTTGGATGAATATCTAGTACTTTTATAGGTCATATTCTTGATTTATATGGGAAATTGCTGCAAATGAATTTAAAAAAAATAAAATTATATTACGGATGTTTCCGAACTTAATGCATGCATGCTTTTTACTACTTGATGATAAATATAGTATCGTCGTTAAAAAATATGCTAGTATCAAATAAATATATTAAAAGATCGTGAAAATGATAATATATATACATCATAGTAAATATATATATATATATATATGTATGTATGTATGTATGTAAGCTAGTAATACTTGTATCAGGTTTGTATTATGTCTTTAAAGCATATATATATAAGCGATAGTCTATGAATAAATATCGTGCTATAAATTATATTTGTACAGTTTGCGGTTTACAATAAGATGTAATTTATATTTATATTATTTAATTTGGCAAATCAGTTTTTGGGTCTAGTGGCACAGAGCAAAAATCTTGAGTGAATGGTCGTGGAATGATTACACGTTCAAACTCGGCTAGAGGTGCTTAATAGACATTTAATTTAAAATTAAGTTAGATTACTTGATCCCAAATAATCTTAAAAAATATTTATATTATCACCAAATTTCAAAACAACTTTATTTTACTCTTTTAATTTAAATTAATTCCAAGTTATTCTTGTATTACAAATTGTAATTTTCGACTAATTAGTTTTTTTTTTTTTTTTTGCATATCATAATTATAACATTAATGTGAACATCATTGAAATCCATTTGTATATAAAACAAAATAACTGTTTGCAAACTTTAAAGCTCACCATCCCCATCATGCATATATACCTACCAAAAGTACAGCCCATTTTGATTACAACGCAAGTTTCTGGATGGATGAATCATTCATTTATGGATGCATGGAGCATGCTTACATGCATATGGGCCTGCATAGTTAGATTGTAGCCTCTTCTATCAACATGCCATATTGTGTCACTATCCATATACAGACTGACAGACATGTGGGGCCCGCTTCAGTGCCCAACTGCAGCTTCCTCTATGGCCATTTCTATAGCAATCTAAATTTGTAGCATTTTGTGCAACAATTCAGTGCTCTTTATTGTGGGTCAATAAATGCTCTTTTTTTTCTTTTTTCTTTTTTTTTACTGATATAGGTTAACTATTTGATGGGATTTAGTAAACTCGTGATGAATAATTATGAGATCGACTTCAATCTAAAATGGATGGCTTAAATCTGACACGACATCCATAAAAGATTTCTATAATTTGGCAGACACGATCATTCCATTAGTGATGTAAATGTAAAATGCCACACGTAGAGCTGCGGCATATATAAAGTATAAAAGCTCTTGTGCCACAAATAACCAGCACGCTTGTTTTCATTTTTTGTAGTTCTTCGTTGATGGTCGAATAAGCAATGGAGAAGATCCCTTTATAAACCCGGTCCATAAACAAGGCTTACACCAAGATTACTTGTGAATTGTAAAATTTTGAGCACTGCTATATAAAAAGAATTAAATAAATGCTTTCAAGTATTTTGGACCGGGGCATAGCTGTGTATGGGCACTTGGGCATACCATTTATTTTCTTTTTTTTTTTAATAATATTCTCTTGTACCATGCATTTGTGAAAAAGATATAGTACAAATATTTAGTTATGATTCAATATGAATTTTATTGTGTGCTGTATGCGTTAGTACATACATGGGACATTTTCTTATTCCAGTCAGAACCTACAAATTAACAGATATGCTGACTACTGGGTAGACTTTTTGCTCGTAAAGTTAAGCAAGCCCAATCTAGCAGAATTCTAGTTATAAATCAGGCCTTTCAAAGTAACCGGCGCATTGTTTTAGAGCACTACGGTATAAACTATGAAGTGAATTAAAAAAAAAAAAAAATTATTAAATTATTTATTTATTTTTGGGCAAACATGTGGCATAGCTGTGTATATGGCCTGTCCTTTGGTTTAAGAAAATTTAAAAGTACTCTGCATTCAATGACATGTATTTTTATAATACATTGTGAAAATTTACTTCGTGATATATTCAAAGTTTCAAAATATTCGAGGTATTATGCCTCACTTTGAATTTTTTTCTTTATCCTGTAGAAATTTTTTGTTTTTCGGCGTCCCACCAATTAAATGCATAAAAATGAAAAATAGTATTATTGTCTATTAATATTTAATAATAAAAAATGAATCAGCATTCTAACATCATATTTATGGATCATTAAATATTCCATGCTGCCGTTAATAATTCAAGGTATTTCAGATGCAAGTAGCTAGAATTCTATGGCATTAATTAATAATACTCTTCTACTAATATTGATAATAATTATAAATATAAAGAAAATAAACTGACTGAAACACTAATTGCTAATCTAAGTTTCGGAAATTAAATAATACACCAAGCCCTATTGCACATTCTTCCCATAAATTGAGACACCTACTACAACAATATGATCTTATCCCAGTTCCCAGCCCAATGAAAACGGTTAATGTTACAACTTACAAGCACACAGCCACAAATAGACAAAGCTATCTCTATCTCTGTCTCATGCAAGACAAATCCAAGGACCCAAAAATGGCCACATAATTTGCTATTGGTACATCAAGAATTAGAAAATTATAATTTATCTACACCAAAAGGGAGGGGAGCATTGCCCATGAAAGGTGCAGCAATTCAGGCAATGCTGTCCAGTCTAGCTAATAGGTTGTGTCTACTGTTCTATTTCCTGAAGTCTAGTTTCCTGCAAATTAATTAGTCAGTTATGGATCGGTGGCTTTCTTGTCGCCGGCGAGTAGTCCATGCCGGCAATGTCCAATACATCATCTCTTGTCGAACTGGATTCTTGTTTTGTAATCTTATCCTGTATGGTATACGTATATGTGGTGATCAGATTAGGTAATGGAGGTTTCTAAATGATGGGAGTTGTAGATGCATGTTAGTGAAGTTTAGCATCAAACTCTAAAATATGTAAATATTGATTAATACTTTAATACTCACTAACTGACCTTTGTTGGGACAATGGGACTTTTCATGAGGACCTTCCTTGCTTTTCCTGCATTTATAGTTTTGTTTGTAATGATCAAGACTTAAGAGTGGCTGAAAAAAATACGAAAAAGAGGGAGAGAGAGAGAGAGAGAGAGAGAAGGGGGGAGAGAGGTTTTCAAAGTACCTAAGCACTGGCTTTGACCTTGAGACACACATAAAGCTTCTTTCCTAACAACATCCTCAGATTTCATTTTCTGATTAAGAGAAACGCATGCATGTTAGGAATTATTTCAACACTTAAATTATTTTGCCAATAAAGTATTTTAAGTAACTCTCTTGACATAAATTCACTCACATTCGATGTCCGACGTATTTCAATATTTTGCTGTTTCTCTACTGTAGACCCTGGAAAAATTTTTAATTATCGTTACATTGGAAAACCATATAAAAAGAAAAAAAAATTTAATTCTTTGATAGAAGTAAATATTCTTACCCCTAGTTTGGTTGGCGAGAAGAAATAAGAAGATAATAGTTATGATAACAGAAATGTGAGGCCTCATTCTGCTCGGATATAAACTTGCACTTGAGGAGAAATTTGATTAGAGGTCGTATAATAACTTGATCGCTTTAAGTACTAGGTTGAGAATTGAGTGGGGCTTTCTCCTTTTTATATCAGACGGAGAAATACAAAACTATAGATAGCTAGAGAATAGCTTGAGAATAGAATAATCTTCTGACCCTAAGTATTTATATATATATTCGAGCCTCAACTTCTACCATGGCCCATTATAGTCAGATGTCAAAGTCCCAAAACAAAATAAAGTTTTAAATAATGGACAAATAACACATTATTAATAAATGGTCCAAAAAATGCCTGCCAATTTTCGTTCGATGTACGATGAAGTACTTACGGGATTTTTGTGAGGTTTAAGTCTGAATTTTTGTCGGCAATTTTTTTTTAATCAAATAATTTGGTGCGCTCTTAAGAAAATTTAACATCTATGATATGATGCTCATGAACCTTAAAATCATATAGAGCTTCAATGAAAAAATGATTTTGACAGATCATCTCGTATATATCGCCTGAAAATATCAATTTGCTTATCATATTGTAATTGTGTATACATTTATATTTAATGCAACAAAAAATTGGCACTTACAAGTTACAAGTATCATATATAGTGCACTTCGTTGACAGATAATTTTTTAGAACTCCTTTTAAATATATTTAATATCTACAAAAATAAAAGTAAAATTTAATGGAAATTAAAAGAATGAATTTTTAAATTGGTTGTTTCTCTTATATATATGAACATATGATGCATAAACTTTCAGTAAATTAAATTGGGAAAAAAATAACTTGATTATTTATTAAATAATTAATTCCAAATATTTATAGTATCTCACATACAAAAATATATTTGGGAAGACTTTGAGAGTGCAAAACAAAACGCAAAGGGTTCACAACTTATGGACTATTTTTACTTACTTTTGATAGACTAAGTGTAAATATCTGTGAAAAAATGTCATAAGACCTCTCTAAATTTTTCACTTGTGACACAAGCTAGTTGTCTCCTCAACTTTTGTTCTCGACAGTCACAAGTTCAGGAGTTCACAACCCACTTCCCGACCCTCTTAAAAGTCTTTAATATGAGACAATCACTACTCCTAAATTAGTTTTCTTTAAAGTATCTTTATTGAAAGGATATTTTTCAGGAACAAAACAAATTATACAGTTCTTTTTACATTTTACAAATAAAAATAGGAAATAATATGAAGTAAGTATATGTACTGTAAAATTATATATATTGACAATAGTATATAACAGTAATATTTATATAAAAAAACTTAAAAAATAAAATTGGAGACATTATTGTCATACGCTGAAAGTTAGTAAAATTAAGCAAGGTTATGATATAGAGAGGTAATCGTCATTAATAAAAAAAATATGAAAGAGTATTTACCAATAATAAAAGTTCAAGGGGAAACTTGTTGCATTTTAATTTAAAGTCTAGAGGGATGTTATCACATGAGTGATCATGACCCTCTTAAAAAGCTCGATCGTTGCAATATTTACCCAATTTAAATTAATATTTTTGCATCACAAATATTTAAAAAATGATCAGTTACGAGTTAGGAATTATCTTATCTGTCACAAGTCAGATCGAGCACAGATTACTTTCGTAGAGTAAACTGACTCCATTGGCAGTTTCCAGATGATTTACAGATCGAGTACACGTACGCCGTGAGATGCTTCAAGAGGTCACTCAAGATAAGGGGCGTTTCTTCGAAAATTTTAGTTCTAGGGTTTAAATTATATTCAATTTTTACATTTATATATTTTTATATTTTATAAATTGTTTTTAATTTCGGTTTTTTAACATTGCAATTTAGGCCTTCGCTAAATAATGATTCTTCTCTTTAGTTCTTAGACGCCGATCTTTATGTTACCTTTTGTAACTTTAATTTATTTTCAATATAAAAGGTAGCTAGGGGCATGACCTCTATTTTTTAAAAATTTAAAGACAACCTAAATTAACTCAAATAATATTATTTCTTCCCCAATCGGACCCGACCCAATCCGTTAACATTACTATTTGACATGCCACAACAGTTAATTATACATCCTCCGAGCAAAACAAAAGCTTGAGATGTAACCAGCCTTTTTGTTAATTATTGAGAAGAATATTTTAATATTAATGAAATGATAGTAATATTTACTTGCATGACATAATAAGAATTATAACAATCCTTTAAGAACTCAGATAATTAGCTTTTTTTTTTTACTCACTATATAGCATTTAGCTTATAAACCCTTTGGAAAACTCTATTGTAACACAAAAAATAAAATCATTATCAGTTCCACAAAAAAATATTTTGAACTACCAAAAATTAGAAAACTGAGGTGCAGCTAGCTATTTGTAGTGGACCCAAGCTATGAGCTGTAAATAATAAATTTGTTTCTTTATTGTCTCTTTTCACAAGTCTAAGTTTACTTGATGATGGGAACAATTACTGCATGCAGTTAGTTTAGGTCCTCATCAAAATTCAATTTTCTTAACATGGGATTTTATTTCATTTCATTAGAAATTTTTCGATCAAAATGAACAGATTTGGTGTCATTTGGTTGGAATTTCTATATTATAAATCAAACGAAATCTTGAGAAATCAATTAAAATGGAATGAAATCCTGCTTAAAATATTTTGATCAAGGCCTTATAATTTGTCGGGGCTTCGATGCAATTTTCTGGTAGCGAGTTGAAAGTCACATCGTTTTTTTAATAATTATTAATTAATTTTTTCAAGTACTTCCAGTGCTTCTAAATAATCCAATTATAAAAGCGAAAATAGAGTGTTGTACATTACAATCACTCTATAACACCAGAAATGGAGACAAATAGACTGAACTTTTGAAAATGGGAAAAATATAATAGATCCTAAAGAGTGACAACAGAACCACCATTTTGGTGAGAACAAAATGTGTAAGGGTTTTGCCCCACAAAAATTTGTACCAGGTCAATTTTTGCCCCAAGAAAACACTACAGGGGTCCTTAAATAGTATGAATAAGGCGCTGCGCTGCTAGTACTACTGACCGTACGTCGACCTTCCTTCCCTATGAAAGAGCACAGTTCTGTTCCCCACGAAAAGATACATCAATAGGCAAGTTCAAGTTAATATCTTTGGAAACAAAACTTTTATAATGTAATAAAAAATAAATTACTAGATAATTAAGGACTATATAACTTTATTTGTAGTCGGCATAGTAAGTTGTGACTTTTTTTTTTTTAATTGAAACAAGGATTTGAAAAAATTATTATTTAATAATGGTTCAAATATTAGTAAATTATAATAATTGTATAAAAAGTGTTATTTCAATTTCTTTGTTCGTACCATATGTATCATCCGCCTCACTCGGCTGATTCTTTATTTCTCTAACATACATTTTGTACAAATTAAATATCCTAGGTTTCTCCTTGCTTTTCTTGTATGTAATTAAGATTTGTTTTATTATTATACGCAAAATGAGCAAACAAAAATATAAATTTTGATAGATTTTTTTTTAAATAAATTGAGGGTCAAATCTCCCAACTGATTTTTTAAATTAAATTCTCATAAAGGGTTCTCAGTCGAGTTTTGAACATGCGATCAATTAAGATGCATTGCCCTCTGTCAGTAGACCAAGGTTGTTCTTTTGAATTTTTTTATTTGGAAAATATATACAAGCCATGTATTATAAAAATTAATATGACAGTCACATAAAAATTCCTTGTAGAAACTTTCCTGCGATTTATTATATTAATTTTTATTATACATGGCTTGTATTTTCCATAATTATTATTAACAAATTTTGGAAAATATTTATTTTTTTTATAAAATTATTTTATTTTTGAAATTTTACTTGCAATTTTAAGAAATATTAGTTTTAGAACGAAACCTGTAGTTCCATAAATTCTTGAGGTCAATCAAAGTGGAGTTAAAATGTTAACATTCCTATATAATCCTTAAAAAATAGTTTTATATTGCAACTCACCAAAGGGTCGGTGAGTCGCGCTCAAAGCTCCTAAATCTAGTTCAAAATGACCGATCCAAACCGTCCAATACGATCTCTCTATTGAAATCTCCATTCAGACCAAATTTTATATTTTTTTGAAATTTTTAAGTATTTTTTTCGGATTTTGAAAAACTGCTGTTTTTCAACGGTTCAGAACTAATTAGATTAACGATTTTCTAAAATTTCAAAAAAAATACTTAAAAATTTTGAAAAAAATGTAAAATTTGGTCTGCATGGAGATTTCAATAGGGAGATCGTATTAGACGGTTTGGATCGGTTATTTTGAACTAGATTTAGGAACTTTGAGCGCGACTCACCGACCCTTTGGTGAGTTGCAACTCACCATAGCAAAACTCTATATATATATATATATATATATATATATATATATATATATAGGGTGCGTTTGGCATTGTTAAGTTTAGTAGGGTTAGTGGCGTAAGGTTAGTACTTTTTGGGGTTAGAGGGGTAGAATGGTGAGGGGAGTGATTTGATGGGGTTAGTGCTAACCTAAGGTTAGTGAATGTTGTTTAGCGCGGTATGTTGAGGTTAGTATTTTAAGGTTTGCAACTATTAGTGATGTAATTATTATTAACTATTATTAATTAGTAGTTATTAATAACTATTAATTTTAATAAAAATTATTATTATTAATTATTAACTATAAATTATTAATTATTATTATTTATTTTGAATTATTAATTACTTTAATTATTATTATATTACTTGTTAACTATTATTAATTGCTAATTATTACTAATTATTAGTTACTAATTATTATTATTCCTCATTAATTATTAATAAATAATTAATATTACAATTATTATTATTAATTATTATAAATATTACCATAATTATTAATTAATATTATTATTATATTAACTATTATTAATTATTAATTACTTATTATTATTATTATTATTAATTATTAGTTACTAATTATTATTAATCCTCATTAATTATTAATTAATAATTAATATTACAATAACTATTATTTATTTTGAATTATTAATTATTAATTACTTATTATTATTAATTATTAGTTACTAATTATTATTAATGCTCATTAATTATTAATTAATAATTAATATTACAATAACTATTATTTATTTTGAATTATTAATTATTAATTACTTATTATTATTAATTATTAGTTACTAATTATTATTAATCCTCATTAATTATTAATTAATAATTAATGTTACAATAACTATTATTTATTTTGAATTATTAATTATTAATTACTTTAATTATTATTATATTAACTATTATTAATTATTAATTACTTATTATTATTAATTATTATTTATTAATTATTACTTATTATTGAAAAGAATAACTTTTATATCATTTCTCATGCAAAGGGAAACTAACTCACCATTTTGCTAGGTTAGTTGGGTAGTGAAAGTTTAGTAACTAACCTAACTAACCTTGATTCATTTGGCAAACTAACCTTGGAAAAGGTTAGTCACTAACCAAGGTTAGGACTAACCCCAACGTTGCCAAACGCACCCATATTATGTAACGGTTTTATTAAAATTTTCATGCCAATAAAAATAAAATCGAAATGTCATGTACATGGTCTATAAAATGCAAATGCATACGTGCAGTCAAACTCTTAATTTGTGTTAGAAGCTATCTATATCAAAGCTGGAGACCGCGAAAAGTTAATAGAAACTGATCCTCTCCATCTGTGATACTATAAAAATTGGCATCCATTCATGCAGATCATAAATTTCCAAAAACAAATCGGATGGCTAGGTGAGAAGAATTGCAAAAACTAATTAATTCAGATTCTGAGATAGATGTGGCCATCTTCTTTTAGTCAAGCCTGATGTGCACTACTATCCGAACTTAGGTTATAAACAGTCTGGATATTCAGATTTTTTCCAATTATTTGGGAGGATTTGTGTAGCATGGAAGTTTGAAGTCTTGGAACTTGTCTTGCATAGATGCATGTAATTGGGGATTTGAAATTGAATATTGGAGAAATTGGGAGACAAAAAGACCTGGTGAGTATCCCAAATTGGGGATCTTTGACCAATGAATCAAGTACACTTGCGTTTTGCCTAATTGAGAGGGGGCGGATGTAAATATGTTAACTAGTACAGGTTTGTGGTTAAATTAAGCAAAGATATATCAGTTGTTGTACTTAAGATTTAGCTAAGTACATTGTTTCCTTCTCTTAAAAAGGAAAAAAAAAAAAAAAAAAAAAAAAACTTGTCTGAAATCCACCCTAGCAGGGTTCATAAAATTTGAGCCCATATATATTTACAGTTGGTAGGCAACAAAAAAATTAGTGTAAATTTAAATCAGCACAAATAGAAAAATCAATTTGTTTGCAATGTCTTCACTAAAATAAACAGAGGTTGACATACTTTAATTCATGGCCATATCTGGAATTTTTGTTAAAAGCTATTGCGCATTAAACTCTATATATATGCCTTGCAACATGCTCAAGGATTGTGTTCTATGTGGCAAATCTGGATAGCTAGATAAATAAATATAAAAAAATAAGCGTATTTAATTCTCATTAGATTTGAAGCCTAAAATTAAAATTAATAATTAATACAAATGTTAAAGCAAATAGTTGGAGATTTATCATAATAAAAGAACTCATCCTAAAAGAGACGAGCAAATAGGTCGATTGTGTCAATTAGGAGTATATATAGAGACACAGACAGTTGGCATGGCTTTTGAGTTGGGGCAGTCTTTTCACCTTTATTTGGTTATTATCTAGCTAGGTCGAGACTTGCAGTTCTCGCAAATCTCGACATACATTTATCATAGGTGCGGTGCGCCATGCATGCATGCTAGTTCATGATCCCCAATTAGAATTAGTTGATTGAGACATTGTTTCACTGTGCCACTTGGCTCAAGGTCTGACCGACACAACTTTTCAACATTCCTCCAAATTTGAACTAATCCTGATCCTTTCGATTAATTTCCTCCGAGGACTTTAAAGCCGTCTGTTTCCTTCAATTAATTTCGGGTTATCACTTAAGATAGGTCATTTTTTTTTGTTACAATTGATATGTTCATTTTGAGAGCAACTCAAAAGTACCAAACGAAATCTGCCCGAAGGTAGCAACCGACACGAATACCCCGTACTTTCTTATTTCTTTAAACTCATATTTCTTTGTTTTTCATGTGCTTAAATATGCAAGCTTTGTGGTTGTCCTTACTGGTCGCTAATTTTTTTAAGTTGCATTCGCAAAGTATTTGACACAAATATGTTTGTGTTTTTGTTCGCTCAAAAACGTTTGTGCTTTATTTAAAATTCAATTTGTAGTGGCAGAACTTAGGTTGTTCGAAATGTCTCATGTGCAAAAGTTGCGACGCAACAATATGCTGACTTGAATAGAACCATATATATGATAAGTAAAACAAATTGAAAAATATTAATTGATCATGATTTCAGAAATTTGTCTTGTCAGCGTATCTCATACCTTAATTCTAGCCTGGTTTGCTTGAATGGGCTTAGTCAAATATTAATCATAGATTTGGGCCTCACTCTCCTACATTAATTCGATGGCTTTTCACCCATAGAATGTCTTCATCAATCCGAAGTTCCGAACTTTGAAGAACAATTTTCTCACAATAAAAGGTTGCAGCTTTGAACATTCATATATTCGTACATACTACATAGACACACAAAAACACACATATTTAAATCTCAAACAATTATATACCACCGTATGCAAATACATCATATATAAATTATTGAAAGAAAAAAAGAAAAAAAAAAAACAATGTCATACTGCATATATCAGGCGCCTTGCTTCATGCAAAACTTCGCTAGGGTGACGGTGGAGGCGGTGGAAACAAAGGAGAGGGTGGGGGCGGTGGAGGCGGTAACAAAGACAGTGGCGGCAGTGGCGGTAGGGGTGCCAGAGGATGCTTCATATTGAAATAGCAAATATACAATACACTGATACAGAGATTGAATTTAATTTCACCTCGCTTTTAGTACAGATTGTTGCAACAAAAGTTCGGTTTATATAAGAATAGATTAGATTGGAGTGTGTAGATAGTCAACATTAAGAAGATTCTATGTAATTATGTTTTTTTTTTTTTTTTTTTTTTTTGCATGCTTGTTATACTACAGAAGATAATTCCAAATCTCCGGCCAAAAGAATAATAAAAAAAAAATGCACAAACATCACAAAAATAATAAGAAGAAGAATCAGAAAGGCAAGCGGGAAAAACTGAGCAAGCAGCAGCACAATACATCAAAAAAAAAAAAAAAAATTTATTCTAAGTTCTTTTTTATGTTTTTTAATAGAACTTGGGTTGTACCTTTTCAATTGTTTCTAGAAGTAAACATTTTCGTCCTTCTGGTCTTCTGGAAACAAAAACTCCATACGTTTTGTTTCAAATTATTATTTTGATGCAATCCAATTCCAGAAGTGTACGTAATCTCTCAACTAATAATGCATCACCAAATGTGTTATTTTAAATTGACACTTGTAATCAGCATATCTGCTCCTGTTAAATATATTCTGCATCATGCTACAAGTATGATAATTTTTTTTTGTCTTTTGCTTTCACAATAGATAAACTTCATTATTGTTAATTGATTGTAATGATTTTTCGCTTGATTTATCGCCAAAATTAAGTTCAGACGTAGTTATGACATACAACGAGTGGAGTGGTCGCTGGTTATAATTTGTAAGATGTTGCATCCAAAGTAAAAGCAACAAGTTCCAAATTACCTGTGTTTAACATGTAATTATTCTACAGATAAATTTATTAACAGCCAGTGGCGGTCGTATATAGAGTTAACCACGACTCTTATGTTAAATACCAACGTACATCACCATTCGTAGGTAATTATTATTAACAAAATCAAAATTTGATCCATGATGGTATATTCTGTTTTAACATAAATATAAGATAAGATATTAAGTATCATTTACACAAGCAGATGATATATTTCAACCAATTGGACCGGACCTAGCAACCGACAAGAGAACCCATAGCCTTGAAGCCACATTTCGGCCGTTTCTTCTGGTCCCATGATATTCTTTCCGATCACTCTTCTACAATGTTGTCACAAAAGACTTATCAGAAGTTGATTTGTCATTATTCCCTCAGAAATATAAGTGCAAACTAATTTACAACATAATGTCCTAGAAATTAAGTCCTTGAGATGAACTGTTGCAAATCAATGTTGCGACTTAACAATGAAAACTTTGATTAAACAAAATTTACAGAGAGAGACATTCGTGGCAATGTCTCATGTCCCATATCCAACAAAGCCCATAAAAATTTTTCACTCTAAGCCTGGTTTACTGTTTTTGAATGGGCTCAAAATATAACTCATGAATTGGGCCTAATTTCTTCTACGTCAGATGGGACTAGCATAGTATGCCACGACTTTTTTTAAATAATAATAAAATATTAATAATATTATCAAAATAATCGAAATTATTTAAATAATAACGCAATTACGGAATCTGGGATTCCGACGCTAATTACGGAATCCCAGTTTCCGTAATAAGCTAATTACGGAATCCTGAATTCCGTAACCAGCTTATTACGGAATCTGAGATTCCGTAATTACACTGTAGTTCGATTTTTTTTTTTTGTTTTTATTTTTTGTTTTTTGTTTTGTGTTTTTGTTTTTGTTTTGTGTTTTTGCTTTTGTTTTCTATTTTTTGTTTTGTGTTTTTATTTTTTTTGTGGTTAATTTTTTTAATTTCATATAATTTTTAGTTAAAAATTTTGTATTCTAAAAATATTTCGTATAATTTTTAGTTTAAAATTTTGTATTCTAAACATATTTCATATAATTTTTTATTAAAAAAATATTTATCATTATAGTTTCAAATTTTGTATTATAGTTTGTATTTAATTAAATTTTAATTTTATTTAATTATATTTTGTATTATAGTTTTAAATTTATCATTTTTTATTTTGCATTATTTAAATAAAATTTAATTATATTTATGTAATATATTAGATAATTTGAATGGTTTGGAACACCTAAAATTTTTATTAATTATATTTATGTAAATTTTTTATTATATGTTGGGAATTCAAACATATATATTTTTTTATTTTTGTAATTTAAATTTCTGCACTAATGAGCGAAAGACGACTAGTTTCCGTAGTGAAATTAATACTCAAAGCAATTCATAATACGAAATATAAATCTAGAAGTCGTAATACAAAATATAAATATATCATAACTATGTCATGCATAAATAAGTCACAATACGAAATATACATAAATAAAAAAATATAAATAAGTCCTAATAATGTCCAGTATGGTGGATCCACCTCCCCTCAGTCGGGGACCAAATAAGCGGAGGACCTGGTGGCTGTCGGAGATCTCGTCCGCGAGCAAGTCCGACTGGGGGTGGACGAGGAGCTATCTCAGGAGTCGAACGACGAGGCGGTGCACTAGAAGAAGAGGCTCCGCCGTAGGTCTGACCAAATGAACCATAGGTCTGACCAAATGATGGCTGAGCTGGAGGCGTGAACGAATCGTCCACATGTACACCAATCGAGGAGAAAAATGCGTCATCCGATGTAGGCTCGGCCTGAGAATAGGGTGGTGGGCCGGGTGGATACTGAGTCTGATAATACGGGAACTGCGTCTGATACTGTGGATACTGTGTCCCGTACTCAGAATGTGATGGTGGGCCTGGGGGTGGGGGTAGACCCTCACTGGGGGGCTGAGAGCTGGGATGCTGGGGGTCTCTCCATCTGCTCCTGATAATAGGCTGACTGGGTCTCGGCTGATCAAAATATGTGTCCCAGTCATACAGAGTATAGTCAGATGGCTGTTACATATAATAATATTAGAAATATTATTAATATTATAGATCACAGAAAAACGAAATAATAATATTATAAATATTATTATACCCTCTTGAACTGCTGCTCCTCGTATCCAGGCTCTGGCATGTGATCCTCCGACGACGTATCTGGTATAGAGTCGATATCCGTCGGTAAACCCTTCGCCTCTAAGAGGCGAGGTAATCGGTGAGGCTCGCCAACCAGGCCCAACTGCGTGCTGCAGCTCTTCAGCAAAAACTTCGCAGCACGTCTGCTTTCCTTCTTCATCGCCTACGCACATCCCCGCAGAGCTTCGGTCAATATATGTTTCACCTGTTGATTTGTTATTAGCAACTAAATTACAAAATAATTTATTTTTATTTACTTAAAATAAAAATTATTTTTGAAATAAAATAACTTACCAAACTGTTGCGAACGGGAGCCTCCTGAAGGTAGGTCAGCTCTGCAGGTGGAATCTGCTCTGCTGCTTCCGGAATGGGGACAAGATGAGCACCTTCATGTACCCTCATCCATCGGTCATAAGAGGGCAAAACATCATCGCTCTATGGCCGCACCTCTGCCACCTCGACCTGAGTCGTGTCCGTTCACATAGCCACCTCAACACCGAAAAGGTGCCCCCAATCTCTCTCCCTAAATGTGGTATGCATATACTGTAACAGGTGTTCCATCCTCCTCCAACCCTGCTTATTTTAGACCAGATTTAGTACATATATTGTAAATATGGCATTTTAAAACAAAAATGTCAAAAGGTTAACGCACCGTAGGTATAGGAGACGGAACTGTCTGGTACAGCATGAACTGATGCATGACCCGATCGGCATGGTGCCACGCCACGACCCAGTAATGGATGCATGGCACGCGGAGACAGTACATCATCATCGAAAGGCGGGAATACGGAGGCATGATCACCTGGCTCACCTCATCGTATGGCCTCCACACCACGTGCCCATGATCTATCTTCAAGAGTATGTCCCGCGCGTACTCAATACCGCTGCGATATGGACCTTTAATTTTTTTCGACTTACGTCGTGTCGTCCATTGCCTGCCAAATTATTACGATCTCATTGTACTTGTGTTTTTTCGGAAAAAAATGAAACACTGTTAAAGGTAATTTTTTATTTCAAAATATTAAAAAAAATACCTCCCGTACGGCGGACATCTATCGGCTGATGGTAGGCCCCAGTCCTTGAACTTAATCGTGACGGACGGCCGACAAACTAACAGGCGAGCGTACGACCACAACTGCAGTAATATCCACGGAGCTGCAATCTTTTTACCACATTTTCCCATGACGGCATTGTCCAAAACGCGGTACAATATAGCAAGTGTGGCTGCACCCCAATTATACTTCACTGAATGTCCCGAGGAAACATTCTGCAAATATTTACAAATATTTCGTAAGCGTTTTGAAATTTTTTAATTTAGTTTGTAGTGGTTTAAATATAATATTTATAAATACTTACCCGAAGTAACTCCAGATAAAAACATGGAACAGAATCTCCCGTGGCATCTGGAAATAACTCGCAACCGAGCAACTCCAGCACCAGGGCCCGTGTGTATCTGTCGATCCTGTCGATGTCCTGTGTCCCAGGCCCATCTGTCCACATCTCACGCAGTTTCACAAACGTAACCGCATGATTTTTCCTGCGTTAAATATACAATTTAATTACATATTATATATATATATATATATATATAACAGCATAAATCATAATTATAATTAAGTTTTAAAAAAAATTCTTACTTCTTAGGACGTCCTTCTTTCATCTTTTATCTAAAGCAATCTAGGACCTCCTCCATAGGAGTGTCCCGCGGCAATGCAAGATCGGCTCACAGACCCTCTGGTGAGTCGCGACTCACCATAGCAAAACTCTATATATATATATATATATAGAGGTTGGCTAATGTGCCATCGATGGCACAGAGGGGTCTGTGCCATAGAGTCGTTTTTCGAGATTTAAAATTCAAATGCTCAATCCAAACCGTTCAAGTCATTAACCATATTGAAATACCATTGGAGACCAAATTTTACATTTTTTTGAATTTTTTTGCTATTTATTATGATATTTTTAAAAAACGTTATAATTGGAGTATTTCAGACCCTCCAATTTGAATATATCAAAATATATAGCAAAAAAAAATGTAAAATTTGGTCTCCAATGGTATTTCAATATGGTGATCAATTTGAATGGTTTGGATTGACCGATTGAATTTCGGATCTTAAAAAAATGACTAAAAAAAAACATCTATGGCATTGCCATCTATGACACTTTAGCCCACCTCTATATATATATATATATAAGAACCAATACACTGGTGAGATTGAAGGGGACTGGTAAATGGTACAGGGAGACTTCTCGCAAGAATTGGACGGTGTATTAGGATAAATGGTATTTAGTGAATTAGATGATGAAGGGATAGTGGTAAATTTGGAATAGATGGAAATGGTGGTAATGGGCTAATGGCAGGGGATACGGGCGTTACCACTGCCATTACTGCTCAACTAAATCAAGGAACTAATAACTAAATGGGGAAGTATCTGATTATAAAAATTTTTAGACTTAGACACTCAATTTTTCCTTCTTTTCATTGTTTTCGAAAACACAAAGGAAAATCTAACGTATTCATTTAGCTGTAAAATTTTAGTAATGAAATTGTCTCTACTACGTGTTTCTAAAAGAATGAATTAATTAACTTCCATATTCTCTGACCCCCAATTTATCATTAAAAATTAAATAAATAAAACTTCCAGATTTTCCGGGGATGGGAAAAACTTATTAGCCGATGGCCGCCTTCATCATTAACAAATGCAAATTTATTGCAACTACTGAAAGAACCGACATGCATCTTAAATTTAACCCAATACAAACTGAGTAAAATATGGTATTTATACCAGTTTTGAGCAGGTACTGGTACCAGTGCAACATCTGCTGCCCTAAACCATATATTTAATTTGCTGCAAGCCAACCACACAACCCTATTACAGATCACAGATAAGAAATAATTAACATCCTTGTATCTTTAAAGTATATTTAATTAGCACAACAACACTCCATATCTTGAATTTCTGAGGCTGGCATGGCCAATTCATGTGGTACTATGGAAAGTAACTAATTGGAATGCAACATATTAACTAGACTCCCCCTGGATAGCCACTATCCAATTTATCGAAAGAAAAAAAAACATTAACAAGACTCGGTGATTTAAATAGCGGTATTTAGCGGCGCAATAGCGGCGCTATTGCGTTGGTATTTGTCAAACGCTATGCTGAAAAACGTATATTTAGCGTTTTTTGCGATAGCGGTTAGTTAGCGGTGTTTTGCGGTGTTTTAGCAGTGATTAGCGGTATTTATCGAAAGTTTAGCGTAATTCCTAAAATTATATTTTATTGATCTGTAGGCCCGCGGCCCAATAAAACTTTATTAATATGCCTTCGTCAACAAAAATTGGAAACCAGTCTATCTCTTTTCTCGACTCAACCACGATCAGAAATACCTTTTTTTTTTTTTTTACGCAACCACAAATGACTTGATCGAAGAAGAAATTTCTCAGTCTTCACTTGCGATTGCTCTCGTATTGTAGATTCAATCTCTAACATGGTAGAGAAATTTATCAATTGAAGAGGCATAAAAAATTATCTCCTTCTGTTTTGTTTCAATTTGATGGTGCCAATGTTAATGTTAGTTACAGTATGAATTTTGTATTAAACTATGTTTATTTCACGATGAACGGACTAAAAATTAAACTATGTCCTAGTTACAGTATGCATTAATTTAAGTACCCAATATGATATAATATGATGTTTATTTGGATTAAACTATGTATATGATGGGCATATTTGGATCTATCTTTCCACTCCGCTATGATCCGATAGCGGCCGCTAAACAACAGCTATGACATAAGCCTATTCGCTATGAAACCGCTATCAGCTATTTAAACCATTGACAAGACTCCAGCTTAAAATTGTTCAAAATAAGTTCATAGTTATGAAATGCGGATGGCAATTATCTCCTTGTTATACCACATGGTGGGATTAAATAAATTGACCCCACATGCTCTGTATAATTAATTTTCATCATGATAAACGAAACGAAAAAAAAAAAAAATCTATCAAATCATATAAGATTTATAGCTTATTCATACATTAGATACACACATACACAACAACAGAATACAGAAGTAGGCACATACGCAGAAAGATCGTCTCTCTATATCAGATACTGATCACTGCTGAATGCAGGCGTACATACTGTAAATATATATATTACATTTATTCAACAAACATATTTGTATCAAAGTACGTATCAAACATATCACCATGGGTGTGGGGGGCCGTGTGGGGGGCCGTGTGGTGGATGATGCGGTCCATGATGAGGCGGAGGTGGAGCAGGATGCGGATCATGAAGAGGTGGCGGCGGCATTTTTGGGCCCGGTGGCGGAGGATGCGGGCCCGATGGCAGAGGATGTGGGCCTTGGGGATGGGGTGGTGGAGGTGCATGAGGGCCCGGCGGTGGGGGTGGATGGGGCTCGTGAGGACGGTGAGGATGTGGACGGTGCATCTTCCTTTTTCTCTTTAATTTGTTCAATTAATTTCACTTCTGTATTGTAACTTGGGGTTTAGAAACAAGTTCAATTGGTATATATAATAAGAGGTAAAATAGGTGTGGTAACACCGTAACAGTCAGTCAAAACAACAATTCAAACTTCAAAGGGAATTTGGGAATTTCAATATTTGCTTGGTTAGTAGTCTGCCCACGGCACCGACCAAGTGGTTGGATGTATTAATTTGGATGAAACTAGAAGGTTTCTCGTCTTGGCTGGAAGCTCCATTTATTTGAAGGATTTGCTGCATTTGTTACCGTTTGCGATTCTATGCAATCGTGGAAATATTTGGACAACTCAAGACACGGGAACCAGTTTTTCCTTTAATTTTTTTCTTTTTTTTCTTTTTATTTCCTTTGCTATGTAAATATTGAACTTAATTCCATAAATAAATATGAGGGCGTGACTCTTGTTTTTTACTCAAAATAAAAATTTACTTCTTCCAAAAGGGAAAAAAATTGTAACTTCTAGAACGAATTGATCAAAAAAATTCGTTTACTTCTAGAACCAAAGTTACATGTAACAAGTTGTTCTGTGATGGTATTTATAGCGAGTCAGTTGGTTGCTACATGCTGATTTATAGAGAGTCGTTAGTGACACATTTAACAAAAAAAAAACACAAGAAAATTTTATGCCTCCACACAAATATTATATCAACAACATGTGCTGATGTGCTTTCTAATGTAATCATAATAACTAAGAGCCTAAAATAATTAAGATAGAGGCTTGACCTCTATTTTTCTTCAATAAAATTAAGAGCCTAAAAGGATAATCCAATAGATCAAAACTACCTAACAAGGTCCCAAATCAGACGGTTTGAATATTAGTTGACCATTTATTTACTACTCTTCGACATTTAATTTTCGCCCTACAATTACTTTACACAGCCTTTGTACGCACTGCAAGAAAATGCCATTTGGTTAAAAAATTCGTCTAAGAAATTCGTCCAGATTTTTTTTCTGTGCATAGGTTTATTTTTTTTTATGCACGCAAACTATAGTTTTTATAGAAACTTTTAACGTAATTCATTCTTAGACAAATTTTTTTTAAAAAAAAAAGTATTCCCACTACAATTAATTGAAAATTAATGTAATACTACCGAATTTATTGTTATTATTGAATTTGTCGCACTTAATCAATTACAATGAGGAAATCACTTCCACCAATATATATATTATCCATAATCACTGAAAAATCATTTCAAAATTTAAGGTATTTGTTACAAATGCACCTAATTTGGTTTGAATATAAATGAGAAAAGGCCCCTTTGACTAGACAGTACAATAAACAAAGAAGAAGGATATAATAAATTCTTAAGTATAAATCATTATAGAAATAGCAACGAAACTGATAAGTTTGCTGGAAATAAACACGTTGCTTTTGTCATAAGGTAACTGCCTGAAAAAGAAAATTGTAACAACCTTTGTTAAAGAAAGACAAATGCATACACATAATGGACGTTGACATATTGAACGTTGATTAATATTGCTTTTTTTAATTGCAAATTCCAATTGTTTCTTTCACTGCAATTGTTTTCATGAAAGGTGACAAAAGGAAAAGAAAACGATAAGGGCTTTTGGTAGGGGTTTTTTTTATTAGCCTTCTGCTATCTAGATATATATTTATTTTAATCCTTGTTTTGGTTATGAAATCTCAATAAATAAAAATGAATTTAAATTAATAATAATAATAATAATAATAATAATAATAATAATAATAATAATAACTACTCAACTATTGGAAAGCCAAGTCAGAACCGACAGTTAATTAATCAGATTTGGATTTTAAGTTTTAGTACAATCTGAAACGAATTTGTCAAAATTTTACGGCATTCAATGTTCAATTTACATCAAATTAAGATATGAGAAAGATGAAATGCAAATTCATGTTTTCTTATTGAATTCCGAATAGAATTCGTATCATATATCAGATTTTTTTTTTACGTAAGATAAAAAATAAAATGCGTACAATATATAAATGGACATACAATCATTTGCATTATATAATGTAGAAATTTTATTTTGTGAGATTTGTGTAATTTAAAGTAATTTTTCAAGCAACAGAACCAACACAAACCTAGAACTTGTGGTAATAATCGAAAACCATGCATAAAACTAAAAGAGATGGAAGAAGAAGTTTATACCTCTTTTCGAATCGTATCGAGAAGGCTCGAACCACGACTTTGGAAGTGGTCGTGTGCTTTCCTTCTTCTTACAAACACCTAAGGTGTACAAAGATTAATCAACTTCTTGCTTGATTTATGGTAGTAAATCAAGAAGAATCAGCCTAATCCTTTACTTCTCTCATTCAATTAATTCACTAATTAATTAAGGGAACTATACTCAACACATGAGCTCTAACTTAAAGCAAGTAAGAGGAGCAAAATTTTCAGATCTGAACCATTTCTCTACCCGTGAAAATGGTGGCCTCAGAGGGAGAAGAGAGGATAGAGAAATGTGACTTCCAAATTCTCCAATTAAGTGGTGTATTTATAAAGCGCTAATACGGGCCATCCTATATTTGTCATCACTGCCATCCTATTGGGTTTGACTGCCTTCCTGTCGCTCTCCCCGTCATCTTCCTCTCTCCCCTTGTTTTCCACTCTCATCTTCCCTCGCTCTTCCTGTCGCTCTCTCCCTTTCGATCTCCCTTCCGTTTCTCCTTCTTTTTGGTCTTCCTTCCGCCCTCACCATGTAGAGTTTTCTCTTCCTCTCCCTCACCGTCCTATCTTTTTCCATTTCATATTCTCGTACTTCATTTTTTTTTCTATATAACCACATATAATAATTTAATATATCTCTTGATTCATAATAAATACTCTCTTAAGTCAAATAGATACTCCCTTTAGTTAAAAAATATACTCTCTTATGTTATAATATAATAAATTAAATACTCCTTTAAAGTAAATTCATAACTGAAAATATATTTGACTCTCCCTTGATAAATATTAAATACTCCCTTAAAAATAATTAGTTACTCCTTTAACACAAATACGTACTTTCATAATAAAAGATAAATGAAAATATTTTTTGCACTCCTTTAATGAAACTTACATACTCCCTTATCACAAATTATGTACTTTCATAATTAAAGGTAAATGAAAACATATTTGACACTTCCTTAATAAACTTACATACTCCCATAAAAATAATTAATTACTTCTTTATCATAAATTATGTACTTCCATAATAAAAGATAAATGAAAAACATATTTGATGCTCCATTAATGAATTTTACATAATCCCTTAATAATGTTTAGCTACTCCCTTATCATAAATTACGTACTTCCATAATAAAAGATAAATGAGAACATATTTGACACTCCCTCAATGAATCTTACATACTCATTTGTATATAATATATACTCCTTGAGTTTTATTAAGAGAAACGGTGCTTATAAGAAAAGATAAGAGAAGAAAGGGGAGGAGATGCATTAGGGAGAGAGGGAAGTAAAATAGAGGAGATGAGATTGGTGAGAGGAGAGGTGAAAGGGAGAGGCTGAGAGAAGATGCTGCAGAAAGAAAGAAGAGGAGGAATGAGTCATAGGAGATAGAGGGAGGAAGAAGAGAGCGATGGAAGATTAGATGAGAGAGGAATGAGCGACGCGAGAGAGGAAGGAACGGAGCGTAGGAGTATTGAGTTTAGGCTAGAGATGCGAGAGGATGGCAGGATGTCATTTCCTTAGTATGGTAGTAAGGATATCCGGTATTTATAGACATTTCTACCGATCCTAAAGGAGTGGTCCCCTCCTCTAATGGTTGGCCACAATATGGGTTTCAAGTCCATTTTGTGTAATCACATTAGCCTCTTTAATTTCTCTCTTTAATTGCATTTAAAACTAGGGAAAATTTTGTTTATACCATCCAAACCTGACGAAATTGAGAAATTGTCACTCAATGTTTGAACTTTCTAATTTTGCCACCTTAAAATTGAGATCTTTTCTGAAAATGCCACTTTCTTTATTTTTATAAATTATTTAACATTAAAATAACAAAAGTATAATTTGCTGACTAATATACCCTCGCACCCAAACCACTTACCCAACCAGTAGACCCCAATCGGAACCGAATCCTCTACGGAACTTCTTTGTTCCGCACCGTAGAGAACTTTGTATCTGCACTGTCCGATCTGTTCGATCAAATCTAAAGGTCAGGATTTACAGGCGCACTAAAAAAAAAAAAAATCACGCGAATAACTATCTCCCTGTCTCCGTCTCTCCGTCATTTCTCGCCTAAATGTACTTGTTCTAACCAAAAGGTAAACACCAACTCATAACATGCCAACAACTCAGAATATGACAACAAGTCAGAATATTTAGGTTAATACCTGTAATTCCTATAATTTCTTGTTAATTCTTGTAATTTTTGTAATTTATGTTTAATTCATGTAATATGACAACAACTCAGAATATGCTCTTATTTTCGTTGTGACAGGTAGCAGAGAAGGTAGTAGAGAAAGGTGCAAACCTACAGAGAGCATCTTATGCAAGAGATTACTACTTGATTAAGCAAGACATATGATAGGTTGATTCAGCTTATTTTTAGGCTTATTTTGAGAGATGTTGCGTTCTAGATTCAAACTAATAGTTATTGTGTTGTTTTCCCTTGCTTTTACTATGTAGAGATGCTACCATTTTGATGGTTGATTATTCATTCATTTTGTACTGGATTCATATTTATTGTTGCCATTTTACTATGTAGAGATGCTTTTACTTTGTGGTTGATTATTTAATCAGAGCCATTTGCTGCGTTTCTCAGTACCATCTTTACTTTTTCATTAAATGACATCGCATGTTTTTAATCACTTGGTTAAATAAACAAAAAGGCATAAATCAGAGCACACTTTTGTTTGTTTAGACAGTAAATGGCATAGTTAAAATTAGAGTAAACAGTAAACAGTCGAGTTGGTACTGATCAACTTGGTACCAGTCAAGTTTCTCTCTAAATGACGTTTTTGGTACAGACTGGTGCATGGGTTACATAGCATCAAATCAAAATGAATGAAAACAACTCTCTTAATTTGTCACATAGCAGAGTCAAACAAAATACGTCTTCCACACATCCAATAAATTACATGTCAGAGGAATTATATATCTTGCTTTCTACAAAATATCCTGCTTCTCTGCTACCGTCTTTGCTACATGTCACAAGAATTACAAGAATTTACTACCTATAAAAATATGAATCTTTCCCATCAAAATAATATGCTCTCTGTAGGATTGCACTTTCTCTGCTACCTGTCACAGGAATTACAAGAATAAACTAGAAATTACAAGAATAAACCAGAAATTATAGGAATTACAGGAAAAAATTAAATAGCATCAGACAATTTAAGTCAACTTGACAGTTTATGCGAACTCCAGAGTGCACAGCAAATTAACGCATGGAACAACACAGTAGCCAAAACAAACATGAACTCTTGAGTCTCTAACTCACTCAACCACAACAAAAAAAAAGAACAATTGATTAAGACTGGAACATTATAGCTGAGAACCAAAATAACTAAACAAGTACTTGATATAAGAATTAGCATTTAGCAATAAGCAAATTGTGAGCGGAACCCAAATCAAAAACTGTGGTACCAAATAAAAAATTGCTAAATACAAATTTTGCAAAGACGAACTCGAAAGAAAGAGAGAGATACGTGGTTTGAGCGAAACCCTAGACGTTTAAGCGATCCGGATGCTGTTCTTGCCAGAGGACAGCCGCTTGCTTCAATTCTGTGCTCGCGATCTAGATGCTTAGCGGAGAGAGTTTTGTGTGAGTACGGAGAAAGCAAGCTGGGTTTATGCTCTTCTTGCGAGAGAAAAGTGCGAGAGATTGAACGTAGGAGAGAGACACATGAAGTGCGAGACAGGCCGGAGCTATTGGAACGGAGAAAGCAAACTAGGGTTTATGTTGTTCGTGCGAGACAGGAGTGCGAGAGAGAGGAGATAAGGTCGAAAAGATTGGGTTCGATCAGAGCTCACATTAGTTTGATTCGATTGGGTTAGATTGGGTTCTGGTTCAAAGGGCATAATAGTCACAAATGTAAATTTTTATTATTTTAATGTTAAATGATATATAAAAATAAAGAGAGTGGCATTTTCAGAAGAAATTCTTGTTTTAGGGTGGCAAAATTAGAAAGTTGAAAAACTGGATAGCAATTTCTCAATTTCGTCAGTTTTGAGTGGCATAGACAAAATTTTCCCTTAAAAGTAGCTAGGTCCAATTTGATATACTATAAGATATCATGTTAATTAATATAATTTTCATAATTATATTAATTGTGTTGAAATAAAAATAAATATCAACTCCTTGATAATTATTAATGGATTAAAATTAAATTTAACATTAATTTAGTTTCATATGATCCCTTGAAATAATTAATCATAATAGTGTTTATAATTAATTATTTAACTTATCATATTTTGTATTCCCCAATACAAATAAACTAAACTAATGTAGTGTTGATTAAGAGTTTCGTATTGTGTAACCCTCAGAGGATTTATGTCATGTTGGCCATACAAATAAATTACCATTTATTTCCATTAATCATAAGCAATATCTAGCAACACATTATGATTCCCAATTAACATAAATAAATAAATACTATATTATTATACTATTTCAATCCTGCATAAGAAATATATAATTTTCTTATCTGATTCTTATGTCACATGAAATCACTGTATAATCCAAGATAGAAATTTGTCATTCTTGCATATTACATATTTTCTTGATCTAGAGTTGATTGTCTAATTTGCATGCATACAATACAACTCCATGAAGAAGCCTAATAGATATTATCACTCATTATGTCTACTAATGAGAGATATACGGTTGTCTTAATGAAAAAAAAAATTCCGCACAATTCATATGAACTTAAATAGAATCCGTATTGCAGTCTTATCAGAAATCAGTGTTAGACAATATTTATAGAACCAATCCTCATGAGAAAAAGCTGAACCATCTCGAACTTAGAATAAAACTCATATGAAATAAATAATGAAATATAATATAATCCATATATTTATTTCATTTAATCAAGTCTTATACTATGTTCCAATAACATACACATATAAAATAAAGCTGGTAACTCCTTATCTATAATCTTAATCATCACTTAACTTGGCATACTAATTTTGTATGAATAATTAATGTTCTTTGTTAATTATAAAAATTAGGAACACTTTATATTTATTATTGTCATTTAACAAATGAAATACAGAGATCTACGATTCAGATCCTTAACTTGAATGATCTGTCAATAATAAACTCAAGGAACAAATGATCAAATATCATCAATAACATAAACTAACATATAGCAATCAAAATGACTGACTTCTATGACGTAACTCCAACATATAATTACATAGTATCTTCAATTTAACTTACTTATATGTATTGAAAATTTAACTTAATTTCATACAAACAAAAGCTACCTAATTAGTCATATATCCTTCAAATTATGATTATTATTGTTATTTATCCTTTTGGCTAATATAAATAATACATTAATTCTAAAAATTCAGTTCTTAATATTTGAGAGTAAAACGCCCTTGACCTTTTCCCTCATTTGGAAAAACGAACGGAGCACATTATATTTATACTCTGAATTGACTGGTCAAAGTACTTATTTGTACATAGTGAGGACGAAATATTATTGGACTGTAATGAAGAAACAGAGAAATCACATACAGTAAGTCACATAGTTATGTACACAGAAGATCATTGCCTACCTAGCTAGAGAGCGATATCCAAAGGCCCACTAGATTTTTTTTTTTTTTTTTTATCTATCTCGTACATTATAAATGAATGAAATAATTATGTTTCATTTTCAAAAACTGACCACACATTTCAAAATATTTTAAAAAATTTAAATAATCACGTTAGTAATTTAAAATATATTCAACAAGAAAAATGTTGTGCCCTTAATTGGTATTTTTTTTTTTATTATATCTTCTATGTCAACCTTGAATTGCGGGTGTAACGAGTCCTCAGGTATATTACTAGTAGGCATGTAAATGGAATGAAATTTTTGTTTGATCGTTTTATTATTTATTATTATTATTTTTTTAAAATGGTTAAGGAAACTATTTTCTATTTTGTTTGTTAAACGAAAATCGATTTAGTTTTGTAAGATAAATGAAACGATTAACAAAACTGATATCTATCGTTTCATTTTTTTTTTTTCAACCATTTTTGTCATTTTAATTGTTTTTAGGTATTTTCTTAAGTATTTTTGAACTAATTATGTTAAATTTTGATCAGTGGCACCATGTGGCAATCTGTACGTACCACCACGGAAGAATCTGGCTTTATCAATTAATTTATCCTAACACACAGTTGAACTGAAAGATCATATAGCAGTAGTTATGAACTTCCCTGTACTGGCTAACATGTGTGCTTTGTTTAATCTATTTAACAAAACAATAAAAGTTAATTTAAGCCTCAGTAAACGTTGATCATGACATAAAATTCTAATCAAGTTATTGAGCATTGATAAAAGCAAATCGCTAAATAGTGTAAAAAAAATTAGATGATTGGGATTATATATAATAAATTATTAGTCATGAAATTGTCTTAACCAAAATTCAAAGTCGTTACATAGATTTTTGAAGAAATTAATTTGAATAGGCAAGAAGGTTAGAGAAGAGGACCAGCATCCTCGGGAAAGATTTCCACTCTGCAAATTCTCTCTAGGCCGTCCGATCTAATTTCGACGGTTAATATTTACGGACCGTACGGATCCGATATTAATCACGGAGCACTTATTAGTGATCGGATGGTATGGAGAAGATTTGCACTCTATAAATCTGTTCAGAGGATATCATTCCTAGAGACATGGGCGAAGCCAAATAGTCTTTGGTGGGTCCAGAGACCCACCTCAAAAAAAATTTACTATCAAATTTCACTTGATCGTAAATAAAAAAATATATAAAAAATTAGGGATCCACCTCAAAAATTTGACGGACCCAGGTGGACATGTTATGTTAGGTTTGAATTATGTAACGACGTCTAAAAAATCACATAGGGATCCAACTAGCATTTGTTCCTAACGAATTGTCTTCTTCCTTCCTCCGCAATGAATTTTATTAAGACAAAACTTAGAATATAATGAAATATGTTAAAATCAATGATTATTTGTAACATATATATACTAGCGTGAATCTCGTGCATTACGTGATTCATCTATATAATGGTTTGTAAACGTTAGGAAATTATAAATAAAAGCTATCATTGAAGATCAAATATACTATTCGGATATTATATAAAAATTGCCACTGTAAATCCAAAACACTGTTCCTGTCAAAAAAATTCCGAGCGTCACAAAAGATCCGAAATATTGTTGTTTGAATAGTGGCTAAATTCTTCCATATACATCGTTATATATCTATAATATAGAAAAAGAAATGTTCAAGAAGATGAATCTATTATGCAATATTACGAGAAAAATGAACTCATAGGAAATTGTTGTATCTTTTTTATTCTCTTGATTTTTGGATTATTATTTTGTATATTGGCTATATTATATTAAATTGGATATATAATTCTAGATTATTTATTGTTATTATAATATATGTTTGATTTCTCATGAAATTTTTTTTGTTATATTATTTTAGAGTTGTTTATTTAAAAACTATATTATTATACTATGTCTATATTAGATGTTATATATATTTTCGGCAAAAAAAAATTTGAGGACCCTGTTGACATGAAACGCTAGCTTCGCCCCCCTAGAGAAGATGGTCACGTATGTTCTCTCCAACTTGGATGCACTTTTTGTAATTATACATAAGATATAGAAACTCTATAATTAAATATATGTTAATTGTAACAAGAAATAAAATTTGAATTAGTTCAATTCAGCAAACACATATTACTGCATTGAGGAAATCCTTCAATATTCTACGTCTTTCAGTTCAAAATAAGAATGTACAACAGTACAAAACAAGAAATCTAAAAAAGAAGTAATAATGATGAAATCATCAACTAATTAGTATATATTTACTGAAAAGAAAAAATAAAAATAATGAAAAAAAATGTGACAACTGTTAAAATAATAAATATAAAGAGGATAAAAAATACGAATCTTTCTTACAAAACCATGTCACATTATTCCTCTCCTTTATCAAAGTTCAAATTATAACTTCTCAAATCGTAGCTAAAATCATGCTTATTAGTATTAGCTCCACTGATCCGCTTCTTCATACTTGCACTATTTACAAGAGATCTCCATCTACTAGATGGAAGGCATTTCACATTCCCAACCTTGTCTTTCTCTGGCGATAATCTGTCATTGTTCGAGCATTCTTCGTCTACTAGGACCTGGTACTGCAACGATGGCCTCGAGAAAGCACATCCAAAGCACTTGATATGTTGAGTTGCAGGTGAAGGTAAATCGTCTTGCATGAAGTCTGTTTTTGGCGGCATTGACAAGTGAAGCATTGCCATGGTAATCAGAGAGGGAGAGAGAGAATCAAGATACGTAAATGGAGCTTTGGAACCTTTCCTCTTTTTTCCCTTTTTTTTTTTTTTTTGAGGGGGGGGGTTAGAGATGAAGAAGAGTTGAGTAGAGGAACGAAGTAAGAAGAGGTTATAGTTGTATTACAAGTTATTATTAAGGATGGCTGGAGAATTTGTACTTATGTATAGTAGAAGAAGAACAAACAGGGGAAATGAAACGCGTATACACAGCTGGTGAGGTTCTGCAATCGTGGGGGCATGTATATATGCTAATTCAATTTTCTTGTTTTCATTATTATATGTTTGTATGCTAATTCAATCGGTTATTACTCAAATGAATGCATCTAAGGACCAAAAGAAGAAAAAAAAATGAAAAAAAAGGAGATTTAAACGATGTTATGATATTGATACCCCATCTTAAACCAAAAACATGGATATTTTATACAATATGCTTTGGATTCAGTACTAGTTCTGCTGTGATACTTTACTATTTGCGTAATTCATAATTGAAGTTCATTTTGATACTAACCAATCTAGCGTAATTGAAGTTCATTTTGTATTGTAGTCTTTCGGGAGAGTTTTTGGAACCCCCAAAGTCATGCATAGTAAATATACATAGGTTACCAAAATGTACAACCCGATATTTCTCCATAGATATGCACACTAAAAAAAATAAAATAAAATTCAATAGAAAGTTAGAAACCCAGGCGCTTGCTTGTGTTACGACTTACGACAAAAAACTATAAGATAAGATCAGACGGTAAATTCATTACACACCGCATAAGAATTTACATTTTCATTCCCACCCCTATGTAAGCCCTCAATTAACAGCATCCACACTGAAATCAGGCTCAGGCGGCTTCTGCAACCTCACAATGGTACTGGCACTGGAACTTGCCCCACCACCTCTGTTCCTAAAATTATACACCCCTCGCAGTGCATTAGCAGCAAACCGGGAGGCATAAATAGTAGCCCCAAGGCTTGGACGAGACCCACGGGGCTCCTCTCTCCTACGATTACTGGCTATTTTCCGTCTCCAGTACCGCCTCCAGGCTGCCTGAATAAAGCAGGCAGCCCAGGTGCGCCAGTGCTGAGAGTGATACCGGAAAGTATGTTGTACCTGCCACAGAACCAAAGGGTTATAAAAAAAACTGTTGGAAAAAATCTATGATCTGTATAAAGCAGTGTAGATGAACAGAGTGATTTAAAGAGCACTACAAAAGAACAAACTAACATTTAAAATAATAAATAAAAAATCCTCCTTTCATTAGCTGGTAGGTAAAGTTAAAAATAATATACCTGCCGAGAATGCAGACGCCTGAACTGAGTAGCCACAAACTTCAAGTCATCTGCCCCCAGAGCAAATGCCTCGACCTCACTCAATGACCTCACCGTCCTTGTTGAGGCAGGGAAGTTCAAGCTCGATTTTGGGTCAAGGGCCCATGTCAAGAGCTCTTCACCACAAAAGTCACCTTCCTGCAGCAAACCACGGTTGAAGAAGCCACTACGACCACCGTCGGTGGTGATGCTCTCAAGAGAACCGCGAACTATGAAGAGCATCTCATCTACTGGCTCACCTTCTTTGAGGACATATGTGGCCTGAGTGTATAAGCTGGGTTTGAGCCTCTCACATACTGCATCCAGTAAGCGATCGTCCATGTCAGCAAAAAGAGGCACCTAGTGGGACAATACATAGATATGAATTTTGCTGAGTATTACAAAACTTTAATTCAAAGGTATTACAGAATATCATAGTTGGAATAAGAGATGCCCAAATATTATGCCTTGCAAGTTGCAATAACTACATGAGACACATTAACTCAAAAGGATGAAAACACACACTAAACATAAGACAATATAAAGCTCAGTGCAGCAGTAGAAGTGGATGCAGCCATAACCTATATTTAAGGTAGTGCACATAGCACCAAATCAACATGATAATTTAATGCACAGCATTCCAGCATGTATTTCCTATTCATGCAAATCACAAAAAACTACTATTCAATAAAAAGAAAATAATAATGAAAAAAACTCCCTGTGAACTCCCTTGACAAGAGAAAAGGAATAAAAAATGACAACAAAGGCTGAGCTTACCCTCTTTACAAGGTTTAAGGTGAGGTGACGCTTAATGTCCCTGCGAAGGTCTTTCGGTAATGTCTGTACCAGTCCTTCCTCGTCCACACCACGTGTCTCCAACCACCTAAACCAACATTTTTCTTCTTATTAAGATTTCATCCAGTGCTTCATTCTTCAAATGAAAATTTGTCGAAGGAAATCCAACTTCCTTTGCCTTATACCCAGAGCCAAGTTTCATTACACTCATTCATTTAGTAGGTCACAGTACCAGTCACCTCATTCTGGTAATGGTCCCAACCACAGAGTTGTATTAAAACTGAGAGTCCAAGACAGACTTAAGCTTCAGCCCATTAACACTCAGAAGTGATGTACTATTTAAGTCGCAACAAATTTAAACCACCAGACAAGAAATAAAACATATAGAAACTAGAGAACCACAACAATTTATATGAAAACAAGTCCAATAAATACTACCCGAAAAAAAATAATAATAACAAAACCTGTAATGCTCAAAACGTCTGACACGTTCTCTGAGGGATGGTGGCAAAAGGCGATGGTGCATCCACTGTTCAGCATCATGCTTTTGAACTCTCATCTCCTCCAGCCGTATCGACAGTGATTGAAGGTATGTCTATGCAACAACCACCAGTAAAGATAAGTGATACGCTTCTATATTCATCGAATATGCAGAAATCATCAATTAGAGTCTATAAATTTCACTGCATTCCCAGATACAACAAAGAATAGAACCTGCTATGTGCAAATAATGATACAATAAAACTTTTTTTTTTTTTGGTGATGTATGAGAAAGTGAGGAAGGGGCTTGAGAGAGAGACAGATGTGTACCTGCATGTTGCCAATGAGCAAGGCAAAGAGTAGGAGGCCAAGCACACATATAACAATTGAAAAAATGACCTCTCCGGTATACGTACTTGTCTGGAGGCCTTGGCCAAGTGTGCTGTTGCATCAAAAAATAGTCTCCATAAGTCCCTTTTAGTAACAGAATGCTGCTAGGCAACCATTGGTCCTAGATACACGTGTCCCATCAGATCATTTGTGTGTGTGCATATATGAAGTTAATATCGTGCAGTTGTGCATGTCATTAACATATGCTAATGGCTATCTAAGTACCTATATGTTACACATTATCATTTATAAGGTATGCATTTATATCTATTTGTACACTCTCAGTGATTTACCTGAGATTCTGCAATCCCCACCAGAAGCAATAGCTGGCTTTGGTAACAAAATTGTGGGATGCGAGGATTTGTTTCGATATTGAAGAATTATAGATTCCATAGGAAAAATTCATAGCGCTGCACTGAGTTTGCACCGTGTCATTCATATTCTTCCATATGTCAGACCCAGGGAGGTTCTCGTTGCCACAGTACAGGTACTTAGTGCTACAATTTCTTGTGTTATGGCATAACTCATGCCAGCAGTCGTCTTGTCTCATTAGCGATAATAAATACCAGAACGTCCCGACATTCTGATAAATTTAGCAAAAGTGTTGCAAGTTACGACAACAAGACACAAAACTTGGAAATTAGCAGAATAATCAGAACTACTTGTACCAATTGGATACAATGACCAAGTGAAATTGAGAAACCAGTGTAATAGGCTATACTCCTCCCCCCCCCCCCCCCCCCCCCCTTTATTTTTAGAACACCTGTTTGTCATATTATTTGTAAAGAATATCAAACTTTTCTGATAAAAGAAGATCCAGAACACACTGATATTGTTGTGGAGACTTAATTAGAAGTACCCAAATATATGTTCATGTGTTTTTACACTAATTGTAAACTAAAACACTAAACAGTTCTACAACACACTTGGCCTCATGGATAAGAACTATACATGGAAAATTCGTTTTATGGTTAATATTACTAGTTACGGAAAGGTTGGATTTAATTACATAAAGAAGTTAAGAGGCAACTTGGTAAAACGCTCACATGGTTAAATTTCAGTTTTGTAGCTAAAAAATGCAGTTTGATTGTTAATTGCAAACACAGATAGAATATTATAGGTGTGTATTCACCAAAATGGTAAAACACCTGGATTTAATTTGCAATACTTAGTCATCGACAGGTTCAACCACACATCAAGTTCCATTTTTCAAGTACAATAGCAGTAAAGGTTATCCTTATAAATTAGACCACGTCACTACACGTGGTGGTAAAACTAGCAAAATAAGTTGAAATGAAATAAGAAAAGAAAGCATACATGGCCCGCAAGCATAAACCAGAGGAGATAATAGGCAGCACCTGCCCATGCAGTTTCGATAAAGACACCAACTGTACTTTTGAGGTCGGTCATCAAAGGGTATAATCGGAATAACCTAGGGAAAAAGGGAATCACCACCATTAAGAAGAGTGCTCTTTTTGTTGTAAGTACTTTTGAACCAACTGAGCTGTTCAGGTACCGCCATATCATTATCTGTAATAAGGAAACAAAGAGACACCATAGTTGTCATGTTTTCATCAAACTAAGTATGGCCTAAGTTTTAGCCCACTACATCGAATTTTAATACTTGATGGCAGAAACCTCAGGTTCAGTGCAATGACGTTACCATTATGTAGAGGTCAAACTAGACCATACCAGCAGGGTATATCAAACTAGACCACTGAATAAGGTAGTTATATCAAAGCTAGAAGCATGAATTGGGATTAAAAGATGTTATAGAGAAAGAGAGAAATATAGAATTTTTGAAACCTGAGGAATGGGAAGCACAGCAAAGAGATCCATGAAAAAATAAGTCCTCAGATACCTCGTGGCAACAAGGGTGGGGTCAGTAATGAGGTCACCTGCTCCAACCCGTGTGGATGTGCTATAAGCGGTTCTGAACTTGAAAACAATTTTGGGCAAGTACAAGATATCAATTATAGTTCTGACGAGAGTGGATGCGACAGCTAATCTCTTATCTAGCCCAATACAATTAGATTGATAGTTAATGACGGGTAGATAAAAGACTAATGGGTCAACTGCAACTGCAACTATGCACAACATGACGAAGAAGCGGTTGAGACGCAGCAAAAACTTGCCAGAAGGGTCGAGCATTTTGGGGTGTTTCTTGGGGGTAGGGGTGGTGGTGTAATTGGTGGATCTTGGAGCGATGAAGGGAAGAGAAAGGGTGAAGGAGCTTAACGGGTTACGAAATTTGAATAAAGAGCTAAACGGGTAAAGAGGTTTGGATCTGGGGGGGTGTCGGAATTGGTTGTCGGATGCCACAGAGGAACGAGGGCTGGATTCGTCAAGCCTACAAGTACAACAAATTGAAATTGAAATTGAAATTGAAATTGAAAGAAGAAATAAAAAAATGAGATGAGTAGAAGCAAGGAAATGGAAGTGTTGTAAGAAGTAAGAAGCAGAAAGGAAATGGACCTGGAAAACCTCTCTTTCTCGCCATCAATAGATTGCACTCGGTAGCCACCACAATCAAGCATGTCTTCCTCGGCTACTTCTTCTGTCTACTAGAATAGAAAGCGAGAGTAATTTAATTTTGAGAGATTAAAATAAAGTAAAAAAGAGAAGACAGGAATCGTACCACAACACAGATTTGTGCCCAAATCGGGAAAGTGCAGAGAGAGGGAAAAGAAAGATGTATGTATCTATTAAATTAAAATTAAAATAAAATAAAAAAGACTTGCGACTTGCGACTTGCGGGGCATCAGAAAACAAAACAAAACAAGGGATGATGGAATGTGGGATTGGGAAGATAGACTCCAGCCTCCGCCCTCCGCCCTCCAGGAAGGGTCAACCATGCCCTTGAGACAGTTTCTGTGGCTTTATTAGCGTCTCTCTTTTCGTAGCGGGTGTATGCCCCAATGCCCCATCCTCAATTACCTTCTTGTATGCCAATTTGTTACATGTGAGGTTACATTCACATCTTTACCGAAGAATCCACTCTTAACTGCGAGTGGGAAGTTTCCTCCTCCGTAATTATGTTTTTTTCTTTCTTTTCCTTTTTTTTTTTTTTTTTTTTTTTTTTGAGATACACTATTCCTCCGTAATTATGTTACTTCCGTTCCGGCACTGTTCTGTACAATGGAATCAAATATGATGAATCGATGATTTTCAAAAGTGCTCAATTTCAATAGAGTATTCAAATAAACTTTCTTTTTTTTTTATTATTATTTTGTATGTTTTGAAATGTGTAAATGTTTTGCGTTTGCATGCAAAGGAATAAGGATTTATTCAGGATTAAAGTGTTATTCTGGATTAAAAGGTGAACCAAACTGATTCGGATTAAAGGTTTATTCCAAAGTGGACTTCTGATTAACTAATCTGACAGAATGCCAGAATAAAAATTTCGAATTAACATTTAAAAGAAACTCTATCGATTCAAAATTAGAAAAAAAAAACTCCAATAGAAAAAAAAAAAAAGAAGCAAAGCAATAATCTTTCGATCTGCTGTGATATGCTCCATCATTGACTAATCGAATAGCTTTTTTGTCTTCTCGCCGTTCCGACCATCACATAGAGTACCCGATATAGGATTTTTGGGTTTTGGCATTTCACCAGATTCCGTGGTGAAAGATTGAAAGGTACATAAAAAAAATTAGTAATTGAGAAAGTAATTGTGATTGCGTTGTATCTCATCCCTTGAATGTACAGAGGTATACATAGACTAATCCATACCATAATCAAGAACCAGTTAATCATGTTAAGAATTCGAGCGTCTACGCAGCAAAAGTTAGATTTTAGGTTCGAGAAGGCAGGATCCAAGTGTAACTGCACAAGAACAGTGCTCCTTAGAGCTAGTCAGCACGAGGATCTCATAATAGATAATCACATAATTAGACAAAAAGAACATGAGAATTTAACAAGTTTCAGCACCAACTTGGTGCCTACGTCCTCCACACACACGAATATTTTTTATTATTTTCTGTTAATGTCTGAGATACATTGTAAGAGGAAGAATAATGAATTAAATAGAAAAATTACAATGGAGATACACATCTCATTTCCAAGATATCCTTTTATTTCTTTTTCTTTTTTTCTTTATCATACCATATACATTAAATCTCTTCACACAAGGAAACATCTTATTTTCACACAAGAAAATATTCTCTGGACATGCCATCCATTCCTTACCATCTTTGACAGGTTGGAGCCGACCTAGAGTCTTCCTTGTTTCCAAATTTGACCCATTCGGGATACCATTCGGGGTACTGTTCGGGGTCCTGTTCGGCCGAACACCTGGCCGAACACACAACCGAATGAAGCATGTAGGATCTCCTGTGAACACATAGACCACACCACCAGTCGTATACTGCGTTGTAATACTCCCCCTCAAGTTGGCATGCACAACTTGTCATGACAACTTGCCAATTTTGTTTTAATATTTTGTACCATGCATTCGATCTATAACTTGATCTTCTGCAGCACTTTCTTACAAATCAACCTAACAAACTAGTCGTTAACTCTAATTACCCAAAATACTAACTATCAACATTAGTTGTACCCATATCAGTATCCAATACTCTAATACCCCCTCCCTCACAAGCTGATGGAGGTTTATCGACAGAAAGCTTGTGCTTGAGATCAATGATTCTTGGTAGAGGTAGAGGCTTAGTTAATAAGTCGGCTAACTGATTCTTTGAAGAAATAAATCGAACTTGATGCTCCTTGTTTGGAATTCTTTCACAAACAAAATGATAGTCGATTTCGATATGTTTAGTGGGAGCATGAAAGCTTGGATTGGAGTCAAGGAATGTAGCGGCGATATTTCCGCACCAAAGGATTGGAGGATCAGAAAGAGGAATGTGTAGCTTGTGTAATAGATATGTTAACCATACTAATTCAGCACTCGTGAGTGAAACTTTGATATTTTGCTTTGGTGCTCAACCTAGAAACTGTGGGTTGCTTTTTGGAACTCCAATCCAAGAAAGATGCAAAATCGAGTGGTTGACCAACAATCGTCGGGGCCCCCGACCCAATCGGCGTCACAATACGGATGAAGAGTTAATGACCATTCATACTTGAACACAAGACCGTGAGGCAGCAACCACCTTTCTTCTTCTTTCTCTCTTTCACTAGCACACAAACTCTAGATCTAGAAACTAAGGCCAAATCGACCAATATTTTGCAGTGTTTTGAAAACCGTATCAGATACAGAAAAATTCTGATAATATCGAGTACCGGAACAGTGACTGAAACGGCGATATCCAGTATCGTGAGAGAAAATACCGGACAATTTCATAAAATACTGGATTTTGGCCATTTGGCCAGTAGGGGTGCTGATACGGTTTTAAAAACACTGACATTTTGATTTTATGCTTTGTGTGCCTGGGGTGATAGAGATAAATACTTTTTGGGGTTTAATTGAATTGATATTGATAAAAAAAAAAAAGAATTCATTAGAATGCAACTACTGTACCTACGAGTATTTTATTTATTAGTCCACGTACGTGCTTGTTATCCATAGAATGTAAATATTTTGCTGGTTGGTTTTACATGATCAGATATCCAATCAATCTTAATGTAATGAAATTGTGAATCTTTGCAAGAAATAATGTGCTCAATCTTGTATATTTAACGCTATCATAATTACATTATAATTTGATAGGATTGAGTTGAATGCATGGGTGAATAAGCTAGGAGTTTGACAGTTTGACTAGACAAAACTAATTTGCGTCTCGTGAAACCTTCCAAGTAAATTATAAGATAAAAAAATAATGATGAACCAAGTTTAGGTGAAAAAAATGAAGGGTGGAGGTAGAAGCAGAGCAGAAGGGAAGGGGAAGGGGAACTGGGGATTTGGGGAAGTGCCCGTGAGCGTTCAATTATTCCTCACGCAGCAAATGCCGCCAAAATGAGACAGCACCTCTTTCTTTTCTTCTTTTGTTTTCTTCTCTTCCGCTCTCTCTGCACCTCTTTCTTTAGAATCTCTCTCTCTCTCTCCCACCTTTTTCTCTCTTCCTCCCCCTTCCCTTCTTGTCTCTCCTCCTCTCTCTCTCTCTTCTCTCTCTCTACCAAATGCAAATGGCGCATCTCCTTTCTCCTGTTCTGTGGTTTCTTGCGTTTGTTTTGTTTCTTCTTATTGTGGTTGCTCCTAGTGCTGCCGTAGTTGAAGACAATGCATTTGTAGTATCCCTACATGAATTAAAATTCGGAGATGATGAGTTTGGGTTTTCTTCCTCCACCAGTGCTCCTCAAAGACCAAGTAATTCTATCCATCTAATTAATATCAAGTCTTTCTCAAATGTGGATTTGAGTGAGTGAGTGGGATTAGCTTTTGTGCTGTTCTCCATCTTTTCTTAAATACCAGTAAAATCAAATAGATCACTTAATTGCTATTTATCTTGCTAGCTAGCAAGCCTGCATGTCCATTTAAATATTAAAATTTAATTTTCAGAGAGAAATGAGCAACTTACTTGTGTAATTTTACTAAACTCTTTTAGTTTTTCTCTTTGAAGGTCCGCTGGCGAGATATTTGCTATCCAACAAATTTCATTACTAAAGCATTTTTTTTTTAATTACAACAATCAGAACCTGAAGAAAATTTTACTGATCCATCTGCACATATTTAAGTATTTTTACTAACAGCATTTCGAGACATTGAGCGCTTGTGAGACCTGCCTACACAGTAGTCACAATATTAACTAAATATTCGAAAATAATTCAGCATTATTTAAAATTCAATGCAAATACAGTAATATGTTAAATTCGTCAAAATATTACAAATAGTTATTAAGCGTTCTGCTCTGCTTATAATTCCTCTCATTTTCTTCCTGTTAGGAACCCAAAAGGGAGCAACCATACTAGAACTCAGACACCACTCTACATTATCTAAACACAAAAAACATCAAAATTTGTTAAAAATGGATGAAGCAAGGGCTACATCCATTCAAGCCCAAATCAAGAACTACAACAAATTTGAAAAGAAGAAAGAGTTCTCGTCAGAAGCAGCACAGCTGCCACTCAGCTCAGGTGTCAAGTTGCAGACACTCAATTATGTGACGACTATCACAATTGGCAGCACAAACACAACAGTTATTGTTGACACCGGAAGTGACCTCACATGGGTAAGTGAATTTTCTAACAACATTTACTACATGAAACAGTATTAAATAATGCCAATGTTGCTACTATTAACATATGTTTCCATTCCATATGTATCCCAATATATAATGTACAAATATTTTGCTTCAACCATCATTAAGTTACATCTTATGTTGGGATAAAAAACACAAAAGTAAAATAAAATGTCTCACTTGAACCAAATTGATTATTCAGTCACGTGTATCAATTCACCTACAACATCTAGTCAAAAATCGTTCGATTATGGCATTAAACATTAATTGGGACTATGACAGGTGCAATGCACACCGTGCACGGCCTGCTACACGCAACAAGACCCGCTTTTCAATCCATCCTCATCTCCAACTTACCTATCGGTACTGTGCAACTCTACGACCTGTACCACCTCCCTGCAGGCTGCTACTGGTATCTCAGGCAGCTGCAGCCAGGACCGTAACAATTGTTTTTATGCCTTGGGCTATGGTGATGGCTCCTACACTCGTGGCATCCTCGCCCAAGAAACCATCGCTCTTGGTGATGTACAAGTTCCAAACTTTATATTTGGGTGTGGCCGAAGCAACAGAGGCCTTTTTGGCGGCACGTCAGGCCTTATGGGCCTCGGTCGAACCCAGCTTTCCCTTGTCTCTCAAACAACTGATCAATTTGGAGGTGTATTTTCATATTGTTTGCCTACAAAGCTGTATAACTCATCCGGCTCTTTAGTGTTTGGGAACGGCACAAGTACCTTCAAGAATGTGACGCCCGTTTCCTACACAAGAATGATTGCAGATCCAACACTGGCACCATTTTACTTCCTGAACATCACAGGTGCAAGTGTAGGTGGTATCCCAATAAATGCGTCTGGGTTCGCAAATGGAAAAATATTGATTGATTCTGGCACAGTAATTACCCGCCTTCCTCCTTCGATTTATAAGTCTTTGAAAGCAGAGTTCATGGCACAGTTCTCTGCATATCCTTCTGCGGCAGGTTTTTCAATTTTGGACACATGTTTCAATCTGAGTGGCTATGATGAGGTGCGGGTTCCAACTTTGAAGCTTGAGTTTGAAGGTGATGTGGATGTCAGCGTTGATGTATCGGGAATTTTGTACTTTGTCAAAAAGGATGGTTCTCAGGTATGTTTAGCATTGGCCAGTTTATCTTACGAGGACCAGGTTGGAATAATAGGAAATTACCAACAAAAAAATCAGAGAGTTGTTTATGACACTGTTGGGTCTAGGCTTGGGTTTGCCAAGGAACCTTGTAGTTATAGCTGAGGGTAAAAAAAAAAGGTAAATTACTTATCTATATGAGGTAAGGTACGTAGTGGACGTTCTCTAAATTTGAAACTGCTTGTTTCTATAGTGTTGCCTGTAATTTTGACGATTCTGTAATCTTAATTTTTCAATGTTGAGTTTTCTGTTTAATTAATATATTTTTCTTATATTTTGCTTGTAATTAGTTATCAGGACCTTATAAAAACGCCCTTTTTTATTTATTATTACTCCTGCTGTTGGCCACTGGCTAATATGCCTTCGAAAAATATATTTTCCTTACAAATAACAACTAGAAAGTGATTCCAATGAAACTATCTTGAAAAGCCTAGTGTCAATTATCTTGTTCATGGTGGCGTATTACGGTATTAGACATATTTCATCCTTGCTTTTATGGGCCTTGTTTATTCGTCAGCAATTGTGCTGGACTGCTGGGCTCAGATTGTTGGTCGTGGTTTGTTTTAATCATAAAATTTAAGGCGATATTCTACGGCTTAACGTCGTGAAATGGACTGTTAGGAACACGACTTAAAATAATTTATTTCACATGTGTTTTGAAACAAAACGGATTTGTGCGTTATTAATTTCAATGATCTACTTTGAGTTTGTTGATTCTAGTCTGAACCTCTTTAGGAGGATCTACTCTATTTTTTTTATCTTACTGTTTTTCTAGTTTAATGTACAGTGCAAATCAAGAATTGTAGCGTATATATATATTTCTTTTGTACTTTATACTGAAACCATCTTAAAAAATTTTACGTAGTTTTGAATTTCTTGATAATATATTATCTTCGTATCTAACTGTACGTGTATCTGCATATCATTTATACACTATACGGACTAAAAAATGCTTTCGGACAGTTCAATTATATCTTAAAAACTTTGAAAATAAAGACAGCGCTGTTTTGACTTTGAGCACAAGTATTCAATTTAGGAAAAGGACATTATTGTCAACCACGCTGGACTTGTATAGTTGTATATACGCACCTGACAATAATTTTTGTTTTTAAGAAACGAAAATATTAATTCTTTGGTTGTCGTTTATTGACGACTTTATAGTACATTCTGCACAAAGCAAAACTTAAAAAAACATAATTAATTTACTTGCTCGCTGGCTCCTTTCCAGACAAGTACTGTAAAATTCCTACATCATAACAGAAACACCTAATTAATACCAATGTATCAAATTTCAAAATCCACTTAGTTGTTCTCATCACCGATGCCACCAGTCGGCAGTGTTCTCCAATCGTGCGTGTCGTGTCAAACATGATTGTGTTATAGTCTCGTGTCGTGTCGTGTTGACACGAACTATTTTTTTAATCGTGCCGTGTCGTGTCGTGCTGAGTGGTGAGAAGAGGCAACGCAACACGCATTCTGACACGACATGACTAACACAATCGTGTTGTGTCGTGTCGTGTCGACACATCATGTTAGTCATGTCAAATCGTGTCAGAAACTTTTCTTTATTTTTTATAATAATTTATTAAAAACTGTTAAAATATTAAAATGGAAAAAAATATTGTTGTAGTTTATTTGACTATTCTACAAATTCTGTATATATATCAGTACAAAATTGTAATAATATTTTTGTTAAAAGATTAATTGATGATTTTATTTTTTTTTGCTAACTCATTTCTTTATTGTTTGAACAGATTTAAAAAAATAAAATGTTTTAAAAAAATAAATAGACGTTAAAAAAGAAAGTACGGTTATAATTTGAATTTTAATATAAAATCAATTTAAATAATTTTTTAGGAAAACAATTTAAAAGAAGAAGTATGTTTATGATGCTATTTTTTGGTAATGTTAAAAATTAAATTTGTGTTGTCGTGTCGTGTTAGTTCGTGTCGTGTTGCGTGTTAGTCGTGTAGTGTCAAATCGGATTAATTTTTCAAGATTGCCAACACGAGACAATAAAACGATCGTGTCGTGCTAATTCTGTACTTGTGTCGTGTCGTGTCGTGTCATTTTGGAGAACCCTACCAGTCGGGGTTGATAACTGCGGCTAATGTACTTACAACCAAGCAAATTTAATTAATTTTGAAATTAATATCAGCCATTTTTCAATTAATTGAGATAATTGGCTGCAGTACTTCAGTTAAGCGATTATATATGTACATTTATGTCTAGCAAATGTGTGAACAAGTTTGATGGACGAAGGCCATATGGGCCAGCGGACATTGTATCTTTATTTTTATGGATTGTGATTAGGTTTAGTATTTCCATAAAAGTAATTACCATGTTTTGCTTAATGAGACTAGCTATAAAACGGAGGCGGCAAAATGTAAGCAGGGATTCAGAAAAAGAAATTGATTTATTTCGGTGGCAGCCATTTTTTGTTTATCGGTTTGTATTTCAATAGAACTGAAATTGATCGATAAAATTTGAGAATCTGTATGATCTCAATCAAAATCTCTCTTATTCGTATTTCTTCCATTATCTTTCTCTATTGTTCTTGCATCATTTGGTACCAGAGCCAGGATGACGGATGTGAATCGTGGTTGTGGTAGAGGTCGTGGCCGAGGAGGTCGGGGTCGTGGAATCGATCTCGAAGAAGAAGAACTGTGCCGCCGAGACCAGCGAGATCTAGAGATTGCTGCGATGGGAAGAAGGATACGAGAGTTAGAGCACCAACTCGCAGAGGCAAGGATGGGCTCTACGAACGGAGAAGAAGGAGAGGAGTCAGAGACCCTCGACTCTTCTAAAGCAAGCGACGAGAAGGAGTATTACAACCGTGGGGAACTCCAAATCGGGGGCGAAACCAGAGATTTCGGCCAGAGCCTGACCAGTCATTTCAAAACCTCGGGGTGAAGATTGATATCCCAGAGTTTGAAGGTAAATCTCATCCTGATGAATTTATTGATTGGATGCATACCGTTGAGAGGGTTTTTGATGTAAAGAACCTGACTGACGATCAGAAAGTGAAATTAGTAGCCATTAAATTGAGAAAACATGCCTCGATCTGGTGGGAACATGTGAAGAGTAGGCGTGTTAGAGAAGGAAAACCAAAGATCCGAACTTGGGATAAAATGAAAAAAAAATTAATGGCCAAGTTTCTGCCCACCCAATATAAATAGGAAGTTTTTATTGATTATCACAACCTTAAGCAGAGAAACCTGACAGTGGAGCAGTACAGTAATGAGTTTGATATGTTACGGATGCGATGTGGTGTGGTGGAAGAGGATAAACAGATTGTTGCTCGGTATTTTGCCGGGTTAAAATCAGAAATAGGTGATGTGGTGTACCTATAACAATATTACTCATATGATGATGTATGTAGGTTGGCCTTAAAGGTTGAATCACAACAAAAGAGAAGGGTCAATGGTCCTAGGTTCCAGGGTCGTTCTTCAGGAATTGAGACAGACAAGAAAACACCCCTTTCAAAACATAACCCGACAACAACCCATATTCAAAATCCCAAAATTTACCAAGAGAAGGGACAACCTAGTAGAGGAGGATCCACAAACAGGCGGTGTTTTAAATGTCAGGGTTTAAGACACCTTATTGCTGACTGTCCCAATAAACAAATTGTTACACTGGTTGAAGAAGATGTGGACCCAACATATGATGGTTATGGGGATGCTGATGAGAACCCTTTGGTTGAAGATGAGGAGATCACTTATACTGATTCAGGTGAATCGGTGGTGGTTAGAAGAGCATTAAGTCTTATTGTCGGTGAAGATGAGCTATGGCTACGACATAACATTTTCCATACAAAATGCACCAGTGAAGGTAAGGTTTGTAATGTGATCATAGATAGGGGCAGTTGTGAAAATGTAGTGTCCAATACCATGGTGGAGAAATTGGGATTAAACACCGAAGATCATCTACAACCCTACAAATTGTCTTGGTTCAAGAAGGGTAGTGAGGTGAAAGTGTCAAAGCGGTGCCTTGTGAAGTTCTATATTGGAAAAAAGTATACCGATGAGGTCTGGTGTGATGTGGTTCCTATGGACGCTTGTCATATTTTATTGGGAAGGCCATGGCAGTTTGATAGAAGAACAAAACATGATAGGTTCAAGAACACCTACAGCTTTCAGAAAGATGGTGTATCCATTACCCTCGGTTCTTCAGATTTGCGGAAAGAGGCCAAGAGTCACTTGCTATCGCAGGTGGAATTTCAGAAGGAAGTAGAACAGAAGGTTGAGGTCTTTGGCTTGGTGGTGACAGAGATTAATGATGATGGGCAGGAGCTCCCTCCACAGGTCGTGTCATTGGTGGAAGAGTTCGCTGATGTGGCACCAATAGAATTGCCGTCCGGGTTGCCACCTATGAGAGATATCCAGCACTGCATTGACCTTATACCAGGGGCTGTTATTCCTCATAAAGTTGCTTATCGTATGAGTCCAAAGAAACATGAGGAGTTATAGAGACAAGTGCGTAAGTTATTGGAAAAGGGTTATGTGCAGGAGAGCATGAGCCCGTGTGCGGTGCCAGCCTTGTTGGTTCCAAAGAAAGATGGCTCATAGAGGATGTGCATTGACAGTATAGCTGTTAATAAGATCACCATTAAGTATCGTTTTTCAATTCCTCGGTTTGATGATCTAATTGACCAATTGCATGAAGCAACTATATTTCCAAGATTGACTTGCGGAGTGGGTATCATCAGATCCGGATCTGACCCGGAGATGAATGGAAGACAGCTTTCAAAACTCGAGATGGCCTCTATGAGTGGAAGGTGATGCCATTCGGGTTATCCAATACACCGAGCACATTCATGCGCTTGATGAATCAGGTTTTCCGTCCTTTCATTGGTCAATTTGCGGTTGTTTATTTTGATGATATTTTAGTGTACAGTTCTTCTGAGGATCAGCATTTGCAACACTTGTGACAAGTCTTTGATGTCTTGCGAGTGCAGAAGTTGTATACCAACACCAAGAAGTGCCACTTTTTCACTGGTGAATTGACATTCCTTGGATACATAGTGTCTAAGGAAGGTATTCGGATGGATCCAGCCAAAGTGGAAGCGATCACAGGATGGTCAACACCGACAAACCTCCATAATGTCAGGAGCTTTCATGGTCTCGCCTCATTCTATTGAAGGTTCATCCGTAACTTTAGCACTATCATTGCTCCTATCACTGACTGTATAAAAGGAGGCAAGTACACCTGGACCAAAGAGGCTGAGGAGGCATTTCAATTACTGAAGAAAAAGGTAACTGAAGCACATATTCTGGTTTTGCCAAATTTTGAAGAGATTTTTTAGGTTCACTGTGATGCATCTGGTGTGGGTATTGGTGGCGTGTTGAGCCAGAAGGGTAGACCAGTGGCATTTTTTAGTGAGAAACTAAATGATGTTAGGCTCAAGTACTCCACTTATGATAAAGAATTTTACGCCATAGTAAGGAGCCTCGAGTATTGGCGGCACTACCTCATTTCAAAAGAGTTTGTTCTATACTCTGATCATGAAGCATTAAAGTACATCAACGGACAGCACAAGCTAAAGCCGAGACATGTCGAATGGGTCGAGTTTTTGCAGGCATTTAGTTTCTCTATTAAACACAAAGCTGGCGTGTTGAACACGATAGCAGATGCACTGAGTCAGAGGCTTTCACTGATAACAACCATGCGGGTTCAAGTGAATGGGTTTGATACATTCCAGGAGTTATATGGAGATGATCCTGATTTTGCAGATATCTGGGCAAAATGCGAATCGGGTCCTTTTCAGCATTTTATCCGACAAGAAGGTTTTGAAAAGTAACCGCCTGTGTATTCCTAAGGGCTCATTGAGGGAGACAGTTATCACGGAAGGACATGTTGGAGGACTTGCGGGGCATTTTGGAGTTGATAAAACACTAGCGTGGTTACAAGACCAATTTTATTGGCCTAGGATGGAGCGAGATATGGCTCGATTCGTGGGGAGGTGCAGGACATGCCAACTAGCCAAGACGCGAGGAACCAATGTGGGCTTATATCAATCTCTACCAGTTCCAGTGGCTCCGTGGGAAGATGTTAGTCTCGACTTTGTTCTCGGGTTATCCAGAACCCAAAGAAACAAGGATTCAATCATGGTGGTGGTAGACCGGTTCTCTAAGATGGCACACTTCATTGCCTGCAACAAAACTTTTGATGCTTCACAGGTATCTCGTTTGTTTTTGCAGGAAATTGTCAGATTGCATGGTGTGCCCAAAACAATCACCTCGGATCAAGATGTGAAGTTTGTAAGCCACTTTTGGCGCACTCTCTGGCGAAAGTTAGGCACTCAACTGCAGCTTAGCTCATCTCATCACCCTCAAACTGATGGATAAACAGAGGTGCTCAATCGAAGTCTGGGAAACCTATTGAGGAGTCTAGTTGGTGACAGTCCACGCCAATGGGATCTCACTTTATCTCAAGCTGAATTTGCATACAACCGATCACGAAGCCGGACTACTGGGAAAAGTCCCTTTGAGGTTGTGTATGGGTTCAATCCAATAACACCTCTCGAGCTCACATCATTGCCTGTCAAGCGCCAATTCAGTGGCGATGCCCAAGAACATGCTGAACACATCAAGCAAGTGCACTCACAGGTTCGAGCTCAGATTGAGAAATACAACAAGAAGTACAAAGAGCGGGCAGGCAAACATCGCAAGAAGGTGATGTTTAAAGAAGGAGATCTAGTATGGATTAATTTGAGAAAGGCATGTTTTCCAGCTGGCAGGTATGGCAAGCTACAATCTCGAGCCAATGGATCATTTCGAGTGCTCGAAAGGATCAATGACAATGCATACAAGGTGGACTTGTCAGGTGAATATAATATCTCGGGGATCTTTAATGTGGCAGATCTATCCCCATACATTACTGACAGCGAGAAAGAGACATCTGAAGCAGGGGATGAAGTGGCAAGATTCGAGGACGAATCTTTTTCTTAGGAGGGGAGAATGATGGACGAAGGCCATATGGACCAGCGAGCCTTGTATCTTTATTTTTATGCATTGTGATTAGGTTTAGTATTTCCATAAAAGTAATTACCATATTTTGCTTTATGAGACTAGCTATAAAACGGAGGCGGCAAAATGTAAGCAGGGATTCAGAAAAGAAATTGATTTATTTCGGCGGTAGCCATTTTTTATTTATCGGTTTGTATTTCAATAGAACCGAAATTGATCGATAAAATTTGAGAATCTGTGTGATCTCAATCAAAATCTCTCTTATTCGTATTTCTTCCATTATCTTTCTCTATTGTTCGTGCATCAAAGTTACTTAAAAGTAGTTGTGATCAATTGAAAAAAAAATTTAGAAAAGAAAATGTATATGTATCTAATGCTAATTCATTAACGAGTGTTTTTATTAAAATATTGTTCACATTCTCAAGGATAACATAGAAAACCCCCTTCTTTTAGGCACAAAGCAAGGAACTTAATTATAGTTCGCTAAACCATAAAAAACAGAAAGAAAGGAAGGCAATGATTAGTGTCACATTGTCACATGACATGATTGGCATGCTAATATACAACATGTACCTTATATAAATCACAACTAAAATCAAATTCGACTTTGTCATGCTTACAAGAACGCGCCTTGAAACTTCTGTATTCCTTCTTCCCTTATAAATTCATGCATGCGACAGTTTGATTCATACATTATGCATGCAAAAAGTGGTGCATGCTTGCCGGCCGTGTACATAAAAAAAATGCATGAAAATTAATTATTTGGAAAAATTTACCTGCATATAAACTATCTAAATGAAAAAGTACAAAAAAAAAATCCTCTCTGCTTATCTCGTTTGCTCACTTTAAAGAGAAGAACAGTTGCCATTTTGAGCAAACACAAGAAATCGGATATAATGTATTCACTTTTATAGAGTAGAAAATCATGCTAGTTTACACATATTTGAATATATACTATGGCTTATAATCTATAAACAGTGTCCTTTTAGGAAAAACATTCTTGTTTTTTCTTCTTGTGAGAGATTACATGTTTGAAATATAATGGGGTTCACCAAAAAAAAGAAAAAAAGCACAAGGTTTTTATTTAATTAGTAATTATTTTTGGAAACAACACAAAGACCTTTTTTGAACTAATATCGGACCATCACATTGTACCGCTTTGAAGCTGACAACATTATTAAAAGTCTTAAACATTCAAATTACACGCAAGAAAAGAAATTGAAACTGTTCTCAATCTTACATGCCCAGACTAACTTCTGTCACTCCAATTGACTCACCGATATAATTTTGAAAGAAAGAAAAATAAATGAATAAATAAATAAATATATGCGAACTTTTCAATAAATGAGAACGTCCGTTTAAGATTTTCAAACATTTTAATGGAAGAAAATTTGAATGGAAGGGCTCTATGAAGCTAGGTACTAAATGTAGGGGTATATGTTTAGAATAATTATGCAATGTTTGTTTGATACAGAAAGGAATTTGTACTTTAAAAAAAAATAATTATCTTTTTTTGAAACAAAAAGAGAAGAGAAGGTGACATTATTTTTATTTTTGAGATCAAGTTCAGATCTTTTAGGTATGCATGAAATAGATCCTAAAATAATAAAAGAACCAAAAGAAAGAAGTCAACTTTTTTTACTGTAGCTGGAGATAGGGCTGTCAATACCGTACTGTTTCGGATGTTTCCGTTTCGTTCCGTCCAAACGGAACAGCTAACGGAAGGGATTTTTAGTTTCGTTTTTGAAAACGGAACGGAAACGAAACGGGTGCTAGTAAACGTTAGTGTTCCATTTATCGAAAACTGGGATGAAATCAATGGAAAACGGCTGAAATCAGTAGAAAATGGAGAACGGAACAGCTAACAAAACGGAAAACTGTTTTGTTTTACGAAACAGAACGGAAACGAAATTGATTTAGGTTATGTTACCAGAAATGAAACGAAAACGAAACTGGTATGTTCCGTTCCATTTCTGCATGTTTGACACCCCTACTGGAGACAACCATGATGCGCTATAGTATCAATTTTTTTTTTTGGGTACCTATCTGAATTTGACCGGACTCATGGAGTCAATGTTTTGAAAATCGGACCGGACCGGCCGGTTGAACCGGTTGAACCGCGAACCGGAGCCCTCTCCGTTTCCGGTTTAACCGGAAAAAATCCGGTTCAACCACGGTTAACCGGAAAAAACCGCGACCCGGCAGCCTTTCCGGTTCAGGTGCCGGTCCAGTTTTCTAAACATTGCATGGAGTGCATTGTTGGAACAACAATCCACATACAATTAATTGCTTTTATGTAACGATCCACTTGGTATTCTTTTTTTTCCAAGTTCATACCTGAACTTTTGAATCGGCATTGAAGAATTGAACGTGCATAAAATTTAATTGATGAGATATTTAAGATCAAATAGCCATATATGTTTTCTTCTTGGTCGTGTCAGAACTTCTGAATTAGTATTAAAAAGATTGAATGTTTCATAAAGTTTGATAAATAAGATATCTGCATATATGTCCAATCATATATATGTTGATTACACATTTCATCAATTGTATATTTTTTATTAAAATTAATTAGTATGTATTAAATTTTCATATGAATGTATTGTCAATATATGGTAGTCTGAATTAAAAATAAGAAGATGATGCAGTGAAAGTTAAAGAGAAACGTATCCTTTTAGCAATAAACTCCAATTTGTTCAGAGACTGTAGATCTGTACTTCAAAATTCAAATGAGTGGTTGTTTTCAGATCAATAAATAGGGGACAACAACCAATAGAATCATCTCTCTTGATGTCAACAGTTGACTTGAAAGCAAAAATGAAAAATGCTATTTTGAAAAACCCAATAATAGTTAGATTTGTTGGACCAACTTGAGTCAGTACCGTTTTTTTATTTTACTGGTGATTTTATATTACATAATATACATAATTTTAATTTCAAATACTGTGTGTCAGGTACAACACACAAAAACGTATGTGACCACGGCACACAAGAGGAACTACATATACTTTCACGTCACGGAAATGGCGTATTCGGAGATCCATATATTCTTATCATTTTGATATGCAAATTTAATTTGAAACCAATTGATGTGGAAGTGTGTGTACAAAACATCTGGTGCAGGTAAAAAGAATTTTCTTTCTTTCCGTTAACTGAACGACAAAGTTACACGTTTCCCTTTTATGTGAATTCGGACTTGTGTCTTCTAAATGCAATATTAGAATATTCAATCCTCTTAGATTTGCTTTAAAGTCAAAGGAATAACAATTCTAGCAGATGAAATAGTAAAATTCTAAAAAATGTGAACTCGCATAGAAGACATATTTAATGATCTTGAATATGTCTTCTATGCTCCAGCAGCACCTCAACAACGTCTATGCACGCATCAAAATCGGAAGAGAGGTCTTCCAAGAGAGCAAGACATGTCTTGAGTGCTGTTTGTCTAAAACTAAAGCACTTTTTCTAACTACTTGATGGAATAATAGAGAGAGAGGCAGATATGCTGCTATCAACGCATGTATGCAACAATACTCGTTTGTGTCTTGTTCCTTGGGGACCAACTCCATATATATAGTGTCAATGACTACTTGACCACCGCACAATATCATATTTTGTCTATCATAAAATAGATAATGTTTCTAAATATAACCACCTATAAAAGATAATACATCTATTGCACAAAATATACTATTCCTTTACAGCTACGTTTAGCTTATTACCATAATCAATAGAAACTTGGATACCCAACAATAATCAGTCCATACTTAATTTAGATTGTTTCCATATAGACTCGTCAGCCTATATGAAAATAATCTAACAATCTCCCACTTGGACTATTATGTTTAGTATTATCCATAGTTCTAAACTTTAATGAACTCAACTTTTATGGTAATAAATTTTGTGTCCTTAATTCCGTCCATCATTCACAATGATAGAAGACCAATGAAGCTACCGTTACATTATAGCCATTACAGGTCTCTAATTCTACAAACCCGTCGCAATTAAACCCACAATGATCACAATATCATCATAAATGAACGACATTGAATTTAGATGTGTAAAAGTGGTGTGGAAAATACACGTAAGTGTGACTGTCATGTGTCTATTTTCAACTTTATTGGTTACCCAAAACAGAAGTGAGGTCAACTTAATTAGAATCAGAATGAAAACTGAAAGTGAATCTTTATTCATTTCTGCAGAAATTCTTTACATGCTGAATAAACTGAAAACTGAATATAAATGTCCAATTAAGTACTCCCACAAACTCCCACTAAAGTTATAAACCCTCAACTGAATTAACACCCATAGGAGCAACATGCTTCTGTAACTGTATTGGGTGTTTCAAGATTTTGTGAGCAAATCTGCAATTTTGGAGTTTTGTTCTAATTTGTTAGATTGACATTAAATTATTCTTAACTCTTTCATTTAAATAAGAAACTTGAAGTTTTAATGTGCCTCAACTTATTTAAGTTTCTGTCTTTGGAGTATATGTCACACTCTAAGACCGGGGGTGTCGACAGCCGCCGCGAATGCACGCTTACCATCGCACACACGCAAGGCGTACTCTAATGTCTGACTTTTAAGAATAATAATATATATATATATTCAAAATAAAATAACGAAATAAAATGCAAGGAATGCATAAGATATTAACTTCTTCAAAATACAAGTCACATAGATCTAAACATGAAAGTTATGTAAAGTAGCATTTCCTAAGTACAACTCTAATTCTAGCATTTTCATAGTTTAACAAGGAAGTTACAAGTGTATGGACGTACAAGATTAGAAAGGAAACTAACAAACTATGCAATTCAAAAAGACAAATTTATATAACTCCTTATCTGTACACTATTACCAAAATACATGTATACCTGTATCTTAGACAAGAAAAAAATATACAATTTCTTTTCAAAAGCAACGCCTAAGATATTAGGCACAACATTTGCAATTCTATACATTATGAAATAGCAATAGTTTTCACAGAATTTTCCACTCCAAAGTAGTATAAACATCTAGTTTCAAAAGTATATACAGATACCATATAATTCTCAAATGTCATCTAAAAACAGAAAGCTACCTCTAACTAGTCAAGAACCAAATTAACATATTCCTCTAAATATTTACAAGTCATATGTATATACATGCTTTATCCAAAAGTACAAAAGTCCTCACAGTGTAACTATAACATAAAGAGGTTACATATACATGCAAGATAAATATAAAGAAATTGGATTAATTGAAGTAAAAGTTGATGAGAACAAGCATCAAAGAGGATAAGTTCAAATTTGTATAAGCACAACTACATAATTTACATATACTTGTACTACTTGAGCATATACTAACTGCGCCACCATCTCATAATCATAATATGATAATTTGCATAGTTTGAAACATAAAAGTTATATATAACAAACAAAAGTACTAGCTTAGCAGCTTAATATTTCAGAAATATGCAGTCATAAATACAAAGACAACTACTAATAAACAAGTTTGGCTTCAAAACTAAAATGCACTACTTGGAGTTCACATAATACTCACCAAGTGACAATAAAATGGCTTAATCCTTTACGACTCTGACCCCGCTCGCTAGCCCTGGAACCCACAAAAGTGGAAGAGTGATATAAATAAAATTTATCTCAGTACGATATTCAGTTCCAGCCACTTGAATTTTAAATACAAGTTTAGGAACTAATTACATTACTGAGTAAAAATGCAATTTACAAATCAAGTAGATAAACATTTACCTTTCTTTCATATTTCAAATAAGAACAACAAGAATAGATTGAACCAGTTAATGCAATATGACGTGAGCTCGGCACCACTTCAATATCAATTCAAATTCCAAGTATAACAAACACTGGCTCATTTGATTGGACATTTATCTAATATGCAAGTCTGGTTTCATATGTCAATAGTAGGGTCAAATATGTCGCGAGGCTCCTTCTATGAGGACTACCAATGACCAGTCAGATATGCCACGAGTCTCCTTCTCTGAGGGTTGCCAATGGCCAATTCAATTCAGATATAGTTCAATCAATAAAATCCAAATGTACAAGCAAGCTGGGAACACTCACCCTCCGGTCCATTCTAGACTAGACCTACTGAGTCCCGGTACATAAGCGCTTATTATACGGTGCTTGGTAGGATGGGTCATGACTCCACCTCCAAACATTACGAGTGTCTATCTCAACCACACAAGCTGTACTTACCTCAATCAAATCACATTTCAATCGGATACCATTCAATATGCCACTGTACAATCATGCATCATTTACATAAACAGAATTTCATGAATGCAACAATTTATGAACCCAACATGCAAGCTGCTAATTAAGTCTTTTATATAAAATAAAATTAAAACTCAAGTGGAATCCGTATCTGATAACAAAATGAACATCAACAAGCAAACAAATAATCATACAGACCCTCAGTTTTACCAGCCCTATTCGGCTTGAAAACCTACCCCGACTCTACATAAACAAATACTACACTAAGTCCTTACTTTAGCAAGCCAACAATAACAATTCACATTCAACAAATTCGTAGATAAAGTTAGGGATTTGATTAGTTCTTTGGTTACAACATACAATTATAGTGCACCTTAATAGTTGTACCAGCAGATGATTTCAAAGACTAAACAGTGGTTAACAATGCTAGAAATCAATACACAACGGTAAAACAATAGTGCTGGACAATTTCTGGTACAACCAGTGAAGGGTATTTTTGACAGTTTACAAAATCTTTTTTTATTTCATGAACGGCTGAACGGAATCAAATGAAAATTTAACTGTAGATGAAACATGATAGGGCGTATCTTCTGTAAAAATTTCATAATGTTTGAATATATAGATTAATTATAATAAATTTTCGAAATCAGACAGAATCAGGTTTCAGAAAATCTGTTCCAACAAATCATGCCAGCAAATACGTCTGAAAGTTCATGCCTTGAAACCTTTCAAATAAATCTCTAAAAATTTTGTAAAAATTACAGAAGCTGCCTCTGGATGTCTATTTTCAGATCTAAAAGTTTCAAGTCTTAACTAATAATAGAGAATAAATGAAAAATAAAAAACTGCACTGTGGTCTGTCTGTTCCAGAAAACTGTTTTCCAAAACTTGGCCTGGTTTCAAAACTCTTGTAAAAATAACAAATCAACTCAGAAAAATTCATATTAGATACCAAAATTTTCGTCTGGAAGTCTAGTTTCAAACAAAGCAATTCTCATGTCCAAATTCGAAATAAAATAACAACAGTTACTTAAAAATTGAAGCAAGGTCACAGTGGTAAGTAAAATCATAAATGTACTTATTCAATTTGACCCTTCAACAAAAATACTGATTATTATTTCAAAATTAGTTTTGTGATAACTAGTATATGATAATATAAATAGTTTTTCAGTTTGACATCTGAATTTGCAAGTGCACCGGTTTAGTACTTGGTGCAAATCACAATTAAATCTAATATGTTTCTCTTCTTTTCCTTTATCTTACTTCATTTGAACATGAACCACAGATTTTTCTCTTGTCATCTAAATCATTTAATTATAACATAAAGAAAGTAGAAAATACCAAATTTAAAGAGGTATCCACTTCGGCTCAAGGCTTGCCACAGCTTGAGAATTTGCTTCCTAGGACAATTCCTATCTTTCTTTGAATTTTCCTCTTATCTTTTTCACTATTAATATGGCTGAATTTTTAAAAGTTGGGTACGGCACAAAGAGTAGCTCAGTTTGAGAAGAGGAAAAGGGAAATAAAGAAGTGGGAGGCGTGGGGAGACCAGATTCCAAATTCCAGGAGTAAAGTTTCTCCAAGTTCTCTACTCCTTTTGTTCATTTGTACATGGTACATCCTTAATCCCATGAACCTATGACTTATACTACTATGGGTCCCACTAGTAAGGAAGCCATAATTATAAAGAATACTCAATTTAAGAACATAATTAAAACAACGGTTTAGAGCCAAGAAAATATGTAAATGTACTTTTATTCCAATTATTACTGTTTCACCATAAACATTCAGCTAATTCAGTTTGTAGGAATTTATGACGCATAGCAGCAACTTTATAATACAAAAGAGAAGTTACAAATTTCTATGTTCTTATTCCAAAAATAACAATGAGTATAACATTTAATTTCATGCACGGAAATTACTCAAAATAAAATCAAGCAAGTGTATAAGAATTTCTGAAATGTCAATATAAACAAAATATCTAGCATTACAAATATAGAAAACTTTCAATTTCAGAAAATAAATTCACTCAACTAATAATTTCAGTCATGAATTATCAAAATTTCACTATAAGAAAAGTTCAAAAACAGTAGAAATTCAGTTGTCAAAATTTTACCAAAAAAAATTCATAAATAGCAAAAATTTCATAGTGTCACAGTATATATAATTATTGTCACAATATACCATAGTGATGCTTAAGTAGCATCCATTATGCGTAATCTAGTGACAAAATTCATAATCATACTCCCTAAATTTTGAATGCTTTATAACATATTATAAACCTTATTTCCATTGTGAAAGATGCTAATACATACATGTTTAGCGTTCTTCATGGAATTATCATTTTGCATGTTATTATGGCATTCACTAAAATCGAAGTCAGAATACTAAAATGACCTCAACTTATTTCTAACATCCGAACTGTGAGTGCATAGTTATTTTGTTAATATTAATTAACTAAATTTGGCTGCATTATAAAAGTTTTGTACTCATTATGTACAGATATTGGCTTTGCATCTTTATAATGTATACAATATCCACATGTATACAATCTTAATTTAAATTCCTTATAACCAAAACATAAGGAAAACTTTTTATTTCCAACTTAACTTAATTAAGATTTGTAGGGGTATATATATGCCTTAATCACAGGGTATCCAATAGTTTGCATTTAATCTTATCATACTACTTGAGAGCCTAACTGATGTTTATCATTTGTTTAAGGCCCAAGTGTTGGAGTTATGTCCTAGAAGTCAATAGTTTAATGACTTAATTTAGTTTATGTTATTGATGATACTTGATCATTTGTTCCTAGAGTTTATTATTGACAGATCATTCAGGTTGAGGATCTAAATTGTAGATCTATGTGGATCATTCGTTAGAATGACAATAATATCTCTAAAGAGTCCATAATCTTGATAATTAACAAGGAACATTAATTATCATATAAGATTAGTATGCAAGTTAAGTGATGATTAAGTTCTACAAATCATAGGTAAGGAGTTACCGACTTAATTGCATATGTGTATGTTACTGGAACATAGCACAGGACATGACCCAATGAAATAAATATATGGATTGTATTATGCGTCATTATTTATTTCATACGTGTTTGATTCTGAGTTTGAGATGATTCAGTTTTTCTACATGAGGATAGGTTCTATAAATATCATCTAACGTTGATTCCTGATAAGGGCTGCTATACGGACTTTATTTATGTTCTCTTGAATTGTGCGGGGAAAAATTGTTCATCAAGACAACCGTATGTCCCTCATTAGTTCACCTAGTGAGTGATGATATCTACTGGGCCCCTTAATGGAGTTGGATCGTATGCGCGCAACTAGGCGATCAACTCTAGATCAAGAAATGTATAATCTGCAAGAATGACACATTCCTATCTTGGATTATACAAGGATATCATGTGACGTAGGAATCAAAACAATAAGATACTCTATTTCTTATGCAGGATTGAAATACTATAAAAGTATAGTATTTGTTTATGTTAATTGGGAATCATAACGTATTGCTAGATACCGCTTATGATTATTGGAAATAAATAACGATTTATTTCCATGACCAACATAACATAAATCCTCCAAGGGTCACACGAAAAATAAAGCTCTTAACCAATGTACATTATATTTAGTTTATTTGTATTGGAGAATACAAAATATGATAAGTTGAATAATTAATCGTATACCGTTATGAACCGTTATGATTAATTACTTCAAAGGGATCATATGAAACTAAATAATAATTATCAAATAGTTGATAATTTATTTTGTTTCAACTCAATTGATATAGTTGTGTGAATTATATCAATTAATCGGGCTATCATTTTATATGTCGGTTTGGGCCCAACATCAAATGCAATTAAAAGAAGAATTAAAAATCCAACTTTTTGGACTTCTAAGCCCACTTTATGGCTGCCTAAGGGTGTGGGAGTGGTCTCCCAAAAGGTATGGTTGGGAGGCCTATATAAGGACCACAAATTGGTGAATTAGGGTTGCCTTCTTCTACTTTCTCTCTCTTCCTCCATTTTGGACGAAATTTCAAGGGTGAAAAGAAGTTTTCAGATCTGAAATTTTGTGCCTCTCATTTGCATTTGGTTAGGCGTTCATGAGTTGAACAATAGTTTCCATATTAAATAGTGATTTAATAGAAGAAGGGAAACTAAAGGTTTAGGCGTTTCTATTGATTTGCTAGCACAAATCATATAGAAATTGGTTAAACTTTGTGTGGACCTAAGGTGCATGGAGAAGAAGAGGAGGAGCACGTCATCGACTCCAAGAGAAAGGATTCGAGCCTCGCGGATACGATTTCGCGAGAGGTAATCAACTCCTACTCGCTCACGAAGTGTAATTTACTCAAATAGCTAGATCATTTATTTGCATGCTCTTTTAAGCGTTATTATTGAGTAATAAAATTAAAAGTGAGCGTTGCATGACTTCCTAACACCAAGAACCTTGAGGTCTAGTACATATGATAATATAATTTCAAGTAATAAATTATATCTTAATGCAAAATATTACTCTTACTGAACCTGTGATATATACAATTATTAACTAAGTTAATCTCGAAACCAAATGAGATAATCACTTGATGAAATTTGTAATATCATAGATGAGACGCCTATTTTGAGTTTATAAATAGATTTAAAATTTACAACCATTTTATTTATATAATCCGATTCTAAATAGGATGGTTGCATGTATCATCAATGTCTCTATTGAAGAACATAGTCTTAACATCTATTTAATAAAAAACTCAAGATCTAAAATGTGCTACAAGTGACATGATTACTCTAAAAGAGTCTTTTAGTAAGACTAGAAAAAAAAGATCTTTTTATGGTAAATTCATTCATTTTAGGTGAAATTCTTAGTGACATGATGTACCTTAAGTCTTTTCACATTGTCTTTAGAATCTCTTTTGGTATTAAATGTTCATTTGCAACCAATGAGTTTCTTACCTTAAAGCAATGTTACTAAGGCTCAAATATCATTATCACACATAAACTTATCTCTTCATTTTTTATATTAATCAACTTTTATGAGTTTCAATTCTTTAAAACTTGATGAAGGCTTAGAAAATTTTTCGTTATCCTAATGTCAAACTCATGAAGATAGACAACATAATCATCCGATATTATTTATCTTTTCTCCCTAGTGGATCCTGTAAGCACTAGTTTTTGAGGTGTTTGCAGTTGTAGATTGACAATATTATCTTCAATTTAATTATTACCAGAATCTAAGTCAATAGATCCCAAATGGGGTTTAATTCATCAGTCAAACGGCCCGTTTAAGTCCACAAACGATCCATTTGATTTTTCTTGAGTAGACCAATCCGTTTGAGTCCTCAAACGGTTTAACTTCTGTTTAGGGCCTGAGTCAAACGTTCTACTGAATCCTCAATCAGTCCGTTTGGATCCCCTAAAAGAGATGTTCCATTTGAGTCCTTAAACTGTTTCTCTCTTATTTAGGTTTAGTCCTTATGCACCATACTAATAATCAAATGGTATGTTTCAGTCCTGTAACAGACCTTTTGAAAATTAGCACTTTATTATTTTGAAGATAATATTCTAATATGTCATCTCTCCCCTTCAACCAGAACATCCTCAAAGAATCTATCTTTATTCGTCTCTAAAATTTAATCTTTAGTTGTGGGATATAATAATCTGTTTACTCCTGAATCTTTAGGCATAATCAGCTAAACAACTAATTATCCTTTTAGCTAATTTATTCTCATGTGGCTTATATATAAAGCCGAGTTTTATTGAATATCTCCAAATATGAACTATCTAGTCTACACATTATATGGGGTTTTATTAATAGTTGCCTTAGTAGATACTTTCTTTTAGAATATAAACTGCTATCTTTATGAATTGAGAACTTTAATTTTGCACAAAACATATTATCCCTTTAAGAGATACAACTTGAACTTTTGTACCAAAGTATACTTGAATTCTCAATAGTCAATTTATGCAAAAATCTTTAGTATCCTTTTACAAGCTATTATGTCCATACAAAATTGTTATAAACTGAAGAAGAAATAAATCTCTCCGATTTTGGACTATGAGACAATCAAATTTTTATTCTTAAATGAACAAATATATACTCATTTGTTTATTAGAGATAGAATTGAAATTTTATTGAAATGAAGTTATAAATGTCTCATGTAAGTACAAATATAATCCATTACTAAATAACAATCCATGGCGTTATAGCTACCAAAATTGATTGTCTTGTTGTCATCACTATAAGGATGTATCTTTTACCATCATTTGACTTTTGACAACCAAAGGAAATTCTAGAAATACAACGTGGGTAGGTTCATCCGAATCTATCCACTACATGTATGTTGATACTAAAATCAACTTATGCATAAACTTTAACAAGAAGTATAATATTATTCTTGGTACCCCAAGTACAATATTTTCTTAAATGCTCTTATTTTTATGAAGAATACCCTTCAGATTCTGACTTTTCAATCAGTTTTTGAACTTTAATTTTATTGGGATTCTTTTATAATCCAAAATTTGCAATTTTATTCTTAAACTTTATGTTCTAATTTTCTTTTATTCTTGAAACCAAAAGCAACTTGAGTACTATATGTCATATTTTCAAACCATTTTCTTCCTATATCATATTCAAGTTGAGTTTATTGAGAGTCTCATAACTCATCTTGGTTGAACCAAATAAGAAGAAAAATAAGCACTAAATAACCTTATTATCTTACGATACATTTTAGTGCTTATAATTTTAAAGTATGACATCTCCAAATATACTCTCTTATATTGATTTTATACTTAGTTAGGTAGCTGAAGTGTTATTGCTATGAATGTCCAAAAAATATAGCTACTATCTATCTGTGAGTGCTCTTTGGAGTCTCCTGACAGACTTCAAATAGCTCCATTTTCATTCTTAGCAAGTACAATTCCTAAATTTTCTCTAAGAATTTCTTAATCATATGGAGGGACTTGAGCGTTTTACCATGAAATACATATAAATCTAACCACTATCTATCTGTTAGTGCTCTTTGGAGTCTCCTAACAGATTTTAATTGGTTAGCATTTCTATTCATGCAAAACAATATTTTCTCATATGAATCCTTTAGCCTTAATGAAATTAGAAACTTTGCCCATTAAATATCTCAAGAATGGTGACATGATCATAAGACACATGTTATTTTAATCTGAGTTCTCAAACTTGATTTATGACCTTAATGGGAATATCAGTCCTTAACACATGGTCAAGATCAAACCAAACTGAGAACCTTTAAATTTTAAGTTGGAATATTAAAGATGCTTGATTATTTAAACTTAATATATATACACTTACATTAATCTTTAACTGTATAGCAATAAATCACAATATAAAGGTCAAAATCTCATCCACTAGTATTTATTCATTTGCAAGTGCTCTTTGGAGTCTCCGAACAAACTTCAATTAACTAGGTGTAGTATCAAATGTAATAATTCATAACATATCAATTAATTAACCTTCCTTTGGGCCGATAAATTAACCATATGTAAAACCTCATAATAATTACCCATTTGATTCTACCAAAACATTGCACATGTAGCCCTTTGAATTATGTCCTTCCTTTGGGCCGATCCATAATTTAAAAGTTACATGTACCTTAATACACTTGTATTTTGAGCCTTTGAAACAACTATTAATGTGAGAGCCCACTTTGGCGGGATGACATTAAAATTGGCCCAATTCTCAAATACAACTTAAATTATCTTTATATTAGACTTAAAGTATACCTAAATCTAAACTTTTCATTATGCACATCAATTCTAATATGAAAAGTTTGACCAAATACTGACCTAGAATGATATAGACTTAGGACCCAGTTGCAAATCCTAAGGTATACATACATTGGATCGTATGGTACTCATACGAACCAACAAACTTGGAACGAACCGTTTTGGAGAGAGAACGATCCGCCCTAAATAGACCAGAAGAGAACCAAAGAGAGATATGACCATACAAGCCAGTATGAGTCATATTAAGGTAAGAAAAGAAAGCGGTGGTCTCCCATTCAGCCAGTAACCATTGAAATTACACCATATCCAGGCAAGATTCCCAGAAAAGGCCAAGGTCATATGGACACTTAGGCGCCGACCTTATTTTCTGCGACAGAACTTGTCCTCATGACAATATGGTATAACCTAACGTTTACAACTCTTACTAATGAAAATCACGACAGAGATAAGAAGAAGAAGGATGCATAAAATGTCATTTGTACCTAACCAGTACAAACAACCTTAAACTAAACTGAATTTGGCTTAAAACCTACATAATCTGGTTCTGGACGGACCATTCTGGTATTAGATTGGACCGTCCCATTACTCTGGTCAATACCTAACAGTTTGCAAACAAGACTGAAGTGGAACGATCATCTCGGAGTGAAACAGATCGTTAATGGACCGTAGATAGAGTAGGAAAAGTCGTCCTAATCTTAAATCGAGAAACCCTAAAGATTTCTCTCCTAATCCAAAAATCTACTTTAAATCTAAATCATCCATATTAATTAGGTCAGATTATATTTTTTGGTATTCCAATTTTCTTAATTACCAAACTTCATTCAAAACTTAACTTAATTATAATTTTTTTAATAAAAAAAACGTATATAACACAAAATATATATATATATATCCAAAAGTTAAGCTTGAAAGAAATACAAAATTTTGGAAAGTTTAATTTTCAAAATAAAAAATCCAAATCTTACTTTAAATAATGATATTTAAAATTGCCTCATATCAAAATTAAAGTTTTGTTACCAAAAAAAAGTTTCTTAATTAACAATATTCCAATTGTTATTACCAAATTAAAATTAATTTCCAAAAAATAGATTTGAGATAAATCTATGCATGATATTCTTATTTAAATATCATATGATATTTAATTACCAAATACTAATTATATTAATTTCCTTTTAATGACCGAAAAAAAATCCTTAATTACTCAATTTTAACGTGACATAATTTTTTTTATATTCGGTCAAATAAAAAAATATGGAACTAACCAAAATATATATATATATATATATATATATATATATATAAGGAAATTTTTTTTATTTTGTCTAAAAAAAATAGACAAACAAAAAATATGATGTATTCAAAATAATTTTCAAGATATACGCTATAAAACAGACTTTTCAGCGCTACAAAAATACAAAACTTTAATTATTTTGGATATTTCAAATGTCCTTAATTAAGAAGTCAAAGATTTTAACCAGATAGAAATCAAAACAGTAATGATTCAACATTAGTTGCTCTGATACCACTTGTTAGGTTTTAAATCCCAAGGAACGACTCAAGTAAAACTTTAATACAAACTAAGCGGAAGCGTTACCTTGATCCATCTGGTTATTCAATGATCTTGAATATGTCTTTTATGTTCCAGCAGCACCTCAGCAATGTTTATGCATGCACCAAAATCGGAAGAAAGGTCTTCCAAGAGAGCAAGACATGCCTTGAGTGCTGTTTGCCTAAAACTAGAGCACTTTTTCTAACTACTTGATGGAATAATAGAGAGAGAGGCAGAGATGCTGCTATCAACGCATGTATGCAGCAATACTCGTGTGTGTCTTGTCCCTTGGAGACCAACCCCATATATATAGTGCCAAGGGCTTCTTGGCCACCACACAATATCATATTTTGTCCATTATAAAATATGTAATATTTCTAAATATAACCATCTATAAAAGGCAACACATTTATTGCACAAAATCTACTATTCCTTTGCAGCCACATTTAGCTTATTACCATAATCAATAGAAACTTGGATATCAAATAATAATCAGTCCATACTTAATTTAGATTGTTTCCATATAGACTCGTTAGCCTATATGGAAATAATCTAACAAATCCATCATCCAGTTTTGAGATTTCGGTATTCTATGCGGATGGAGATCAACACATGATCCTTCGTTTTCTTGCATTCAGAAACAAATGCCAAACTTGATTGTGACGTGCAATTATTGTTTCTAAGTACTCAGTCAAAAGTGAAAATTAATTAATGGCCGAATTTCATTTTATGAGTAAGCTTAAAGCTTCCATGTGAATTTTCTAACTGAGGTAGCTTCAGGCGAATTGGTATTTTGCTACATCCACACCCAAAAGCATCATAACATCATTCTGTTATGGGAAAGAACATATGACAATAAACTACTTTCATAATTATGATAAACGATTACATGATTATCAAAAAAAAAAAACTTTAATTAAATGATGACATTGACAAATAATGCATATTGAACATAGGATTTATTTTCCACAAATAAAATAAATATTGAAGATAGGATTTACTCTCTACACGGAATATTCAGATAATTTGTTGGATGATATCGTCTTCGGATATTTGAGCTGGAATTAGATAAAGCATGCTATCTGAAATTCTGATCTGAGGTCCATATTCCTTCCGCCTAAATACTCTAATGTAAGCGCACAAGATAACCATCTCTTAAACAAATTAAATTAACTTGTTTCTTAATTATTCCATGCAATATCTTTTTTTTTTAGAAAACTTAATTATTCGATGCAACATCAGTCCAGTCTTGTGGTACGAGCAAATTAATGAGCAAGTATACCTTCATCATCTCATCTTCTAAATAACTCCAACGTACTTTCGGCGCTTTTTTTAAAAGAAAACTTAATTAAATTATTAAGTACTTATTTTAATTCAAATGAATGTATATTCAAGATAAATAAGTGTTTTATTTTAATAAGAATGAATGTCCATTATTCAGAATAATTAATAATGAGTCTGAAATTTCAAGAGATTTCAAAGTTTTCATTTCTTTTTTCTTTTTCTTTTTTTGAATTTCTCCACTTAGGAAAAGTTTTCATTTCATTAAAGAACATGGTAGTGACAGTCAAAGGAGAACTGTCAAAGCCGGTACACATAGTCGTCTATTAATCTGAGTTTTTACTTTTGATATGTGTGTATCTTGGCAGTGCTTCCTCTTTGTTTTGACTGAAGTTACTGTTATTTTAGGTGGATCAGAAATTACACAGAGAGATATTTGAACAGTGATTTTGGGGTAATCACCAGAGCCGCTTATTATAATTGTTGCTTCCATTTGTTTCTAAATTGCGGACCCACAAATTGAATTTAATTTTGAGACTGAGTGAGTGGTCATGTAAAACAAATTTCACCACATCATTGATAACCCTACAAACTGCTACAAATTTCACAATTTTCATTGCAAACATATCCCCTGTCGATGTAAATTTTACAGGCCTATAGCTGCCCAGCATAAATGACCACAGTTGCAGACATGTTTCCAGAAAAAAATATATATATATTGAGGTCTTAGGAGTGTGTGCATGGAAAGCTTGCCCTGATCAAAATAATTTTTACACGGGATTTCATTTCATTTAATTTGGATTGATTTTTAATCTAATTATATAAAAATTCCAATCGAATGACATCAAATCCGTTCATTTTGATAAAATTTTTTCCAATGAAGTGAAATCCCATGTTTAAAAAAAAAAAAAGATTTTGATCAGGGTCTTAGTGCTTACAAGAGAATTCTTATGTGTTTAATTAGATGTACGTGAAATTCCAATTGAGGTTTTGTGGTGGTACAAGAGAGTTTCCCCAATAAAATATATATATAATTACGTCATTCACATGACCATTCAGCGTAAGCGATAAAAGCGACGAAAGTGAAATTGAACCCAAAAAAAAAAAAAAAATAGAAACAAAAAAAATGCAATTCCATTCCATATCCGGAGCATAAACCTTAGCTAGGCTGGAGTTGCTCTTAAATCTCCCAAAAAACCATGGGGTTGCCTGGATTCATGCACTATCCCCACCTCTAAATTAATATACTAGGATCGTCGCCAAATAAAAATAAGGAAAATAACTCGTATTTAAATAATATTTATTGTAATTATAATTTGAGGAAATTTAATTGAGTAATGCTGTTTTGTTACTCAAGTAACTTAAAAAAAAAAGGAACTTTTAAATTTTTTATCATTAAACTTTCAAAAAAGAATCAAGTTGTCCTTCAACTTTAGCTGTACCAATTAATTCATAAATTTTCAAAGAAGATTCAGTTCTTTGGGAGGAACTAACTTATTTTATCTGAAAATTAGAGATTTGATAATCTGGTTCTTTTGTGAACGACAAATGGGTCCAAATAAAAGTTCAAGAACAACTCAGTTCTTTAAAAAAAATTAAGGACCAAAAGCTAAATTTTACTAGGAGAACAGTTATGAAGTCTTGAGTCTTCAAATAAAAAAATAAGCATGAGAGGAGAGAGTTGATTGTCCCGGCCAAACTAGAAAATCAGAACCAAGTTCTTTCTAAAATGGACACTTCTGTCCGAATAAATAGATTTTGGAACAATGAAGATGCAAAATCAATAATAATAACCCTTATCATAATCATCATCATCATCATTATTATCACTAACTGTTATCACCGCCAGCATTATTATAATCATTGTCATCAGTGTGACAAGTCCATCCTGATTCCTGACCTTACTGTGGTGGATATAACGGGTTGTCTCGCGCGTACGTACTTATCAATATTTTATGATATATATAAAAAAATTATGAAAGATCGATAAAAAATATTACTAGAAATTAGTTAAATTTAACCAAGAAATTGGGGTCAATGACTCTTTAACTCCTGAGTCCGCCCATAATTAGCTGGCACTTGGCACGTCTCCTCACCTTTTTAAAGACTACTGGAGAGGACAAGAATTAAAAAAATCCAAAGAGGGGCGTTAGCGTAACCAAGTTGTGGGTGCCATGTGCCCATGTATTTAAAGCTTCTCTTCTCAGAAGTCGGCTTGGCTTCTGTGTAGTGTGTATACTTTTCATCTCCACGAGCTTTGTAAGCAGAACCTGTAACAAAACCAGATAGATAAAAAGAAAAAAAATATATATTGCCAAATTGGCCAAGTCAACTAGAATTTTTTTTAATTCCAACTTGATGTAGAGTGTATAAGAACTTCACTACTCGTATGGAAAAGGAAGAAAAACATTAAGAGAGAGGAAGGTCCTTTATTTGAATCTCTCTAAAGAGAATTAGCAAGGCTTGACAGAAAAACAGATGGCAGGAGGTGGAGTTGCACCGTTAGGAGTGAAGAAAGAGCGAGCGGCACAATACAAAGGCCGTGTCACGCCGTATGTCGTATTTGCTTGTCTCATCGCTGCCGTCGGCGGCTCCATCTTTGGCTATGATATTGGGATTTCTGGTAAGGATCGATATAATTTCTACAAGCCATTGTTGGTGTATTTCTTTGATCTCCTTTGTTTGATTTTGGGTTTGAGGGAGTTCGATAAAATCAATCGCTGGTTGTTTTTTATTAGACTTCATTCATTTTTGTTACTTCTGGACCGTACCGGGTGTTTATTTAATTTGACATGTTTTAGTGGTAGTTGTCAGAAGAAATTTTAACTGAAAATCCTTCTAATTAGAAAATATTTTGGCTCTCTGTACCAATTACATCCACGTACCTGGATAACGGGGTTTCACCCAACCCAAGAATCAACAAAAGGAAATGTTTGCAAAAGCTGCTTCTGTTTAGTACAAGGTAGCAAATCTCCATTGTGGCTGTCCTTTTTCACTTTTGCTTTTTACTTGTCTCCAATTTATTTTCTTCTTTTCTTCTCTCTTTTTCCTTGTAAGGTCTGGTGGAGATCTTTTGGGTTTTCTCCTTGTAAGGTTTGCTGGTTTGGTGAGAAATTTTCGGGTTTATGGAATTTGGTTTTAGACTTTAGAGAGTGCAATCAGGATTCAGGACCCATGTGCCCACTTGATCAATTTACAATTGACTAGCATTTATTACGGTTGCTTCTATTTAAATGTATATACATATTTAATTATTTATGACGGTGGCTTCTGTTTAATGACAAGCACCATCTATAATGAATTATGGTTCTTTTGGTTAAACCCATTTTTTTTCTTTTTCTTTTTTTAAGAAATTACAGCTTTGTCTAGCTAGGTAGGAATGGCTTAAATGTTTAATATGTCAGATATATTTAGTTAAGTCAGTGATTCTCTAGAAAGCACGGACCCTCTGTCTCATCTTGCTGTTACATAATACAATCTATCTTTCTTTAATGGGGCTTTAAGCTCTGTGGGCCCACCTGTCACTGGACTTCGGAATAGAATCTTAATTAGTACCATTAATTAGATGGCAAGCTCGTAAAATCCAGTCCAACAATTATTCCGGTTTGCTTAATGGAACGGAATTTTGATTGCTAGTTGCACAGTACTGAGCAAAATGCTAGTATTCCAGTCATTTCGGCCGAAACTTAATTGTTTTTACTTGTAGTTTGTCTTTTAGTTAGTGATTTTATTCAGTGTAATAGTTCTTGGTGGTTTTGAGCAGACGATGGATATTTTTCTTGTAATAAGAATAATTACTGTTAGGTTGAGCAGGGAATAAGGGATATAGGATGCTATGTTGGGTCTCTAGACTCATTAATTGGGGTTTGTTCGTACCGATTGGTACCAGGTCTATTGTTTACAGGAGGGAGAGGGTAGATGAGATTTTATTCTGTTTTGTATGGTGTTGTTACTTTTCTTTAATGAAAAGTGGTGGGTCAAAACCCACTTATTTCAAAAAAAAAAATGTATATATTGTTTTTATTCAGGATTTTATTTAGGATTGATATTTGATTTATCCTATCTATGCATTTGCTCCATGCATATGCACTGATGTCGGCTAGGAGCCTAAGAGGAACTTTTAAGAAACCTTTTGAAAACGTTAAAAAATTTGTACAAATTGAAAGAATTTTCTGAAAAATTTCTGGAAAAAAAAAAAATCTAGTGAGCTCAATGGAACTCCGCCGCTATGCACTATAACATACCATGTTTAACTTGTACAAATTGAAAGAATTTTTTGAAAAATAAAAATTAGTGAGCTCAATTGGAACTCCGCCGCTATGCACTATAAATATCATTTTGATTCAACATAATATTTTTGTCTTACTTGTTTCAACCTTTTTTCTATAGGCAAATTTCAAGCGATCTAGCTGTTACATGAAAATGTATAAGAAAGATTTGACACCAAGCTAAAAACTGGAGAGTATTATTCCTCTCAGTATAAAATTGGTCTAACGATATTATCTTAATGACATGACACTCAAGTAATCTCAATTTTACATGATCCAATATAATTTTCCTTTTTCAGGAGGTGTTACATCAATGGATCCATTTCTTCAGAAATTCTTCCCGGTAGTTTACCACAAAAAGAACTCAAGTTCACAAAACAACTATTGCAAGTATGACAACCAGGGTCTAGCAGCCTTCACATCTTCTTTATACCTAGCCGGCCTCGTAGCTTCTCTGGCCGCCTCACCTGTGACGAGAAACTATGGCCGAAAGGTGAGCATTATGTGCGGTGGTATAAGTTTCCTTGTAGGCGCCACTCTTAACGCTGCCGCTGCAAATCTGGCGATGCTTCTTTTGGGAAGGATCATGCTTGGCGTTGGAATTGGATTTGGTAATCAGGTAACTAAGTCATCTATATTTACTAGAAAGTATTTATATGCCATTTCGATAGAGATGCAAATTATTAGTATCGTAGTTTTTCTGTCCATACCGTATGGTCGTGTATCTGGTTGTATAAGCAGTAAATATGAGCATGAATAAGTAATCACATATCCATTAACAGACTTATTGTGCAGAAATTTTCTGTTAGATAAAATAATCTATTTTATATTTTTCCAAGTGAGTTTTAGCTTTTTAACATAGCAAAATTTATATATTTTTGTGAATTCAGTTGTATTTTTAAATATGCTTGTGTGTAGTTAATTAAACAGCATACCACAATTGAAATATTTTTTTTTCAAGTGCCATTAAATTAAGCATTGCTAGATACTGATAATGAAGATCATATTAATAATATGACAATGAAGATCATATTAATAAAATGTGCTACTCATTAGGCAGTACCATTGTACCTATCCGAGATGGCGCCGGCTCACTTGAGAGGGGGACTAAACATGATGTTCCAATTAGCCACAACACTTGGCATATTCACGGCTAACATGATAAATTACGGGACACAACATCTTCAGTCATGGGGATGGCGCCTCTCTCTCGGCCTGGCTGCTGTACCAGCCTTGTTGATGACTGTAGGTGGGTCTCTCTTGCCAGAGACGCCCAATAGTTTGATTGAGATGGGAAAGATCGATGAGGGTAGAAGAGTGCTGGAGAAGATCAGAGGTACGACAGAGGTTGATGCTGAATTTCAAGATATGATCGAGGCAAGTGAATTGGCCAACTCGATTGAGCATCCATTCAGGCAAGAACATATATTATATATATCAAATTACATACCAAATTATTATAAATTGTATATCTTTCGTTTGTTCATCTTCTAAGAGGTAACTTAAATAACAAATTGATCAATATCAGAAACATATTAGAGAGGAGGAACTGGCCTCAATTAGCTATGGCTATATTCATGCCGGCGTTTCAAATCCTTGGTGGCATCAACTCCATCTTGTTCTATGCCCCTGTTTTGTTCCAGAGCATGGGTTTCGGCAGTAATGCGTCGCTCTACTCTTCTGTGCTGACGGGTGCAGTGCTATGTGGTTCAACTCTGATCTCCATAGCGTTGGTTGATAAGGTGGGGAGGAGGAAGCTGCTTATTAGTGGAGGAATACAAATGATTCTGTGTCAGGTACATTGATACATCGTAGCATTTTCTTTAAGAATAGGAAAAAAAATAAATTGTTCTTAACACACCAGAAAATGAAATTTTTGTAGTGAAAATGACAAATATGTATCTTGCAAAATTTGAGAAGACAATGTATTCTAATATGAATAAGTATTAATTTTTTCCTGTGAAAGATATTATACCACTAATCTAATCTAACTAGTGTTAAAATTGTAGGTAATTGTAGCTATCATACTCGGAGTAAAATTCGGCGAAGACAAACAACTATCAAAAGGCTTCTCTATTGCGGTGGTGCTGGTCGTATGCCTCTTTGTGCTGGCCTTCGGTTGGTCATGGGGCCCACTGGGATGGACAGTTCCTAGTGAGATATTTGCCTTGGAGACCCGGTCAGCGGGCCAGAGTATAACAGTGGCAGTGAACCTTTTCTTCACGTTTGCGATTGCTCAGGCATTTCTGTCCCTCCTCTGTGCCTTCAAGTTTGGCATATTTTTATTTTTTGCCGGGTGGATAGTAGTGATGACTGTATTTGTGTACTTCTTTGTGCCGGAGACGAAAGGGGTGCCGATAGAGGAGATGGTTCTGCTTTGGAGGAAGCACTGGTTGTGGAAACGGTTTGTGCCGACAGTGACACTCGAGGAAGAAGAAGATGGCGGGTTTGCTGAAAATGGCAGAGCATTGAAGGGGTAGGATATACAAAAGGGGGTTAAATTTTAAATTATAAATTAGGAAGCACAGGCGCACAACCTTCTTCTTTCCGTTTCTCATTTTGACTTAGCATTTGACTATTTGAGATCATAGTGTACTTTTATGTGATCAAAGTAAGACATCGATCCAGATCCCCGAAAAAATTAAATATGATTTTACTGTTCACTCGAATTTCGAGATTAATTATAAAAAATTCGGAATTTTAAAAATGGTGGTGTAGGATCGGTATTCCGGATGCCGATCCTACAAATTGCTTGGATCGGCATCCCGGATGCCGATCCAAGCTTGGATCAGATTCTGGGATGCCGATCCAACCAATTTGTAGGATTGGCATCCGGGATACCGATCCTATACCACCATTTTTAAAATTCCGAATTTTTTATAATTAATCTCGAAATTCGAGTGAACAATAAAATCATATTTAATTTTTTCGGTCCAGATCCTTTCCTCCTTGCCTCCTTGGGGCTGCCATAAATCAACTGGACCTATTTCACGGAGATCTGCAGCCCAACTCCTTCATGGGCCTCGTACAAGGAAATTAAATACCGGACATCTACTACTAACTCAGCTGTCAGCTACTCTTTTCCCGGAGCTGATATGGGACATCCCAGATATGAGACATCCCGGACATCCCACGTGTCCGCTGGCCCAAATGATCGTGTCTCCTCTTCATGTTCCGTTCTCCTCTCCCTGTCACATCCATTCTCCTCTCTTCTCCATGTCGCTTCCCTTCTCGTCTCCCTTTTTTTTCTGCTCTTTTCTTTCTTTTGTTCTAACCATCTACAAATTTCTCTTCCTCTCCATCACTGCCCTTCCTTCGTCCATTTCTTCTTTTCGTTCTTCATTTACTTTCATATGAAACCGCACGTAATAATTTAATATATCCCTTAATTTGTAATAAATACTCCCTTTAAGTCAAATAGATACTCCTTTAGTCAAAAAAATATAATCTCTTATGTTATAATATAATAAGGTAGTCCCTTATGTAAATATAATTACTGTAGTGAGATAAATTAAATACTCATTTAAAATAAATTTATAACTGAAAATATATTTGACACTCCCTTAATGAATCTTACATACTCCCATAAAAATAATTAGTTACTTCATTAACACAAATTACATACTTTCATAATAAAAGATAAATGAAAACATATTTGACACTTGATGTCCCTAACTAAAGGCCTAGAGGGGGGTGAATAGGCACAATTTCAATTTCCTAAACCGCTATGGTCAATTTTTGGTTCAATTCAAGTTTGGTCTAATCACACAATACAAGCAAGTAAAAAGAAGAGATAAAGAGTTGACACGCGATGTATTACGGAGTTCCGACCCGCTAGAAAAGGCTAGCCTTAGTCGTACGTCTCCGGGAGTCTCGCAACCACGAAAGGGCGCGCTCCGTTCAATTCCACAAAGAACGTGTCTACAACTTCGAACCGAATCACCTTGTCACAATGACACTCAAGGTGGATCGGCCTAACTCCAAAATACAACTCAAACACTCAATTGAATTGAGGCTCTAACCAAAACACTCAAAAATCTCGCAATTACGATTAGGGTTTGGTATAGAAACACTCTAATCTCAAATGGTTTTGCTATTCAAATGCTCAAAGACAAGAGGCTATTGATTCAGGTTGAATGGAGCTCAGAAAGAGTGATTTAGCAAGATTGCAAAAGTATCTAAACAGTCCCAAGGGGGCTGATATAAATAGAGGGCGCCAAGAGCTCCAAATCAACTCAGAAAAATCCAGTGCGTTACACAACGTAAAAGGAGCGTTGTGCAACGCACAACTAGCCGTTATAAACAGGCCAAAAAGCTGAACTTCCCGTTATCAGTACGTTGCACAACGCAATAGAGCGTTTTGTAACGCACAGATGACCGTTATAATACAACAGAATGGATAAGGTATCCGTTTGAGTTGTCAGAGCGTCACACAACGCAAAGAACCCGTTATGCAACGCATGAACAAAAACAAACTCAACGGCTAGAAAAAAGTCAGACGTGTCATGTAACGTGGCAACGCGTTACATGACGCGTAAAGATCTGCACAAAGGATTAAGAAGCAAAAACGCGTTACACGACGCCTTGGTCCGTTATACAACGCCTCATTAAATGACATTAAATACATGGAATTTTGGCTCAAAAATGAGTCGAAAAGTTCCAGAGGATAATCAAAGGCGGGTTGTGCAACGCACAGAGCGTTGTGTGACGCACTGCGTTGCACAACGGAGGAGGTACGTTGTATAACTTTTCCAGTGCGTTGCACAACGTATAGGAGCGTTGTGTAACGCACTGTCTCCTGAAATCAAAGCGAAATTGAAGTTCAGCACAGTACTGGTGCGTTTTCTAACGCAATTGACGCGTTATACAACGCACTGGTACTGAAAACCAGCAAAAAGACAGCAAACTGATTGAGATTAGTTTAGGGATTAAAAACACCTAATCTTACTGACTTTAACTAGTCTAATGAAGTCTCTTGATGCTCCCAAACTTGTGCTCTACTGCTTCAAGCCATTCTTTGATTAAAACGCTAAAAATCCACTAAATTGAGGCGTTAGTTAATAGGTTTGGTGTTGTTTTGCAAATCGGCAAATCGAGAGTTAATTGTTTAAACCAACAATCTCCCCCTTTTGCCGAATTGCAAAACAACACCTAAGTAAATTGATAGATAAATATGGCAATTTTAGAACAACAATTTACTCTAAACTCTATTTTCTCCCCCTTTTTGCAATTATGGGAAAAGGGTTATCGGTGCAAACCTAAACCACTAGAGTTATAGACTCAACAAGTATTTGCTCCCCCTTTCAAAAAGAATTTAGCAATTAAATAGAATGTAGGGGAAGCTTTAACAAAACCTAAAACCACATAATTATACAAGCAAATAAAAACATGTAGTAGCTAAGAAAAACACACAATAACCATTAAGTTCATAGCATATTAATCTCAAATCCATAACAAAAGAAATCATCAAACCATTTAGCACATAAAATCCAAAATACCACGAAATGGAACTAAAAGAAACTACGAAAAGCGAAAAAGAAAATCAAAAGAAAGGCTTGGGCTAAGGTCTTGGCACGGAAACAATTCAATCTTCCTCGGAATCTACGTCTCCGCCACCACTCGATGAGGCCGCTTTCTTGCTCCACTTCAAGACCTTCTTGAGATCCCTCTCCGTATCACCCCAGAATTTTTGAAAGTCATTTTGAAGATTGGTGATTGCGGTGGTGGTGCTTTGGCGGTGTGCTTCCTCCTCTTCTTTCCAAACACTCATACCTTGTTCAAGAGTGTCCAAACGGACGCCATAATTGTCCAAAGTGTTGGTGAATTGGCCGAATTGCTCATTGACATTTGCATTGAAGGCATTGAATTGACCATCCAAATATTCCTTGAGGTCGAAGGGCATGCTTGAGGAAGAGGTACCCCGTGAGCCGGGTGTAAGGGTTGGCTCTTGGCCGGGTGGAGCGTATTGATTCGGTTTTGCCCCGGGTGCCACAATCCAAGAATTCTTCTTGTCATTTGGATTGGCTATGAGATGGTTGTCGCCGGTAATGACCCATCCCGTGCTCTTGAATACATCAATGAGATTCTTGGGTCGCACAAAATCATTCGGAGTCGGAGGTTGACCCCACATGTGCAAGTTTGGATTGATCCCATCTTGGTAGAGGAGATGAGAAATGAGGTGGCCATATGGTAGAAACATTGTTGTAGAGGTGCGAACTTTATGCATATGGCTAAGAATGAGATAGGGGAGGTTCACCTTCGGTGTTCGCTCGAGTACCGAGCGCAAGAGAAATACCTCTCTCTTCTCAACATTTGTCTTAATGGTTTTCTTTGGGGCTATGACATTGTTGATAATGAGGAAGAGGAATCGGTGATATGCCGGGAGTTCGGTGGCCGAGAAGTGAGCCAAATCATAGGCTTGCCAACAATAGAACCACTCATGGTACTTCTCAAACGGTTCTATGTCGGCATGGTAGTTGGATGGCCAATCTTGATGCACGTAAATGTGTGCCCCTTCATTTTTCAACCCAAACACCTCACAAAGGCGCTCCATTGTGATGTGGATAGACTTGCCACACACATAGGAGCGAGCAATGGGTTTGTCATCATTAAACACCACGGAGAGGTTTGCATAGAAGAGTTTGACAAGATCGGGACGGTATGCTTCGGTGCAACCCAAGAGACCGGTAACGGACCAAAAATCCAAGTAAGGTTGGAGGCGGTCCCATTCATAGTTGGCAAAGGAAATAGGGGTTTCCTCCGGGTGTTGTTTGAGGTAAAAGCAATCGGTTAACCCGCGGTTATTTCCAAGAATGCTACTATTAAAGTAGCGAAAATAGGCATCCCGGGTAAAGAGAAACTCGTTGTTGCTAGCAATAGTCCAATTTTCAACCAAGTTGGACGGGGTTACTTCCATAGGTATGGTCGCGGTTTGTTCGGTTTGGTCCGGGTTAGAGGAGGAGGAACCTTTGGGATTTTTCCTTGCCCTTTTGGTAATTGCCGATTTGGGTGGTGCCATTGAATTGAAAAGAGAGAGTGAACCGAGTATAACCTTGATTGAAGGGTTGGAGATGAAGGAGAGACCCTTGTTGAAGCCGTGTGCCAAGCCGATTGAAGAACCGACGGTTGGATCGTCGGAATTGGAGATGATGGTTGAGGCTAGGGTTTCGGCAACGAGAGTGAAAGAGAGAGAGAGAGTGGAAGTGAATAGTATGAGGTTGTAGAGGAGAGAGAGGAGAGAAGAAAGGTGGTCTCGGTTACCGGAGAGGTGTGGAGTAGAGGGAGTATTTGGTTAGAGTAGTGAGAGGAGTTTTGGAGAGGAGAGAGAAAGTTCTGTCGGTTTGGAGAAGAAGGAAGAGAAAGAGACAGAAATTCGAATTAAAAGGCGCCTCTTGGCGACAGAGCGTTAAGCAACGCAACTGGTGCGTTACATAACGCACAGAAGATTAGCTCAGCAAAACTCCATAGTCACAGTGCGTTATATGACGCACTATTAGCGTTACAGAACGCACTGCTAAACAGAATCAAAAATCAAATTCAAAAACTGTTACTGATCAAAGCGTTGAGAAACGTGTAAGATGCGTTGTACAACGTGTAAAAGGGTCAAGCAACGCAACAAGGCGTTGTACAACGCAATTTTAAATCCAGAAGGAAACGTTTTATAACGCTACAACACGTTGTGTAACGTTTAAGGAACGTTACAAAACGTTATATTGCGTTATATAACGTGTGCCAAAAAAAAAAACGAAAACAGAATTGATTTTAACAGACAGTGCGTTGCACAACGTTACATGAGCGTTATACAACGCACTGGGCAGAAAAACTGATTTTGCCCAGAAAACTGAGAGAAATCCAAATAAAACCATTTTTTCGAATAAAAAATCAATCAATCAAGCTCCAAATGACACAGACAACTAAGTTATGCAATTGAGATTAATCTTTGAGTTCGAGCATACCGAGCTTGAACCTAAGTTCAAGATGTTGTTGCGTAGGAAGGGGTTTTGTGAAGATATCGGCAATTTGCTCTTTTGTGTCAATGTAAACCAACTCCACGTCACCTTTCTCAACATGATCACGGATAAAATGATGTCGTATCTCTATGTGCTTGGTTCTAGAGTGCAATACCGGGTTTTTGGATATAAGGATGGCACTAGTATTGTCACACAAGATTGGTACTTTTTGGAATTCTAACTCATAATCCCTAAGAGTTTGCATCATCCAAAGTAGTTGTGTACAACAACTACCGGCCGCCACATACTCGGCTTCCGCGGTTGAAAGGGCAACCGAGGTTTGTTTGCGGCTTGACCAAGAAACTAATGAACCACCAAGAAATTGACAGGTCCCACTAGTACTCTTTCGGTCCATACGGTCACCGGCAAAGTCGGCATCGGTATACCCTACCAAGTCTAGTTCGGTTTGTTTACCATACCAAAGACCAAGGTTTTGAGTACCCTTAACATATCTCAAAATCCTTTTTACCGCTTTATGGTGAGACTCCTTAGGATTGGCTTGGTACCTAGCACATAGACATACGGCATACATAATATCCGGCCTACTCGCCGTGAGATAGAGCAAGCTTCCAATGATGCCTCGATAGAGAGTTATGTCCATCGGTTTGCCCTTTTCATCCGCATCAATATTGGCACTCTTGCCCATTGGAGTGTCTAAACTCTTGCTATCTTCAACACCAAATTTCTTGATTAACTCCTTAGCATATTTGGTTTGGCTAATAAAAATTCCATCTTGGAGTTGTTTGATTTGTAGTCCCAAAAAGAAGTTGAGTTCTCCCATCATGCTCATCTCAAATTCACTACTCATCAAAGAGGAAAACTCTTGTGCAAGAGTTGCGTTAGTAGAGCCAAAAATAATATCATCCACATAGATTTGCACAAGTAACAAATGGTCATCCCTTTTCTTGGTGAAAAGAGTCGTGTCCATTTTACCCCTAATAAAACCATTGTCAAGAAGGAAGGTACAAAGTCTACCATACCAAGCTCTAGGAGCTTGTTTCAAACCATACAAAGCTTTGTGAAGCTTGAACACATGGTCGGGGTTAAAATGGTCAACAAAACCGGGAGGTTGTTGGACATACACTTCCTCATCTATCCATCCATTTAGAAACGCACTCTTGACATCCATTTGGAATAAGGTAAAACCTTTGTTAGAGGCATATGCCAAGAGCATTCTAATGGATTCAAGACGAGCAACGGGTGCAAAGGTTTCCTCAAAGTCAATACCTTCTTGTTGCTTGAAACCTTGTGCAACCAAACGAGCCTTGTTTCTAACCACATTACCAAGTTCATCTAGTTTGTTCCTATAAACCCATTTGGTACCAATAACTTGCTTACCACTTGGTAAGGGTACAAGTTCCCAAACTTGATTTCTTTCAAATTGGTTCAATTCCTCTTGCATGGCAACAATCCAATTTGGATCAACATTGGCCTCCTTGAAAGATTTTGGTTCTAGTTGAGATACAAAGGCACAATGACCAACCATTTGGTTTAAACCCGACCTAGTCCTAACACCTTCCCTAGGGTCACCTATAACATTAGAAAGAGGATGAGAAGACACTTCTCTAAGCACTTCGAGAGGCTCATGAACCGGTTGAGGCATAGGTTGAGGTTCATCATGAGGCGTCTCATCTTGAGTTGTGTTAATTGTGTTTTCCTCATGATTCTCTCCCCCTATCAAATTGTCATCGACCCGGTTCAAAGGCTCCTCGATTATCACCGGTGGAAGCTCATCCTTCGGTTGAAACTCAATCTCTTGAGTTGTTGCCCCATCTTGAATACCTACAATAGAGTTACCTTCCTCGGTTTTCTCATTAGCATTTTCATTAAATTTGACATTTATGGACTCAATTACAACCCTTGAGGTAGGCAAATACACTCTATATGCTTTACTTGTGTTTGAGTAACCAACAAATATCCCGGTCAAAGATTTAGCATCAAATTTGGTTACTTTAGGAGACTCATCAAGCACAAAACACTTGGACCCAAATACACGAAAATAGGATATATTTGGAGTTCGACCAACCCACAATTCAAATGGTGTTTTCTTAAGTTTGGATCGAATGCATGCACGGTTTACTACATGACATGCCGTATTTACCGCTTCGGCCCAAAGGAATTTGGGTACGGCGAATTCATGTAGCATTGTGCGTGCTAGCTCTTGTAGGGTTCGGTTCTTCCTCTCCACTACACCATTTTGTTGGGGAGTGCGTGGAGCGGAAAACTCTTGTTTATATCCTTTTTCTATGCATAATTCATCAAATTTAGCATTCTCAAATTCCCTTCCATGGTCACTACGAATTCTAGAGATTTTCAACCCTTTTTCATTTTCAACCCGGTTGCTAAATTTGACAAAAAAGTCAAATGCTTCCTCCTTGTGAGCAAGAAAGAAAACCCAAGTAAAGCGACTATAGTCATCTACCACCACATACACATACCTCTTTTTGCTCAAACTCATAACATTTATTGGTCCAAACAAGTCCATATGGAGTAATTGCAATGGTTGAGAGGTAGAGATAATTTCTTTGGTCTTATGGATTTGAGATTAATATGCTATGAACTTAATGGTTATTGTGTGTTTTTCTTAGCTACTACATGTTTTTATTTGCTTGTATAATTATGTGGTTTTAGGTTTTGTTAAAGCTTCCCCTACATTCTATTTAATTGCTAAATTCTTTTTGAAAGGGGGAGCAAATACTTGTTGAGTCTATAACTCTAGTGGTTTAGGTTTGCACCGATAACCCTTTTCCCATAATTGCAAAAAGGGGGAGAAAATAGAGTTTAGAGTAAATTGTTGTTCTAAAATTGCCATATTTATCTATCAATTTACTTAGGTGTTGTTTTGCAATTCGGCAAAAGGGGGAGATTGTTGGTTTAAACAATTAACTCTCGATTTGCCGATTTGCAAAACAACACCAAACCTATTAACTAACGCCTCAATTTAGTGGATTTTTAGCGTTTTAATCAAAGAATGGCTTGAAGCAGTAGAGCACAAGTTTGGGAGCATCAAGAGACTTCATTAGACTAGTTAAAGTCAGTAAGATTAGGTGTTTTTAATCCCTAAACTAATCTCAATCAGTTTGCTGTCTTTTTGCTGGTTTTCAGTACCAGTGCGTTGTATAACGCGTCAATTGCGTTAGAAAACGCACCAGTACTGTGCTGAACTTCAATTTCGCTTTGATTTCAGGAGACAGTGCGTTACACAACGCTCCTATACGTTGTGCAACGCACTGGAAAAGTTATACAACGTACCTCCTCCGTTGTGCAACGCAGTGCGTCACACAACGCTCTGTGCGTTGCACAACCCGCCTTTGATTATCCTCTGGAACTTTTCGACTCATTTTTGAGCCAAAATTCCATGTATTTAATGTCATTTAATGAGGCGTTGTATAACGGACCAAGGCGTCGTGTAACGCGTTTTTGCTTCTTAATCCTTTGTGCAGATCTTTACGCGTCATGTAACGCGTTGCCACGTTACATGACACGTCTGACTTTTTTCTAGCCGTTGAGTTTGTTTTTGTTCATGCGTTGCATAACGGGTTCTTTGCGTTGTGTGACGCTCTGACAACTCAAACGGATACCTTATCCATTCTGTTGTATTATAACGGTCATCTGTGCGTTACAAAACGCTCTATTGCGTTGTGCAACGTACTGATAACGGGAAGTTCAGCTTTTTGGCCTGTTTATAACGGCTAGTTGTGCGTTGCACAACGCTCCTTTTACGTTGTGTAACGCACTGGATTTTTCTGAGTTGATTTGGAGCTCTTGGCGCCCTCTATTTATATCAGCCCCCTTGGGACTGTTTAGATACTTTTGCAATCTTGCTAAATCACTCTTTCTGAGCTCCATTCAACCTGAATCAATAGCCTCTTGTCTTTGAGCATTTGAATAGCAAAACCATTTGAGATTAGAGTGTTTCTATACCAAACCCTAATCGTAATTGCGAGATTTTTGAGTGTTTTGGTTAGAGCCTCAATTCAATTGAGTGTTTGAGTTGTATTTTGGAGTTAGGCCGATCCACCTTGAGTGTCATTGTGACAAGGTGATTCGGTTCGAAGTTGTAGACACGTTCTTTGTGGAATTGAACGGAGCGCGCCCTTTCGTGTGTGTTCCTATCATTGGTGCCCTTGTTATAATACCTCTCATTTTGTGTCGGGCTAATCGAGTTTCTTGGTCTAAAAGTGGATTGATTCCCCTTCTTGAACCCAAGTCCCGATTTGTCATTGGGTTTTTGGCCCACATACATTTTGTCAAGATCCATCTTGGTGCTACAAGAAACACTAGATGAACTTGATGCCCTTTCATTGTTTTTCAAAACATTTGTCTCACTCAAATGAGTTTGACACTTTTCACAATCTTTGGATTTTTCAAAACTCTCAATCATACCCTTATACTTACTCACCAAAGTTTCAAGATCATGCAACTTAGCCGTCAAAAGGCTAATTTCCCCTTTTTGACTAGCAATAGTCTTAAGGGACTCATCAAGATAATTATTCAACCTATCAATTTGAGAGTTTGTATCATCATTCAAGCACAAGTCATTTTCACTATCACTATCACTATCACTACAAAAGATTGAGTTTAGTGGTACCTCATTTGTGACCTTAGGCACTTCAAGAGCAACCTTAGGTACCTTCTCTTGGATCACCATTGGAGTTTGAGTGGAGGTTGAGGTAGAGGTTGACGCCTCGTCAATGCTAGCTTTGCTCAATGGATGCACATAGATATTGCCTCGGTTGAACTCGTTAAATGCTTCCTTCACCAAATCATCTAGGTTATCATCCACCGGCATCATCACACCATTGACTTGAGCCACAAGAGCAAGGTTGTCAAAGTCGCACTCGGACTCCGAATCGGATTGAGAGGATGAGCTTGAGTCGGAATCATTGTCCCAAGTGGCTTGCATAGCTTTCTCACCCTTTTTCTTGCCCTTGTAATGTCCCCTTTTGGACTTGTACCGGCCATCACTTCTCTTCTTACCACCATCTTCCTTATCTCTCTTTAAGTGTGGAAAGAGCTTGAAGCAAGTGTACATTGTGTGGCCCTCCTTTTGGCAAACAAAACAAAGAGCCCTCTCATCATTCTCAAGCCTTTCTTTGTTGAACTTTCCCTCAAAGATCATGACGGCCCGAAACATTTTAGAGAGCAAGGCACCTTGTTTGTCCTCATCAAGGTCCAATATGCCCTTAGTCTTGTCACTCGAGTGACGGTGCCTTCCTTGTTGGTTGTCATTGTGTCGGTTCTTGGAGGGAGACGCCTTGTTGTCACTAGCCGACAATGCCACGGTTTTAGGCTCATATCTCAACTCCCCAAGTTGCTTGAGCTTCTCTTCTACACACCGGTAGTGAGTGTAGATGATTTCCGGTGTGAGGTTGTTGTGAGACCTTTGTTGTGTCTCAAGAGTCGAGATGAGATTGTCGAATTGAGGTCTTCCCACCAAGGCCCTAAGCAATCTTCCTATCACACGGCTATTAGATAGGGTTTCTCCAATGTTGTTGAATTCATCGAGCAATTGTATAAACCGAGTATACATTTCCTCGATGCATTCACCATCCATTATGCGGAAATTATCTAATCTTGACTCCAACTCAAATTGACGGGAGCTTTTGATTAGAGAATTTCCCTCATAACGGTTCAAGAGAGAAACCCACATTTCATGTGCATTGGTTGAACTACCAAAAATGGCCGCTATGGACTCATGAACCGAGTTGAGAAGGACATTTACGGCATTGTCATTTTTGGCCCTAAGCAATTTTGAGGCATGAATCTCCCTACCTTCACTATCTAGGTTTGGTGCATATGGTTTATCCACTACATCCCAAAGGTCAATCAAGTTAAGGTATACAACCATACACCTCTTCCAATAACGGAAGTTCTTGCAAGTGGAACCAAACTTGTCCGGTTTTTCTATCACCCTAGAGGCCATGAATCGAGGTTATCTAACTCACAAAAAGGTCAAAAAGATAACCCCTGCTCTGATACCACTTTGATGTCCCTAACTAAAGGCCTAGAGGGGGGTGAATAGGCACAATTTCAATTTCCTAAACCGCTATGGTCAATTTTTGGTTCAATTCAAGTTTGGTCTAATCACACAATACAAGCAAGTAAAAAGAAGAGATAAAGAGTTGACACGCGATGTATTACGGAGTTCCGACCCGCTAGAAAAGGCTAGCCTTAGTCGTACGTCTCCGGGAGTCTCGCAACCACGAAAGGGCGCGCTCCGTTCAATTCCACAAAGAACGTGTCTACAACTTCGAACCGAATCACCTTGTCACAATGACACTCAAGGTGGATCGGCCTAACTCCAAAATACAACTCAAACACTCAATTGAATTGAGGCTCTAACCAAAACACTCAAAAATCTCGCAATTACGATTAGGGTTTGGTATAGAAACACTCTAATCTCAAATGGTTTTGCTATTCAAATGCTCAAAGACAAGAGGCTATTGATTCAGGTTGAATGGAGCTCAGAAAGAGTGATTTAGCAAGATTGCAAAAGTATCTAAACAGTCCCAAGGGGGCTGATATAAATAGAGGGCGCCAAGAGCTCCAAATCAACTCAGAAAAATCCAGTGCGTTACACAACGTAAAAGGAGCGTTGTGCAACGCACAACTAGCCGTTATAAACAGGCCAAAAAGCTGAACTTCCCGTTATCAGTACGTTGCACAACGCAATAGAGCGTTTTGTAACGCACAGATGACCGTTATAATACAACAGAATGGATAAGGTATCCGTTTGAGTTGTCAGAGCGTCACACAACGCAAAGAACCCGTTATGCAACGCATGAACAAAAACAAACTCAACGGCTAGAAAAAAGTCAGACGTGTCATGTAACGTGGCAACGCGTTACATGACGCGTAAAGATCTGCACAAAGGATTAAGAAGCAAAAACGCGTTACACGACGCCTTGGTCCGTTATACAACGCCTCATTAAATGACATTAAATACATGGAATTTTGGCTCAAAAATGAGTCGAAAAGTTCCAGAGGATAATCAAAGGCGGGTTGTGCAACGCACAGAGCGTTGTGTGACGCACTGCGTTGCACAACGGAGGAGGTACGTTGTATAACTTTTCCAGTGCGTTGCACAACGTATAGGAGCGTTGTGTAACGCACTGTCTCCTGAAATCAAAGCGAAATTGAAGTTCAGCACAGTACTGGTGCGTTTTCTAACGCAATTGACGCGTTATACAACGCACTGGTACTGAAAACCAGCAAAAAGACAGCAAACTGATTGAGATTAGTTTAGGGATTAAAAACACCTAATCTTACTGACTTTAACTAGTCTAATGAAGTCTCTTGATGCTCCCAAACTTGTGCTCTACTGCTTCAAGCCATTCTTTGATTAAAACGCTAAAAATCCACTAAATTGAGGCGTTAGTTAATAGGTTTGGTGTTGTTTTGCAAATCGGCAAATCGAGAGTTAATTGTTTAAACCAACAACACTTCCTTAATGAATCTTATATACTCCTTTAAAAATAATTAGTTACTCCCTTATAACAAATTATGTACTTTTATTTTATAATAAAAGATAAATGAAAACATGCTTGACAATCCTTTAATGAATCTTACATACTCTCTTAAAATCAATTAGTTACTCCCTTATCACAAATTACATACTTCCATAATTAAAGAATTAAAAACATATTTGACACTCCCTTAATGAATCTTACATACTGTCTTAATAATATTTAGATATTTCCTTATCGCAAATTACGTACTTCCATAATAAAAAACATTCAAGATACTAAGAAAGTATATACCTCTTCATAAGAGAGTATATATTTCTTCATAAGGGAATATATATTTCTTCATAAGGGGTTCAAATAAACATTCAAGAAACAACCAAAATTCTTCAAATAAGCATTCAATACATTAAGGGAGTATATACTTCTTAATAAGAGAGTACAAACTTCTTCATAAGGGGTTCAAATAAGCATTCAGGATATAAATTTCACCAACCTTATTCAAATAAGCCACCAACATTTCAACCAAATTAACTATATATCAATCATAATAGTAAAATCAAGATCAAATTACTATTCATTCAAACCAAATATAAAATCATTATAACCAAGTTCAAACATGCTAACAAACTTAATAGACACTGCAACAACAAGCTTCGATCATCTCAGTCAAAGTCAAGGAGAACACATTTTCGCTCACATTCTAGGATTTAGCCTTCACTTGATTTATAGGGTCTAATAACAAACGTTAAGTAACCATGCGCTTATCATCACCTACATCAATCTGCAAAAGAAAAAATGCACAAATTTAGAATATATACTCAAACAAGCATTGAAGATACTAAGAAAGTATATACTTCTTCATAAGGGAGTATATACTTCTTCATAAAGGGTTCAAATATTCAAGATACAAATTTCAGCCAAAATTTCTCAAATAAGCATTCAAGATACTAAAGAAGTATATACTTCATCATAAGGGAGTATATACTTCTTCATAAGAGGTTCAAATAAGCATTCAAGAAACAGCTAAGATTCTTCAAATAAGCATTCAATATATTAAGGGAGTATATATTTCTTAATAAGGAAGCATCAACTTCTTCATAAGGGATTCAAATAAACATTCAAGATATATATTTCCCCAAGCTTATTCAAATAATTGATTTCAAACTAAATATAAAAATCTAGATTCGATTCCGAACAATTGATTTCCAGATAAATTTGAAAGATTAGAACGGATGTGAATCTATTTCCAATTTCAAAACCACAAACCACAAAAAGGGATGGATCTTTGCACAAATCTAACATTTGCAAGAGCACAAATCACAAAAAGGGACGAAATTAAACACGTTTGAATAATTTCTGATTCGTACAAGACAATCGATAAACACTGAATTGTAAGGTTGAGGCAACTATATACCGTTCCTGAGGTCGATGTTAGATTCTTCGGTGTTAATCGTGTACAAAACTCCCTCATAACGAATCTCGCTTTTAGATGTGAGACTAATCAAACTCCCAATGTATGAATATGTTGTCGCTTCGCCACCAGATCTGCTCGACGTAGGAGTCGATTTCTCCGGCGACGCCGCCACCGCGCTGGAGCCCTTCGACGATGCCATCGGAGAAAATATCGCACTGGTTCCATAGAGAGAGAGATCCAATCGGAGAGAGATCTGATCAGAGCGAGAGAGATTTACAAAAATGTTTGAAGAGGCTATTTCAAAAATAAAAAATAGTCTGTCTCACGTGCATCGCATGTGACTCTGGAGAAGTTAATGGGTTTTCCAGCATTAGTCCGTAAGGATGTCTGGGATGGCAGAATATTAGAATGGTAGATAGGATATTCGCTCTTTTCCAGTTCTCCTACGTGTGTATTTATGTATTCATATAAAATAAATATAAATAATAAAAATATATATTTTTGCGCCTTCTATTTCACCTTCAGACCCATATATCCTGTCGCAAGTATTCGTAAAGTATTCGTTGGACATGATAGCCTTACCTATGGGACTTAAATGCAAAAATGAAAAAAAAAATAGTAAAAATTTAAAAATGCATTAGATCACTGCATGAGTGCGCTATTACTATTAGGAATAAAAATAAAAAAAAAAAGTCAACGCAGCCGTTATTACCCAAATGTTTTAACGCAGTCCATGGATGTGTTATTGCAAGATTGTTATTAAAATGAAGAATGCTAAGAAAGATTTTATAATTTTTTTATTATCTAATGGCTTTTACTTAAAAAATAAATAAATAAATCTGTATTGGTTGTACTTGTACTGCACCTAGTCTTGTCCCGATGCACCCAGATCTATTCATCAAGAAAAAAGATGTACCTAGGTGTGCAGTATAAGTATAACCCCAAAATCCAGACCACAAACTTCATCGATAAATTAATTAAAAATAAATATATTAATTAATTAATTAATTTACTTTCTAATTAATAAAGGGCCTCCTCCTTCCAACTCGTCCAGAATAAGAAGCACCTTTTCTCTCCTTGCTTGCTTATATGATGAATGTCAATGTACTGGCCATAAATTAACCTGTCAATCATGCCAACTGTTAAAATTAATGCATAATTAATTTTGTAATAATTATTCATGCCATAAACGTTGCAATTTGATGACATTTCAACATTCTACTAATACGTGAGTGATTCAAGCAATGTTTACGAAGATCTATGTTTAAAAAGTAAGGTTGAGACGGGGAAAGTTGCACCAAACACTGTCACAGCTGATCCAATCCGATTGCTGAAAATTGCTTGCACATCTGATCCTGATCTACCCCGTCTCTCTAAAAACCCAAAACCCAAAACCCAAAACCCTAGAACGAAGAAAGAAAGGCTACAAATACAATCGCCGAGACGAGAAGCGAGAGGAGACGTGGAGGCAGGCGATAGTTCCGCTCGGGTAAACTGGCTCTGGTAAACTTAGATCTCTCTTCCTCCTTCCTTCCTTCCTGCAATCAGGAGCATGTCATGTCTATCACCTGTTTGACAAAAAGCCCAATTTCTCAATCCAACTATGCGTTAGAGTCTAGGTTTAATACTAATACTTACTTGCTATTGAGGTGTTTGGTAGGTTAATGCTTCAGTTCAGACATACATGGTAAATTGGTAATACATAATATGAAAATAAGAAAAGCTGCTAAGAATTGGAACCTAACTTAAAGAGTTAAGACCCTCCTTCTGCTCAGCAAGACAACACAGGGGCTTCCTTTCCCAACATATAATTCTGGAGATCTGTACCAGTACTGCAGTACATACATGTACTAAACAGTAAGGTACAGACACTAGTATTACACTAGTTCCACTCAAATCCATATCTAAACTCTTGTCCGATTCAGTTTGCTTACTTCATTCTCATCAATACCAACAGGAAAGCAACTCCAAGGAAAAAAGGATTTGTCCAAGCAGAACGTGACGTGACGTGACGTGATGCAGAACGACGACGTTATATGGGACGTCATCAGGCACCATCACTGCAGCTACATGGCCAAGTATTTATTCCCCCTTTGTCCTCTCTTTACTTGACTGATTTTGCGGTAATCAAGCAGGATTATGGGAGATTAGGCAGGGTTTTAGGGGATACCAGTCTATTGAGCAATCGCCAGCTGCAATCAGAAAACCCCTAATCATTGATGAATTTTACTACTGAAACCAGTCTACTTTTCTCTTGTAAATAAATTTTGTAGCTTGTTTTCATTTTCCCTCTAATTTGTAGTTGCTCTTTTTTGGGCGTGTCTCAGGATTCAAACTGGGAACTTTTGTAGAAATCCTTATAATGTGACGGGTATTTGCAATAGGAGCTCATGCCCACTTGCAAACAGTAGATATGCAACGATTCGCGACCATGATGGTAACATTCTATGCATTTTCTTGGTGACTTGTTTGTTTGGAATTATAAACTATGTTCTCGTAGAATGACAAGTCGATTTTCTGATGTCAAGTTGATATTAAATTTTTTGTCATCATTCCACAAAGTTGTAGCAAAATTAATCGCACTGCCAATTTCCGAATGCTTATCAAGTTTTACTGTATATTGAGTGTGCCATATTGTAGTTGGTACATCTTCACGCACCATACCAGAAGCTTTTGGGGGAAAAAAGTATATTCTTACTTTGTAAGCCAATAGCAAGATATGGAAGTGATTTTGGTTTTATTAGGACTTATTTAAAATGCAGTGGTGGCATTCAGCCAATTTAATATGAAGCCTCACTATTTTTCATATTTTTTGGCACAACACCAATTAAGTTTATTATAATAAATGCTGCAAATGGTTTAATTGCGACTTTGTGATTTTACTGATTTCAGGGATCTTTTATCTTTACATGAAAACAATTGAAAGAGCTCACATGCCGAATAAACTTTGGGAACGGGTTAAACTGCCAAAGAACTACATGAAGGCTCTTGAGATCATTGATAAGCACCTGGTATGTATATGGCTCTTGATATTACTCACATGCACCTAATGTAATCCTTATTGATCAAGTCATCAAGGGATGTTGGGTGACATCAGCATCTGGTTAAATGACTACACTAAAGAATTTTAGTTTTTCCAGTACAATCCTATCAGATCTTGTACCAGTATGTTCAAACTGGTGCATCTATATGATGTTTAAGCAATAGTATGTACCTCTTGTTTTTGTGAGCACCTACTATGTAGAATGATGTGTTGGTATCCTTTCATCACTTATGTTTAGATTATTATGGATGCATAGGAATATTGGCCGAAGCTGCTAGTGCACAAAATTAAACAAAGGCTAACAAAAATGACACAGTATCGCATTAGGATGGTGAAGCTCAGCAAGAAAGTCAGGTGTGGAGTTTTTCCTCTCTCCTATATTATGGAACTTATCATTATTTTTTCACTATCATTTTCAGTGTTATGATCATGCTTATTATTATCTTTTTCTTTTTTTGTGTACATGTAGAGAAAAGATAATGACTGTACCAAGGAAAGAAGTAAAACGTGAATCTAGAAGAGAGGAAAAGGCATTGAGGGCTGCCCAAATTGAAAATGTTATCTCTCCCCCCCCCCCCCCCCCCCCAATTCATTCTCTCTTTTGTTGTAAATAATCGTTTGAGATATTTATCTTTCCCTCGAAATTTTTTCCCCTAATACGAGCTTGTGTGTTTCCGTGTAGGTCATTGAAAAAGAGTTATTGGAACGCCTAAATAAGGGTGTCTATCCTGATATTTGCAACTATGCTGAGGAGATTTTCAACAAGTTGCTCGATAAGAACAAAGAGGAAGAGCAAGAAGATGAGGAAGAGGTACAGTTGATATTATTTTTGTATATTGGTTGGAAAGCTTCTACATTAATGTCTAGTTTTTTTTTATGGTTCATTATTTTCATTTGTTTGATCAGGAGGCTGAGGTGGAATATGTGGAAGGAGATTATGAACTTGAAGAAGAAGAAGAACTAGAGGATGACATAGAAGACATGGGAGATTTCTTGAAAGGCAATAATTTTGGTATGGATTCCCCTTTTGTATACAAGTCCTTCATATCAGTCTCTTATATGTTTTGTCTTTCAATAAGGGCTGTGAATTGGACATGTGTTGTTTATCACTATTTGCAGAAAACACCTGCTATTAGCATATGCTCTGTTTAGGTAGACTATATGGTGATAATGACTTGCAAATTGCCAAAGATGATTCTAGGTATAATTTAATAACAGTTGGTGTGCAAAGATAATTCTAATGGTTTTATTTGTCAAAGTGAATTATTTATTGGCCACATAAAACATTGCTCGAAAGTACCAAAACATGGGTGATTGCTGCATAAAGATTAGCAGTAGATTAGTTTTGTTGAAAATGCAGGGGGGTTTATTTCAGCTTGGAGGTTTAGTGCATGTTCCCTTTTTCCTTCTTTTGTAAATTCTGAAAAAATTGCAGAGGATTTTGAGGGAGATGAAGATGACTTGGAGGGGCAACCAACTAAAAAGAAAGTAAAGAAAGCATTTGTGCAAGATGATGGTACAGAAAAAGTCAGAATAAAAGGCAAGAAAGTCATTGTTGAGGTAAATGTTTCTCCAAACCCACCCCTCCCCCCACCAGAAAAAAAAAAAAATGGATATGGTCACAACTGAAACTCAAATATATTCTTAAGGCGTATTTTTTTTCCTTTTTCTAGGCTGTCTTGTTTTTGGAAAAAAGAAAAGTACTTAGTTAATGTAAGAGAATGTACTGTGTTTTGGCAGGTTGAGCGGGATGAAGATATGGGTAATAGACAACACAATGTGATGTGAGTTTATGCACACTAGAAGTTACCGTTTAGGTAGCTCAAGTTCTTTTTGGATTAGATCAAACAATTGGCATGTTTTTGGAATGTTTTTGGATTTTTTAGGTTGACGAACCTTGTAAACAGTTAGTTTTGTATTACTTAGGCCTGATAAATGTACTTCTTAAAATGGTCCTTGGAAATTTTACGAGATAAGAGAATTTATATTTATAATTTACAAGATCGCTCATCAGATATAAGAATTTACATTTAGAAGAACATTCATTTGTTCGAAGCCAAAAGCATTTTCAAATGTCATAGATAAACGATGCATCTCTTTAATTTAAAAATCAAGACACATAGAACTCATTAAATAATCTATCACGGTGTCTTACAAGATTTGAACCCGAATCAAATACAAAATTGCACAATTAATAACTAACTCATACAATGATGTACTATCATCCTCGATTCCTCTCACTCCTATGTGGGGAAAAAAAATAGAAGACAGTTAAAATAACTGCCGCTTTTGCACCAACCCCCCCCCCCCCCCCCCTCCACCTTGTCTTCACTTTGAAAAAAAAATTCATTAGCACAACACAGAACTTAAAAAAAAAAAAAAAATCAAACCGTATCATTTTCTCCATATTCGACTGACTAGCAATTCGGCTTTTAGATGGACACCAATAGACTTGTAAAAATTAAATTGAGGTTTATGTACAATTGTACATTTTATCACAAAGTAATTTAGCCCGCTAGTTTAATCTTCCAAAAAGCCCAAAATTACAAGTTCTGGAAACACACAACTTGAATTCCTTTTTCTTTCTTTTTTTTACATATACATATTCCACATAACTTGCATTTACACGCTTATTTCGTACCGAGTTTGTGTGAGCGGGTCATGTTAATAGGAACACAGCAGAGAAAATGTTGTATAAGGTCATGCTTTTTATTATGGCAAAATTGGATATAACCCCCTCAAATTATAAGGTCATGATTTATTTTCACACAAGAAATTGGTTAGCTCATGTAATGATGCTGAAAATCTAAGTCCTAGATTTACAAGTTACGACATAAATACAAGGTAGTCCAGTTATTTCGGTTACTTATAATTAGTATCAACGGATGATAGAAAATTATTTATCAGCGGCCGATGAGATATTGATGGACAACCAAAGGTGGTTATAAGTTCAATACATCCATGTTTGTACAGTGTGCTTTTTGTTGCCCATCAATAGTCTGTTTGGATTAGAGGTAACGGAAGGAAAATAATAGGAGGGAAGGAAATTGCAAACTTTACCCCGTTTGGATTGTGTTTTTTTCAGAAGGAAAAATCTTTGCCGAAGGGAATTATTTTCCTTCCAAATTTTACTTCCTATACAAAAATATTACACCCCAAATCGAGGTGTAGCAGACGGAAAAAAATTCTAGTCTTTTCTATGGACATTAATGCCCTCCATAATGTGGTGCGATTTCTTTCCATTGGTGTAATTGTGTTCAGCGCTAAAATCTTTTTATAAGTTTGTTGTATATACCTATTAAATTAACTCCTAATTACTTGGACGGATCCATTGTTCGAAAAACTGAAAATGATTATTGTCACAAAAAATTCAACCCCAATTGAAAATGACATAGTTTATAATCTCGTTCAATTTCTCATCCTAATTTAAAAAAGCAAAGGTTTTTATATACCAATCAAATCACTATGTACATTTTGATATTCTATGTTACGTACACTATGGAATTTGAATATGCATCAAAGGAATGTTCTTTCTACATGTTCAAAGAATATAATGGTAAATTATGGTTAATTATAAACTTATTTTTGTTAAATTAAATCATCCAAACATGAAAAAAAGGAGGAAAAATTTTTTCCTTCCTTTTTATAAATCATCCAAACAGATGAATGGTAATAATTTTCCTTTCCTTTCCATTCCATTCTATTTTTTTCCCTCCTATATTTTTCTTCCGTCCCTTCCTCTCCTCTTATCCAAACATAGTGTTAGGTATATAGGCCCCTCACTTCTCCCATATCCCCCGACAGTGGTTTCTCTGTGGGGACCCGTGTTCCCTCCCTCTGGGACGGGCCTCTCTTATATCTAGGCTTATATGATATTGGGCTTGAATCGTAAGGCCACCTATCTGTTGGAGTTGTATCCTAGAAGTCAATATTTAATGACTTAGTATCTTAGTTTATGTTATTGATGATATTTAATCATTTGTTCCTAGAGTTTATTACTGACAGATCATTCAGGTTGAGGATCTGAATTGTAGATCTCTGTGGATCATTCATTAGAATGACAGTAATAAATCTAAATCGTCCGTAATCTTGATAATTAACAAGGAACATTAATTATCATAAAAGATTAGTATGCAAGTTAAGTGATGATTAAGTTCTACAAATCATAGGTAAGGAGTTACCAACTTAATTGCATATGTGTATGTTATTAGAACATAGCACAGAACATGACCCAATGAAATAAACATCTGGATTGTGTTATGTGTCATTGTTTATTTCATATGAGTTTGATTCTAAGTTTGAGATGGTTCAACTTTTCCACATGAGGATAGGTTCAATAAATATTGTCTACCGTTGATTCCTGATAAGGGCTGCTATACGGACTTTATTTATGTTCTTTTGAATTGTGCGGGGAAAAGTTGTTCATCAAGAAAACCGTATGTCCCTCATTAATTCACTTAGTGAGTGATGATATCTGTTTGGGCCCCTTGATGGAGTTAGATTGTTTGGCCAACTTGTACAATCAACTCTAGATCAAGAAATATATAATCTGCAAGAATGACACATTCATATCTTGGATTATAACAGTGATATCATGTGACATAAGAATCAGACAAGGAGATACTTTTATTTCTTATGCAGGATTGAGATATTGTAGCAGTACATTATTTATGCGAATTGGGAATAATAACGTGTTGCTAGATACCGCTTATGATTATTGGAATTAAATAGCGATTTAATTCCATGGCCAACGTAGCGTAAATCCTCAAAGGGTCACACAAATAGGACTTTAATCACACAGTGCATTATTTATTTATTCGCAGCAGTGTATTGCGAAAATATGATAAGTTGATTAATTAATTATATACCGTTGCGAACCGTTATAATTAATTAAGTCAAGGAGATCATATAGAAATAAATTAATGTATTAACTAATCCCAAAATAATTATTAATTAGTTAATAATTAATTTTGTTCAACACAATTTAATTACAGGAATTAAATAGAGCTTATGGACCTTTATTTAATTAGTAAATTAAAGGCCCGGTTTGAGTACAAGAGAAAGGTTCATTAATTAATTGAATTAGTGGACATTTAACACAACACAAAATGGGCTTGATAGCCCATATAGTGGCTGCCCTAATAGGAGTAAAAATGTCCCTAAAGTTTGTGGAGTGGTTGGTCTATAAAAGGAGGTCATTTGGAGAGAGAAATCCTAGCCACCATAGCCTTTTCTCTCCTTCTTCCTCCTAGAACGAAAATTAGAGAGAAAATTTCAGAATTTTCATCTCTTTCTCTTGCTCTTTTCCACCTCATCTAGCTCATGTGTTGAGATTTCTCCCTTCTCCATTAATTAAACTAGTTAATTGACAAAGGTAGAAGAGAGAAAACCTTGGAGATTAGTTGCTCTCCTCTTCCTTGCTAGCACAAGTTGAAAGATGAGGTGATTAAACTTCTTGGTGGACTCAAGGCGGCCGTCGACAGAGGAGAAGGTGAAGGAGAGCACGCCATCAACTCCCATGCATTGGTCGAGCCTCGCGGATACGATTCCGCGAGAGGTAATCGATTCCTTCCCTTTTCTCATGTGTGTGTTGATTGCTTGACAAGATCTTTTGTGCTTGATGGATAATTAAGTTAATTAGTAACTAAAATAGAAAATTAAGCACTTTCTAACACTATATTCATATGGTCTGTTTATTGGGCTGTCTCTGTGGTTCGTCATGACCGCATCAACCTTTAAATAGCAGAGTATTAGGGCTGAAAACGGAAGCTCGTTTAACCGTTTTTCGTTTCGTTTCGTCCGGACGAAACGGTTAAGGAAACAACAAAACGATTTCATTTGATTGGACGAAACGGTTAACGAAATAATGAAATGGTTTTGTCCATCTGTAAATCACAAAAATTTCATTAATTTCGATCGTTTCGTCCGAACAAAACGATTAATGAAATTAAAAATCTGTTTCGTCAATGAAACGAAACAGTTAACGAAACACCCTAGTTTCGTCACCGTTTCGACCATTTTGCAGCCCTACAGAGCATTGAAGGGGTAGGATATACAAAAGGGGATTGATGTTTAAATTAGGAAGCAGAACAGTTTCTTTAGCATTTGATATCATAGTGTATTATTTGCGAAATGCGAATTATAGTTTACTTTGTGACTTTTCTTTTCTGTAAACAAAGTAAGACGGTACTCAATTTTGTAATAATAAATTTATGTCATATTCATATGCCATAAAAGGATGCAATTTCACCATTCTAATACTTGAGTGATTCAAGCAATGTTTGCAAAGGTCTTTGTTTTGACATTTTATCCTTTTACCAAATAACATTGAAATTTTAATAAAAAGAATTGTCATATTACCAATCAATAAAATAAGATAATTTTTTTTGTTGTGTAAAAAAAGCCTATTGATAATTGATTTAATAATTTAATAATATTATGCGTTTTTTAAAATTGTCAAAATAGGTTGTTTGAATGGATTCCTACGCTTTAAAAATTGAGGGATGAATTATTTTGCTACGTTCCATTAAGACTGGTATAACTTTCTGCAAAATAATATTTCTTGTAGAAAACCATAGCCCTCGAAGCTGTTTCAATAATATAAAAAGGACAAAAAGTGACAAGAAGAGCAAGTAACATAGTAATTACTAATAATAAAAATATTATTATTATTATTATTATTATTATTATTATTATTATTATTATTATATAATATAATATAAAAAACCATCGACAAAATAAGCAACAATAGCCATAATGCAAAGTATAGCTAGGATTATGTATAATGATACCAGCTGTTCGAGTACGACGCCATTTTTGCCATGTCAAATTAATATAGATAGATAGATAGATAGATAAAGTCTAAACGCACGTATAATATTGATATCGAATTTTAATTGAAATTTCTTGTTTTCTAAGCCCATCTCAGGAAAAATTTTATATACAGAACAAAACGAAAAAATAATTTTAAAATGAACAGAAGGGGATAATTTTTTTTAATTGTAGCACAGTTCGAGCGGCAATCTTATTGCCGCTAGAGCTCAACCACCGAGCGGCAATAGCATTGCCGCTAGGAGGGCTCTAGCAGCAATATGATTGCCGCTCGGACCGTTTTTTTTTTTTTTTCTTTTCGCTGACAGATTCTTTTTTTTTTTTGCGCCGAGTTAATACAGCAGATAGCCGTTTATTTTTTTTGTTTTGTGCGTGTGTAGTGTTCAGTCGAGAGAGAGAAGAGAGAGAACAGAGGAAGAGAGAAAGAAAGAAAGAGAGAAAGAAAGGAAGAGAAGAAGAGAGGAAGAGAAGGAGAGGAAGAAAGGAAGAGAAGGAGAGAAGGAGAGGAAGGAAGGAGAACGCCGGCCGGCCAAAGGAGAAGACGCGGGCGGCCAAAGGGGAGGAGGCGAGAAGCGGAAGGCAAAGGAGGAGACGTTTTTCGATTTCGACCGGCGAATGTAGGTTTATTTTAAAATATTTTTATTTAAATATTGAATGTTAGATTAAAATGTAGTTAATATTTAATAGAAATTGTTAATGAAAAATGGTAGGAATATTTTTATTTTTTTAATTGTTGTAGGAAAATTATTGATGAAAAATTGTATGGAAAAATGTATGTGAGAATAGTGTAGGGAATTGATGAAAAATTGTATGGAAAAATTGTATGAACAATGTGGATAATAATAGTTGATGAGCAATATTTTTTAATATTTTTTATTTATTGTAGGGTAGGGAATTGTTAATGAAAAAATATATAGAAAATCGTATGGGAAATTGTAAAAAATCGTACGGAAATTTGTTTGGAAAATTGTAAGAAATATGGACTTGTTGGAAAATTATAGGAAAAATTATGGAAATTATACGAAATTATGGAAAAAGAATTAGTTTATGGAAAAAAATAATTAATGGTATTTATTGAATAAATTTATTGAAATTATTGAATAAATTTGTTTTCGGAAAAAAATAATTAATGAAATTTATTGAATAAATTTAATGGGAATTATTGAATAAATTTGTTTAAGGAAAAAAATTAGTTTACAAAGAAAATAATTAATGGAAATAATTATTGAATTGATTAGTTAATAAAAGTAGATTTTTAATAAAAGTTTTGAAAATTTTTAATAGAAATGATAGAAAAATTGTATGTAGGAAAATTAATTTATGGATATAAATTAGTACATTGATTTTTTCATAAATATATTAGTATATTGATTTTTTTTAAAATTATCGTAGAATATAATGGATTATTGTATTTCAATCAGATGAGTTCTGGACTAGATGAGGTGGGTCCGTCCAGTTCTGTACCAAATGAGGCGGGTCCGTCTAGTTCAGTACCCGGTGCCGCAAGAAGGAAGACAATTAGAAGATCTAGAAATCGCACAACTCGCCCAAATCGGTGGATTATAAATGTAACAGAACGTGTGGGAGATCCAGATACCGCTCCAGTACTGTATGTCCTGACATCGGATATGTTGATTTCATTCCCAATGGATGAGGTAAATATATTTCTAAAAAAAAAGACATTTGTATTATATTTTATTTATAAAAATATTGAAATTTTTGTACAATTGAAGCGGGAAGAAAATCTCGCAATATGTGGGCGTAGAAGAGAATTGGCCAATGATAGGCGGATTGAAGGTCGGTTGAAGAACCTTGGCTTGATTCACGTGTCTAAGGTTCCTAATGCCAATTTAGATGTGGCACTATTGAGGACGTTGATAGAGTTTTGGCGTCCCGAAACGCATACGTTTCATTTTCCAATTGGTGAGATGACGGTCACTTTGGAGGTAATTTTTTCTGCAAATAATTTGACATTATTTATTTTTTATATTCATTACATAAAGGTTTTTTATTTATATTTGTTTCTCGTATTTAAAAATAATAAAATAAAAGAATCATTTTAATTTTAGGATGTCGCATTCATATATGGTTTGCCAACGAAGGGTTCTCTCGTGACTGGATCGACGAAGTCTACTGTTTGGGCGGATAAAGTTAAGAAATGGATATGTCCGGTATCTACAGTGATGATTGGGCGAGGGAGCCTCGGTACGTGCCTGTATATAATATATAAATATTTATTTTTGACCATTTTTTTTATTTATTGTTATCATTATATGTAAGTTATGTAATTACAGGACCGACTGCCATATGATGAAGCTGAAATTTTTGAAAAAAAATTTTAAGAACGGGCCACAACCGGGAGCGTCTGAGGAAGAGCTTGATCGCTACACTCGTGCCTTATGTTTACACATGTTCGGCACAATTATGTTTACTGACATGTCTCAAAACTGCGTTCCTGTGTACTATTTGGATCTCATTGAGGTATGAATAAATTATAAATTTTTTTATTAATCTGAGAAACTTAAAAAAATGTTGAATAAGCTAAAAAAAATAATTATATTGGCTAATTTCGTAACAGGGTTCTCTAAATGAAGAAAGAAAGATCAATTGGGGTGGTGCAGTGATCACAAGTCTGTATCGGGCCCTTGACCGTGCAGTCTTAAAATTTAAAAAGCCGTCTGGACCATGGTTGCTTATCTTGTATTGGGCATGGTCATATCTTCCTGTTTGCAGACCTGGCTTAGGAGAAGTGAAGGGACTAGGCCTGCCTGATTTAGATTCTTGTTGGCCGTTTGCATGGTTAGTACAAACTTTTTTAAAATTTATTTTTATGATGCATTTATTATTTAGTAATTTCAGATTATTATTTGTATTTAATATTGTTGTATTGTTCTTGACTAAAGGAAATGAAATAACGCGCGAACATGGGCAAAAACCAACCATCGCGGAGCGGTGCAGTGTGCAAGAGATTCTTTGGTCTTGATGGAAGTTGGCGATGTCAACTGGCGGCCATATTCCGAGTACTTTACATTGATGCCACGACATGCGCAGGCTGGTTCATTATCATTTCATCTCAGAATGCCATGCATAAATTATTTTGAAGTTGGCTGGACATTTCCGGATCGTTGTAGGCATCAACAGGGCTTAGTGCAGGCTATTCCTCCGCCTCTTCCTATTGTATGTTTCTTGATTTAAATTTTTTTATAATTGAAGTTATCATTTTATGTATGTAAATTAACAATTATTTTTGAATAGGCGTGGAACACGATGTACGCTCTGTACAGTTTTACCAATGCCTCATTTCAAAAAGGCGCAGACTGGAATAACGTTTTTGGAACTTTAATCGCTATGTGGGATGAGGCTGTTTTACGGAGGTGAGCTGAGAGCGTAGATCGAAGGCTGTGATCTAATACAATTCAAAGGAATTATGCGAGGTACATGAGGAAGACAGGTGCAACTGAGCTTCCTGTCAGCAGAGCTGAGGCGTATGCTCGCCACCGTCAGCAGTCTATTAGTGAGCGACAGTATACTCCCATGGCGCCCAAAGTACATGCACAGGTTTGTGTAATTCAGTCAGTGATTTATCTTTATAAATTTAGTAATTTGTTTATTTATCATAATTAATTCAGTTATCTAATTTTGTAAAAAAATAAGTTTATTATGGATAAAAAAATTAGTATTGTGATAAAAATACTGAATGAATAAAAACTTTATGCATAAGCTAAATAAGTTAATTTAGTGATTTATGTAATGATCAGTTTGTTTCAATATTGTAGGGAAAGAGCGCTCTCGTTACTGCAATGGAGGCCATTGGATTGCTTGCGAAGAAAGGTTTTAGACGGGTTGGTAAAAAAATTCTTCGCAATTGTCGATCCCAATTAGAAAATGCATCGATGCCATTCCAATTGGATGACTTACTGCAGAATGAGGAATATTCACAAAATATTGAGGACATAACAGATTCGGATACCGAGACTTCTGCTCCGGAGAATCCTGTGCAGCCTGAGAATCCTGTGCAGCCTCAAGAGCCTGTGCAGCCTGACGAGCCTATGCAGCATGCATGTTAACATTAAATTAATTTTTATTACTTATTGTTTTACGTTATGTAACTGTTATATGGATGTTAATTAATCTCTTAACTTATTCAGCCTGAGTATCCGACTCCTAGCCAGTTCCAGGCATCTGGATCGACATCGACATCTCATTTTGCATGTATGTCGTATGACCCCACTGGCATCTTTTGTTCCTTCATGCCACAGTTTGGTCAGCCTTATACCACGTTTGGTCAGCCACCATTTTCATACAGCGGACCATTTCCATACCCGCCCTACACATCATTCAGTACCCAGCCAGCATTTGGATACGACCCTGTATTCAGTACAGACCCACAGGGTACTAGTTCTGGGATCCCATCATTTTCTTCTCCGATTGGCAGTATGGGTGGGGTAGACTCCTTCAGTACTCTTTTACATACTGGCATGTCTCTAGATAGTCAGTATGGTTCATATGACCAGATTCAGGAGCCTGAGATGCATGGTGATGACGGAGACCAGGGTGATGACGGGGATGAGGGTCAGGATGATGACGGGGATGAAGGGGGTCAGGAGCAGGACATTCCTATTCTTAGTCCATCTCTTGCTAGAGGACGAGATAAGAGGGCGATTAGAAAAGTAAACAGATTAACACTGTCAGGGAGAAAAAGACATTGATGGAGTTGTATTTTTATTATGTTGTTATTATGGACATGTCTTTTACTTTTTTTATTTGTTTGTATGATGCATAAAAATCGAAATGCAACGCATTACGACACGTAATTGAAATGAGACATAACAATCGAAATGCAACGCATTACGACATAAATATCATAAAAAATATATACTTGAAATATCATATTAATTTACTATGTATTTTTTTGAAAGAAAAATTCCGGTTCCAACAAACAATACAAAATATTATATTAATTTACCATGTATTTTTTTTTTTAAAATTCCGGTTCGAACAAACAACAAACAATACAAAATATCATATTAATTATACAATTACAATTAAAAAAGTGAAAGAATTACAATTTCATAAATTTATAAAAAATACCATACCATTTCTTACTATTGTTCTTTAAAAAATAAATACTTAATTATTTCATCTCAAAAATATAATAATATATATTGTTCTTTATATAATAAATACTTAATTATTTCATCTAAAAAATATAATAATATATCAACTTAAAAAAAACTGTAAAAGTAAAAAGCTAAAAGCAAAAAAAACAGTAAAAAAAAACTGCGCAAAAAACAAAAGAAAAAGAATCTGTCAGCGAAAAAAAAAAAAATGGTTCGAGCGGCAATCCTATTGCCGCTAGAGCCCTCCTAGCGGCAATGCTATTGCCACTCGGTGGTTGAGCTCTAGCGGCAATAGGATTGCCGCTCGAACTGTGCTACAATTAAAAAAAATTATCCCCTTCTGTTCATTTTAAAATTATTTTTTCGTTTTGTTCTGTATATAAAATTTTTCCCCCATCTCATGCAGAAGGACGCTTTCTGTTCCTTGCAAGTACTCTACTCGCAAGCCGTGTTCTAAAATCATCATCGGAATATAAAAAGAATATTATATATTGATTCAATGATCTTCTCCAAGCACTGATAAGGACCCATTTCGTTTTTGGTTGCATCATTAGATTCTTCACCCAATGCAAATTATTAACCACTAATTTATAAGACCTCCAAAAAATCAAATCGTTTTAGTCTTTTATGAAAATTAATTGCTCGTTAAACATGATTCACAAATGACAAGAGCAAATATCCAAATATTATAAAATACATGATTTTTCTCCATAAAGCATAATGAAAACTTTTTGTATATTCAAGTATTAAGGACAATGTAAATATATACAGGACTGGTATATTACGGTTCAGGACTACTTAAGGTTAACATTATGGTACAGGACTGCGGAATTACTTGATTATACAAGGAGGTTGTTATAAAATAAATTAATGTATTATGGTGATATCTATAAGCTATTAATTTATAACAGTTGGTTCAAATTTTTTAATCACCTCGTGCATGACGAAGCTTCTGGCCTAGTATCATACCAGCAACCGCAAACCGTGTTTCCATATCATCATTGGAATATAAGTTGTCGACCACAAAAATAAAAAGAATATATATTTTTTGAACACCTCCAAGAAATGATAGGGACCCATTTCGTTTTGGTTGCTTCTCCGAAGAGGCATATAAAAAATAAGTTGCATCATAAGATTCCTCACTCAATGCAAATTACTAACCACAAATATAAAAGAACCTTCAAGGCTTCAAGAAGAAAATATTTTTACATCTTTTATCAAAATAAACTTCTTGTCAAACATGTTTCTCACATTACATGAGCAAATAAATATACCATACATGATTTTTTCCGTAAATATAATAAAGACCTACATATTACAATGCTGGGAGATAACATTTCTTCAAAATCCGAGAAACAATACTTTATCTAGGTCAAAAAATATATATATATCGAGTACCAACCAACTTTGTATGAAAGCTAGGTACACGACTAATATTTTGTTTGCCAGTTGGTACATAAGCTATATGGCAAACACCCAAAAAAACATAAGCTATATGGTTATTGACCTTTTTGACACAGATATGGTAGAGCCACTTGGAATACAGAGTAAACCGTATTAGTGCGAAATCAGGATTGGTAAGCAGCGCAATTTACACTGAGTACAGGGTTAAAATCAAAAAATGAAAAACTAAAGTTACTTCACATTGATTGCCCTTTCAATAGTTTCAGTACAGGATTGGTACCTAAGCTATTTGACAGAGTACTGGTAGAGCCGCTTGGTATGGGAAGCTAAAGCCTGACCCTATTGGTACCAAAGGTAATTTACAGGTCAAAAACCGAAAAATGAAAAAAGAAAAGTTTTACCAACAATTACAAGAGAAAAACCACATCAAATATTTGATTATAGATATTTATAAACTATAAACTAAATTGACAGATGCCTATAACCCAACATTGAATATATAGTCTTACTACATCATACATCTTTCGAGATGGGACTGATTATTGTTTGAATCAAAATTACAATTAGTGCCTCAATTGTTCGACGTTACATAAGTCATCATTAATAATAAAATTTTGAACTAACTACGCGAAAGTGCAAAAAAAGAAAAAAAAAAAAAAAAAAAAAGAGGCCACCCAATTTACTCAGAAACTCATTATATTGATCTAAAAATATTATCAGAACATCTTATCTCATATAAACGACTAGTACATAACCAACTTCTAGTAACAACAAATGACACCAAGATTACAACGACAGCTAACACCAGTAAAATAACCAACTAGTAAACTAACCTAACCAAAGTATAAACTATTCACTTCAAATAAGAACTACCAGTACCACCAAACCAACTACTTTTTTGAGACCTGACCCATCCATCTAATTTCCAACAACTTAGAGGGATGAAAAAGAAAAAAGTGAACGACCTTTATTTTGTGTCTGTGTATCTGCACTGCACATGAATGAAAGAAGAGAAGAGTAGAAGACACAACTCAACAAGACAACAAGCAGCAGCCAATTTTGCAGCCTACCCCCTTCTAACTAGTTTTAATTACCACCTAGTCCACTCGTCCAATTCAACAGCCTTTCCTCTTTTGAAAAAAATACCAAGAGGAATCCACACCGAATTGGAGACTTGTCCTGTCTTCTCTGCTAGTGCTCTGCATCCAACCCCATATACGATAATGTTCTTCTCCAGATTCAGATCTAATCTAATCTACATCAAACATTCAAACATTCAAACATTCAAACATTCAAACAACGCCTCGCCTCGCTACATGAAATCCAACTTGAGGAGGCCACGCAAGGTTCTAGAAGCCACGTCATCGCTGCTTGGGTGGCCCACACTGGTGGACCTCACAAGGAAACCAGGCTTGGGCACGCACTCAGGTGCCGGCGCACTCAAGGAACAATTGAGACCCGCATACCTCAGCTCTTCTTCGTCAGATCCGGCACGACTAAGTTTCATGGGAGGAGGAGGGAGAGGAGGAGGAGGAGGAGGCGGCGTCATCGTCACCCGATCCGATTGGTTCTTCTTCTTCTGTGGAGAGGGGGTTTGAGTTTTTGTTTTCTCCACTCGAGTCGACCCCGTCTCGGATCTACGCAAGGGGGAAACCGTCTTAGGCGGCGCCGTCGACAAGGCCGTTTCGGATCCGGGTTGGAAGGCCTCCCCACGCCTGAGAAGCCTGAAGCCGTCTTGTACGGGAGAGGTGGAAAGAGGAGGGGTGGAAGGAGGAGAAGTGGAAGGAGAAGAAGAAGAAGAGGAGGATTTTCGGTTGGACTTGGGGTTTGGTCGACCATGTTTGGTTTTAGGGTTCGGAGAAGGGGAAGAGGAAGAGGAAGAGGCGGTTTGGTTAGTTCGAAGCGGGCGGGACCTTCTCCGGTTGGAGAAGAGTTTCTGAGTTTGAGTTTGAGTTTGAGTTTGAGGAGAGAAGGAGAAGGCGTGGAAGTTGGGTGCCCTGCTCAGACAGTCTTGTGGTCTCAGAATCTCTGTCGCCATGGCCACGATTGAGAGGTGGAGAGAGAAAGAGAGAGAAAGAGAAGAGAAAGCAAAGAAAATTATATGTGAAGGAAAAAAATAGAACAAGGGGCCATTTATAAAGGGAAGGATGCGGTTGGGTTATTGGGTTATTGGGTTATTGGGTTTAGGTGTGGCGGTGCAGTTTCATTTTGTTATTGTTATGCCACACCCGTTAAGGCGGTTTCTCAATTCCGTTTCTTTTTGGTTTCCCAATTCAACTGTTTTTTTCTTTTTGCAAATGATTGCCGATAAACAAGAGGATTACTATGTAAAACGGTTGCTGAACTGGTTACTGGTGTTGGTGTGATTCAAATTCAGTCATCCAGTACGTCGGTACGGACTAAACAGTTTTTCATCTTTTTAGCGTTTTGTCTTGTATTTGGAAAGTACAAATTTTATGCTTCATTATTAAGTCATTTATTAGCAAAAATATAAATATAGAACTTAACTAAAATAATCTTCACTATTTTTAATTTGTTTTTAATAGTATAAGCATTTTTCTCAGTTAAAAGTATGTCGTTATTATCATTTCAGTTTTTTCTTTCCTTTTTTTCAGACTAATGTTTCATTATTAATACTTTTTAGTTTAAAATAAGGCAATGTATCATTTATATTCTTTTAGGCAACAGGATAGAGTCATATGTTGCACTACCTAATCAAGTTATGTATCTTATGTTATCTGAAAGTCGTTATCAATTTTTTTCAAAAAAAAAACACTATCTTGTTTATAAATAATTTTGTACTGGTGTTGATAAATTTATTATGAGATTTATACTTAGCATAATATAGCCTTTTACATGAGCAAAAAAAAATTTTGATTGTGTATTTACAATACTTGGTATTAAAAACTTTTTTTTTAATAGGAGATCGTCGACTTTATCCTCCATCAATGATAAATCACTTAGACTCCGAAAATTTTGCTTGCTTTCTTTGAAACTAATATTTTCTCTAAATTGGATAATTAACTCCATTTTAAGTTAATTTTGCAAACAGAGTATTAGTCACTTTTATTTTTATTATTTAATTGGAAATTCACATAATTTCGTAGCTTATAAATGTAAAGTTTTCAACTTTTAAAGAAGTCCCTTTAGTTATATAAAGTAAATTTTATAAATTTAATTCATGGTGCAGACAACAATATAATTGTATTTGAAAATAAAATCTGCCCTCTTTTATTATCAGATAAATTAAAGCCGAATAGTACAGTCAAAACAAATTAAATAGAAGTCAAGAAGATAAAATTATTTGACCTCTTCTAGTCTAGTACTATACTTTGACCATACAATCTATTAATAAATTCGTCTGAAGCCTCGTGAAACCGTAATTGGATCCGGAGAATCCGACCCGATAAAATCAAGAGAATTGCCGTATCGTACAGGATGTTACACGAGGCGGTGCTTTACACTATCAAAGCAATTTTAAATATTCCCCACTCGCTTTGATTTTTTAAAAGCGTGATTATTAATTTATAAATACAATGAGCCACTCGCGCACGCAATTATTGACGGGGTTTGGGTTCAGACCCCCACAACTTTCACCCTCAACCTCAACGTTCCTTGATATAACAAAACTGCCACGCAAGTAGGCCCCACGCACGTGGGAGGATTGGACGACTGATATGACCCCACCCCATGGGAAGAAATCTCGAGTGGCGATAGTTGTAATATTTTGGAAATTATAGGGTATTTTGGTTAAGCGAAGTAGCCAGGAATGCGTGGAAACGTGTCTCAAGAATTAGACCCTGGGGGCCAGTCAATGAGGGAACACAGTCGTCTCATTTTGATCTTTAAAAACTATACTTGTACAATCTTTTCTGTAGCGATAAAATATAAATTTTAGATATCACCCGTTATACAAAGGTTACTTATAGTGGAACTTTGTAAGTGGCCATAAATCAGGGTATGAGTGAATGACGTGGCAACGAAACCCGGAGGAGTCGGTTTGTTCGGGCCAAACTTCAAAGGCCGATGGTTTCCTAGGCGCCACGTTTTAATCATTCAATGGACTTGTTCCTTGTGCACCATGACTCCATGAGAGCGTTGGCCACAGGTCCTGGCGTGGTGGCGTTTGATCCGTTTTGATGTTTGTTCGCTGTAGAACCTATGCATGATTGATTTACTGCGGCCCGGTTGGTTACCGACTGAAAGCTACGTGCACCTCAAGTTAATGAATCCGTATCCCATCCCACGCGGGACAGTGCAGCGCATCCATCTGCACCGTCCGATCTGATCTGGACGGTTCGGATCTATCAATCTGGTATTATGCATGGGGCTCCCTTAACCATGGAGATCAGATCGGACGGTGCAGATGGATGCACTGCACCGTCCCGCGCGGGACCAGATCTCATTTCCAAGTTAATGGTCCCTAACAAAAAAAAAAAAAAGAAATCTCAAGTTAATGTTTATCTATGATCTATGATATGATTTTCAAAGTGGTATTATTAATTTATTTGACCCTTTCAGGTTAATTAAAAAAAACTCAGACTGAAATTTTTTCGAGCCTCTAAAATCATTCTCTATAACTATAACAATAGTAGTTGATTTGATAAGACTTTTATCAATATAATAGTAAAATAAAATAAAATATAATTTAATTGATACAAGTAATAATTACGAAAACTGAAATTATACCCTACTAATTCTTAACACCCCAATTCCCCTTCGGAACAGTACCATTTCTGAATTTCCACATGAACTAACTTGGTCGTTGGATCTCCATCGCTAGGTGTATGCGATTTCATGATCTATATAATATAGCGTTTTAATTAGGTCCTGTGGGGTCTACCATGGGATGGTCTTGGATGATAGACTGTGGGATGTGTTCTGCAAATCAAATAAATCAGAAACAGCTCCTTGCACATTCCAGCCTGATATACAAGATTTTATTAGCGTAACAATGTTGTAGACTTGTAGTCTCATAAGTCATTAGAGATCATTGGTCCACCAGAATAAATTTTGTTCCAATTGTTCACCTACAAAGGTAACCAATCGAGAAAATTCCAATCTTTAATACTTTTATAAATTATTCCTATCTCCCACCTTTGTGGCTTTGTCCATCTTTCCAAGCCGCAGAAAAGAAAATTAGGTCAAAAATTTTATATATGACAAAATTGACATGAACAATTTTAAATAGAACAAACGACATTTATTTTTTTAATAAGAGCACAGCTATAGCGGCACTAGCACAGCCTTATAGCGACAATGCTAGTGCCGCTATAGCGAATTTCCTTTTTTTTCGACTGACAACTGTGTTTTTCCGCAGCTTTTTTGTGTTTTGCGCCGAGTAAAGGAGAGTGGGTGGACAGTTGAGAGGGTTTAATCAGCCCAAATTTATTTTGTCCAGCAAACTTTTTTTTTCCATGAACATAATTTTTCATATACATAATTTAACCACAATATTTATACAGTCATTAACTAATTTATAAACCACAATATTTTTTTCATATACAGTTATTTTCCACAAATATTTTTTCCATATACGTTTACATAAACTAATTTTTTTACCATAAACTAATTAATTCAATAATTTCCATTCAATAATTATTTACATAAACTAATTTTTTACCGTAAACTAATTCATTCAATAATTTCCATGAAATAATTTTTTCCATAAACTAATTTATTCAATAATTTTCATTAAATAATTTTTTCCATAAACTAATTTATTCAATAATTTCCATTACATTTTTCAATAATTCCTCATAAACATATCCTATTACACAAAAATAAATTTCCTATAATTTCATTTAATTTTCCAACAATTCCATACCATTTTACATACATTTTTCAATCAACAGTTTCTATTAAATATTAACAAACATTCTTCCATACTATTTTTCATCAATAATTTCCATTAAATAATTCTATAATTTCCATTAACAATTTGCATTAAATATTTTAAAAAAATTAAAAAAAACCTACATTTCTACCGATCAAGTCGTTGCCGGTTGCCGTCTCGACTCCTTGCGCTTCTCGCTCCAAACCGACTCCTCCCGATTCTCGCCTCCTCTCCTTTCTCTCCTCCTATGGACGCTCCTCTCCTCCTTCTATGGCCGGCGGCCGCCGCCTCTTTCCTCCTTCTTCTCCTTCTTCTTTCTCTTTCTTTTCTTTCTCTCTTTCTCTTTCTCTCTTTCTCTATTTCCTCTCTCAGCCGAAATGGTTTTTGAACCATGCATTAAACCCTCTCAACCCCCCACCTACTCTCCTTTACTCGGTGCAAAACACAAAAAAGCTGCGGAAAAACACAGTTGTCAGCCGAAAAAAGGAAATTCGCTATAGCAGCACTAGCATTGTCGCTATAGCGCTTATAGCGGCATTGGAATTGCCGCTATAAGGCAATGCTATAGCGGCAATGCTAGTGCCGCTATAGCTGTGCTCTTATTAAAAAAAATAAATGTCTTTTGTTCTATTTAAAATTGTTTATGTCAATTTTGTCGTATATAAAATTTTTCCAAAATTAGTCGTGAGAATTTTGTTCATTAATTTTACGAGCATCAAGAGGTCAACTACGGCGGTCGACCAAAGAAATGCGCTCTCCTTGCTGCGACAAGTCAATTGAGATCCATAATCAGTATGTTATGTGCTCTATTTTTCTACCCTACAAATGAAGATGCAACGTTTGGTTGGAGTAGCCAGGAATTCATGTCAGTAGAATCTATAAAATATTTTTGCTTAATATATATATAAGACATAATGTCTAATATAAACATAGTATAATGATATTTTTTAAATAAACAATTCTAAATAATGTAACTTAAAAAAATTATGAGAAATTAAATATATCTATAATAACAACATATGATCCAAAATAATATCTCCAATATTCAAAATAATAATTCAAGACAAAAAAAAAATTGACGATTCAGAATAAACTCTTCACAAATTTATTCTATTTCTCTGCTCATCTCTCCTTCCATTCCATTGTTTATTCTCACGCGGAGCAAGAAACTGAGCGGAAACAAGCTTCGAGCATGTCTCTTTTTTTAATTTTTTTCATTTCCTTTCTATTCCCTTCCCTTTGAGAGTTTGTTCTAGAGCAAATCCTAAGATGAATCAACTCATTTGATGTAATTTGCAAAATAAGAACAAATAGTTTCAAACTTCATACTAAATAGTTTAGATTTTATTTGCTCCATATAATATAGTATAGTATAGTATAGTATAACGAGATATAGAAGCAGATATTGAGAAAATGAGAAAGAGAGAAGAGGAACAATTTCATTGATTCAGAATGTCTCCTTTACAATTACAAAATTGATGTATATATATAGAGTTTGTTACAGACATAAACTCTGGATTTTCTGTGGCAGAAGCTGATCGAGGTGAAAACTTAGGTCAAACTTGTCCAGAATAACAGAATTATAATTATTATCCAATTATAATTATATCGAAATCAGAATCAGTCTCATAATACAGGATTATATATTTTCAAGCAACAATTAGCAGTAAATCAAAAATTAAGAAATAAATAACTAAACTAAAAAAAATACAAATTAGTATAATTTGCGGGATCAGAATAGTCTGTATTATTTTATTTGCCACAGTATCCGTTCAATTAGCAGACTTAATCTCATCATCTCCCTGAAATCCGACTATCGAAATTAGACTAATATTAATGGGTCCAAGTCTTTTAGTCTAATGTTAATCAAGCTCAACAGATTCGCAGTTAATTAGACTTTAATTAATCCGAAAGTCTAATTATTCAAAAGCCTAATCAAAATCTAAAAATTAATTTCAGCCCACAAAATTTCCAATTAATCTCGGCCTAAACAGAAAGCCCAACAAAAAAAATAAAGAGAGCTCAAAGGATAGAATCCGGCCCAACTTTAATTATTTCATTTATTCAGCCCAAATCCTTAAAATTTTTCTCGGCCCAACATCTCAGCCCAATTCAAAAATCCAGCGCACGACTCGGCTGAACCCAGTCAACCTGACCCAGCTGACTGAGTTAGTCCGTAACGGGTCTGACAAGGCCTAATGGATCCAAATCCGATCCAACAAGTCTCAAATAACATCCAATCCGTTAACTCAGTCGTAATCTTCTTCTAAGGCCCAAAAATTAATTTCAGGCCCTTAAATTTCACACAACAGCCCATACTTATATGTAAACTCATCCTATGTCACAATTAGGTCCTCAGAATTTTACAAAAAGGTCCTTACAACTTATTTTTTTCATTCAAAATCGATACTCAAGCCAGCGCTAGTGTACCAGAGAGGTACCAAATGCCTAACAGATGTACCAGTGGCTAGTACAAGGGTCAAGTTAGCATATCCTCATATCTTTACACATGATTATGCATCCTAATCACAAAACAAAATGCAATATGTCACGTTTTATAAGTGAATATCAGATATACAAGCTATATGCATGAAAATGCAATTAAAAATGCAGATCAAACTCCAATCTCCAATTGCATACACATGAGATGCATAACAGAAATGAAGTTTCAAGTCCTCAATTCACTGTAAACAGCAGGTATACCAAGAATTTGAACTGAAATAATAATATGCAAATAAGATATATGCATAAAATGTAACAAATCAAAACTAAGCATCTAAATGCCTTTGAAATACAAACTGAACCTCTCAGAACCTTTAATATGCATGAATTTACACCTGAGACACACAAGAAATACACAATTTACTCTAAATTCATTGTATATGCTCAATCCAAGCACAATTGTAAAACAAAATTCTGATACACCCCTAAATCTGATCCATACAAGCTTCCAAATCAATTTAAATACAAAATTGGGTTTTTAAAGACACATTTAACAGTAATTCCGATGTAACCCAAGCATAAAATTCATTTTTCAAATAACAGTGACCAAATTCAAGTTGTTCATGTATTGAAAATCCTCAAAATTGCAACTAACAGTTCTCACCAGTTTTCAAATACAAAAAATAATGCAATTACAAGTCTAAATTGACCTCTGACATGCTTATACAACCACTGTCCTGAGTGTATACTAATACTTACTCAGATATCTAACAGTTGCATCAGTTATAACCAAAGTTCCAACAATTATGTCCACTATTCAAGAACTATGCAACCACCTATGCTTAAGACAGTAGTTTATTGTAAACACATATTTCACATGATTATATGCACATAAGAATGCCAATTGAACACAGTGCATAAGTCCTACTTCAATATCACTGTTTAGCACAAATATACACTACATTTTTCTTCAACAGTGCCTACTCAAGCCTTTGTCAGTTCACAGAATGCCATTAACACTATCAAAGCACAATTCCATAGCACTACTATCTTTTAGATATTTAAAATATAATGATTCTCAGACTCACAAGCCATTATATAAGGATATACACAAGTATATCTTTAACACAAGTCAGCATCTAGTTAGCACAAGCATAAGCAGATGTATACGACATGTACATCTATACTATAAATCAATTCCACAGTCTCAATTAACATTCCAGAACCTAATTAGCATTAATCCTTATGAAAATTAAACTCAATTTTCAAATGAATTTGTACACAGTAAGATATACCTTGCTCTCGAGAGGGAGTGAATTTTCTCAAGCTTTCAAGTAGAACCAAGGCCAAGATTAAAGCTATTCCGATCAGAAACAAGAACAAGTCCATACACCTATCACTACAAAGATCGAACAGTATCAATGCAAATTCGACAGGCTCAGATAGCCAACAATGAAATTGAACCAAGAATCAAATAGAGTTTACCTTCCTGGCGTCCTAATTCCCTCTCTCTTCCTCAAATTCCAAATCGAAAGCAATCACAAATGAAAACCTAACTTGATTTCTATTTAAATAAAATGTACCTCGAGACAGTGACAAAGAGGGGGAGGGAACAGAGAGAAAACAGGTGCCAAGGAAGGAAGGAGCCACGTCGCACATGCATTGATGAGTTTAACAGCCGCAATGAGTACACGGAGGAGGAGGGCTTCCTCGTGACAGAGCTCAAGGCCAAGATGAGGTGCCAACCTCTGAGTGGGCTACTCAGAGGCAGCCGTCAACCCATCCAATCACATCGCACCATAGAGGAGAGCGCCACACTAGTGTGGGCTCAAAATATTGAGAGAATCGCGGAGGAGCTCGAGCCAGATCAAAAAGAGAGACGAGGCAGAGGGAGAAGGAGACGCGTCCTCTCTCTCCTCTTATTTTATTAAAATCCTCCGGATCTTCTATGGCCAAGTCTGAGTAACCTTTTGTGTGGCTCAAATCTGACAGTTAGTTTTGTAAATTAGCTATTTCACTATTTCTAATTGATTGAACCATTTCAGAAGTCAGATTATCGTGGCAATTATACAAAAAATATCCTTGATTTTTATAGAACATTTCTATGTTCTCAGATTACTGATCCAACAAATTTTACTGTTACTAAATTAATTTATTTAATTTCTTGATCATATAATTCATGATTAATACTAATTATGATTATTCAGACATAATTAGGACTTGATTATCAACTAACGATTACTTACCTTACATTGACTTTCTCCTTTTAACCTACCTCAAAATACTTGTGCAAGTTTTGTTTATTAAATCGTATTGAAGTCCTAACACATGCGGCCGTATATACGCTAAGCAACACAAATAATAAACAACTCAAAATACATGCAATTCATGAAAAACTCCAACTAGTAATTAGCTTCATCCATCAACAAAACAAGTAAAACATAGCAATCCAAACCGTAAGCTACATCTATCCCTAAAACATCAAAAGTTTAGCCTAACATACTACTAAACAACAAGCAAATAATAATATTTAATTCAAAACAAGCCATAGTATTGAGAAGAGAGAGAGAAATCATTCAATACAACAAATAACCAAGAGTTTCGAGAAGTAAAACCACCACCGTCGTGTCAGGGAATACCCTTGAGACCTTGGAACTCCTTGTCACCACAAATCACAGCAAGTTCTCCCCTTCAAATCGTGCTTGCCTCTGCCCCCGTCACCAAAAGCGAGGAACCAGCTGCCTAGGTCAGAAAATCGCCTCCTTAAATTGCCAAAAGATCCCTTCCAAAAGTGAAGAGGCTCATTTTATACCTTCCTGTACTGCTTGGACGCCCTAGAAGACTTTCCAAAAGAAATACTCACCATAAAGTGCCATACCAAAAGAGAAATCGCCTTCCAAATCTAACTAGATCTTTCCATATATAGCAATTCGGACCGAATTATGGGCAATTCGGACCGAATTGCTTCCACTGGATTATTGACGCGCTAAAATCCGGTCCGAATTGGCACTGTCTCGGACCGAATTACTAAGGTTGGCTGAGATAAGCTGTGGATCGTGTGGCCTTGTGCGAGGGTGCTGCATCGGGTCGAGTCGAGGCTTGATCTAGACTAGGAATGAGTCGTTGTTGCTGCATAAAAAATGGGGTTATATGCAAGAGATGATTTACAAAGGAATAATGGAGGCCTCCATGTAAAATAAAATTCTGAAATGAATGAGATGTAACTTGGTTAGCTGAAATTTGAAAGTAACTAACAAAGAGAAGGGATAAATGCAGAAAATATGACCATCAAAACTATGGAATATCAGTTTATATAGTCGAATCGAACCCCTCCAGTACCACAGAAACGGAGAAGAGAAATACACGGGGTTCAAACTTCCCTCCGTACAGTACTCAATGGTTTGGCCGCATCTGTTTCACGAAGACCATAACTGACAGTTTGAAAGGCTATGCACGGCTCACAGAATACCAGGAGCACGCAAGGAATGGGAGAGGAATGTCGCTGGGCTCCTGTTAAAAGTGATCCCTCCACAAAAAAAAAAAAAAGAAGATGGATACGCGTGGAGCACAAAAGGAGAATGTGATGAGAACTCATGGGTCCCGTCAGCAGTTGGCCTTGGTCCAGTGAGCCAGGAGCAGAGAAAATGGCGAAAGAATCAGGAGAGGAGAGCGTAACAGAAATGGTTAGAGAACGAGTTTGTTGCTGAACCGCCGGGCGTTGGGCTCAACTAATAGCAAGCAAGAGGCATTGCCTATAAATAGAGGGCCAGAAGGAGCAAGAAGGGAGAAGAAAGGACGACACTTCAGATCCCTACTTCCTCTTCCCAGAAACAAGAACACACACACACTAGACTAGGTTAGAGATTAGGCATTTCACCGAATAGTTCATAGGCATAGCGTGGAAGGAAATTTAGAAGAGAAGAGAAGGCGAAATTGTGCAATTGAGACAAGGTAACGACTGTAATTGGTATGCATTTTGACATGGAATTGGAAAAATCTTGATTTCTTGATTGAATTCTTGTGACGATTTGAAATTTGAATTTCTTGTTCTTGCTTATTCTTCTCTTTCTCTGACCTGTGTTAGGAATCATTAAGGAATCGTATTTCTTGATTGTTACTCTCGAATCTCTCTCCTTATAGTTAAAGATCTGAACATTGCATTTGTGATAACTGCTCTTGATTTACTCTCTTCTTCTTCATCGTCCTGATCGGATCTGATTGCGCATGGCGCATGAGGAGCTTGATCAAACAATCTGAGTCAATAAGAAGTTCTTGATTGCGCATGGCGCAAGAGAGAGTAGGTATTAAGGCCTCTATTTTCTGTAAATCGTTCAAATTGTAACTTTGATTGCGCCCAGCGCATGAGAAGTACGATCTTGTTTTCAAATCTGACTTTGTTATAGGTCAATTCAGTCGTAGCCTGGTTCGTGTGAGTCAATCGCTGAGAAATCAATCAAAGTAGTGATCTTGATTTGAGACTGTCATGTTTAATAATCGTATCTTCAAATGGATCTGGAAGTTGTTTTCTTTTCATGATAAGAGTGGTTTGAATGCTGGAATTTGATGTTTAAATGCTAAGAACATAACTGAATTTTCTAAATCTGAGCCTTCTTTAACTAATGATTCTGTCAGGGCCTAATTCATCTACTGGAAATGTGCAAGAAAGTAGCTGCATTAGTTGTTCTGAGTTTGTAGAAACGATATATTTTTGAATTCATAGGATAAACCAGAAATTGACTTTAATTACTTTCTTGATTTAAGTAGTACAAATTCTGAATTGATAGTATGAGACTTGTATTGTTACTGCTCAAAGGTCATATGTTCAGATTTGAATTGAAATTTCGATTGCGCCCAGCGCATGAGAAGTACAATTGTGTTGCTATCTAAGATTGAATATTTTGATTTAACTATAGTTTGGTTTGTATAAGTACTGAGGAGTTAGTCGAGGTAACAATCTTGAATTCAGAATCGCATTATGTGCTAGAATTGCATCTGTCAGAATTAGAAATTGCTTCCCTTTTCCTTGATAAGAATTGTTTGAATCTTAAATCTGATATTTCATAGTGTTATCTCTCTATAATATTAAATGCTAAGATCTCAGTTGAAATTCGATTGCGCCTGGCGCATGAGAAGATCAGTTGGGTAAATAGAAAATGTAATTTGAACTGCAATTCACGGTTATCATGTTGATTCCTGATTGCGCATGGCGCATGAAGGAAATAATATACGATTTAGTGTCGATTTGTACCCCAATTACCATCTAATTGCGCCTGGCGCATGAAGAGTGTAATTGGGATGAACTTGTCTAAGCTCTCTCCTTAGCCTGGCTTTGGAGATCTTATTCAAGTGGTATTACTTAAATTAAGTATACAATGGGCGTGAACTGCCATGCTTGTTATGTACTTGATTAAGTATACATCAAGTTAGGCCATATAGTAGGTCAGGTTATCACCCCTTTCCATATGATGTTAAACAGATCTGCAATTTCTTAAAGTTCAAGGACCTAAGTGAAATTTCTATCTAGCAGCGTTTGATGGTAAATTCTGTTGATCCCTTGAATATTGTGTAATTATGATTGCTGCCCTTTACCTGCTGTTTTAACTGTTGTTCCTATCATGAAATTCAGTAAAATGACAAAAATGTAGGAATTCTTTTGTAATTGTCAGCTGCTACAATGACATAACCCAGATACAGGAACTTGTTTGCTTCACCTTCGATTTAGTTTGCTATTAAGTGTTGTTGCTGTTCGTAGCTTGTGTGTAAGCCAAGACATAATTTTTGAGTAGTTGTGATTCAGGGAGGGCTAATTTGATATCGGTTGTTTTCTGTAAGTAAAATTACATGATAAATGATTAAGTAAATAGACCTTTTGTTATTAATTGAAACTGCTAGGTGATATAAGATAAACGTAAAGGAATAACTGCTGAATAGAAATGTCCTTTAAAAATACCAGTTTGCTACTACTCACTGTCTCCTTATGTGGACCATAGTTAAAAAGAGCCACTGTAATACATTTTAAATTAAGCTTTTATACCTTACAATATTATCTTGATGATTGATAGTCCTTGTGACTAGTTTTCTGCAATAAGGTAAAGCTTGCGGGTTCATTTGCAAACAGGAAATTAATTGTTATGACTTTGGGTAAGTGAAATTATATTTCTCAACCATATGCCCAGTGTATCTCTTAAGCAATTAAAGTTAGTGTGTGGGTATTTGTTTGACCAGTATACCAACAAAAAGCTATTATGAAATGATTGCATGACCAAATGTAGACACATTGGAGTACCCCCCCTGAAATCTTATAAGTAATATGTACAAAGAGCATTTCTTTTATGTGAATACGTGACACATTGAATTGACCATGCTGAAGCTGTTCTTAACTCCTTGTATTCGACTATGTATAACAGAAGCTCAATAAAATGTGAAATGACATGCTAATTCGGTTAAGTACATATAAGACATCAAAACTGACAAATAATATCCAAAGAATTAAACTAAGAATGCAATTTTTATAATCCCTGAATCAGTCTAAACCCAATCAATTCTTTACTTAGAAAACTGGTACCGAATTCATTCACTGCCGTACCACTACTTGACCTCCTCACTAGATTGAAGTGACGCAACTTGAATTGAACATGCTATCATGCTCTTCTCTACGTCACGATCCTAACGAGACAAGTCACAACAGTATTGGTGACGGCGATTGCCGGAAAACTAAAAATAATATCTTCAGGGACTAAATTGAACAAACGTCGGTTACAAATCATTGAAGACGACGCGACGAAAGCCGAGGTCTCCATTGTTTTCCCCTTGCCCTAACGATTCGGGCAATGCACCTCCTGTAAGCTGCGGCGGCCGGAATCACTAACGGAGCCAAACCCGTTATCTGTCGAACTCATTAGTTAGAACGAAACCCGTATTCTTATTTCGAATCTCAGCGCCATGTTTTCTTCAGTAAAAAGGCCCATTTCACGAGGTTTGGAGGAAATACGACGGCCCAATGGAAATCAAGGCCCAAAAACGAATAGTTAGATGAGTCAGTACCTGCCACCTCACCAAGCCCAGTCAGCGACACCTCAGATTTTCTTGATACAGTGGACCAATCAGAAAACGCCATATCAACAGAAACTTTAAAACTTCGCTAAAAAAATAGTAGGAAACTCAGAAAAATTCAAATAAAATATCCACAAAATTCTAAAAATCTAAATAAACCAAATTCACTGATACTTTGATATGAAATTGTGTCAAAGTAGTGGCCTTTTGTATTTTTGAAGCATTTTTACTATAAAAAATGAATTTCATATAATATTCTCCTTTAAACAAATTTCCTAAATACTTTCAAAATAAAAAGACTTCAAACATGATATTTTCAAAGCTAAGTATTCCCAAATATGATACTTTTAAAATCATACAAAAAAAATCGAAATAATAAACTAACCAAATCCCTTTTAATAAGATTTTCAAGACCGAAACCTAAATATCTTCGAATATCAAATGATTTCATAATTGATATCTTCAAAAGTTAAATATCTTCAATAATAAGTATTTTCCAAACTATAAAAATGATTTCTAAAACTCAGAAGTATGAAAGGCCGAAGTGAATGAAAATTATAAAATCACCAATATCCAAAAGAAATGACAGAAAATTAAAAGTCAAAACACGAAACCCAAAGACAAAGCCGAAACCTCTCCGTTGGAGGAAAAGTCCCTCGCTGGGGTTGAGATCAACCTCAGATGACTTGAAATTGGATTTTTATCAAACGACCTCCCTGTTTGAATAATTGTTTTGTTCTTATAAGAAGCCGCTAACGGGCCCGAGAACCAACTCCTATCAAGAAGGCCGCCCAAGAGGTCCCTAGGATTGTAAAAGAACCAACTCTCCTGAAGAAGGTCACTAAAGGACCCCGAGGGTTGTAAAAGAACCAATTCTTGTTAAGAAGACCGCTGAAAGGTCTCTAGAATTGTATCATTTTGTTCTCGCAAGAAGCCGCTAACGGGCCTGAGAACCAACTCTTATTAAGAAGGCCGCCCAAGAGACCCCTAGGGTTGTAAAAAAAAAAAATCAACTTTCACAAGAAGGCTGCCTAAAAGGCCCCGAAGGTTGTAAAACTTTTTCCATTCTCACAAGAAGGCCAGCCGTTGCCCCGAGAGTTATCAAACAGTTTCGATCGATCTTAAACAATCTAAAATGACTCTAAAACAACTTTAAACAAATGTAAAGAACCTTAAACAACTCCAATCAACTTTAATCAACTTTAAACGACTTCAAGACGATTTCAAGTAAAGAAGACTCTCCCTTCAAGCGAAAATCAAAACTAATCCTCCTCCTAAAAGCTTTAGAATTTTAGAAGTTCCTTAATTAAGTCCCGTCAATTAGGTCTGGTATCATCAATTAAGTCACTTTAAGAAGCTATTCTTCCTAGCCCATTACGTATTTTCTTTAGACCCCTTAATCAGAGGTTCCCGTAGGCAACTACGGAGTAATTAACAATAGGGGCTTGCGCCTATTGGAAAGAAAGAACCCGCAAAAATTAATAAACCCTCGTAAGAAGCGACACTTGTTCTGGTTCTCTTGTTGTCAAGAGATACTCAGCGCAGAGATCGAACCTTAAGGGGGGTGAATCTAAGGCTTATTCCAATTTTTCGAGGAAACCCTTTCATTCTTCGAGAGATAACGAAAAAGTCCACACAGTCGTCTAGCCTTCTAACTTGCTGCTTTCTTACTGCTTTATTTGAGTTCATGTAAAATAAAAATAAAACACGATGCCAGTGCCAAATCCTGGCAAACAAACACAAAAACAAGATAAAATCACAGTTTTAATCATAATTTCGATGTAAAGTCTGGCCAAAATATCGATATAAATGTGAGATATCAGAAGCTATGTGAGTAATTGTGTAGAGTTTGACTGAACGTTGACTTCAGCTTAATTCTTCTTTTGACTGTTATGCTTGTCATAGTATAGTAGTACACCTAATGTGAATATGTTCTATCCATCCAAAACAAAACAAGTGCAACCAATCAATTTATATTACTTGCCACGTGTCTATCAAGCATTATTGAAGAGTTGATAAATAAATAGATTACATTATAGAACAAATGGTTCGAGTCATCGTATCTTATTTTATTTGGGAAGGCAAGTAGTTGGATAATAATACATTCATTTTGAAAGGAAGGGAACAAATTTGAGTGGTTGGACAATATCATTCGTTTATTCATCCACCAGTACTTAATTTATTTACATATCGTTTATGGTATTTAAGGGGCCGTTTGGATGGGGCTAGGAATAGCCAATTCCTAGGAATTTGCTATTCCTAGACATAAATCTCTCTCACAAAGTTACACATTTTCCAATATTTTCCGCCTAGGAATATGAATAAGAGAAATAGTCTATTCCTAGACGGAAAATATTGGAAAGTGTGTAACTTTATGAGAGAGATTTATGTCTAGGAATAGCAAATTTCTAGAAATTGGCTATTCCTAGCCCCATCCAAACGGCCCCTAAGGTTATTTTTATAACATGATATGATGTTTGGTTACAAAAGTTAATTAAAAACCAATGACGGATTAAGCAATGTTGTATTTTATAATAATTACAAAAAAACGAATGTACTTTTCAGCTCAATCTAATGGATAAAAGGAAAAAAAGTAAAAAAACTAAGTCTTTTTTTTTTTTTTTCTGACAAGGAAAGCTAGAGAAAGGAAGTCGGTATGAGTGGGTGGAATATATATATATATATATATATATAGAGTTTTGCTATGGTGAGTTGCAACTCACCAAAGGCTCCGTGAGTTGCTATCAAAACTCATAAATCTAATTCAAAATGACCGATCCAAACCGTCTAATATGATCTTCCTATTGAAATCTCCATGCAGACCAAATTTTAAAATTTTTCGAAATTTTTAAGTATTTTTTTGAAATTTTAGAAAATCATTAATCTAGTTAGTTCTGAACCGTTCAAAAAACAGCAGTTTTTAAAAATCCGAAAAAATACTTAAAAATTTAAAAAAAATATAAAATTTGGTTTGTATGATAATTTCAATAGAGAAATCACATTGGACGGTTTGGATCGGTCATTTTGAAGTAGATATATGAGTTTTGATCGCAACTCACGGAGGCTTTGGTGAGTTGCAACTCACCGTAGCAAAACTCTATATATATATCCAATATCATTTAGTCATCTAGAAGGGCAAGGAAGGAGGCGCGCGCGCCTGCCGACATGCGTTGTATTATTGTATGTATACTTGTATTTGTGAGGGTAAAAGAGGTATGCATAATTGCATTTGGTTGGTGGTCCCCGGAGATATAAAGTTAAGGAAGCAAAGGCGCATATCCATGGCCATTGTATTGGGATCATTGTGTTTGTGTGTTTGTTCAAGCAACGTGTCCGGACTCCCGACAGTGTTTAAAACTTGAAAAGACCAGGAGCAGGGAAATAAGAAAAGGCATGGATCATTCATCGATGGCATCAGTCAGCTCAGCTCAGCTCAGCTGATAATAATTATTAATTATTAATTAGTTAAGTTAATTACTAATTTGACCTGGCACTGGCAGCCTGGCAGGCAAGGCACCTAGAGTACAGAGTCTACAGATGGCGACGGTGGCAGTGGAGAGGACGGAGATCGCCTCGGCCTCGCCTGAGACTGAGACTGAGACTGAGACTGAGAATGGCGGCGCCGCCTCCATGGGAAGAAGCGCGGCGGGGTGGGTGTACCACTTAGGCGTGAACTCGATCGGTCACCAGTACTGCCATCTCCGCTATCTCCTTCTTCGCGGCAATTGCTTGTTCATGTACAAGCGCGATCCCCACCAAACTCCTGCAATTGTCTGTTCCTTGCTTTACTATATATCTATCTGCTTCTAATTTCATTAATTACTCACATACTCACATACAAGCCAAGAGCCGAGAGCCAGCTTTAATTCTTCTCATTTCTTTCTTGCCTTTTTACAGAAGCCTATAAGGAAAGGTCTTATTACTCATACCTTGATGCTACAAGAGCTCGGCTGCCGAAAACTCACTACCGGGGTGCGGGGTTGCCCTTTCTGCTTCTCCAGTCTCCACTAACTTCCCCTCCTCTTCTACCCTTCTACCCTTCTACCCTCCTACATTCTAACACTTCTTCTTTTATTAACATGTTCAGGATCTTTATGTTCTGGGCTTTTACAATAGGCTCGATGGAACAAAGAAAGGAGAGGTACCTACCTTTCTACTCTCCTCCTACTATTTTTACATCTTTATCTTCTTACTATTCTCATTTTCTCTCTCTTCCCTAGATTGCTTGTGCAAATCCAGGGGAGCTGCGCAAATGGTACGAGGCCTTCGACCAAGCCAAGCACCAAGTATATATGCACTGCAACTTAATTATATATGTTCTACTAAATTATATACACACTTCTATTCCTAAGCTCTTTGATTTTATTTTATCAGGCTGAATATGATCTCACCAGTGCAACTGCTCGACATAGGAGACTCAACACTGACGATGAGTGAGCAAATTATCTTAATTTAAGTCTGCCAAATGAAATTATGGATTACCATCCTGCTACCAGATCTCACTGGTCGAATACTAAGCCATAGGATGTATTAATTAGTCCTTTCTCTTTGAATCATCTATGTTACTGTATGAACCCATTCTTATTATTAATACCTCAATCCAACACCATGAACCTGCCAAAGCAAACTTAAGAAAACCTATAAATATATTGAGTATTCATTCAGTCCCTAAAATGAGAAATCTTGGATGCTAATTGATAATATTACAAAATGTCGTATGCAGGATAAATCTGGAGGTACGCCGTCCTAGGGTTAGAAGATATGCACAGCATGGACTTGAAAAGCTTGTGAAAATAGGAAAAGGTGATTCACATTTTGGAACTACTTAAAGAAGCCAAAATCAATTTGATATTTTGAGATTTTCTCAAAATGCATAACCAGGCTTGTTCAAGGTTGTTACTTATTTCTTTGTCTTTGAATTTCGATTTACTGGGAATTGCAGGCCCAGAGATGCTACTACGTCAGGCTTCTAAAATTGGGAATAACAATGTATTAAGTGCAAATATTGATGATGAAACTGGAGATGCACTTGAAGCACATGATTGGAGATGTGTTCGAACTATCAATGGTATCTTTTATTAGTTGTAGTTAAAATATTACTAAAAGATTAGTACATTTGCAAGTAAGATGAATTAAATTGGAAATTGTAAAAAAGAGAAAAAAAGTGCCAATTACCACAACAGTGTATCATTTCGCATTCTTTCTGAGCCATGTGATGAACCCATGCTATCTGGTTATCAGTTTAAAAATTTGTTTCTTTAACTGTAAAGTAGCATAGGTATACAATAAGAAGGAAAAAAAAAATGTTAGACTGTTGTTCGTTGTCACATGTTATCTGTAATGAAAAGAACCACATGTACACAAGAAATATCAGAGTATACCATCATGGATGTGCTTTTCACATCATCTCTGATATTTTTTGATAAATAACTTATAAATCTGTTTAACTGATATTTAGGTATTAGAATTTTTGAGGATGCTGCTAATTCCAAGGTACATACTATTCTGATTTGTTTATTGTTAAAATTTACTTTTTGCAAGAAAGAATTTTTTATCTTTGTGCATCTAATAAGTTTTAAGCACAACATTTAGTGCTGACTATTATGTATGTTTTTTGCCACCTTTTTGTTATTTGGCTACTTATTTGAACTAGGCCTATATGCAGGTCTTATTCAACAAACATTAAAGGGTAAACTGAACCCTGGTAGATGTAGTGAGTTGAGCAGCTTAGATCATGTGTAGACCAAAATAACAGAGAGCTTTAAAAAATTCTTGTTCTATCTTGTAGAGTGGAAAAGGAATTCTCTTGAAATCTGTTGGGGTTGTAAATGCAAGTGTCGATTCTGTATTTGAGATGGTATTTAGCTTGGATAAACGCAACCGCTACGAGTAAGCTTCATTTGCAGATAATTTAAACCCGTTATTTCACACATGGTTGTAATCAACCTTCTAAACTTCTTATATTTTGAAATTTTTGTTAGTTTTCTTGGTTGTGTCTATAGTTGTGGTAATGTATTATAGAGTAAATAGTTGACCAGTGTGCTAGTTTCTTGGTTTATAAGAGATTTTTTGGCAAGTTGAACTGAAGTTCTCAATCTGATGCCATGAAAATTAATCAGCTTTTAAATGATAATTTTGCAAGTGAAATATGCTTGTGTTATAGATACTAATCATAATATAACTACTTATTTAATTTGTTTTGTCTTATAGCTGGGATATTTTGACTGGAGATTTGGAGCTGTTGGAAGCAAAAGATGGACACTGTGACATTGTCTACGGGAAGTATGAGCCCAAGTACCTAAGTTGGTCAGTAAATCTTTTTTACTTTCAGTGTGAAATTGACAGACAGATGCTAATGACAGGTAGATTCTAAATGAATAATTGAAGAGCAATTTCAGGTGGAATTCCAAAATTGACTTTGTATTTTCTAGACAGTGGTTCCGGGGACAAGATGGAAATTACAGTAAGTAGTTCCTTCCTATCTTTTTTCATTAATATGGCTGCCTTAGAAGAATTCTCTCTCTGTCTAAACGGGAGATCTTTGTGTGTATGTGCATGAATGCGGGTCTCCTCCAGCCATTCTGCAAACTCCTAGCACACACAAGAAAAAGCCTAGCAAATCTGGATATCAGCGTAAAAAGATCAATCGTAAGTCTTTAGTATTTTTAGGTTATTTGTTTGACTTTTTGACCTTTAATATTAGGATCATGTTTTTAAATCTACAAATTTACAAATTGATTTTTTGGTTCAGCTTCAATATGGGAAATTAGAAAGTTGACCTCCTTAGACCATGTTGCAAAATGCCTTGTGGCCCAAATGGTAGAGGTGCAACCCAGTTTTTGGGACAGATGGAAGGGAAGTCAATTGGAGAAATTTGAAAAATCCATCCCATTTTCATTGCTTTGTCAAGTAGCTTGTAAGTTCAGCTACTTAAAAACACTTCCATAATATTTTTTTGGTATTGTAAAGAACTTATTCATTACCTCACCAATCATTTGTTAAAAATGAAGTGAGCTCCATCTCTCCTTGGATAATCAACTGAGATTCAAGTAACCTTAGTAAAGCAATGGCAATACTGGTGGTTGGTTAGCCTGAAATTCTGAGAAAATTTTGTTGGTTGTTTCTTGGTTCTGATTGCATAGCACAAAAGAATAGTTTTTTTTTTTGCTCCCAACATATGAATACAAGTACCAAAACCCTCCATCATAACTGCAAAACAAATCAAATAAATAAAATAAATGAAAAGATAAAAATGATAGCTAAAATATTGGGACCATGCCAACCAGGGAAGCTTACTACCACTTCTAATTGATACCTATGCAAACCCTCGAGTCTGAACTGGCAAATGGAGCATCACATAGTTTTTAAGCTCATAATTTCACATGTCCTGAGATTTCATTTGTGATTTTTAAGCTCATAATCTCACCTTTCCTGAGATTCCATTTGTTTGATTCCACCACACAGGTCTACGTGAGTATTTTGCAGCCAACCCTGCTCTCATGTCAGAGTCTCCCTCAGCCATTATGCAGCCAAAGCTCTTAGTACATTCTTCAGTAAATTCTGATGCTGAAGATCAGGATACTAATGATGAGTTTTATGATGCAATTGCAATTGCCGAAGATGAAGATAGTGATGACGATAATGATGATTTTGCTGATGCTGATGCTGACGCTGACAAGGTTAATGCGATTTAGCGTGGTTATTATATTTATTATATTTGGCCTTTTTTTGGCACTGGTCATTTTTTCTCTTTCAACATGTGAGCACAATACTTTAGGGCTATTTGCATGGAAAAGACCAAAATAATTCAGTGTAGTTTTCACTGTGCTTTCAGAAACATAAATAGGATATTATTTGTTTACAAGCGATTTAATTATCAAACCTTTTCATCTTAGAAGCAATTTCATTAAGGAGTAAGGTAGGCATAATATTGGGTTTCTCACAAATCTGAAATAGCTCGAAGAGGAACAACTTAACAAAAGCAATTAAAATTTTCAAGTCAAGCAAAAGATGGCTACATAGGCTTTTCTTTTTGTTTTCTGTCTTTTGTTCACCAATCACATGACTTAGGAATAATTTCCTTTGATTGTTTTCAGGGAGGAAAAGTGAAGCTGAAAAATGTATCCTGGGCAATTGCAAGCTTAGCTTTGAAACGTAGTAAAGGTGATTTTTATTACCTTCACTAAACCCTTGCCCTATTTTCTTTTGTTCTCTCTTGGTCCCTTTGATATTTTAGTATACTTATTGGAATATTCTTTGTAAAAGCAGCTTCAGTAGCGGATATTGAACTCAGTGGGGCATCGCCTCCTGTTTTGATTGATTGGAGCCAGTTAAATGGTTCATTAAGGCAAGCTAAAAGTGAACAAGATTCCAATTGCTGGTCAAGCCCAAGTGGAGATGGCTTCATGATAAGAGGCAAAACCTACCTAACAGATCGCTCTAAGGTTTGTTGGTTGTTAGCATGTAGTTATTATCTTATTTTTAGCATAGTTCAATTTAGGGCTTTGCAGAAACTAGAACCACATGGTGAACTTTCACAATTGGTTCAGCCATATCTGCAGGAGCATCAGTTCTGCTATGCTGACGCTCATGTTTATTTTCATGGTAGTATTGACACACAAATGCTTCAATGATGCGTAGCTGAAGTGCAAATAGGTTTAGTTGCACAAGAGTCTAATCTTAGGAAGCAAGTACTTGGCCTTACCAGTGTTTATCTGATAATGTACCTTGCTGGTAATTGTATGCTGAAAGTGGCTATTGCTGCACAAAAGCTCACGGTGTGTATTTTATTGGTAACACTATCCAATTGTTTTATATTTTGTTCATTATTGTGTTTTAGATTGCGGGAGGAGATCCTCTATTGAAGCTTGTTGCTGTCGATTGGCTCAAGGCTGAACATCGCATTGATGCAGTTGCGCTTAACCCTAAATGCCTTGTCCAGGTAGGAAACTATGAACTGTATGCTTTAGACCATGGCATGATATTAAATTACTTTGAAGGCAATATTTATTGAAATTCTTTAAATTGTACTTTTAACAGACTGAAGCTGGGAAGAAGATCCCTTTTATCCTTGTAGTGAACTTACAGGTGTACATTATAATATTGCAAAATTTATTTCTTTCCATCTAAGGATTCTTTCATATGAAACAAAATTTCTTTCTCGTCCTTCTCCTTTATGAATCACAGATTCCAGCATCACCAAACTACAGCTTAGTAGCTTACTATGGCTCAGAGAGGCCTGTAAACAAAGAATCTTTACTTGGTCGGTTTGTTGAGGGACCTGATGTTTTTAGAGATTCCCGATTCAAACTCATACCAAGTATCGTCGAGGTGCACTATGGAAACTTTTTTAAATTTTGTTGTGTTTATTTATTTATTTTTGTCAAAACATAAATATTAGGAGATCTATAACCTAATAAAATGGATCTCTCTGTGACCAGTCTTGGTGGAATTGGACATCACTTTTGTTTGGGTAAAATTGGCAAAGATGGCTTTACAAAATTTGGATAAGAAAATGCAAGAAAAACGAAAAATTAGTCAACCAAATAATGATCACAGTCAAACATGTCCATGTGAATATTGAGGTTGATTTAATCTATTGGTCAACATGTCTTCTTGATTATGTGCATATAATACATCATAAATTTAGTAGATTAGACTGTAGGTGCAACGATTAGGAGTGCATATCAAAATTCTTCAAGGACAAAAATGTGAGAAGATGATGACATGTATGGTGTAAATGAGTACTGAAGGAAACCAAACATGTCCAATTGTTGGAATGAATTTCATTTAGGTTAGCGGTCTACTTAGGTTAGCTGTCTACACAGAAGATTGGACATGAGCTTTCAAATTAGACATAGCTTTCAAATTCTGGCTGTATACTTAGGTTAGCTGTCTACACAGAAGATTGGACATGAGCTTTCAGTTATGGCTGAGCAACAATTAAAATCAGGGGCGGAGCCAGAAAAAATAATCTGGGGGGGCAAATATGCAATTTTTAATGACTGGGGGGGGGGGGGGGGCAAATTGCTTAATTTCTATACAATATTACAAAAATTAGTAATACTAATACACTAAAATCTCAAATCACGGGGGGTGCAACAGCCCTTGCCCGCACCACCACTGCCTCCGCCCCTGATTAAAATACAATTTAGATATAAACCTGAATCTATTTTAGCTATGAATAAGAGATGTGAAAGATTAGACTCCTGTATAGATGATTAGTTTAATTTCCATATTTAAGTTTCTTTTTAATACTTTGAATAATTGGATTTACTTCTACATGCTGAAACTTTGGGTTTGATTTGCAAGTCCTACATAAAACTACATATTATTAATTGGAATAAATTGAAAAACTTTCCAGGGCTATTGGATGGTGAAACGTGCAGTTGGTACAAAAGCTTGCCTTTTAGGGAAAGCAGTTACATGCAGATACCTACGCCAAGACAACTTCTTAGAGGTAATTCAATGCCTGATGCTTTGTCTAAGCTGATACCAGTCAGTTCTCATAACACATCTAAAAGACAATGGGCATTCTCCTACAGAAATGAACCAAGATCTATGGAGAAAATTTAACATTTTGACCAAGGACGTGCAGCGTTATTATTTCACAAGTGTTCTCATCTTTTATGTTTAAATTTACTTCCTATTGCCATATTTTTGTGCAAATCATGTTCATAATGAGGGTTGAAACCAATGCTGTCAATATTTGTGCTTATTTCAGTATGCAACCAATATTATTTGAACCACTGTTGTTTGTTTCTCTTTGCAGATAGATGTTGACATAGGTTCATCATCTGTTGCGAGGAGTATAATCAGTTTAGTTCTTGGATATATCACGGGAATTGTTGTGGATCTTGCGATTCTAATTGAGGTTTGCCTTTATTTCTTATTTTAGTTTATTAAATATAAAATTGTTATGAGTAGCATGCAATGCCGATCAAATGAGCAGTTATTTCATTATCATGAATTTCCACTATATAGATGGTGAACCTTGTAGTCTCATAAGGCTAAATAAGAAGAGTTTTGTCATACTAGAGCAGCACCAGTAATGCATTTTCCTACAAATTATACTTTTCAGGGTAAGGAAGAGAAAGAATTACCAGAATATATCCTTGGTACGGTTCGGTTGAACCGGGTGAGACTTGACTCGGCTGTTCCACTTTAAAAATACTTGCTAAACTTTTTGGGTGAATATTTTTTGTAAATACATCTTTATAATTGATTTATAATCAATTACAAAGATACATCTTACATGTAACATTTTAATTGTGTAATTAATGTGAATTCAAGTATGATTACACCAAAGAACTATATCTGCGACAAGGCTTTGTTGAGAAAAGTAGAATATGAAATTTTTTATCCTTCTTTTGCCCGTAAAGCGTTGAGAAATGGACTCTGCCGTGGCATGTAGATTAGTAATTCAAGTTTATTTTTTTTCCTTTTTTTTAATTTAAGTTGCCCAGGATTCGCTTATGAAATTACAGATAAAATAAATCTAACTCCGAAAATGAAAACAATAAGTTGAACTTAAGAATCTTTACAGTAACTTAAACAATAAGTGGTTAATATCAAACATATAAGATATATACACTTGTCCAACATGATAAAGTTTTATTTTTTAAGATTAAAATTATAGTGGCAAAGATATATACACTTGAGAACTAGCTTTTGGTCTAGTGGCAAAGAGCAATGCATTTTCAAGTGAGAGGTCGCAGGTTCGAAATCCAGCTGGAGGTTTTTATAAATATTTAATTTAAAAATAAGTTGGGAGGTTTGACCTCTAATTTATCTTTAAAAAAAAAAGATTAAAGTTGTAGATCTAAATTGCTCAAATTGTTCTACGCTATAAAATCTGTGGAGACAAATTTTTTAATTTTTTTTGGAATTTTTGAATATGCTTAATCTAAAAAGTTATGAACTCTCCAATTTTGAAAATTTGAAAAAAAATATAAAATTTGATTTTCAAGGATATTTTAATATAGAGATAATATTGAGCGGTTTGGATCGGCCGTTTAAAATTTTAATGATCGACGTTTGGATCGTGTTTGACGTCCTATATGTTTGATTCTAGCATTACTCAAAAAATAAATCTGACTCCACAAAAAAAAAAAAAAACCTTTCTCTTTGAAATTCGAAAATACGATCAGGGCAAATTCAAAAACTAATTTTCAAACTCGAAATTAGTATTACCTTAACGGATTTTAAGAAAACATACCCTCTAGTCTTAACCACACATTGATATTTATTTTCAGAAATGATAACTTCTATCTGTAATTTTATCATCGCTTGAACAAAGTAAACATATAAAATAGACAAGATGAATATATAGAGGATCAAAGTGAACACACAAAAAAATTGTCATCCCTTGCATATTAATTTATTTTTATATTTTCACTTTGATCATTTATATGTTCATCTTATCTATTTGATATGTTTGTTTTGTTTAAGCGATGACAAAATTGTTAGTAATCAATTTTCATTTTTATTTTACCCAAAAATATTGGACGCCTGTTACTAGCAATCATTAATCCAGTGAAATTACGAATTTGATGCAATTTCCCTTTGATGAACAATTGTGCTCGTATAAAATGAATACAACGTTACAAGACATTAGCACAATGTTCGTTGGTGCACGCTGAGCAACGAAGAAATGCCCGAAAAATTATGTGACATTTCCATAGTCGAGGTATGTTGATTTGGTCGTCTGACAAATTTAAACTACCAACATTTAGTGCGAAAAATAGGGGAAAAAAAATTATCCTCCAATGCATCAGTTACTGCCTTACTGGAAGAGTGGAGACGCCTTGAATTGCAGCTTTAAACTCTAGCATTAGTTGATACTTGATACGGATACCGATGGGAGGATTAATTAATAATTACCCAGATATTGAGGTGCTTGACGCCTTGAATTGCATCTTTAAACTCTAGAATAGACTTTTCAATAATCGAGACAAAATTGATATTTCTCCTCATTTTCGAATGGCAAATATGGTGAATAACAAATTATATTCGAGCAATTCCATCACTCATAACTCATTACAAAAGAAACCAACTCTCTCTCTTACAAACAATACCAGTTAGTAGGGGAATTGCTTTCCTCGCGCACTAAACTGGAGATCCACTTCTATTTAGACGAAAATATCCTCACATTTCAAACTAAGGGTGAATTAAGGGGGTGTAAATTGAAGGAATTCGAAAGGTATTTTCGTCCAAAATGAAGTTAATCTAAAAAATCGGAGAGTGTATGAAGTAATCCCGGTTAGTAGCTATCAAGAAGTAATTTAATTTTAGCAATCCAAATCTATAGTACTAGTATCCTTCATCCATCAATCCTAGCCGTCCAAAGCTAGACATCAAGTTCGTTGGATTTGCGCAATCTAGATTCTTCTATCTAGAGAGTTCCTTTCTTTTTTTTTTTTCAATCAGCCATTGTCTTCTCATCGCCTCTATGATAGATTCTTCTGTCTAATATGATCTCTCTTGGTGAGTTCCCATCTTCTATTCTCTTTTTGGTTCAGGTATTGCTTTTTGCTGTGCACTTCTGTCTATTTCTCATTTTCCTTTTAATTTTTCCATCCATTTTCGATTTTCTGTCAGATTCAGGCTTGGTTTCTTTTCCTTCTGCCTACTTTGTAGCTTTCAGATCAATTTTGAGGCGGGATTAGAGACGATTTTCGACGAGGAGTAGGCCCGATGCTTATTCTCTTTCCAAAACCATTCTATAGCTGACTTTTACTAGCAGCGATTGAAAGGAATGAAACTTGGAAACAAGGAAGAAGACTCACCATCAGAAATGAGAATTGATAAAAATAATGGAGTAGCTACCGTTCACGCTCAGTAAATTTTGCTTTTCTAGTTAGTATCACCATTAGTAGTCTTTGGACCATTTTGGTGTGTATGGGTATTATGCCATATTGATTTGTGTTACTTTTATTTAGGCTATCTATGCTTATTTGACTTGTTGTTAGATTACAATACTTGGATATTATTTTGTGTGCACAATGTGGTATGATACCATGGTTGTATTTTGATGCATGTATGCAGTTGTGTTATTGGGTTGGTACCACAATTTTGCACTTAGATGTATGATTTATAATGGACTTATTATTATTGGTGGTATGGTTTACTTATGACATATGTGATATTGATATAAGTTCAAATACTATGAGTTGTATTGACTTTCTTATTCATGTAGGTGTGTTTGCATGAGGGGTTGAATAAGGAATAATAATAAAAATTTAGAAATGTGTGTCTATTCATATTTCTTATTCAAATTTTATGGTTTTGTTAGAATAGAAATTTGGATCTGAATAAGCCCAAATTTCTTATTCTTTTGTTGTTCGGGTTTCACAAAAATAAAGAATTTGGAGCTTATTCTTATCCAAACTCTTATTCTTATGCATCCAAATACACCCGTATTCTTTAATCATCTTAATATCTCCACATATTATTGAATGTTAAGGTAAAGTATTGGATTTGAATGCTTATAACTTATGTAGTTAAGGAATTTGTGTTAATTTAGTGATGATATAACTTGTTGTATGGTTTATTGAATGACTTATTATGTCTTGCGTCTACTGTATGGTAGTTGCGGCGGAAATTGTCACATGTTTGATGGATACGGGGTGTGACATATTATAAATTAAATATTTAGATAAATAAAGTAAAATGTTAGAATAAATATATGTACCATTTCATCTAATGGCATAAGTTATTTGGACTTTTATTTTATTTTGCTTATGGGGTATATTTTTTGGAGCTACTAAACAAAGTTACTTAATGTTGAATGAAAAACAACCTCCAAATCCATTTCCCACCCATGCACCAACAGATTAAAGAGATTCATTTCTTCTTCTTCTTCTCTCTCATGCGCATCCACTCACCTCTTTTTTGTTCTCTCTTTCTTCCATTTGAAAGAACACAAAAATTAACTCCAAATAAATAGAATAAAAATCTGAAAAATAATCAGAAAATTAGTGAGTTGGAGTGAAGATCTTTACATACAATCTTTTATTTAACAAAACTAAGTCATTTTCATGTAAGTTTCTATATTTATCTCATTTATTGTGATTTTTAGCTAATTAATTGATTTGAGTAGTATTTGTGGGAGTAATATTCGATTTTGAGTATAAAAATATCGCACAAGGTACATTTTCTAATTTTTGGATTTTTGGTCATTTGTATAGTTGCATGGTAAATTTTTGTTAAATAAAGATTTGTTTTTGGGCACATTTTCTAATTTTTGGATTTTTGGTCATTTGTATAGTTGCATAGATTTTTGGTCATTTTCTATTTTAAAATTTGCCTGTCTCATTGCATCATACTGGTACATTAGTATTATTACTTGTATATTATTTATTTATTTCTTTTTGCAGGTATTAAATTTCAAACGAAAGCAGAGAGTTCATGTGCTGAAAATATCATGTTATGGGTTCCAAATTTAGAGGTTGGGTTAGAGGCGATTTTTTATGAGAAACAATCTCGGTCTCGAATTGTTGTTACCACTTATAGTTTATTGGCCATTTTGGTTAGTATATGCCATATTGACTTGTGCCACTTTGATTTAGGATTTTGTATGCTTATTTGACATTGATTGTTGTCATTGATAGACATTGATTATTATTTTATGCGTGCAATGTGATATGGTACAATGGTTGTATTTTTTATGTATGCTATGGTTATGAGATGTGTTAGTTATTACTACTTGGTATTTGGATGTATGTTGCATGACTTGTTACCATAGACTTATTATTGATTGTGGTATATCTTGCTTGCAAAACATGTTTCCATAAAAATTCAAATATTATGCTTTATATTGACTTATTTATTATTATGTTATTTATATGACTCTATATCTCCAAATACTATTGAATATTAAGGTAAAGTATTGAATTTGAACCTTACTTAATTGTGTAGTCGGTTTGATCCATGTTAATTAGTGGTGATATGACTTGTTGTATGATTTATTGAAAACTTGTTATACCTTGTGAATTCGGAGTATGACAAAAACGTAAAAAAAATAAATTCTAAAATTTTGACATTTGTTAATACATGTTCTTAACAAAGCAAATTTTTTTTAACTTCAATTAATAAAGGTAATACAATTATTCTCTTTCTACCGCAAGATCCACTCAAATAAAATAGAAAAATATTATGAAATATTAGAAAAATAGAAAATTAAGAGTAGAAGTGAAGCAAATGAACCTACAACCTAATATTTTTCTTTTTTATTTTGAACTATTTTCATATAAATTTTTATTTCAAATTTTACTATATTTAGTTTAGAAATGCTACTTTAGAAACAACATAGATGGAGGACTCTGTCAAACCAGACTATATTTTAATATAAAAATTTCAAATTACTGATTTGAACTATCCAATATAATTTTTACATTGAAATTTCATTGCTGATCAAATTTTATATTTTTATATATTTTTGTAAGTATTTTTTAGGATTTTTAAAAGCTGCTATTATTGAATGATCTAGCACTAGTTAGATTTGTGATTTTCTAAAATTATGAAAAAATAGAAAAAATATTTGAAAATTTTTAAAAATTCTGTCGGCAAGAATAATGCAATATAATAATCACATTGGATGCAATATAAGAATCACGACTACGTTTGAACTTGTTACATTGAGATATTATTAGGTCTGACAAATTCCTTCGTCCATATCTCTTTGACCGTAATATTTCTCACTATAATGTTAAATAAAGGGATAAATGGGATTGTGTTGACAAATTGTGTATGCAAGCTACCTTCTTTACTTCGGTTTTTACGATTTTTTGTGGAAAATGATTGAGCCTATATTTTTTGAGTATTAATTCGAATTGTTATGAATTTTTTACTATACATGTAAATATTTAGAAATCTCTAAGATTGCATGTAAATTTTATTGTGAGAAAATGAGTTTTTCAGTGTTAAAATGAATTTAAGATTAAATTTGGGCATGAACATTATTTTGTCCGATTTGTATGAGACTATGAGTTGAGAGTGCGACAGGATGCTTGGGCGGATATGGGAAGCATAAGGATTTACAGTTTCCATGAATGGTTAATGCTTTAGTATGCCTTTCACAGCGAGAATTTGAATTTGTGTCGAGTCAATATAGATCCAATTATTTATTTGAAATTTTGTACCAATAAATGATGTTCATTTGTGATGATTGTTAAGTTATGCATTTCGAGGGGAAAAAAAATTATTCCCGGTGTGTGTGTGGCAGAGATATAGTGTATCGAGTTCTTAGTTGCTTTGATAGCTACTGTCACGAAGATGTAATCAAATATGTTCACCAAAACAAAGAGAAGAAAAAAAAAAAAATCAAATTTTTAAGAATAAAAAAAAACAAGCATCATGGATTCAAACTAACTAAGATCTCACAGATCGAAACAATTGATGAAAAAATGGAAGGCAATTGAGAATGAAACTAACATATATAAGTAATTAACTTCAGAAGCCTGAGGTCCAGGCTTGAAAGTTGGAGTCGTGAAGGGCTACTCCCTGGTCGACATTGGCATTCTCTTCCTGAAAAAAGACATTCTGTTCGAACAAGTTATCGACAAAATCATTGCTTCCATTGCTCGAAGCTTCTCGAAGGTGGAGCTCCCCGGGTGCAAGCATGGTCCCGGTAGTGTTAAGCCATTCGTCCTGACCCTGGCACATGAATCCATTGACACCTCCCTTAATGTCTAGCATCTCGCTTGTCTTGCTGCTTTCCATGCAAAGTGGAGTCTCACTGTGCAAAAATTCTTATTATTTATACATTAGTTTGTCTGTGGTGTTTGGTATCAGACTGTGCCTATTTGATCTAAAAGAACATTAAGCACTTGACCAAGGAAGGCCTAACTATCTGATATTTAAATTTTTGTCTTACATGGGAGGTATAGATTCGGCTGGTACATCGAGAACTGTTTGATGGGCCCCGCCCATGTGAGCCCATGGGATGTCTTGTGCGGGGTTATTTATCGGGACATCGTATCCAATGCCGAATGCAGAGGGATCCCTGTTATCGACATAATCGTGAATTGAACAATCAATAGTTACTCAATAATGCAGCTGTACATTTCTGGCATAGTACAATAAAGATTGAATTGACCATCAAATCTGCAAATAGGCCCTGACCCAGAAAAAACACCATACCAGTAACTGAGTAGATCTAACATATGAACTCACCTTTGATGTAGCATATGATTAATTGGAGGCATAATCTGTTGACCATCAGCCATAGTGTACCAAAATGCACCAGGTTCTTCACTTAATTGAACTGGTTGGTCCATTCCACTCTGTAAATCAAGGACCCAAGAAGCAGGTCAAAAAAAGTTCTGCCATCTTATCATTAGTAGAAAAAAAATCAGGAACTAACTAGAGTATTATCAGGGATAGTCATAAGAGATTGCTTTTCTTTTGGTCTCCATTTTTTGGTACGGTACCAAATGGATGGATTGAGCAGTACTGAGACTATAAATTTTAATTAGTTATTCACTGAGAATGAACTCACAAACAAAATGAGAAATCAGACCCTAAAATGTACTAGTACTGGAAAGAGCTAGAAGCCAAAATCATATAATAGCATACCTCGGCATTATACTGTAGGTCCATAAGGTTCTTTGCACAGTTTTCCTAGTAAAAGAAATTCATTAATTATCTGCAATCGAAAGCAATATCATCTTTTCCAAGAAAATATTCTTGGCATGCTTTTCACAATCAGAGGACATAAAAATATAGCACAAGATTACAAAGAAAAGAAAACCTTTAGAACTCGATTACGAGTAATTAAATTGTTGATTAGGTGCTCCATTTCCATTATCACATTTATGTCTTCAATCTGATCAATATTTTCCACTTGCCTGAAAATTATGGACTACAATCTTTCAAAAAGCATATACATGACTGAGATAACTTTAAAACAGCATCTGAGCTAATAATAATATACAATAAACTTAAATTCATTACGCGAGTGGACCCAAGAAATTAAGAGCTTGAGTTATTTGGTCTTTATATGACATTAGTCGCTGCTTTACTTCCTGCAAAAGAAAAGAAAGTAAAAAAAATGTGCTGATATCACACTTTTAGTTAATTAGTATGTGCTAAAACAATGAGAAATGGCTATATAATGAGGTGGCTTTTGGGCCTTTTTCCAAGGTAATAACCTAAATGTTGCTATACTTATATATTCATTATTCCTCACGTAATTCTTGGATCTCTATAATCTTTCAAAATGTTACCTCAACTGGCTGGGAGCTGCAGGAGGAAGAAAAAGAATTGAATCAATAGCAATCAAATATCAAGAACACTACACCATTTTAAATAATTAGAAAGCATAACAATATCAAAACTGACCCTTGATCAGCGAGTTGTTCAATATCAACCTCGTGGTCTACTTTTTTAAATGTTTTCTTCAAAGCCTGTTTAGGAAGAATATAGACTTAGACATTAAGAGTTTACGATAACAATTTAAACTAAATGACTTGCAAACAATTTAATGTTTTCTTCAAAGCCTCGTGGTCTACTCTGCAAGGCACGTATTTCTTTAGTTTTTACGAACTCTGTTGTAATTTTACAAATGCCAATTATATATTTCAATAATGATCCCCAATTCTTTTGTATTACTTTTTGATATTGCTATTTAACTACTCTGTATGATTGAGCCTGCAACATACAGTTTATTGGGAAAAAAAAGAAATACATCGGAAGCACCGAAGACTGGAACAGTAAGTGCAACATGTATTTCTTATTAACCAGCACTGATACCACTGATTGAATTGCAATCCTCATAATCAAATACAGATCAAGGACTAGCATTGTGAAACTTACTTCTAGGCTTTCCATCTTTCTGCTCAATTGAAAGCAAAAAACGAACAAAAGGAAAGAGGTTAAGTTAGCATACAAATAAATTTTAAACAACATAAAACATATGTATATATCATTTGAAAAGATGCATACTTTTTGTTTCTTTCTTGTGGACTCAGCCCGGCGTATCTTTGAATTACATCTTCAAATTTACTAAATAATAAAAAGAAAATAAAATACACGTGTCAACAAACTTTTGCCAAGAAATATTATTTGAAGTTTTGATTTTCCATTTGAGTAAAAAGAAATCAATGTGCCTATGCAGTTCTAAATCCCAAGTGAAACTCATAACTAAAATGAAAGTTTGCACCGTACGTACCTTTTTTCCCCCAAGCAGAGTGAAGGTTTTCCAGTGGTGGAAAAAATGAGGAGGAGGACATCTACATCACACAAAATGGATAATTCTCTGGCCTTTTTGATGATGCCCATTCGCCTCTTCGAATACGTCACTTGTCGGCCACCGGTAGTCTCAAGTTTTTGGATCTTTAATTTGTTTCTCCCCATTTTCTGTTCACAATTGATATTCAGAAAAAGAAATAAACGAGTACACAATTTGTAACATCCAAATCATATATAATCAAGAGGGAGTTCATCGGTCTAGCCATCTGATAGTATATGTCAATTTGGAAGAAATTTTGGAGGATGAAGTTTTCAAGAAGGTCAATGAGCTTTGCTAAAAACCTATATTCGGTCACAGAATTTCGATTTATACCTCCAAATATGAAAGGAATGGATACCTCAAAATCAGAATTTAGAATAAGGAACGTTTGTTTAATTTTATATTTGAGCGTCCATTGATAGAGTAGAGAAATAAAGGAGAAAAAGGGACACAGCGATAAATGAAATGATCACCTTAATTCTTAAACGTTTGTCTTGATAACTAAATCCCCACCCCCTCTTGTAACAAGAACCAAGGAGTTGGACGGAATGTTGATGGACAGCTAGCTCATAGAAGCGGGAAGAAGGAATAAATGACTATATATAGAAAATCACAACAATCTTCTAGGCTAGCTTCTAGGGAGAGGAGAGAGACCCAAAATGACACGGAGCTAGAAAATTAATTATTGACAATCCTGTCGTAGGTTCTGCCGAATATTTCTATTGAAACGTGAGAAACAAATGACAAGTTCAAATGTACACAAAATTAGGTCATTACAAAAATTTAATAATGATAATATATATAACATAGAAAGTTTGACGTCTTTTCAAAATTATGGATGCCCGGCATACTTGAAGAAGTTTAGTTTTGATAGCCTTTAATGGATAAAATAATACTAATATAAGACGAAAAAATTTTGTGCTAGCTATAAAACTAAAAAGAATGATGAAGACAATAGATAAGATAGAGATAATGTTTTAGAAAAAAAAAATAGGACTGAATTATTGTGTTTATATATTCCATATATCTTATAAGCATACAATGCCTCTATTTATAGGATAGCAATGTACATGAAAGATTCAAATTAATTAGTTATTACTTAATAAATAAGGGGAGACAAAACTGTAGATGGAATTATGACAGGGGTAGATTCAGAAATTTACCATGATGATTAATGAAATTGTTCATATTTAATTGGAAGGGCGGTGTGGGGGCTAAGTTATAATTTTTTCTAAAAATAAAAAAAAAATACACTTAGAAATTAAGCAAATTTTGGAGCACATGGGAGACAATCCCTCTCAAGTCATCCGTGGCACTTCCTTTGGTGATTTTGCAAATAGATATCTACTGATCGATCAAATTATGTCAGTTATCATTTAGTACAACTGTTTTTTTCTCAATTGGAGAAAAGTTCAAACTTATACGACTGATTTTTCCGTAGTGAAAGTACACTCTGACGAGTTATAGACGATAAGTCGATAATTTTAAAAGTTTTGGATTTTATGAAGAACTTCGTAGAAATAGATTGTGAAAAATATTTTGTTAGTCTTGGTTCTTTTTAATAAGAAATCTTAAATAATTTTGAACTTTTATACCCTCAGTTAATAATTCTTTTATACCCGCAGTTAAAGTAATGAAATCTGTTATGAATTTTCGAATTTTTTTTTCTTCCACTATAATTGCTAGGCAAAAGTAGACTGTAAGGAACAATTATTTCATTACTTTCAATTTTTCTAATCAGATGATGGACTCAAATTTTAGAATCTATGAACATCGAGACTCAGTGATAATTTCTAGGTAGTTTTTCTATTCCTTTCTGAATTCGAATTTTTCTGCATTGAAACATAAACCATCTTAAATAATTAAAAAAATTGGTTTGATTATCATTTGACAGCTTGGTGATTGCAAATAAGCTTGTTTTCTACATTTTTTAGGAAATATATAAAAAATACTTGCTATTCGTATAATTATAAGATTATGCCCGATTATAAATTCTTATGTTATTCTATGATATTTTATATGTTATTGTAGCTGCATCGATCTACCTGATCTGCATGTCTAATTGTAAGCATTCCAATTGACGAGCTGGCCACTCGATGTCGTACTCGGAGATTGAGGTTATCCAAGTAGCACTGAAAATTAATGAATGGAGTATATTATGGAACTACTTTGTTTATCATTGATAAAACCTTTTAATTTAAAAAATGTCAGTTTTACTTGGTAAGGCAACTACGTACAAGTATGATTTGACATATATAGAATGTAATAAATGTTTAAGAAAATCTCTCTTTTCGTTAAAAAAAAAAAAAGAAGCAACAAAATCTTTCCAAAATACATCTAAAACTATTTTCTTAAAAAAGACATTGTCAAGTTTATCAAGTTAAGATATCATCAATGATAAAAGAAATTCTTATATGGGAAAGGAGAGCAACACATGGCTGAAACAATGCAAAGAAATATGCAAATACATAGGGCTAAATTTAGTCAAATTTTACCATAACCCATCTGTCTATGAATCAACTATGATCCGAGTTGCAAGCACCAACCATCAAAAACTGTGTGAAACAAAATTTAAAGCTCAATTTAAAATAGAAAACAACAAACCAGCTGGTTGAGACTTGAATTTTCTATTTTTACAAAGCTTGTAGACCTTATTCACGATCTCAGCAACGTTATATAAACCGAAGGAGGTTAGAGAGGGAGTAGCCTGTCTAAATTAGCTGTGGTGAGGTCTCTTTTCCTCGATCAAATCCTCTAAAGGAGGTACGAGGAGAAGAGATCCAGTGGCCTCACGTCGCAGGCACCATGGCCACCATCTCCTTGGATGACATCAAGAACGAGACGGTCGATCTCGTAAGAATTTAACCTCTCTATACATTGTTTGATGTGATGGAATCATGCATGACAACATGTAATCTTTTCTTCTCTTTTCTTTGTTTGGTGTGATTTCAGGAGACAATTCCAGTGGAGGAAGTGTTCGTCCAGCTGAAATGCTCCAAGGAAGGGCTTAGCGTTGATGAGGCTGACAAAAGGCTTCAAATTTTCGGCCCCAACAAGCTTGAGGAAAAGAAGGTACATTGTCGACCCTTGATTCCTCAGCTTGGTAATATTAAAAAGCTTAGTGTTGATAAAATCATAAAATGAACCGCAAATTCAGTGAATGAATGATGCTATGCTTTTCTGCTTATACTATATATATAGGAGAACAAGGTCCTCAAGTTCTTGGGGTTTATGTGGAATCCACTTTCATGGGTGATGGAATTGGCTGCCATCATGGCCATTGTTCTTGCCAACGGAGGGGTACGTAATCTATTAAAAATGAACTTTAGAGAAAAAGAGACAATTTTGTTAATTTTTGTGTGAGAGATGCTTACTAGCGACAATTTGTACGCAAAACAGGGGAAGCCACCGGATTGGCAGGACTTCACTGGTGTTGTTGTCCTCCTCATCATTAACTCCACCATTAGTTTCATCGAGGAGAACAGTGCAGGTAATGCTGCAGCGGCCCTTATGGCTGGTCTTGCCCCTAAGACAAAGGTAGCACAACTATGCATTAATATTATAAACTCAAGGCAGCATGCTACTCTGATGCAAGCCATACGTGCGAGTTTCTTATCTTAAAACTGAAGTTGCTTATTTAAGAGCTCTTGTACATGTATAGGTGCTCCGTGACGGGAAGTGGTTGGAGCAGGATGCAGCCATCCTGGTGCCAGGTGACGTCATCAGTGTCAAGTTGGGTGACATCATACCAGCTGATGCCCGTCTTCTTGAAGGTGATCCTCTCAAAATCGACCAATCTGCCTTGACAGGTGAGTCCCTCCCAGTGACCAAGGCCCCGGGTGACGAGGTCTTCTCAGGCTCCACTTGCAAACAAGGTGAAATCGAGGCAGTCGTCATAGCTACCGGAGTCCACACCTTCTTTGGCAAGGCTGCTCACTTGGTTGACTCGACCAACAATGTCGGCCACTTCCAGAAGGTCCTGACATCTATTGGAAACTTCTGTATCTGCACAATTGGGATTGGTATTGTGATCGAGATTATCGTGATGTTCGCAGTTCAGGGACGTGAGTACCGCAGTGGTATTGACAATATTTTAGTGTTGCTTATTGGCGGTATTCCAATTGCCATGCCAACAGTGCTATCTGTGACTATGGCAATTGGATCCCATCGTCTGTCACAGCAGGGTGCTATTACCAAGAGGATGACTGCCATTGAGGAAATGGCTGGTATGGATGTTCTTTGCAGTGACAAAACTGGTACTCTCACCCTTAACAAGCTCACTGTTGACAAGAACCTCATTGAGGTATGTCACTGATACCTCCCTCTCTCTCTCTCTCTCTCTCTCTCAAGATCTCTTTCACACATTTTTCATGTTGGCAGATACTCGAGAAGGGTATTGACAGGGATGCTGTGGTGCTTTATGCTGCAAGAGCCTCAAGGGTTGAGAACCAAGATGCCATTGATGCATCAATTGTTGGTATGTTGGCTGATCCCAAGGAGGTAAACTTTAAGCTCGAAGATTTGTACCACAAATTCATACTAGCTCAGTTGCTTTTTTTTTTCCACTTAGTAATGTAGAAATGAAAACAGAAAAATAACTGTTGTTTTCACTACATATGTACTATAGGCACGTGCCGGGATCAAAGAGGTTCATTTCCTCCCATTCAATCCAGTTGACAAGCGCACGGCTATCACATACATTGACTCAGATGGAAAATGGCACAGAGCTAGCAAGGGTGCTCCTGAGCAGGTATAAACCAGCTGTTTTCCTCTTTATTACTCTACCTGAATAAATTAGTCCCCATTATAACAAAAATTCTTCCACATTACAGATCATCGACCTATGCAACCTAAAAGAAGAGGAAAGGAAACATGTTCATGCCATGATTGACAAATTTGCTGACCGTGGGCTCCGTTCTCTAGGAGTTGCTAGGCAAGAGGTGCCAGAGGCCAACAAGGATAGCGCTGGTAGCCCCTGGATCTTCATGGGCCTGTTGCCCCTCTTCGATCCACCAAGGCATGACAGTTCTGAGACCATAACCCGGGCTCTAAATCTTGGCGTGAATGTCAAGATGATTACTGGAGATCAACTCGCAATTGCCAAGGAGACTGGTCGCCGGCTTGGCATGGGCACCAACATGTACCCCTCGTCTACACTTTTGGGAGATAATGCGAGCGAGGTCACTGGATTGCCCATTGAAGAGCTCATTGAGAAGGCTGACGGATTTGCTGGGGTCTTCCCAGGTAACAGAAATAACTGAAGTCATTTGGTAGCAACTGTGAAAATTAAAGTTAAGGATATAATACTTGTACTGATAAAGATGTATAGCAACATCAGAATCTAACAAGCTGAACTAATGCAGAGCACAAGTACGAAATTGTTAAGAAGCTCCAAGAGAGAAAACACATCTGCGGCATGACCGGTGATGGCGTCAATGATGCCCCTGCTCTAAAGAAGGCTGACATTGGTATTGCTGTCGCTGATGCCACTGACGCTGCCAGGTCAGCATCTGACATTGTGCTCACTGAGCCCGGTCTCAGTGTCATCATCAGTGCTGTCTTGACAAGCCGTGCAATTTTCCAACGCATGAAGAATTACACCATTTATGCTGTCTCCATCACCATTCGTATTGTGCTTGGATTCCTTCTGCTTGCTCTTATCTGGAAGTTTGACTTCTCACCATTTATGGTGCTCATCATTGCTATCTTGAATGATGGTACCATCATGACCATTTCCAAGGACCGTGTCAAGCCATCACCTTTGCCTGATTCATGGAAGCTCAAGGAAATCTTCGCCACTGGTATCGTGCTTGGCACCTACATGGCAATTATGACTGTTGTTTTCTTCTGGGCTGCACATGAAACAGATTTCTTCTCGGTTAGCATGATCTGAAACTAATCATTTGTTATATTGAGAAATAACTTTCTAGAAGAACTTATCAGCTGCATTGAAAAAGATTATGATCATTACTCAAATTAATTTCAGAGAACCTTCGGTGTGAGACCAATCAACAACAACAATGACCAGCTGATGTCAGCTGTGTACCTCCAAGTGAGCATCGTCAGCCAAGCACTCATTTTCGTTACCCGGTCCAGGAGCTTCTCCTACTTCGAACGCCCAGGATTCTTCCTTGTCTTAGCCTTTATTATCGCCCAATTGGTGACTTTTTTTAACCCTTTATAATCCTGTAAATATTAGAAGATTTTCGTTTGTAATGTATTTGCCTGACAACTCAGAGGGACTAATAAACGGCTGTTGCAGATCGCCACCGTACTTGCGGTGTATGCAAACTGGGGCTTTGCCAGGATTGCTGGAATTGGATGGAGATGGGCTGGTGCCATCTGGATCTACAGCCTTGTAACCTACATTCCTCTTGACTTCCTCAAGTTCATCATTCGGTATCTCCTCAGCGGCAAGGCATGGAACAACGTCTTCGAGAAACATGTAACTAACTATTATTCACAATCTTTAGCTTTCACCTTCTGAAGTGTACTCCATGCATTATCAAACTGTTTATAAATTGCAGGTTGGACTCACAACCAAGGTGGATTATGGAAAGAACGAGCGCCAGGCGCAGTGGGCCATTGACCAGCGCACAAGGCACGGCCTCCAGACCAAAGGTGCTGCCACTCACTTAAACGAAGCCAGCTATGCTGAGCTCTCTGAGATTGCAGAGCAGGCTAGGAGACGTGCTGAAGTTGCCAGGTAATTATTAGTTATGTGACAGAAAAATTAGTACTAAATTACCGATCGTTGTGGTTTGCCTATCCCAATGAAAAACAAAGTTATACTCATACTAGACCTGGTCATGCATATATTAATAGAGTACATTTATGAAGATAATGTATATTAATTGACTTTTTCTCATCAATATACATTTTCAACTAGTCTAAATTTATGGCCCTATTATGTGAAACTGGAACTAACTTGAGGAAAACTTGAAAAATCTGACCTTGTATGGCCTATTGTATTAACTATCAACTATTTCAGAAAACTATGCCAAAATTGAAGTATACTTTTGGGTCAGCGAAGTTGGTGTCCGTATTTAGCGAGGGAGCTTACATCTGTTGTTATGTAAAGAAGCAACTAATATAATCTTTTCTCAACTTTGTATAATTGTAGGCTAAGGGAGCTTCACACAGTAAAGGGACATGTCGACTCAATTGTCAAGCTCAAGGGACTTGACATCGACACAATCAACAAGAACTACACCCTGTGAGCAGCTTGTGCGATGAGACAGGGACAGAGATGGTTTTTTCGATCTCTCGTCTTCTTAATTAAATTGTAATAGAATGCTTAGAAGAGAACAATGAGGAAGAATGAGATATCTGATTGAGATTCAGCTAATCTGTTTCTGTTTTTTTTTTCCTTTGTTTTTTATTTTGTATTAACTATGATGTGTTTGGCTTGGATCTAGTTTTATAAACTGGTTATGAAATCAGCCGACATTCACAACCATCTTTTGTTCACACATTTCAATAAGAAATTACTTGATATGTCACAAAGATTTGAGTTCATTTTCAGCAACTTGACAGGCATCCAAATAACACATTGCAAAATTAGCCAGATTTGTACCCATCAAAACATGTCTAGAGTTAGAAATAACTGGAAACTAAAGGTTCTAGAAATTAACATATGCACAAGAAGACCCATACTAAAATACAGAAAATAAGATTAGTTTAAGAACAGTAGCCCAGGTGTCTGAGGAACCACAATGCACCCTCTGCAGCATGCACTTCTGCGGCTTCTCTCTGACAATTAGGTGCACTGAATGCTTCGAGTACTGTCAATGAGTATGTATCAATTAATACTGTCACCTTGTACGTAAACCTGTTTAAGCAAGAAAGTGAGGGAAAAAAAAAAAACAGTTTTACTTTTCTTTATAACCAGACCAAACATACCTCAGGTTAACTTAGTTTCTCTTAAAAATAAGACTATTGCAAAGCTATCATGAGTGCATAAAAAAATAAAGTATAATCATAATAGTGGTACACATTTACCAGACAGAGCTTATATCAAGCTCGATTAGGCCGGAAGTAAGTTTAATTTATCACCAGAGGAATAAGAAGAGAAAGAAACTGATGACAACAGAACTTACATATTATTTTGGCTGGAACCCATTTCACATAACTCATACACAGGGCAGCTCCACTTGTTAGTGGAGCAGATATCAAGCAGCCTCAATTTTGCAGTCTTGTCAGAATCTGCATGTTTCAACAAAAATAAACCACTGAGCTGATATAATTACAGGAATGCATGAAGGTATCAATACCAAAACAACCCAGGGCACTGATCTACATTTCAGTGAATCAGTGGTCTTATAAAATCCTTCATCAGAATCTAATATCTCATTTACTTTGAATAATTGGGTACTTCTGAATTTTGTGAAAAGATTTCATAGGAAATGGGTGTGTATGTTTTATGTAATTATATTTCATAGCATCTGTATATAATTGAAGGGCATTCAAGGTATTTAGGCATTCTGTAGGAGCATAGAGAAGTAAGAGGTAAAGCGTAATCCTACCCCTCTCACTTGGTGGAAATGAAACCCACATTTGCAACCTACCCTCCAAAACTTTAAATTAGTCGTGAAAAATTTGCACAAAACTGATGAAGTCAGTGATGAACAAGACAGTTGAAGAAAAATGAATATGTATCAATTTTACTCCAAAGGCACATTTCTCTGTGCCTCCCAAAAACTAGATTGAACGAATAGTAAAGCCAGATAGAATTTATATTTGGTCTAGTTTGCATGGTCAATCCAGTTACGCCAAGAGAAAGAAACCCAGTAAGGTTTGCTCTAGAGTTAATATTTGCTCTAGTTTGCATCTTAACTTTAATTAATGGTTCTTGCATGTAAGGTTTCAATATTATTTTGTAATATGAAAAATAATAAGACATAACTTTAGAAACCAAGCAAGGAAGTATAAAAAAAAATTAAAACAATAGTAAAGAAAAAAAAAAATACTTACCAGTGCTATTTTCCCATGCATTTTCAGTGAAGCATGCGCCTTCTGTTGGTCCCATCTTGTGCACCTTTTGTACATGCAGCTCAGTACTAACCTTTGTCATGGCTGGGCTATCTTCTGTCCCTTCTCGAGACTTCCTTTTATTGTTGTTGATGAACTGTGCGAAATAGAGGTAACTCATAAAAAAATTGTGACAAATTTGTTGTGGTGAGTAGTGTGCTATGGTTGAGGAGTATCTGTAAGAAACAGGCAAGTGTAACAGTAAGACAATGACGGTGCTGCCTCGGTGGATACTGTGTGGATTGTAACAGTAAGACAATGATGGTTCCGGCCCTGTGGATACTGTGTGTATTGTGTTTTACAAGACTAATTACATTGGTAAATAATGCCACCTAGGATTTTGGACCAGCGTTCATCACAAATACCTATTCCACATGAGCACTGAAATTTTGGTACCAGTGGTGGGTTGTTTTTAACAGAAAAATGGAAAATTGAAGCACCCACAATAGGGTTGAAAGTAAGTCTCACTGAAATTTTTAAAAGAAAAATTGAAATATGGGTAGAATCAGATTGAGATGTATGTATTATGTCAGGAATAAAAATTGATGATCCAAGTAGCAAAACCAAAACAAGCAGGCAGAGGCAGTAGGTGCTAGGTGGAATAAAGGGAGAAACCAATCTCACACACTGACACACAACAGACAGACAGTCACAGAAGGATGTGATGGATAAATAATTAAATTAATAGAATAAAAGAAAAGAAAAAGCGAAGAAAAATGCAAGTAATGTAATGTGGGCGTGCCTCAAACTTTTGTAATAACCAAAAGAGAAGGAGAAGAAGAAGAAGAAGAACATCTCCAGCTCACCTCCCTGAATCTTATTAAGTCTTAGATCAGAGGTTGGTTGGTACTTGGTACTTGGTACTCGGTAATCGGTAATCGGTAATCGGTATCGTTCCGTGCGTGCACAAGAGAGGAGAGTCAAGTGAGGTATGGAATTTGGAATTGGAAAATGGGAAATTATCTAATAATAATAATAATAATAATAATAATAATAATAATAATTGCGCGCAATCAGCCAATAAGGGAACAGAAGCAGCAGGAGGCAGAAGGCAGCATGTGCATACCATTCATGGTCCCAAGAGAGAGAAAGCACGGCATATATGCACCTCTGACCTCTTAATTGATTGATTAATCAACTAATTTAATTTAATTAACAATTAACAATTAACAATATAAAGCTGAAGTAACCAACCTCGATTTCCATGGGATCAAAGTGGGCGTCGTCTCCCACTCTCAGACTCAGCCTCACTCTCTCAGTCTCCTCCAAGTCCATTTGTCTTCTTATTATTTTTCCTTTTCTTTTATTTATTTCTCGCTGCCAGAACTAAATTACGAGAAAGAAAGACAATAAAAAGTTGGAGCCCTAGTCGAGTCAGAGTCAGAAACTCAAGAATGTCAGATGAGATGGATATGGGCTGCTTAAGATGTTCAAGTCAATGAGCCCAATTTATAGGATGGGATGGGCCATGTTCCTCAATTACATCCCCCAGGCCCAAAAATTGCTGCCTACTCAATTCTCCAGTCTCCAGAGATGGCAGCAGGATGCTTGGGAAATTGGCAAAGGGGATTGCTTATTACAATCAGGAGACGCACAATCAAGCAATCACAGCGCGCGTCTCCTGAGTCTCACGTGATCGCTCCCCTCCCCTCACCCTTTCCTCCTTTTATATTTTATTTCGCTCCCCTTCAAATTTATTTCTCTCTCCTTCGCCTCTACTCTCCTCTTCACCTTCGATTCTCTCCTCTCCTCCTCTTCATCCCGATTTAGATCTTCACCACCTCCAATTTCGCTCCTGTCTCTGTTGCCGATTCAGATCTCCACCGCCTCACCTCTCTTTCACTTCGATCCAGACACCCGCCTCCTCCCCCTTCTCTTATGTCCTGGTCGCTGTCTCACAACAGTCATGGCAAGGCATGATGCTCAAGCCTCTCGCGATCTCGATCCTCACTGCCTAAGGCCCCTTCCTTTTCTCTCCTCAAGCACGTGCCTCTCCTCCACCTCTCCTCTCCTCCTTTACTCTCCTTACTTCTCCCTCTCTTCCGCCTCTACAGAGAGAAAATAATATACATAAGGGAGTAACTATTATATTTTAAGGAAGTAAATAAGAAGTATAAGGGAGTAACTAATATGTCTAAATTTGTAGTTGATTAAAATGAGTACCTAATATCTGCAGGGAGTAAATAATATACATAAGGGAGTAACTAGTATATTTTAAGGGAGTAAATAAGAAGCATAAGAGAGTAACTAATATGTCTAAATTTGTAGTTGATTAAAATGAGTACCTAATAATACGTAAGTAACTAATATTTTTTAAGGGAGTAAATAAGAAGTATAAGAGAGTAACTAATATGTCTAAATTTGTAATTGATTAAAATAAGTACCTAATATCTACAGGGAGTAAATAATATATGTAAGAGAGCAACTAATATATTTTAAGGGAGTAAATAAAAAGTATAAGAGAGTAACTAATATGTTTAAATTTGTAGTTGATTAAAATGAGTACCTAATATCTACAGGGAGTAAATAATATACATAAGGGAGTAACTAATATATTTTAAAGATGTAAATAAAAAGTATACGGGAGTAAATAATTAGTATAAGGAAGTATTTAATACATGCGAGAAAGTAAATAACATTCATATATGATTCTGCTATTGTTTGGGAGTAACTAAAATAGTAGGAGGGAGTATTTATCAAGAATAAGGGAGTAAATAACATTGATATCTGATTATGCTATTGGTTAGGAGTAACTAAATAACTATAAGGGAGTAAATAATAAGTACCAAGGGAGGCCCTAATAAGCATTTAGAGAGGACCTATTGGTTCTGGAAGTATATAATTTGTGACAAGGAAGTAAATAATAGGTACTACGGGAGTAAATAAACGTTGACGGGCGAAGGTGACGTGACGAGAAGGAGGGGTGATGCGACGGGAGGCGATGGGAAGGAGGGGTGTGCGACGGGAGAGGCGCCAGGAAAGAGGTGTGCAACGGGAGAGGCGTAAGGGGAGGGGTGTGCAACGGGAGATGATGCGCGATAGGAGAGAGGTGCGACGGCGATAGGGACGGAGACAGGAGACGTGTGGGGAAGAAGGGGCGGAGACAGAGAAGCGTGAGGAGAGGGGGTGGAGCCAAGGGGCATGTGGGTGAGAGGGAGGGGGCGTGCAAATGAGATGGTGAGAGAAGGTGAGGGAGCCAGGGGCGCGGGGTGAGAGAGGGTGAGGGAACAGGTGAGAGCGGTTTCCATTTTCGGAAAGGGGTGAAGTGTAGCGCGCTTACCTAAAACGAAAGTTGATTGCGTGATTGCCTTAGAGGCTGATTGCAGTTATCAGCTCCGATTGGCAAATTGCTTCATGACTTCATGTAAAATCCAACCTAATTCTTCGATTGTAGTAACTATTTGATTATGTTATTATGATGAAATGATAGAAATTGAACAATATTAAAAAAAATAAATATTAGTATTATTTTAGAAGAAGGGCCAAGGACCTAAAGGATCGGATTTTTAAAGAGCAGATCTCCTCTTCCAAAAAAATAAACCCATCCAATCCGGTCCATCTTAACTCATTTTCTCAACCCGGTCCCTTCTACCAAACTCGTTAAATTCGACCTTTTAAAATCCGGCCTGACCCTTTCCATCTTTCACTACCTACTGTCCTTCCTACTCCCTCTCCCTCCCCTTCGGCCTTCGCTCTGGCTATAGTAAACCCTGGGCCTTTAGCCTAAAGTTAAATTAAAGAAAATTTTGAACTACTAACAACCTTCATAGCATCCGCACCGTTCCGATATATATAAATACAAAATGATTAACACAATTATAAATCACTAATCAATATATTAGTATAGCACTATAGCCAGAGCAAGCTATCCCACTATTTGAAAGGTCCACAACGAACTTCCACATGGAATAAAGTCAGAGATTTTAAACTGATGTCATACATCTGTTCAATTCATTATAATTGTCGGTTGCCTAAAGATTGCTACTTGCTGCTCCTTTCTTTCTTTCTTTCTTTCTTTTCAAACAGTCACAGCTTTTTTTTTTTATTGAAACAGTCACAGCTTTAGGTTTTTGCTTTTATAGGGATTGGTGGCATCTCTTTTTTCTTTCATTCATTCCCGTCTTCACCCAAAAGCCAAGAAGAATTTTCATGATTTCCGTCAAGAAAAGTTGACCTTGGTCAGAGACGACAAAGCATGTGCCCCAAAAAGAATATTTCCGATCTCATTCTCTTCAATTCCCGACTGGAATAAAACAAATCGTTTTCTAATAGAAAATAAGATCTTCTATAGTTCTTTGTTCTTCTGTATTGTGTCCACATTGGTGATGCATAAACTATATATATCTGACCTTCAATTGGTGGTGTATCCTTCTCTTCACTGCTTCTGTCAAGTTTTTTTTTTTCCTTTTTTTTAAAAAAAAGGCGGTGTATCCAACTATGCTTCGCAACACTTCAAGTCCATGAATTAACCAAATGAAAAGTATTTTTAATTTTAAGTTAATAATTCTTAATTAACATTTACAATTTTACATCTATATATTATTTAAAAAATTCACCATTCCTCTCATTGATCTAACTATTTTTAGTATTTACTTCTATACTATACATGTTATTATATATTTAAATAATGACTATAATTTCCAATTTTTGGTAGTTATATTGAAATAAAGTTTAATTTGTGCGTCCTATTAATGATGTATTATAGCATATGTAAAAATAATAAAATATATCTGTCTTTCGAAGTTTTGTGATTTTTCGGTGGCTAACTGCAATTAAGACTCATGCCAAATGATATTCAGTCCGAATTTTGTAGTAATAAATTTGCATATCTAACAACATGTCTATATTCATATGTAACAAAAAAAAAACATGCATAAATTTATCGTTTTCTTTTAAAATTTTGTTGTCTTTATTTGAAAATAAATAGATATATCAAATAATTAAATTATTGTAAGATATATAATTAGACCAATAACATCGTTTTAACAAACAGAAAGCTCTTAAATTGATCAACTCTAGAAGTATTCATAATAATCAATAACATGTTAGTAACATTATTGTAATATAATTTATAAAATGATTTCGCAGCAACGTTGCACTCAGATACTATGTTGTGTATAACTGAAAGCAACAAGAGATCTAAAACTAACTAGTGAAAAAAATGAGATACTTTATGCCAAGTCAACATCACAGAATCATACGGTCTTCCCCATTGATCTGCATGCTCATTAATTCCTACAAACCAACCCCACAATTTGAAACCTCCTAGTCCTAGTTTTTTTAGCACCTTTAGTATAATAAGTTATAAAAGTCTATCATGACATCGAAATCAAGCCTTTCTTCCGCCTAAGCGTCGAATTTTTTTTTTTTTTTAAAAAAAACATATATATTAGTCATGTATTGACTAAAATTTTTAAATTTAGTCAAAAACAAAATCGAGACTTAATCTTCTGCCTTTCAAAAACAGCATTTCAATTGTGTAAAAAATTAATTATATTGATTCGGAGATGGCTGCAAAAGAATATCTGGACTGGACCGACAATAAAGAGATTTTTTCCTTAAAATGTGGTGACCGTGTCCATACAACATAGTATAATAAGTTCAATAAATTATTTCAATTAAAGGTTCATTTATAATATTTGACCAGTAAAACTATATAAAGGAACTTAAGCCGTTGATTTAAATATATTGATGAAAACATTTATAATCTGAATTTCAAATTTTATAAATTGTACAAGATCAAAATGTCTAACAAAAAAGAACGCAGTTAAAATGTACTTTTCACTTGTAAGCAAGTTTTTAAATAACTCGATTTTTTCCGTTTTATCGCCGATTTATCTTAGTTTTGAACTTTTGATTCATACTGCACTACTGTTTTATCCATTTTATCGCCGTTTTATCACCACATAATCGTTTTATTATTGTTTTATCACCAATAAATTAACGCTAAATCACCACTCAACTTTCAAACCGCATAAATCGCATTTTAAAACCTTACTAATAAGTCATACCTATTTGAATTTAATATATATATAACAAATTAATACCATTAAAATGTTTGAGCTCATGCGGCCTTTAGTTATGTTTCCGACACTAAGGGCAGGCAAAGGAAAAACTGTCACCCTGTCATGTAGGTTCCAAGTGAAAGAGTATAAAGTAACTAAACCTTCATAAAAAATAATATAGAAGTATGAAAAATACAACATAGAGTTGCACTAGTTCAGGATATCTTTTATTTTACATTTTTTCCCCTCTCATATTATTGTAGATGTTTCCTGACACATCAATTGAAGTCTTTTTCTTTTTTTAATGATATATATTTTCATAAATACCGACCTATATGTGGGAATTTAGTTTTGCTAATTTTATGCATTTAAATCACCATTTCTTGCAAAATAAACAAGAAGCAAAACTAGTATCTAGTGGAATCGAAATTTAGCACAAAGCATAGAGAAATAGAAATCTACCTCTCTTCATATCGTAACGAAGAGGCTTGACCTATGCGTAGGAGTTGGTGGAAAGCTCTCATATTCTTCTTCTTGATCTTTGGTCCACCCAAAGGGATTAACCAATCTCTAACAATCTATATATGCTAGTAGATGAGAGAGAGAAGTTAATTCTTGTGCTTCTTTCTTTAATTAAATCTCAATTTAATTAGTGGAAGCTAAAGCTCAACACATGAGCACCTAGTATAGAGTAAATATGAGAGCAACAATGGAGAGAAACAATTTTCTCTCCAAAGGTGGAGGTGGCAGCCTACAGGGAGAAGTGAGAGAATAGAGAGTTTAGGGTTAGGTTTATCTCCTAAGTGGTCCTCATATAGCCACCTAACCCGAACAAATTTGGGGACAATTCTACCCCTCTATGGCCGATCTTATGATGGGCCAAGATGGGCCACTTCACCTCTTGTTAATTGTCTCTTAAGCACATTAATTCAATTAGTTAATGGGCCAATTCAATTGTTTCTATTTCGGGCTCAAATCGGCTAATTAAATAAAAGCTATATACTCAATATAATTCACATAATTATATTAAATATTGTTGAAAAAAATTAATTATCAACTTATTGATAATTATTATAGGATTAGCATTTGTATTATTTTAGTTTCATATGATCTCTTTGATATAATTAATTATGACGGTTCGCAACGATATATAATTAATTAATCAACTTATTATATCTTACATTCTCCAATGCAAATAAACTTAATAACGCACTGTTGGTTAAAACCTTTTAATTATTCATGTGACCCTTAAGAATTTATGTCATGTTGTCCATGAAAATTAAATCGATATTTATTTTCAATAATCATAAGCGGTATCTAGCAACACGTTATGATTCCCAATTAACATAAATAAATACTATATTTTTATAGTATTTCAACCCTACATAAGAAAAAGATAATTTCCTTGTTTTAATTCTTATGTCACATGATATCACTGTATAATCTAAGATAGGAATATTGTGTCATTCTTGCATATTATAAATTTCTTAATCTAGAGTTGATTGTACAAGTTGTTAGCAAACAATCCAATTCCATCAAGGAGCCCAATAGATATCATCACTCATTAGGTCTACTAATGAGGAACATACGGTTATCTTGATGAACAATTTTTGTCCCGCACAATTCAAGAGACTCAAATAAAGTCCGTGTAGCAGCCCTTATCTTGAATCAGCGTTAGACGATATTTATAGAACCTATCGTCATGTGGAAAAACTGAACCATCTCAAACTTAGAATCAAACTGATATGAAATAAATAATGACACATAACACAATACATATATTTATTTCATTGGGTCATGTCATGTACTATGTTCTATTAACATATACATATGCAATTAAGTTGGTAACACTTTACCTATGATTTGTAGAATTTAATCATCACTTGACTTGCATTCTAATCTTTTTATGATAATTAATGTTCCTTGTTAATTATCAAGATTATGGACGATTTAGATTTATTATTATTTTTTAATTAAAATGAAACACAAAGATCTACAATTCAGATCCTCAATCTAAACTCAAGGAACAAATTATCAAATATCATTAATAACATAAACTAAAGATACGGCTATCAAATGATTAGCTTCTAGGACATAAGTCTAACACTATTTGCATAATTTCTATCTCTTAGATATACTTATAAACGCACGGATCCAATAGGTGTTAACACGCGAGATCTAGTAGGTAAACACGTGTTTCTGCTGTTCGATCAATTTGATATGTGGTTGGATATCAATCGTCAGATGAAACAACAATATATTTTGATTTTCCGTTTGATAAAAAAATAAATTGAATAACATATCTATCTGTATCGTTGGTAGATTAAGCAACATATTTTTATTACCTAACATTATTTTGTTTCTTTATTTGTCCACATATGAGGACATCTTACGCTACTATATCAAAATAGTAATGTGCCAGCGGATTGTTTTTATAGAGAAACAAACCTTTTTTTTTCCTCCATTGTTAATGTATAACTTTTGCTGGATATATAAGTAAATCACTTATAGGAGTTGAAATAAAAATTTTGACGGGTGCCGATGCATACCTAGGATATGAAGTCGAGCCCCCTCGAGTCTCCAGTTCCTGCATGGTTCTTTTATTTTCCCTGCCTCAAATCTCACTGTCCTTTACACCTACAATTAACACTGTATATTTACGATGTAATAACAAATTCGAAATTTAAAATAATTTTATGAGGTCTAAAATTGTGATGCCGGCATAATATGTTGGGGGTGAACACAATTAACTTGTTCATCAAACCATATGTTACTACGGTGTTTTTTATTGGCCAAGCAAGAAGTTGCATGTTCACCAAGTAGGAAGATATGTTCTTGATTGTAAAGAAAAGATCTTATGGTAATTGTTTCTTCACCCTAAGTTACTCTAGACTATATAAAAGGTCTAATCAACACACATAAAATGCATAAAAGCTTCAAGCTTGTAATTCTGTTGGAATATGATGTCACAGAAGATCTTGGCTTAGATCTAATGTGACACTTGACTTGGCAAAGAAGAAACGTCAAACTTGAAGCACAAAAAATGCTTGACTTGGCATGCAAGTCATGATTGACTTGGTGTGCAAGAAACACTTAACTTGTTGTTAAAGAAATCTATTTTATATATAGACCTTCTCTCCCTGCATTGTATCATAACAAAAATTATTGAAAAGAAATAAAAAGAGTGGTGTGCGTGTGTTGTGGATATAGGTACATATTGTACTGAACCACGTTAAATCATTGTATTCCTTGTGTTATTTATTGTATTTACATGGTATCAGAGCTGTAGGTCTTGAAACCTACGCGTGTTCTCCCTATGCGAGTTACTGCACAGCTGCTACTTCTTGCTTGTGCGAATTACTGCACAGCAAGCCTCTTCTTTGTGCGAATTATTGCACAAATCTTGCCAAAACCTCGACCAGAACCAAAATTTCAGACTGAAATCTCTCTATTTCAGATCGAAATTTATCTCTAACCTCGACATAAACCATGAGTACTCCTAATGATTCCAACTCTAAAATACCTATCCCTGATCCCAATCTACCAGATGCTATGACCCTCATCCAGAGCTTGAATAATACATTGTCTCAGTTGCTTACCTAACCGAGACCTCCATCAAACACCCAAAGCCAAGAGGGACTCACCTCCGCGATGTCGATCAAGTTAGATGGGACGAACTTCTACCTTTGATCGCAGATGCTGAAGATGAAGCTCAACTGGCGGGACGGATTGGGTCACCTTGATAGATCGACTCGACCAAAGCCTTCGGATGAGGAAGCTTATAAGTGATGGTCCGTAATTGATTCTCAGGTGAAAGACTTCATGATCAACTCTATGGACTCATCACTAATAGATAACTTCTTACCTTACTCTACTATGAAAGAGGTATGGGATACAGTCAACACGTCGTACTTTGATGGTAGTGATCTGTCTCAGATTTTGGATCTCAAAAGGAAAATTAATAAGGTCAAATGATAGAGGTTTTAGAACCTAGGTCAAATAAATTTATTTTCTTTGTTCTACCCTACTAGTCGTTTGGGGTAAAGCTAAGGGTCGAATCCAAGGGACGGTAAAAATGAGTACCGGACTTAGTCTTTCTTAAAAGCTAGACATAAAAGTTTTTGTGGGATTTTGATAAGAATTTAGAACAATTAAATTCAAGAAATAAATAATAAAATATTTTTGGGTTGGTTTTTATATTTTCTGGACTCAAACAGATGCAAGTAATGTCCTAGGGTTACGTGTTCAATTAGTTTAGCTCTAAAGCACCTCTGACTTCAGTTTTCACCTGGACAGAGGCACATTTCAGACCGAAATACATGGATTTCGGACCGAAATCCATGCTCTTCGTGCCAAAACTTGCTTTAGACCTTTTGTTCCGACTTGATATTTTTACACAGTACTATGTGAAGGTTACTAAACAACCAGACCTAAGTTCTAACCTCAGCTATCGCGATTTCGGTTCTGACTTGGTTTGGAACTTGGTTTTTACCACGTAAACAACTAAGCCTAAACTTTCGTGTCGGATATTAGTTGTTTAAGAATGTTTGGTTGGATTTCTAGAGGTATTTAAAGTCCTGTCGGATCAGTAAAAGCTACACCTTTCAGTCGTAAACTAACCTCCTCTTTCGAGCGATTGGCTTACCTCATATACTTAATTACCTAACTATTCGTTCTAGTTTAATGTCCTAATGGTGCTGCAGTTCATCAATAGATAAACAATCAAACAAACAATTAAAATAACCAAGCAAAATATAATTCTCAACAAAACATATCATATAGCACAATATAAAGTATCAAGTCATCACAAAATACTAAACTAATCTACTAACTACCCCTAGGACATCATAAAAATCTAGCCTAACATGTTTACGAGACAACACACAAATATCATGCAAGTAATAAAGATACAAGCCATAGAATTCAGAGATAAAAGCATGAAAGATTAAACCGAATTATCATTTAGCCTTTACTCCTTCTTCTAGGGCATGGAATCGATGGAGAGTCACAAGGTTGCTACCGTCGCACGCTAACACTGCTGCTCCTCAATGAAAACCCGCGGAAAGAGCCAAAAACGAAGCCAAACGATTGGAAATTATGGTCTAAAAGGTGGAAATGATGTGGAATCCCTTTCTGGACGAAAATACGTGCCTAAATACCCCTATGGAAGGTCAGGGAGGCGGCTAGGGCAATGAATTCCCTTTCCTTTCTCGAAACTTTCCAAAATCCACTTTCCATACATGGATTTCGGACCGAAATGGGAGCATTTCGGACCGAAATCAGGCGCTGACGAGGTGAATTGGGCTGGGACCAGGGCCTTCACGCGATATTTGATCTGTCTCGGCCCATGGAAGTCTTCTCTGGTCCTTGGCACGTGTGTATGAGCCGGGAATGAGTCATCCGGCTGAGGATTGGACTCCATTCTTCTTGTTTGGCACGTTTTGTCTTCAATTTCCGCGAGAATTCTACAAAATAAAGATAGAAGCGGCGGCAATACCAAAATCTTGGAAAACACAGTTAATCATGAGCAATTGTATTGGTTTGAGTGCCATTTTGGTGCTAAGTACGGTCAAAATATGTATATAAATACGAGATATCATCAAACAAAATAGTGAATTGGTCCAGAATTTTTACAGTACTCTCCAAGGGCTATGGAAGGAATTAGATACTCGTAGACCAAATCCTATGGAATGCCCAATTGATATTGAGAAATACCAGAAATTGGTACAAGAAGATAAGGTGCTGACCTTTTTTTATGGTTTAAATGATAAGTTGGACCAGATTAGGGCTACTATACTCCAAATGAAACCCCTTCCTATAATAGAGGAGGCGTTTGCCTTGGTGAGGAAGGAAGAAAGGCGATAAATGGTCATGTTGAATTGGGATGAAATTGGGGATAACTCTTTGGCCATGTTAGCAAAGACCCAAACCTTGAACCTCCAAAAGTCCAACTATCCTCCAAAATCAAACACAAAAAAACCAGTTCCACCTGGAGTGTGCACCCACTGTAAAAATCCAAAACACTCTGTGGAGCAATGTTTTAAGTTGATTGGATATCCAGACTGGTGGGAGGAAAATAAAAGGAAGAAGTAGGGAAATGCACGAGTGGCAGAAGGAACAGTCTCAGAAGAAAAAGCCCTAGCAGTTGCAAATGCGACTGTTTCGGATCCAGTCAGCAAAAATTTCGGACCGAATTATGAGAATTTCGGTCCAAAATCAGCAGCAAAACTGTTCATCTTACCTTCTGTTGAAAGTGATCAAGGTAAAATCTTTGTTCTAAATACATGTAGCACTGATAAATCTTGGATTATTGATTCAGGGGCGACAGATCATATGACCTATGATAAGAGCAATTTGGTAAGAGAATCTACACCAAGGGGGACTGAGATTAGCAATGCAAATGGGGCGATCTATCCAGTCACAGGGGCTGGAGAAGTTCAATTTTCACCCTCTCTTACTCTTTCTAACACTCTCTTGGTCCCTTCTCTTTCATCAAAGCTCATATCTGTAGGACAATTATGTGAGAAACTTAACTGTGTTGTGCTCATGTATCCTAGGTTTTGCCTTTTTTAGGACCTCTTGACGAAGGAGATCATTGGTCGTGGTACTAGAAGAGGAGGACTGTATCATTTAGAAGACTTGGCTACTGGACAAGCACATCTATTTGTGGGTTCGAACTTGAGTAGGAAGTCTTCTATTTGGATATGGCACAGGCGATTAGGTCATCCATCTTTTGGGTACCTAAGAAAACTTTACCCTAGTTTATTTTCTTATTTTGAAAATGAGAATTTTGATTTTGATGTATGTATCAAATCTAAGAGCCATCGAGCTCATTTTGCTAAGCTTATGAATGATAATAATAATAATAATAAACCGCTTTTTTATTTGATTCACTTTGATGTTTGGGGACCTTTTCCGGTTGACTCCCTTGTAGGAAATAGATGGTTTGTCTTATTTGTTGATGATTGTACTAGATTGACATGGGTTAATGTGATGAAACGAAAAACTGATGTACCCCTTGCCATTACTTCCTTCATTACCATGGTGAAAAATCAATTTGATAAGAATGTCAAAGTTTTTAGGAGTGATAATGACAAGAAATTTGTCAACAAAACACTAGGAGAGTTCTTTAGAACCAATGGGATTATATATGAGACTAGCTGTGTTGGTACTCCTCAGTAAAATAATAGGGCAGAACGTAAGAACAGACAAATTCTAGAAATAACCAAGGCAATAATGATAGAAAATAATGTTTCTCACTCTTATTGGGATCATGCAGTCACCTCAGCAGTGTATCTGATGAATAGACTACCTTCTGTGGCCTTTAAATTTCAAACACTTTTACAGAAACTGTCAACCTACACTGTGATCCCTTCTGTCCTCAATATCCAACCCAAAGTGTTTGGTTGTATAGCCTATGTTAACATATAGAAACATCAACGCTCTAAACTTGACCCATGTGCTAAAAAGTGTGTGTTCATAGGTTATGGTCAACATCAAAAGGGCTATAGGTGTATGAATCCAACCTAAAAAAAAGTCTATACTAACATGGTTGTGACATTTATTAAAAATGAAGGATATTTCTGCACAAACCAGACTCATTGTCAGGGAAAGTGTTAGAGATATGTCCTAGAAGCCAATCAGTTGGTGGCTATTATATTAGTTTATGTTATTGATGATGCTTGATCATTTGTTCATAGAGTTTATTGTTGACAGATCATTCAGGTTGAGGATCTGAATTATAGATCTCTATGAATCATTCGTCAGAATGACAATAATATCTCTAAAGAGTCCATAATCTTGATAATTAACAAGGAACATTAATTATCATATAAGATTAGTATGCAAGTTAAGTGATGATTAAGTTCTACAAATCATGGGTAAGGAGTTACCGACTTAATTGCATATGTGTATATTACTGGAACATAGCACATGACATGACCTAATGAAATAAATATATGGATTGTGTTATGTGTCATTATTTATTTCATACGTGTTTGATTCTGAGTTTGAGATGGTTCAGTTTTTCCACATGAGGATAGGTTCTATAAATATCGTCTAACGTTGATTCCTGATAAGGGCTGCTATACGAACTTTATTTATGTTCTCTTGAATTGTGCGGGAAAAAACTGTTCATCAAGACAACCGTATGTCCCTTATTAGTTCACTTAGTGAGTGATAATATCTACTGGGCCCCTTGATGAAGTTGGATCGTATGCGCGCAACTAGGCGATCAACTCTAGATTAAGAAACGTATAATCTGCAAGAATGACACCTTCCTATCTTGGATTATACAAGGATATCATGTGACATAGGAATCAAAACAATAAGATACATTTTCTTATGCAGGATTGAAGTGCTGTATTGGTACAGTATTTATTTATGCGAATTGGGAATCATAACGTGTTGCTAGATACCGCTTATGATTATTGGAAATAAATGGTAATTTATTTTCCATGACCAACATAGCATAAATCCTCAAAGGGTCACACAAATAGGACTTTAACCATACGTGCATTGTTTATTCATTTGTAGTAGCGAGTACTGCGAAAATATGATAAGTTGATTAATTAATAATATATATCGTTTCGAACCGTTATAATTAATTAACTCAAGAAAATCATATAGAAATAATATAATGCATATGCTAATTACAAATTAATTATTAATATGTTAATAATTAAGTTCGTTCAACGTATTTTAATTGTACTGAGCTAATTGGCCTTTTAGTTAATTAGTTAACTGAAAGCCCGATCTGAGATGAATAAATTAATTGGCCATTGTATCATGTGGATTGGCCCACATGGACCCATGGAATTTCAGCCATAGAGGGGCAAATTTGTCCAAGAAGAAAATAGGAAGAGAAAGAGCTAATATGGAAACGTTTCATATATATAATGTTTTGTTTATGGAAACAACAAAAGCTAACTCTAATTTTCCATCTTCTCTCTCTTCCCTCCTTGGCCGTACTGTTCACGGATACTGTTTACAGTGGAGAAAATTAGTTTCTCCAATTTTTAAGCTCTTAATTCCATCTCTAGCTCATGCGTTGAGCGATTCTCCTTCCAGTTAAACAGTAAATCGTGCGAAGGAAATCAAAAGGGAATTAGCTATCGTCTCAAACAAGCTAGCACTTGTCTTGAGACTTTGGTTAATCTTCTTGGTGGACTCGAGGCAACCGAAGGGCAGCCATGAAGGTGACGAGCACGCCACTGATTCCTAGAGAAAAGATTCGAGCCTTCCAAATACGATTTTGGAAGATGTAACCTTCTACCGTTCTCATTAAGTGTCAAACATGCGCATAAATAACTAGATCCATTTATTCGCAATTGTTAATTGTTTGTTAATGAGTAATAAAAAATTTAAATTGCACATAGAATGAGTTCCTAACAGGAAGAGTGTGATATACAATGAGTTCTGGTTCGATGCAACAAGAGATGAAAATTTTGGATCTGAACAAATAAATTTCGGACCGAATTCAGAAAATTTCGGTTCAAAATCTAATCTCTGCCCAGAGGAACATGCACAATTCGGTCCGAATTGTGACCAGTTTGATCCAAATTTTATTGATGAAGGTGAGAATTCTAATCCAGAAATGGACTCACTGGTTAATTCGGGACCATAAAAAAAAATTTGGAGAGTGAAGATGAAGAAATGATACAGTCTCCTACTTCACCACATGATCAATCTCCTGAGTCAGAGGTAAGTAATTCTGAACCTGTTACTACTAATCCTGGCTATCAGTTACCTTTCAGGATCAACAGAGGCAAACCACCTAAAAGATACAGACCAGATGAAAGTGGTGAGGGCAGGTATGCAATGGCAAATTTCATGACTATATCTCACATGCCAGAACCTGTGAAGGATTTTGACAGAACTCTTGCATCAGTTCACATTCCAATTAACCTGAACGAAGCTCTTAGTGATCCAAAATAGATGGATGCACTAGAGAAAAATAACACTTGGAAATTGGTGACGAGGCCAAAAGACAAAAAGGCAGTAGGCTGCAAATGAATATTTACAGTCAAATATGGGCTTACTGGAGAAATTGACAGATATAAGATGAGACTGGTGGCAAAGGGTTACTCTCAGACATATGGAGTAGACTATCAAAAGACTTTTTCACCAATAGCAAAGCTGAACATTGTTAGGATTTTACTGTCTATTGCAGCGAATCAAGACTGGCCATTACACCAATTTGATGTGAAGAATGTGTTTCTGCATGGTGACATTGATGAAGAAATCTACATGGATATCCCACCAGGATATGGTCACTCAAGCAACCAACTTCTTGTGTGCAGATTAAAAAAGACATTGTATGGTCTGAAACAATCTCCTAGGGTCTGGTTTGGAAGATTTTACAGTGCTATGAAGGGATATGAATACACCCAGAGTGATACTGACCACACTTTGTTCTTCTTTAATAATAAAGGAAAAATTGTAATCTTGATAATATATATTGATGATATGATAATCACAGGCGATGACTTCGAAGGAATCCGAGACCTCGAAGATAAACTGTCCAAGGAGTTTGAAATGAAGAATCTAGTGAGCTTGAAATACTTTTTTGGGATTGAAGTAGCACGCAGTAAGGAAGGTATTTCTTTATCTCAGAGAAAGTATATGCTTGACTTGCTAGCTGAGACAGGTATGTTGGACTTCAAACCTGTTGACACACCAACCAAACAGAACACCAAGTTGGACGTATTCTCTGACCAGGCACCTACAAATAAGGATCAATACCAGAGGTTGGTTGGGAGACTGATTTACTTATCACATACTCGGCCTGATATTGCCTATGCCGTATCTGTGGTAAGTCAATTAATGCATGCTCCCAGTGAACAACACATGAAAGCCGTTATGTGGATTTTAAGGTATCTCAAGGGATCTCCAGGACGAGGTATCTTCTTCAGAAGAAATGGTCATATTCAGGTTGAGGGATATACAGATTCTGACTGGGTTGGAGATGTGACTGACAGGAAGTCTACATCTGGATACTTCACATTTGTTGGAGGCAATTTGATTACTTAGAGAAGCAAGAAACAAAAGATAGTAGCTCTGTCAAGTGCTGAAGCAGAATTCAGAGGAATTGCTAAAGGGGTGCAAGAATTATTGTGGATAAAGAGGGTACTCAAGGATCTTGTCCTCTATGATAATAAGGAGATGAAATTATTTTGTGACAACAAGACGGCCATTGTAATATCTCAGAATTCAGTGCAACATAATAGGACCAAACATATTGAAGTGGATCGGCACTTTATTCGGCAGAATTTTGAAGAAAAGATCATAAGCAATCCTCATGTAAGGACTGAAGAACAGCTTGCAGACATACTGACAAAAAGGGTGTCCAATGCTATCTTTCATGGAGTGATTTGCAAATTGGGCATGCAAGATATCTACATGCCAACTTGAGGGGGAGTGTTGGAATATGATGTCACAGAAGATCTTGATTTAGATCTAATGTGACACTTGACTTGGCAAGGAAGAAACGTTAGACTTAGAGCTAGGGCTGGCAAAATAATTCGTGACTCGTGACTCGCTCGAGATCAATTCGCTAATTATTCGAAATTAGCTTGCTCGAATTAATTTCGAGTTCTTAATCGAATCGAGCTTTTGAGCTCAAAATTAATTTCGAATCGAGTTCGAGCTATGCACAGCTCGCTTGATAACAGCTCGCGAGTTATTCAGCTCGAATATATACATCAATTTTCTATTTTTCTTATAATAAATGCCTCAAGCAGTTAAGCCCAGTCCCAGCTCATTCATCTTCTTTTAAGATAAAGCCCAAGTTTTTCCAAGTTTTTCCTTCACACTGATGCCTCAAGCGGTCAAGTCCACTCTCCTGATCTCTCATTTCTCTCTACCTCGTATTTTATACTACCAATTCGAGCTATTAACGAATCAAATCGAGTTAGCTCAAATTAATTTCAAATCGAATACAGACCCAATTTTTCAACTCGGGACTCCTTCACGAATCGAATCGAATTGGCTCGAATCAATTTCGAATCGAGTTCGAGCTAGGGCTAGCTCGCTCGAACTCGGCTCGTTGCCACCCCTACTTAGAGCACAAGAAATACTTGACTTGGCATGCAAGTCATGATTGACTTGGTGTGCAAGAAACATTTAACTTGTTGTCAAAAAAAATTGTTCTATATATAGATCTTCTCTCCCTGTATTGTATCATAACAAAAATTATTGAAAAGAAATAAAAATAGTGTTGTGGATGTAGGTACATATTATACTGAACCACGTTAAATCCTTGTGTTATTTATTGTGTTTACAAATTCATTCTCCTCAATATTAGACAGGCGGTGTCTTGTGGTTTTTCACCACCCGTCTAGCTTTTCACAATTTCTGGTGTTTTATTATTTCTCTCTTGATCTCTTGATGTTGTGTTGTGATATTGTGCGGCTACCTCGGTCTTTACATAATACTGATATTTTTGACAATTTTTTATTACAAATAAATATAACAATATTAATAATTTATAAACCAAAATAAAAAAATAATGATAAATTTTGTGAGTAGTTAAGGCATTAATTACGAAATCTTTGAACCTGGACATGAGATGAATAGTATTGATAAAATTTACCTATTTGTGTAAGGTGCTAAAACTAATTTTAACGCTATAAAATGCGAATATTATATGGGATTCATGAAATCTTTTACGGGTCTAGTAGCATGAATTATCTACTTCTAAAATCAGTATTATTATTAACATCATAGTATTGATTAATTTAACGCATATTTCCTTTTCTAAATCGTTAATTAGTAAAAGGACATGACAATTATCCTCTTGTTTCCTTGTTATCTTGCATAAATTTGTATTTGAGGTGCATGCATGTGGCACCTTCATTATCAGTCTAAAAGTATTGAAGAAAGCTAATTAAAGTCAAGCAAACTAAAAAGTGTGATTGGTATATAGATTTAAGACGTTGTTACTTGAAAGAGTATACATGCACAATGAAAATTTTTATACCAGGTACCAGGGAATTGTTTCCTACGCTCCTTATTTTTTAAGATTCACTCTTTTTGGATGAAAATGTCTCTCACATTTTCAACTGAATGTGAATTGAGAGATGTAAATTGAAGAAATTCGAGGAGTATTTTTGTTCAAAATGGAATGGACCTCGAAAATCAGAAAGTGTAGGAAGCAATTCCCGGTACCAGTTGCACGCCTTTTATTTTCTTCCGTTTCAAGGCCAATATCATTTCCGTTGGAGAATAACATGATCTTTATCCTCCGAGAGATTACAAAGTTTTGCAACATACAGGTGACACGTGTACCATTCAGACTGTAGTAAACGCATAATATCCAAAATCATCAACTTTGATTGAATAACAATAATATAAATATTAAATGTTTCATATGCTCTCGTTGACCGGATGTGACATTATTTAAAAAGTTAGAGAAAGGGAAAAAAATATTTTACTCTCATTTGACCAAAAATCTTTCTGATCCCATCATTAATCCTATACACAGCGACCCAATTGCTTTTCTAAAGGCTGTCCTCAAGCCTCGTCTGCTCTTACGCACATCAAAAATATAGTGAGTCAGGTACAAGTTAATATATAATAACTGTAACATGAACTGGATTGAATAGAATAATTTTTAATTTTACAAGGTCCCAGACTCCCAGGTACTGATCACCTATAATCAGACATGCTGATGCATGCACGGTCAATATATATGTTTATCCCCACAACTAGTATTCTAAAATCATGTCCTGCCGTGTCGTGTCTATATATTTCACGTGTCGAAATTCTAAAAAATGGATACGACACGCCTACAGACACGGCACGTCTCATGTCTCATGTCGTACCGTACCGTGTCTTCCTTACACGTGTCGTGTCGTGCCGTGTTTGGACACGTTATATTTTTAATATAAAATATTATTTTATTTAAGAATAAAAAATTTGTTAATAATAAAGAAAAAGATAAACATGTTTTAAAATTAAAAAAATAAAGGTTAATTTTTGTTTAAGATGTAAAATATTTCTAGTTCTTAATCTTTTCATTTACCCTTCTTTCTCTGGGCTTGGGACTGGCTATGTAAAATAAAGGTACTTTCGTTGATGATGCCAAACAAATTGAGAAACACATTTGGCATTACTATAGAAATCTCTTAGGTACTCAGGGTATACAAGGTGCTTATTTACAAGATGATTTCTAAAATCCTCAAGATAGATTAAATAGTTTAGATAGTGCCTCCTTAGAACTTCCTTTTTCCATTCAGGAAATAAAAAAAGCTGTTTTTGACTCCTCTATCTATGGCTGTAAGGAACTCATTCTATGTGCAATTTAAATTTTTATTACTTATTAACAAACAATTTACAATTGCTATTATACGGATCTAGAGAATTATGCAAGTTGACACTTTAAGAGAACGGTAGAAAGATTTACCTCTTCTAGTCTCGTAACTAGAAGGTTCGACCTTTGCTTAGGAGTCGATGGGTAGCACACCACCACCACCTTGTCGCCTCGAGTCCACCTAGAAAATTAACCAAGGTCTCAAGACAAGTGCTAGCTTGTCCGAGACGATAACTAATTCCCTTTGAATTCTTTCGCACGATTAACTGTTAAACTGGAAAGAAAATCGCTCAACGCATGAGCTAAAGATGGAATTAAGAACTTAAAATTGGAGAAACCAATTTTCTCCGCTGTGAACAGTACGTGAACAGTGCGGCCACAGAGAGAAGAGAGAGAGAATTAGATTTTTCTCCGACTTATTTCCAAAGAAACAATCAATATATATATGGAACATTTTCCATAATTAGACTTCTCTCTTCCTATTTTCTCTTGGACACAAATGCCCCTCTATGGCCGAAATTTTCAAAGATTTAGTGGGCCAAATCCATATGATATAGTGGCCCATTAATTCACTCTTTCAATTAGTCTCATATCGGACTTTCAGTTAACCGATTAACTAAAAGGCCAATTAGCTCAGTATAATAAATATGCATTGAACTAACTTAATTATTAACATATTAATAATTAATTTGGGATTAGCATATACATTATATTATTTCTATATAATCCATTTGAGTAAATTAATTATAACGATTCGCAACGGTATATAATTAATTAATCAACTTATCATATATTCGCAGTACTTGCTACTGCAAACAAATAAATAATGCACGTTTGGTTAAAGTCCTATTTGTGTAACCCTTTGAGGATTTATGCTATGTTGGCTATGAAAATAAATCATCATTTATTTTCATTAATCATAAGCGGTATCTAGCAACACGTTATGATTCCCACTTCGCATAAATTAAATACTGTACCAATACAGTACTTCAATCCTGCATAAGAAATTGTATCTTATTGTTTTGATTCTTATGTCACATGAGATCCTTGTATAATCCAAGATAGGAATGTGTCATTCTTGCAGATTATACGTTTCTTAATCTAGAGATGATTGCACAAGTTGCTAGCAAGCAATCCATCTCCATCAAGGGGTCCAGTGGATATCGTCACTCGTTAGGTGAACTAACGAAGGACATACGGTTGTCTTGATGACCAGTTTCTCCCCGTACAATTCAAGAGAACATAAATAAAGTCCATATAGCAGCCCTTATCAGGAATCAGCATTAGACGATATTTATAGAACCTATTCTCATGTGGAGAAACTGAACCATCTCAAACTCAGAATCAAACACATATGAAATAAATAATGACACATAACACAATCTATATATTTATTTCATTGGGTCATGTCCTGTACTATGTTCCAGTAACATATACATATACAATTAAGTTAGTAACTCCTTACTTATGATTTGTAGAACTTAATCATCACTTAACTTGTATACTAGTCTTGTCTGATAATTAATGTTCCTTGTTAATTATCAAGACTATGGACAGTTTTGATTTATTATTGTCATTTAATCATAAATGAAACACAGTGATCCACAATTCAGATCCTCAACCTGAATGAATTATCAATAATAAAATCCAAGAACAAATAATCAAATGTCATCAATAACATAAACTATAGAAGTAGCCATAAAATGATTGGTTTCTAGGACATATCTCTAACAATGGCGTACCAGGTCCAGATGGGTTTGGCTTTAGTTTTTACCAAGGTTTTTTGGACCTCATTCATCCTGATCTCCATCTAGTTATTAATGCTTTTTATAGTGGTGATTTGTCTCTCAGTAAAATAAATAAATCGATAATTTTCTTGGTTCCTAAAAAAGAAGAAGCTACTTTAGTTGCACAATTTAGACCCCTTAGTATGGTTAACTGTAGCATTAAGATAATTACTAAGATGCTAACCTCTAGACAAGAACAAGTAATTAGCACTCTTGTAGATCCAGCTTAAGCTGGTTTTTTGCAAAATAGATTTCTTTTAGATAATGCAATTATAGGACATGAAATTCTTCATAGCAGTTATGTTAGTGGTCAGCAAGGGGTGATTATTAAGTTTGACTTTGAGAAAGCTTATGATAGGGTCAATTGGAATTATATGTTAGATCTCATGAGGCAAAGAGGCTTTGGTGGTAGATGGATTTCTTGGATAGAATAAATTTTCTCTACTTCTAGCACTTGTATTAATTATAATGGAGCTCCTATCTCTTATTTTCCTTGTAAAAGAGAGTTGAGATAGGGAGACCCCGACTCTCCCTTTCTTTTTGATTTGGTAGTTGATGCTTTGTGTAGGATTCTTAATAAAGGGGTTCAAGCTCACTTGTTGCATGGTTTACGTCCTCCATTAGAAATGGTAATCCCATCATTAATGTTCACTATGCAGATGATACTATTTTTTTTTTAAAGGCTGATAGTATTAATATAGATAGAATTTTTTGGTCTATGATTGTCTTTGAGGGCATTTCTGACATCAAAATCAACCTAGCTAAAACTAAACTTCTACCTATCAATATTCCCTCTGGTAAGTGTGAGCTTTTAGCCAACATTTTTGGATGTAGGATTGGTCATTTTTTCTTAGTTTACTTAGGAATCCCTCTACACTATAAATTCCATAATAGTACAGATTAGAGCTTTATTGTGGAAAAAATTCAAAAAAAAACTCCAAACTTGGAAAAGTAACTTGCTTTCTTTAGGTGGTAGACTCATCCTTCTTAATTTTGTAATCAGTGTTATTCCCTTTATACCCTGTTAATTTTTAAGATGCCTGAAAAAGTTAGAAAAAATATTGATAAAATTAGAAGTAGATTTCTGTGGCAGGTACAGTAGGTACTAGGAAAAAATATGTTTTGGTAAATTGGAAAAAAATGTGTATGCCTAAACACATGGATGGAATGGGTGTGTTAAACTTAACCAATATGAATAAGTATTAAGAGAAATATTAACTAATTAATTAACATAAAATTTCCAGACTGATATAAAAGTAAAAACTCTTTTAATTACACTGGGGGCCTCCAATCACATGTGCTGCCTCACACTCACTTGCATATAAATATGAGATTTCTCTCCACTGCACTCTGTGTTCCCATGCACACAGACATAGCTAGCAGAGATGAAGCATCACCACTTCTTCATTAATGTTTCAACCTTAGTACATGCTCATGAGTCTTCCTCTACTCCTTGCCCATCTAGTACCAGAAACAGTCAATGGCACCTATCCCTTCCTTCAAAGTTCAATTCTGACTTGTGGTGCTTTAAGAATTCTGGTCGACCCGTGGCGAGATCCAGCAAGCTCTCTGCTTCGTTTGTACGACAGACACCCTCCTAATCTTTCTTGTTTAATTTATATAAACATTTTAAATCTTTTAGACATGTTGCATGATCAAACATAATATAATAACCTATACAATGAGCTTTCTTCGCTGAAATCACCTTGTTATACAATGAGCTTTCTTCACTGAAATCACCTTGTTATTATATATAAAGTATAACAGATGATATGATCCTTTGAAGTTTTTGAATCATGCAAAACATATTTGTTGTGCAACATGTAGATCTGGAACCGCTTATATATTCAACTTGTATTGTAGGTTGAGACACAATCAGGGGGAACACGGTGGAATCCATCAACAGAGCAGATAAGAATATTAGAAGCATTGTACAGAGGCGGTATGCGTACTCCAAGTGCACACCAGATAGAGCTAATCACAGCTGAGCTCAGCCGGTACGGGCGAATCGAGGGCAAGAACGTCTTTTACTGGTTCCAGAACCACAAGGCCCGAGAGCGGCAGAAACAGAAACGTTCAGCACTTTTAGCACTGTGCGCAAATACAACGGATATTATGTCACCTTCTGCAGCTGTGAGCAACATGGTATCTCATATATACTAAACATAAATTCACCTGCACTTTTATTAGAAACTGAATATTTTTGTTCTTCCCTTTTTTTGAGGAAAGAAAGCATTTCGTAAACATATATAAATTCATGGAAGGATTAAGGATGTATACAATGGAGTCTAACATATATATTCTTGCTATAATTTGTAACTTAGTTTTCATACTTAATTTGTGCGCCTGATATCTGTTATAAATATAATACATTTGCAATGAGTAAAATTCCGCTACCAACATTTTAGTTGCTCCAAATGCCAATATTTTATTATTTAGTTAATTTTTAAAATTTAAAAATTCAAACGTTAAATCCAAACCGTTGATCTTATTTAATTTATCGAGCGATGTATTTTCATATATCTTTTGAAAATTTTAGAGTTTATTTGATACTTGATCAAAGGCTAAAACATGAACGTATTAGAATGAATCTATCATAGTTAACAAGATTCGTTTGTTTTTCTATCTCTTGATCGAGTATCAAATAAACTCTAAAATTTGTAAAACTTATATGAAAATGCATCGCTCATTAAACTAAATATGATCAATGGTTTGGATTTAATATTTGAATTTTTAAATTTGAAAAAATAACTCAATAGCAAAATGTTGGCATTTGGGAGCAACCAAAATATTGGTAGCAGAACCTTACTCATTTGTAATAGCATGTAACAATGTACATTATGTTTACTTGTCTTATCTTGTGTACGAAATTTCTTTTCCTAGCTAGAAAATTACAATACAAGTTAATAAACAAAAAAAAGGTATATATTTACATATATTTGTCAGAAAACATTGGTAATGTTTCAAACAGAAAGATCAATTTAAAATTACAAATTATTTTTCAAAGCATGGAGAACAATATCAGCATGCTGCACTCATGCAATATTGCATATATATTGCAATACCCTGTTGAGTCTGAACTCTGGAACTTTGAATTGCGCAGGTGGTCTGCTATATTGTATACCAAAATTTGTTGGCTGCAACAGTTAATTTGTTAAATTAAGGAAAACCTAACTGATAACTATATAATGATCTGTTTGTGGCTCGTAGGGAAAGGAGAAGGAGTGTAGCATGGCAGGAAACAGGAAAAGGTGCAGGAGTTGGAATGTTGTTGGAATAGACGACGGAAATCATGACGAGGAGAAATCATGCGATGGTACCTTGGAGCTCTTCCCTTTGCACCCGGAGCGGAAAGATACCTGATCTTAAATATCGCCAATTACCTCCACGTTGATTTCTATCTATATAAATGTGTGCCGTCATCATTTCATTGTTCTCTAGTGTTTTTTTCCCCCTTTATTATTTGTAGTTTTGGTAACGAATATATTTTATTTTTTTCAGTTCTGCTTTGCATTTATTTTTTTTAAAAAAAAATTGTACTCATGATAAAATATTTTGGAATATTTATTTAAGATTTTTGCCTCTAGCCAGGAGAATTATAGCTTGTTATTTTTTTAGGACTCTTATTACCTCAAGCAACTACTTTTAAATTCTGAATTACACTTAAACAACTGACCCCAAGCGGATATAAATTTTGGTCCCTAATAGTATTTCGATATATGAATCCTCTTAAGGACCCAATTCTATATTATTTATGAAAAACTAATTTTTATTACTTTTAGAACAATAGATTTTCTCTCCTTGCATGTAAATAAAAAATATAAAATTTATCTGAAACAAAATTTCATAATATCCGAAACAAGTTTCGACAAGTAGATCATATAGGACAACTCGAAATTTGAAAATTTAAATCTTATAAATAAATCATTCCCTTCACAACCCACCATAACGTAATTAACGACATATACACATAGATGCACACATTATAGATACACGAAATCGAATAATGTTAATTACATAATGTCAGAACTAGCTATCTCATCATGCATGTTTCTTATTAAGATATCAAATAATTTATGAGAAAGTTTAATATGCACTATGGTGCATAGGTCATTCCGTGCATTACGGTCTTTTTCATCGGAATTTTTACAATTTGACAAATCTAATTTAACCAGCCTAATCTACATATTGAAATCTCCTAAAAAATCAAATTTTACGAATTTTGGAATTTTATTACTATTTTTTTCGAATTTTTTTAAACCTGTCATTTTTGGAATATTGTAAATAGTGGTTTGCTTCCAAAAATGACAGGTTTTAAAAAATTCGAAAAAAATAATAATAAAATTTTAAAAATTATAAAATTTGATTTGTTAGGAGATTTCAATATGTAGATTAGATTGGTTAAATTAAATTTGTCAAATTATAAAAATTTCAATGAAAAATGACGTAATGCATAGAATGGCCTATGCACCATAGTACATATTAAACTTTCTCATTTATTGAAATTGAGATATTTCAAACCGTTCAAGAACACTCCGAAACCGTTGCTGATCATGATAGGGGTGCAAATAGAGTAAAAAACCGGTCCAAATGGAGCAGTGCGAAAGACAGGACAGAGAAATCTTTAGCACCTGTTATCATATAAAAACCGGTGCAAAAATGATATCAATTTGCACCGATTTATGTTATGCCATTATTTCTTTTTAGCATTTGTTATTACTAATAATAATAATAGGTGCTAATTAGGCGGTGCAAAAGTCTTTTTGTTTGGTAGTATATATTATTGAATGGTATGCAATATAATAATTGAACATATTCTGACTTGATTGCTTTTCACTTAAAATTAGGATTCCCATAGTTTGAAAAACAGATTAAAGAGACAATTAAAAAAACAGTGACAGGCATTTGAGTGTTGAGTTGAATTGCAATAGAAGGTGGGGTCCGGGGTTCTCACGCCCCAGTTTACTTTTTAAAATCCCAACTGCAGCGCCAAGAGCCCAAGACAAGAGAAGATGAGAGGAGAGGGAAAAAAATAATAATAATGGTCCAAATGGGGCATGCATTCATGCATGCTTGGAGACTTTTAAACTTTTAAAGAGGGATGTTGTGTCATGTGTGGCTTTTTTTAAACACTGAACTGTTGGAAAGACGTAGACAGCCCCCACATTTGTATGTAAATATATATATTCATATTCAACGGCTTAACGTGCGTTGAAACATATGCAACTTTGCAAGTACTAATGGAGACTAAATTTGGCTGGTTAAATATCCTCTACAATACTCTGTGATGCTGACATTAATTCCCATTTCCATTTCCAATCCAGCACAGACATATATGAATATTATTTCAATCGACACGGTGTTTTATATATGTATACATGCAATGCAATGCATGCATAGTTAAGACCACGCAGCACATGCACAGTGCAAGTAATGCGGTTATAGACGAAGTTTTGTTTTTAAAACGTTAAACTTTTAAATTGACATATTAAAAATTATAATTTTAATATTGTTAGAAAAAAGCGAATTCATTATTTTAAAAACGAAATTGCTTTCCATCATCCTTTATATTCTATCATCATCATCATCCACATAACCCTCATTAATTATCTAGTGTCTCATTAATAGAAAGTCCAGAGGATGATAGGATGATGGGATGATAGAATCCATGGGATGATCCAGTGTATTCATTAATTATATATCTAGAGCCTCTACTCATTCTTTCCTTTTTTGGATCGTTTATTCTCTCATCCTCATTTCCTCCTCTGGATCGCTGAAAACAAATGTTCTATATTAAATAATAATTGTTCTAGTTAGCATTTTCTTTTCAGCTTTATTATTTTTTTTCAAAACAATTATTTTTTTTCCAGCACAATTATTTTTTTTCTAGAACAGCTAGAACAATTAGCATTTTTTTCCAGCACAATTTTTTTTTCTAGAACAACTAGGACAGTCAGTAACATTAACTAGAACAGTTAATTTTTTTTTAGAACACTGGATAATTAATAGGGAAGGGGGTGGGACAAGGAGCGAAACAGAAGGGAGGGTGAGGGAGCGAAACAGAGGGGAGGATGATGGGATTAGAGACAAAAATAAAAAATGTGTTCCAGGGGATGATTCCATCATCCCATCATCCTCATCCCTTGTTTCTTTCTTAGAAATGCAATTAATCCAACTGTTGGAGGATGATGGGATGATGAATCTTGGAAATGATGGTTACCAGCCCCATTTTAAAAAGTAGCCACATGATTTAAAAAATCTGCGTGAAAAGGCCGCTCAAAATTCTACAAGTTTTGGTAAGAATGGTTTAACTTTTTATTTTGTACTTCTTTCATTGTACTTGTAATTAATATGCTTATATAATATTAGGGTGTGTTTGGATGCGCAAGAATAAGAATTTGGATAAGAATAAGCTCCAAATTTCTTATTCTTGTGAAACCCAAACAACACAAGAATAAGAAATTTGGTCCCTTATCCATATTCTAACAAAATCAGAAAATTAGTGGTGTGTTAATTTGGATGGAGGCCGGATAAGAATAAGAATAAGAAATTTTTAGAATCTCGTACCAATCCTTATTCTTATTCAAATTCTATAGTTTTGTTAGTAAAAAAATAAGGGCCCAAATTCCTTATTCTTGTATTGTTTGGGTTGCACAAGAATAAAAAATTTGGAGCTTATTATTATCCAAACCTTATTCTAAGGCATCCAAACATATCCTAGAATAAGAAATTTGGACAAACACGTATTTCGAGATTCTAATTCTTATTCCTTATTCAACCCCTCATCCAAACACACCCTTAGTACCGAAAAAATTAATAATGACGCTACTGTTCACATGAATTACGATAAAAACGATTAAAAATTCGAAATTTTAAAAATAACGTTGTTGGATCGGCGTTTGGATCGCCGAAAATACAGAACGCTTGGATCGGCAATTGGAACGCCGATCCAAGCTTGGATAGGCATTCCAATTGCCGATCCAAGCTTGGATCGACAATTGGAATGCCGATCCAATTAATATGCCGTTTCCAACTTGTTTTACTTGTTTTTTATTTGCAATTTTGCTTTTTAGCCCTCAACTTTTTTATTATTACAAAACATATAATTAGTGATTAGTAATTAAACATAATTGAAACTTCTATAATGAAATATAAGTATATAATTAAATTATTTATGTTAAATACATAATATTGTATATGTGTATAATACTAATTTATACATATATATATATTATGTATTATATATTTTATATATTAAATACATATTATTCTATATAATTAAAATATGTGATGCATATTATTATATGTACATAAAATGTACAAATATTTCTATGTATATTTATTTATACATTAAAAAAAATTTATATATTAATATCTACATTTAATGTATAACAAAATTTTTTTATTGGACTATTTTGTTAAAATAATAATATTAGGGTCATCGGCGAATAAATTCAATAAAAATATATTCAATTTTTTCGCCGATGACCATAAAATTATAATTTTTACAATATAGTCCAATAAAATTTTTTGTTGTACATTAAATATAAATCAAAATATATAAAAGATTTTTTATATACATTAAATATACATACATGTTGAATATACATACATTAAATATATAAAAGATCTTTTATATCTTAAATTGTGCATGTTGAATAGCTTTATACATATATATTATATATCATATATTTTAATTATATACAATAATATGTATTTAATATATAAAATATATGATACATAATATATATGTATAAATAAGTATTATAAACATATACAATATTATGTATTTAACATGCATAATTTAATTATATACTTATATTTTTATAATATATGTTTTAATTATGTTTAATTTCTAATCACAAATTATATATTTTGTAATAATAAAAATTTTGGGGGCTAAAAAGTAAATTTTGCATTAAAAAAATAAAGTCAAAATAAAAAAGTTGCTGAATTTTTTTAATGCAAAATTTACTTTTTAGCCCCAAAATTTTTTATTATTACAAAATATATAATTTGTGATTAGAAATTAAACATAATTAAAACATATATTATAAAAATATAAGTATATAATTAAATTATGCATGTTAAATACATAATATTGTATATGTTTATAATACTTATTTTTACATATATATTATGTATCATATATTTTATATATTAAATACATATTATTGTATATAATTAAAATATATGATATATAATATATATGTATAAAGCTATTCAACATGCACAATTTGAGATATAAAAGATCTTTTATATATTTAATGTATGTATATTTAATGTATATAAAAAATCTTTTATATATTTTGATTTATATTTAATGTACAACAAAAAATTTTATTGGACTATATTGTAAAAATTATAATTTTAGGGTCATCGGCGAAAAAATTGAATATATTTTTGTTGAATTTATTCGCCGATGACCCTAATATTATTATTTTTACAAAATAGTCCAATAAAAAATTTTTGTTATACATTAAATGTAGATATTAATATATGAATTTTTTTTAATGTATAAATAAATATACATAGAAATATTTGTACATTTTATGTACATATAATAATATGCATCACATATTTTAATTATATAGAATAATATGTATTTAATATATAAAATATATAATACATAATATATATATGTATAAATTAGTATTATACACATATACAATATTATGTATTTAACATAAATAATTTAATTATATACTTATATTTCATTATAGAAGTTTCAATTATGTTTAATTACTAATCACTAATTATATGTTTTGTAATAATAAAAAAGTTGAGAGCTAAAAAGCAAAATTGCAAATAAAAAACAAGTAAAACAAGTTGGAAACGGCATATTAATTGGATCGGCAATTGGAATGCCTATCCAAGCTTGGATCGGCGTTCCAATTGCCGATCCAAGCGTTCTGTATTTTCGGCGATCCAAACGCCGATCCAACAACGTTATTTTTAAAATTCCGAATTTTTAACCGTTTTTATCGTAATTCGTGTGAACAGTAACGTCATTATTAATTTTTTCGGCCCTTAGTATTTATTGCACGAAAGGTGCGAGCCCAAAACCGAGATAACATATCAATGGGCTGAGAAGGCGGTTAGGGGGCCGGCCTTTCTCAGGTCAGGTTTCTCTTTTAAATCGAATTTTGGGTTAGGCTGCACCAAATTTTAGTGCTGACATATCTGTTTCAATTAGATACTGCTACAGTGCTACTGTTTTGCCCTTCTGTTTAGTGATGCTCTGTGGTGTATCACATTTCCTTTTTGCCATCCACTTCAGACTGCAGAGTTACAATTTATTGTGAATTTGCACACTCAAAGTTTACTCTATTCACTTCTCTATTTTGACACAAAAAAAACAGGTGGCAGCCTGGCAGGCCCCGTTAAAATTTGACCACTTCATTGAAAATGGCATTCCTGTGAATGTAATCCCACCTTTGTCTCCGCCTCAGGGATTGTTTCTCACTCTGAAACACATGGTATGCACTCATTTATTTCAGGAACAATGATTTGTGAGAGTGGTGGAATAATGGTGCTTCTTATGGCTATTTCTTGTTTTCCTATTGATACCATTTCCATCGAGTTTTTGTTTTGGTACAGTTGTTATAGAGAATTTGAAATCACCTAGCATTTTGAAGGTGCTGATTGGAATACTGGCGACTCCTGCCGAGCGTGAGCAACCACTCTGCACTGATCAGGTTATTTTACATTTCCATATTAAGGATTTTATTAAAATCTGCTTACATAAATTTCCAATATTTATGATATTGAATATGTATCGTATTTGAGAATTTCTTCTCAGCATGTATTCGAATTTAAAAATTTTAGATGCAATTTACCAGCAGAACCACATCTAATTGACACAGGAAGAATATCATGATGACTGCCATACCTCACTGTCACTATCATCATTTAAAGCATCACTACCTCCAACCTCCATATTGTTTTTTTTTTTAAGCAAAAATGAGGTTCAAAGACCCCATCTTTTCATTAATAGAAAAAAGTTTTAGCGAGATGCTAAAGTTACAGAAGAAAAACCAAAAGAACAAAAAAGAAAAGTACAAGTAATCAAAATGCGAAGCTTAAAACGTTTGAAAAAGACTGGTGATAGCAGGAAGGCAATCTTGCATCGGAGGTGCAAAGGCAGGGTATGACTGTATGAGTGAATTGAGGTTGTACTCATCATCCGACATTCTTGCATTGCTTGTGATACCAAATCACCCGCTTCGAGTTTCCGATCCTGAAAGATTCTATTGCATCGTTCCTTCCAAATGACAAAAAATAAGATGGCTACCCTCTCTCTTAAAGAAACGTCACCTGCCTTGTTTACCAGTATTGAGTTTGGGATCGGAAATTGCAGGTCTGCTAAGCCATTTAAAACCCTCTTTGCTTGTGTAAAGACCTGAAAGGAGAAAAAGCAGCTAAAGAAGATGTGTGCCACGGTTTCTTCATCAGCATCACACAGACAGCACTTGTTTGGCATTTGCCATCCCCTTTTAATGAGGTTGTCCAGCGTGACTAGTTTATTTAGCTGTAAACGCCAAGTGAATACCTTGATCCTTGGTGCAACTCTTAGTTTCCAGAGATTTGAAAGTTCAGAGCCAGGTCTTGGATAAGCTTTTTGTAGTTTGTACATCGATTTCACAGTGAAACCGCCATGTGAGTTGAGCTTCCACCAATGCTCATCTTGATTATCATTCAGTGTTAAAATTGAGAGATGTCGGCTGAGAGTGTCTAGCTGCTGGAGAGCCGAGGTAGAGGTTCTTATTGCGCCATTGAAAAGTGCATCTCGGTTGTTCCAGTCCCGGAGAGCCTGTGCCAGTGTTATGTTTATGTCAATTGCAAAGCTGTAAAGATCAGAGAGGGTGTGTCTCAGAATTCCCACTCCCCAATTATGCTGCCAAAGTAGAGTCGAATGCCCATTTCCAGGATTAATACGCATCGCCACATTGAAAAGTGGTAAGAGTTCTCTAAAGGACGATTTTAGAGTGGTGAACTCAGGGACTTGGGAAAACGAATTCAATTGTAATACTGAGACGAGCCTTGTCCAGATAGTATTTTTTTTTTGACATCCAGTTGCAGAGCCATTTTGCCAATAAGGCTTTATTCATTGCCCCTAAGTCCAAGATGCCCAGCCCGCCATGTTTTTTTGGAATGCACATTTTGTCCCAAGAAATCATTACCAGCTTATTTCCATTCCTTTGTGTTCCATGCCAGAAAAAATTTCGTCTGATCTTGTCCATCTCTTTTAGGACCCATCGTGGCACTTGAAAGGTCGAAAGGAAGTAAAGCGGTATAGCTGTAAGGCAAGAGTTTAGTAAGACGATCCTACCAGCAGGAGATAAGAAGGGAAATTCAGATCCGCTGCCGCGCGACACATGGTGTAGCGCGGCATGCTGGCCGTCTGATCAAGATCCAATGGACAAGGGAGCCCCGTGCATGTAACCTAGATTGATAGGCCCGTAAAAAATTAACCGTCCGATCAAGATCAGACGGCTCGTACGTGCGCTACACCATTTGTCGCGCAACAGCAAATTCGGATTCTAAGAAGGGAGCTTGCCATGTTGCAAGTTTTTTTTTCATTTTGTCTAACAGCAGTAAGTATTCTTCCTTATTGAGTTTCCTATCAGACAAAGGTAGACCCAGGTATTTGATCGGGAAGGTGTCTGCACGGCATCCTAATTCCAACGCTAGTCTTTCCACTTCATCAGGACACGAGCAGGTGATGAGCAGGTCTGATTTTTGCTGATTGATGGCTAGTCCTGAAGCGGTTTCAAACCCAGTTAACACTGTTTTTAGGATGCCAACTTGTTGTGAGCAAGGTCTGAAAAAGAGCAGTGTGTCGTCGGCATAAAAAAGGCCTGGATGTATGTGTCTTATGGGTAATGAAATGGCACCCGAGGAGGAAAGGGTAGAGAGCCATCTGGAAAGGAAGTCGAAGGCGAGAATAAAGATATAAGGCGAAAACGGGTCCCCCTGTCTTACACCCCGCCTTAGTTCAATAATTTTCCCTGCTACACCATTAATAATGATTCTCGAGGAGCCTTTCAAGACACAACAACTGATCCACGAGATCCATGAATCTGGTAAGCCGACCGCTTGCAGTACCTTTGCGATAAAATTCCAGTTCAGGGTATCAAAGGCTTTGTGGATGTCCGCCTTGAGGATTCCCATCTGAATATTCTGGTTTTTTGTAAAACCAATTAAGTGTTGAGCACAAAGAAAATTTTCAATGATGTTTCTTCCAGGAATAAATCCAGATTGAGATTCACTAATGAATTTGTCTAAGAGTGGTGTTAATCTGTTGGAGAGTATTTTTGAGAGGAGTTTTTGCATCGAGTGGATGATGCTGATCAGTCTATAGTCTGCAGGGCTGTTAGATTCTTCTCTTTTTGGGATTAAAGTGATAAAGGAAGTGTTAAGAGGAAACAGTGAGTTTGTTCAAAGAGCACTGTTCAGTGTTAGATGGATGTCCGGCAGCAATTCTTCCTGGAAAAATCTAAAGAATTCACCGGTGTATCCGTCCGGTCCCGGCGATTTATTCCTCGGCCATGAGTTGATAACGTTTCTGATCTCTTCCTCTTTGATCGGATCTGACAAGCAATCAGGGAAAGTTGCTTTGGTTGGATAAAGAACACTCCAATTTAAATCACGAAGAGTGTCAGTATCTGGGCCAACCGAGCCCATCAGTGAGCAAAAAAAACCTGAAGAAAACCTCCATATTGTTATTAATTTAATTGTACTTCCTGAAACTTACTAGATTGCGTTCTATATACCCTATATTTGCTTAAAATGACCCATATGTGCATGAGATTATGAGAACTTTGCTCTGTGGAAAAAAATGTATGAATGGTAAGTCCCGCTTGGCAAACCTGCATTTGTTCAAGGCACTCGAGGGATCAAGAATTCATGTATTAGATGTGAATGAGTTCAGAGCTGATGCCCATCCTACCACCACAGGCAGTAACAGGGATGAGGATTATCGCATGCATAGGTGCCTTCCTGGTTTACCCGACTCTCAAGGAACACATGCATATTTATCGCAACACTAAACACATTACAATTAATAGAGCCTTTTAAAATTAGCTATTAAATTTTCTTTGATTTTGAGTAATAGATCATCTTGAGCATATCAAGAAGGCTTTCCAATTTGAGAATTGTTCCTCTTTCGTTTTTTGTTTTCTTTGCCTTCTGAAGTTTTGGATAAGTTTGTAGTTAAGTAGGATGTGTAATATATACGAAATTTAATCCTTCGAATTTGTTGGTTGTATTATTATTTTTTTTTTTCTGCTGGAAGGGACTCAGCTTCACAAACCTGCTCTCAATTTAGCTGTGTTTTGGCACTAATAATTCCGTCTATGGCAAAAGTTTAGAAATGCATTTTTTGAACTTCTGATTCATTCTGCATAACATAACAGGTATGCACGTCGAAATATTAGATCCCACTTTAACACAATATAAACACGGGCTTCTGTATCTCTGTTTTAACCAAGGCCCAGAAAGTATTATCTGTAAAAATTGGGACATCCGGACATGCAAATTTGTATCTTTTGAGTTTTGAGGAAATTAATAAAAAAAAACTCAATTGGCATTCACAACTTGATCACATTTACGGAATAGTAAAACTAGTTCAGCTTTCTTTCAGGAAAATAGAAAACTCATTATTCCAAATGTTCTTAAATTTTGCTGACTACAATTTTGATGAATGGCACGTTCATTAGCTTCATTAAATCAACATCAATTGCATGCATCAAACTATCATATGAACGTTATTACTTGGAGAAGAAATAAGACAAAAATAATTTCAATATGCACATTGCATGTGCACACAGCACACTACCTGTTAACAGGGATGTTAACTAATAGCACATTGGATATAGACCCAGCCTAAAAAATAAATTAAAAAAACATAATTAAAGGAAAAATAGAAGGGAAAGAAACAAGAAGCACAAAAAGAGATTTATGGATTGCTAGTGCTCAAATCACTGTCATCATCCCCATCTCCAGCCTCGGCCTCCTTGACCTCTTGTATCATCTTCAGCACCTGCCATGCAGTGGGACGACTCTCTGGAGACAACTGAATGCATGCTGCGGCTATGTCGACAATCATGGTTAGTCTTTCATCGTCTACACTTTCCCCTTCCTCTCTAACCGACCGGACCCATGCTGGCAGGTCCCTCGACACCAGGTCTTGGTGGTCTAGTGGTGATTTCCCACTTAGCAGTTCTAGAAGGAGAACGCCATATGCATATATGTCCGATCTATAAAAGAATCAATAGTTGTAAAGTTGTTTACGATATTGCACCAGAAAAGGTGTACAAATTACAAATTGGTCATGTTCACCTAGATATTTATAACACATGCCAAATCTACAGGTACAGATCATAAAGGGTAATTTTTGTTCTTTCATGCATAATAATAATTTATCCATAACTCCATGGCATATATGAAACTAAAAATTATCCAAAGGCATTTCCAACCTGGGTGTAAGCCTTCTGTTTGACTCTCTGGCTTCTGGGGCCCGATAAAACCTGGACTCCCCATCTGTTTCAAAAAATTGTTCATCAAGGAGAAATGAGAGGCAGCAGTCAGCAAGGCATGCCTCAAAATCAGGGCCAAGAATCACATTAGATGATTTGATGTTGCCATGCACTAGACGTGAAGCCTGATGGATGTACGAGAGACCTTGTGCCACGTCTTCTGCTATTTTCAGGCATGAGGTCCAGTGCAGAGGCTTTGCACGTGAAGATTTCGAACCTAGAAAATCAAAATATTGATTGATGAAAACCTTTTCAGCATCAGTACAAGTATAGCTTGTCCTATACTAAGTTCTAATTTGCAATTCTGATCTTAAAGCTATCTTATTTTGAGGGTCTTCTAATGTTTATTGTGCACTATTTAGCTGATAGCATTTACTTCAGCAAAAACCAAGTAGAGACTGAAACATAGAGGTCATGGCAGGTCGGAGATACCAGGAGCAAGTTGCATGTAATATTTTTACAGATACAGATATTATTAATTGAGTTGCTGATATTAAACAGTGTATACCAGGAAACTAATGCCATTGCAATTTGGTCATCATGAGAATGTTTGTGCAGAATCAAGGGTCTGTATTTGTCAACTTAAGAGTTTCTTTTTTTTTTTTTTTTTTTTTGCACTGTTAGCATTTAGAAAAATAAAAGTACTAGCAATTACTACTCTCATAAGGATACAAGAACATGTTGAGGTGTCATTATCATTGACTATTGTCCCAATTTGTTAGCATTTCCTTCAGTATTTGAGCAATAATTTTGGTGGTTGAGACAAAATCATAGCATGTTTCATACTGTATTAACACGATCAAGCCCATTAAATGTTGCCTCACACCATAACTTTATGTGGATGAGATTATCTAGGCTCATCTCATCAGATAAAATCTATTATTTTCAAAATTGCAGCCTGTTTTTATGCACTAAGTGGAACTGAAATGTGACCCAACACAAAAATCAGCCTGATATCCATACAAGCCCGAAATTGACTGATACAAAATGAATTACATTATTGAAGTCTAGGACGATATTTACTTGATTAAAATCCTAATAAAAATAAATAACAAGTTCCTTCTTAAGCTCTGCACAAAAAGAGACTTAATAACGTACCATGTAAAAGAGAAAACAAACTCCCATTAGGCTGATAATCATAAACGAGCAACCTCTCCTCCTTGGCATGAAAATACGCACGAAGTGGCACCAAATTCGGGTGCCGAAGTCTGCCGACCGCCTCCATGTGCCTCTCAAAATCCTCCTTACCTGCCAACCCAATCCGACCTGCATCGAGCCTCTTCACGCACAAAATCAGCCTGGTATCTAGCACGGCCTTGTACGTGGCACCTACACTACCTCTTCCCAGCATCTCTGCAGAAGCTTTCATTAGCTGCTCCAAATTGTAGCCTGGTGCCTCACCGGCACAGAAAGTCAAGCAGCCACTTTTTCCCAAGTTTTTGGCCTTGTCCTTTTCCCTGTCTTTGTCTTCTGGTATTTCCATTATCATTGCTGCTGTGGGCTCTTCATGATCTTCTGTGGTGGTCTGTTCACTGCCATTGGCACTTTTTTCAGGAGTGTGGATTTTGCCGTGGCCGGTTAATTTATGTCGCTTCATCTTCCTTAAAGCTAAGATGAGTGTGAGAAATCCAATTAAAAATATTGTGGCCGACATGAATCCGATGGCGATAAGGGCACGCTTATGTGGGCTTCTTGAAGGCGTGGCAGAGGATTGAGAGAGGAGAAAGCCTTGTCTTGGGCCATTTAGGGAAGGTGGTAATGCAGGAGAAGGTGGCTGGGTAGCGGCATGAGGAAAGAAGGAAAGGTGGGACCTACATTCGCGCCTAACAACGGCTCCACACAGACCAGGATTGGCGGCAAAAGGCGGAGAACCGAAGGTAGATAGCAGGGCGGTGGCGGGCACGGGACCGGTGAGATTATTAGATGACATGTTGAGGGATTTTAAAGAGGATTGGTTGAAAGGGGGTACGGTGCCAGTGAAAGCGTTGGAGTCGAGCTGCAGGACGACCAACCTTTGGAGGCGGGTGAGGGGGAGGGGGACGGAGCCGGAAAAGAAATTGTGGGAGAGGTCGAGAGTGCGGAGGCGGTGGAGGGAGAGAAGAGAAGCGGGGAAAGGGCCGGAGAAGAGGTTGTGGTCGAGATAGAGAGCCTTGAGATTGGTGAGGTCGGAAAGGTCGGGGACGGAGCCGGCGAGGGAGTTGAACTTGAGGCTGAGGATGCGGAGCTGGTCGAGGCGGGCGAGGGTGGAAGGGGCGAAGGTGCCGTTCAAGGCGAGGGATTCGAGGACGAGACGGGCGACGCGGCGGGCGGGAGAGCAGGAGACGCCGGTCCATTGGCAGAAGGAAATGGAGGCGGAGAAGAGGAGAGGGTTGGAATTGGAGGGGTCGGCGGAGGACTTGAAGGAGAGGAGCGCAGAGGCGTCGGCAGGAATACTAGTAGAAGAAGTGGTACTGCCACTGGCACTGGCACTGCAGAGGAGGACGAGTAAAAGGAAATGGAAAAGGAAAAGGAAAGAGGAGGACATTCTCGCATTAATTAATTATAATTAATAATGACTGGACTGAATGCCTACCCTAGCTTCATGCCTTCAACTTCCAAATTTGAATCTCTCTCTCTCTCTCTCTCTCTCTCTCTGAAAATGGAGCTGGAACTGGGACTCTCACACTCTCACTGAGGATGAGTGACGAGAGTGAGTGAGTGTTTGCCGAGACTGCAAAGAAACTACTCATTAATCCTCTCCAGTATTATTAATTATTCTCTTAATGGACACGATTGCCTCTACCATTTTTCACTACGATTTTACTTCCAAACTTAATCGTCACATGATGCATTTATAACCTCTTCAACAATCGTGTCAAATCAAACAAAAAGTTGGATCAAGTAAGATTTATCACAAGAATTGCAAAAAACAAAAGGTAAATAAAAAGTAAAAGTATTCATAAAGAGAATTGGAAAAAGTAAAAGTATTAAATGTAATTATCTCGGAGAAAAAAACTTAGTAAATATGAAAGTTCTCTATTTTGTTCAAACATAATGTGTAAAATAGTTTCAATTTTTATTCTAAAGTAATACAATTAAAATCTAAATGGTATTGCTGATTGTTTAAATGTAATTAATCAATATAAATTTATTCGCAAGCATTTTGAAAATTGGAAAGAGGTGAAAAGAGAAAATGATGTTGTGATCATTCACGGTCACCGTATGCAGGTGAATATTTTTCTGTCACGAGTGATGATGTGTTTTGAAACATAAAAAGAAATTGAGAAAAGCAAAAGTAAATAAATGGAGAGAAAGAAAAAGAAAATGAGGCGCAAGAGGACAAAGAAAGGAGGAAGCAGGTTAGACTGGGCTGGGACCTATCGTTCAGAGCTTCAGATCGCCTTTGGAGGCTAGCATGCACCCAATTGTGCCGCAAGTGATCTTGATGGACGATGACCAATGAGGAAGCAGTTTAGGCCATATTCTTCTGCTCTACAAAAACGACACGGTATGTTTCGCTACAAAAAATCCTAAAAGGAGCCAGGGAGGCAGCTTAGCGTCACGTGAAAGCTGTTGTTTATCGAGAAAAGCGAGGTATCTATCTTCCTATGACATTTCTCTATTATTTATTCATCTATAATTTAAAAGGTCGCTATTTACATCATACAACTATTCGCGCAGGCAGTGAAAATGGGAATTGTGGATTGTAGAGGAGCAGAACGAAGCACTTTTGGAGGTGGCGACGATACGATCATACGAAATTACGAATTACTGCGGAAGCGGTGAACTAGCCTAGCGGGTCGGGTCCGATAATTTCTGGTATGGCCATGCGGGTTCAGGATTTTATATGACTTTTGCAGATTTCATTTTAGGACCGGTTTTGATCCACAGGGCCAGGGGCATGAAGATTATTTTTATTCTAAGTTGTTAATGACCCCATATAGTCGCCATCGATTATATATTTATATTTGCTTGTTGATTGACCACATTGATATACACAGTTTGTGTTCGCATTCAATCAATCCTACAATATCGCCCATAATTCTCTAATTTGAACCCCCAAAAAAAAAAAGATAATAATTTTAATTTTAATATTATAGGAAAGATAAAACTCTGTTCATAAAAACAATGTTTTGAGAAAAAACATTATCAACAATTGGTTTGCTGGCTATTGCGAAATGCAATATATGAATTTAAACAAATAATGGTCCGCTCAAAAATAACAAGTAGAAAAAGTTTCAATTAACAATCGCATAATTTTTCTATAATTGTTCAAATTTTATTTTGAACTGTTAGAAAACTATAATGTTATAACTTGCCAAATTTTTACAACTTATATTATCATTCCGTATAGATCTACTTTAAGAGTAATTAAATAATTTACTTTCTAATTTGTAACAGATAATTTACCTACTAGTAAAATATTTACCTACTAGTAAAAGATGTCCTTATATGTAGACAGATAAAGAAACAAAATAATGTTAGGCAATAAAGATATGTTGCTCAATCTACTAGCGATACATTTAGATATGCTGCTCAATTTAATTTCTTATTAGATTAAAAATCAAAATATATTGTTATTTTGTCTAGCAATTGATATCCAACCACAAATCAAATCGATCGAACGGCACAAACATGTGGATACACGCTAGATCTAGCGTATAATCCCTCTTGAATCCGTGAGTTTATAAGGAGTGATTAAAGAGAGCAACAAATTTTGATGGTATTCTAATACTATCAATATCCGCCCACCAAGACAATTAAACCATACTTTTTACAATGTCAGTAATGGACCGATATCCTCTGCAGTGATCGGTTCCGTCCGATCAATGATGAATGTCCCATGATTAATATCGAGATTCGTCGAAATTTGTCAAACCCGTTAATCTTAACCGTCAAGATTAGAATGGACGGTCATGGCGAAAGAACTGCAGAGGATAATGGTCCCGTCAGCGATAAATTAAGTTCAAACGAATAAAAATTTGACAAGATTAAGATTAAGATTATGGGTACTGGAGACACCATTCTGTTGGAAGTTGGCGGCTTGGATGCAAAATGGACCACTTTGTGTTGGTTCAAAATTGTAAAAGTTTAATTTGGATTCACTTTTCCCGAGTTGCGTTTGTCCAAAGTAAAGTGGGGGCATGAAATCTTAGAAATCAAATCTAGTGCCGCGCGGCACCGTGCAGCGCGCAATCTGAACCGTCCAGATTAAATCTAACGATGATGGGAGCCCCGTGCATGTAACCAGATTGTAAGGCCCGAAAAAATCTAACCGTCAAGATCAGATCGAACGGCTCGGATCGCTGAGCGGCACGGTGCCGCGCGGCACGGGATAAGGATTCTGAAATCTTATGGCACTAAATCTGATCTGCCTTACCAGTTACCATGAGTTAGGTTCTGAAATGAGGTCTAATATATCTTTAGCAAACTTATTTCACCACAAAAATCATTAGTTAATTAGTAGGTCTGAAAAAAAAATTTCTCGAACACGTGTAATTAAACATATACAATACTCCTCTGAAGCACCAGTCGCGGATGGCATAGCAGGAAGGAAAAAAAAAGAAAAAAAAAGCATAGAAATGGAAAAAGTGCATCCTTAGAAGGATAGTAACCAATTTTCGAAGAACAAATATAAATACTCCATTAGAATACTCCATTAGAATTTGATAACCAAAGATGCTTTTTTTTTTTCTAATGCCAGCAAATATAAATACTCCATTAGAATAAATATAAATACTTACTTAGAATTAATAAATATAAATACTTTGAATTTATTTCTACAAGATTTGCCGATCCAATCAATGAAGATTTTATACAGGACTTCAGCTTTTTTTTGCTCTTTTTGTTCCCTATTCGCCTACGGTTACCGAAAGGAGTGAAGAAAATAGGAGAAGGAGAAGAAGGAGAAGGAGAAGGAGAAGGAGAAGAAAAGGGAGGGGTGACAAAGATGAAAGGGAAGGGGCGCGGGGAGCGAAGAGAAGGCCGGATATGGGAAGAGGAGCTAGCAGGGAAAGACCCTTGAGAGAAAAGAGGGGAGGAGAGAAGAGGGAAAGAGGGGAGGGAGCAAAATAGAAGAAAGGAGTGCACTGGAGGAGGAGAAATGATAACTGTCATCTCTTGAACAAATAAATAGAAAAGGTGAACATATAAATGATCGAAATGAACACATACAAAGAAATAAGTTTTGTCATTCCTTGTTTTAGATTTTTATATTTATATTCAACTTATTTTTATTGAACTTATTTCTTTTTATGTGTTCACTTTAATCATTTATATATTCACCTTGTTTATTTTATGTGTTCATTTTGTTCAAGCGATAGCAAAACTGCAGATGATAGTAATCACACCACCACAAAAAAGCTCATTTGCTCCGGGTTTTAAATTGTACTAGAGGGGAAGTAGCGGCTTCGCCGCTATCTAGTTTTTCTTTTATTTAGTTTTACTTAGTTTTCGTATGATTCATTTTTTATTTAGAAAACATGCATGCTTTTTTCATTTTTGATTCTCTTGACAAAAGTAATAACCTTGAAAATCCCTTTGTTCGACTTTTGTCGGTAAACAATAAATTAATACTCATATCCTATCACTTTTGAGCATCAAAATAACTTAGATGCTAAAATATGTGCATAGTAAAACCTGATGCACATGAATTACAAATGCATATATATCTTATTGTGCATTACATTTGTAATGCACATTTTTGTTCAGATTTTTTTTTTTTTTTGAATAAAATCTTCGTTTGTTTTCCGTCAAAAATCATAAATTACAAATGGTTCATTCGTATTCTATATTTGAAAAATACTACTGTCAGGCAATGCATCAATTGCTTGCCTTATTTATATTTCAACTATATGTCAATTGGACTGTATGCAATGCCATACCCACTTTCAAAAGAAATATATATCTATGTACTATTATCACTATTGTATCATAGGCAATGCCAAAAATATACATCGTTTTATATCTGAGATATCATTTTATCTTCTCAACATTGAAATGAATACCAATCAAGCAATAGGCATAGCTATATTTTTTTTTTTCACAATGTTAATATAAAGAAATAACTTAGTTCCAGATATGTCAAATTTGTATTAACTAACAGAAGAAATATATTTTGAGATAATAAACCTAGAATCTTCTCAAATTTCTTTAATTCAAAATATAATTCAAAATGACCAATCCAAACCGTCCAATATTGATCTCCCTATTGAAGTCTCCATGCAGACCAAATTTTACAATTTTTCGAAATTTTTAAACATTTTTTTGAAATTTTAGAAAATCGTTAATCTAATTAGTTCTGAACTGTTCAAAAACAGCAGTTTTTAAAAATCCGAAAAAAATAGTTAAAAATCTCAAAAAAATATAAAATTTTGTCAGCATAGAGATTTTAATCGGGAGATCATATTAGACGATTTGGATCGGTCATTTTGAACTCTATCTAGCAGTTTTGATCGCAACTCACCATAGCAAAACTCTATATATATATATAGACACACACACACACACACACACACACGAAACTACGAAAATACTAATATCTGCTTATTTGACAATTACAATATAAGCATGCATCATTTGAGATATGTAAGATATCTTCATGTTCCAGGGCCATTCATGTCAATTATCCTTTTGAAAATTAAAATTTCAACCTTGACTTTATAGCTGGGTCATGGAAGAACTTGCATGAATTTGAAGATCCAAGATAACCAGACTACCAACTTTAGTAGGAGTTAAAGCAAAGTACTGATATAGAAACAAAAAATAATAAAAAGAGAAATAGTAGATGTAAAGAAGAGAGAGAGAGAGAGAGATGAGCCATTATATAATGTCAGATACAAAATAAAGTTTGCAATAAGGATGTCTTTGTCATGTCAGGTCATACAATTACAATTTGGATATGGTTCTAATTAAATTTAACAATTGCAATTTCCTTTTTACTTTATCAGAACTTAATTAGATTTTTTGTGTGTTTTCTGTCATCTACTTAAAGAAAAATTTTCATTTCTGACATGAATGGTAGGATTGGTATGGCTACACCACAAAATTTTAGGTCTAAATTTGAAACAGTGGAAATAACAATCTTGACAGAGTTATTAAAGTTGCTAAAGCCACTATCCCTACCATAGATACCAGTACAAAAGTTGTAAATTTCTAATGTCAATGGTGGAATCAATAGTATCTTCATGAACGAACCTTGTACTGACGAGTTGAAAATTTTCTACACCGCCAAAAGTTAACCACTTTTATCTTATTTAAGATCATCTCTGTCACGATCTACTCTAATCCGATTAAAACAATCCAAGAACTTGTAATTGCTGCAAAAAGTGAGAGAGAAAGTAGTTGAATCAGAGGGATTACAGTTGAAGAAAAATCAAATTAGAAGACTCTAAATGCTGGAGTTTCCATAAATAAAACTAAAATTCAAATCAATGGGATGTGGCATAGAATTAGAAGCCGCTAGATGCTCTCCGTGCAATTAATTTCATCGTGGAACATCTAGCCATCTAGGCATATCGCTACTCCCACTAACAAAGCCCATTGTTTTGATATCTGTGCAAGGTGAAATAGAAGAAGCTAGGGTTCTCTTCCGTAAACGTAGATTTGGCGGAGGAGCAACATGGGTTGTGGGCGTGGGCGCTGGCGCATTTAGCGGAGGATTTGTCGGGGGTTTTGAGGTGGCGCGAATTCGACAGAGAAAAAAGGCGGAGGGCCTAGAGGAGGTGGGGTGTGGTTGGCAGAGGAGGCGGCGAGACCGTAGGAGGGGGTGGGAAGGACGAAGGAGGGGATGGGATGTGGCGTGGTTGGCGAAGGAGGTGGAGGCAGAGAGAAAGGCGAAGAAGGAGAGCGTTGGGAAGAGAGGCGAAGGAAAGAGAAAACCTAGATCAAATTTCAGTGAAAAAAACAACGGTTCGGATTGCCGTGTCGAAATTGAAAAAAAAAAACGGGATCGGACACTCACGGGATTTAATTAATACTATAGATTAGCACAAAACCTATTCCGATTAGCACCGGTTTTCTTGTAATAACAGGTGCTAAACGTTGCCATCGGCACCTATTTTTATTAAAAACCGGTCCAAATTTTTTATGAAGTTTTGCACTTTTTTTATAAAAACTGGTGCAAAGCTCTGTACTTTTTTTTTTGTACACCCTGACAGCAGCTGCCAAGTCATCTTTTTATTTCCATTTTGCATGATACATATATAATTATTTAAATTTAAAAAAATCATAATATCACATCTAGAACACAACAAATATTAATAATTCAAATCTTACATATAAAGATGCGTCGATGACCCTAAGAGATGCGAATGAAAAGGTTCCTATTTTAACATAGAGACCATACGGTGTCATTTAAGGATGTCTCGCTAAAAGGTGTAATCAAGCGGTTGTTCTAAAGGGTGCGATAAAAAATGTGCATATCTTGGCATATAGACCTTATGGAGCCATTTAAAAATGTCTTGACAAATGGTGCAATCGAATGGATGTTTTAAATGGTGCAAATGAAAATGTGCTTATCTTGACAAAGTCATTTAAGGGATGTCTCACTAAATGATGCAATCGAATAGATGCCTCCTCCACCAAAGGATGCTAACATTTTACCTATAAATAGTGCTCTTTATTTCAAATTTTCATCAACCATTTCACATTTACAAAATGACAAACATAATAGATATCGCATCGCTCTCAAATAGAAATCTAGACGTCATATGTGCACGGATCATGAAAATTTGGCCCACAACAAATTCGAAGATAGAAAATACATGAGGTATGAATTTCGTTCTACTAGATAGTAAGGTAATTTTTTTTTTATAGATTTCATGTTTACATTAAAAGAAGTTTTTTAATTTGACACCAAACTAAAATTTCTATGTCATTTCTATTTCAAATATGCGACAAGAATTTGCTGCCAACATAGTTCTCATATTTATGCATTTGAGCCAACAACTTTATGACATATATAAATTTGAAAATATTTAAATCAATTAACTTAACAATAATATTTGCTTAAAATATCTCAGTTTCTTTACCGAATGATTTTTATTTTGGTATACATGGAGGTGTTATACAAGGTGTTGTTGATATTGGATAGTATCAACGGATTCAAAATGATTTTACAGAAGGCGCCATGTGCAAGATTGCACGATTCAACGTTGAATATATTAGAGGAGGCTATCGTACAGTTCTCCGCAAGATTTTGATTTTTTTTTTCAAAAACATTCAAGTTACTTCTTTGCCATCAAATCTCTTTGTCATATCAGCGTATTACTTTGATTGCAAGTCTTTTGAAAATATTAGAACAAATATTACTGATTTGACGCGGCCTATAAGTACACCAATTTGTTTAAATTTGTACAATCATATAAATTTAAAATTATATTTCTTAATTACAATTTACTTATTAAGTAATGTTTATATTTTTTAAAATACAAGCCATTGGGAAGAAACTAAACAAAAGTCTATGTACCACTGTCCAGACGCGTTCAGTACTCTTATAACAAGAAGCATTACGGAAAGATATCATATGGGTAGATGGAAGTTAGAAAGGTATTAAATGACATATAAGGAAATTGTGCTGAATACATTAATTATGTCGACCCACAAATTAATAACGTATCAAAATACCACTATATTTAAGAGAGAGAAAAGAAATCAGTGGGCATGTATGGAGAAGGCTTTAGACAATTTAAGGAGTGATAACATTGGTACTCATAACATTCTATTCTTTTTTCAATAGCCCTCATGCTAATTTCAGTGCTAAATTGATCATGGTAAGATGGACGAAGTTTATTTGTAGCATTAATGTGGTACTACTTAGAAACTTTTAAGGACCAAAATTATAGATGAATGATGCTTTGGGGATCAATTATGACATTATTTCTAATAGAAATTTGAAGTAGTTGTGTGTGATTTGTAAAAATTACAGACGACTCTATGTTCATTTTTTTTCAAATTCATGTGCTCACGATCAACGTCTAAAATGCATATGTTTCTGTCTTCTCATCCTTAAAAAATCATCATTTTCTTTGAAGTTTGAATGTTTCTAAACACAAGCATTCTGAAAACTTCCCTTTCAAATTTAACCAAAATAGAGATATTTGGTGAGCAAGGACGTGCATGTGTGCATTATGAACACATACTAAGTTTAGTAAAAAGGTAAGAGTCATCGAATATTTGAAAAATATTTGTTTATAATTTAATTAAAAAATTCAGGTAGGCTAAAAATATGTGAGAAAAACACACTATGCTTTTTCAAAAATATTTAAACAAAAATTGTATCACGAAATGAAAATTAATTATAAAATTATGATGTTCTTTTATATTAAAACCATTGATTCAAAACCATTTATATACTTGAATAAAAATTAATGTCATAATATTTCACATATTGTTCACAATGGATACCATTATCATCGAGCGAAGCTCGACACACAGCAAAAATAGAAATTTAATTCCTTGAATAGAAATATTCAAAAATATTAGATTATACATTGTAATTACGCATATAAAGTGCAAATAATGTAATTTTCAGTATCATTTGAGCATTTCAATCGTTTCTGGATTCATTCTAAGTCATTTCATCTTAATAATGTGCATTTAAACACTTTATACTATCTAAAATATGATTCATACGTTATTTATTCAAAAAAAATTGATTATACATGGTAATTACGCATATAAAGTGCAAATAATGCAATTCTGGGTATCATTTGAGAATTTCAATCGTTTCTGGATTCATTCTAAGTCATTTCATCCCAATAATCTACAATTAAACTCTTTATACTGTCTAGATTATGATTCATATGTCATTTCTTCAAAAAGATTGGATTATACAAGGTAATTACGCATATAAAGTGCAAATAATGCAATTATGAGTATGAGAGTATCATTTGAGCATTTCAATTGTTTCCGGATTCATTCTAAGTCATTTCATCTATATTTAAAATCTTTACACTGTCTATAAAATGATTCATTCTATGATTCATATGTTATTTATTCAAAAAGATTGGATTGTACATGGTAATTACGCATATAAATTTCAAATAATGCAATTCTGAGAATCCTTTGAGCATTTCAATCGTTTCTGGATTCATTCTAAGTCATTCCAGGACAATAATCTAAATTTAAACTCTTTAAATGGTCTAGAATATCATTCATAAGTTATTTATTTAAAATAATAAGATTGGATTATACATGATAATTACGCATATGAAGTTCAAACAATGTAATTTTGAGTATTATTTGAGCATTTCAATCGTTATCGTATCATTCTAATTCATTTCATCACAATAAACTACATTTAAACTCTTTAAACTGTCCTGAATATGATTAATATGTTATTCATTCGAAAGATTGGATTATACATGGTAATTACGCATATAAAGTGTAAATAATACAATTCTGAGTATCATTTGTGCATTTCAATCGTTTTCAGATTAATTCTAAGTCATTTCAGCACAATAATCTACATTTAAACTCTTTAAACTGTCTTGAATATGATTCATTTGTTATTTATTCAAAAAGATTGGATTATACTCGGTAATTACACATATAAATTCAAATAATACAATTCTTAGTATCATTTGTGCATTTCAATCTTTTTCGGATTAATTCTAAGTCATTTCAGCACAATAATCAACACTTAAACTCTTTAAACTGTCTTCAATATGATTCTTATGTTATTTATTAAAAAAGATTGGATTATACGTGGTAATTACGCATATAAATATAAAAAATACAATTCTGAGTAACATTTGTGCATTTCAATCATTTTCGGATTAATTCTATGTCATTTCAGCACAACAATCTACATTTAAACTCTTTAAACTGTCTTGAATATGATTCATATGTTATTTAATCAAAAAGATTGGATTATACGTGGTAATTACGTATATAAATTGCAAATAATACAATTCTGAGTATCATTTGAGCATTTCTAACGTTTCTTGATTCATTCTAATTCATTAATAACAATAATTAACATTTAAACTCTTTATACAGTCTAGATGATGATTAATATGTTATTTATTCAAAAATATTGGATTATACATGGTAATTACGCATATAAATTTCAAATAATGCAATTCTGAGTATCCTTTGAGCATTTCAATCGTTTCTGGATTCATTGTAAGTCATTTCAGAACAATAATCTAAATTTAAACTCTTTAAACGGTCTAGAATATCATTCATAAGTTATTTATTTAAAAAGATTGGATTATACATGATAATAACGCATATGAAGTTCAAATTCATAAGTTATCGTATTCATTCTAATTCATTTTATCACAATAATCTATATTTAAACTCTTTAAACTGTCCTGAATATGATTCATATTTTATTTATTCAAAAGATTGGATTATATATGGTAATTACACATATAAAGTGCAAATAATACAATTCTGAGTATCATTTATGCATTTCAATCATTTTCGGATTAATTCTAAGTCTTTTGAACACAATAATCTACATTTAAACTCTTTAAACTATCTTGAATGTGATTCATATGTTATTTATTCAAAAATATTGGATTATACATGGTAATTACGCATATAAAGTGCAAATAATAAATTCTGAGTATCATTTGTGCATTTCAATCGTTTGTGAATTAATTCTAAGTCATTTCAGCACAATAATCTACATTTAAACTCTTTAAACTGTCTTGAATATGATTCATATGTTATTTATTCAAAAAGATTGGATTATTCGTGGTAATTACGAATATAAATGCAAATAATGCAATTCTGAGTATCATTTGAGCATTTCAATCGTTTCTGGATTCATTCTAAGTCGTTTCATCACAATAATCTGCATTTAAACTCTTTAAACGATCTAGAATATCATTCATATGTTATTTATTTAAAACGATTGTATTATACATGGTAATTTCGCATATAATGTGCAAATAATGCAATTCTGAGTATCATTTAAGCATTTCAATCGTTTCGGGATACATTGTATGTCATTTCAACACAATAATCTACATTTAAACTCTTTATACTGTCTATAATATTATTCATATGTTATTTATTAAAAAAGATTGCAATATACAAGTTAATTACAGATATAAAATGCAAATAATGCAATTATGAGTATCATTTGAGCATTTGAAACGTTTCTGGATTCATTATGAGTCATTTCATCACAATAATATACATTTAAAATCGATAAACAGTCCTTAATATGATTCATATGTTAATTATTCAAAAAGATTGGAATATACATGGTAATTATGCTTATAAAGTGCAAATAATGCAATTCTGAGTATCATTTGAGCATTTCAATCGTTTCCGGATTCATTCTAAGTCATTTCTTCACAATAGTCTAAATTAAACTTTGTAAACTGTCCTGAATATGATTCATATGTTATTTATTCAAAAAGATTGAATTATAACTGGTAATTACGCATATAAATTGCCAATAATGCAATTCTGAGTATCATTTGAGCATTTCAATTGTTTCTGGATTCATTTTAAATCATTTCATCACAATTATCTACATTTAAACTATTTAAACAGTCTTGAATATAATTCATATGTTATTTATTAAAAAAGATTGGCTTATACATGGTAATTACGCATATAAAGTGCAAATTATGCAATTCTGAGTATCATTAGAGCATTTCAATCGTTTCTGGATTCGTTCTACGTCATTTCACCACAATAATCTACATTTAAGTTCTTTACACTGTATATAAAATGATTCATATGTTATTTGTTCAAAAAGATTGGATAATACATGGTAATTATGCCTATAAAGTGCAAATAATGCAATTCTGAGTATCATTTGAGCATTTTAATCATTTACGGATTCATTCTGAGTCATTCCAACACAATAATCTACATTTAAGCTTTTAATACTGTCTAAATTATGATTCATATGTTATTTATTCAAGAAGAATGGATTATTCATGGTAATTAAGCATATAAAGTACAATTAATGCAATTCTGAGTATCATTCGAGCATTTCAATCGTTTTTGGATTCATTCTACGTCATTTCATCACAATAATTTACATTTAAACTCTTCACACTGTCTAGAAAATGATTCATATGTTACTTTTTCAAAAAGATTGGATTATACATGTTAATTACGCTATAAATTACAAATAATGCAATTCTGAGTATCATTTGAGCATTTCAATCGTTTCTGGATTCATTCTAAGTCATTTCATCAAAATAATCTACATTTAAACTCTCTATACTGTCTAGATTATGATTCATATGTTATTTATTCAAAATTATTGGATTATAAATGGTAATCACGCATATAACTTACAAATAATACAATTCCGAGTATCATTTGAGCATTTCTTTCGTTTCCGGATTCATTCTAAGTCATTCCAAGACAATGATCTACATTTATACTCTTTATACTGTCTAAATTTTGATTCATATGTTATTTATTCAAAAAGATTGGGTTATTCATGGTAATTAAGCATATAAATTGCAAATAATGCAATTCTGAGTATTATTTGAGCATTTCAATCGTTTCTGGATTGATTCTACGTCACTTCATCACAGTAATCTTCATTTGAACTCTTTACATTGTCTAGAGAACGATTCATATGTTATTTTTACAAAAATATTGGATTATACGTGGTAATTACACATAGAAATTGGAAATAATTCTATTCTGAGTATTATTTGAGCATTTCAATTGTTTCTGGAATCATTCTACATCATTTCATCACAATAATCTACATTTAAAATCTTTACACAGTCTTGAAAATGATTCATACGTTACTTTTTCAAAAAAATTGGATTATACATGGTAATTAAGCATATAAATTGTAAATAATGCAATTCTGAGTATCATTTGAGCATTTAAATCATTTCTGGATTGATTTTAAGTCATTTCATCACAATAATCTACAGTTAAACTCTTTAAAGTGTCCTGAATATGATTCATATGTTATTTATTAAATAAAGATTGGATTATACATGGTAATTACGCATATAAAGAGCAAATAATGCAATTCTGAGTATCATTTGAGCATTTCATTCGTTTCCGGATTCATTCTAAGTCATTTCATCACAATAATCTACATTTAAACTCTTCAAACTGCCTTGAATATGATTTATATGTTATTTATTCAAAAAGATTGGATTATACATGGTAATTGCACATATAAATTGCAAAATAATGCAATTCTAAGTATCATTTGAGCATTTCAATCGTTTCTGGATTAATTGTAAGTCATTTCATCACAATAATCTACATTTAGGGTCGGTATATTGTCTAGAATATGATTCATATGTTATTTATTTAAAAAGATTGGATTATACATGGTAATAAGGCATATGAAGTTCAAATAATGCAATTCTGAGTATTATTTGAGCATTTCAATCGTTATCGTATTCATTCTAAGTCATTTCATCACAATAATCTACATTTAAACTCTTTAAACTGTGTTGAATATGATTCATATGTTATTTATTCTAAAAGATTGGATTATACATGGTAATTACGCATATAAATTTCAAATAATGCAATTCTGAGTATTATTTGAGTATTTCAATCGTTTCTGGATTCATTCTAAGTCATTTCATCAAAAAAATCAAAATTTAAACCCTTTAAACTGTCTTGAATATGATTCATATGTTATTCAATCAAAAATATTGGGTTATACATGGTAATTACGCATATAAATTGCAAATAATGCAATTATGAGTATCATTTGAGCATTTCAATCATTTTCCGAAACTCTTTAAACAGTCTAGAATATGATTCATAAGTTATTTATTTAAAAAGATTGGATTATACTTGGTAATTATGCGTATAATTTGTGAATAATGCAATTCTGAGTATCATTTGTACATTTCAATCGTTTTCGGATTCATTCTAAGTCATTTCTTCACAATAATCTACATTTATACTCTTTACACAGTCTAGAATTTGTTTCATATGTTATTTATTCAAAAATATTAGATTATTTATTGTAATTACGCATATAAATTGCAAATAATGCAATTCTGAGTATGATTTGAGCATTTCATTCATTTATGGATTCATTCTAAGTCTTTTCATCACAATAATCTACATTTAAACTCTTTAAACTGTCTTGAATATGATTTATATTTTATTTACTCAAAAAGATTGGATAATATACTTGGTAATTACGCATATAAATTGTAAATAATGCAATTCTGAGTATCATTTGAGCATTTCAATCGTTTCTGGATTCATTCAAAGTCAATTCAAGACAATAATTTACATTTAAACTCTTTAAACTGTCTTCAATATTATTCATATGTTATTTATTCAAAAAGATTTGATTATACATGGTAATTCCGCAAATAAATTGCAAATAATGCAATGCTGAGTATCATTTGAGCATTTCATTGGTTTCTGGATTCATTCTAATTGTTTCGTCACAATAATCTACATTTAAACTCTGTATACTGTCAATAATATGATTCATATATTATATATGAAAAATGATTGGATTATACAAGGTAATTACGCATATGAAGTGCAAATAATGAAATTCTGAGTATTTTTTTTTAGCATTTCAATCGTTTCAGGATTCATTCAACGTCATTTCATCACAATTAGCTACATTTAAACTCTTTAAACTGTCTTGAATATGATTCGTATGTTATTCATTCAAAAAGATTGGATTATACATGGTAATTACGCATATAAAGTGCAAATAATTTAATTCTGAGTATCATTTAAGAATTTCAATCGTTTCTGGGTTCATTAAAAGTCTTTTCATCACAATCATCTACATTTAAACTCATTAAACTGTCTTGAATATGATTCATATTTTATTTATTCAAAAAGGTTGGATTATAATTTGTAATTACGCATATAAAGTGCAAATAATGCAATTCTGATAATCATTTGAGCATTTCAATCGTTTCAGGATTCATTCTAAGTCTTTTCTTCACAATAATCTACATCTAAACTCTTTACACAGTCTTGAATAAGATTCATATGTTATTTATTCAAAAATATAAGATTATTCTTGATAATTACGCATATAAAATGCAAATAATGCAATTCTGAGTATCAGTATAGCATTTTAATCGTTTCTGGATTCTTTCTAAGTCATTTCATCACAATAAACTACATTTAAACTCTTAAATTTGTCTAGAATATGATTCATATGTAATTTTTTTCAAAAATATTGGACTTTACAGGTTAATTACGCATAAAAAGTGCAAATAATGCAATTCTGAGTATCATACAAGCATTTCAATCGTTTTTGGTTTCATTCTAGCTCATTTCATCACAATATTCTACATTTAAACTATTCATACTGTCTAGAATATGATTCATATGGTATTTATTCAAAAATATTTGATTACATATGGTAATTAAGCATATAAATTGCAAATAATACATTTCTGAGTATCATTTGAGCATTTCCAACGTTTCTGGATTCATTCTAATTCATTTCATCACAATAATCTACATTTAAGCTCTTTATACTGTCTAGATGATGATTCATATGTTATATTCAAAAAGATTAGATTACAAATGGTAATTACGCATATAAATTTCAAATAATACAATTCTGATTATCCTTTGAGCATTTCAATCATTTCTAGATTCATTCTAAGTCATTTCTGCACAATAATCTAAATTTAAACTCTTTAAACGGTATAGAATATCATTCATAAGTTATTTATGTAAAAAGATTGGATTATACGTGGTAATTACGCATATAAAGTGCAAATAATGCAATTCTGAGTATCATTTTAACATTTCAATCGTTTCTGAATTAATGCTAAGCCCTTTTATCACAATAATCTACATTTAAACTCTTTAAACTTTCTTGAATATGATTCATATGTTATTTATTCAAAATGATTGGATTATACATGGTAATTACGCATATAAAGTGCAAATAATACAATTCTCTGTATCATTTGTGCATTTCAATTGTTTTCGGATTAATTCTAAGTCATTTCAGCACAATAATCTACATTTAAACTCTTTAAATTGTCTTGAATATGATTCATATGTTATTTATTCAAAAAGATTGGATTATACGTGGTAATTAAGCATATAAATGAAAATAATGCAATTCTGAGTATCATTTGAGCATTTCAATCCTTTCTGGATTCATTCTAAGTCATTTCATCACAATAATCTACATTTAAACTCTTTAAATGGTCTAGAATATCATTCATATGTTATTTATTTAAAAAGATTGGATTATACATGGTAATTTCGCGTATAATGTGCAAATAATGCAATTCTGAGTATCATTTGAGCATTTCAATAGTTTCGGGATTCATTCTATGTCATTTCATCACAATAATCTAATTTTAAACTCTTTATACTGTCTGGAATATTATTCATAGGTTATTTATTAAAAATAATTAGATTATACAAGTTAATTTCAGATATAAAATGCAAATAATACAATTCTGAGTATCATTTGAGTATTTCAAACCTTTATGGATTCATTATGAGTCATTTCATCACAATAATCTACATTTAAAATCTGTAAGCTGTCCTAAATATGATTCATATGTTATTTATTGAAAAAGATTGGATTATACATGGTAATTACGCTTATGAAGTGCAAATAATGCAATTCTGAGTATCATTTGAGGATTTCAATCGTTTCTGGATTCATTCTAAATCATTTCATCACAATAATCTACATTTAAACTCTGTAAACTGTCTAGAATATGATTCATATTATATATTAAAAAAAATTAGATTACACATTGTAATTATGCATATAAAGTGTAAATAATGCAATTCATAGTATCATTTTAGCATTTTAATCGTTTCTAGATTCATTCTAAGTTTTTTCCTCACAATAATCTCTATTGAAACTATTTAAACTGTATAGAATATGATTCATATGTTATTTATTCAAAAATGATTTGATTATATATTTCAATTACGCATATAAAGTGCAAATCATGCAATTCTGAGAATTATTTGAGCATTTCAATCGTTTCTGGATTCATTTTAAGTTATTTCCTCACAATTATCAACATTTAAACTCTTTAAACTGTCTTCAATATGATTCATATGTTATTTATTTAAAAAACATTGGATTATACAAGGTAATTACAGATATAAAATGCAAATAATGCAATTCTGAGTATCATTTGAGAATTTCAAACGTTTCTGGATTCATTATAAGTCATTTCATCACAACAATCTACATTTAAACTCTGTAAACTGTCTTGAATTTGATTCATATGTTATTTATTCAAAAAAAATTGAATTATACAAGGTAATTACGCATATAAAGTGCAAATAATGCAATTCTGAGTATCATTTGAGAATTTCAATCGTTTCTGGACTAAGTCATTTCATCACAATAATCTACATTTAAACTCTTGTAACTGTCTAGAATATGTTTCATATTATTTTTTCAAAAAGATTAGATTATACATGGTAATTACGCATATGAAGTGCAAATAATGAAATTCAGAGTATCATTTGAGAATTTTAATCGTTTCTAGATTCACTCTAAGTTATTTCCTCACAATAATCTCTATTGAAACTATTTAAACTGTATAGAATATGATTCATATGTTATTTATTCAAAAATGATTTGATTATATATTGCAATTACGCACATAAAGTGCAAATCATGCAATTCTGAGTATCATTTGAACATTTCAATCGTTTCTGGATTCATTCTAATTCATTTCGTCACAATAATCTACATTTAAACACTGTATACAGTCTAGAATATGATTCGTATATTATATATTCAGAAAGATTGGATTTTAAAAGGTAATTACGCATATGAAGTGCAAATAATGCAATTCTGAGTATTTTTTTATCATTTCAATCGTTTCTGGATTCATTCTGCATCATTTCATCACAATAATCTATATTTAAACTCTTTAAACTGTCGAGAATATGATTCATATGTTATTCATTCAAAAAGATTGGATTATACATTGTAATTACGCATATCAAGTGCAAATAATGCAATTATGGGTATCATTTGAGCATTTCAATCGTTTCTGGATTCATTCAAAGTATTTTCATCACAATCATCTACATTTAAACTCTTAAAACTGTCTTGAATATGATTTATATTTTATTTATTCAAAAAGATTGGATTATACTTTGTAATTACGCATATAAAGTGCAAATAATGCAATACAGAGTATCATTTGAGCATTTAAATAATTTCTGGATTCATTCTAAGTCATTTCATCACAATAATCTACATTTAAACTGTCTTGAATACGATTCATGTGTTATTTATTAAAAAATATTTGTTTATACTTGGTAATTACGCATATAAAGTGCAAATAATGCAATACAGAGTATCATTTAGAAGAGCAGAACTGAAGTGGTGAAAATTCAGTGGAAAGATGAGAAAGGAAAGCTGTCAAGTAGTAGGCGGATAAGTCAGTTGGTAAGTCAAGTTACCCGATTTGAATCACTGAACGTTGTAAATGAGCCATGCACGCTTAACATAATATCTAGATTCATCCCTACCTCAACGCGCCCTCATAGCTCATAGTGAGCAGTTTCATTCACTCATGAATAGAAAGCATAATAATTCCGGATTCATTCTAAGTCCTTTCATCACAATAAAATACATTTAAATTCTTTAAACTGTCTTGAATATGATTCATATGTTATTTATTCAAAAAGATTGGATTATACGTGGTAATTACGCATATAAAGTGCAAATAATGCAATTCTGAGTATCATTTGAGCATTTCAATCGTTTCTGGATTCATTCTAAGTCATTTCATCACAATAATCTACATTTAAACTCTTTAAATGGTCTAAAATATCATTCATATGTTATTTATTTAAAAAGATTAGATTATACATGGTAATTACGCGTATAATGTGCAAATAATGCAATTCTGAGTATCATTTGAACATTTCAATCGTTTCTGGATTCATTCAAAATTTTTTCATCGCAATCATCTACATTTAAACTCTTTAAACGGTCTTGAATATGATTCATATGTTATTTATTCAAAAATATTGGATTACACTTTAAAATTACGCAAATAAAGTGTAAATAATGCAATACAGAGTATCATTTGAGCATTTTAATCATTTCTGGATTCATTCTAAGTCGTTTCATCACAGTAATTAATCTACATTTAAACTCATTAAACGGTCTAGAATATGATTCATATGTTATTTATTTAAAAAAGATTGGATTATACATGGTAATTACGCATATAATGTGCAAATAATGCAATTCTGAGTATCATTTGAGCATTTCAATCGTTTTCGGATTCATTCTAAGTCATTTGATCACAATAATCTACATTTAAACTTTGTAAACTGTCCTAAATATGATTTATATGTTATTTATTCAAAAAGATTGAATTATACATGGTAATTGCACATATATAATGCAAATAATGCAATTCTGAGTATCATTTGAGCATTTCAATCGTTTCTGGATTCATTCTAAGTCATTTTTTCACAATAATCTACATTTAAACTCGGTATACTGTCTAGAATATGATTCATATGTTATTTATTTATAAAGATTGGATTATACATGGTAATTACGCATATGAAGTTCAAATAATGCAATTCTGAGTATTATTTGAGCATTTCAATCATTTTCGTATTCATTCTAAGTCATTTCATCATACTAATCTACATTTAAACTCTTTAAACTGTCTTGAATATGATTCATATGTTATTTATTCAAAAAGATTGGATTATACGTGGTAATTACGCATATAAAGTGCAAATAATGCACTTCTGAGTATCACATGAGCATTTCATTCGTTTCTGGATTCATTCTAAGTAATTTCATCACAATAATCTATCTTTAAAATCTTTAAACGGTCTATAATATCATTCATATGTTATATATTTAAAAAATTGGATTATACATGGTAATTACGCGTATAATTTGCAAATAATGCAATTCTGAGTATTATTTGAACATTTCAATCGTTTCTGAATTCATTCAGGCTCTGATCGGAACGGTGCATCAATCAGATTTCATTTGATTTCAGTAGAATAGAATTCAGTGGAAATGATTTCAATTGACATCTCATGATCGGAATCAATATAAGAGAGAATTGACATGAATTGAAATCTGCTGATCGAAAATCTGCTGAAAAGAGAGGAAATGGTTCCTCCATAAACGTGCATCTGTCCTCGCACGTGGTCAAAGGCTTCTGCCTATAAATTTTAATCATAACAAATTATTAAATTAGGCATTTTAACAAACAACCCTTTGAAGTTGATCTATTTTTTCCGAAGTTCATTTATTCATCAACTAAGCATAGATGAGTGACATCTATCGTACATTCTAATTTTGCCCTCATCAAACCAGTAATGATAATCTACCAGAAACATCACAATAAACTAGTTCTAGCTTGAAGCTGTTAAAAAAAAACATGAATTGCGTGTATGTAACCTAAATTAAAACAAAACAAATTTAAAATATGGTGCAATTTCAAACAAATTGATAAATTGTAACGGTTGCTAGATTTTTCCCATGGTCCTGTACTTCAAATCTCTGTGGATTTGGTGTAGCTGTGAATAATTTTCTTTTGCTTTAGGCAAGCCTGTTATTTAACAATGCCAGAACCAAAAATAAAAGCATACCTATCTTGGCATGAAAATATTGACCAAACTTGATTCAATTATCACTTCAAATCAATAAAAAAATATAAATATAATCATATATTTATTCTAAATCAATACAAAACCATATGAACCAATATGCAAGTATATTTTTCCATAACATATAATCCATGGCTTACAATAATTTTTCTCAGCATGAACTCATGCCTTGCAACAATCATAGAAAAATAGTTTGATTCGAAACATAATTTGAGTGTTTTATATATACATCACACTTTATCAAGTGCGTTGAGATAGAAAAGATGAAATATAGTAATGTTTGATGTCCTGATGAAAAAAGCTTGGCACAATTTGGGAAGACCACAAAAACTCTTCAAACCCGTTGTAGTCACTGGTACAATCAAGTCTTAAGCCAATAACATACCTTTTATCAAAAACTTGATGTTTCTTTACCAGAAAATTTTGAATTAACCTCAACCATAAATACTATAACAATAACAATTAACATAAATTCTAATGATGGTAATGATTGTTGAACATCAAAAAAAAAAAAAGATTGCTAACAAGACTTAATTACGATGGCAATGTTTCCTTTCCAATTAAAAAAAAAAAGACAGTTTCCTACAAAAAATAAAATATATTAAAACAATTGATTCGTATAACCTTTCCAATCGAGGAAATGTTCCAAGTAAGAAATATGAAGCCACAATCAGCTATCCAGGTCTTTCTAAAACTAAATCGAAAAAAATATGTATATTTCTAATGAAAATTGAAATCCATGCCTCGCTGGATACCACTACCCGTGAGAAGAGAACGATGCTGCTTAATCTCAAGCGCCAACACACATCAATTGACAAATTTGTACAAAGATCACTGCTCAGATTCACCCATGGCGGAGAGGAGAGAGAGGTAGCAGTGAGAAGAAAGAGGTGAGGTCAATTTGGTCCAATATGTAGTGCCTCTCTTCGCCAAAACGAAATCGTGTCAAATTTCTTAGTTTTTCAAGGGAATGCACCCCAGAAATTTTTCTTCGGAATCCCGTCAAACGAAATCAATTCTCGTGGGTTCGAGGGTTCCGATCAGAGGAATCGCTCAAACTGAATTCTGATTCCAATTCTTGCGTCACTTTTGACCTTTCCGATCAGACCCTCAAAGTTTTTTCATCACAATCATCTACATTTATATTCTTTAAACTGTCTTGAATATGATTCATATGTTATTTGTTCAAAAAGATTGGATTATACAAGGTAATTGCGCATATGAAGTGCAAATAATGCAATTCTGAGTATTATTTGAGAATTTCAATCGTTTTCGGATTCATTCGAAGTCATTTCGTCACAATAATCTTAATTTAAACTCTTTAAATTGTCTATAATTTGATTCATGTGTTATTTATTCAAAAAAATTGGATTATACAAGGTAATTACGCTTATAAAATGCAAATAATTCAATTTTGAGTATTATTTAAGCATTTCAATCGTTTCTAGATTCATTCTACGTCATTTCATCACAATAATCTACATTTAAACTCTTTAAACGGTCTAGAATATGATTCATATATTATTTTTTCAAAAGATCTGATTGTACATGGTAATTAAGCATATAATGTGAAATAATGCAATTCTGAGTATTATTTGGACATTTCAATTGTTTCCGGATTCATTCTAAGTCATTTCATCACAATAATCTATATTTAAACTCTTTATACTGTCTAGAATATAATTCATATGTTATTTATTAAAAAAGATTGAATTATACATTGTAGTTACGTTTATAAAGTGCAAATCATGCAATTCTATGTATCATTTGAGCATTTCAATCGTTTTTGGATTCATTCTATGTCATTTCATCACAATAATCTATATTTAAACTCTTTAAACTGTCTAGAATGTGATTCATATGTTATTTATTCAAGAAGATTGGATTATACTTGGTAATTGCGCATAGAAAATGCAAATATTGTAATTCTTAGTATCATTTGAGCATTTCAATCGTTTCCGGATTCATTCTATGTCATTTCATCACAATGATCTACATTTAAATTCTTTATACCGTCTATAATATGATTCATATATTATTTATTCAAAAAGATTGGATTATACGTGGTAATTACGTATATAAAGTGCAAATAATGCAATTCTGAGTATCATTTAACCATTTCAATCGTTCTGGATTCATTCTAAGTCATTTCATTACAATAGTCTACATTTAAACTCTTTAATCTTTCTAGAATATGATTCATATGTTATTTATTCAAAAAACTTAGATTATACATGATAATTACGCATATGAATGGCAAATAATGCAATTGTGAGTATCATTTGAACATTTCAATCGTTTCAGAATTAGATTTTTTTTGCTGACATTCTTTGCCAGTTCATCAAGCACAAGATACGCATCTCTCTCTAGATCAGTCACACTCGAGCCTAAAGAAAGCAGACCACCTCGAGTGCTATCCCCAGTGCTTTGAACTCTAAGGGGAGCTTGTATTAATACATTGCCGTAAATTGCCGTAAATTCAACTATAAATCATTCAAAATTTTACATCATCAATGAAAGATAAAAGTTACATAATTGGTGTGATTAATGCATTGCCGTAATGTTTTCCTCTAGCATACATAAATGTCTGAGTATGTTAATTAATGCGGAAAGTCGATAGATGAATCGAGGTGGTTAATTTCATTTCACACGGTCCTATTGATTCTTTTCTGATCAATCGCTACCACACAGCATGATATGTAATGCATAGATTGTTTTTCAGAGCCAAGTGGCAATTATGACACCAACAAATTTTATTAATATAAAATATAATACAAAGAGAGTACAACAAGTAAAAGAAAAAGTAGCCTAGAAACTATACAGGTAAAAGGAAAAAGAGAAGAAAAAAACTAATCTAAACGTGTTTCTTTCGGGAGTCAACACATGCGCAAATTATCTTTAGTAGACCAGGTGGTGCATGTGTCAATGTTCGAGAAAATACTCCAGTTGTGCGACTTACAAATATTGCAAGATATTGCAGCCCAAATGATAATATGTAATGCATATATAGATGGGATATTATTTCTTTGAAATCAACATCATTACCAGAAAGAAAACATATATCAAGGTTCTAAATGTAATGCATAATCAATTCTATCTAGAGCAATGGATATATATATATGCATGGATAGTGGTTGGTTCATGGTCCGATTTTGTGTCCTTTGGAAATTAATTTGTACCTTGAGCTCTTAAATGGTAACCGATAGTAAGGTGCCTGCTTAATTATTAATTTCTAAAAGAGAAAAAATGGAATGAGTGGACTGGGTAGCTACTAAATAGTTAGGGGATCACTGGAAAAGTATGATCTTGATTCTTGAGCATAAAGGTTGCTCACCCAAATAGAACCTATTTACAAGATGAGCACCATATATATAATATATGTATGCACTCCACACACATGCACTCCCAAAATTTATTTGAAGCATCAAAACATATAGCATGCATGCAAATGCAAATGCAAGCTGTTTCCTCAGCTAGCTTGACCATGATAAAGAGAAGGCACCTGGCATGGCTCCTCATTTCGATCCTCCTCCTCCTCCTCCTCAAGTCTGTTCAATACACCTCAGCAGATGAAAATCTGATCCATAGCGCATGCAAGGACGCACCGTCTAAGGAGACGTGCGAGTCGATTCTGCTTTCAGATCCACGGGGCATCCTTGCGTTCAACCGTAAGGATCTTGCATTAGTCGGCGTTGACTCCACGATCAGCACAGCATCGGCGGCGAACAAAAATGCTGAGTACATGGCAGACCAGTACAGGGGTTCGGAGCAGGGGGAGGCTCTCTCACAGTGTGCACAGCTCTATCTACAGCTCACGGCCAATCTTCAGACTGTCAAGAATGCCTTACTTTTGTCCTCATATGAGGCCGCGTACCAGGCCGCCACTGACATGTGGCGCATACCCGACGCTTGCGACAATGAGTTCGCAACCCGGAGATTGCCATCTCTGTTGAAGCGCAAGAACAAAGACTTGAATCACAAGATTTCGCTCTGTGTCTATCTAACGTATCAGTTGATTGGAGATGGCCATTATTTATCTAACATAAAGGATTAATTTTTTCGTTTCGTAGCTCCGGTAGGCATCCATATGCCAATTGCTGCATACAAATTTTATGATTTTTCTGAAATCTATATATATATGATAATGAATGAAATTGGCAACTAATGAAAATTTAAGATGACTTCAAGCCTTTCCTTCCTATATTATAATCATGCTTTGTTGTGATCGATATACATCAGTCCATATGTACATGTATATATGACTTGGTATGGCAACTATTTCGATATATGATGAGCAAGGCGAAACCATTACAAACCCAAAACCAAACATATTTTATCCGAATTTACTTACGGGATATTAAGGAACATTTCTATTTCCATCTAATCAATAATTTATCAAACATAATAAAATCAACAATTAGCTCAAATAGAATCATGTCAAATTTTTGTCCCCAAAACCAAATTTTCTCTTCTTTGACGGGTGAGCTAAACTTCTTTTAGGAGTTACAAAATCAAACAACAAAAAGATGACATTCTTATTAGCCAAATCAAGTATGTTAAGGAGCTAATTAAGAAATTTGTTGTTAAATATAGAAATTTGTTGTTAAATATAGAAAGAGATGTGACAAACTCATGGACAAAAGTACAAATATTGATGCAAATAAGAAAGGTGTACATAGCAATGGACAACACCCTTTACTTGGGCATGATCATTAGTCTACTTTATCTCACGGCTAGTAGGCCAGATATTATATATGTCATTTGTCTATGTGCTAGGTACCAAGTTAATTCTAATAAATTCCACCATGAAGCGGAAAAAAGAATTTTGAGATATGTGAAAGGTATCCGAAATCTAGATCATTGGTATGGTAGACAAATCAAACTTGACTTGTTAGATTATACCGATACCGACTTTGCCGATGATCGTATAGACCGTAAGAGTACTAGTGGAACTTGTCAATTTCTTGGTAGTTCATTAGTTTCTTGGTCTAGTCGCAAGCAAATTTCGGTTTTACTTTCAACCGCAAAAGTCGAGTATGTAGCGGCCGATAGATGTTGCACACTACTACTTTGGATGATGTAAACCCTTAGCGATTATGAGTTAGATTTTCAAAAGATACTAATCTTATGTGATAATACTAATGTCATCCTTATTTTCAAAAATACGATATTATAATCTAGAACCAAGCACATAGAAATTCAACATCATTTTATCCGAGATCATGTTGAGAAAGATGATATAAAGTTAGTTCATGTCGACACGAAGGAGCAAATTGTCGATATTTTTATCAAGCCAATACCAACAAGACAACATATTGAACTAAGGTTCAAGTTTGATATGCTTGAACTCAAAGATATTTAATTTTATTACTCATTGAGTTAATTAGTTTTATTCCATAAGTTATTTGCATATTTAATCGGGTTTAATACTGCCCTATCTATGTTGTTTTGATGTGTATTTCAAAAGAAAAATTAGTATTTTTAGATTTCTTGCAGTTTTCTCTGATCTGAAAAGCAGTATTTCGCTTTTTGCGTTATATAACAACTGGGATTTTTGAAAAAGAATTTATTCAAAATCTTTTCTATAAATATCATACGTTATACAACGTATTCTAAAAATGAACATTACATAACGGCATTTTCGTTGTACAATGCATGATATTTAACTTCTGAAATAATTTCAAAATGAATTTATTTGACTTTGCGTTGTATAATGTGTTTTTACGTTATGTAACGCCCTTGTACTGCGTTTTATGACGCTCTTTTGCGTTACCTAACGGGTTTTTAAATGAAAAAAAACACGTCTCAATTGTTTTGTCATTGCGTTGTATAACATGATTTTGTGTCATATAACGATCCACCTCGAGGTTCATTGTGACGAGAAGATTCAGTTCGAAGTTGTAGTCTCGTTCATTGTGGAATGGAACGGAACACACTTTTTTGTGGTTGCGAAACTCCCAGAGGATAGCTTTCTCTAGCGGATCAGAACTCCGTAATCAAGTTTCTATGTTTTTTTCTCTCTTTATTTACTTACATTTGTAGCTTGCTTGTGTGAATTGTAAATTATTTGAATTTCGCAAAATGGTGCAAACCGGTATAAAACTTGAATTATGCCTATTCACCCCCTTCTAGATCTTTAATAAGGGACAACAATAGACAAGATGAACATATAGATGATCAAAGTGAACACATAGAAACAAATGAGTTTTGTCATTGGTTGTTCAGATTTTTATATGCATATTCAACTTTTTTTTAAATTATTTATTTGTATGTATTCATTTTGATCATTTATATGTTCACCTTGTCTAATTTACGTGTTCATTTTGTTCAAGCGATGGCAAACCACGACAAAATTGCACATCGCCGTAAGCAATTTCCAAAAAAAAAAATACAATGACTAAAAACAATACAATTTCAAAAAAAAAAAAATACAATGACTAAAAAGCCTCTACAAATCGCTACAGTTCAAGTTATTATCCTTTTATTTTTTAAAAAAAAAAAATTTGCTGTAGTCCCTTATCTTTCCATATCCACAATTTAAAATTTGTCCGATATAGGGGGCCCGAAAATTTTCAAGATAGGAATCATATGAAAAAAATGTACGAAAGTAGGAATTTGTATTACATATTTACGGAAATAAAAACCAATGTTCGGTATCAGTTTTTCACCTTTTTCTCCTCGTACCCCCTTGGTTCACGCCTGTGGTCAGTACATTTCTGATGATTTTTCTCCAACTCGTGCAAATGTAGAGAACTCCATTATGTTTCTATGAATCTAGGGCTATAAAAATTGTAACTACAGATCATCAGAATTTTTATAAGAATTCTTCAATCCTTTAGTTACATTAATTGATTTGTGGAATATTTATAAAAGTATTTTGTAAAAATATCATTCAACAATAAATTTTATGAGATTTATATGACATCACAAAAATTATAAATACCATAAAATAATTTTTTAATAGATTCCATTCTTTTATTTAACTTCGATCAAAAAAAAAATTCTTTTATTTAACGATAATGTGGAATTTATTTTGGTTTTCCCTAGGGTTGTTGCTATTTTTTTTGTCATAAGTATTTTTGAGAAAATTTCAAAATTTCATAGATTCCATAGAAAATTTGAAAAAATTTAAAGTTTTACAAAATTTTTAACGGTGCACAGCAATATTCTTTTTTAAAAAAAGTTTGCACTAAAATACCTATGATACAAACACAAGCATAAATCTAAAATGACAATAAAATAAATTCCATATCATTCTCAAAATTCTATCAATTCTATTGAAGAAATTTCATAGGCTTTATAGTTTTATGATATTTTGTAGAAATCTAGTAAAGTTTTAAAAAAAATCGAAGTAATTTCACATAAAGCCTATTATATTTCATGAAATTTCTACAAAATAAGATTTTATAAGGCCACAAATCTACAAAAGTTTTTTATCTTTTTGGGTTTCACTAAGAAAAATCCTAAACTATATTTAATGTCCATAAACATGTATAATTTTTTTTAAAAAAGACTAAGATTTAAAATTCTATGAATCAATTTTTGTCCACAAATCTTCATATTTGTTTCTATGAATTCTCACAATTTTTTATAGAAAGATAACCTCAGAATTTCACTCAAACAAAAAAAAATCACCTAAATTGAAAAAATAGCATAACGAGTAATTGAAACTGTCCATTTTTTTTTTTTTTATGAGAACAAAAATCAGAAATACTCTAGACTTTCTCCGTGCTAGCGAATCAAGGGAGAAAGAAGAAATAAGCATCTGCTCTGCTGTGACGCTGCCCATAACAATTGGTTCATAATTCCTGTATTATTTTTGGGGGGGGGGGCGAAGAGGGGCTTGGCCCCACTAATATTTGTGTTGTTTTGTTTGCAGTTTGCTAATTGACATTAGAAAACTTAGTTGAATTGAAGGTACACATATATCTTGGGCCCCTTAATCTTGGCCCAAATTAAGAATAAGAATTGTATTAATGAGGCACAATATATAAATTTCATGGTGATCAAGAACTGCCTGAGGCTCCAAAGTCTTTTTTTTTTTAATGATAAATTAGGGCTCAAGTCTTCTAATTTATAATTTTAAATTAAATGTCTACGAAAGACCCCCAGCCATGTTTCGAACCTGAGACCTTTCACTCAAAATGCATTACTCTTTACCACTAGACCAAGAGCTAGTTCTCGAGACTCAAAAGTTAAAGAAAATAAAAAACCAAGACAATTATACGCATAGCCGTTTGAATGTTTTACTCTCAGGTCCACCTGACGTTGATTTTTTGGGGGTATCCCACCACTTGTCATTTGAGGATTGAGAATTACCTAAGTAGGAAGTGAGATCTTATAAAGTTTATAAAGTGCTTGTTCTTTGCAGAATCTTTTTAAGGTGCTTGTTAGGTTATTTTAGTGTCAAATTGAATTCATTTTGTATGAACTCTGTTTGCAGTTTAATGGATGCAGGCCACCCCGCTTGGGCCGTTGGGCGGCTTGTTTCGAAAAACAATAGTAAGTAGTCGTTCTAAAAGTTTTATAGTATATATATATATATATATATATATATATATATGTCAAGATTACACTCGGCTGCTGAAAGATTTGCTTTGGTTTGATTAAAGATATGCATCTACTAAAAGAAGAAAGATATAACGTGGTGGTATCTTAGGAAATTAGCAGTAGATAGCATGTGTGATTGTCAAAATTACTTTCTATGTAAGATTATTTTTACAGAATAGAATGATCTCTAATAAAAAGGAGATGCGCATCCTCTCTGTAATGTATGTACAAGACAATTTTTTCATATCAATAAAACTTGGGAGGGAAGGGAGTTCACGGGAGTTGTGTTCTTTGAGTTGTGGCATGTATTTTGTCAATATATATATATACAAGGGGAAAGTTTGAGTTCAGAACGATTTAGGAAAAGTCTTTAAAAAAAAAATGCTCTATAAGGAAAACCAAATTGTAAAATTAATTGGCCCCAGTTCTTTGTGCATTTGTTTAATGGATGGTGGCTTTTTATTTAAAGGTATCAAAGAAAAATATGAATTTATGAAACCCCAGGAATTAATTAATTATACTATCACTATATATCTAATTTGAAAGTTAAAATGATAAACTATCACAATAAATTATGCTTGCTGGTGCACTTGCAATTTAAAAAGAAAGAATTAGGGGAGCAAGATAAATTATAGCATTAGATTCTCTTGTCTGACATAATGTGGGAAATTTCTCCTATGACTATCAGTCGTGCAAGCCATTAACAAATTAACAAACAGGAATCATACCAAACAATGGAAATTAAGATGATTATTCAAACCAAAAAAAAAAAAAAGACAGCAAGAAAAGAAATTGGAGGAGTATGGAAAACCAATAAACAGAAATTCCGGGCTCTGACGTCCATTTTCAATTTTAATGTTGTTCTCTCCCCTTGATTGTACGATTTGAGATTTTTATTTTCGCAGTCTGAATTATTATTATTATTATTATTATTATTATTATTTCTTCTTTTGGGTGCATGTCTTCAATTCTAAGCTTTTTTTTTACTGTTAGCGAGTTGACATCACCCCCAATCAGCACTCCACGTTCTAATTGAAAGCAAGTTCGCTTTTTTTATTTTTATTTTGTATCAGCTGGAAATGCCTTTTTGAATTATTTTTTTAGTACATGGCTATAAATCAATGCATATGTGAGAGTTGCTGACATGGTAATAAAGTTCTCTAATAATCTTTGAATTATTTTTTTAGTGGCTTTACGGATGAATTGGTAAAATAACTGTTAAAATTTTGACAAATAATTATTGTATTATATCCGAATTATTTACAAAGTTTACGAATAATATCCAATTAATAACAAATTATTCTAAAAAATTATTAAATTTTATTATTTCTTCAATTTTATAAACTTTTTTCATTGTAGAAACACTAACTGCTTTTTAAGTTTTGCTTAAATTATAATTGAATCAAGAATTTCAAATTTCAGAAAATTATATTCTAATTCACAATTATTACTAGGTTGCTGATATTATATGTGTCAATATTTTTAATTGATGTCATTCTGCAGCAGATATGGAGCGGGTCATCTCGACCACTTACATTTGCAAAGTTACAATATGTTTTTGGTGGGTACACCGTACACTAATTAGTAATTACGCACCGTAGAACTAACGCCACCATGTGCATAAGTTTCTTTTCTTAAAAAGAAAAAGAAAAGCAAACATAAGGTTTTAGTAATCAGTCATAGAGATTATGCACGTCTTTTTGGCGCGTTCCGTACCGCACAATTTTTTTTTTTTTTTTTTCCTTTGAACTATTACTGCACAATATATATTTCATTGAGGTTACAACGACTTCATTGAGGTAGAAAACTAATGTACATTAATTATTATGGAATTATATGGCTTTGATTGAGGTTGAAAATGAAGTAAAAATCTAAGCTTTAATGGCTTCAATGAGGAAGAGAACATTACAACTTGAACTTGTGTGTCTTCTTAAAGTTAAAATTTCTTCTTATTTACTTTTCTTCATTTTAACAGTATCAAGAGGATCAGGGGCGGAGGGACAGGGGGTGCCAGTGTGGGCATTGTCCCCCCTGTAAATTAAAAATTATGTGAGATGTACATTAAAATTTGTAATGAGTGTCATGGTTTGATGAATTTTGCACCCCCCGTCAGAAAAAGGTCTTGAAGATTTCAACCCCATTACATAGAACAGGCTACAAAATATAACGGCCCAATTAAATTTTTTTTTTAATATGTGTTCAATTGTTGGACTTATCATTTATGTCCCCCCAATTTCCAAATTCTGGCTCCGCCCCTGAAGAGGATGTCATTGTAACCTAGAGAAAATGACCTGCCAAAATTGACTAGATCTGCTTTGGTGTTAGTTTAAGCTATACATTTAGCCTTTTTTTGGGCTTCACATCCAATTTCCTAAAACTCATTTTGCTTGCATGATACCTTTTCATTATTTTTTTTTTTTCCTTTTGCTGAACCGCGTGCTGGAAACTTTTTCCTCCTAACAAATATTTTGTTTACTTTCTGAACTTTAGTTAGTGAAAAGGAGATTCTGTCTTTGAATTTCAGTCTTTTTTAATACCGGGCCCCTGCTGCTCTCCAGTACTATCAATACCAAATGAGCTTTCGAATCCAACGGTCTTATTTATATCCCTATCGTGGTAAATCATAGTTAATTTTTTTTATAGATTGGACAAGGACACTGAAAGCTAGGGGAAAACTACGGTATCAATCATTGGATGGCCATCCAATCCAATGGTCGTGATAAATAGTAATTAACTCTGTATATTTTTAGATATTTTAATTTAAGAGAAATGGAGAGGAAAAAGATACAACGAAACCGCCCCTAGAAGAACTAAATTTACCGCGGAAGAAGACTCAATCTGGAGTAGAACTGGTCGCACTCGTGCTTGACTTTGCATGCCCGATTTCTTAATTTCCTCTCCCTTTAAACCCAATTTCTACGTGTATCGTGTCATTTGACACTACATGTAATATACAATGGACATCAACAGTCCATCAAAATGGAGAACATCGAAAATATTTAACTACATGTCCGTGTAAGCAATAAATGCAGAACCAACTTATTAGTTCCTCCTATTTCAATTTCTCCTGGTCCTTTGCGTCTCTTTTGATGTACAAACTTTTTGTGCAGATATTTGCCCTCCAATCCTCCACTACAGGGTGAAAATGGAGCGGATAATCCCTGCTCCGAACCGTATCCGTATCCGCAAAATAACGGATATGGATAATACTATCCGTATCCGAACGGATACGGATGCTGATTCGGATTTTTTTAAACAGATATGAATACGGATATGGGAAACAATATTAGTGCGGATACGGATGCGGATATGGATATTTATCCGTATCCGTATTTCTATACAAAACGGATATCCGTTTTGTATATGGTAATTGCGCACTTTTTAGAAATAACATCATATTTTACATATAGTTATTTCAATTATATAGCATCAGGATTTGACTATTTTTTTTTACTGTAATATAATGCCAATTCTTGTATATGTTAGAGATATGTCCTAGAAGCCAATCAGTTGGTGGCTATTATATTAGTTTATGTTATTAATGATGCTTGATCATTTGTTCCTAGAGTTTATTGTTGACAGATCATTCAGGTTGAGGATCTGAATTGTAGATCTCTGTGGATCATTCGTCAGAATGACAATAATATCTCTAAAAAGTCCATAATCTTGATAATTAACAAGGAACATTAATTATCATATAAGATTAGTATGCAAGTTAAGTGATGATTAAGTTCTACAAATCATGGGTAAGGAGTTACCGACTTAATTGCATATGTATATGTTACTGGAACATAGTACAGGACAGGACCCAATGAAATAAATATATGGATTGTGTTATGTGTCATTATTTATTTCATACGTGTTTGATTCCGAGTTTGAGATGGTTCAGTTTTTCCACATGAGGATAGGTTCTATAAATATCGTCTAACGCTGATTCCTGATAAGGGCTGCTATACGGACTTTATTTATGTTCTCTTGAATTGTGCGGGGAGAAACTGGTCATCAAGACAACCGTATGTCCCTCATTAGTTCACCTAGTGAGTGATGATATCTACTGGGCCCCTTGATGGAGTTGGATCGTATGCGCGCAACTAGGCGATCAACTCTAGATCAAGAAACGTATAATCTGCAAGAATGACACATTCCTATCTTGGATTATACAAGGATATCATGTGACATAGGAATCAAAACAATAAGATACTTTTTCTTATGCAGGATTGAAGTACTGTATTGATACAGTATTTATTTATGCGAATTGGGAATCATAACGTGTTGCTAGATACCGCTTATGATTAATGGAAATAAATGGTGATTTATTTTCCATGGCCAACATAGCATAAATCCTCAAAGGGTCACACAAATAGGACTTTAACCATACGTGCATTATTTGTTTATTTGCAGTAGCGAGTACTGCGAATATTTGATAAGTTGATTAATTAATTATATACCGTTATGAACCGTTATAATTAATTAACTCAAATGGATCATATAGAAATAATATAATGCATATGCTAATTTCAAATTAATTATTAATATGTTAATAGTTAAGTTAGTTCAATGCATATTTATTATACTGAGCTAATTGGCCTTTTAGTTAATCAGTTAACTGAAAGCCCGATATGAGACGAATTAAAGGAGTGATTTAATGGGCCATTATATCATGTGGCCTGGCCCACATGAGGGCTGAAAATTTCAGCCATGATAGGGGCAATTTCGTCCAGGAGAAAATAGGAAGAGAGAAATTTAATTATGGAAACGTTCTATATATATATTGATTGTTTCTTTGGGAAGAAGTCAAGGAAAAACCCTAATTTCCTCTCTCCTCTCTCTTGGCCGCACTGTTCACTATTCACGGTTACTGTTCATAGTGGAGAAAATCAGTTTCTCCATTTTCTAACCTCTTAATTCCATCTCTAGCTCAGGCGTTGAGCGATTCTCCTTCCAGTTAAACAGTTAATCGTGCGAAGGAAATCAAAAGGAAATTAGCTATCGTCTCGGACAAGCTAGCACTTGTCTTGAGACTTTGGTTAATCTTCTAGGTGGACTCGAGGCAACCGGAGGCAGTCAAGACGAGCACGCCACCGACTCCAAGAGATTGGATTCGAGCCTTCCGAATACGATTTCGGAAGAGGTAACCTCCTACGCTTCTCCTTTTATATGTTAAATGACTTGAATAACTAGATTCGTTTTTTCGTGCGTTTTAGTTGCTTGTTAAATGCTAATAAAAATTAAAATTGCACATGGAATTGAGTTCCTAACAGTATAAACTTGATTAAAGTTTGCTTTCTATGATGTCTCAATATGTGTGAATAACTACCTTTTTTTTTTGGTCGTTGCCTTTCTCTTTTTTTGAGTTCATTCCATACTAGTCATAAAAAAAAAAGTAAACATTACACTCTTCCAACCGAATATTGTATTTTGTTTAATAAAATAAATTGAACAAAATATTATCCGTATCCGACAAAATATATCCATATTCGTATCCATATCCGACAATATATGAACCGTATTCGTATCCGTTTAACATCCGCGTCATATCCGTATCCGAAAAAAATATGGATACGGATATGGTATGACTACTATCCGCCCTGTTTTCACCCCTACTATGCGTCTATGCCTTAGAGAGAGAATTTCACAAACCGATTCGCACTATTCACAAATATTAACTGAAGTTGGTAGCATGTCCCTTAATGCATTTCAATATCGGAATATATCCAATTATATGAGAAAGTTTAATATGCACCATAGTGCATAAGGAGTTCTATGCACCGCGGATTTTTTCAGGGGTATTTTTGTAAATTGACAAATCTAATTTAACCAATCTAATCTACATATTGAAATCTCATAGCAAACCAAATTTTACAATTTTTGAGATTTTATTACTATTTTTTTCGAATTTTTTAAAACCTGTCATTTTTTGAAACAAACTACTATTTACAAATTCCAAAAATGGCAGGTTTTAAAAAAATCGAAAAAAATAGTAATAAAATCTAAAAAATTATAAAATTTGGTTTGCTATGAGATTTCAATATGTAGATTAGATTGGTTAAATTAGATTTGTCAATTTATAAAAATACTCCCAAAAAAGTCCGTGGTGCATAAAACTCCCTACGCACTATAGTGCATATTAAACTTTCTCCCAATTATATTTGGAATTGTAAAATTAATTGAAGTTGTTGGATGTGAATTATTATATATTTCTAGTCCTCCAAAATCATGTTAACATATTTATGTTTCTTTTCATTACAAATTTCAATAATATTGTTTTTAAAAAGAAATATCAAATCAAAGTTGCGAGAAACTTGATAATAATGGGCACAACATAAGTGAGTTTGAGCTACTAGTTTCAATACAAACTGTATATATATCAATTCTTTTTTTTTTTCCTAATGTACTCTATTAGTAAAAAATGAAATTTGTCTTTTAGCAACTGTAATTCAACTTATAAATGATTTATTTATTAAATAAATTACAGTAGACTATATTATTTCTAGGAACATATTTTGTAAATAGTATTATTTTGAACAGTCAGAACTCAGAACTATATCGTTGTTCTTAACTGTTCCAACCCGATACACAGGTGCCGCAGTGTAGCTGCCTTAGCCAATGTTACTTGCATAGTTACTTAGTTAGACTCAGCCTTCTCCCATGCAAATATGCAATTGTCCTTGGCTCTCTATTTCTCAACTCTCCAAGACTCCAACTCCCTTCCCCACCGCTCTCTGTGTCTCTGTGTTGAAAAAGAAATTACAAAACAAAGACCACTTAATTAACTTTTAACTTAACGTGGTTATCATACCCCCAAGGCCCCAACACAACACAACACAACACTCTTCCTCTTCTCTCTCACAATCGGAATCGGTGTGTGCACAAAGCACAATTGCACAAAGCTGCTCTCTTCCAATTTCAAGTTTGATCCTCCAATTTCACAAATTAAGCATGAAAAACCCAAACATCACCCCAAAACTAATCCTCTTCCACCCTTTCCACAAACCGGCCCCCGGCTCGTCAACCGGCATCTTCTCCTACCTCGCCTCCCACCACCGCCTCCTCATCCTGCTCTTCATCTCCTGCTTCACCTTCGCCTCTCTCCTCACCTTCCTCTACTCCACCTCCACCTCCACCTCTACCTTCACCAACTCCTCTCAGTCTCACACCACTGACACCTTCACCGCCGCCGCCACCACCATCGCCGCCAAACCTTCCAGCTCACCTCTTCCGCTGCCTGTTGTTGAGGCGCTCATCCACTACGCTGCCAACACCAACGCCACCGGGCGCATGATAGAGTCTGACATCAGAGCTGTTGCCGATATTCTACGTCGACGTGGCCCCTGCAATTTGCTGGTATTCGGCTTGTCAGTCGAGACACCGCTCTGGATTGCCCTTAATTCAGGCGGCCGTACCGTGTTTTTAGACGAGAATCAATACTATATCGCGTATCTTGAGCCCCGACACCCGGGTCTCGAAGCATACGATGTCACATATACTACCCGTGTGCGCGACCTCCAGGTAATTGATATTGCTAATTACTTATATAGAGAGCATTTTCAGAATATATTAACGTATCGTTCATATATTTCAAACAATGTAATTAATATAATTAATATGGTACATATTATTCAATTGTGAATTAATTTAATTTGGTTCTGAATAGAAAGATTATGTTGTTTGTAATTGTAGGAACTGATTTCTACTGCACGCGCCACACGGGCAACGGACTGTCGACCAATACAACACCTCCTCTTCTCTGAGTGCCGCCTTGCGGTTAATGATCTACCGAACCATTTGTACGATGTTGATTGGGATATGATCTTAGTAGACGGTCCCAGCGGCTGGATGCAGACATCGCCGGGGCGCACCGCCTCAATCTTCTCATCTGCTGTCATGGCCAGGTTTGCCACAATTCAAACATTAAATTTATTTTCATTCAATAACGTGTGCAGCATTTAGGTCCCAAGCCAACCACTCGGTTCAACATATTTAAAACACTATATTATTATTGTACAACTATTAGCTAGTCGATACTTAGTGGATAGCACATTAGTTAGCTTATCATGTTACGTTGTTAGGTTTTAATGACAAAGTGGCTTTATTTTGTTTGATTAAAAATGCACATGCTGCAAGGCACGTTATTAGTGAAGTTAGAACTTCCATTTTTGCTAGCAAGCAAAAGTTCATTGACCATTGCTTTTAGTTTAAGATTATTGCTTTTTCTTTTTTTTTAAAATGCCCGCAAATGATGGCAGCATCAATAAAGTTTCAATATCGGTCCTTCAAATGTCAGTTATTGCAAATGAACATAATCCGTGTGCCTGAATCTTTAGAATCATCCTTTTGAATTTTTACTCTTAGATTTTTGGTAGAAAATAATCTTTTCTCGTGTTGTGCTAGTTTCTTTAAGTTGCAATAATGATCATGTTTGATGGCACACATTTATAATTTTGAATTTGCATGAAACAATTATGTTTCACAGATCAAGACGTGACGGCGGGAAGACTGAAGTGTTAGTGCATGATTATCAATTTGGGTTAGAAAAGACATGCGCTCATGAATTCCTTTGTGAAGAGAACCGCATTGAGGAGAGCAGCACAGAATCGCTAGGCCACTTCATCATTCAAAGTGGGGGGCCTCGTGATGCATTTTGTTTCAATGCAACCGATGATGGTGTTAATATTGGTCGATTAAGAGCCAGGACAAGAGCACACCCTCTTATTACTAAGTAAAATATTAGTCTTTTTTTTTTGTTAATTAGTTTATTCTTTTTGAAAAAAATGTTTTATATACTATTCCAGGAACTTTAAAATACTCTTTATATTTTCGAAAAAAGTTAGAAATACTTGCTTTGCCTGTACAAAATATAGGAAAGCTCTCTTGACTCTTGAGTTGATGTCATTATGAGATATATGAATAACGCATATAGTTTTCCCTCTTAATAAAATAATGGGAAAAGAGGGAATTTTATAAATGTATACGGCTTTATTTGTCATTTAGTCACGTAGCTGAAATTATAAGACACCTATTGCATATTCTAAAAAAAAAAAAAAAGAAAGAAAAGGGAAAGATATTATGAGATAAAAATGTTGTAGTCTTGAGAGAATTATCTCAATTTTGGGACTTGTATGAAAAGTTGTCCCTTTATTATGGAAAAACAAACGTGGAGATAACATGGTGTGGGGCCCAGAAAAATAAAGGTGGTTGTCCAGTCAGGATCTACATGGGTGGGGCTACATCATCAGTGAAAAAGTACTGTGGTTGGTTTAATTTTTTAATAATGTTTTATAGCTGGCATTGTGGATCAAATATAAAGATATCTTTCTTTCTTGATGTTAGGCTGTTAGGCAGCTTTACACATTTTGTACAACTGTTTGTTTCAAAGTTCAAACCCAATCAATCCTAGACACATAATGCAAGTCTTTATGGTTCGCTGTTTCTTAGTTAGATTGGACATTGGAGATGCGTATCAGGATTGAACTATATATTCCTCTTCTTCCATCCTAACAAAAATGGAGATGTCTATCTGGCGGTTCCTATTTTTATCATCCAATTCAGTACATAATAGTAGTATTTCAATCCTTTCAACATAATTTTTTGTATAATTGTATTCTATGTTATATTGCTTTCACCGATAAATTTATTTCCCTTCCAAGAAAGAAATGTGATTGCTAAGAAAATAACGGAGAAAAATGGGCAGAGGGTTGACTTGAAAAGGAGAGGATAGATTGAACTTGAAACAAAAGTCTCTCTTTCTTGGGAGCATTTTCAAACTTTTTTTTCTTTTAAATATATGTGATGGCTATCTTCTATCCGTAACTTTGGATTATTGTAAGCAATAATTACCAGCTAGGTGAATGTCTGTGACTACACAGTCTATTAAAATATATTTCTAAGTGCTAACCTCTCCATCAAGAAGGTAAAAGATAAAATCATGTGGATCCCCGCGAATTCTAATTAAAACCCTACAAAGTGCAAAATAATAGACACGGCCTTGCAGATCTCTCAAAATATTTTATATTTAACAGCCCTGTTTAGCCCTCCTTAGTTAATGTACCGTTTTGCTTATTCATTTATTATTATTATTATTATTTTGGTTTTGCAGAAGTACCTTCTTTGAAATCGTTATTATACATTCTAAATTTAAAAGGAAAAAAAAAACTTGTGAGAGACATAAATTATTGAAGATTTAACTTGAAAGAAGATTAATCCTAACATTGATATATATAGGTGAATGACATTTGACATCCTATGGTAGGGTATCCAGGATATTGCACATTGAACAGGGATACAAGAGATGTATTATATTCGTTTATTTATTTATTTTGCTGGGGCACATGATTCCTAAAACATTTTTCAATCACCTACCCTCATATAATAATCATATATACAAGTCGTATATAAGTTTAAAACAAACATAACCACTACGTTACATTGCAAAATGGAGAAGACCAGGACACAGAAAGTGTTGGACCAACACGCATTTGCAGCTGGTATCTATCTCCAGGGGCATGTCGGTACCGCTTCACGGCTTCAGGTCAGGTTTAGGTCGTAACAATTAATAACATATTTTACTTTTCTAATCTTCTTCTGATGGCCTGAAACATTTTGAGTACCCCTACCAAGAGAATATGTTGCAAAGTGACGCACCATATCTAACTCTATACTTGTATCCTTTTCCATGATTAGTGCCACCAAAGATGCAGTTAAAGATAAGTTAGAATTTGTCGCAATCATTTGAAAATGTAGTCAGGTTGGGCCCCAAGATATTGCTTTAAGTTTGATGTGTTAGTTATAACTAATACAATTTATTTACGAAACCGAATTCCACGCCCACTCCGAAAAATAAAAATATAAATAAATAAGCTTTATTCTATATAAGCAAGAAGTACGCGCAACATACCTACGCGTTTATTATATCAAATATTAAAACAATACTGTCCATTATGCAGCAGAGACCAAGCAATCAAAAATAAATATATTTTGTTAGTCAGCATATGCCCTTTGTATGTCTGAACGATACAACAACCCTCTTGTCTATATTAAAAAAAATATGGATATGCCAAAAATTCTATGCTTTTTTTTATTTCTATCACACATTGTGTAGCCATAAAAAAAAAAAAGCATATATCGCTAGGGCTGTCAATGGGTAGGGTACGATACGGTAGAGACATTTTTCATACCCATATCCATTAAAATTTTCTTTACCCGTACCCTACCCTTATCCGTTAAAAATTGACTTTACCCGTACCGTTAAGAATTAACGGTAAGGGTAGGGTAACGGTAGAAAATGGGTAATAATATTAATAACTCAATGAAAAAATTTGTACAATAGAGAGAAATAAATAATGAGGTCAATATATTAATAAAGTGCAACATTGAATAATACTTTAATTATAATAAAATCATATAATATCTTCTCATCTCAATTGCCACAAAAACAAAATTCCATAACTAATTACTAATTATACAATATTTTTTCAAATGACAACGAAGAAGGGATCTTCTCAAAAAAGTTTAGTAGTTTTTTTTAATGTAGCTCGTGAGTGAACTATGTAGTGCATGAATGAATATCAAACAAAAATAATTAACATATCAATTGAATCTTACCATTATATCTTTCCAATTTAATGTAGTATTATCTCAATCAAATCATACAATTTAATTGCCTAGTTTAATTATTAACATATCAATTGAATCTTACAAGCATATCTTTTTTATTTAGTTTGTTATTAACATATTAATTGAATATTATAATTATATTTTTTATTATGATAAAGATTATAAACTACATATATAACGGTACGGGTAATTAACGAATACGAAATAGTCTTACCCATACCCTTACCCAATAAATTAACGAAATTTTTTTTATCCATACCCATATCCGATAACGTAACAAAAAAAAATCTTATCCATACCCGTCTTATCAAATACGATACGGATAGGGTAAACGATTAAAAGAGTACCATTGACAGTCCTATATATCGCTGACAAAAAGTTTGAGATCTATTTACGTAGGTTACCTTCATGACTAAATATTATTTACAGCTAAGTTTGAAAAGAATTAAAAAATTATAGCATATGTGCCATGAATAAGAAATAAGAATAATGATTTAGAAATGTGTGCCTATCTATATTCCTTATTCATATTTCATGGTTTTGTTAGAATATGAATAAGGATCCGAATAAGTCCAAATTTTTTTTATTTTTGTGTTGTTTGGGTTTCACAAGAATAAGGAATTTAGAGCTTATTCTTATCCGATTCCTTATTCAAGTGATCATACAAATATTATTTGGTATTCCATCAAAGAAAATTAATTTCAGACCAATACAAATTTCAAATATTTCGACGAATTGTAAAACCTAAATCAAATTTCATCATCTTTTATATACATGATATTAATAATTGGTGTGTTTGGTTGCACAAAAATAGAGAATAAGAAAGCAACTTGCTTTAAGCAAGGAATATGATAGTCAATACCAAACATGGGATAATTAATAACATGATATAAGGAAGAATGAGATAAATAGCTTTATCCCACTATTTATATCAAGTTTGGTATGATTTATCCCTTATTTTTTACTCTCTTATTTTCTATTTTTGTGCAACCAAACGTCTATAAAATTTTAAAACTAAAAATACATATAATGATTGTCAAGATTGTCACATTAATTTTATTGTCAAAGGATTTCTGTCTATGCTATTAGTAGGTAATTGTTACATTGCCAATGAACAGTACTTTAAAAAGAAAAAAAAAAAAAGTTACCACATAAGCAGTTAGAAACAAACCTAGCAGGGTTCATCAACAACAAACCAAGGGAAATCAACATAGCAATCATTAAGTTACAGCAGACACTTGTCTCACTTACAAACCATGATCCTCAATCAATCATTCACTCATGAGCTATAAGATACAAAATGTAACTAGGATACACAAGAAAAAAATCAATTGACTTACAAAAATTGAAGTGAGTGCTCTTCTTCACAAGCCAGAAGAGACAAGACCATGCAAAGTGACAATCCCGATGATGACATTTTGGCAGTCAATTACTGGAAGAAACTGCACCGGTGAAGGGGGAGACTCCATCTTCTGCATTGCCTCTACTGCCATCGCATCTGCTTTTATAGTTCTTGGGTTCCTATTGAGGCACAACCAATCAGAAAAATGTTTAGAAAGAAGAAGGTTGAAAGGAAATAATAGAACAAAATCAATTTAAGAACTAAAGTAAGATTAATAAAAGGAATTGAACTCATGTTGTTGAGGGTGAGAAACACACAGCACTCCTGCACCAGTATTGTGATTGAACAATATAAAGTTTCCATTGGTTTGATCTTTTCTTTTCTTTACTGGTATTCTACTCAGTATTGTACCTCTTCTAAGGTATTGGACCTACATGGTTCAGTAAATGTTCGTACATGTTCGTTTTTCTTTTGGATATTTTTCTTTTCCACGACCAAACTTTCAAGAAGTTCATTGCTTGTTTATAACCTTTGAAAGGTAAATTTGGTACTAGTACCTAAACAAATGACTCAGTGCTGCTCATCAGACAATATTATTCTTTATTTTTCTTGATTGCTGTCATAATCATTTTTAACCTTGTAAAATCATTTAGTTATTTAACACCTAGAAACTACACCATAGAAGCTACCAACTAATGATACATCAATGATAATTCTGTTTCGCAATATTAATTACCATCCTTCTAGAAATTTTTTAAAAAAATTTCTGACTGCTTAACACTAAAGACGTAACAGTTTGTTTTATTATTATAATTTTCATCTGAATTTCCATAAGGGGAAAAAATACTAGTTTCAATTTCAAAGGGAGCACATCTGAATGTACCTATTGCACATCTGACCCACGGTGAGTTTGAAAATGGCAGCCCCATTTGCCTTTAGTGCACGCCTCAAGTCACCATCAGTAAATGTGCCAATCAGCCGGTATGAGTCGTCTATGACAAGAAGACACCCACATCCTTTGCTAGTGAGCTCTGATAATTGATCCATTATCATATCTCCTTCTTTACATATGGGTAAATCTTCTTTTTTCTTCATAACATCTTTCACCTGCACAAATTATTGTATTTAGTTCTTTACAGTACGAATCAGTCTATATGGCAATACACCGGAATTAATTGGCGTAATGGATGTATTGATGCTGCACATTCACAAATGCACCGTACGAATGCGGGATTAATTTTGTAATTCTGGTTGCTAACAAAGGTGGTTGAACAGAATAGAATCTCATCTCTTGCCAGAAGAACCAAGAATACCTAGACAAACCAGTTGGTGCATTCTGTTAAAGGACTCGACTGCAGAGGTAGCAAAGTAACATTTTTATGCAATTAAATGTGGAACAAAGTGACACGGACACAAGAAAGAGATAAAATAGAGAGTTATCAATCAAATTGCACCATGAAGAAAAACATGGAGATCAACTTATTAGTAATCCGTAAAAGCCAGTGTATCCTACTACTAACAAATTTGACATTCAATCATTATCTGATACTACAATCCTTGACACAAACTAATGAGCTTTACCACCACCTTTACCTTAAATATCAGACTTTTTCCAATCTTTCCAGCAGGATGATTAGCCGCATATTGCTCCCGTGCAACCTTGCGCGCAGCCATGACAGCAGCCACAACTGTGTCGCCAAAAATCATCTGCACCGCAGCTGATGTGAGCGGTGCAAGATTGAAAGGGCAAATCTCGCCCTGTATCGGCAAGTGCACATTCAGATCACATAGTTTTGAGAGAGGGTTTTCTTGGACAGAGGTGAGGGAGATTAGAAGAGCACTTTTGGCCTTTGCACAAGGGACAAGAGAGAGGAGCTCTTCTGATGCGCCAGACTTTGAAATCAGGATAATAATATCGCCCTCAAAAACAGCACCTGGCAGAAATTGACAAATTGTAAAAAGCTTTTTATTTTAAGGTAGTTGAGTATAATTACGATATAAAGCGTCACAATTTCTTTGGAACCAGTTGGGTCATAGTATCGTACTAGGACATGTATGTGATGTGAAACAAAGAAATACATAGCAATTTAATATGTGGCACGGTGACAGTGAAGTCACCAATTGTGTTTAAATTTTTTTCTTGTTAGTTTATTTGACAGAAAAATAATTATTTCAACTGCTATTCTAATTGGCTCATATTGACCAGGGCAAAAAAATTTGAAAGCTATACCAATCTGAAAAAGGACACTGGGGCACTGGGACAGTGTATCTATGCTGAGAATAAAAAGGAAGAATTTCCTGAGGTGTACTGAGTGGCAAAAAGTAAGTATTTTATGTATAATTTTTATTGTAGAATTAGGTTAATTTGAGGCTCATTTGGGCCCAGAAAGTCACATTGGAGCCCAAAATTGGAATGGATGGAGTAAATATGGACTGGTTGACATGTACCTACCTATATCCATCTCCATGTAGCGCATCAACAGGAGACAAGAAGGAAGCACGAGAGAGGCCGAGAGAAGCGAGCGTCTGGGCCAATTTCTGCGCGACGATTCCAGATTTGCCGATGCCGGAGAAGAAGACGGCGGCAGGGGCATGCAACAAGGTGTTGGCGAAGAATGTGGCTTGGGAGAGGGAGAGAGCCCATTTGGAATTTGGAAATGTGTCGGTGCGGATTCTTGCTCTCCTTTTCCATGGAGGGAAATATCAAATAACAGATTGACAGACAGACAGACAGAAGGTCCCCATTGTGGTGAGGTCTCAAAAAAATTCTTGTCGGTCCAGTTAAGGTCCCCAATTTATGTTTCTTTAATATTTCACCTTCAACTGGAGTTAAAAGCAAAATTATTCCGGAATTATTATATCATGATATTAACAACCAAAGAGATGAAGTTCACCATGTTGATCAACAATGCAAATGATACAACAAGCCCCAACTTGTGTAAACACATGCCGCTGCATAACAGCACAAATCTAATCTACTTTACATCATATAAATCTTTCATGAAAAGCAAATTTACCAGCTTGTCTCCCCCCTAATTCAGGGCAAATTTTAGTTATATGTACATGGACTGCCTGAATAAATAAATAACAAAGCGACCAATCTATGGCTTTCCAAATTAATCTCTATACACCATAGAATATTAGGGCATCAATGGTGTATGCATTTAAACCGGAACCACATTGTCGAGTCGACTCGATTTGGTCGTCGCTACACTTGATCAAGCACTGCTGACCTTCTTGTTTTCCCTCTTTGAGAACGCCCAGAACGGCTTTGCGGGAATGCGTGTTAGCGCCTTCATGCGGAGTGGGCTATTCTTGCTCTGTTTGTCATCATTTTAATAAAAAGCCAAATGTTACACAAGGATCTTAGTACGGAGTTATAGCTTATCGATGAAGCAAGAACACTAACTCAGCAAAACAATAAATTCAAAATGAGGACTTAAAAGGTCCTCAATATTTTAATGAAAGCTCCAAAGATTGCTTCCTCAATGAAAACTCTTAGGTACCTAACAATTGACCAACACCGGTATATAGAAAGTACATTCTGGTATAAGACCTATACATCCCATTAAAAATAGAGAAGCACGTAATGGTACCATACTTACATATCTCAGGATCAAAAGCTTGTAGATATACTTTTTTTTTTTTAAGAAAAGCTTGGCAGCGGCTGCCAAGTAGTTGTAGATATACTTACCTGTTACCAGTGAATAGAAAGTACATGCTGATATCAGAGGTCTGTATATCCCACTAAAATTAGAGAAGCATGTAGGATGCCATTCTTATCTCAGGATCAGAAGATTGTAGATAACTAAATATACTTACCATTAGGCATAGGCCATCCTCGACATCACAAATGGGGTAGTCATGCGGGCAGCAGCTGTAGTGGTCGTCACAGCAGGTGGCTCCCTCCAACGGGCAGCATCCCCAGGCAAAGCAGTACTTGCCATACTCATAGATACAGCAGCAGGTTGTGCTCTCAGGGCAGGAGTAGTAGTTGTCGCATACGCTTGGGGTCGGGGTGGGGGACGGAGGAGATGGGCCAGGGTTGGGTGGGTTGGCGCCATTCTTGATCGGGTAGGAGGCTTCCATGGCAATGCCACACTTGCCAGTTGCAGACTTGTAGTTGCGCTCCATGCGGATGTATCCTTCCTCACCCCATGATGAACCCCATGAGTTCTTCACAATCCAATAGTCCTTGCCATTCTCACTGCCATACCCAACCGCGGTGACACCGTGATCAAGTTCAGTGCCGCAGGACCCGGTAAAAATACCCTGAAAGGAGAGTGTGCAACAAAGAAAGTTAGTATGAAGGATTGGCAATGTTAATACTTAGAGAAATGCTAGTGTCCAATATATAGGACGGATAGCTCCGTCCAATACGATCGTTTTCACGTTTTTAAATTTCAAATAACCGATCCGAACCGTTCAATATGTTCTCCATATTGAAAACTTACAATAAACCAATTTTTACATTTTTTCGAAATTTTTTACTATTTTTTTGGTATTTTTGAAAATTCCTGATATAAACATTATGGATCGTCCAATAACAACAAGTTTCTAAAATACAAAAAAAATAGTAAAAAATTTCGAAAAAATGTAAAAATTGGTTTCTTATGAGTTTTCAATATGAAGAACATATTAAACGGTTCGGATCGGTCATTTGAAATGTGAAAACGATCACATTGGACGGAGTCCATCCGTCCAATATATGGGACTCTAGCATTTCTCTAATACTTAATAGATAGGTACTGTCTTACTGGGGGTGTTAACACAATATTTACTGCTCAGATTATCTGGTAATGACTAATCAAGGCCATGAGACCCCACAAGGTACTGGAGGTAGATATTTAATTAATACAAAATATCAGGGAATTGGTGGTGGGAACTGGGAACCAGGGACAGGTATGATTTTTATTTTTATCTACATTGATTTGTTTCCTGGCAATAATTGTGCCATTCTGTGGGGGCCCGTGTTGATGGGGTTACACTTACACCACTTGCCCCAGTCCCCTCCTTTGAAAAGTTGGAATCCCACAACCAAAAATATCTGAAAAGGAACCTGATCGTTTTTTTTCTCACTCGTCACTGAAAGGATGGCGGTATGTATGTATATGGTAGATTATAAATCGGGTGCTCAATTTGAATTCATAATAATATTTTATATTTTTCAATTTAAAACTTAAAACTGACTTAGCATCTTTTCCCATACAGCAACAACAAATGCAAGATTAAACAATCAAAAAACAAAAAAAAACAAATGCAAGATTAAGAAATTTGATCATCCAAGCACCTTAAACATCTAGCTAAGATCATAATTAAGTAGTTTATGGAAGTGTATTGAGACTCACCGAAGAGTAGAGTTGGAATGCCCTCCCACCAGCTTCAATGGCCACGGCAATAGGTTGGTTTGCAACTCCCTTCTTCAAAGATGACTCATCATTAACAGCCACATCCTCGTAGCTATCAATCGTAACAACCTTTGCATTTTTCTGTCAACAGCAGGGAAAAAAAAAAAAAAAAAGCAAGGCAAAGATATTAGAACTTTAGTAAAAACAGCAAAAAACAAATGTCCATAAGGTTAATGTCAGACTAGCAGAGCAAATATGCATAAATCATCCAGAACTTCAATATACTGTGTTCCTCTTCATTCCATCTTTCGACTTCTCAAAATTGTCATTGGAATATTCCGATATTATCTATGGATTTTGTTCAAAACCAGTAAAATCAATATCTATACACAGAGTTCTCATTTCAAGCACTGTTATTTAGAGAATTATATGTGGGGGGGGTGGGGTGGGGGGGAGATGAGAAATGAAATGAATGTGAAGTGAAGGTACCCTGTTGGTATCACAGCGGTTATCGTAACCCTTGTAGGGGTAATCTTCTTCAGTGTCAATGCCACCATTGCTGATGATAAACTCAAAAGCATAGTCCATCAGGCCACCATTGCAACCCTGGTTGTAGGAGGTATCACAATCGACCAGCTCCTGCTCTGATAGTGAAATCAGATTGCCCGTCACGATTTGGTTGATTCCCTCCACGGATGCAATTGTAGAGAAAGCCCAGCAACTTCCTGTAAAGTAAAATAACTAATGAGATCCAAGAAAATTATATTTCTGGTAACTTGCTTGTATTTACCATTGGCAAATTAGTGTCAGTTACAAAATGGAGTATTTTCCTGAAGACTATGTTATCATGTCATTGATATTGATCCCAAGTAGTTGTCTATTATTCAAATGGATGATGGAATCCTGACTAATAATTGAAGAGGAGGCATAGTATGATTGCATTTCTAAAAGCAAACTAATTATTAATTGGAATAATGTTTCTGTTGTTTTTCATTTTTTCACTATTTATGCTTGAGAAAACATCTCCTGAGTCACTTCAGTTATAATAAGTTATGATGTAAAGATCAATAATACAAGACAGGTTCATGATTTTCTCTTACATCAAGATTTCAAAATAGTAAGCGGTTATTATTTTAGTGAAAAAGACTTGAAAAATGAAAGCAAAGTGATACTAACCACAGCTTCCTTGGTCCTTGACCTCAACAACAGCCCCTTTCTCTCTCCAGTCAATGGAGTCGGGCAAAGACTCGCCTTCCCGCACCTTGTACCTGTCCCCAACTCTACCGCGGCGGGTACGTGCTGGTTTCGCGCCCAGGTATGTTGCACGGTACTCTTCATTAGTCAAATCGGCAAATCGGTTCAGCCCCAGGCGGTACGGGTGTACGCCAGCATCAGCGGCGGCATTATGCTCATCTATGTACTTCAAATTGTCCTTGAATATCTCAAACCTAATTTAGATTTATAATAAAAAAGAAATTATATGGAAGGTTTAGGAAACAAACAAACAAACAAAAAAAAAAAAAAAACTTGAAAATTGAAGCACACAGTGGAGATGTTTCACAATATTTTGCTTTGTGAAAATATTAATTGTTCAAATAAGAAGACAGGTGTAGACTCCACCAAAAAGGACACCACTGCTACTTTCACTTTCACTTTGAAATATGAAGAACTATAGTATATGGCACTCTACCAGAAAAGAGAGGAGACCACTACTTTAATTTCTCTTTAGAATATGAAGAGGCCAGGCCACTACTGAAATTACTATCCTAAGTCCTAACTGGCAACACTTTATTTCTTTTCCATTGTAAAATTGATTTATACTTGGTTAAAATAGTTTATACATTCACCACGTGAAACACAGAAAAACAAAGCTTCTCTTCCGATGTAAACAATATATCCCTGCTCGTCTGGTTTTCCTCGTCAACCAAAACAAAAAACTAAAAAAGGATCTAAGAACTAGTTATACCTTTTGTCTTCTTCGCCTAAAGCATTGTACAACTTGCCATGCTGAGCTTTCCAGGCTTGGTACATGCGCTTCATCTCTTCTTCACTTCTCTCTCCATAGCTCACAATCGACATGTCAGCGAGAGAGGCCACGGTTAGAGAGAGAAGCAGGGAGACGACCAGCCATGGGGATGAACCCATTTTAATTTCTTGGATGGATCTAACTAGGAGAAGAAGAGAAAAGAAAAAGAATAAAATTTTAGGGGGTTTGGTTTTAGCTTTTGGTTCTCTTTCTCCTTTTTATAGAAAATTATTGGAGGAGTCAGGACTCAGGAGAGGTAGGATAAGATTTTTCTCTTTCATTCATTGGGCAACCAATGAATATGAATCTCATCAGACTTTTTACTGCTATGCTCGGTGTAGAGATACATCTTATGGACCGTGGTCTAAGAAATAATACGTTATTTGAAAAGTCATTTAAGAATTTTATTAATGCGTATTATTCAAAATATATATAGAACAAAATAACTTTTCTCATTTAGTAAAGTAATCTAATTTTAAATAGCATGTCTTGAATGAGTTGGAGGACTTCACCCATCTTATCTTCAAAAAAAAAAAAAAAATTTTAAAAAAAATAGCATGTCTATTATTGTTACTTGAGTGGGACGAATCATACTTATTTCACCGTAGACTAATTTGACAACTTTTTTTTTACACATCAAGATAAATATTTAAATTGTATATGAATAAATAAATTTACACGTATGACGTTAGACATATATATCTATTATAATCAATAATATGAATTATACTGAGAATACATATATCAAACTATAATTGATTCAAATCGAGTGAAAATTTCACGTAATTTGACGAATAGAAAATTACACCACTCACATTATTATTATAGGCATGATCCAAATATGAAACATATATGTCATACCTCTAAAAATAATGTCATATGTAAATTTTAATTTATGGAACCACCATCGATGGAGCTAACTAAATATATTGTCAATTGATTTGCCTATTATTTGTAATTTTTTAGCACAAACATTTTAAAAACGCTAATTCTTTTAAAATTGCCTATTATTTATAATTATCGTACACTGCAAATATAGATTGTATATGATTTAAAAAAGAAACCACTCAAACAAAGAGTCAACTGATAATTGGTTACCAAGATTGGAGTCAGCCTGTGTCCGTATTTTTACTCGTAAGAAGATTTTGTCACAAAAATAATAAAGAAGAGATAACTCAGATTTTAACGTGGTATCGCCTAAAGCGCACTCCACGATTACTCAACACACCCGATTTATTTATTTATCAAAGAAAGGAGTTTTACATCACACACACACACGTTTTTCATGTCACGATACATGTGCTGCCTTTTTTATTTAAACAGAGAGAAAAGGAATAATAAGGAAGTAAAATAAATAGCAAATAATGAATAAAAAGGAAACAATATCAGCTAATGAAAGCACACGATCCCTTTTAGGAATAGCATCAATCTTTCCATACTCTCCCTCAAGTTGGCGAATTGTGAACCCCCAACTTGCAAAGTAAATAATGAAACTGATGTTCACCCAAAGCTTTGGTAAAAATATCTGCCAATTGCTCATTTTGTTCGGACATGTGATGTAGCAACTTCTCCATCTTGAATCAAATTTCGCATGAAATGACAATCCACCTCGATATGTTTTGTACGCTCATGAAAAACAGAATTACTCGCTATGCGAAGTGCAGATTGACTGTCACAAAATAATTACATTGGTTGTGAATGTGAAACTCCAAGAGATTTGAGTAAAGATTTCAACCAAATTAACTCACAAGAAGTGGCAGCCATGGACCGGTACTCTGCTTCTACTGAGGAGCGAGAGATTGTATGCTGCTTTTTGGTTTTCCAAGAGATAGGAGAATTACCCAACATCACAAAATAACCAGTCAAAGATCGTCTTGTCAATGGACAACTCGCCCAATCTGAATCACAATAACCAGACAATAAAAGATCACTTTTACTACTAAGTACAATTCCTTGACCTGGATTGCCTTTCAAATACCGCACCACGCGAAGAGCTGCATCATAATGAGGTTGAAGAGAAGCTTGCATGAACTGAGCCAGAATATGCACAGAATAACACAACTCTGGACGTGTGATGGTTAGATAAATCAGTCTTCCAACAAGTCGCCGATAGCGCTCTGGATTGGCCATAGGCTCTCCGATTGCTGTGGAAAGCTTGTGATTTTGTTCCATGGGAAATGCCACCGATTTGGAACCAAGGAGTCCACGTTCAGACAGAATATCTAAGGTGTATTTGCGCTGACACAACAAAAGGCCCTTAGGTCCTCGTGCTATTTCAATGCCAAGGAAATATTTCAATGCTCCAAGATCTTTCATATGAAAAGTACCATGCAAATACTCCTTGAATTTGCCAATAGCGGCAGAATCATTCCCTGCGATGACCAAATCATCAACATACACAAGAATGGCGAGAAACACATCTCCCTTATTAAATGTGAATAATGAATAATCAGCATATGATTAAGTGAAACCATATGTTCGAAGAGCTCCTGTCAATTTTGAGAACCACATTCGAGGTGCTTGACGCAGACCATAGAGCGATTTTTTAAGTCTACACACCTTGCCTGGGTGAGAAGAAGCAAAACCAGGCGGTAGATGCATATAAACCTCTTCATTCAGATCACCATGCAGAAATGCATTGTGTACATCTATTTGATGCAACTCCCATCCTTTGGCTACTGCCACAGCTAGAAGAGTTCTAACGGTGGTCATCTTAGCAACTGGAGCAAATGTTTCATTGAAATCAATTCCTTAGACTTGTCGATTTCCCATCACAGTGAGCCGTGCCTTGTATCTTTCAATACTTCTATCTGAATTGTACTTGATGCGATACACCCACTTACATCCGATTGCCTTCTTCTTTGGTGACAAATCATCAATTGTCCATGTCTCATTTCGCTCAAGTGCATCAATTTTTGCATGCATCGCATCTCTCCAGTGCTTGTAATTCATCGCTTCTCCAAAATACCGAGGTTCTTTTCCTGCTGTGACTGCAGCCAAAAAATTTCTATGTGCAGCAAAAAAATTATTACAATTCACATAATAAGCTATTGGATAGAGACTACCTGATGAGTCAACTGTAGTGGATTGAGCTTTAGATGGGTGACAAAATGCTGTGTAACATATGTAATCTTGAAGATGAGCTGGTGGCTTGCGAGATCGTTGACTACGAGCATTCTGATCCGATGCACCTGCACTCTGTTCGGGTGCACTCTGTCCGGATGCACCTGCACTCTGTTCGGGTGATGCACCTGCACTCTGTCCGGATGCAACTGCACTCTGTTCGGGTGCACTCTGACCCGATGCACTTGCACTCTGTTCCGGCGCACTCTGACCCGATGCAACTGCACTCTCACCTGATGCATCATAATTCTGTAATTCCATAACAAATGCCTCATCATCATATGAATGCATTGTCACCTGGCTTGAATCAGAGATGGCTTTATCAACTCCCATTTGAGCAAATGGAAAGTCATTTTCACAAAAAAATCACATCGCGAGAGACAACAAACTCGTTGGTCTCCAAATCATACACACGCCATCCCTTTTGTCCAAAATGATATCCTACAAAAACACACTTTCTACTTCTACTTTCAAATTTATCCGAGGTTCTAGATTTTATATAACACAAGCAACCGAACACACGAACTGCTCCATATAAAGGTGGTTTATCAAACAATACTTCATAAGGTGTTTTATTTTTCAACAATGGAGTTGGAGTTCTATTAATGATAAATGCAGCAGTTAGCACACACTCTCCCCAAAATTCAATAGGCAAATGAGATTGAAATTTCAATGCTCTCGCCACATTAAGAATATGACGGTGTTTTCTTTCCACTCTCCCATTTTGTTGAGGTGTGGCCACACATGAGGTTTGATGTAGGATTCCACATTCTAAATAAAAGTTCTTCATTGGTCCATATTTGAATTCCAAACCATTGTCACTTCTAATGCATTTAACAGATTTATTAAATTGTGTCTGCACCATCTTGCAAAAAGATCTAAGTAAACTACCAGTTTCACTTTTCTCAGCCATTAAATAGACCCATACAGCACGGGAAAAATCATCAACAATGGTCAAGAAGTAATGAGCACCAGAATGTGAAGCAACACGGTATGCACCCCAAATGTCGCAATGTATCAATTCAAATGGTTCACTTGTTTTATTCAAACTGATAGGGAATACTTCTCTAGTTTGTTTGGCTCGTACACAAATTTTACAAACATCTTCAGAAATATTAGTGTTACCGGTTAAGAGTGAAGTCACTTGCTTTGAAGGGTGTCTCATTCTTTGATGCCACAACTCATAGGATTCTTTTCCATGCAAGTGAAAAACTTTTGCCGATGCCAGCTGATGAAAGTAATAGACCCCATCTCTTTGCTCACCCACACCAATCAACATCCTCATATTGTGATCCTGTATAACACAAATCTCATCAGTAAATGTAACAAAGCAGCTGCTGGTTTTAATCAGTTGGTTTACAGAAATGAGATTGCAATCCAAACTGGGCACGTATAAGACTCTTTGAAGAACCAGTCCTTCATTCAGCACCACACTACCTTCATGTTTAGCCATTATTTGCTCTCCGTTTGGAAGACTGACAATTGTGGGTTTTATATCACAAATATCATCAATACAACCATAATTTCCTGTCATATGGTGAGATGCTCCACTATCAATTATTCATCTCAAATTTTGCATCCTATCATGCAACTTCTTACTGGATGCACCTGCATCCGAGACACTAGAGTTGGCTAGAATAGCCTTCGTTTGTTGGACTCGTGCACACGAAAAACCTGGCGTAGAGTTTTGAGACTCCTTGCTGTTGTTCATGCCACTGGATGCACCAGGATGTACCTGTACTGGATGCGCCCGCACTTTGCTGTCGACGCCACTAGATGCACCTGGATGCACCCGCACGGGATGCGCCCGTACTTTGCTGTCGGCGCTGCTACTTGCTATGAATCTCGATCTACACACGGTCTAGGGTTTTGTTTCGTCTTCCTCCTGCAGCCGCCTAAACCTGTCTCTCTGATACCATGTCACAAAAATAATAAAAAAGAGATAACACAGATTTTAACGTGGTATCGCCTAAAGCGCACTCCACGATTACTCAACACATCCGATTTATTTATTCATCAAAGAAAGGAGTTTTACAACACACACACACGTTTTTCATGTCACGATACATGTGCTGCCTTTTTGATTTTAACAGAGGGAAAAGAAATAATAAGGAAGTAAAATAAATAGCAAATAATGAATATAAAGGAAACAATATCAGCTAATGAAAGCACACGATCCCTTTTAGGAATAGCATCAATCTTTCCATAGATTTCACAATAAAAAATTCCATTTGCAAAAATAAAAATATTTCATATTGAATTAATTGGACTACGAAGATGTCATGAACCGAGTCCTTTAAAGCTATTTGCATCTTTATACAAAATGAGACTTTTGCGAATCTCGACGCAAAATTGTTAAAAATCTTTTAGGCTGGTCATTAACGGGGACTCTTTTACGGGAAAGTGAGCAAGGCACTGGTACTTATCCCTTTGATTAATTAGTTGACTAAATTTTGTTGGAAGCTGCAGATGACTGTTGAGAAAGGTGCACTGTTAATTAGCTGGAAATAGCATTTTTCTCAGTATCAAAATAACATAAACAATGTGCAATTCTTTCATAAATATCTACTTACTTAAAACGTGCAGCCAATAAGAAAATATATATTTTGTTAATTTGTTAGATGGAACTATTCCTTGCCAGGTGGGATATATCATATATCTTTTCTTAAATTGCGGCTTGAAGACGTAGATAAGTTATATTAGGCGAAGAAAACACCCCTTTTGTATCCATTTTACCCAAAAAATGGAGACATTGTTGTCAGTCCGAGAATTAAAGTTGTTAAAAAAGAGCAACCCCTATTTTTACTTACAGTTATTTTGTATAAACGAAAAGAAAGAATTGAGTAGATATGATAGCAATTCCTGAACTCGGCTTCACAAATTATTCATACTATTCTCTGCAATCAAAAGTACGCAGTTCATTGAGTTTAAGGTGCTCTGTATATTTTTTATTTTCAATTTAAATTTAAATCGAAGTTGACAGCTGTAACATCCTTATACAAGATCAAAAACGTATTTTGATAGCGATCAATATTATTTTGAAGTTTCATAATCATAAGTCATAATTTAAAACGATACACTAAAATACACACTTAATAATTACATGTAATTACTTGGGTTATACACAATTAATAATTTCAGCTTTTTCTAAAATAATTGATCAAATCAGTCGGAGATATTCAGAAGCTGAAAACTGGAGGTTTTTGTTTTTTCTTTCAAAATTTGATAACTTCTCGCTATTATTAATTATTCAAAAAAAAAAAAAAACTTTCGCTACATGTATCAGTTTGACCGTCACACTTTTGTTAAAAATGCTCCAATTCGACCTGGGTACTTAGTAACATATTATGATAAATTAATAACTATGAATTTCTATTATTTATAATTAATTGATTTCCATTTTTGCTACATGGAACCCTACCCTTTTCATCTTAGAAAATGAGTGATGTGATGAAAATGGAGAAGATAAGAGCACTGGAGAGGAGAAGAATGGTGGGAGAGGATGAGAAGGGAACGACATGGAGAAAGGGGAGCCAACCAAATACAACCAAAAAATGTACCTAAACCTAACCCCCTTTTATTTATAAATTATATATTTTCTTCCGACAACGATGTCTCTAAATATATTTATTAGAAGGTGCCAAAGTATAATGAGCAAAGAAATTCAAGGCATGCACATGCACTGCCGTGTCTCCGTAAAACATTTTTTGCTTTCAAGTAAAAAAAATGGAATTGACTGCTCGTTTTTCTTTCCTAATTTATAGGGTCCAGTTAATTTTTTACTTATTTACTGATCCACTCTTCGAACGAGTGCCTTTTGCACGCTACAGAAAGAACTCCTAATTCATGAAATTTCCCAAAAAAAATGTAGAAAATAATAAAATTTTAGTAACTGGCACTTTTTTATAACTTAAAAAAGGAAACTGTGATTTAATTTTAGTAAAAAAAAAAATAATGTAAGAAGGATGCTAAAATAATCCAGTGCGCCGGGTGCAATTAAATTGGAAGCCATTGGGAAAAGATTCTTCCGGAGCTGTGTTGGGTATTCTGTTCTCTATTCTGAATCTTGACGGAACTTCACACGGCCACGCGGCGCGTGATTATTGGCCAGTAAAAGCCAAGTAAATAAAAGGACAAGCACGAGGAGCCCGGTGTGGACCCACGCTGTCATGTCACCTTCTTTTTATCGTTTCTAGCTTCTCATTGGTTCCTTCCTTTATTTTGTTTTTTTTTTTTTGTGATGAAAACTTCCTTTATTTTGTGAATTTACTAGTTTGCGATGATCCTTCTAGGAAAGAGTGACGGGATATATAACATTATTTTAGTGAGATCTCATATTAAACAAAAAGTTACGAGATTTGGTTATTGATTCTTACATAATTATGCGGTTTAATTTGTTTAATTAATGTTTTTTTATTTATGAATTGTACTTGTCCCGAATTCTCTTTATGAGGTGACATCAAAATAGATCTGAGCTGTTCCACTCCATTTTGGACCCAGCATAGAAACATAACAAACATAAAGAAAATAAATGAAAAAAGAAAGACATCCCACCCAAAATCATAATTCTACCGTTCGAATAATTAATTGGAAAACCCAAACTTTTTTTATATATAGAGGGAAAGCCCCACTTTATGAAAAAGCAAATTCCAATTGGGAAATGGCAAGAGGCCAAAAGGCACAAGGATATTTCAGAAGCTGGATTCCATGATACTAATGCTCAAGCAGCATTTTCGTTGTATTTCACTGTCATGTAGACCCCATATGAATTAAATTTTCAGACAAGTAATAAATAAAACTTATATTTTGATTTATGGATATTATTGATGACAATAACTCGTTACCCATGCGTTGCATGGATTTTATATATATAAGATTGTGAGATTAAAAAAAAAAAAAAAGATATTTGGATGGGAACCCATGTGCCATGTGTGGGTTTGGCCCATTTGAAGGATGCAAAATAAATTAATGACTGTATTTATCTGCTGCGCGTCTTGACTCTAGAGAGAGAAAATAGTGCAATTCATGTGGATAACGACAAGGACATTAAATTTTTTTTTTTGACACAAAAGGACATTAAATTATTGCCTTCTCTCTGCAAATTTGAACGAGTGTACAATCTTCTAACTCTTTTGATATTTTTCGATGATCGTCATCATACAAAAGCTCCAAGATGCTCTGCAGCACATGTTCGCAGTTCACACGAATCACATAGCAAGACACTGTCATTGTCAAAATCATTACGTGGTTTTTATATTTTTTTTATATGCTTATTTTTCGTGAAATTTTCAGGGGCTTTCTGTTACTTTGGTTGTGGCTTTAGCCTGCTTTTTCCTTTTTATAAAATAAAAATCTATAAAAAAATGTAATTTTGCACGGAAGAGGGTTGGTTAGGAGAGCTGTCAGGGAACTCGTTTCACATAAGGCTATGACAATACCGACCACAGAGAATCAGATACTCTCGAAAGCAACAGCGCGAGAGAGAGAGAATAGCACTTATCTTATATCATCGTCATAAATTCGTAATCAAAGTGCTGGATTGTAATTGTCCATCTCATTTAATCATTTATGACATAATAACTAATATTATCCCCTCCAGCTCCTACCAATCCCATATGTTGGTATTATGTACCTCTCCAACACAGTCTACGGGCTTATGGAGTTATGGATTTCAAAAAAAAATGTACCTCTCCAACCGTATTTATTATTATTATTTTTACACGTGTCTGATCCGACTCAAATTAGAGATATTTAGGCCCGACTAGACTGCTCCTACTTGATTAGTTACTTATTAATTATGTTATATTTACTTACGCAACAATATATTAATTAAATTATATTATAAAATTTATTTAAATAACAGTTAGTGCATAATTCTGTAATACTAAATATTAAAATTAAGGCAAAATCGAATATAAACCCCTCTAATCATTAAATTCAGAAATATACCCCTCAAATCCTATTTTGTACAGAAATAAACCCTTTTCTTTTATTTTGATCATATTTTAAAATAAAAAAACCAGATTTATTAATTTGTGACTGCAATACCCTTCCCTTCACATATACTGCCATCAACAATTCATCTCCTCGCCTTGCTCTGCCTTGGCGCATATCAAAATAAAATGCCATTTCTGATTTTTGTTCTTTCCAGTATCCTAGCTAAAACTAGCAATTTGCTAATTTTATTCCTAATTCGATTTATCAATATATTTTTCCCTTCCTTATTTCTTCTGTAAGAAATGGATAAGGTACCGAAGTCACGAACTAAAACCTAGAGCAAATAATTTTTGATGGACTGCCGTTTTATTGGAATACTGTGGTTTCATTTACTTTTATTTTTCAGGAAATCCAACATTAGGAACAAAAATAAACATAAAAGGTGGATAATAGTTTGCCAGATGGTATAGCGCTAGAAACAATCTTCGCAGGTAGTGCATAAACCAAATCAACAATCTTATATAAAATAATATACAATTCGAATATGCTTTTATATTACCAAAAACAACTTAAAATGTATAAAGAATAAAATCAGAGTTTAGCTTGTTTTATTTGTATGGCTATCGCAAGAGGGAGAAGACGAATGGTCCTTGGACAGGATGAAGAGCGCATGGGAGGGCAAGGGTATTTCTGTAACAAATTATAAATTTAATATTTCTTTTATTTAAAATATGAATAGAATAATGAAAGGGGTTTATTTCTGAACAAAATAGGATTTGAGGGGTTAATTTCTGAATTTGAAGATTAGAAGGGTTTATTTCTGAATAGAGAAGATTAGAAGGGTTTATATCCGATTTTGCCTAAAATTAATCTAATATAAAATAATAATTTGAGTCAGATTACCCCGTGATCCGTCCAGAGACCCAAAAAAAAAAAAAAAAAAAAAATTACACGTAGCCGATTTTGTTTTTACAAAGTTCAAGATGGATGTTCAATTAACAGCCACTGTCGTTAGTGTCAACTGTCAAGTTATATATATCTTCAATTGGCAAATAAATTGACACTCTGATGCACATCTTTTTTGTACTTTCTTTATCTGCCCATTATAGCATGTATTAAAGATTGTTGCTTATATTTTTCCCATGAAAAGTAAGCGTGGGATTTAGTAACATGACTTCTAAGAACCAGCTCTTTGTCTAGTGGCAAAGAGTAATGCATCTCAAGTGAGAGGTCACAAGTTCGAAATCCAGCTGGGAGGTCTTTATAAACATTTAATTTAAAAATAAGTTGGGAGGTTTCACCCCAATTTATCTTAAAAAAAAATAACATGACTTCTAGGTGCCAATTTTAATTTTCAAGCATGATTTTGCACGCAATCCCAAAATTTCATCGATTTATTATCTTTCATGAAATAGGAAAGTAAGTTTAGGCTATTAGAATTTGTCATCGCTCTAGAATACTGTTTGACCTTTGAACCATTCAGTTTTCATTTTTGTTTAGATAAGTTCAACATGGAAAATTTTATTGCAGTTGTGTTGACCAGATATTATAGAGGAATATTGAAAAGAGAAAATAAAAATCTTCTTTTTCTTTTGGTGACAAGTAAGACAGTGTCTTTATTTTGATATAAAGAGAAACAAGTTAGAAACAACGACTTTGAAGCCCAACGAAAGAGACATGAATTTGTCCCTATTAACACGATTCATGATCTAATCCATTTTCAAAGCTGCATCACTACAAAAGGATATTTTCTTGGAAGTTGGATCCAAGCCCTAATTTCCTTTTGAAAGATGGGAATGATAGTTTTTAGACAAAATCAGTAATACATCCTTCAAATCTTCTTCAATTAGACACATTCCCTCCTTAATATTAGCCATTTATTCCTCAAATCATTCTTATTATAGTTATTTATTCTTATTGTTAATTTAGATGATATTTAAATTCTATAAATTCAATGTTTTAAATTTTAGTAAAAAATATCCGTCTTTTCATATCTCAACTTCCCTTTTATCTCAATTTACGACTTCCCTTTCCAATTTCCATTATCCTATCTTAGCATTGATCTTATCTGATATAGAAAGAGGCAGATACTATTTGGAAAGAAATTAAGGCCTAATAAAAAATTAGAAACGCTGAAGCTCTTTCTCTTTGAGAATTTCGATTTCCAATACCAACTTTTGATTTAACAAGTCACAACATCTTATTTATCAGTTTTATTTCAATTCTCAGTTTCAAACAACAAATCATTTCGTTGATAATTATATTAAAGAAGCAAATGTATGGTGTTCTCAATATGGGACTAAACTTGAAAGAATCGTCAATGTACTTTTGACTGTCTTGAAAGAGTTTTGGATCATCGATTGTTTCTTTGTTGCTTGACTTCTGTGTGCTGAAATAATAATGCCAAAGCACATGCACAGGACAAAATCTAAGTGTTTTGTTAATATTTTATATTTCATTAATCAAGCTGAAAATTAATTATCTGTACTAATATTACAATAAATGAAAACAATCGATCAAAGAAAAGGACAGTATAACAAAACAATCTTAAATTGCATATCGGGGGAACAAATGAATCTTGGGGAACAAACGAATCTTTTTCAAGCAATGCTGTATATGAGTTTAAAGGAAAAGTCAAGAGATAAAAGGACAAAGATATTTTAGTCGTAAAATTAAAAAATTGAATTTTCAGGATTAAAATATAATTTAAATTAATAAAAGGGTAAATAACTGTGATAAGGATGATTTGAGGGATAAATGACTAATATTAAAGATTATGAGGATATATGGCTAATTTTTTCTAGTTTTTAAGGATTTTTCAAGTTTGTTGGCATTTATATCTCTAAGTTTTACTATTCTTTTTTATCCCCTTAAAAACTTTGAAACCCATTGAACATTAAGAACTGTACTGAAAAGTAGGTAGGATTTCGTCATCACTTTTACTTTTTTCAAGCAAACTCCATGTTTTTAATTTGATTAAATGCTAAGGCGATATAATTATATATTAGAAGAATCAAAAACCACATTTTGAAAATGAGTTAAATTAGAAATTTATCAGCCTACTTTCTACATGAATTGACTTCTTTTACTGGTACTGGTCGAATCCAACTCTTCTAGCTCTCCTTTGAGAGGCTCAGATTTCTCTAATTGTTTTAATTAGTAGAATTTAAGAATGAATTTGGGTACAGTAAACTACTACAACAAACTACACTTTTCACTAAGGACTTGAGAGTGGATACTGGATAGAGCCTAAATTAAGGAAAAAGAAAAGCGCGATAACTACTTAAACAAAAAAATTAACCTTCTAGAGTTCCAGTACATACGCGAACAAAATAAGAAAAAAAAACACCTCGGTACGAATTTAGTAAGGTGTAGTTCGGATGTTTCCAAAATCATGAAATTTTATGGTAATTCTTTTGTAATAGAATGAGATTCCGTTACTCATTTATTTTCAATGTGATGATAGGCCATCGTGCCCATTAAAGCCACGAAAACTTTTTCTTTGTTTCAAGCTCGATCCTTTTTTTTTTTAATTGTTTTTATTTCTCACAACTGACTACCAGATATCATCATATCTCGTTTCTGGTCGGATAAATGTTTGCAAGAAAAAGTGAAGCATATATAAAATCACCATGTATTGATGTATATATATTAGTTCCTGAGGCTGGTTGGTTCTCTCTTATTCACTGTCACTGATCACTCAGCACGTTCTATTTCTGCAATATAACAACTCCTACCAAGCATGACGAAACTTCGGTTGTGCAAGGAATGTCCTATCATTGTTATAATCTTATTTTAAAAAAAATTCAAGTACTTACCCGTTTTTTTTACCTCGAAAAAATAGTGTATTTCAAACGTGTCGTGCCGTATCGTGTTGGCACGAGTTAATATTTTCAACGTGTCGTGTCGTGTTAAGTGAAAGGATTGATTAAGACGACATGCATTATGACACGACACGTCTAACACGATGTGTCCTGTCGTGTTGATATGATGTGTTAAATGAGTCAAGTCATATTATAATTTATTTTAATTTTTTGCTAACAATCCATTAAAAATTACTTAAATAATTTTTAAAATAGAAAATATAATATATTGTTGAAATTTATTTTAACTTCATGTATTAAAATAGAAATTAATGATTGAATAAAAGTTATTAAATTTATAATATAAACTCAATATAATTTAATAAATTCTAAATAATATTAATTTTTGTTGTGTCAACTTGTGTCATGTGTCGTGTATCCACTCGTTTCGTGTTAAGAAGCGTCAATGTCTGAAAGTCTCCAACATGACACAACTTTGACACGACACGCCGTCATGCACGTGTAGTGCTAATTCCTTAAACGTGTCATACCAACACGCTTGTGTCGTATCATTTTGAAGAACACTGAATGATACACGTGCATTCGTACATTTATCAGAGTACTGTCTATAATTTTCCATGAAATTATATTACTGTTTATAATAATTTAGAGTGCAAAAATCTAACAATATAAGAAGCACACAAGTATTATAAAATGTACTTTCACATGAATCTTATAATTGTGAAAAAAAATTAGAAAAGACATTGCGTTCTATTGTTGTTTTAATAAACTCAAGAATTAATCAAAAGGACTAATGAATAAATAATATGAAAAATATCAAGATACCTTTTTAGAAAACAGAGACCATGGGCATATCCGTTTCGTAGATCGTTCAAACGAAATTATGTCCATAATTAACCACACATATAAAATATTTTGATAAGAAAACCAATAATTACATGAGAAATTGAAAAGTTAAGATATATAAAAATGTTATTGGTCATTAATGCTGATTAATTGCAAATATTATATAATTTTATGCATTAGGCCTTCATTCATTGTAGCAATCTTTCAAGAAAAACAAAATATCAACTAGATGCCTCCTTCTTCGATGTCGTAGGGGTTGCCGCTCTTCCACGGGAGAAGAAAGATATGTTTGTAACATTTATCTCCCAAAACGTGGCCCATTTGAGGCCTCTTATGTATTCCTGACCCATTTATGTTTCTGTTCTATTTCTGCTATGCTCACATGCACGACCAAGTTACAAGTACAACTGCACAAGACACGCAAGCACTCCTTTGTTAATTGATGCCTTATTTTATTAATTGCCTAGCAGTAGCAAGCAATTTGGGTCCAATTGTCTGCAACTCTGTACCCGTTTTAACTCCATCATGTAATTAATGTAGGGTTCCACATACAAACGTCTCAATTCATACAATTAAGTTAAGGTACTTATGACCAGCTCATTGGTTCTTAGTTCCAATCACACAAGACGAGCTAGATGCTTTTCAAGACAACGTTCTCTTGGCTATTTTTCCCTCCTTTTGTCTTGCATCATCCAATTTTGAATACTCTGCAACAGAGACCTTCTCCTTCAACTTGCATTCATTGATCATCCGGGTCAGCCATGTACGTATCTTAGGTGTCTCACCACTCCATCAACAGTACCTATCAATTGTATAGACGTGGAAGTTCTTCTTGACTGGATCCGACTTCTGACTCCTCATTTTAACCTCGAACTGCTTGCTATCAAATCAACAAGGTAATTAATTCCCAAAGTTGCCACAACCACAGGAACTAGGAATCAGCTTCAGAGCATAGGATAGAGCATGACTTCCCTTCCAAATTTGTTTGATATCCTGCAAAGTTCAAACAACCACCAGACTCCAATCAAAGACCACCCGAAGCTAAATATGTGTCTCGTTACGCATTACCATTTTGTTTCACTTCAGTCCCCCTTTTCTAGTTATATTTTCTCTTCAAAATGATATATATAGTTACATCTACCTTATATGGTGAGCCGTGGGTTTCTATTTTCCTTCTTAGGTATGAATATGAAAATTCAATAAGTAATAAGAATGCACAACAAATATGCACGTGATTAAACAAAAGTTGGCAGGAGATCTGTCTCATTTTCTGTCATTTGCTTACTGCTGCGAAATTCAGAGTATGTCTTGTAAGTAAAGAAAATCTAGTGTGTAAAACAATTCATTTTTTTCTTTTTTTTTTCATTTTCTTTTGATATTTATACTTCATCAGCATTCTAGTTCTGTCAATCATTAACACATAGGCCTGATTAAAAGGCTTTGTATTAGAGTTCAGAATTAGGTCTGAACGAAGATAAATTTTACTCCAAAAGTGAAATACAGTAAAAGGTAATATGTCTTATGCATAATTTCTTACAAATCATATGCATTGTTGAAATATTTTAACATTTGGGGCTTGTTATAAATAGAAGTTCTGATAGATAGCTTAAAAATTTGGCAGCAAAATTGAGAACCAGCTCTTGATCTAGTGGCAAAGAATAATGCATCTCAAGTAAGAGAACGCAGGTTTGAAATCCGGCTGGAGAGTCTTTATAGACATTTAATTTAAAAAAAAAATAAGTTGGGAGGCTTGACCCCCAATTTATCTTCAAAAAAAAAAATTTGGCAGCAAAATTGTAAAACACTTGGTACCATTTGTGGCACACACACACAAATTAAAGACTATATAAAGAAGAAAAGTGCTCTTTTGGCAACATGATTACTCTATCGCATTCCTAACATAAACACTGATTATTATACTATAGTTGCTCTAGTTATATTATAAGCAAAAAACAGGTGAAATTTTACAAATTGTACATCAGATGGCACGAAACACCCAAAAAAGAAAAGAAGAGCCCCATAAGAGGGGTTATTGACTCTTTAAAGAATTTTAGAAGATACAACAACACAAAATAAACATTTGCCCTGAGGTTCCTATGTTTACCAAAACTGGTCCAGTGTGTGTTAACGTAACAGAAGTTCTAAATGCAGAATCAGTACTTCCTGAAAGAAAAAAATAAATAAATAATACAAGAATGTTAAGGGAAAGAAAAAAATATCTCCATTGCAGCGTGTGATTTAATCCATAAAATATGAGAAATCATACAATATATACCCCGTGAACAATGGAAAGTAAACAAGGTAAACACTCCAAACATTCTTCCAAATTTACTTTAGAAATGACAATAGCTCTTCTCAACGATCTTTACTTTCTACTGAATTAGAAAAGGCGCAGTGCAGGTGATATATTGTAGGGGCATAAATCACATTGATACAGTGTGTCAGAGACTCAGAGTACAATACAGTTGCTTCTTGGAGCTAAAAAAAAAAAAAACCATAGCTCCAATTATATCTGGTATGTACAAATGTGTAGATACTGGTATGGCATTTAAGGAAACAAATAAAAATTCTCAGAACTAAATTAACCATAAGTTATTTTAGATAAACGACAAGAATGGAATGTACCAATTGAAGTTCAGGCCATCTCCAATGGCTCACGAGTTACGAGCTAGCTTGACATAGACAATTCTACTTCAAAAATTCTTTTTAAATTCATATATCATTTCAGTATTAAAAATAATTGATATATACATTATTATAAACAATAAAATTGTGGTCAATTTTATTCTTTCTATTAAATTTGAAGCAAAACGTCTTGAAACTCAATATTCTGTACTTTATAACTATCTAAAATAAAAATATACAATGTATTATTTTATGTGTTTTTAATACTCATAAATCATGTTGATAATACTACTTAAAATTAAAATTTATTATATCATCGAGTTCTTCTAACTCGAGTTATAACTGAGTTTTTTACGAATCGAGTTCGAATAAACTCATAAGTTACGAGTTTTTCGCTCACCCCTAGCCATATACCATAGGCGTCTCACCCAGTCCATCAAATAGTACCTCCATCAGAGTCCAATCAAAGACCACCCGCCAACCGAAAAGGAAGCTAAATATGTAAGTCTCCTTTTAATTCCCCATTTTTACCTCCAAAATGACAGTCTGCAAAACCTCTTTACACCCGAACGAATTAATTGATTAGGCCCAAAATTAGGCTGCCAACACATACCTTATGTGGAGGGTTTCAAATTACTTGTTAATTGTTAGGTATGAATAAGAAAATGGCAGAACATGCCTCATTTTCTGTGATTTGCTTGCTGCTGTGGAATATTCAGTTTATTTTTCTGTCTTGTAAGTAAAGGAAATCTAGTGTGAAAAACAATACAGTTTTTTTTTTTTTATATTCTTTTTATATAAATTCTTCAATCAATAATCTAGTTCCTTCAATAATTTAACACATCTATTTGCAAAAAGATTAGCTAAATGTTAGGCCTGATCAAAGGCTGTTTGTATTTTGTCTTCTATCAAACAGTTCCGAATTAGGTCTGAAGGAAAAAAAAAAATTTAAAACCAAATGTGAAAGACTGTTCAAGGAAATGCCTCATGTTATATCCAATTTTCCCTTATTGAAATGTTTTAACAGCTGGGGCTTGTTATTAATAGACGTTCTGATAGATAACTTTCAAATTTGTCAGCAAAATTGTAAAACACTTGGTAACAATTGTGGCGCGCACACTGATTAAATACTATGAAGAAGAAAAGTTTTCTTTTGGCAACATGATTTTTCTATAGCAATACATTCCTAACATAAACACTGGTTATTCTACTATAATTGCTCTATTTATATTATAATAAGCAAAAAACAGGTGAAATTTTACAAATTGTACATCAGATGGCATAGAACGCCCAAAAAAGAAAAGAAGAGCTAGCCCCATAAGAGGGTTTATTGACTCTTTAAAGAATTTTAGAAGATACAACAATACAGAATAAACATTTGCCCTGAGGTTTCTATGTTTACCAAAACTGGTCCCGTGTGCGTTAACATAGCAGAAGTTCTAAATGAAGAATCAGTACTTCCTGAAACAAAACAATACATAAAAGAAGGGAAAAGAAAAAATATCTCCAGTGCAGCATGTGGTCAATGCATAAAATATGAGAAATCATACAATACCCAAGCATCATTCCAAATTTGCTTAAAAAAATGACAATAGCTCGCAACAACCCTTACTTTCTACTGAACTAGAAAGGGCACAGTGCAGATGATACATTCTAGGGACATAAATCACACTGACACAGTGTGTCAGAGTACAGTTGCTTCTTGGAGCTAAAAAAACCATAGCTCCAATCATATCTGGTATGCACCAATGTGTAGATAGTGGTATGGCATTTAAGGAAACAAATAAAAATTCTCAGAGCTAAATTAACCATAAGTTATTTTAGATGGTATGTACCAGTTGAAGTTCAGGCCGTCTTAAATTTATCTCCTTTTAGCAGTTGAGTTAGTCTCATGCTTTGATGGGATTCCTTGTTCAATTGCCCATCTGATCAAAAGAAGAAAAAAAAATATATATATTATGAGTCAATATAATTTTGTAAATATGCAAGGTTAAATGCCGGGTAACCCTCGGTGATATCAAGTCTGCACCAGTTGATACTGGGGCCTTGAGACGAAGGAAGGTCAGAAATAAATTATTCTAGAAAGTTGATCTCTTGCATTCAAAGATATCTTCAAGTATATAAAACCCAAATTACATCAGAATCAGAGATTGCAAAAAGAAATCTAGAAAGCAACCTAAACCAACCAACTTTATTTTTAATTAGCTACAGCTAAAGCCACAATAACTTTCATAAACTTGTAGGTGTAAATCATTTTCCTTCAAGGACCCACTTAAGACAGAATAATGAGGGTTTCAGTGGTACAAAGAAACAAAGATCATGTGATCACCTACCAAATCAGTATTTATTATTACAACAATTGAGCATCTTAGGTGACCAATTATTGCTTGAAAGAGGGCTACAATAACAACATCCTAGCTTGAAACAACTACAGTTAACTTAGAATTTACTGAAAGAGTACAAGAACATAAGAACTAACAAGAAATGGATCAAACAAACTTACCCAGGTGGGAACTTGGTAGCAGGTTGTGTCTCAGCCCGGATCCACCAGACCAACACATTATCTGCACATTTTCCAAGCGGTTCAATGCCCGAACCATTATCACCCAGCAAGCCCTTCAAGTTTGCGTCAATCTTATCCAAATCCTTCTCCAATAACAATTTCGAATCCAATAAAAAACCAGCCCACTCCATCTTCTGAGGAGCAAAACCATCATTTGAAGGATCTAGCGTACGCCAGCTTGACAATTGGCCATCAGAGTTGCAAACTGGACCTTGAACCACTGGTTCGGGTTGCGGGTTGTTTTCTTGATTGGGGTTCCTGGGATCAGTGAGAAAGCTGAGATTGATGGCACCGACTGATTTGACCTTCTGCGCCTCGTCAAATAATTTGAGGTCATGGATGTTGCTCTCGTCTGCAAAGACAATTATGCCCTCCATATTTTGCTCACTTATCAATCTGCAACAGGTTCCAAGAATAATATGATAATTAGGCATGATCCAACATAAGTAAGAAGACAATGGTCAATTTCAAAATACCTAAAATGTGTGAAATTAAAAGAAACTATGGGAGACTGCAAAAAACAATTCTTGTGATAAGAAATGCTTCATGCTCTTTTGATATGGCTGGTGATCGCTAACTATGAATTGACCCCAAAAGAGGAGAAAAAGGATCGAAAGCTAATAGATTCATATCTATGGAATGACCAAGAATAAGGGGAAGCCGTCCCCGACCTATTTACCACTTTTGACTATTGGAGAAGGCAGTATTGCAATCTAGGTTAAGAGTAACAATTTTAAACCAGCAAGCTGACAAAGTGTTTGACGATATGCCTGAAAAAAACAAAATCAGTAACAAAAGATGTAGAGAAGTAAAATGAACAGAAAGTAAGATGACCTTAGAGCATGAAGTCGCATCTTGCCCTCGAGGACGCGCCGTTCCTCGAAGCTGTCAGGCATGGAGTCGCGAAACCCAAGATGGAAAAATGACACCCTTGATCTGGCGAGAATTGAAGCAGTGACATTAGTAAGACCACCGGCCTCGATTACGACCCAGGCGAGCTGGTACGGCACAAGCCGCAAAGTGTGGGCAAGGGCCGTCAAGTGCAATGCCTGTGCGGCACGCACGTAGGTTGGGGTGACGACGAGAACGGGCTTGGGGTTGTTGGTGGAGAACATCTTGCGCTGCTCGAGCTGGACTTGTCGGATAATGTGGTGGGCGCGCATGAGCTGGACGGGATCAGGGTGGGGCCAGGGGCGGACGCGGATACCGTGGCGACCCACGACTGGGCGGGTGGTGACGGGCTGGGAGAAGGCAGCGGGGGCGGTGACGTTGAGGGGAGGGGGGAGGGAGGAGGAGGAGGAGGAGGAGGAGGAGTTGGAGGGGAAAGAAGAGGAAGAGGAAGAGGAGAAGGTGGTGGTGATGGTAGTGATGGTGGTGGTGGTGGTAGTGGTGGTGATGGTGCTGAGGTGAGAGGCAGAGAAGAGAGGGGAAGAGGAGAAGAAGAGGAAGAAGAGGAGGCGGGAGAAGCGGAAGCCGAGGACGGTGCTGCCGAGACAGCAGAGGAAGTGGATGAGGAGCCAGAAGGGGGAGAACCCGCCGGAGCCCTTGAAGCTCTGCATCTGTTGGACCACCAACGGAAACGGCGACGGCAACGGCGACGGCAGCTTCATCTCTCTCTCTCAGTCTTTGAGAAGAGTCCTTGAGTCCTTTGAGTCCTTGAGTCCTTGAGTCCTCTCTTAATCTTAATTGAATTAATAGTAGTGGCGGCAACTGGCAAGGAAGGAAGGAAGGAAGGAAGGGAGGAAGGGATTAATAGCTACAACGTAATTCCTTCCTCTCGAGTCTCGACTACGGACTACGGAGAAGAGAGGAGAAGAGAAGAGCACTTTACAGTTTACGACTGCGTAACGTTACGTTAGGCTGCTGTGCTGGGCGGGGTTTTCTTTGCTTTGCTTTGCTAGCCTGGTAGTTAGCTGTACTACTACTGGTTACTAGTAATCAATCCATCAGCAATAGACCTCCACACTGACGCTTAAAAAGGTAGAGAGGGATCTACATCTACCGTTGCGCTTTTCATTAGTTGCTGAAAATGAAATATATTGTTAGTACCAAAGAAAGATTAAAAAGGAGAATTAGGTGGAGACTGGAGAGCGAGTAATTGGTAATGGGTGCTAATCAAAAGGGACACCAACACCATACTGCTCTTGCTCGTGCCCTGGCCCTGCTGCTGGCTTGGCTGGGGGAAGGTTGGTTTTTGCCTTTTTGGTGGGGACACAGAGAGAATAGATGCCTCTTCTTATTTTATAATAATATAATTACTTATATTACCCTCTAATAACAATATCAAATGAAAACAACAACTAATCTGAGTCATCTGTCTCCCTAATTTCTGGTGTGGTCAATTATTTATTCTAAGCACGAGTACTGTATGGTGCTTCCCAGGTGGAATGATGAATGCGTGTTACTTATTTAATTCAATTAAATTTCGCCGCTCCATTCTTACAAACCACTAAAGCATTCTTTGCAACCACTGCAGAATTTCACCCTTCATTTACATCCAGTAATTATAACTGCCATCGGCAGAATAATCATCGCGTGCCGTCGCTGAACAGTTAGCGCGCGCATGAGTTTCTCTCTTAACTGGCAGGTGTCTGTTACAAATGTTCAGTTTAATAATCAAATGTGTTCAGTTTAATATTCAAAAGTGTTCAGTTAAATGCGTCGACTAATGGGCAGAGTCGCAGATGGCCACATGGGTCAAAGTCGCGCGTCAGAGAGAGGTGTGCCAAGGGCAAAGTTGGAAAAAATTTAATTTGAACCGGATCGGTTCATGACCCCTTCTAATTTTTTCATGTAGTTTTTTTTCAGTTTGTGACCCCTTCGCTTGACATTCACCTATTTAAAAAAACTGAAAGTAATACTTAATAAACTGAACATTTATATGTAATAACCTGAACATTTGTACTTACAAAACTGAACATTTATTCTTACTCAAACTAAACACTTATACTTATCCAAATGAACATTTTTACTTATAACATTTATATTTTTTATTGCAACTAACTGAACATTTATACTCAATTAACAGAACATTTGTACTTATCCAACTGAACATTTACGTACGAGATAAAATGCGCTGGATGAGAAAAGGATGCGCTGGCTTAGCGATGGCACGGATGGTTTTTTTAGCGATGGCACTAATCAATTTTCATTTACATCGCAGTTTCTGCTACTAACTACTAATACAAATTTTTAAAATGATGGATGCGGATTTTGATCACTCACTGTCCAACAATAAGGAAAAATAATACATCAAGAATTAAAGATCCATGCCGTTTTAGAATAATAATTACAATTATTATTATATCAGTCATTATTGTTTTACTATTATAACTAGAATAATAATCATACTATAATCATCATTAATATTTTGATTATTACTACAAATAATAATAATAATAAACAATAATTTTTATTATTTTTATTATTTAATAATAATAATTGTTATTAATAATATCATAATTTTAACTTTATACTTTTTCTACATTACACAACCAAACGGGAAATAAAAAAGGTGGAATGACTTGACATAAGTTCTAATGTCTTAAGTTATTCCTCCAAAATTATTTTGTTACCAAACGTCACCTAAACTCTTATGTATTGTGCTTTCCCTAATAATAAGTGTTCTACCCACGTTGTGGCTCAGCTTGTTTGAAAAAAAAATCTAAAAACAAAATAAAATTAAGTGAATTATAAATAGTCCATAAAAATCATTTGTATATAATAATATTTAAAGATATTGAGCGAAAATGATTATAAAAAGTAGTCAAATAGGCAGTTATGCTTATGTGTCCTAGTATTTTGCTTGTACTGATAACAAATTGAACTGCTTTATTAAGATGCGGTAATCAATTGAGCTGGTTATTGTTATTTAAATCTGGTTTATTGCATCACAACAGAGGATCATTCAAGTTCTCAATGATTTTTTATAATCTAATAGTATTAATAAAGTTCCGTGGCCGCAATGGTCATGACCGCATTGGTCAAAATTAATTTTTTAATAAATTAAAAATAGTCGTAACAATCATTATTTGATTAAGAAATAAATATATTTGAAAATCTAAGGAAGATATATTTGAAAATCTAAAGTATTTCGGGCTTAATCTATAGAAAAAAAAAACATATATATCCCCTCCTACGACATGCGATCTGAGCCCTCCAATTTTCACTTATCGATCAATCTTTATGCAAGAAGTTACTTTTGGCAAGTTTTTCTTGGGCACAAAATTTATGCCAAATTTATATGGCAACTTTCTATGACAGAAATTACTAATTTTGAACTTACAAATTTTTATCTAGAAATTTTGACAAGTTTTTTACATAAAATTTTTTATATTTTACATCAGAAATTTTGATAAATTTAACGAAATAGATTGGAGTATTTTTTTTATCTAAAAAAATATAGCGCAGCGAAAGTGTGTAGTAGTAATGAATAATGCATGTACTAAGTAATTTAGGAAGATACTAAAATCAGGTACCAAAGAAATAAAAATAAAGATGAACGGAGAGAGATAATGATGTTAGATAAAATAAGAAATTCAAGAATGTGAACTGATGACCTCATAATTTATTCTTTCAAAGTTGTTTGTCTTATTGTATACCGGATGCGCGTCAGCTATCGGTACAGGTACAGATCTGCCAAATTGAAGCTGAAAAGATTGTTACCGTGTGAGAAATGAGAAATTTGGGACCAACTAATTAAGCACGTTCCCTCAGCACAAGTTTCATTTTAATCAGACGGTTTGGAGTGAAAGTGACATATCTCTACCAATCAAAACAAAAACATCAGGCGCACATGCAAATGATGAATCGCACATGTGTATCTAGAATTGTGTCATTTACACTGTCTGATTTTGATCAGAAGGTGCGGATTCAATTTGTAGACGGGATTTTAAATAGTGTTTAGAATTTTATCTATGGTGGTTACTGGTTAATGGCATTTACTGTACAATGTTTCATTTTACAAATTTAAAATTGTCCACGACTCATCTGTATATATAACTGATTATTTCATCACTTCTCATCTGCATTGATAAAATTTTGCTCCTATAGTTGATTAAAATTAGCAATTTTTATTTGAATTTTTTGTATTGTTGTTTGAAGAAATTCAAGCTAAATGTGATTAAGCAATAGAATACGAATTGTTTTTGTTTATTTCTGTTCATACCTGGGATTTCAGTAAGACCATTAATGTTACCAAATGTGAATAAAATTCCTAAATTCACTCCATATCATTATCAGCAATGTAATATTCTTTTTTTAGAAAAACTAAGCAGTAGCTTAGCTACCTAGGAACAGCAATGCAATATTCGCAACTGGATTTAGAGGCAATCCGGAATTCCGGATAGGGCTGTCAACGTGACAAAAAAACGTGTGATGCTGTTTCGGTTAAGCGAAACGGAACGAATAACAAAACCCACTTTTGTTTCGTTCCAATAATGAAACGGTAAATAAAACATGGAATTGTGTCGTTTCGATTGTTTCAACCTCATTTTAAATCGTTTTATGTGTTATTTCTGAAGTGGAACGGTTAAAGAAACGGAATTTTATACCGTTTCGTAAATGAAACGGTTAACGAAATGGGTTGGTGTTCTGTTTCCTTATACGAAACGAAAACGGTTTCGGCCCATTCCGTGCTATTGGGCCACGTTTGACGGCCCTAATTCCGGATGATTCAAATGGCACTGCGCTATTAGCCTATTACTATTATAATATAAGAAAAAGAAAGGCATTATCTCCTTGGTTCTATTGCTTTCTTCAGTGGGTGGTGATCCATGGTTTAATAGTTGGTTCACGAATTCAGACTATAAACTAATTAATTAAGTTGATGCCATCTTAAGTTAAGACTTTAAAAGTTACTCAATGCCTCCAAGGCAATCTAGGCTTCAAATCATTTTGACTCCTCCTGTCCATATATTTTTTATTAATTAACATTTCATGTCCATATGACAATCGGCATTTATTTTTCACCGACAGTTGCACATGCATAAGAAAGTCAGGGGGCAAAAATACTTATCTGGTCCTTTCAGGGATAAAGACGGAAATTTTTTTTTTTTGGACCCTATAGTCTTTTTTGCCCCTTTTGGCTATAGCGGTCGGGGATTTTATATTTTTCAAATTGGATTACTTGAAATATAATATTTTTTTAGAAAATATCATAATAAATAGTAAAAAAAATCGAAAATATAAAATTTAATCTTCAAAGATATTTGAATATGGTGATCAACTTGAACGGTTTGGATTATCCGTTTGAATTTTGGATTTCGAAAAACCAATCAATAAAAAATGAATGGTACGTTAGTCATTCTATATACGGGACTGATAAGGATCATCTCAAGATTCATCATCCTCATCATCCCCAAACAGTTAGGAATACATTTTCTTTTTTTGTCTCTCATCTCCATCATCCACTGGTAGTTATGAAGGTATTTTTTTTTTTTTTATCTCTTATCCCATCATCTCCTGGCCAAAGCTCCATCCCTCCTCTCTATTTCACTCCCTCCCCCCTTCCTGACACGCATTTTATTTTTCCTGACATTAATCTTTGCCACACTCCCTCTCTTCTAATTGTTTTAGTTCTGAATACTAACTGTTCTAATTAAATAATTAATTATTTTAGTTAATATGTGTAATTGTTCTAGTTCTGAAACTAATTGTTCTAATAAAATAATTATGTACAATTAGGTTTACCAACTAGAATAATTAAATTTATTAACCAGAACAATTATGTACATTTAGTAAAACAATTAGGTATATGCCAAATTTTCACTAGAATTAGAAGATTCTGTTTTTACGATTATCATAAGAAATTCTGAATTGAAGGAAATATAAATTTAATTTTCTTAAAGTTGTTTGATGTCCGCAATTTATTGTTTAATTTGGATTATTTTTTCACTAATCTATAACCGTTCGAATAATGTCATTTTTAGGAAGACCATGTTAAATTTTGTTGTTCTGAATAGGTGCTGTATGTCATACATGAATGGGTTTGGGCTGGCACGTCAAATGAAGGAGCAGCCTGGCTTGCATCTCCAACGACTCGCTGGCACCTGGCATCACATTCTACTTGTTCCAGTGACGGATGAGGCCAGAGGACCCAATGTTGATATTGGTAAATCATGTGCGAATGGTTGCTCTGAACTGATAGAGAATAACAAAGAGAGAATGATTGTTGAGGCAACAGTTACATAATTGTTCTAGTTCATGTATCTGATTGTTGAACTTAATATACATAATTGTTCTAATTATTTTTATTTATATACCTAATTATTCTAGTTCATAAACCTAATTGTTCTAGTTAGAGGAAGGGGTCAGCATGAGATCAACGACAGAGGGAAAGAGTATAGGGATGAGAATATCATAGGTGTTGGATGAGACCAGAAAAAGAAAAAAAAGAGATAAGAATGATGGAGATGATTTCTCATCACATGTATTTTCCTATTAATGAGGATGAGACCAGAAAAAGAAAGAGGAGATGCGGATGATGGGGATGATTTTTCATTTATGGACTTTTCTATTAATGAGGATGTTAGATAATTAATGAAGACCTGTGAATGATGGGATGATGGAATCTGTGGAATGATGGAAAACAATTCCGATTCTATATATATTTGTTTTTGGGAGTTACTTACGACAATCTCCTCATTTACCATCCCCGTCATCCCCTCTAAAAACCTTCCATAATTCTCCTCCCTTTCGTAAGAAGGAATCTCCCTTCTGTTTCTCTTTCCCTTTCTTCCTTCATCCCTCCGACCTTTGACCTACGGTGATTCTCTCTCCCTTCCTTCCTTCGACTTCAGACCTGCGGCGATTCTCTCTCCCTTCCTCCCTTCGACCTTCAACCTCCCTCCAGCGAAAGTCCCTCTCCCTTCCTTCCTCCGGCGATTCTCTCTCTCTTCCCTTCTTTCCGTTCTGATCTCGTACTTTTTCCGCCTACTCTGTTTTGCAAATCCGCTATTTTCTAGTCCTAGAAATGTTGTAATAAGTGATCAACTAATAAGCATAAATGATAAGTTTGTTGCAATAAATGATCATCTTATAAGTGTGTATATATTAGATATGATAAGTGGTCATCTTATAAATATAAATGATTGAATTGTTATAATAAGGGATCATGTTATAAAGTTTTATCAGATATAATAAGTGATCATCTTACGAGCATAAATGATCAATTAGGTCTAACAAAAGATTATCTTATTAGTGCATTTATAAGATGTAATAATGGATCAACTTATAAGCTTAAATGATTAATTAGTGGTAAGAATGGATCGCTTAATATAATCGTACAAGGGATCATCTTATTACACATACGAGAGAGGAGGTTACGGAAGTGAGGGGAGGAGGCGCTAGCGCCAAAAATGGAAAAGATGTTCCCAGCGCGCTTTTCATTTTTGATGACTGAGATGGAAAAGATGTTCCCAGCGCGCTTTTCATTTTTGATGACTGAGATGGTAGGATGGTAAATCATGGGATTTGCACGTATCACTCTCGTTTTCCAATTTTACCCTCAATTATAAAATGGAGTTGGAAGCGTCGGTGCGACGCATCCGACTACACGAAATAGCTGGTGCCTGGTGGATGAATAAATAAAAAAACTTTTTTAGTGGAACGTGGTCAACGACACTATCTATCAATAATTGCGCACCGCTTTCACACCTCATGGGATGACTGATTTTATTTTTTTTATTTTTTTATTTTAGGCTTTAGCTTATGAGTTATGACTCATGCGACCTCTAGTATGGCTCTCTTAATTGTGGTTATGTTTTTTTTTTTTTTTTGATGGTCATAATGGTGGTTATATTGGAGAAATTGTAAGGTTGTTTCTGTTTGATAGTGATTTCTAAATATTACGTCATGCAATATCAAATTTCGGCGAAGCAATTGGAAAGCAAACAAATTTCAATTTCTGAACCAAAATTTATTCGACATAAATCATTTCAGACCCCAAAATCTAAACTTCTTATTTGTATCAAGTTAGTTTTTTTCAATTTAATTAATAACTATGGGTATGATCAGAACGAAAAACTATCAGCTCCAACGTCAAATGGATTTCTCAAGGAATTAAATCTCTTGATCGGAACCAACATTCAGCGTGAGTTCAATTCGTTTTGCGCCATTTAGAGAGAAAATTTAGGCCTGTCGAAATCGCGTGAAAAAAGTAGAAATTTGCCATGAATTGGTTTGGTAGAGAAAGGTGGAAAATTATCGAACCTTAATGCCCCTACCACTCTATCTCGATAAAAACTCTAGTAGATAGCGCTGTCAAACGAGCATAATGGAACGGAAATCAAGTGTTCCGTTTTCGTTCCCTTCCAAATAAGAAAACAGAAAAGTCATTCCGTTTTCGTTTTCATAAACGGAACGGAAATTCCGTTATAATTCATTTTCCATTGAAATTTCTCATTTCGGCATTCCACGGACGAAAAACGGATTTTCGTTTTCATTACGTTTCTCAAAACGAAACCATTTTTCCTTCCACTTCTGTTCCGTTTCGGACGGAACGAAACGAAAACGTGTGAAACGGCGGTATATTGACAGCTCTACTAGCAGAGTCTTCTCCCTCTAAGGTAGTCAGCACCGACTCAACAGCACCAGACGTATTTGTATCATTTCATTATAATTTCTTAATTTCTCTGTTAATTATGGCTATTAATTCAAAGTCAGTAATTGGAATATAATTGGTTGAGTTTAACAACTTTGAGGCACAGCACCAAAGTGAGGAGTCGATTCACATCACCAAGTTTAACATTTCATTATGCAAGAAGGTAATAATATGCGGCACAGCAACAACTTAGTTGTTTATTATTATTTTTCTTTTAATTCTAGTTTCAGGTATTACTTTTTAATAAGGGTATGTTACCTAATTTGATTATGACTCCGATCATGTACTGGTAAAGACTCGTATCAGTTTCTTTTTAATAACATTTCATTACTTTTTATAATATATACGAACTGTTATAAGTAAACAGAATTAATCAGTAGCTGTCACACTCCGAGTCATTTTTAGACGACTCGAGAGTGCATCTCGATAACTCGTCGCATATTTCTACGCAAGACGAAACATACATCATACACATACCAATAATCTACACATAAAATACCATAAAACTTTATTTATTCAATAATAAAAAAGTTTGACAAACGACAAGGACTAACATGACGAGTTGAAAACGAGACTCCCATGCTAGTTCATTGTATCAAAAGTAACTACTTAAAAGCCAATAATACAATCAGTGGCATTTATTTGACCCGCTTGTTCAACTCACTATTCTTGTAGAAGGTCTGTAACTTCATCCTTAATACCTAGAACTCACATAAAAAGTGAAACGAGTGAGAGATCAGACAGTCTCTCAGTGCGGTATTCAATTCCAGCCCGGATATTGTAAGATCCTCCTAGTGAAATTCTTCCAATACCAACATTGAAAGAATAAAGTATACTAATACAATTACATTGCCATGCAAGTATTGATGCAATGCATTTATTCAATTATCGTTTATCCCATTATCATTTTTCACTTCCACTTTATCACTTATTACATTTTCGAATTCACTAATCACAATTACTTATAAATAGATAACACGTCCACATACCAAGCCACATAGGTCAGCCTCACATCTCTTAACCCCTTACCCGTTGCAATCGGACCACATAGGGGGGTAGCATACTAGTACTAGAACACTCCATAGGTCTGCCTTACTTGATAATACGGTTACTATTTCACACTTTAATAGATCATTCATATGCACAATTTAATTGATCTCATTATATTTTAATGCCATGCATCAAGTCAATTTAAATGAACAATTGGAAATCTTAACATTCATGTTCCAATCTCCTTGAGAGAATATGAACCAAAGTCAAATTAGGATGTCTGATACAACATGTCGTTTCAGCAACTGAATATAAATGCAAAATGCACAATGAAATAAGAAATAGATTTAACAAAGTTCAGGAATCCGCACCTGTCAAGTAATGCAACACTTTCGAACTTGTAATCTTCAGGACCTTCTCTGACTTACATCTAAATATATTACGTGTAAATACCTCTAATTACTATAGATCCGAATAAAAATATACAATCTAAAACTCATGGAGACCCAAGTTCAACAGATGACACCGGTTTAAGGGGATCAACTTACTCGAGATATACTAATAAAAATTTGATGACTCACTAACCGACTTGAAATTTGTCAACCCAACGAGACAAAAAGTAATTTATACATATAATAAAACTGAGTTTCCACTTGTAAAGGGAATAAATAAAATTTCTCTCAAAAATGTAATTCGGTGCTACCTTCCAAAACAAGTAAATGTTACTTTCATATATTTATTCATAAATCCTAACTTGTAGAAATTTAATGCGCTGTAACCATGAGAGATATAAGAGTTGACCTTATTAAATTAGGTTGTCATTCAAAATCATTTGCTAAGTTTACAAATCAAAAGTATTTGACGGTAGAAATATCAGTTTCTAAAATCTCACATGAAAAATCTATATATAAACTAAACAAGACAAGTCAAGCATTCATGGAAATAAGAAATATAAGAATCAACTCTTTTCTGTAATACTCGTAATAGAAACGAGCTAATTGTAACCAGGACTTATCACCTATTGATTAGACGAGAAATACTGACCGCAATTACTCTTTAATCTCCTCTTCGATCCACCCGCACAGATCTCTTCCAGCAGTACAAAACAACAGAGAGGATCTTAGAAAGGAGGCACTAGGATTTTGCAAGAGAGAAAATGATTTACGGAGATATATAACTGACAGGAATGAAAGATATATCTGCAGGACCTCTTAATTAACTTAATTAGTGTCTATAACTACTTTGTAAAATAACCACCTCTGTTGAAAAAGAAGCGCCCAATGATAACTACTTAAAATAACTATCAATCAAGAATATGGAAATATAAAGAGATGAACAAGTAATAATTACTAATTGTTGGATTAGAACTACTGTTGGATAATAACCGACTCAAGAAGTGAACAATTAATAATAGTTGTGAGAAAAAGTGATTTTAATTATATAAAGTTTAATATGACCATGTACTTTATGGGAAAAATATTTGACACCCAAAAATGAAAAGACCATGTACGTATAATATTTAAGAAATATTAATTTCTATTTAAAATAGCACAAAGAAATAGACCAGTTATTTTAATTTAATTTGGTGTTAACTAATAGAATGTCACAAAGGGATATGACATGCATGTATAGAAACATTGAATGCTTAAATATCATATTGCAAATCAAAAGGCAAAAAGAAAGGATTAAATTTATTTATCATAAAATCTCAAACTCTAATACTAATTAAAATTAACAGCTTTATAATTATGGTTAGAAAATAACTTGAACAAAAATAGAATGTTACAACGTGCTAAAAATTTAGGTTGTTACAGTAGCAGTATCGCTTACTATAAATCGCACGCGTTAACAACTAACACTATGTTTGGTTCGGTGGTAAAGAATGGAAAGGAAAGGAAAATATAAAGAGGAAAGGGAAGGGATGGGATGGAAAGAGAAATAATTTTACTTTTTTTTGTTTGGATGAATAATGAAGGAAAAGTAAAAATGATTTTCCTTTCCTTCTTATATCTTGTTTGGATGAATTATTAGAGTCAAGGTAAAATAAATATTTTTGACTAATTTACCCTTAAAAATATATTCTTTTATGTACAAATAAAAATAACGCAAAGTAATGAATTTTACTTCTAGATAATTATATGTTTGTTTTTCCTCGAGTTTATCTACACTTGAAGTTGAAAATTAGATACAGATATACAGTAAAAAATATTAGAAAGATTTAAAAACTGTAGGTTCTCTTATCAATTAAATTCCGGGGCAAACGTTGCAAGATAGAGATTCTTTCATTTTTTTTTTTATCACTTCATTTTTCTTCTCTTGTTAAAATTCGATTTAGTTACTGTGGGTTGAGAAATAAGTTTAAGATGTTGTTGTTGGTAAATTCTTGTATAGTTGAAATTGATTTTACGGGCATACTTTTTATTTTTAAAAATTTTTCTAGGAGATATTTGAATAAACAAACCTTGATGGGAAAAGAGCAACAGAATTCTCGTTTCGGATCACTCGAGTTTCCCACTTAAAAGCCTTGATTATGTTCTTGAATTTAATTCAAACTTAACAGAGATAACTGGACATTAGCTGTCTCTGAGCCAAAGGATTATGTGTTTTGAAGAATAGGCATCGCTAAAGTGGAGGAGGCAAAGGGCATCGATGTCTTTGGCCAGAAAATATTGAGCGACAATTTTCCTTTCCCTTCTGTACTCCCGAATCGGAGGAGAATAAATTTGTATTGAAAGAGAACAGCGCGAGGGAAATGATTTCCTCTCAATTAAATTACCCTTCCGATTTTACTTCAATCCAAACGCAATAACAATCTTAAATTCTCCTCCGCTCCCGTTCCCTCCCATCCAATCCCATCAATCCAAACAGAGTGTAAAAGCAATTTATAAGCCGAAAAGTATTGCCAATTTTTCAATAATTAAATAAAATTCATTGCAGGTTGCAATAAAATCACTAACCTTATATATACCAAAAGTAATCAACTAAAAATTTTTAGTAATGAGGATGCAAGCATCGAGGACAATTAAAAAGTTGTCATGATTAAGTACTATTTTTTTAAGAACAAATTGACTGCAAGCAAAGCAAAATTAGGAAGTTTAAATAATTAATTTCTTTTCTTAAATATAGTTAGATCCAACAAATAAGTTTTGTCATCCCTTGTTCAGATATTTATATGCATATATTCAATATATTTTTATTGAACTTATTTGTTTTTATGTGTTTACTTTGATCAGCTATATGTTCATCTTATCTATTTTATGTGTTCATTTCGTTCAAGCGATGATAAATGATGGCAAAACTACATATGACAATAATCAATTTTCTTTCAAATAGCCACCAATAACGCCTCTTAATTTTCCATTATTAATAAATAATAATATACAATTATCATTCCATTCCAGCCTCTTTTTAATTTCTCATTAAAGTAAATGTTAAATCCAATTTCAATATGTGCTCAAATTTAAATTTTCATCAATTGGCTAATCTCAATTAAAATGGAAACCAAAAAGGCAACAACAATTATAGATAAAAATTAAGTTGAATTATAACAACATAATAAAAATTAAGTTATTTAAACTTCATGTATCAAGCGAAGATGGATAAGCCCCTGTAGTGTCAATAATAAATGTATTTTCTAGGTTTTAGTTCAGTCTAGATAATTATGAGGAAGTAAATCAAGCACAATTTTTTTATGGTCCGTTAATGGCAGACTTTCAATCTTTACGAACTACCAAGGCAGTATATACTCATAGACCGTCGACTAAAAACAATAATAAAAATACAAGTTCCAAATAAGCCCACGTAAATTGAAAAGTAATTAATTATTATGATGAAAATTCTGAAGAGATAAAAAGAAATAATTATAATTTTGAATTTTCTGAGTTTGGTCATAGTGATTGCTTTATCATGCACTGTAAGTTTATAATAATTACGACCATGTCTACCTATACTTGATATATGTACGTATATGTCAGTTTATAATAACGTTCACTTCTAATTTTGATATGGGCAGTGGCGAAGCTAGAAATTTATGTTAGCGGGGTCCATAAATTTTTTTTTCCCAAAATATATGTACAACATATATAACGTCTAATATAGGTATATTATACCAATATTTTTCAAACAAATAATTCTAAACAATTCTCTGCTTTTTTTATCAAGTAGAAAACAAGTTTTTTTTTTCTTTTTTTCGAAGAATACTTTTTTTTGTTTTTTATCTTTTTGAAAAAAAATTTCCAAAGAAAACATTCATGAGAAATCAAATATATCTATAATAACAATACATGAAAAAAATGGTACGATAGGAATCTAGTCAATAACAAAAACAAGCAAATCACCCTAATTGTGACACCATACAATTTTCATGCTATATTCAGAATTTTTTCACGTATATTGAGTAGTTTTTGCAGAAATGTCCCAGCTTTAATAGTTAATCTAATCCTGCCGAATGCAATTGGTGAAGACATCAATTATAGAATTGCCTCAACAGAGGATGGCAATGTCATAATCTAATCCTTGCAATCTATATATAGACAGATTAAAGCAAACCCATGTAAATTTTTATTAAGTTCCTAAATAATCAGCCATATTTTAGCATTTAAAATTTTGAATCAGTTCCCATTAAGAGAGGAGGAGAGGCCGAGTGCTAACTGCAGAGAGAGAGGAGGGGAGGCAGTGCAAAGGCCGAGGGGGAAAACGAATAGGCGTCTCGCGAGCGACTGTCGACGACTCAGCATGCAGCGAGGAAGAAGGGGAAGGTGAATAGGTGATTTGTCAGGAAGGAGGAACGAACAATTTCTGAGATGGGTCCTCTGAATTTTTTAGAAGGGTCCATATATATATTTTTATTTACATATCGATCCTATTTCATGTAAAAGAAAAATTTCAACTGGGTCCCTGGACCCACCAAAGAGGCTGTAGCTTCGCCCCTGGATATGGGTATTAATTCTGGATTTGAATTTCAACAAAATTCTTATACTGGAACTAAAACTAGTACTAGTGGTCTTTTCGCGCGTTGCGCGAACTATTTTTAAAATTTTATATCCATCATTGAATTTTTTTAATTATCAGCATGTTTTATCTAAGGTATCAACATATCTTGTATTTTTAAAGGAAAACATAAAAAACTATCTAAAGTATTTATTTTGCTTCCATCTTGTCATTATAATTTTCAAAACGTATAATCCAAAATATAAAATTTGACATCATTGGAATTTCTATAAATTTATAAGTAATCACTTTTTACATAGAATTTAATCAGATTTAGAAAATTTATAGAGATTAAGAATTTCAAACAATCAAAGAATAAAACCATAATAGAGATTAAATTTTATGAGATTTAGAAAATAATTTTAAAAATTGTATAGCTCTATAATCAGAAAATATAATATTAGGGGATTCCTCATATATCTGTGTGCAAGCATATAAATTTTCATAGTCAAACGATTTTTTTAAGCCCTCCAAACAATTAAAAAACAAAATATATTTTTTCTCAAATCGGAAAATGGAGCCGTCCATTGTAGAATGGAATGGAGAGAGAGAGGCGTCCGGATCTTCTGCGACTATCTTTATTTATTTATACTTGACTATGTGGCCATATACTCAGCCTCTGCAACAAACGATCCGGCTGCTGCAACACATGGGAGGGCAATGAAGAGAGAGAGAGAGGCTCTCGGATCTTCTGCGACCATCTTCATTTATTTGTGCTTGACAACATGACCACACCTTCAGCCGTTGCAACAAAAGATCCAGCCCGAATTACTGTCCGGAGCATTGTTGGCCAACAGTACTCTTGGATCCGGATGCAATTCTGAGAATTAATAATTACTAGCGGGCGTTCGCGCGTTGCGCGATCTACCGTTTTTATAAAATAACATAAAATATTCTGAAAGTCGGGAAAAAAATTTGCATCGTATATTTGTTCTAATTTTGTGATTATGTCGGTAAAATTCCATGCAGAAATATATTTTGGAATGTCCAAAATAATAAAAAAAGTAAAGATCAAACCATAGAAATAAAATATGATGAGATTTGAAAATTTATTTTAATTATTTTAAAAGTATATAATGGAAAATCATTACATCTATTAATTATATATATTATTTGAGCATGCATACAGAGTTTGATGGAGAAAACAAAATTCTAAGGACTTCAAATAATTGAAAAAAAACAACATATATTCTTCTCAAATACTAGAAATGGAGACGACCATTTAAAACAAATGGAGAGCAAAATAATGTGGCCATAAATGTGTATGGGCCGGCATAAAAAAAAAAAAAACATGTGATTCAGACGTGGGATTTTCTGTGAAAACTATTTTTAGATGCAATTGAGTTTTACTTTGACCGCCATAGAAAATCATGGTAACCCACCATCACCAAAGCGCGTGGACCCACATGGCTGGATTTGCAGATCCGATTTTCTGTGACAAGTACTCTTTAGCTGTGTTCGAATTTTGTTCAGACTACCATAGAAAATCCGGACAAACTATCCATGCTGAATTTAAAATTTTTTTGTGCTAAGTGGACCCCACCTTTCAGCCACACTGTTCGCCAACAGTGCTAAATACAGTAACGGATCCGGATCTAATTGGCCAGGAATATAGTATTGTTTGATATTAAATAAAATATTAAATATTAAATTAATATTAATTATATTATATTATTATTATTATGATTGAAAATATATTTCTCATTCCATTTATTTTTCTGTGCATTTCCACAATGGCGGTGAGTCTCAGATTCAAAGGCAGACTTGATCAAGTCAAGTTACGATTAAGTCTCATCTTGTGCCATAACAGTCTAGGAATCTGGTATCCTTTATTATGGTAAAATTGGACTCTAAACTTTAAATTGGTAATAAAAACACCTTGCAGGTATACAGGTGACTATATTTGCGGCAGAATTATTATACCCTGTTTGTTGGATGTGGCAACCGGCAAGGATCGATCCTTCAAACATTTATATATGATGAAGGAACCTTCAAGTTGTTAATTATAATCAAGTTATGTAGATATACTGTTCTTAATATAAATTATACTTATGCATATTATAAGTATTCTCTACGTAAATATTACATTTATAAGTAATGAATATTGCATATAATAACTATCACATATATAATACACTATATCACTCCTCTGGATATAATAATTTTGTCTTTACTTTTTTTAATATTGTTTAGCAATACTATTTTGAAATCACGGCTGCAAAAAATAAAGAAAAAAGAAAAAAAAACCTTTGCATAATTAGACTCAAAATAACTTAACAATATCTTGTTTTGATTTATTGTTTATATTATGTATTCATGCATCTATATATTCTTAATAATGGTCCAATGCGGTGAAATTTTTTTAACGCAATTACAATGCAGCAAAAGTTTAATTTGCTGCATGCAAACATATTTTTGTTATACCGTCATATAGAAATATGTGACCATACTAAAAATATGGGTTGCTTATTATAAATGATCGTATAATATTCATCCGAATAAAATTTCTCTTTAATATAGTAATATGGGTTACTTCTCCTTCCTTTTTTAGTTTTCCTTTCTTTGGCATTTTAGTTTATTTTAGTTCTAAATTTGCGAATTCGTGTTTTTTTTTTATCTTTTTATGATTACTTTTACCTTCCTAAAATTGAACCGATTTATATTATTTTTCAATATAAAGGTTAGGCTTGGCCCTTATTTTCCTTCAAAAAAAAGTTGTATACTTCTCACCAACCAGTTCATCGCGTTATCACAGCTGACACCACCAATTTGGTTCAAAATTCCCTTAGATTGGCACCAGTACGTTTTATTCTGCTACGAAAATATAAGGTATGATTGTGAGTTAATCAATTCTCAAGTTTTTATTATTAAGTTATGACGAGTTATTTCTACTATTACTAATGTACTTATTATCATGGTCCCGTCGATAGCTTCAACTGGAGCAAATCTTTGAAAAATTTATGTTATGATCTTTTGCTTGTCGTCATTTCTAACTTTCCGGGACAAACATTCATTGCAATTTTGGGTAGCAACCATTTATTTTGTTTTTCACTCTGCTTTGGAGGGGACCTGAATCAATTCCTGGGGGCATCACATAAGTAAAATTTTGGTAATCGTAACATGATTTGTACAGGAAATCAATACTAGACGGAGAGCCATTAATTAAGGGCAACTTAATTTTGTGTATTGGATGTGTGCTATTGTATATATAACTCGTCATGTTACTTATGTATTTGTCAAGTTGGAACCACGGTGTAGGAGACTGGAGGGAGTCTGGCCACCCCTTCCCCTCTTATTTGATTTTTCTTTAAGCATGTCATATTCGATTTTGTTAATTTTTTTTTTTAAAAAAAACAGTGTTGTTAATGTTCTTCAATCCAAAACCAGAAGTGCTCGTTAATCATACACAATGCTAGTTAGAAATTGATAGCTTAAATAAATAAACAATGGAATTCCTATTCCAAAAAAAAAAAAAAGAAAATCCATTTCAAATTAGTTTTGGTAAAGGATTTTCAACAAGATCATCTTGGGTTCTATTATTTCGGAAAAAGTATAATTTTAAATCCATGAAATTGGAGAACTCTTAGCTTTTTCAGTATCATTCTTTATTTTGAGAATTATTAGCCATAGCAATTTTTTATTTAAACAAAAATAGATATGCCCCACCACAAAATTCAGAAATTAGATTTTCCACTCTATTTTTCAATATTGTGTGACACGTATATATCTAATTTTTCCATAAAATTTGAAGAAAAAGTTCGTACATTGATATTGAGAATTAAGCAATATAAAAGTTCCTCATTTGTATGTTTTTCCCCCTTCAGCGTCAATAATTTCATTATAGATTTGTATGAATTTCAGAAAACGTGGTAAAGGTAAATTTAAATTAATAGATATGTAATTTTTATCGAAATATGCAATCCTAAAAATTTGTCTTATAATAATTATTTTTTTTTGTTAAACTATGCTAGCAAAAAAAAAATATTTTGTACTATTAATATAAGCATGTGATTATTCAATATTTTTTTAAAATCATTTTTTTTTTCGTTTTTTTTAAGTTCCATGGTATCCGAATCCGATCACCTTAATTTGCCAAAAACAAAATTCGCTAGGATTAATTGCACTTATACTAACATAAGATCGCAACGATTCTTCGTTCAGCTAAGTCCTAATTCTTAAGTCCTAACAATAGCTATATATTTTTATTGAAACGATTGGGTTTGGTTTCGACTGATGTGACATATATATGTATGATACATACACTTACACTCCTTATTGCACGGATCCCAGAAGGATTACCCGCTAGGTCTAGTGTGCATTCATCAATTTGTGTTGTTCGATCGATTTGATGTGTGGTTAGATATCAATCGATAGATGAAATAATAATATGTTTTAATTTTTATCTAATAAAAAATAAATTAAGCAACATGTCAGCGTGTATTGTTGGTAGATTGAGCAATGATTTAATGTTATTATTCTTGTAGGGAGGTCTCATTTACACCCAATTAATGTCGACAGCAGACTGGTCGGAGCTTCCCCTTGATGTTCTTGGGTACCTAACAAGCTTCTTGCCCTTGCCTGATTATCATCGATTCGGAGCCGTCTGCAAGAATTGGAGTTCGGTGGTAAGAGAAAGGCATTATGGTCCGGCTCAACAGTTGCCATGGTTGGTATTAGGTGAGGATAGCTCCACCAGCAAGCGTGTTTTCTTCAACCTCGCTGAAAATAAACACTACTTCATGGACATACCGGAGCTCCACGAGCATTTTGTGTGTGGTTCATCATTCGGCTGGCTATTTGGTGTGGACATCCATATGAACATCCGAATGGTCGAACCATTTTCTCGAAAAAGCTACAACCTACCTCCTCTTGATTTTAGCCCAGCAATTCTTAACATCCCTGACCATGATTGGGATGTGCTCAAGGCTATCTCGGATCACGATCCGAGCCAGAGATCAGACTTTACCGTGATGGTAGTTGGCCATAATCATAAAGTGGCCTTCTGGAGGCGTGGTGATCCAACTTGGACTATTCCATACATGAATTATGGTGCAATTAACGACGTTATATTCTTCAAAGGGAAGTTCTATGCTGTTGGATATGTTTGTTCTGATCAAATATTTGTTTACGATGTTGGCCCGGATGCAGAACTCATTTCACTGGACCATCAAGCTCCGATGCTTCCAAATACTTACAAGTACCTGGTGGAATTTAAAGGAGAACTATTGGTCTTGCAAAGACAGAAAGAGAGTGGGAGAGCGAGCGGGAGAGCGAGTGAGAGAGCGAACGATGATTGGCCTTGCCTGCATATGGGCACAACAAACATTGTTGTGCACAAGCTGGATTTGGAGGAGAAATCTTGCTCCGAATGCGAGCATCTCGACAACCATGCACTGTTTGTTGGCAACAATTCAGCTGTAACTAACCAAGTTCCTGGATGTATAAAAAATGCTATCTACTTCACACATACACGACCGGACATCGGCCGCTGTTGCGGGAATGATATGGGTATTTATGATATGGTTCAAAAAAGTTTGGCTAGATATTATTCACCAGAGGTATTATTTTCATCTGAAGTCCCATTTACCTATTTGTGTGTTTTCCCAACCTGGCTGGCATCTAATTAATCCTTACCAGGGCTCCCGAACTTGCAAAATCGTGGCAGGATATAAATATGTGTATTTTGTAGATATAAATTAACGATTTTCTTTTTCCTAATTTGTACTCTGTTAAGTCAATAAGTCATGAACTTTTAATGAGAATTTTCTTTTAGCTGAGTGGCAATTTATGTAAAAGTTTGCTTGATCATAGACAAATGTTGTTATAGAAGTTAGATTTCTCAATAAATATTCACAACGAAGATCACAAAATTTTGCAAGTTAAGCACCCTCTAAAATATTTTTTCTGGTTAAGTGATTTATTTTTTATAACAATACTGAGATCCTTTTCGAAACATGGCGTATTTACTCAAAGAACCTTTCCCTCTGAATTAATAATTTAGTATGCTCATAGTTGTGTTACTACTGCTCATGTATTGTGGGCCTGGGCCTGTGTAGATATAACAATCATGAAATTACTATCTATCATCTCCAGGCATCTTCTCGTGCCATTGCGTTTGTATTTGTTCATTTTATTTATTTATATGTTCAGTTTGTTTATTTATGTGTTACTTTATTCAATTATGAGTTAGGTTTTATTTTTTGCATTGTTTTTCAAATTTTTATATGCATATTCAACTTATTTTTATTGAACTTGTTTGTTTGTATGTGTTTAGTTTGATTATTTAAATGTTTACTTAGTCTATTTTATATGTTCATTTTATTTAAGAGATGGAAAAACTGTAAATTGTAGTTATATTACAAAATCCAAATGAGCTCTATAAAAGCCTCATAAAACAATTTCAAAGAATATGTAGTTGGATGGATCGGGGTTAATAATGAGCCCATTAAAAATGCCTTCTTGAATATATAGTCCAATACCTTGCTCTTCATTTTTTTTTTTTTTTTCCACTTTTGTTCTTCTATTTGCAATTTTATTTCATTTTCAAGTTCTTCAACACCTTTAGGAATCTGAAATATTCCTGTATGAGGACGTACAATAATCGATCAGACATTAGATGAGATGAAGATCCTAAGCATAACATCAAAATATCTAATTCGGACTATTAATTAGGAATTATACCTTAAGATAAACTTTCTCAAACAAAGTAATTTAAACAGTAAAACTATAAAAAACTACTTAAAACAAAGTATTCTGAAATATTGCCTGAATCCTGTGCAGCTGACAATTGAGAAGATAAATATTTCCAAATAGCTGAATGCTCTGTAACGAATAAAACCTCAAGCCAAAACTGATATGAATTTCTTTATTAAATGAAAACCTTGAAAAACCATTTATCTGAACCAACATTAGTTAGTCCTTAATCGAGACTTCAAGAGTTTAGAGTCCAATCGAGAAAAGCCATACCACTTGAAAGAAGAGCAGATGAGGAACCTGTGTCTTAGTCAGATAGTAAGCAAGCCCTGCTATTAAGCTCATTGAAAAATATGAATTCATTTCAAAGAAGACTTATAAAAAACTTTATGGAACTAAACACTATATTTAATGTTAAATAATCACAAAGATACTCCCCGCAGAAAATGTAAGAAAACTCAAAGATAAGTTATTTAGGTAGAAGAAATGGATGGATACCTAAATCTAGGCTTGTTTATACCATTTGCAGACATCTAAGCCTGCATTAAAATTAAAAGAGAAAAAGCTAATCAATCGCTTCGGATATACATATTTGAGTGTAAGTGAAGTATAGATATTGATCTGTTGATAGGATAGACAATTTAAGCTCCAGCATTTCATCAAACACATGGAGACCATTACAATATGCAGCAAGAATAAGGTCAATTTAGTCCATTCTCAATTGATTTTTTTTTTTTTTTTTGGAAACAAGTGGGAGCGCGCCCACCATCCTTCCAAAGGAAGAGCATCCAAAAATTAAACTACAAATCAACATCAAATACAAAGTAACTGTTCAAGAATCTCAAAAAAAAAAAAAAAAAAAATCATACCAAGGTAATACCTTTCCTAGTACTGAAACTCTAAACCCACCAGAAGTAATAGTCTATTGATCTGCCTACTGCTAAATCGCTAGACAGCTAACCATAAGCAGCTCCTACAATCAATATTGGAGCCCAACAGCCTCAACTCAGGGATTTGAAAGCAACCCCTGAATTTATTAAGAACAGATACACCTGAGTCAACAAAAATAACCCCATTTTTGTTGACTCAGTGTTCTCCAAATGCACTAAATCACACCTAAGACCTAAACTGTTATTGATATCTATCAACATCATCTCCAACACAGAGATAAAAGTACTGCAACACTTTTGCAGCAACTAATCAGAAAATGTAAAGAAAATGCAAAAGAGTCCTCCAAAAGCAGCAAAATAGAAATTCAACTGAAACCAAACAGCAACTTTTTTATTGCACTTCTTGCAGTGTTCTCACTCCCTGCTTAGGTGGTGAAAGAGTTGGATAGCCTCAGGAGGAACTTAATTTTGTGGGACAAGGTGTGCATGCCAAAACGTGTAGGGGGCTTTGGCTTACTGAATTTGAAATTGCATAACATCTCACTTCTCTTGAGATGGTTATGGCGGTTGTATGATCAACCTGAGTCCATGTGGACTACAATAGCCAAGGAGCTATATGCAAATCTTGACCACAACATCCCTCCAATGGCATGGAATTCTAAGGGGTCTTTCTTTTGGAATGACATCATGAATTTGAGGTTTTATTTCCGGCTATCAGTGAAAATAGAAGTGTACAGCAGTCTCAACAACTTGCTCTGGTACGACAATTGGGGAGGAGGCACCTTTTGCTTTCTATGGCTTTGAAGGGAATAATCTTCCCTCAAAGAACAGCACATTGAAACGTGCTCTGCCTCGTCGGCACAATCTGATTGCTACATCTATGACATCTTTTCTTTTTTTCTTTTTTTAAGGTAGGGAGACAAGTGTATGTCCTACAATTTCATTGAACAAAAAAGTTTTCTTACAAATTTACAGAAAGAAAGTTAAAGCCGAATAAATAGAAAACATGGTAAATAGCTACATAGCTAGTCTATATCACCATAGCATCCTTGAAATTAACAGTACACTCTCCATGAATTGATATCATTCTTTGCCCTTCGCACCACCCGTATGATACTTGGAACCTGTTCATAAAAAATTGTAGCCCATCTCATCTTCCAAATATTCCATAGAACCGCTATGACTTCTTTTCAAGCTGACAAGTTCAATTTCGCTTCAAATTTAACAAACAGCACAACACCTGATAGATTACTTTGGAGATGGAGAAATGATGGTACCTACTCAACCTCTTCAGTGTACAATCAGCTAATCCATCGCTTTTCCCTTGAAGAACTTATGGAAGATCAGGGTACCTCCAACAGTAAAGATGTTCCTTCTCTGACTGGCACAAGGGAGAATCTTGACACAGGACCAGCTTCAAAAAACGGAAAATCAATTTCCATCAACACTGCCACTTGTGTGCGCAACCAATTTTGGAGACACAACTCCATCTCTTCTGTGAATGTGCTTTTGCAACTGGTATTTGAACCCGTTTAGGTACCACTCCTTATGTTTATCAGTGCACCCAATCGGTGTTACATGTCATGTGCTCAACAGATACAGTGACCCAGCATGATCAGCTTATTGCTGTGGCGTTTTGGGGTTTGTGGATCGAAAGAAACCACAGAGTTTTCTGGAATCAAAAAAGGAACCTTATTGCAGCGCATAACTGGATAGTGCAGGAAGAGTCGATCTTTAGCAAATACTGTGGATTGTTGAATTTGAATTTCTCTTTTCTTTTATTTTCTTTTTCTACTTTGTACCTAGATAGTCACTATCTAGTTTTGCCTAAAAAAAAAAAAAGAAACTTTTTTTATTGCTCTCTACACTGAGTCTTTATACTTTCTCTATTCATCTAGACTTGTATTTCTTCCACCTCTGACCTGCTCATCCTTGAATCTCATTACTGACACCAGAGGTTGATGGTTTACGCCAGCAACCATTCTGAACGAAAAGAGTTTATAGAAGTAAACACTTTTTTGAATGACAAATATGCACCAATATAATAAGAGAGACCTTTTGTTTTGCTGGTGCAGGCAAGCTCGTCGGCTTTTAGGACATGAAGTGACTCAAATTGCAAGACAGAGAAGATGAACAACAAAAATGCTGAAAAAATATGCATAAATCGAAGGAAATCAATTGCAAGACAGATATTTGAGATCCTTTTCAAATCATGGCCTATTCACTCGGTTAACCTTTCTCTCTGATTTATAAATTTAGTAGGCTGAGAGATACATTACTATGGGCCATTTTGTAGGCCGGCGTAGATATAACATTATACACAAAAACAATATAAATTTAAATGGATTCAGTCAGTCAGGGTTAATAAACAGCCCATTTGCGTGCATGGCCTGTTAATTATATTCATGAACAAAATGTGAAAGCTTTTTATGGGTTTCGACGAGGAGTTGTTATCTAATGGGAAAACGCTTTAAATTTTATTCTTCCTTCTCTTGCTTCAGTTTGCCCTTTTTAAATTGTCCTTCTTACTGACAAGATTAGTTTGGACTAATTCAGCATTTTGGGTTCTTATCGTTACCTTGACTAATCTTGATCAGCTTTATCAATATGACGCAACAAAAGTTTAAAAAAAAAAAAGTACAAAGAACTATGTGATATATATAATACGTGTCACAGAAGAGTTCATCAAATGAAGTACGTATGTGGAGTGGAGCTAGCGTGCCATTGCAATCATAAACTATCCGCTTCAAAGTAAATCTAGCTTAGCTGCCAGCTTCAGCCCATCTCATCCATCTGTGCATTTTATCGATTATAAGCATGTCTAAATATTTTTCATACGGCTGCTGCCGTACCAATCTGGCAAAACCTGCATGAGTATATTTAATTCTATTTACCAGAAAGCTTATTGCCTTTCTAAACGTTCGGACTTCTTGAAAAAATAATACGAAAGGAGAATATCTATCATGTGGCATATGATGATGTATTGGAATATATGTAATTTAAGTCAAAAGGAAATTTTTATTAGATATTCCGTTTCATTAATGCAGTTACAAACTTATTACCTATTTTATTCAAATGAAAAATAAAATTAGAATTAATTATTTGCTATTAAAAATATTATTTTCAGAAGCTCGTTTGGGTATAAGAGTCTTGTTTTTAAGTGGTTTCAAATTTAGAATAAATTTTTAGTCAAGAGTTTATTTAGATCATTTTTTAACCTAGATTAAAATCTTATGAGACTTTTAATCAGGAATAAAAAATAATTTAAATAAATTTGGATTAAAAATTTATTATGGATTAGAAACCACTTAAAAATATAATACTCTTATTTAAAAAACTTATTCTTCAGCTGATGTAAAAATAATATTTTTAATTTGAACAATTAATTCTAATTTGATGTTCAAGCAATCCAGGCTCAAATAACATAAAATATATACAGCTGAATAGATATCGAAGCATATATTGTCTCTACACACTACGGAAAATATACATTATTTAAACGACCCATTTTAATATATTTATTATAAATGCTGTACGGATTTGTAGTTATTATCAAATAAGTAAGATGTATATATTTGTTCAAGTCAAACGTGATGAGGCGTATATCAGTTGCATGACGGCGGCCACCAATGGTCAAATCAACTCACGTATTGTAAAGAGGTCAACCGTGGAATTCATACATAGCCTATTACAGAAAAGCAAATGTAAAATATTTTTCTAAAACGGAAATCCCTTTTCCAAGACCAACATACGCAAATGAAGCCGGCAAATTAAATTAAAGTTAAAGTTGGACATTCATTCGGAATCGTATAGCAAGTTAGCAGCCTTTCATACTCAAAAAGAAAAAAAAAAAGTTAGCAACATTTTCTTTTCTCTTTTTTTTTTTATTTGTCTTATAAAACTAGTTCTGAGTGTCAATGAAAAAGAAACGCTAGAAATCCAATTTTTACATTCGGGATATTGATGTTTAGCTTCTCTATTCTGTGAACGGGTGTGTTTGGATGAGGAGTTGAATAAGGAATAAGAATTAGAATCTCGAAATACGTGCTTGTTCAAATTTATAATTCTAATTCCATGGTTTTGTTAGAATATGAATGATGATCCAAATTTCTTATTCCATGGTTGTTTGGGTTGCACAAGAATAATGAATTTGGAGCTTATTCTTATTTGAATCCTTATTCTTGCGCATCCAACGCGACATGAATGTTTCCAGTTTGTTTAGTTGCTTCATCAAATTTTATATCGCATCTTAACTTATCTCCATATATATCTTGTCATTATATTTAATAATATTTATATTTCATTCTTATCTGTCAAGTTTGACCTTTGTACTTATCGTGCATGCTTTACTCGGTAGTTAATTTAATTTTGTATATGCATGTCTAATTTTCGGATAGCATGAAAGAAGATAAGGTCAAACTTTCCATTCGAAGCAGAAGATCATATCCCAAATATAATTCAATTGAATGTTTTTTTTTTTAAAAAAAAAAAGCTAGGCTGTTTGGTCAAGTGATTTTGCTCTATTCCGTCAACCAAGTGGTTCTTGGTTCGATTCATAGAAATGACATTTATTTTCAAATTTCTTATAACAAAATCGTTGGTTTCAAACCAACCTTCAAAAAAAAAAAAAAAAATTGAATGTTTTTTCAACTCTGCATTCTAACACCTTGTCAACCGACTAAACCTAATTTCATGAAGTAATTAACGTTCATGATAAACATGACTGTCTATACTCTCAAAACGAAAATAATTGAGTCCTCAAAGAGAAAATAATTAAGATGGACATATTCTATGTATCCAGTAATAAAATTTAGCCTATTTAGTTATCGTCGACCTAGCAATTGCAGTATTGCCATAAAACGAGAGGCAAAGAATATAAATTAGTACTTATATTATAAATTGAAAAAGCTATTGATTTTTTTTATTCTTGTAAAGGATATTGGGGTTCACAATCTTAAATGAAGGAAACTGGTTCAAATTAGATTATCACTTGTATATTTTATCCAAGCACATCAATATGAAACTTTTTAAAAATACTAAAATAAAATGAATCAGTTGATTCCAATTTCTTTACTTCTTCACAATATCATTAGTATGTGCGAAATTATCGGGAAACGGTTCCACCCAATAATCACATATGGCACCCAAAGGCCAAAGTTATAACAAGATTCAAAAAGATAAAATTACAACGTTGTTCTTGTTACAAAACTTATATTTGGATTCAATACAAACGTATGCATTTTTTCTTCCTTTACTTTTCTTTCTTTTTTTCCCCTTTTTTTTTTTCTCGAAGCTAGACAAAAGTCTTTTTTTTAGAGAGATTGCCAGCGACTGTCAATACAACTATACAAGTACATGCCAGACAAAAGTCACAAAACAAAGAATTGTTTTTGTGAGCGAGTAGTGAGTACTTAGTGGTACAGGGTGGCAATATGAGCGGGCCCATACATGTCCAATGAAACAATTTTACGGCGCGAGTTTCAATAAATCAGCGCCTTTTCATTAATTTTTCAAAGGTCTTTCATTAAGGACTTCATTCAAATTCAATCTCGGATTTTAGGTCAGTAATCAGTAATAAACGGCCCGGCCACTACACGTACACTAATGAGTCCGCAATTTAGTCATAACAGGTCAAACATAATGTATACGATGGATATTTTGGGTTTTGAACACTAAATTATCGACAACATCGAATAATTGACCTCCAAATTAGATTAATCGGCGGACAAATCTATTTAGTAGCACTTTAAGATTGATAATGCCCAAGCTGTTACTTATAATTATGAATAATACTTTCGCGTATTATTACTTATTAGTATTATCTGCATACAAAATTGTCATGAATATCATTAATCCTACCAAAATATGCTTATCGAACTGATTATTATTTATATAAAAATTAACACGAACGCACTATTCTTCCCAAATTCTATTTAATCAGCCACATAAAGAGTAGTATTTTTCATCGGCACACTTGCCGTCCATTAAGTGGATTTTGTTTTTTTTCTAACACACTGTTTTAGTTTTTTGCAGATAGGAGAGTGCAGCGAATATATATATGGACAGTTTGTTTATTGATTATATTCATATATTGCTCAGATCGGACCTTTCTTCTTCGGTTTGCAATAAATTTGGTAAATCTTCGCTTTTGATCTTGAATTTTTATTTTAACCATATAAATGATTTTGAATTTTGTAGAAGATAATTAATTAGTGATCTTAATCTTTCATATAGAACAAGAAGTATTCTCAAATTTCTGTTACCATCAAGCATTCAAGTAAATGTAGACTTGGTCCATTTAAGTTTTGACAGTGGACAATTCAGAGACTACATTTTGTATTGAGAATTTAAAATTTTAAAAATCAGTTAACATTTTTATGGAAAGGTCACGAATTAATCTGATGCAAAAAAAAAAAAAGGAAATTTGTGAGCAGCTAATCAGTTAACATTTTTCTCCCTCTCCCACCTCATTTAATCCAGAATAATTAGCAATTTTCCAAAACAATTATTTTTTTCTCAGGACAGTTGGTATTTTTTCTATGACGATTAATATTATCTAGGACAATTAGTATTTTTTTCTATGATAATTAATAATTTTCAGATTTTTTCAAGATAAAATTTTTTTCCAGAACTAAAACAAACAATTATGTTATAGAACTAGGACAATTAGTTTTTTTTTAGGAGAATTAATATTTTTTCTCTAGACTAAATATTTTTTCCAAAACAAAACCAAGACAATTAGCTAACATATCTAGGATAGTTCTGTTAAAGAACTACTAGGACAATTAGCTTTTTTTTTTTCTAGACAATTGATATTTTTTCCTGGGTGAACATATTTTCCAAAACAAACCAAGACAATTAGCTTACAAAACTAGGATATTTATGTTACAAAACTAGGAAAAATAATTTTTTTTTAAGAAAAATTAATTTTTTTCTCATATCAAATATTTTTTTCAGAACAAATAACGTTTTTTTTTTCGGGACAAATAGCACTAAAAGGATGAGTATAAATAGGAGGTACTGGATGAGGATTATAGACACAAATAGAAAGGGATGATGAGGATGCTGTTGTTTATTTTGAAAATGGAAAAAAAATAAAGCACGTTACTAGAAAATGATGGAATGACACAAAGGCGGGATGATCGTAAGTAATTTTGAAAGAAAATAACTATTTTTAATAAAAGATACTTTTATAAAAAGTTTCACATGAGGAATTAAAAGAACCCATATTTCTAATGAAATGTCGAATGTGACGATAGTATTGATTCAATGCCCTCTTGTACTTGGAAAAAGACGAGCATTTTCATCCAAACCAAAAGGACAGGCATAATATAAAGCTTTTGTATGTTGCTGATGTGACGCACTTGATTCCTGGTACTATTTTATTTTTAAGTGCACTTAATGTGGTTAATGACGTTGAAGCAACCTTATTAGCTGCCTAACCTTAATCCTTACAATTGGGAACTGAGGAAATTAACACTACGGTGTGCTTTTTCAAAAGGGGAAACAAACTAAAAAAGGCGCACATTGAGGCATCAACTCGTAAAGGTGACAAACTCTAGCACCCATTCCATAAATTTCTCTGGTTTCGGTACTTCATATTTTAACATCACCCCTCTACATTTTTGTGTTTTCCATCCTTTGACTTTTTTTTTTTTTTTTGGGAGAATATCTATGTTACTGTCCGACCATATATCTTTCTTTATCCTTAGAAATTTACAATTACAACGCGACTGTCCAATTTTACTTTAATTATTCCTCAGAATATATTGGTTAATTGAAAAAAAAAAGACATAAAACGAGAGTCCTCATTGTGTACTATTTTTTAAGATAAAATTTTCAAGGCAGAGATGCATATGGACTAACTAAATGATTATTCCATCGTAAGATGCACAAAATGAAAAGCATGCTTAATTACCCAATAAAATCATCAAAACACATCATGAAAATTAAGGTTTATATATCTTATCGAACTTCATGCATGATATATATTTGCACACTGCAAATATAAATTCAAAGTAAAATCACTAAAAAATAAAAATAGAAATTTTCTTATAATATATGAAAATAATTTTGACAAAGATATATTGAAAGGTAAGAATCAACTGGACTAAATAGTGTGACATCAACATGTAGGTGTGAACTGAGTAAGATTCACTTATCTAGAATTCTTGATATATGTCACTATAATTTTATAGAATATAAACTTTGAAGGACTTTGACACCATAGGTCTATCAATTTGAGAAATTGAACATCAGCAAGTTTAGAATTATCCCTCAATCAATTTTACACTAATGTATCTTTGTAATTAATTCTAATATCAATCGGAGTCTCGTAATTGCAACTTTAAGGGCCTGATCAGAATGACTTTAAGAAAGAGTTCAATTCATTTCAATAGAATGGAGTTCAAAAGAGATGATTTTCAAATGAAATCTGGCGATCAGAATAAATAGAAAAAGAATTGAAGGGAATGAATTTTATGATCTAATAACATATGAAAATAGGACATAAATGATTTCAGTCGTCAACAGCAAACAACTAGTATTTTTCGATAGATTGCTAATATTATCAATCTTGGCTAAGTTTAACAATTGCTACACGTTAATTTCTTCGATTTCTCATATCAGCATTTGTAATTGCTTTATAGATAAAGTGAAAATGATCTAATTTAGTAAAAAAAATTACAACTTTAAGGATCATTATGAGGGCTGAGTGTGTGTTATTTTACTCTTTGTTTTTTTATGAATAGCATGATATACTGAACTTTTTCATACACATTTTTTTGCGGTTAAAGAATGAGAATAGAAACGAGTAATTAAGTGGCATAAAAAAATTAATAAGCAATATGTATGGCAGCAACTTTAGCACGTCACACCTAAGCGAAGCTATGTACACACCTGATAACAACATAAGGAATTGATTTGCACAATATTTATTCCCGATGATGAGAGATAAGTGCGCCCGAAATGACAGGGAACTAGCTAGATGTTTCTTGATATTAATTGGTTGATTCTTGGGCAAATTTACTAAAGAACTCAAATGAAAGAATGCTGAAATAATTCTTCCATACATAATTATATTTATGTATACGTACAATTATAATACTGCGAGCAATTGTTTGTTCTCAGTTATTAATTTATCTTCATCTTGATTATTTTAGAACTTAATATATATATCACATTTCAGAAACCCAAAACATGCATACTCGAAGAAATAATCCACACCACACGAAGATTATTATGCTAGAAGAGATTTTTCCCGAAGAAGTGTCAATTGATCTTGATTCAATTATTTCATATATCCATCGATAAATTATCAACCGATCTTAGTCGTGTAGGTGTTTTAATTTTTTAACATGAGAGAAGTTCGTCTGATTTGCTTCTAAAATTGGACCTGTGCAGTGCCATTGTTTAATTATATTTCTTTGTTCCAAGTCAATTTAACTCATTATAATTAAATGAAATGGGGTGCACATGACTAAGTAAAATTAGAAGATCGGACACAAAACATAAATTTATACAAACATATTCCATAACCTTTCTTAAAAATTATAACAAAGCAAAACGAGTACTAATTTTTGTTGTTTAATCAGAACAGGACAAGTACCGACAAGTACCTTTTCCCGCCACACTTTGGCTGACTCGCTTCTAGCTGTTGATTTAAATAATTAAATACATATATATATATATATAGTTTTTTTTTTAAAAAAAAGTTATCATGCATGCAACATGCATAAAAAAATGAAAAAAAAAAAAAAAAACAAACGTATCGAAGCATTGGAAATGCAACAAAACAAGATGCCAGCTAAGCTGTGTCGGCGTGTCCCCGATTAATAAACGCACACACAAACACACACACTACAGTGACTGAGTGTCAGGGCACAGCTAAAGTATAGCTGCTCATTTCTTTTTTGTCCCATTATATGCACTCCTCCCAATTTTTTTATTTATTAAAATATCTTATATTATTTTATTCGTGATTATTCAGGTTTTAAAAAAGAATGTATTTTTATATTGGTAGCCATCCTCTTATGATTTTTACTTGAAATCAATTTATTTTAAAATTGAGTTCGTTCTTCTGAAACTACTTTGTCATCTTCTCCCTTTATTCATTCATGTAAAGAACAATTAATTGATATAGAAATATAGACTGTTACTAATATATGTTCTCTCCACTTTGTAAGCAATAGGGATTTGTTTTGTAATTAGACACGTGGTTTTTCACCTTTCCATGTGTAAAAGACTCAAACCCAGTATGATCCGTTACATTTACTAAGAAAAATAGACTATTAGTAGTGTAATAATTATAAAAAGCAAATTGCATTAGTTAGTTCAACCAATGAGTCTACAAAATTGGACTTCTATCAAATACGGTTTATGATTATATTTATAAGAAAACTACAGTTTAAGTGCAAAAAATTTGGTACAAATCAGTCTTTTTTTAATTAATGTTTGTCGATCCATATTTGATCAATTAAAGATTCTATTTCCCGAGCAGATATGAAAAAACAATAGAATAGAGAACTTTGTTTAAATAAAACAAACCACGTCTTATATTATGTGATTATTACAATCATTTTTTTTAAATGATTAAAATAAACTGACGAATGAGTCAGCCGAGGTTATATCTCAATTTTCGAGGTTCTAACGGTCGATCCGAACTGTTCAATGTGTCTCCTGTATTGAAATCTCGTTGGAGACTAAATTTTATATTTTAAAAATTTGTTGATTATTTTATAAAATTTTTAATCTAAACAATTCTAGACCCTCCAATAATAATGATTTTTTTAAATCTGAAAAATATTTAAAATAAAAAATTTTAAAATTTTAAGATTTGGTGTCCAACGAGAGTTCAATATAAAGAACACATTGAAAGGTTCGGATCGACCATCAGAACCTCAAAAATTGAGATATAATCGCGACTGACGGGTCATTTATCAGATGTGATTGATTTTAGTCTATCTCAAAAAAAAAAAATTAGTCTGAGATATAATGTAATTTTGGATGTCGTTATACTTTTGACGAGTTCTTTAAATGTTCATCAATATATAAACCAATAGAAATATTTTGCACTGACAAATTGGGCTCCATTACTCTCAAGGCCCGTCATTTAACTTTTACGCGATGTTAATCTCACCTTTGACCAATTAAAATGCAAGGCTAATAAGTGCAATCAAGCTTTTGAGCAATCAAGCAATCAAACCTTAAAATGGAAAGAGCGCTCTGACCAAAAAAGGAAAACACGCCTTTGGACTGATTCACACATCCCCTCCCCTCTTTCTCGTCTCTTCCCTTCCCCACCTCTTCCCTCTCTCACACGCCCTACTGGCTTCGCCCTTTCTCCCCACACGCCCCCTGTCTCCCCCCTTTTCTCCCCCACGCACCCCTGTCTCCATCCCTTCTCCCACACGCGTCCCTTCTCACCCACATGCCTCATCTCTCTCGATATTCTCTGCCCCTCACCTTTCTCTTTCATCTCCTCATATGTGTCTCACTTCTCCTTTCGCACCCTTTTAAAGATACTCCCTTATCAAAAGTAAATACTCCCTTAATATAAATAAAATACTCTCTTCTGATATACAACTATGTGATCCTATAAAATACTTCCTGAGTCTAATTAAAATACTCTCGTGAACATATTAATTACTCCTTTGTAATGTTTACATACTGAAATAAATAATTGTTCATTCAAACTTATTAGGTATTCCATTGTCTAAAGTAAATACTCCCTTAGTATAAATAAAATACTCTCTTCTGATATACAACTATATGATCCTATAAAATACTCCCTTATGAAATATATATACTCCCTGAGTCTAATTAAAATACTCTCTTGAACATATTAATTACTCCCTTGTAATATTTACATACATAAATAATTGTTCATTTAAAGTTATTAGGTACTCCCTTGTCAAAAAGTAAATACTTCCTTCTGATATACAACCATGTGATCCTATAAATTTAGATACTTCCTGATTCGAATTAAAATACTCCATTGAACCTATTAGTTACTCCCTTGTAATGTTTACATACTTCCTTGAACATATTAATTACTCCCTTGTAATGTTTATATACTCCCTTAGAGGGCGTTTGGTTGTGTAGTAAGGGGTGCATAAGTTAAGGATGCCTAAGTTTTTATGTAGTGTTATGTAATAGATGTTTGGTTATGCGGTAAGGATGATTAACTTAATGCATGCATATGTTCATATCAAAAGACTAAAATGCCCTTAAATTTGAATTAGTATTATGTATTAATGATACGTTGTGCCCTAATTATTATTAATTATTATAAAAATTAAGTATTAATGATGATAATAAATTATTTTTGTTGTTATGAAATATTAATAATTACTTTTAATTAAATATTATAAATATTATTAATTATTTAATGATAAAAATTATAACTGATTAATTATTATTAAATCATAATTATTAATAATTAATATTACTTGTTAAATATTATTAATTATTAATATTTAATTATTAATTATAATAATTAATTTTTATTATTAATTATGATTTTTAATAATTATTGTTAATTATTAAATATTATTAATTACTAATTATTGTTAATTATGAAATATTAATAATTACTTTTAATTAAATATTATTAATTATTATTTTTATTTATTTATTTTAATAATTAATCTTTATTATTAATTAAGATTTTTTAATAATTATTGTTACTTATTAAATATTATTAGTTGTTTATTAATTATTAAATATTATTGTTAATTATTTTTAAGGGGTATTGTTGGAAAAAAAATTAAAGGGACCGGTGCATAACTTATGCTACCTATTTAGGTTGCATAAGTTATGCACTCTTAAGGCGTCTTATGTAAGAGGTGTTTGGTGACTTAAGGATGCATAACTTAAGTTATTCACCCTTTAAGTCACAAACAAACGGGGCCTTATTATCTTATTAGTTACTCCCTTATCAAGAATTATATACTCCGTACAAAGCATATATAATTGTTCATGTAAACTGATTAGGTACGTACTCCCTTATCATCATTGAGTTACTTCCAACTCGTAGCAAAATCAAAACTAAAAATGTACTTTCTCTTTTCACCCTTCTTGATCTCTACTTTCTTCTTCCTATATCGGATCTGGAGAAGTGTGCGAGAAGGTACAGTGAAGTGAGGGGAGATCTATGGTGAAGGAGAAGGAGAAACAACGGAAGAGATAGTAGAAGGGGAACGAGATGAGAAATTAAGGAGACTAGAGAGGAGCGATTAAGGAGACAGAGGAGGAGAGAGAGATCTCGTGAGGGGAGGGAGGTGAGATGCGTGATGAAGGGGAGAGATCCGGTGAGGGAAGGGAGGCGAGATGCGTGGTGAAGGGGAGAGATCCCGTGAGGGGAGGGACGCGAAAGTTGGGATCGGAGAAGAAACGTAGAAGAAAATAGAAGAGAGGAGTAGATGAGTACTCGCGCAGGGGTAGGATGAGGGGAGAGTCGCTTCGTCACGTGAGAGGAGGGAGCGCTCCTTTGATTACTTGATTCCTTAAGTCTCTGATTGTATAGATGAATTCTCATTAAAATGTGAAATTTACAATTACCTGCAAGCGTCTACAAGCGTCTTTAAAATTACAGAGACGTAGGCTATGTTGTTTTCCTACAAGCGTGGTGCAGACGTTTTTCTAAAAACTCCAATTACAGAAACGTTTTAGAAAAAAAGTTCAACCTAGCCTACGTCTGTAATGCGGCCCAAGTAATTTCCAAACTCCAGATCCACGTGGCGCGGCCACATTGCAAAGACTGGAGGACATGGAGTGAGTTGAAGACTATTTAGTAAAATTTTATGTGAACTAAATGAGGGGGAGGCGGCTTCGCCGCCATTTGATAAACTTTGATGACTAAATCTATCAATATATAAAAAAATATATATTTCCAATATATCTATTTTATATCTACTTTATATATAAAGAACTATCTTAGATGATTGGTACAACTATTTTTAATATATTTAACAAAAAAATATTTTTAATTAAGAAGGGTAAACTTCTAGAATATATTCAGATTGATCGATCAACGAAAATTGGAGGGCTCAGATTGCATGTCGTATGAGGGAATAATTTTTTTTCTATAGATTAGGCATGAACTACCTTAGACTTCCAAATATATCTACCTTAGATTTTCCAAATAAATTTAATTTTTAAATTAAATAATGATTGGTAGAACTATTTTTAATATATTTAACCAAAAAAATATTTTTAATTAAAAGCCAATGCAGTCACAGCTTTTAATTAAGAATGGTAAACTTCTAGCATATATTCAGATTGATCGATCAACGATAAATTGGATGGCTCAGATTGCATGTCGTATGAGGGGATAATTTTTTTTTTTCTATAGATTAGGCATGAACTACTTTAGACTTCCAAATATATCTACCTTAGATTTCCAAATATATTTAATTTTTAAACTATTTTTAATTTATATAAATAACAGTGTAAAAAAATTGACTCTATTTTTTACCGCATTTTAAATTTTAAAATGCGGCCACGGATTTTAATTTATAATATCTTAGATTAAGCTATAATAAGATAAATTTTTAATTTGTTTTGGATTTATCAAGAAAAAATTCCAAAATCTTCCCTACTTAAAAAAGGTTTCCTGATTTATATAACCCTTAAAAATTGCTCCACCACACCGAATTTACCGCAGATGCATTTCCTCAAAAAATAAAATAAAAAATTACAGCAGATACACTTGACAATATTACCCTCGACATCCTATTCAAATTGCGAGAATTGTCAGAAGACAAGCTCCGAAAAAGGAGGGAAACCTTAGGGGCATTATTGTCTCATTTACATTAATAAAGAAGGCCAGGCGCGTCCTGGGAGAATCTTTCCCGCAAATCGAGGAGATCTCTCGGGTCCGTATTTGCTCCAGATTCTCCATTCCTGACATCTCAATACTTTTGTAGAATATTGTGTTGCGGGTGTAATTTAAAGAGGTTTAGCCCGCCTTATGGTTCAGTGTAGACAGAATAATACATCAAATGGTCCCGGCCGACGTTGCTTGGTTTATTATGGTTTTGGAAGCAATAAATAGAAATGACAAAAATAAATAAAAAGAACCAATATTTAGGCAATTATATATATATAAATGGACAACACAATTTGTGCTATATGGAGACTTTTCTCTCTATTTAAAATCGATTAAATAAAATATATTCCGTTTAATCTTCTAATGTGATCTTTCCTGAAATTTATTTCTCAATTTACACAAAAAAAAATATTAGTAAGAACAAAATATTATACAATTCATAGATGGGTCCGTACATGGCATCATTTCAGTTTTTAGAATACCGCTTTTGTTGCAATCCGTAATATGTAGATCAATTGAATTTTCGAAAACTAAAAGGTAACAAAATAATAAGACATGCAGTGGATTATTATTTTTTTTAATATAAGGGATGGGAAATAAAGTATCATTTATTAAAATTATGAACGGTTGTGATTGATAAGGACGCAAATGAAACTGAAAATAAATATCTTAAATAATAATTAAAAAAATAGTTTTCAATCAAATTTCAACATGCAAATCACATGAAACGGTTCAAATTTGTTGTTGGGAATTTAAAATTAAGATGGAATACAAAAACACGGAGTTGTTCTTTACAATTGGGTTCTAGTTTGATATCTCTATTTTAATATTTATTTATTCAATCATTTAATATATTATATATATAGAGAGAGAGAGAGAGAGAGAGAGAGAGAGAGAGAGAGAGAGAGAGAGAGAGAGAGAGGCAACTGAAGGCTATGGGCCTTGATTCTATGGCTATAGGCATCTCTCTCTATCTATCGACTCTCGAAAGCGCAACCTACATGCGAAGTTTATAACTTTACAATGAATCCAAGAATCCAAGAATCCAAATCAAATCGAATCAAAGAAAGAGCGCCCCTCCCAGCACTCGGGGGTCGCCTTAATTTCTGTTCTGTTTTCTCTGCAAAATCTTTTCTTTTTCTAATCTAATTTTATTAATATTAATATATGCAAATCTTTTAAATTTAATTTCTTTCCTCCGGACCTCAGACAGGCATCTCCAATCATAAATCAATTTTAAGTTTGTCACTGGCGTCCGCTGGCCCTGGCTCGCGCCTCACTAGTCACTAGTAGGTCAGAGTCAGCCAACGCAATCTGACAACGTGACAATGTTTTCTTTTTTCTTTTTTCTTTTTTTCTTTTTTCCGAACAATTAACTGATTAAGTGAAGTGCGGCGACTCTTCCTTCTCCCGTTTCTCTATATAATAAGAGCGCCCACACCCCCTCCTTTCATCTCATTTCCTCTCTAACATTATAACATTATAACATTATTACAGTTTCTTAATTTTCTCCTTCCGGTTCTAACTTCCAGGCTCCAGCACTACAAAATACACATACACATAACAACTACGTACCACCAAATTAACATGGCAAAATGGGCTATTGCCATCCACGGTGGGGCCGGTGTCGACCCCAATCTCCCCGAGCAACGCCAGGAGGAAGCCAAGCGCCTCCTCTCGCGATGCCTCCAGATTGGTCGGTACCATTCCATTTTGTATTTTATATATATATTGTAATATCAATCTCTCTCCAATTGCGCGCCGTTTCCATTTCTAAATTAATATAAGCATTCAAAAGATTCATTTATATATAATTAAATTCAATATTCTATACGCAGAATAATCTATATACGTTTATCAGGAGGATTTTTCGTCTGACTCTGAATTTCCAATTCCACCATGTTGATATATATATATATATTTGTAGGTGTGGATGCATTGAAGGCTAACAAGACCGCCGTTGATGTGGTCGAGTTGGTGGTGCGCCAATTGGAGTCCGATCCGATGTTCAATTCGGGTCGGGGATCCGCTCTCACCGCCAAGGGCACCGTCGAGATGGAGGCCAGTATCATGGACGGGCGCAAACGACGATGCGGGGCGGTATCGGGTCTGACTACTGTCAAGAACCCGGTGTCGCTTGCGCGGTTGGTCATGGACCGGTCTCCTCACTCCTACCTGGCTTTCGACGGAGCCGAAGAGTTCGCCAGAGAGCAGGTACGAACGGTTTTGATTTTGCCACGTTGGCGTACGTCTCTTCTCTTTTTGGTTGCAGTCACGTGTTTAGGGATATATGCATGCAGATGCAATGCATAAAGCATAATTAGGTGGCGTGTGAAGAATTAGAAGGCGGAGGTATATCATACGTGTAGTGAATTACAAATCGTGGTGTGTTAACCGTGTTGCCACGACACAGGTCCGTGTTGCCACGCCACACCACGTCACTTGTAAGGATTTGACACGAAACAGTCGTGTTGATGTGCCGTGTTGGCATTTTTAGAAAACTGACAAGGTTTAACACGACACGGTTCAACACGGTATAATTTGACACAACACGGTTACAACACGACACAACACGATTTTATTTTATTTTAAAATTAAAAAAATTTAAAAATATATTATAAAAATATTAATATATTATAAAAACGGATGATTTGAAATTTTAAGAAAAAAACATATCATATAGAAACTATAACTAAAAATTTCCATCTAATTAATATTATGAAATTCATATTTTATTATCTAATTATTATATTGTATCATCATGAAATATTATTAGATTATTTTTTGTCCACTATATAACTGATTTATAAAATTTAATACAATTTTTCTCATTTTTTCTCTAATTTTAAACAATTTTAAAATATAGTTAACTATTTTTAGAGAAAAAAGAAAAATAAAATGTTGACACGGTTCAACACGATTGACACGGGTGTGTTGTATCTTGTCAACACGGCGTGTCAATTTCCGTGGCGTATCGACCTTTTTCTCTACTTAACACGACACGACACGACACGGTTTCAAATCCGACCCGTGTCAACACGACACGATACGGTGCCAAACACGACCGTGTTTGCCACGACACACCACGATACGGCAAGATTGCAATTCACTACATACGTGTCATGCAATCCGCTTTTATTAACATTAATTATCTAATATAATTTGGGGCCGTTGGATTTCTTTCTTGAAAGCACAGGATTAAATCCAGGAAAAGCAAGAGAAAATTGTGATTATAGTGGCTGATTTCCTGCGTGGAATATTGACTCCATAATTTACTGTATTAATTAAATGGGATAATAAATAATGTAATGTAACCAATTCAAACAAATGGAATGAAAATTAATAAAGGACCACAAAATCAGGGTGGGATCTGAGAGAGAGATTCCAGCTAGTTGGCCATGCAGGACAGCAGGAGTGATGTATTAATTCAATTGTAGGTAGTAGAATAAATGAATATGAATAATATTAATAAAGAGACAAAGATCCTGCTGCCACACAGATTCAAAGTTGCTATCTTTTGTCTGTTTCCTACCAGTGCCCTTGTGCGGCTGTGCCCCAGCCATGTGGACCCACCTTTCGTCGTGATAATGATAATTAACCTATTTCTATTTAATTAAAATTTCAACGGCCGCTTGTCAGTAAATTTCTTTCTTTCGATTTTGTTAACAATAACCTAGCAATATGCATGCTCAAAATAATGCTCTACAGTGGAACTAGATAGAATACTTATCATGTGATTATATTATATTTACATGAATATATAAAAAGTTTTATAATTTCAAAATACCAAAACATATTTTACTATTCATATTATAATTAGATGAACCACTTGCTTATGCAACGTACATGAAATTGCCATAATTTCAACAAGTCCACAAGTTCTAAGGTTTTGCTAATGGTAGATGGTTACTATTGCATCATATAATTTTATTTTATTTTAATATTCCTAGGCAAATGCGGTCCTGCTTAGCACTTGTCTTTTTCATTCTAAACCTCCCTGATATTTTGTGGCTTATCAAATAGTAAACTTTTTCATCCTATTATTTGATCGAATTTCTAATAACAAAATATTATACTTTTTTTATGATTATGGTAGATAAATTTCTGTTCGTCCCTATTTCTCAATGAAAGTGCATGTATTATAACAACGGTCGAATTGAAAAAAATAATCACATTTTGCTATCTTTCCTGATATTATTTCAACTAGCATTTAGATCTGCAATGGAAGTATAAATAAATAAATAAAATTTTAAAAAAAACTTGGCTTGATAGTGTGTCTAGTTATATTTAATCTGACCCTTGCATCTAGTCTACTTCAGTCGCACAAAGTTAATGAAGGTTAAAAGTGACTAGTGATATTTTTAAATTATTTGATGACTAGTATTGACTACTGTTTGGGGGGTTGTATTTGTGGGAGTGGGTCCTGTTGTTGATGTATATTCCTACGCCCTTGTTTTCTTTTAGTCACACGTGCTTGGATTAATGAAAATAATTAAATGAAAGATCCCGAATCCAGAATCTGTGGTTGTGTCTGGCATAAACATTTCTCTATGGGAAATAGTGGAATGTCACTTTCTGTAGTCATGTTTTTTTTCCTTTTGTTTTCGTTGCTTTCTTTTTCTTTTTTCCTGTTTATCGTAGGTTGGTGGTCCGAACCCTGCCAACACAGGATTTTGATTTATTATGAGTTGAAATGTTTTCTATACCAACAGATTTAATTTCAAATACATAATCAGAATTAATCTAATTGATCATGCTAAAATCTATTTTTACTTGCAAATTACCATTGAAAAAACAGATTAGCCGTGTTCATTTTCTGGGATAAAAATTATTGTTTTTAATATTAAACAAGTTTATCATGTTAGTACGTAATTGAAGTTTTATTATACAGGGGGTTGAAATTGTGGATAATAGCTATTTCATAACAGAAGAGAACATAGGCATGCTCAAGCTGGCCAAGGAAGCTAATACTATCTTGGTAATATTACCATTCTTTTCCTTCATCCCTTGGAAATAAGTAGAGTAAATGTTTGTAGCATATAAATTATGAAAAGAAATTCTCAATTCTTTTTTGTAGAAAACGGAAAATACGGTTGGAAATCTGAATCGTAATTTGTATAATTTGCCTCGGTCTTTGCAGTTTGACTACAGAATTCCTCTGCCCGGAGCAGACACATGCAGTGCCAGTGTCGGTTCGCTGGTACCCGACACCTCTCTGCAGATGAACGGCCTCCCGATCAGCATTTACTCCCCTGAGACGGTCGGCTGTGTGGTCGTTGATTCTACAGGCAACTGTGCAGCAGCCACCTCTACCGGTGGCTTGATGAACAAAAAATCAGGCCGAATTGGGGACTCGCCTTTGATCGGTTCAGGAACTTACGCATGTGAGCTGTGTGCAATATCGTGCACCGGGGAGGGCGAAGCAATAATTAGGAGCACTCTGGCGAGGGATGTGGCTGCAGTGATGGAGTACAAAGGGTTGAATCTGCAAAAAGCGGTGGATTTTGTGGTGAAGGAGCGGCTGGACGAGGGACAGGCGGGACTCATCGCCGTCTCCAGAAATGGCGAGGTGGCATGCAAGTTCAACTCGAATGGCATGTTTAGGGGTTGTGCCACGGAGGACGGTTATATGGAGGTTGCTATTTGGGAGTAACTGACTGTGTATTAAGTCATTAGGTAATGGTGGCCGGCTAAGTGCAAATGCTTGGCCATGGGAATTATTGGGAATTATTATTATTATTGTGAAAAATAAAGTGCGTTTGGAATTCAGATATAACATATAAATTATGTTATGTGACATGATATATATCATTATCATGTTCTCTTTTTCTAGTGCCGAAATTGTACCAGAGTTTTGAGTTTTTCTTATCACGAGAAAGGTCGGAAAAGTACATTTCCACTATGAAATGCAAGGAAAGTACCATAACTGCTTACAGATAATAAAAAGTCCAAAAAAAATTGAAATAACTATTTATCTAATTTAAACTTGCATCCCTGCTACTGTGTTATATGTTGTAGAAAAAGAAAGTACAAAACCATATTGTTAGTTAAATTAAACAATTAAATAATTTAATGGTGGATTGAGATTTAAAAACCGACTTCGAATCATAAGTTCGATTATAATTTGAATGAACAATTTGAAGTTAAATCCATATAATTTAGTCCACCGCATAATTTGACAATTAATTATTACTTTAGCCACGTTAGTATCATATTTTTGGGCAATATCTTTTATTTTATAATCTCTTCTCCAGTAATACAATGTTGCGAGTTTTGCCGCTGTACGGCAAATCAATTTTCAATTTTTGGCTATAATTCCGTAGCAGATTGCTTGAATCAAATAAATTAGACATAATTTTCTATCTTCTTAACATATCTGTCGAGTAAGAAAGCTCTTTTAAGGCATAGTATGAATTGAATGGTAATCAAACTCGCATCTTTGTTTGTACTGTGTAGAGATATATGCGGATATTAACAAATCTTTAGTAATAAATCCTAAAAAGTACCAAAGTCCAGCGTTATATTTCTATGTACGTAACTAAGGTGCTTATTAGTTATCACCTTCGAAGTTGGCTGCTTTATGAGTTAGTTTTGCTGAAATAGCATGCCAGATCATTTCTCTTTAAGGGGAGTCTTAAGACGTAATTATTGTATATTACACTACGGAAATATATAAAAAGAAATCAAAATTGGACACGTAGATAGGGTAATTGGTACGTTTAGGCACTTGGTTTTCCTTGTAGTTTTATCATCGTTTTGTGTTGGTGTTATGATACTGGTATTTTGGTACCGGGCTTCTGCTTGTTTTTCTCAAAACCATAAGTCGTAATTTTTAGATTTTTAGATAGATGGGTATTCTGTGCGAACAGGCCCAGGTTCAGTTGATTTTTTTTTCCTTTTTTTATGCGGTCAGTTTTTTAGGCCTTTGTACCTTTTAACTTTGATAAATTTCTTCCAAGGCCTCCCTGCTTGGGATTTGGGAGTCTGATCTTTCAAAAAAAATCAAAATAGGACACAATGCTGTGAGCAGAGGAAATTCGAATTGGATTTGAACGACGTTCAGGCCCAAATAGAGATCCAAATTGAACATTGATATTGAAATTCTTATCCCTTGTATTGGAAATTGGTTACATTATGGCCCAACCCAAATCAGCTCCCGAATCAAACTACACAGGTAAATAGGTAATTGGTGGATTCGCATCCTCAGCCAAGGTTTGGCTGTACCAAACAGCCAACTCTTTTTTTTTTTAATATTTCAATATTTTAAAATTCAAATGTTAAATCCAAACCATTAATTTTGTTCAATTTTATGGGCGATGCATTTTCATATAAGTTTTATAAAATTTAGAGTCGATTTGATACTTGATTAAGTGACCAAATTATGAACGTATTAGAATTAATCAGTGATAGTTAACCAGACGTTCATTTGTTGACCACTTGATCTAATATCAAATCAACTCCAAATTTTATAAAACTTATATGAAAACGTATCGTCCGTAAAATTGAATAAGATCAACGGTTTGGATTCAACATTTAAATTTTAAAATTTTGAAATATTAAAAAAAAAGGATTGACGGTACCAAACAGCCAAACCCTTGGCTGCTGAGGATGCGAATCCGATAATTTGTTACATTACACAGTTTACACTTGGGTCTTTTTATTATAGAAAAAATAGGTAAATCACTACTCTTAGTCTTAGCTCATAGAGGTAAATTAAAGTTTGTACAATTCTTAAATACATGACTAGTTGAACTTGTAGACATCAAATTGATGAACGAAAAAAAGTAGAATTATACCCTATGATAAATTGATAATAGTGCATCACTATTCAGTGACCCTATCAATAGTGTTAATTAGTATTTATGATAGAAATAACGCTAAAAAAGGTAAACAAATATGTAGATACCACATACCAGTTGTCTGCCAGTACTAAGGCGTAAAATGGTATTATTTGCTATTTAGAGCATTTGAACGTGGGACAAAGATACAAATATCCACAAAAAAAAACTCGATAGAAATTACAAATCAAAACCAATTTGTATTTGTGTGCTACTTCCTCTTACAAATCGACTGAGGCTTCTGAGCTGGGGAACAAAACGCCATGGAATCAGGGCATCTTTCCAAGCAATTGTCTCCAAAGCTCCCCACAAAATCTTTTATTTCAAAGAAGCCCTCGGGCACCTCACCACTCAAGAAATTTCCATCAAGTAACAGCCTCCTGAAACCCACCCCCTTCTTGGCCATGCAATATTCAGCTGGTACCGGTCCGGTAAGCGCATTGTGTCGTAAAGAAACAGCGACCAAGGAACCGAATTGGGCTAATTGCACCGGTAATGTTCCTTTGATCTGGTTGAAACCAAGGTTTATAGCCACTAGCTGGTTGGCATTGCTCGCTGTTGGCGACTGTACCGATATGCCAGTAAAACTGTTGTTAGACAAGTCCACTTGTTGCAGTGAAGGCAGAAGAAAAAACCAACTTTCTAATTTCCCTTGTAACCGGTTTTCGGCAAGTTCTATAACTTGAATTGATCCGAGTGGCGTAAAAGCTGATTGTTTCAGAAACCCTGTTATAGAATTCCCCCTTAATGCCAATTCCACAAGGTTCGGAGGTAAAGTGTCTGGTATGGGACCACTTAGGCGATTGTAACTCAAGTCGAGAGTGGTGAGGCTCGAAAGAGAGCTGAGGAACTGCGGGACTGACCCGGTGATTGAATTACGCGATAGGTCAAGTTTCTGTAGTGCTGATGGTTTAACGACTGGTGCGGGCATCGGGCCAGTAAAGGAATTAGATGCAAGGACAAGAGTCTTAAGGGACGGAAGCGTAAAGAGAGAACCTGGAATTCGGTTGTAGAATGCATTGCCCGAGAGGTCGAGGTGTTGAAGAGCGGTAAGGTTTCCAAGGGAGGCAGGGAGGCGGCCAGAGTAGCCAATTGGATCAAGAGTTATGGCGATGATGCGCGAATAGCGGTTTGTGTCTGATCGGGCGCAGGAGATGCCGCAGGGGAATTCGCATGGGTCAGAGGCAGTGAAGTTCCATGTGAAGAGACAGGATAGGCGCCTAGGGGATGTGATGGCTGATTTGAAGTCGGCAAGAGCAGCGATGTCAGAGGGGAGAGTGAGAGAGTGTGTGGGGCTGGAGATGGAGAGGAGGGAGAAGAAGATGGAAATTAGGAAGAGGGAGTGGAAGGATTGAATTTGCATCTGCATTGTTTCAGTTTCAGACATTGAGAGAGAGAGTGCTGCCTCACACATTCACACTACACTGAGACTGAGACTGAGACTGAGTGGTTTTGTTTCTTTGTTTTTCATTTCTTTTCTATTGTGGGGTGGGGTGGCCATTGGCCAACATGAAAAGAAAGAGTGATTAGTGGGGGGATTATATTATGGTGCAAATGATGATTGTGTTGTGTTGGCAACTTGGCATTGGTCATTTTGATCTTCTGTTGTCATATTTGTGTCTACTAGCTAGCTAGTATTGTGTTGTGCAACTCAATTCGGTGCAAGTTTTTATCCAATATTAATTTTCTTTTACCAGTGGAGTTAGTATTGCAAGATGACGATGAGTCGATGACCCACTAAGCATTGTCGGAATTGCTCTGTAAAACTGCCATTACAATATATATATATAGAGGTGGGCTAAAGTGCCATCTATGGCAATGCCATAGATGTCTTTTTTAAGTCATTTTTTTAATATATATATATATAAGACCTACTAAACGTGTTCATTTGTTGTGGATCACAGACCTAATAAGAAGGAAAGACCCATGTTGATAGCTAAAACCAAGAAGCAACTAGGAATAAAGCAAAACTATGATTCCTATTCAACGTCTCTGTACACTGTTAAATGAAGGACAAATAACATGACAAATGAGGATGGATCGGACTGTTATTGGGTATGACTTAAGTTAGATTCGGATCCCTTTTAGAGTCAGACAATATATCAGATTCAAGAACAAGTTAAGCCAGTTTAAAAAAAAAAAAACATACATCAATCGCTACAGAAGCATCAGATGTTACATGAATCAAATGTGACAGAAAAACCGAGCAGAACCACTCAGGACTGAAGAGGAGCATTAGCTGTAGGAGACTAAAGAAAAAGTTGTACAAAAGACAAGAGACTGGTCTCTTTATCAAGGGAGGTGAAAGCGGATTGTTATTTATTTTCAATTTTTTTTATATAACTTTTTGTCATGCTACGCAACTCGTTTTTCTCTTTCATTTGGTCGTATTTATCATGATATTATACAATTGGTTTTTTGGAGTACTATAATACTTTCATGGGAAACATTGTAGTCCGCAGTAACGTCACATTCAAAATATATATATTTTTTTTGTGAACTTGGTCGCTCATACACCATATGGTTTATATTTTCTGTTCAACATCGAACTGGACCCATCGATGCCAGTTACTAAAAATTGATCCTTTCTTTTGTGCTGTTTTGATTTACTGCTACTATTTCAGAGTAATACTATGTTGGTGCATCAGGTCATGAACAACGCTAGAATAAAAATATATCTTTTCTCGAGTTTTATTTATTGACTATTCTGTGTCTCTCAATATTATTTAAAGTGAAATTAATTGCCTACGGACTTTGATTGAAAAAAAGCATATTGGTGCTTTCCTCTCACACGCCTTTACATCTGGCCAATAATTGTCAATTGTCAGGCTGGCTCCCCGTGTGCATACATTGCTGGTTGTCTTGCATGTGTTTGGCAAAGGGTGTGAACTAGAACAAGTCTTGTTCTAGTTTTTGTTCATAATTCTATGATTTTGTGGGAGCTAAAAACAAGTCCTTATTCCTTGTTCATGTCATGTTTGTATTTGTGAGAGCTAGAAACAAGACTCTTGTTCCTTGTTCTTGACACATCCAAACATACTAAAATTTTGTTGTTGCAACTTCATAGTGTTTGTTTCAAATATGGTAGGGTACATGGGGCATCGGGTGTGTTTGGAAGACATGTGAACAAGGCAAGAACAAAGAATCGAACAACTTTGGTTTTCACTCCCTAGTTCTTGTGTGCAGTTCGTGATTCGCCAAAAAGGGAGAAATAAGAACTACCCTATAGTTTGCTGTTCGCAAAAATATTTTCGCCGTTTGGAAAGCCTGTTCCTTTTGACGTCTATGAAATTGTCGATTGAATAAGATTGATACAATTTTTATTGCTGCTATCATATCCATATGAGATGCTATTGCTAGGAGTATTGTTCCAAACAATTAGTTTTCAGAAACCTCGCACTTGGTATAAGCACACAACAGAACCACCACCACATTTCATGCCTAGGAAAAAGAATAATAACAACGCCTACATTTCAACCGTAACTGACGCCTAGCACTTTTTGAAGAGTACCCTAAAAAATAGCCTTCTTTATTTTTCTAAACTATAGAGAACCCCAAACAAAATTCACAATTCCCTTCTTCAGGGCACATAATCGAACACACCAACCAAAACCATATCAGCAATGACCAACTACAATTCCCAAAAATTGAAAACCTCAAGAAACCAACCCCTCAAATTAATCAAAGCTTGAGGAACACAAACTCCTCGATGGCCGGGATCTCACCAATCTTAGTCAAGGTCTCCTTGGCCGGCTCCTCATCAACCCCAATCGCCATGACGGCGTGCTTGCGTGGTGCAATACGGCCAACACTCATGAAGCTGACATTGACGTTCTGCTCGCCCAAAACGCTACCGACGGCTCCAATCATGCCTGGCTGGTCGACCTGACGGCAGAGGATGATGCTCCCCTCAAGACTCACATCAACCTGGAACGAGCCAACCTCTGTCAGGTGCGGGATTCCATCTTTCACCCGACCTGCAACTGTGATTTCGCCTGTCTCAGATACTGCACTCGGAAACTTCGAGCCTGCCTGTGCTATTTGCACCTGTAAGCACCAATTACACATTGTCATTAATAGAATCAAAAGAAAGAAACTCTTCTAGTGTTGTAAATTGTAATTGCTTAACATATTATATTTTTTAATAAATTCCAAAAGTTTCAGAGAAAATTGGTCCATTAGTACATTAACTAAAGTGCACAAATGATAACTTTCTACTATCAAAGGTTGAACTGAGCTGTTATTTAAGCATGATGCTGCTGAATAACTTGTATCATAACTATAACTGTTGTAATTAACATCGTTACTACTGCTACTGTTTTTATCCTTTTTAATATTTTTAAGTTCAACAATGAACACAGTAACTTTATTTTATTGAAAACCATGACCATAGCCAATTTGTACATTATATATGTACAGCATCCTACTGGCATGGTACCACCTATTATGTACTACTGATATTGTCAATATCTAGATGAATGTGCAGATCATACCTTAATGTACTCTATGGGACTCTCAGCAGTGCCATCAATCTGGACCCGCTCCTCAGTGATGCGGATCCCGCGCTGCTTGGCAGTGAAATCTGCATTTACCAAGTTGACAAAAACACTGGAGATGGGCTCGATGAGACCTTTGGTGATCATGGCACGAAGGACACGTGTGTCGAGGTCATCTGGGCTCCGTCCAGATGCATAGGTCACCTTCACTGATTTGACACCGCCTCCACCAGCTACAAGTTGTACTGCCAGTCGAGCGAGCTTCTCCGCAAGTTCCACATATGGTGCCAGTTCTGAAAGCACCTAAATAAATTTAAAAAAAAAGGAGAATGTGAACAAGTGTACTCCTTAGAAAAAGCTTACTTGAATTTTACTGCTTTACTATTATTTTCCTTACAGAACTAATTGATTTGATGAGAAAAATATTCAGAAGTATATCAAAATGATTATTTGCTCATGTTGAGTATCTTATTAAGTGATCTCTCTCTCTCTCTCTCTCTCTCTCTCCAGTGAAATAGCAATTCAGTACTAGTTCAAGGTTGGGATCGGGCTACAACATGCAATGACGAGAAACATAAGAAGATCAACATAATTATCTGTAATCATGGGTGCATCAAATCAAATTCCCAGCTTAACTACAGAAGGGGAAAAATATATTACAAACCTCAGCAGGAACCATGGGTGCATTAACAGCAGTGGCAGAAAGCTCTCCTTTCAAGGCTCCAACAACTGCTTCTGCTATTTCTATTGCAACTCCTTCCTGTCAAAAGAAACAAAAAAAAGAAAAAGAAAAGGCAAAAAGAAATCTCAGATTCTCAATAAGAAGTATTTCTAAATGTCATATTCAAAAGCAATAAGTCTGCAACACGGTAGATTATCACACAGAACCCTTGGTTCCCAATTTACTTTTTATACAAATTTTCCCCTTTATTCATCCTCATATATTATTATAAAATTTGAAACCACAAAAAAAAGATGGCTTCCTTGGACGTCATTTAAATTAAATGGGGCAGGCATGGCATAAGGATACATCAATTATTAATCAGGATTACATATAACATTTTCTGTGTGGAAAATTTTAAGATATTTCTGTTCTTGTAAGGGTCCATTTTAACATTTTGCAGTAGTAGACATTAGTTAGCACCTTTCCTTGTAATATTTGATTGAGGAACTAATTTACCTGAGCTTCAACTGTGCTAGCACCAAGATGAGGGGTAACAGTTACATTCTCATGCAAAACCAATTTACTATCAGCGGCGGGAGGCTCTACGGTAAAGACATCAAGAGCAGCCTGCATAGGTAAGAAATATTGCATGAGAAAATGTTAATCAAAGAGAGAAAAGAGCTTTGAAGAAAAGAAATCTGGTCATAACAGCCCCCTTGCACAAAAGGAACATTCCAGCTTTCCCAAATTGAACCATTAAAAGTACACTCAGGTGCCATGTGTAAAGAGAATATGAATTTGATAACATATCAACTCAATTCTGTTTTCCTTTCATGTACTAGCATGTCTAACCTGAGCAACAATGCCGGAATCAAGAGCCCGGACCAAAGCTTCTTCGTCAATGACTCCACCACGTGCCACATTTACAATTCTGACCCCTTTCTTCACCTTGGCAAATGTTTCATCATTCAACATCTTGTCGGTTGAAGGTGTGAGAGGCATATGCAGAGAGATGAAATCAGCAGTCGAAATTGCCTGCTCAAAGGGGACGAGCTCAACACCGATAGCCTGGGCCCGGGCAGCAGAGGCGTATGGGTCATGCGCCACGACATGCATGCCAAGGCCCTTGGCGCGCCGAGCAACCTCAGAGCCAACCTTGCCGAAACCTAGAATGGCTAGGTTTTTGCCAACAAGTGACACACCCACATACTTGTTTCTCTGCCATTTGCCTAGAAAAATGATTTGTGGAATCATTAGTAAAAGTTAAGTTGAAGTATCATTAACTAGTTAGTGTATTAATTAAAAAGTTATGTACTAAACAATTTGAAGTGTACGGCATACCAGCCTTTAGAGCTGCATCAGCCTGAGCAACATTACGGGCCATGGCAGCCATGAGGGCGATGGCGTGCTCGGCTGCAGCGACGGTATTGGCTGTAGGAGCATTGACGACAAGGCATCCATGCTCGGTGGCTGCTGCAAGGTCGACATTGTCTATGCCGACTCCTGCACGGCCAACGACGCGCAGTCTGCCTGCAGATGATTCAAACACTGATCTGTTCACCTGCCATGTAGAGAAATTAATGAGGGAAATGGGAAAATAGAGTTGAAAAAAGAAAGAAAGAAGGAAAAAGGACCTTGGTGCCGCTGCGGACAATAAGAGCATCAGAGAGGGCGATCTTGGCGCAGAGGTCCTCGGGAGTCATGTTGTAGGCGCAATCCACATTGGCGAACTCCTTGAGCAGCTCCAGGCCGGCGGCGCCCAGCTTCTCGGCCACCAAAACGGTGGGTTTGGAGACGGCGCGGAGGACGAAGGAGATCCGGGAGGGGGAGGGGGAGGCGGAGGGAGAGGGGCAGGCGAGGGAGGCGCGGCGGAGGCTGGGGCGGAGGAGGTGCGATTGCGAGGTGGCAGCCGCCATTAGAGATTTAGAGGGAAAGAGGAGAAGAGAGGAGAGGGTTTAAGAGAGATGTTAGTTTAGTTGGTAATAACTGTGTCTGTGACTCTGTGTGCGACTGAGCCCTGAGGTGACAAACTCAACTGCTTCCTCTTCTTTTATAGTGGGATCTCTTCCACTCCTCAAATGGAATCATTCCACTGCCTTTCTTTTTTTCCACATTATATTTAATTAATTATATTGTAGAAATTAGTTTAGTAATTTTCTTAAAAAAAAAATATTTGATAATATTTATTTCTACTAAAAGAATCATTTTTAACGCAACTTTTTCTTTCATTGATTTTATTTCCTTCTCACATACATCAGCTTCAAAAAATAACAAAAACTAAAGAAAAAAAATACGCTGAGAGGTTAACAGATAATATTTGTTAACATTTTCCTTTTAAAAAGTTACTTCATAAATTATTTTTCATCTTTTCTCACTGTTTTATATCGGAACGAAATTGACAGAAAATTGGATCTATTCTGATTTCTGAACAAGTAACTCGCTAGGAATCCAACAAGCAAAAATGCCACAGACAATCCCACGAGAATTGTTCTGGGTAAGAAAAGGCAATTATGAAAAAGGAACCTTTGCCTACGGGCTACGGCCGTCATTGCAAAAAAAAAAAAAAAAAATGATGAAAAGGCCCCTATTGCATGGATCGTAGGAAAATCTGGCCCCACTCTTCAGTTAGGGTACAGATGTCTCAATTTTATAGAAACTGGAGAGATCCTCATTCTACAAGAGTTGCTGCTTATTTTTGGTTTGGTGGGGGGTAGGTGAACTGGTGATGGGTCATGGGGCTCTTATCAATGATCACTTCACTTGTGCCCTTTCCTCACATTCGGAAATATATTACCTCCGCGGCTCCGTGTGAAAACGCAACCAGAACCAAGGCAATAATTCGCTGTTTCCAATTAATTGATCGATTTTGAGGGTGATAAAGTGAACAAAAAATAAACGGCGCAAATGAAATATGCACTTATGCAGTATATGTTCCATACGTATGAATATGATAGTAATTATACAGACCATTTCAAAAGCTTATTCCGTTACAGATACGGAATAACCTATCTTTATTTTTCCAAAATTTTAATTAGCACAATAGATTATTTATAGTGACTAATATTAAAATCGCATTTAATATCTTAATATTTACCTTTTTCATTAGATCTCTGTTTTTTTAATATATAAAATTTAAATCCTGATTTGCTTATAATTGTTCTGTATAACTTAGCCGTTAAATTTTCTTTATTTAGACTGAATTTTGTAAATATTATGCACATGCTCTTCAATTCCTCTCGTTTTCATTAATCAATTAAAACTCCAAATAATTCGGTCTCTCTATAGTATACAATGCTTATTTTTCATCGAATGACATAACATTTATCATACTCCATTTACTAAGATTTTGAATAAACAATAGATCAAGTTACCGATTTTAAGAAGTAGATTCCCAACTTGAAGTCTAACAGCTTTAATTAAAATGTATACTATATTTATATCATGCACGTGAATAATAATGAAATTTAATACAAGATTTTCCATTCAACAAATGTCTCGAAGTTAAAATGCATTATAAAATTTAGAGTCAAGTGTCAAATTTGGTTAAAATATGTTGTAAAAAAAATTATTATTTTAAAATATATTGTAAAATTATTCTTTCGCTAAGTAATATAAATCATTTTAAATGAGTAAAATTTTACAAGGTAATCTTGCATTAGAAAGTATAAATTTATGAGCAGTTAAATTTAGTCCACCTGCCAATAATGGACGCAGGACGATGCATTGACATTTGACAAGTGAATAGGGAAAATTCTTGTCCGGACAATACTAACTCTAACAGAGTAATAGGTATAAATAATTTTAAATAGTTATAATCAAAACTCAAGATTAGTCCAAGATTCTTCTTCTCATATGGAACACATCTGGGCCGCCCACAAGGTCAGGCTGGCCAACAACTCAGCCGCAAGCGAGGGAAACGGTCCGGACCCAGCAGTTACAAGAAGTAACCAACTAAGGGACCTGGTGCGAAGATTCGGAGGCAGATCTCCAGTTGACAACTCACTGGATAGAACCTCGCCGCTAAGAAAAGAGGCTCCAGTTAGAGACGCGCAGGAGGTCATCAATCCAATATTTCCACGATTCCAAGTGGGGACAGTGGTGCCAGGGATAGGATCACCCGCGGAGCAGGATAACCGGAGCGTCTCCTTAACAAGTGAGGCCAATCCGTACCATCCAACCGGAGATTCAAGATCCGATAAAGACAGAAAGAGACAGGTGGAGGCAGATGGGAAATGCGTAGTTCAAAAACTGAAAAGCGCTCATAGCACCTCTTCACCTTCTGTCACTTCGCAAGACAGAAACCGCTACTTAGGCGCCGATCAGTCTAATCACACCGCTTCAGAGTCACAACTGCATTTTCCACACCAAAGAAACCTTCTTTCTCCAAACCTCTCCCTAAATCGCCTCTCTACTCACAAGTGTGCAACAATGGATAACCTAGATCCGATTAGAATAGAAGAAGATGCCATTACGGAGCCAGCGAGTGCAAAAATCGAGAGATGTGTGGTGATTCAAGCAGTAGAGGGAGTAACATTGGTGGATGTGATGGTTGAGATGAGAAGGAGGCTGCCGTCAGAGCAGCATAGGGTGATTCAGTTGATGGAGAACAGATTCCTCATCATAGGGCCTAGTGTGCAGTGGAGAGATGAAATGTTCAGAAATGGCGCAATAGAGATCACCTACGGCATCACCATGAGGAGGCCTTTTCCAATTCTTATCGAACCGCCAAGAGAACTAGACCCCAAGGCTAACAATGTCAGACTCTGGGTAAGAATTGTGGATTTGCCTTTTGGATGGAGGACTTGGCATGGGGCAAACGTATTCTTCAGATTTGGAAGAGTACTGCATGCTGATGCCCCAACTCACATGAGAATTGACGGCAGATTCGTTAGAGTAGAGGTGGTGGTGGAGCACAGGGATAGAATTCCATCATCTCGACTGTTTGAACTGCATAGGAAGTCAGGTAGAGTAAACTTGGTGAGAGTTCATTTTGTTAGGAAGTGCATAATTTTTATTTTAGACTAATTACTATTAATTAATCCTAATTAATCATCATGCACTATGGATCTAGTGCTTCAAGCATTCACACAAGAGAAAGGGTAGGAGATTAGTACCTCTCTCGATTTCGTAATCGAGAGGCTCGATCCTACGGCTTAGGAGTCGATTGAGTGCTTCTCCAAACTCCTCCTAATGGCCACCTCGAGTCCACTATGGTATTAACCAAGTTCTATCTCAAATCGTGCTAGCGACGAGAAGAACGAGTCTAATCCCAAGCTTCCCTTTCTTCAATTAATTCACCAATTAATTAATGGAAGGAAGTGCTCAACACATGAGCTATTGAATGGAGAGAAGAGAGGGGCAGATTTCGGCCAAGGGAAGAAGGGTGTGGAGGCTAGGGTTAGGGAAGAGAATTAGAGCCAAAAAAGCCTCCATATGAGTCCTTATATAGGCTCCAAATCCTAGCACCAAGTTCACACTAATTACAAGTGTGCCACCCCACCTACCACCTCCTTGTGGCCGGCCTCATGATGGGCCCTATATGGGCTCCAAGCTCATCTCTTTAATACCTCAATTCTATTAATTAAAAGGCCCATTCAATTGCTATTTATTTGGACTTTAATTGGACTTTCTATTTACTATTAAATAAATGCCCAATTAACTTAAATAAATTAAATGTGTTGTTTATAAATAATTATTAACTTAATAATAATTATTAACTTAATAATAATTATTTAGAGATTAGACAATGCACTAATTTATTTCTATATAATCCATTTGACTCAATTAATTATTACGGTTCGCAACGGTACATAATTAATTAGCCAACTTATTATATTTTGCAATACTCATTGTTGCAAATAAATAAATAATGCACGTATGGTTAAACACCAATTTTGTGTGACCCTTTGAGGATTTATGCTAAGTTGGACATGGAATTAAATCGCTATTTAATTCTAATAATCATAAGCGGTATCTAGCAACACGTTATGACTCCCAATTCGCATAAATAGTGTACGGCTACAATATCTCAATCCTGCATAAGAAATAATAGTATTTCCTTGTTCGATTCTTATGTCACATGATATCATCGTATAATCCAAGATAGGAATGTGTCACTCTTGCAGATTATACGTTTCTTGATCTAGAGACGACTGTATCAGTTGCTAGCAAACAGTCCATCTCCATCAAGGGGCCCAAACAGATATCATCGCTCACTAAGTTAATTAATGAGGGACATACGGTTTTCTTGATGAACAGCTTTTCCCCGCACAATTCAAGAGAACATAAATAAAGTCCGTATAGCAGCCCTTATCAGGAATCAACGGTAGACGATATTTATTGAACCTATCCTCATGTGGAAAAGCTGAACCATCTCAAACTTAGAATCAAACTCAAATGAAATAAATAATGACACATAACACAATCCATATATTTATTTCACTGGGTCGCGTCCTGTACTATGTTCTACAACATATACATATGCAATTAAGTTGGCAACTCCTTACCTATGATCTGTAGAACTTAATCATCACTTAACTTGCATACTAATCTTATCCGATAATTAATATTCCTTGTTAATTATCAAGATTACGGACCTTTTAGATTTATTATTGTCATTTAATTATAAATGAACTACAGAGATCCACAATTCAGATCCTCAACCTGAATGATCTGTCAATTAATAAATCAAGGAATAAATGATAAAATATCATCAATCACATAAACCATAGAAGTGGCCATTTAATAATTGGCTCCTAGGACATAACTCTAACAATCTCCCACTTGGCCTAGAGTCAATCAACAGCGACTTCTAGCCAGTGCATAGTACTCAATGTAATATCCAAAATATACATGTCTCATACTAAAGCCTCAAAAGATAAAAGATACAACTCAAAGCCACTCAGGCATACGCCTAATCCCCATGGATGCAACGTGCAACTCATGTGCGGCTCGAGACAGAGGCTTTGTCAGAGGGTCCGCTGTGTTCGCGGCACCGTCCACCTTCTTGACCTTGATCCACCCGTCATTCACAAACTGACGGATGAGATGGAATCGTCGTAGAATGTGCTTGGTCTTTTGGTGAGACCTAGGCTCCTTGGACTGAGCTATGGCTCCTGTGTTGTCGCAGTAGAGATCCACTGGACCTGAGATGCTTGGAACCACCTCCAGCTCGGTCAAGAATTCCTTGATCCAAACGCCTTCTTTCGCTGCTTCACCCGCCGCTAAGTATTCTGCTTCGGTGACGGAATCGGCCGTGGTATCCTGTTTGGAACTCTTCCAACTCACGGCCCCACCATTGAGCAGATATACGAAGCCGGACTGTGACTTCGCATCATCTCGATCGGTTTGGAAACTAGCATCGGTGTAACCACTTACAACGAGCTCTTGGTCTCCACCATACACGAGGATGCTATCCTTTGTTCTCTTGAGATACTTGAGGATATTCTTGACTGCGGTCCAGTGTGGCATACCAGGGTTAGCTTGGTATCGACTAGTCACACTAATCGGATGCGCCACATCGGGGCGAGTGCATAGCATGGCATACATGATCGAACCGACCACAGATGGATACTTGAACTGATTCATGTACTTTCTATCTGCATCAGTCGTCGGACATTGAGTCTTGCTCAAGAATATGCCATGTGACATAGGCAAGTAACCCTTCTTGGAACTAGCCATGTTGTGTTTTTCCAACACTTTGTCAATATATGCATCTTGGCTCAAGCCTAACAACCTTCTTGATCTATCTCGATAGATCTTGATTCCTAGGATGTAGGCGGCTTCGCCCAAGTCTTTCATTGAGAACACCTTCTTCAATGAATCCTTGACTGCATTCAATTCGGGGATATCATTCCCAATCAAGAGTATATCATCAACATATAGGACAAGAAATACAACCACGCTCCCACTAATCCTCTTGTAAACACAAGGTTCCTTCTCACTTTGAATGAAGTTCAACTTCTTGACCTCTTCATCAAAGCGCTTGTTCTAACTCCTTGATGCTTGCTTCAATCCATAAATGGACCTTTGAAGCTTGCACACTTTGTTAGCATTCTTTGGATCCACAAAACACTCGGGTTGTGTCATATACACATCCTCTTCCAAGTTGCCATTTAGGAAGGCAGTTTTGACATCCATTTGCCATATCTCATAGTCGTAGAATGCGGCAATTGCTAACAAGATCTGAATTGACTTGAACATGACGACTGGCGAGAAGGTTTCTTCATAGTCAATACCATGAACTTGCTTGTAACCTTTCGCAACTAGTCGTGCTTTGTAAATGGTCAAGTTGCCATCCATGTCAACCTTTCTCTTAAAGATCCATTTGTTCTCAACGGGTTTTACTCCGTCGGGAAGGTCAACTAAGGTCCATACCTTGTTCTCATACATGGATTGCATTTCGGATTCCATGGCTTTGAGCCATTCCTTTGAGTCGGATTTTTCCTTCATGTCCTTTATGGTCAAGGGTTCGTCATTCGCAATGACGAGAACGTCGTGTAAACCTAAGTATCTTATAGGTGGACGACTTGGCCTTGCCGATCTTCGTAGGGTAGATGCTTGAGGTTCTTGAACTTGTTCCACAACGGTTTGCGGACTTAGTTCTTGAACTTCAAGTGTGGGTGCAACTTCAACATCATCGACTCGCGATATGTTTGAGTCTTCAATTGAGGGAGCTTGCTCTTGAACCTCTTCTTCCACAACAACTTGTGGAATGGGTTCGGCTACCACCTCATTTGGCACCACATTGAGAACAACTAGATTTCCTACTTGAGGCATCTCTTGTTGTTGCGGTTCTTGAATTTCTTCAATCACCACGTTGCTCCCACTACTTCGACAAGATAAGTAAAAATATGAGTATAAAATAATCTTCAAAAAGGAAGTAAAAATTCTGCGGACCAAATGCAAATATATTACCTTGACAAAATTCCATTTTATATCAAGATGTTGGAGTTGAGACAAACAGCACATGAGCCTGCTAATGTTATTCTTATACTTGCTGGGAAATATATGCCCAAAGCCATTCCCAAGCCCATCGCCTAAGTTGACTGAAGCAATCAGAGTAACTAGTTTTGGAGATTCCAAATAAAGGTCTTTGAAATCAGCATCAATATCCAATTCAAGGAGACTTTGGGAACGAATGGCAAGATCAGCGCCTAATAGGTCTACATTATGAATAAAGCAATACTTCAAAAGAGGGAAGCTCAAAATTAATCCCCCTATATCAAGCTCTGTAATAGATACATCTTCCAAGTTCAAAGTATGTACCAACTTGAAACCATCAAAATGCTTTGGCACATTAAGCAGACAACCTCTCAGATGTAGAACCTCAAGGTTGGGCAAAGAAAAGAGACGAGCTGGAATCTCAACTGTTCCATGATAACCAAAGTCAAGGACAAGCTGACGACCACACTTTTCAGAAAAAGTATGGATCCATTTATCCAAGTCGTCCTTGATGGCAAGATGATATCCATAATAGCTCTGATGAAACACAAGTTTGAGGTTGGGCAGAGAATGTGTATGGTTAGACAGTAACCGGTAGACAAAGGGTAAATAATCAGAACGAGTTGGTAAGCGAATGTCATTCTCATCAATTATAAGAGATGGAATAGCAAACGATGTATGTGTCCATCTCTTTGATAATACACTAGTTCTGACAGCCTCTTTTAGTGAGAGAAGTGCCAAGATTTTCAGTTTGATGAGGTCAGGTAGGTCAGTGAGAAAATCAAGAGCTGCACTAGAGCTAGAGGGTCGTCTAACTTTGGGAGATGGAGATGGAGATGGTGCCATTGTTTTTCTCATTAGAATGGTGCACAAGTTACGAGAATGGTGCGGTGAGTGGCATGAAAATTGGGTTAATTACAGCGGGTAGAGGCAGAATAGAATACTGGTACGAGGTGTAGATTGACCATCTGATCTGAACTGATTTTAGTAAGCAGACACGCACAAAAGTGGGGTAATGCCGTAATGATAAAAATTAACCAATTAACCATAAATATCTAATTAAGCATAGCAAATTAGCAATAACAATATAGCATGCAGAAAAAGTAAGTAGGGTAAGTTGAGAGGCGGACGGGGACCGTACTAGTTAGTACTAGAGTTTCTGACTTCTGAGGAGAGGAGAAGGAAGGAAGGAGAGTTTCTGAGCAAGGCGGAGACCGGAGAGAGAGATTACTGATAATTAAATTAAATGACTCTATTCCTCTCTTACCTTTTATTTTTATTTCTTCCTGTTTGTATCATTCAGGATGCTTCGTGGTTTTATAACTCGTAAATATATCTCATCAAGACTATGCCTATGCTGCTATGCAGCATCTAGGGGAAAACTATAATCTCTTTATATATTAAAGACAAATGTTTGGTTATTCAGAAGAAATATTAAAATCCCGTTAAAAATTGTTAAGAAAGAAAGGGGAAAAAAAAAACTCTAATCCAGACTACGTAAATGTATAGGTATTTTGGTCGAAATTTATTTGCCAGAACTGGGTATTTTACCTTGAGGAGTGGCAGTGCTGGAGTGGCGTTTCCTTGCTACCACGTTTATTATTTTGAAAGCGAAGAGTTCAATAAATTTAGCTAAAGTTCATAACATCTATTATGTAAAAATGCTAACGTACTTAGTACGAAAGAGATTTTAACACTAAGCACGCTGAAGAGTAGGAGATTTTTTAACACCGTTAACAAAATAATACAATAAATTGGAATGCGTACTTTCTCAGAAGATTATAATAACATAGAGCAAGGCGGAGGTCGTTTGCATAAACATAACAATTAATAATACTATCACAAAAAACAATGGTGAAGTGGCGTGCAACAAATATTACTACAAGCAATACCCAAATACAGATATACCCAAAACATATGCAATAATACACTGTGACTGTGTAATACAAATCTATACTCGGCCTTATTTTGACAGCCAGTAAATAAATATAAGAAAAGTACATACTGACGCCACGATAGAAAGAATTATGGTATCCATTGATTTCTTCCTCTTTATCGCCGATAGTATATTGTTCACCTACATCATGTTGGGACAACAACAAATTAGACAATGCATTCTTTGTACAAAATGTCACAAAGATCACTTATTTCAGAATCACAACTTTGTACACACCCTCCCTTACAAGCCAACATCACAATTTTGTGCATACCCTTACAAACAAACCACAATATCATCTATGATCTACAAAACATTGTCTCATCCACCCCCTAAATATGGAAATCCATACAATCATTCAGTCTCCTAACCTAATTTCTGGAGAACACAGAGGTCTTGTACAAATTTATTCACGCAATTGAAGGTTCAAAAAGGGTGACTGCTTTCAAGTTTTGTAAATATAATGCTTTTAATGTTTTGTAGGACGCAATACATGACATTCATCCACATGCTGGTGATTTAATCATACTAATATTATGCCAGTACAAATGAAACTGTTCCATGTAAGAAAATAGTTGGCATTAGCAGTGGCACCGACAAAGTTCCATTTTAAGTCTGAGGATAAATATAATGATTAGCCAAACAAATTGGACACTTCTCACTTTATGAAAGACCCTACTTGGTATGCCAAACATAATGAGGGGATTTCCAAGAACGTACCGTGGGTAGGCGACTGCTGACATTGGTAATTTTGGAAGTTATACCACCAAATGTCGACCTCTGCATAACAAGCGCACCTAAAGTAGCTTGTGCATGTGAGATCACATTATCCATCTGTAATAAAAGTAAAACTACATGAACATACAAGAATAAATGTTCAGATATAATTATTATCTTATTGCTTTTGTGTGGCCCAATCCAAAAGGAGGAAACAAGCAGAAGCATATATAATAAAACTGAATTTTGCCCTTCAATTTTCAGAACCTTCTAGGAATGTGCTCATGCTTCAAAAGGGAAACCAGAGAGAGATAGAAAGCAAACCTGTCCAGAGCTTCTGCCAATTGAGGCCTGTTCTTTCAGTAAAGCAGCATGATCAGAATCAGGCCCTACCTCTAAGTCGAACTTCGATCGGTCAAAATCTCTGAAATCAAGAAGGGACGCATGCTCTCTCTTTGCTCTTAGGCTCGATTTCAGCCGATAAAATTCCTGAATAGTTCACAATATCAAATGTTATTGTCTCTAGTTCTTTATTTTTTGCTCGGTTTTTTCTTCTTTAAAAAAAAAAGCCAGCAAGTTTATTAAAAAGAAAGATATCTTTGTGTTAAGTTGATCTATAATAAGGATATTTGTACCATTTGCCACACTGATCATATTATATCGCTTTAAACTCATTCCTTGTTGGCTTGCTTGCTACTTGGTATAGAAACAAGACACAATTGGATGAATATGGATAAATCAAGACAGAAGTTAAACTACGGTAGAATTGGGTTAAATTGGAACCAATCTGAGCTGAAGGATGTTAAGGTAATTAACCCAAAATACAAAGGGAGGCTGAAATGAGATTCAATTGGAAGGTTGCAAATTATGGAAGATGTAAATTACTCAGTTTAAGGAAACCCTAGTTCTAGTATCAAAAGAGCAAATGATTGATTGATGCTTTCGTGCCTACAGATCTTTCTGAGTCGACTATCCAAACTACAGCTAATGACGAATAACAAAGATTTGATAAGAGGAGAGATGGATGAGGATGGATAATTGCATTACTGCCACTGCCTGACAGGACCAAAAATTGAGTTTGTTACTGGTTTGTTGAAAATTTGAACTTGGATAGTGTTAGGTGATTTTTTACTTGATTTTGACTTTCGCTACAGGCAGATTTTCTGAAATTCAAGATAACTTGAAGTTCGAACTAGTAAGAATCCTAGTAAATCTAAAAAAGGAGTCTGTGCACCGATATCCACCATACAGCTCAATTCCAGCATGATAACTCTGATATATAGCTACTCTTTGAGAAACTTGAACATTTTCCAATTTTTCTGGTGCATTTACTGTTAAGTATAAGTAGTCACAAGATGCTTGGTGCCAGTAAAAATAAACTAGGGTTTTTTAACCTTTAAGACGGTTGAGGAAGGATGCATCCCCCATAAGCAATCCTTCATTGTTGCTTTGGGTTCTTTCCCTATTGCTTTTTTTTTTTTTTTTTTCAAAATTTTGCTGCTTGTATGGATGGATTGTGTACATATATTTTGAGATACCCAATAGTTTGGTAATTTATTCATTGTTTTTGTTAAAAAGAAAAAGGGTAGATGGGGTGAATTGAATTGCAGAAATGAGAAACGAAGATAGTATAGCATAGTAGGTAGAGGGTACCTGGGTAAGGTCTTGTAAGATCTCCTGGTGGCGGGTGAAGGTGTGGGAGAGAACCTCAGAGGTGCCGGAGGAAACCCAAGATTGCATCTGTAAGTTGACTTGGTGCAACTGCTTTAACAATCTGTCAATGGTGGACTCGACGTCGCTCTCGGAGCCGTCGGATTTCATGGAAACGGATTTGCGGTAGGTATTCATCTGCTCGTCCAGTTGAGCTTCGAGTTTTCTCGCCTGAATTGAAGGAATGTGCTATTCAATTCAATTCAATTAAAGAGTAAGAATTGCAAAGGGGATCGGATCGGAGGGAGAGGGAGTACCTGTTTGCGAAGAGCGTCCCATGAAGACGCCTCCATCACTACGGATAGGATCGGATCGGATCGGATCCGACCGACCAACAAAATCAGATAGATAGATAGATCTCTCTTCCTTCCTTGCGCCAAAAATCGGGAAGAGAGAGAGAAAGAAAGAAGGGGTTTGGTTTGGTTTGGTAATTAATTAATTAATTGCTTTTGCTTTTGCTTTTGGTAGGAGGGACGAGAGAGGACGGGACGGGGGTCAACAACCAGGCTGCTCGCATGCCTCCTCGCTTCGCTTCGCTTCGGTTCGGTTCGGTTCGCCTTGCTTCATAACTCGCTATTTTTTTTTTCCTAACTCTGGAATAGATTTTTTGTTCCTAATATGTTTCGATCATCTTTAAATCCGAATTAAAAAATGATCCCTAATTTTTTTTTTTTATCCAGATTAAATATAATGATTCAAACACACGTTGAATAAAAAAATATTTCAAATTTGGAACTACTTAAAATAATACTTTTAATTTTAAAAAGCCTATTCTCAACCATCTAAAATTTATATTTCACATTCTGAATAACTAATCATAATTTTATTCTCAAACGCACCCAAGTTCTTCGGCCTCATTTTTTTTTTTTTTTTTTAGAATGAGAAAAAGATGGTATTTTTAACCCGTTTCCTTTGAAAAAGAAATTCAACATGTACAAAGGTGTCTACTGGTTGCCTATGCTAATTAACTGATCTCACATGTACCTGTGAACGCTACAACATTTTCTTTTTCTTTTTCAAAAAACAAAAAAAGGCAGCTTTAACATCAGTAGTAGATTACAAATATCTCAACAATATATCAAAGAAACAAGCAACACTCTTAAGCTAATAAGCTAATACACTCTTAAGCCAATTTAAGACTTAATTGAAGATGACTTCAGAGAGACCCAAAAATAAGCTAATACATCATAAATTGTTATTCAAAGCAACCACGTTGTGCACTGAAAACCCCTTAAAACCCACGTACTAGAAGAGAGGGGCTAATTTCATGTGTACCCACTACCCTGTAATATCTCAAACTATCGTTTATACCCGTGAAAGATACAAAATTGTTAAAACAGCACCACTACGTCGCCACTAGTTGCTTGTCAAACTCAAAGTAATTTATGTTTAAATATTAATTCACAAGGCTATACATGATAATATTCAAGTGATACTTCTTCTAACCCATTGTAAGCAGCCTTGTACCAAATATTTTTCTAAACAAATCTCCTCAGAAAATTGGTTGCAATATTGCCACAAGTGAGTCTACAGGCAAAATCAAAAAACGTTTTTCCTCCTAAATACTACAAGAAAAAGGAGCAATTAACATACAGCTTCAATACTTCAAAACCTTTTTTTGAAGGCAGTCCCCAGATTTCATGACAAAACATGAAATAATTTATCAAGTTGCAGTTCTTCTCATCCAACACCTGTAAATGAAAGTTATGATAAATCACTTGACAAAACCTTGTCAGAAATATTGAAAAACTAAGTTTAATATGAGACAACACATAGTTTTACTTGAGAGAGGTAACTGGTAAGAACAAAAAGGGTTTGGAAGTAAACACTTTCTCCATCTTTTTCTTTTGGTGGTTCATATCATATAATAATTCATAATTGAGTAATCCAGTGATGCAAGAATTCTCTTTTAAAAAACTAAAAAATTTAAAATGCAGTTAATTTTGAAATAAAAATATATCAGTTACTAACTTGTACGTATTATGTACTAATATATATCATTGAATGATAAAGTTTAGGTGAGAAACCTTTGGGGACTTATTTGTTGAGATAAGTCTCTATATTTCGGAGCCACCTAATATGCTCAGTTCTATCCTTATGAGGTATATATTTGTGCAGAAATGCTGCGAGGTCATCATTTATGCCTCTCTCGTCCAAGTAATCGTGAACTGCTTTCTGCATCTCCTCGTCCAAATTCCTATCATTCAACAATAGATGAAGAAAATAAAGTAACGAATGAGAAACATAGGTACTAGTGAAAGCAAGAGGAATGAGTAAGTAATTTGATAATTTGGGGATGGAAATTGTAGGAAAAAGGAGAGTTACTTGAAGCGGGGGCCAAGATAAGGGTTGATGGCGTGGATGCCGGGGGGAGCGGCAAAGACCCTGTCGACGTCGAGGGCATCGGGCCAGGCGGAGCAGAGGAATTGCATGACGAGGGGACGAGAGCGGGAGTCGTATTTGGAAACTTCAACTGCAAGGGTGACATGGAGGCGGCGGCGGGGGTTAGAGAGAGATGCGGAGCGGGTGGCAGGGGCAGAGCCGTCGAACACGGTGGCATCAATCTGAATATGCTCGAGGAGGCGGGGGTCAGAGCGGGTGAGGCGGAGCCAGCGCTGGCCCTGCCCGACGAGGGGGTCGATGGAGAAGGAATTGAAATTGAAATCGAAATTGAAATCGTCTGGTTGCATCTGCGTCTGCGTCTGCATCTGGGTGCGGAGAGCGCGCAGAAGGGTCTCTTTCAGAGCCGAGCGCCGCATGCCCGTCATGTACCACCGTCTTATCGGACACCTTGTTGCCATGGGAGGGAGCAGCCACCCTCTCTTTCAAAGCCTGTGCTTTGTGGCTTGGGTTGCGTACTTGCTTTTGTGTTTCCTTCATTTCTGGGCCTCAATCAAATTTTACATTACATTGACATACTAAGCCCAAACACTTTCCTTTACAAATCACCACCATTCAGTTTTTCTTTTCATTTCCTTTACGCGCTGGGCCTTTAACTTTCTTCGCAACGATTTTATGCAGTTGACACTTCTTTCATATTACTTTCTAATTAGTCCTATCAGATGGAAGCAAAGGACTTTTGAATTCAACATTTCTTACGTAAACATTAAGTTGGCTAATTCTATAGTGGACACAATTTTTAAATCATACTTCAATTCTATTTATTTATCTCTGTTTATAATTTGAAATGAACTATCCGATCCAACTGTTGTCCAGGCACAATTTGCCGATTTAAGTTAAGCAAAAGTAATTTTTTATTTATTTAAATCTTATAGCGTGAATTTGTTAAGTTGTAGCCTGCCTGAATGCTCTGCTGTCTGCTCTTCAGTCTTCACCCCCATACACATATTATCAAAGATTTATGCACTCAATAAACACGTTTCAAACGAACACAAATCAAAACGAATATTGGGCGTCACATATCACGGGTTCTTTTTTTAAAATGCCTTCCTTGCTTTTCATTCCTAAACTACCAGACAGTCTACCACCATAGACCATAGTACTACAGCCGAGTATATATTTTTGAAGTACGTGTTTGAGAGGTTCCAAAAATAAGTTCACAAGTTCAAGATAATAGTTGATAGAGTTAAAATGTTTGGTCTACGTCAAAACGTTTGAGCATAAATCCTGGAGTTATCTCTGCTACTAATAAAAACACCCCTAAAAAGGTCGAAATAATTTCACTAAAGGTGGAAACAATTGTTATATCAATTGTGGATTATAGACTATTGTTTTATGAGATCTGATCTAATGTGTGGTCTATATGTTAATTTCAAATAAAAAGTCAGACCTTTTAACAAAAAACATTGAGGTGGTGTTTCAACAATTTATTTTTCGAAAAAATATTCACTTGTATCGTTAAAAGTTTCAACCGGATTTTTTTATTGTCTAATAGTATTTTGTTTCTTTATTTGCCTACGTTGGAGCATCTTTCGCTAGTATTTACCAACAAGCTTGTGTGTCACATCAAAATATGGCCTACAAAATATTTCAAACTACACATCCACCCTGAAAAGAAAATCCATTAATGTTCGCATCTCTCAGTCAATTAGTTTAACCAAGGTTTTGGACTTGTAGTTGGGGGTAATCCGACTTGATTGTTGGTACTTGGTCAAATTTTGGACCAAAAATTGAACACACGTGGAAGACAAATGGAGTCGGTTCATAGACCTACAGTTTGAAATCAAGTCAGCTATGCCTAGCTAAGGAATAATCTTTTCAAAAATTCAAAACCCGTGTATTTTGACTTCTCTTTTCAAAATAAAAGGTAAGGTCTTTTTCAGGTACAATATAAGGTGCTTTTCAATGAATACGAACTGAACTAGATAATATCTTCAATTTTTACATCAGAATTCTATTTCAAGCATACGGCCACTGATTGGGATACAATATCAAAATTAGTTGTTTAGCTGGAATTATTATCAAAGATGCCATAATTTCCCATGTTCCTTGGATAAAACAATTAATTTACAAAAAGAATATAAATATTTGCACGGAATAATAAAATCATATCTTATAGAAGACAATAAGAAAAAAGAGAACAGAGAACAAGCAATAATTTTTTTTTTAAGGTTAGAACAAGCAATAATCAAAGAAGACCAAAAATAGAGGGCCCTACTCACTCACATGTCTTGTTTTTCATTCAAAAGGAAGGGGGAAAAATGTTGCTCTAAGCACACAGAAAATAAAAACCAGATATGCATTCCCGTTAGAATTGGAGTACGAATGAAAATTAGTTTGCTAATTAAAATTGAAGAAGAGAACCGGCTCTTAGTCTACGACATAGAACAATGCACTTTCACTAAAGGTCCCGGATTCGAAACTCAGCTGGAGGTTCTTTATGACATTTAATTTCGAAATAACATGGAGGAATTGACCCATCTTATCTTAAAAAAAATAAAAGTTAAAATTGAAGAACGTAGTTTGTTAAGAAATGGAAAGGGTAATAATAACACCCACAATTATAATTTTTAAAATCAATTTTACTATTTTTTCAAAATATATAAAAAAAAAAACACCCAGGTTCCAAACGCCCGAGAATCATAGGATACGCAGATTGCTCATTATTAATGAGTGTGAAGAAAGTATTTAAAAAAACTAAGTTGATATTTAAAATTTAAATATATCGGGAGACTCGACAAAGAAGAAAACTATATCTCTATTTGATACATATTGAATTTGTCAAAAATTAGAAAATAAATTAAATTTTCTCATTCAATTAATACAACAAGAATATATAGTGTTACTTCATGGAGAAAACCGCACGAGAAGGACTTGTTTTTTATTTAATTTTGGTGGCTTATCTTAATTGATCTTCTCCTTTCAAATCATTTTCAAGATCACAATTTTAGAAAGCATCACATCAAGCTATTTTTGCTTATAAATCTTTCAGTTGAAGTGACTAGATGGCATGGTGGTAAGACCACTTGGACGTATATTTATGAACACTTTCAGTGATACAGAAAAGATGCTTTGTCAAAACCAAAATTCACTTACTATTGAAGGGGAAAAAATGACTTGTAGCATCGATCTAGTAATGTAATCTACTAGCCTTCTTCTTATGTCCAGATGGATGGATTCAAGAAGACAGAATGGGTGTCATTGTCACTCCTATTTTTTTTTTACAAAATAAATTTTATTTATGATGTATTTTTAGTATCATGCATGTATATATGTTGTTAAGAAAATGCATATTTGAACCCCATAAACTATGGTGATTGTTCTATTGTTGAACCCCATTAGTTACAAATCATACTTTTTGCATAAATAATACAATAATAATAGCATTTCAAAAAAAAATTATATATTTTATTGAACCCGTTGAAAAATTTTCTAGCTCCGTCCTTCCAGATTTTTGGTAAAGAAAAAAACATCTTTTTTTTCAGTAGCGCATGAAATATATATGCACAGAATTTTACACCCTTAGGTTGAGAAATGATGGTCGAAGGCATCCAAAGCTAGAGCTAAAGTAGCAACACAGACTACCAATTGTGAGCTGAAAAAGTAGCATCACTAACATGACCTTCACTTGTTCCGCCCTCACTATTCCTTGCTGCGGCTTGAATTTCAGCCAGTATTCTGTAGCTTCCCTTCAAGTTAGAATTGGTACCTGTCCAAAAATTGAAAAAAATTCAAAGCATTAAGAATAATAGTCAAGGGTGCCTTTCCTTTAGCATCATTAAAGACTATCATTTTTCTCATTCCATTGGCTCCAGCAAATAGCTGCTAGTATTGCCTCAGCAAAATTTCTATCCTTAGAATTCAAGTGATTATTATTGTCCCAAATATCATTAATAGAGAGACAATTAAGGATGATACCATTACTACTAAACATATTGAAACCTGATCAAAAGTCTTTAATAGCATCACATTTGACAAAAAGATGATCCACAAACTCAACATTTTGGCATAAAGGACATTTAGTAGGACCAATTTAGTCTTTCTTTTGCAGGTTGTCCCAAGTAAGAATCCTTTTATTAAGAGCTAGCCACAAGAACAATTTAATCTTAAGAGGAATCTTAATAGGTCAAACTGTTTCATTAAGATTACAAATAATCTCTCTATGGTTGAAAAAACTGTCTAAGAGCCGGCTAACTGAATCATGTGTATTTGTAAAAACCTAAGGTTACGAAGAGTACTGAAAATTTTTAGTTTTCTTTTTTCTAACAACCAATGAAACCCCTGTGGACAACGACAAATGGTGCTTATTATCAAGTACTTGTTTTCTTAATGTTGGAAAATGATGCCGCAAAAGATCGTACTCGGGATTGGATTCATGGCATGGATAGATGCAGGTTGTGCCATATAAGATTGTATTCTGGATCAGATGCATGATACCGATAGAAAAATGACAGTTGTGAACTTATTTGGAGGTATCTAAGAGAAGAGAAAAGAATCATTGGAGATATCTTGAGAAAATGAAATAATATGCACAAGGAAAATGATGAATGGTTGTTGAGAATTTGATTAGATTGTCTGAAGATGTGATTAGATTTTTTTTATATTTCTTACCTTATGGTATCTTTGGAAAGAAGTTATTGTTTTTCTATTTATCCATCTTCTCTTCTTATGTTGTATCAACTCCGATTATTCAGAAATAATAAAAATAGTGTGTGTATGTGTGGAGGACGTAGGCATCAATTTAGTGCTGAACCTCTTTAAATTTTTGTATCTATTTTTATCTGCGTGTTTTATTAATTTCTAAGTTCATTGTATCAAGATCCTTAAGGACACGACTCGTGTGCAGTCGAACTTGGATCGTGCCTCTAGACCTGAAAAAATTATTCCACTGCGACGACTGACGAGTTAGTGCAGGAAGGACTAAGAGGATCGCAATGACCATGATGACGGAGAGTATGATGAAACGGAGCGTGGCAATGGAAGAGGGACCGAGGGAGCCATGGCAAGTTTGCTTTCTCATTCAAAAATAAAAGAGATGCGTTGGGTCTAGGAGAAGAGAAAGGAACTAACACAAAGTATCGATTAGCGGCTTCTAATTTCACCCAAACGTAAGTAAGTGAACAAACGGAGACAGACTCATACCAGAATGACTAAATTCAAACAATTTGAAAGCTTAGTGATTCTGAAGGGATAAATTGAAGCTTAGCGACCAAATATAGATTACATACAAAGTTTCGATGACCTCCGAAAAAATTCACTCTTTAAATAATAAATTTCCACTCTTATTCAATTTTCACTGTATTCTTGTAACTATCAGTTTATTTACTGTTCTGAAACAGGTTCAAATTTACCAAACTAACAGTGGAGGTGCAAATCCTATAATTTGACCTGGATATGTGGGGTAATGCGGAGTCCTTTTCTTTACCAAAAGCTGCTTTTACCACACCAAAAAGGTAATATACTGTGCAAGATCTAGATTGTCTTCTTTTCACATGCATTGCTTCTTTAAGCTTTCAAAAAGTGCATTTTTGAGAATTAGATGGTTTACATGTTCAGAAGTGACTATTGGATGGAAACAAGACGGGCACAAAATGAGGCCGGAGCCGAGAATTATCAATGTACTATTTTATAAAAGAAAATTGTGCATTTGCAACACTTGGTAGTATTAAAAAAAAAAACAACAAATGTAGCTGTCTATGACAACAAATCAAACAAAGAATCAACTTTTTAAGTGTCCTTGAATCCGAACAAAACCTAACAGACATCATTTTAATATATTTTTTTTGTCCAATGTGTTTTTTCTTTATTATTTCCTTATCTTTTATTATTATTTTTTGGGTGGGTTGGTGTCCTTAAGGAGGAAATTAGACTTATACGCTGACCTAAAGGTAACAATTTTGGGTAATTTGCATCCAAATATATGAAACAGACTCCTTTTAATTAAAGTTAAGCTGATGGATGGAGAAAAGACGTGCATTCATACAAAATAGAAAAACTTGTTTTTTTGCACAGCTAAAAGGAAAACCAAGTAACGGAGCGTCGTTGAAAATCAATCTATTGTTTTACTTAGCCAACATAACTATAATTTTAAAGGACAAATTTCTCCCCCTATTGGTTTATTTGGTCGAGTACAGACAAATTGGATGATTTATTTGCCTCAGTTCTCAACTAAAGAAACTTTTAGAAAGAGATCAGTAGAAGGTAGAATTGACTAATTACTGTTTGTACCAATAATGTTTGAGTTGGCAGTCTTCTGTTCAAGACAACAAAATGTAAACATTAGTAATCAGTTATTTCTTATTTCCCAATTTGATCGAGCTGAAATTTTAAATTCAAAAATTGACCGCCAGTCAAAACATTTATGACAGGATGTTGTATCAGCGCATAAAACTCGTTATTAGATGCATCGTTAATTTGATCAGAATTAACGATTTATATTTTTTTAATAAAAAAAGCATAAAAAAATTAAATAACTGCCTTTCAATATCACCAAAAAAAAAATATAGCCAACACCAAATCTCTAATTCGTACACAAATGCCACCACATAAAATTCTAAAGAAAGTTGAAGCAAACACTATATAGAAAACAAGTCTTACCTCTTCCCTGTTATATAAGTTTTCAATCATGAGGAAAAATGGAGAGTTTTTCCATGCTTCTGTACGATCAATATATATCACACTTAAACAACTTCACAAATGATCAAAAGGATTCTCACAGATGCCAAAAAATTAAATACAATTCTAAGAAGCATGATTCACATTTGGCGATTGAAAACTTTTCTTTCTTTTCCAATTCGTTACATCAACAAAAATTACATATATAGTAATATCCACATTACATATAGGAACCAAAAATCCAAACAAAAGCACTCAAAACTAAAAAAAAAGAAATGAAAAAATGTTGAACCTATTTCTCACTTTGAGAGGGAAAAAATGGGCTATACTGTTCTACACTTCTACCTCTTAGAAGCATAGACCAAGAGAGAGAAGCCCTCAGTTTGCCGCAACTCAACCTCCTCGGCACTCGACCAATCCATTATGGTCGACCCGCTACCGCATGAGCCGCTAGAGGAGGTCGAAGAAGAGCCGGAACCCGTCTTCTTCAAGCTGCCCTTCTTGCCCTTCCTCCTGCCCTGGCCCTTGCCCTTGCTGCTACCACTCTCACTCCAATTGCCCCAATTGGCGCCCAAATTACCAAACTGCCCCCCGGCCCCGAGCAACCCCCCCAAGCTCACCTTCTCCTCCTCCAAGCCCAAATCTTTCTCGAATTTGAACACGAACACTGCATCTGCATCCAATTCGCCGGTCGTGGTGGGTGCTTCGCGTGTAGGGAAGATCCAATTGTGCAAATCCCATGAGATTTGCAGCTTGTCTCCATGATTGGCCCCTTCAATTGTGATCTTGTCACTGCCTCTGAACTTCCATTTCAATCTCTTCACTTGAAGAATCTGCTTCCCATCGATTCCAACCCAGAAGCCGAGCTCAGCTCTGTCCCTCCCGACCAAATTAATGGAGATGTCCATTTCCCTGCCCCAAACCCTGACTCTGGTCTTGTAATTCTCCCCCATTTCCACGTGCTCTCTCCGAGAGATCAAAATGGAAGGCTTCAACCCGCTGATGCAAATCGGCTTCTGAGACTTTGAAGCCCGGTACGCTTCGTCGACCAAATCCCCAGCCACGAGCGCCAATTCGCCATTGACCGAGACGGAGACGAAGAATCCAGAGATGGGTTCAGGACCGAGGGCGAAGCGAGCACGGGTGAGGTCCCAGGACACGTGGGCAGAGTGAGTGGGGTCCAATTGGATGCGCCTGGAGCCGCGTCGGCGCCAGAGAAGCCAGGGGCGGATGCGGAAGGAGAGAGCCTTCTCTTCTACTGCTTCTACATCTTCTGGTTCTTGGGAGAGGCGGAGGATGAAGCGCAGAGAGAGGCCGAGGAGAGAGCGCGACCACGACAGAGCCGCGGGGCCCAGACGGGTGTCGTACACCGACGACGTCAGACTGGGACCGCCGGTGGAGGTCGGTGCGCGCTCTGAGGTGGGGTCTGGCATCAGAAATTAACAATTGCCTCTTCCCTCTTGTCTTGTCTTGTCTTGGTTTCAAACAAATAAAGCTTTATTAATTTGTTGATGTTGGTTTGAGGTGTGAGGTTTGAACTTTGAAGAGAAACGAAGGAAAGACGACGAGAGAAGAAGTGATATAGACAGAGAGAGACAGAGAGAGAATTGGTAGTTTCTCTGAAACTGCGAAAAGGAAGGAAGACTGGGAGAGGGACCTTTCTTTCTTTCTTTCAATGAATTCATTCAATTCATGTATTTGTTTGTTGTTTAATAACTAATAGTACAGTATAGTTTATTATTAATAATACACCCGGACCCGGTGTATATATTATTTAGCTAGCTGCGAATGGGTGGGCTCCAGGGGTCAGTGTCTTCTGCATGGCCCTTTCAAGATAAAAACCGAGTTCAGATAAAGCTCCTCATCCCGGTTTCTCCATCGGCGTCTAAATCTAATGTACGCCTGGTTTTGAGAAGGATACTTACCGATGTATGGGTCCCACAAGTTTGGAGTTGTAGGCTGGGTCTAGGTATTAATGATCCCTGCCGCCATTTCCGAGTGTCCAAGTTGGACGACGAGTTCAAGCAACGTTTTACTTTCGGTATTAAATTAAAATTATATAAATTAAAAGGGATTGAAATGTTTGTGGATCTTCTCAAATTTCTATTTTCTATATTCATTAAAATATATATTTTATTTATATAAACTAATTACATTACATTACATTTGATAAAAAGGATGAATTATTTGCCCCGCGAGACAGCCCGTAATTCCGCAACATTAAGACTTATTAAATTAAATTAAATTAAAATTAAAGTAAAAACCATATTAGCTTTCGTTTTCCAAATGGCAGTTGTGAAATACAATATCTGGAGGCAGTTGTTACGTATCTGTCTATAATATTTTTAATTGCAACTATTATTATTTTTTTCTCACTTTAATTTCCATATGATAGGAAGAAGTACAACCTGTCTTATTTGCTTATACAAAGACTTTTCTTATTTTGAAGAAAAATAGAAACAAAAGAATAATAAATGCGTGAGATAATGCAGTTGACAAAAAAAAAAGTTATTTGCTCCGTTTGATTTATTAACTTATAACTTATATCAAACTTACGACTTCTTTAAAATTTTTGGCCTTTTTAATAATGAAATATATAAACACGATGTTGACTTATATAAAATTTTGATAGATATTGTGTGGCTATTTTGATTTTGCAACAATGCGACTTCTGTTTCCTCAACAATGCGACTTCTGATTTTGCAACAATGCGACTTTTGCAACAATAGACTTGAGGCTTGCATTTTATGAACCAAATACCAATCTTACAAAGGAGAGGCAATTTTTATATGTACAACATGAGCAAAATCTTTAATTTCACTGCGATATACTGACATGTGTATGGAACATGCTCTACGAAAAGCCTTTGACAATTCTTCTGTCAGATTTTCTAAAGTGCGGGAGAAATTAAGTTGCTTTCATCTAATTATTTTGAAATTGTCAGTTAAAGGGTATGAGAATAACTGCATATTTGCTCCATTTATATAATTTCCTTCATTATTCGTATTGTTAGATTCTCTATCTTTTATTCGTAAGTTAATATTAGAGAAATTGTGATGGAACAAATTAGACAAGCAAGTACAGCCATACGTGGGTCCCATTGTCTTGTTGCAATATTTTTTGGTTCCTTCAAATATTACACATCCTCCATAAAAAACACGAGAAAGAAAATGAGATGCTGGCATTGCACAAGCAGTAGTTCAATCAATGTAAATGTATGCTCTTCGTACTTAACATCTGCGCCGGCGTTATTAAATGGTCCACCATACGATTGGCAACATGTCCGTTGGCACATAAACCCCTTATATATGATTGATACCATAATCTATTTTCTTTCAACAAATCCAGCTGCAAAGCTAATTGGTTTTAGTATTACTATCCCCAGCCAATCATTAATCTATAATCAAAGCAATGATATAGAGACAAATATAATAATCCTTAATCATATATCGTCAGTAGTTGGGACTTTAAGAATTTATTAAAAAAAAGCATATATTTATTGAATCCTTATTTATTTAACGGACGTCATACAATTAAATATTATATAGGAGTTCAAAATATCATAAAATAAATGCATTAATTAATATATTTGAAATATATTATAAATTTACAATCAACTATTCATTTTCTAACCACTTGATCCAATACAAAGTAAACTTCAAAAATTTAAAAATATTATACATTTAATTAAGCATATCTCATGAAAAAACAAAAACAAGATCAACATCTGAATTCATCATTTGAAATCAACATTCTACAAAAAGAAAAAGCTTTTCTAATTAATGCAACCAATAAAATTGCAGACATCTGTATACCTTATCGGCTAATAGTTCGATCGTATTCATATTGGGGATGTTTGGAAGTGGGTGGAATAAGAACAAGAACAAAAACAAGGCTTGTTCTCGTTCTTGTTCTAGTTTCATGTTTTTGTTGGAACAAGAACAAGATTCATTTTGTTCTTATTATTCTTATTCTAAAGGGTGCCAAACAAAAAAGTAGCTTATTCTTATTCCATGAACTTCCAAACATACCCATTAAAACTATATATATTTTCCAAATCTATCCTTATCTATACTTCTATTTTTTTTGTATTTACATTCACATCTAGGTATTCGCATACGCATCTTGACATAGACTTGTGGATACACATGGTGGAGGCGTTTGGTTGTGTAGTAAGGACTAAGAAGTTACATAAGTGTTTATGTAGTGTTATCATGTAATGAATGTTTGATTGTGTAGTAAGGAAGAGTAACTTAATGCATGCATATATTCATGTGAAAAGACTAATAATAAGATCAGACTAATAATAAAATATCTTTAAATTTGGGTTATTTGATTTAGTAAATGACAATGTCTATTTACTATACAATACATACTTGGTAATCTTTTATTACACCTAATTGAACGTTTATTCTTATAAGATGATCACTTATTATGTCTAATAAATTTTATAAGATGATCCTTTGTTGTGACAAATTAATTATTTACACTTATTACTTGCTCATTTTTTAAAGATATTTTTAACTTTTTTTGAAGATAACTTATTACTTGCTCACTTACTATAACAACTTTAAAACTAGAAAACATACGATTTTAGAACGAAACGAGGATCTAGAAAATAGAGGAGAAGGGAGAAGTACGAGATCGGAAAGAAATGGAAGGAGGAGAGAGAGAATCACTGGAGGATGGAGGGAGAGGGAGAAGGTGAGAGAGTCGCTAGAGGGAGGGAGAGATATGAAGTTGTTGGAGGGAGAGAGGAAGAGGGAAAGGAAATCGCTAGAGGTCCTCGTGAGAGGGAGGGAGAGAGATGCGTTGTGATAAAATGAGTTTCTCTCATGTGAGGCCACGTGACAGTGGCTAGAAAGGAAAGGCGCTGGAACTAGAATGGCACGTATGGTACTAGAAAGAATGGCGTGAATTAATTCCCATTTCATTTACCGCGCTACACCATGAGGCGCTATACCAGTTTTTTTTTTTGAAACACCCCCTGTACCTAGGGTTGAAAACGGATCGGATAAACTCCGAACCGATCTGCATCCGTATTCGAAAAATAACGGATCCGTTCGGATCCGGATGCGGATACAGATACGGATTTTTTTTAAACGGATACGGATGCGAATATGAGAATGCATATGGATGCGGATCCGGATAAATATTCGGATCCGAAAAAAATGACAAAGCGGATATCCGACTGGCTCACTATCATAGATTCATATATAATATCTTATTCCTTCTGGGAACAAATTGGGCTTGATGATTAAGTGTCAGTAAATTAATTGGCCCACTATCTGACTGGCCCACTACACCTAGTTGGGAATGAATTGTACTTGATAATTAAGTGTCAGTAAATTTGAAGAGATAGTATTCGGAAGGTATAAGTAATCAAAGATCGAATGAAAATGTATCAACAAATTTTAGTTTTTTTAATATCCGAAACATATCCGTATACTCGTATTCGATAATATCCGATTCGTATTCGAATCCGTTTAACATCCGAACCGTATCCGTATCCGAACATATTCGTATCCGAAAAAAGAATACGGATGCGGATGTGATTTGACCACTATCCAATCCGTATCCGGTCCGTTTTCATCCCTACCTGTACCAGATTTGATTCCAACAATATACATAATAACAGCTCTGTTGTTAGCCTTAGGTTGGAGACGAGTAACAATTCCTTTGGAATGAGACTGGGACCACACGGGCAGAGAAAATGTGACCACATGGTCAAAGTTTCTGGTGGAATTGTTGACTCCAATTGGTCAATAAATGAACTGTTATGAACTTATGGCAACAAAAATAACAAAAAATAATTGAATGAAATTAATAGCTGGGAGAAGTAACGAGACGAAATCAACTTGTTGACAATGACATTCTTTCATTCTCCTTTCCTCACCACATTTAAGCCGAAATAACCAATTGATTTTGATGTTACGTGCAACTGGATTTTTTTGGCATGAAGTTATTGGGCTTATATCTATAACTAATAAACCAATTTATTTTCTTTATAAAAGCCAGTCGGTTTTTCTCCAACAAAAAAATATAAAAGTAAAAAGGATTCTCTAAATGTATCGTAGTGTCATATTTGTCTGATTGGCCAAACATTCACAATTGTTATATAATTAATATTTTTGCATTTGAAATTATTATTATTTTTTTTTTGGGGGGGGGGGGGGGGATTGGGGGATTCGCATTATATCGATGACATTTTTGCACGGCGAGTTCACAAGAAATATATTCACATAATATAACATTAATAATTTGATCGATATATTAATTTAAATTTGTTTATAGTTCGGGCGTATTATGCATAAAATCACGAACTCAATAATATAATGGTAAAAAAACATAGAATAATTAGATATAAAATTGATTACTAGAGAGCCACTCTAAAATTGTAAATTACTTTTATCCATCTAATTAGAGAAATGCCACTCTAGCTTTTAAAAAATATTCAAATTGTCATTGTTTGGTTTACTCATTAAGAAATTGAAAAAAAAATACTGACAAGAAAGAAATTTTTAATAATTAAAAGTAATTTCAAAATTTTTTATTTTCAAATTTTAGATTTCAAAATTTTTAATTTTCAAATTTCAGATTTCAAAATTATAAAATTTTGAATGTTACAATATAGATTTTTAAATTTTAAAATTAGAACTTAAAAATTCAAAATTGAAAATTTTAATGTATTGAATTTAAAATGAGTAATGCTAGAGTCAAACGCCCTTGACACTTGAGCCCATCAAACACGATCGAATTTCAATTTTCGATATTACAATGGCAAATTCAAACTGCTCTATTTATTCTATAATAAATTCTCCTTAGAGATCGAATTTTTTTACTATTTATTTTGAATCTTAAAAAATCTTCAATCTAATTAATTTTGGAACCTCCAATTTTTGAAAAAAATTAAACAATTTTGGAAAAAAAATTAAAATTTGGTCTTCAAGATAATTTCAATATGAAGATCAAATTGAGCGGTTTGGATCAGTCATTTGAAATTTTAATAGGCGAGACTAGAATCACGTTTGACTCTAGCATTACTTATTTAAAATTTGAAATTTTTATTTCTTTTGCTAATGACATAAAATAAATTATTTATTTGCAATAATATATATATAAATTTAATATTTTGCTGTGGCTATTTTAATTTTAGTATTAATCGTGACATATTTAAAATGACATAATGGTTTAATTAATTGACCGACATAAATCTAATATTTTTATTTAGTGATAATGAAAAATAAAATATCATTTAGTGATAAAATATATCTCTATTTGTAAATTTTGCTATGGCATAGTCCTAAATTACTCAAAAAATATTAATGAATACCCATACACCAATACAAGTATAAATGCCATACACGTATATCATGAATTTTTCATGGTTTATGCCTATTCCCAACTCTTGTTTTGTTTGACTAAAACAATATGGGCATCGTAACGATTTAACTTATCGGAAGATAACTATAATATTGTAATATTTGGAATACTGTTATCAATGTCATAACCTTAGGATATATATTGTGTAAACAAATAAGTAGCTAATTTATCATACATCACAAACAAGGGGATAAAATTCTTCTTCTTCTTCTTTTTTCGTTTTCCTTTCTTGGTACACAAAGGAGACAAATCGCTTGGTTAACCCATTTTACAAAAGAGGAGATGTACCTGACCAGCACTACAAGCTTCAGAAATTCCATGCTGCACATGGATTGCACAATTTCCACTGTTCCTTTTCTTGTGTTTTCCTTCTTCCTCCTCTTTATTTATGATTTTCATTTTCTTTTGTGTCCAGGTCCTTTTTAAGAGGAATCGTTTGTTATAATTTATTCAAATCATTTGAGAAGTGCTTCTCATTCATCCAGTATTCCAGTTATTATACCACACTACTGCACACAGATAAAGGTTTCTTTCCTTTCCGAAAATGTCTCTTCTTTTCAGGGCACAGAGGTCCACCCATTTTGCTCATAAGTCATACCCAATCACAAAGGCGATTTATCAGTACAATAGTACAAACAAATGAAGTATAACAAAGTAGAGAAGATATACTAGTGGTCACCCCTTGGCTCTTATCTCTTCATGCGCCAATTAATTTTTATCTGAAATTTAGATAAGAGAAAATTATTTTATTAACCTAGTTTTGTTTAAGTATACATAACTTATTATCTGAATTAAAAGTTACAAGGAATCTTCGCATGAAAATAAAATTAATAAAAGATAGAGAAAATACATGGTTATTTTTCGCACCAACAATCAAATAGGAAAATACATAGTTATTTTTCTGTTTTAGAATCAATTAAATTACTTATAATAGATAGGCAAAATGCATAGTTGTTTCATATATTCTTATAATAGAATCAAATAAAAGTACCTACAATTACTACTACTACTACTACTACTATAATAATGAAATGAGAGTTAGAACCATTAAATAAAATAAAAATATCTTATTAAAATCATCTGACCAATTTTAAAACTGGTTCTTTTAGTTTGAAAGCACTGGTTTAGTCAATTATGGTCATCATAATTCTCATATAACCAGACATACTAAACATTGTTCTTTAGCAACAGACAATACATAACATAACAGAATATAGTAGCTACTAGCTAGCACTTAGATATCAAAAAGATGGGTAAACACAAGCAGCCCATGTGCAAGAGATTCCTAAATGCATGGTCCATCACAAACAAATGCACAACGCTCCAAACTACCACCAAACGCTTACATATATATCCTAACCAGACCTAGCTAGCTATATTTGTATATGATAAGATCATGTCATGATAAGATCCTTCTACTTCACAAGTTAGGACTAACTCTGAACTGGCTGCTCTGTCTCGAATCCCTATCCGGTGCCGCGCACTAATCCGGACCTGCGATCTGATTCCGACGATTAGATTTTTTCGGACCTTACAATCTGATTTTATATACGGGGCACCCATGATCATTGGATTTAATCTGGACGGTTCGAATTTCCGTGCTACACGGTGCCGCGCGGCACTAGTTTTGGTTCCGCTCTGTCTCTCCTTCTCATCCCAACCCCCAAGATACTAAAATACAAGCATACAATCAATTATCCTTTCTTTCTTATTTTTTTTATTTTTGTTAAAACATTTTTTTAAGATGAAATCCCCAGTGGGAATTTGATTGGTTATTGAACCCCTAATGAAATGATACAAGAGATGCAGTATCTACGTATATTCGACGCATAAGCTTGATTTCAATTTTAAAATGTAACTTTCCCCCTCCAATAAAGTGGCCTCGGTTTAATTAATTTAATCCAATATATAAGCTCTGATAAGTATGCTATATGTATATAAATTTGACCAGGAAGCAGTGAAAACAAGCCACGCACTTGGTTAACACATGCGCATATAACACGACTGTGTATACACGTGTATGTTCTGAGGAAAAGATAAATATATGCAACTTGTGAATGAATAGTTTACACGTGTTCAAGGAAAAATCATTTATGAATTACATCTAGATATCTACATAAAAGGGTTGGAAAACATCAATTACAGCGAAACTACTGACACCCAATGGTGTGAAATAAAAATGTGCATATTTCGTTCGATATTACCATAATCTGCTGTTTTTTTTTTTCTGAAAAAATAGCATTCTGCATTTCAACTAGATCATGTAAGTAAGACAAACCAATTCCGTTAAATCAAACAAAAATTTATCTCTATTTCTATTTCTACATATATAAAAGCAAATAAATTTGGAAAATAGAAATTGATGCCCTGCTTCCGTGCAATTGTTAAAAAAAAAAACAAAAACAAATGACAACTGTAAAGTGTCGTATAAAGAGATGGAAAATTTACCTTTTAATTCTTAATTCGTGCCATTCGGATTTCTTGTTTGATCTCAATTTGAGATTTGAGAATAGAGGAGAAGAGAAAGAAAATAAGTACGATGAACCCTCAATATATCAAAGGAAATCAGGAGGCGCCGAAGGATATTCAGGCCTTTAATGCAATGGGGGAATTTCTGATTTAAATGGAAAGATATATTAGTTGAATTGATGTTTATTTGCAATTAAATTCCTCACTTGAAGGGACATCTGTGCAGAAATCAAGAGGTGCACATAATTAAGGAGATTAAATTTCTCATTTATTTGCAATGAAGTTAAAATTAATGCTAATTAGCATTAAAGGTAGGTAATGATGCCGTGCCACATAGACAATGTGTGGAAACGGATTGTTAGATTAGATTAGAAAAATGACAATAAAGAGGCTTGTTTCAAGTCTTCGCTGATATGACAATTCGATTCTTCGCTAAAACATATAACATTTGCTTGTCCGACAATTTTTTTTTTAACTTTTGGTAACCTTTCTCCGGGATCTCCGTCCCCTTACACCCTTCCACTGTGATCCCTTCGCTTCTCCCTTCCAAAAGTTGAGAAAATAATATATAGTTTGTGTTCAACATTTGCTTGTAATCTGAAGAAGCAAGAGTTGGATTTTGCAAATCAACATTCTTCCCAACATCAAAATGGATGCATTCAACTTGCTCTGTGTAAACCTCCTTTCTTTTTTACTAGCAATTTTCTTTGAATATGTTAAAAAAGCAATCACTGTAGTAAATATTGGAACTGTTGTAATTTAGGAAACTGCTCTCGAAAAAGAATAAGACCAGCAAAAATTGCTAAAGCAGGAAGCCCTTCAATTCAGTGGCGAAGCTAGAATTTCGTGTCAGCAGGGTCCGTAATTTTTCTTTACTGAAAACATATGTATGATGTAATCTAATATAGACATAATATAATAATAATTTTTAAATAAATAATTCTAAAATAATATTATATAAAAAAATTCATGAGAAATCAAATATATATTATAATAATAATAAATAAAATCTAAAACAATATACTTAATATACAAAAATAATAATTCAAAAAATCAAGACAATAAAAAAGTACAACAATTTCCTTTGAATTTTTATTTTTTTAAAATTTTTGCATAATAGGTTCATTAGAAATCTTATCGAACACTTATTTTTCTATATTATAGATATATAAAGATGGGAGGCATACGAAGAAGTTCGGTCACTATTCAAACCACAATATTTCTGATCTTTTGTGGCGTTTGGAATTTTTTTGACAGGAACAATATTTAGTATTTTTAGTGGTAGTTTTTATATAATATCCGAATTGTATTTTTGATCTTTTGTGGTATCTTTTGTTTATAATGTCCTAACAAATCACGCAATGCGCGAGATTCACGCTAGTATATATATGCTACAAATAATTAATCATCAAAATATTTCATTCTATTTTAAAATTTGTCTTAATAAGATTCATTGGGGAGGAAGAAATAAGACGATTGGTCAGTAATAAATACTAACTGGTTCAATATGCGATTTTTTAGGCGTCGTTATGAAATTCAAATTAAGCACGACATGTTCAGCTGGGTCCTTCAAATTTTTGAGATGGATCCCTAACTTGTGATTTTTTTTTTAATTACAAACAAATGCAATATCAATTAAAATTTTTTTTTGAGGTGGGTCCATGGCTTCGCCCCTGCTTCAATAGAACGTAGCCTATGGGAGGTATTCGCTCAAGGTACATCTTTATTTTCGAATTTTTGTTCATGTCGTTATGACATACGTGTTGGAGTTGTGTCCTAGAAGTCAATATTTAATGACTTCATATCTTAGTTTATGTTATTGATGATATTTGATCATTTGATCCTAGAGTTTATTACTGACAGATCATTCAGATTGAGGATCTGAATTGTAGATCTCTGTGGATCATTCATTAGAATGACAGTAATAAATCTAAATCGTCCGTAATCTTGATAATTAACAAGGAACATTAATTATCATAAAAAATTAGTATGCAAGTTAAGTGATGATTAAGTTCTACAAATCATAGGTAAGGAGTTACCAACTTAATTGCATATGTGTATGTTATTAGAACATAGTACAGGACTTGACCCAATGAAATAAACATATGGATTGTGTTATGTGTCATTGTTTATTTCATATGAGTTTGATTCTAAGTTTGAGATGGTTCAATTTTTTCACATGAGGATAGGTTCAATAAATATCGTTTATCGTTGATTCCTGATAAGGACTGCTATACGGACTTTATTTATACTCTCTTGAATTGTGCGGGGAAAAGTTGTTCATCAAGAAAACCGTATGTCCCTCATTAGTATACCTAGTGAGTGATGATATCTGTTTGGGCCCCTTGATGGAGTTGGATTGTTTGGCCAATTTATACAATCAACTCTAGATCAAGAAATGTATAATCTGCAAGAATGACACATTCCTATCTTGGATTATACAGTGATATCATGTGACATAAGAATCAGACAAGGAGATACTTTTATTTCTTATGCAGGATTGAGATATTGTAGCAATACATTATTTATGCGAATTGGGAATCATAACGTGTTGCTAGATACCGCTTATGATTATTGGAATTAAATAGCGATTTAATTTCATGGCCAACGTAGCATAAATCCTCAAAGGGTCACACAAATAGGACTTTAATCACACAGTGCATTATTTATTTATTCGCAGCAGTGTATTGCGAAAATATGATAAGTTGATTAATTAATTATATACCGTTGCGAACCGTTATAATTAATTAAGTCAAGGAGATCATATAGAAATAAATTAATACATTAACTAATCCCAAAAGAATTATTAATAAGTTAATAATTAATTTTAGTTCAACACTTTTTTAATATAAAAGGTTATATTAATTAACTGGGCCATCATTTAATAGTAAATGAATAGTCCAATTAAAGAGCAAATATGAGAGGCCTTAATTAAATGAATTAAGGACTAAATTAAAGAAGTGAGGTGGCCCATAAAGGCCATTTATATGGCCGGCCCATAATGGTGGTAGGTAGGAGTGGCATAGTTGTAATTATGCAAGAGATCAATTAGGTTTTGTGCTCTATATAAGGACTACTTATGAGAGCCTCCACCTAACTTTCTCTCTCCACTCTTTCTTCCTTCCTTAACCGCCATTTTCAAGAGGAGAAAATTTTTGAAATTTTCTCTTTCTCTTGCTCTCTTCCTCTCTCCCTATTTTGCTCATGTGTTGAGCTCTCATCTCTCCACTTAATTAAAGTAATTAGTAGATAGAAGAGAGAAAAGTAATGGAATTAGACTTGTCCTTGGACGTGCTAGCACATGCCTTGAGAACGTGGTTAATCTCCTTGGTGGACTCGAGGCCGGCGGCTCGACGGTGGTGGTGGTGGAGAAGGCACGCTATCGATTCCTAGAGATATGGATCGAGCCTCGCGAATACGATTTTGCGAGAGGTAAACGATTCTTTTCCTTCTCTCATGTTGCGTGTTGATTGCTTGGCAAGATCCTTTGTGCTTGATGGATAATTAAGTTAATTAGTAACTAAAATAGAAAATTGAGCACTTTCTAACAATACGGGATATGGTTGGGGTTGCACCGATAGAGGAAAAGCTGGTCCAACATCGTTTGAGATGGTTTAGACATATCCAATGCAGACCTCCGGAGGCACCGGTGTGTAGCGGAATTCTCAATCATTTTGAAAACACACGGAGAGGAAGAAGGAGACCAAGATTGACATGGGAAGAAGTCGTGAAAAGATACCTTAAAGATTGGAACGTCTCTAAAGAGTTGACGATCGATAGAAGCGCATGAAAGTTAGCAATTCATGTGTCGGAGCCATGACGTAAGAACATAAGGGTAAGAGTGAGGCTATAGGTTTGTAAGTCACTTTATTAGATCACGATTGAGGTAAAGGTTTCTACTATTACTATTATTATTATATGTATCATTGTTAGTATTGCTATTATTGCTATTACTATTATTGTTAGTATTACTATTTTTATGTATTATTTTTGTTCTTAAATGTTTTCTCTTGTTGGGTTTCTTTTTTAGCCTACCCCAACTTGTTTGGGACAAAAGGTTTAGTTGTTGTTATCGTTGTTTTGTTCATGTCGTTAACTTTAAATTGGCTACAACTGTTTCTGGTCCTCGAGCTCTCAACTGGAAATATTTGAAAGAGTAATTTCATTTTGCATGTTCATGTTGGCCCTAAAACTCAATATTTTTTTAATAAAATGCCCAATTTAATTTTTGTTCTTCACAACTTGAAAGCACTACAATCTTTACTCAAAACGCATCTTCAAAATGATGTATAAATAAAAATGCATGTACTAAACTAACATTCCAAATCTGTTTTGTGAAAAGTTCATCATTTTTATTTTGGTAGTATGACCACATATATATTTTGTTTTTTTTTTATTTTTTATTTATTTTGAGAGTAATAAATTAATAACAGTTTATGAAAAGACAGAACAAAAAGAATATAAATCCTAACACGGGATGATCAGCAATGCCTCTTCTTTCTCTCAGCTATTAGAAAAAAAAAATATAAATCCTCACCTGATCAATTTTGTCAGGAAATGCACGAGCTGCTCAGTATGCCTCTTCTTTCTTTTTGTGAATCCTGCTGTTATACAAGTTTTTTTTTCTTCTTCTGATTCTTTTCTCCATTTGTAGTGGACTAATTAAGTACTACAAGTCCAGTGGTTTATCTAAAACTGGCAGCTTGGGTGCAATTTTTCTCCTCATTCAATGAAATCTCACGTAGCATCGACAGTGTAGTTAGAAGGGGCAATTTTTCTCCTCATTCAATGAAATCTTAGATAGCTCAACTCAGTGTAAGCAAGTACCTTATTGTAAGTACTCACATTTGTTTCTATGTGTTAGTTTCAAAACTAAAATAAGTACTTCATATTTGTTTCTATTGTAGTATTTATTCAATTAATTAAGTACTTCATATTTATATTGCTACCTTTTGTGTATGATCATGGGTAAGTAATTCTTACTTTGAGGCCTCACTGTTATCATTTTTTGGAAAAGATGTTTTGGAGAAACTAGACTTAGGAGCATTGAAAGAACAAAAAAAAAATGTCGAAACTGCCCCTGTTCCACCTGATTATGAGTTTCAATTTTCAACAGGAGAGAAATGATCGTTTAGATATCTATGTTAGATCCTTTATTTTGTATCGGTCAATTTGCACTTATTTTCTTCTTTAGAGAACAGGAATTGTACCTAAATATGAAAATTTGGGAAATGCATACAAACTTCTTTTTGCTTTACAATATCTTATTTACAAAAACTATTTCACTTCAGGCCACATCTATGCATAAATATCTCATTTAGATGATTTTTGTTCCAGAATTTATTGAAGGTGAATTTCTCTTTTTTTTTTTTCAAAATATTGCATTTCTTATTGTGATTTTTCCATTGTGTTGTGGCATTTGAAGATCCCAAATGTGTGCGCAAATATGGTATCTATGTCTTTCTTGTGTTTATACTGTTGCTATTCATCTTTAGTGTCAAAATTAGAAAGTTTTCAGGTTAGATTTGAGTTTGAAACACTTGTGATTAATACTGGCATTGATGCAATTATGAAATAAAATAGGGACTAGACAGAAAATGGTAACTGTACTTTGTCAGGGTTTACAGGTTTGTATGTTGGCAAGTACATGTGATGGCACCCTGTGTATTCCAGTTTTACCCTTGATATGCCATAGAATGTGAATTCCACTAGCTTGATTATGATCATTTTTCAGTGGCGCTAGATTTATGCAAGACAAGTTGAACCAAAGAAAGGTTTAGTTAAGATGTGTTAACAGTTTCCAAATGTTATACAGATAACAAGGCCCTGTGCATTTTAGTATATTATAAGTTGTGGATGTCAGATTTACACAAGTCAAAGCGAGGCAAGAAGTTAACCATAATGCACTGTCTGTTTAAAATTACAACTCCTTGCAATTTCTTGATCCCTTTGGTGTATTTAACTTGATTCTGTTCTTGGTTTACAGCTTGGTAATTTAAATTTTGAGAATACACATGAAAAATCACTAAAACAGTAGAGTTTAGCGTATACTTCATTGCTGCAGTTAATGTGAATCATTACATGACTGAATTTTGTGTATGCTTTCAAATTTCATTTCCAACTTTTCTGACTTAAAAAGTTTCTTTTTCATGTCAGGTACTTGGATGGCATTCTAAAGGACCTCCAATTTTGTTTGTATGTAGTAATTAAAATTTGTGTAGAACTTAGTCTGACTTGTTGCTATGGCCCGTAACAAATAACTAAAATTCATGGACGTGTTGCCTGTAATGTATACCTGCGTGTGCTAATTCCTGTTAACTATAAAATTTGTTTTTTGCCTTTTTGGGATGTGAACGACCATAGTGTATACTGTAATACTGTATAGTAAAATATATATATATAAAATTGTGATGTTTGTGAGCACGTTTAATACTGGATTGTTACCTGGTTCAGTTCAGTTAGGGTGAATATTGGATGCAAGCCCTACACCGGTAGAGGGCTGCATAACGTCTAAAACGATCACGAAAACGGTCAATTTCGTTAACCGTTTTGTTTTGAAAACGAAATTGACTACCCATTTGCGTTAACCGTTTCGTTTTGGACGAAACGATCGAAACCACGAAAATACACATGGACGAAACCGTTTCAAGCTTTCGTTAACCGTTTTGTTTTTGAAACGCAACCAAAATCTTTTAACCGTTTCGAAAGGACGGTCGAAACGGTGACCGTTTTCACCCCCATACACAGGCATTTAGAATCTCTTGTACCGGCCTTGGTATGAGTACTTACAGACAACTAAATAAAACCGAAAGCCTTTCTTTCCATTTCCGAAACCATAGGCAAGAATTATAAATGAAAAGCACGGCCCAGAAGATATCCTAGGCCCAAAGCGGCGATGGAACCCGTCGGAAACAAACTCATCTCTCTTGATCTCCTATGACCGAGAACCATGTAATCTGGCAGTAACTCGCTACATGAAGTCAATATGCTGGATACTTCTCTCCTTTGATGTCCTGTTGTCCACTCAGGCTCACATGGCGTTGCCACATCTACCTCAATTCATATCCTCTGCACTGCTACAGAGAACAGTGATTTCATCACAAACGCCCGATTGATAATGGATGCCTCGTGATTTATACCAGGTCTGTCGAGATTCACGCGGTCCGTAAAAATTTGTCTATCGAAATTAGATCGGACGGTCGAGATGAAATTTAAGTAAATATCAGAAAATAGTTGGACAGTGACTCAACATTGTACGGCGCATCAGCGCATGCGTGCCAGAGTAGATCTGGACTTCGTTGCATACATACAGACTTGATCAAAGCTCATGACACCAGTATTTTTTTTTCTCTTATAAAATTAGAAACTAGAGTTATCGGAATTGCAAGCTCGATTCAATTAGAAAAACTAGAATAATAATACTCAACTCAAACAAATCAATACATAATTTATGGATAAATAATGAAGAGGGCGACATTAGATTAACTAAAAAGTTCATAAATATAAAAAAAGAGTACTGTATGAGAACGTTCAGGGGAGACAAATATGAAGAAATTAAAGGGTATAAATAGTTCTTTCTATATCTTGAAATGTCCCCCTGACAAAAACCCAATTTAAAAAACAATTTAACATCGTCTTCTCTCTATCAATTCTGTCGATCCTGTGAATAGAACACAAAGCAACAAACAGAGTAAAGATTCAGTAGCAGATGGAGTTTAGGTTTCTTTGGAAGATGTAAGAAAAAAATATATATTATAATCATTAAACAATTCATAGGACGATAAGGTTTTCCAGGAATTAGGACTTTAAATCTACTCTAGCTTATGAAGTCATGGCACAGTTCCCTTTTCATTTGTATTTGGATAATTAACGAAAGCAAATACCAAAGTGGAACCCATTTTTTTTCAACTAATTATCGCAACAGAGAAGAAAAAAGTGTCAAAAAAAAAAATAATAATAATAATACCATCAGATATAAGAGGAAGAAAAGGCCAGAAACCATGAAAGACCAGTATAAATTGGAAGAGCTACTTTTGATTTTCACGGAACCACTCCACAAAATTATCCAAAATCAGTGGCCATGCCAAGTCAGAATCATAATTTTCGAGAGACGGGAATGGTATCTGAAAAATAAATTGTTAGAGACAGAATAAAAATATATACATACAGACATAAAGAGACCAAGGCATCAAACCAAAACACTGGTACATACTAGTTGGACATAGTACCTGACATATATACAAGTATCACTACAGTCAGCATTGGTGAATACTATTAAACAGTATTATGTTCAATAATACGTTGTTACATGGAAGTCTGGTACAAAATTGTAACAAAATGAAAGAACAATTGTGGAGTCATCAAACATTACCTCATTGCAGAATCTATAGAAGCCCATCCATTGGTCCATGTTTATCACCTTATACTCACTTTGGCTCTACAATACCAAATTTTGAAATTGAAACTAAATATCACAAGATACCTAAAATATAATATTGTTGATAAAAAGTAATGAATAGGACACTTTATGCTTTACATAATTCTGTGTGGAACTAACAAACTAAGATTTGGCAAATCTAATGAAAATTACAAGTCTACAGAAGTAGCGATAAAATATAGGTACTGATAATACATTACAAGTTTACAACAGTAGCGATAGTACATTACAGAAGTATTAACATGTGCTTACAGCATCTAGTATAATTATTGCAGTATCAACAAGTTAGTTTGCTTTCAAGCTAGCAATAGCATCACTGGCACACCACTAAGAGCCATATACTAACTGAATTTCCATACTATATGTATAATTTTATGAAATGCATTTTGGCGCTTTCCAATGGTATGCATAAATGAATAGCATTTACCTTGAGATATTCAGTAAATTTGTCAACTTGTGGCCCATATTGAGTACCTAAGACCAGGCTTAGCAATTGACAAGCACTCTCAATGTCTATGCACTTCTGCTTGTCCTCTGGAATTTACCGACATGTCAGCAAAATCGAGTAATTGAGCACATATGATATTATACAAAGATAAAAATCATTATGGTTGAAAGGAAGCACTGTACCAGTCAGACAATAGCGAAAGGCATATGAGTAGAAATCAAGGAAATCAGTTGGCCTGCTGACCTGTTTAATTACAAATAAGGAATATAAGCAAAATTTTGAAATAGATATTTGTAAACAATTGCATGTTATATCATACCTGAGAACTAAATGCTAGATTGATGTAAATTTAATAGTCTTTATGATAATTTAGGTCGAAGCAAAATAAGAAGGCCATATGGGGCACATTTCACAATTTAGCATCACGCAGATGATATTTCTAGATTTTCAAGGATATATGTAAATAAAACGGACTTCTTTGACTAATTCAGGTAAAGCTTTCTTTAGTTTGCTCATGGAATCTGCTCTTAGTGCTTTCAAACCAGTTCTCCATTCCTCCTGTAAAACACAAAGGAAAAATAAGAATATAGACAAGTAAATATATGAAGATATAAAAGAAAATAAATGAAAGTTTGTAACTATAAAAAATAAAACTGAAAATATACCAAAGTGAAGAAACCTTGCTTTTGTGCTTTCATTTTCCTAGAAAAAATAAGTTAGAAATGATATGAGAGGGATAAACAAGAGGTAGTATAAAACATGGCAACTGTTATCTATACTGGTAAGGACTGGCAAAAAAAAATTGTTATTTATTCAGCTTAAACATTCAGATACAAAACAAAAAAAGATCAAGTTAACCATAACACTAACTTTTGGGTTGGTTCCTGGGACGAAATGTGATGAGCATAGAAGTAAAATAAGAGAGTACAATTACCATGCAAGCATAAGAATTCTGACATCAGTATAATCAACCTCCAAACTAGAACAAAGTTGCTCAATGCCCTCTGGGCTGTTATGAAAAGAAAGAAAATACTAGTTAGCAAATCCTGCAAGTTATTACTACATTAAAAATAGAATTGAAGAGAAGATTATAGAAGCAGACTCAATGATGGCAGAGGATTTGTCAGCGTAGACATTAAAAAGGTGATCGATCTTTTCAAATTCCTTGGATGCGGCTTTAGTTGAGCCTGGCCAAAGAGAGAAAGAAGACAACAACTTTAGTCTGGTCTAGTCTCGTTTAGGTTTGAGAAACAAAGAAAGAGAGAATAGATATATACCGGCGGCGGCGGTGGCGGTGGCGGAGGCGGAGCTGGACTTCCTGTTGGAGGAGCGCCTCATCGCGTCGAGTCTGATTTCAACCGGCGAGTCGGATTCTCGATCAATCGGATCCGAATCCGAATTAGAATTAGTGTCTCTCTCTTTCTTTCTGGTCCCCGTCCCTCTTTTTGTTTCCACGCGCGGCTGCCGCGACTCGAACTCGGCAGGTTTCACAAGTCCCTCTCCTCTGTGACTCTGTCTCTGCCTCTGCCTCCGGCCTCAGATTTTATAACTTGAGAGACAAAGACGACCCAATTATTTATTTATATTATATAATCTATTGTACCGACTTCTTTTTATCCTTTTTTATTATTTTATTCTTCTTCTTTTTTCGCTCTTACACAAAATAGCAACTTCTTTTTTTCAGTAACAGAATTTAGAAACTTCACCTAAAAAGAATATGGTATTCTTGACTATTTGAACGTCTTTAAATTTTTTTTATCCAAATTATACTGTTACGATACTCTTCGATATAATTACATAAACTTAAATTATTATTTGCATGTATATTGTTGGATGTTGGATAAATAAATAAGTTATGAAGAAAATTATTTTTCTTATAAATATTATTCAGTAATTATACTAGATTTATTGAAAAATCGTTATGAATTTAACAACATATAGCCTTGAAACATTCCAAATATTCCGCCGACAAAATAAAAGCCATGACAACATATATAATATATTTGGTTTTTTTTTTTTTGAATATTTGGACTGGATTGTTTCATGGCTATATGTTGTCAAATTTTTTTTTCTATATATAGGCGTACACCTGCCAAAGCAAAGGTGCTTTATTGTGTACTAGCAAAATATGCCTTCAATATGTGGACAAATAAGAATACAAAATAATCGGTATTATTTTTATTTTTATATAGAATTGTACATGTTAGGCAATAAAAAGATAATATAAAATCAATTATTTAGTCTTTCCATTTTTAAGTAAAGAGCAAATTTAGTAGATATTTGACTCTTTTGAGTAAAGAGCCTAATCTTTTATCTGAAATCAAAATCTAGATGATAGACTAGATCAAATTACACAAATCAATAGTCCATAATTAATATAAAAAATATTTTTATAAAAAACTAATTATGTTTTTATAAGAAATTTAATCTTCAGCTCTAGTCATCAAGAGAACATTCATTCTCCACCAAATACGTTACTTTCTTAACTCTAGATCTAGAAGACTAGAACGAACATATTTACCACGACTCGCCATAGGAAGTGAAGAAGTATACGACCCATACACATAACACACACATGCATCACCTGTATACCCGTTTAAAGTACTGATGCAACATCGGCCGAATCATCTTGACAGACCTGTATACCCACGTTTCCAATCAAACATCTTTTTGAGTTATATATATTTGGTAAGACTACTTTCTTGAACTTTAGTCAGTTCTCTTCTATAGAAAACTCCCCACGCTTGAGGCTTTGCATCCTCCACGGCTCCACAGCATATGGAACTCCGACGCTCATCTATATAATAAATAAGATTCCACAAATATCAAAGTTTCCAAACAAATATCTTTCTAAGTTATAATTGGAAGGATTCCACTTCGGTCTTGAACTTTAAGAGGAGTTCTTCAATAGACAACTCCTCTAGTTTTGCATCCTTCGCAGCATCTCGAACTCTGACACTCACCTAACAAAATCAGATTCCCCGCAATTAAATGCACAATTTAACATACAATTACACCGAGAAAAGTTTAAACCAGGTCCTATTGTTGAGAACACTATATGATATCATTTGGAGAGTATCAGCTTCCTTAATTTGCACCAACCACCGGTATGTAATTGTACTGGGCTATATGTGAATGCTTCCCGTGCCTGTAGTCAAAAAGGAAGTGTTGGAAAAAGTGTGTGGAGCCGTTCTTAGCGGGCCGCTAGCTGGACTAGTGGGCCGCTGTCACTGAACGACCCGGCAGGTCGCTGGCAGGGCCAGCGGGCCGCGGGGACTGGGATCCGAACAGATGCGAACTGTTTAGACAGACTCCTATATATACCCCTCTAAACAGAAACGTCTCTCTGGTTCTTGGATCTACTGTTCTGTACGTTCCACACAGAAAGAGAGGAGAGTTTCTGAGAGGGAGGAAGCCACCCGACTGCTTGGAGCAATCAGATCACACACACGAGTCGAGACCGGCAAGTGGAAGCGTGGAAGGTGACGCCAAACCCTAACTTGAGGCGGTGGTGTGCCGGTCGCGTACGGAGAGAGACAAGGCTACAGATTCGAACTCCGACGAGAGGGTCTAGGCGTTCGATCATTTCCGCTGCGGTATATCTAATCCTCTAAGTCTTTTATAGGTTAGATATGCATATAGGTTTATACCCTAGTTAAACCTTCATTGGTATTAGAGACATAAGGCTTCTTGTTGAAGTTTTGTATATGTTTAAGCCTTAGGACACCATGGTTATGGTAGAACTAGACTTGGTTGTAACGGTTTTACTCATATGAACCCAAGGTCTGAATTTTACGTGTTTTTACGCTAGATCTCGGTAAGAGTTCGTAGCAAAACACAGTAGATGGTCTAACAAGGGTTGAGTAACACTACTGGTACGTAGAAACCCTATGAGGAATCCCGGTTGCGGGAATACCAGAATTAGGGTTGTAGCCCGTCAGGATCAGCGGGCCGCTGACAGGGCTAGCGGACCGCTGGATACTGCAGCGCTGATAGACAATGTAAGGTTGTTCTATATTTCTGTCAGACAGATCGCTGACTGGGTCTGCGGGTCGTCTGAACAGAAAATTGTGACCGGTCAAATTCTGTCATTTTTCGGTGGGTAGCTGGTATTTTCAGCGGGCCGCTGATAGTTTCAGCGGGCCGCCAGACCTGAAATAGATATCAGAAAATGAAGCAACCAGAGTCTGATCTGACTAACTAATGACCTCCTTCATTGTCAAACATGGTGTTTAAAACTATCCTGAAGATAGTTATATGGTTTATTACCCCTCTTTAGATGCATACTTGCATAAAGTGTGATGGTAGGTATTTATACCTCTCACAATTGTTGGCATACTTGAGTAATGACCCGGGGTTATTGACTCGTATGCTTAGACAGCACATAAAGGGTGACTTTGGACTTAAAAGAACTGGGTTTCTTGTCCAATGTCTGAATCTTGCGCCAATCGAGTTGATTGGGAGGTGATATACTTAGTTAATGAGACAGGATTGGTGGCCCTAGTTGTCATCTTTCGGTTATCGTTGCTAGGATTTGTCATCTCTTAGATCGATTCAAGGGTTGAGCGGTGAGATTTAATCATATGTTATAACTCTAAGATTATATCATATATGTTGATGCTAACATGCATACTTGTGCTTTGTCTCTGTTTTGTAGAAAGATGTCGGCAAGTAAGAACATAATCGCTGATCTCAATGCTGGAGAGAAATTGACGAGCAACAATTACGATGTGTGGCATCGTAAGGCTCAATTTCTGCTTGAGATGCAGGATTTGTTGGAGCCATTGACAAGGGAACTCACGGAAGCCGAGAGGGCCAATCCAAACCGAGTTCGAGCCATTGAGGAGTTCAAGAAAAAGAATCGTGCCGCTCGCATAATGTTGCTGAGTAGCATGTCCAATGATGTACTCTTAAGGTTCGAGAGGTATCGCACCACAAAAGAGTTGTGGGATGCGGTGAAACTCCAGTATGGTGGTACTTCAACCACTAGGCTGCGCCAACTCACTCTTAAACTTGATGGCTATAAGAAGCGTCCCGAGCATACTATGCGGGAGCATATCTTAGCCATGTCTAACATGATAAGTGAGCTGACTCAAGCGGACCATGTCCTATCGGATGAGCAGCAGGTTCAGGCTGTGATCCGCTCTCTACCTCGCTCATGGGAGCATTTGAGAGTTAACCTCACTCACAATGACAACATACGCACTTTTGACCAAGTGGCGCGTCATGTGGAGTTGGAGGATGACCGCTTATCGGCCGAGAAGGCTGAAAAGGCTGCTGGAGAGGCAATGATTGCCGCCTCAAAGAACTCGCAAAGGAAACCGAAGAAAAATTCCGGTTCCAAGAAAGGTGCGAGTGACACTGGCGTGGCCAATGCAAAGATTGACAAGAAGCGCAACAAGAAACGCGAAAAAGGGAAGGAGAAGCCCAAGGGGGCTTGCTTCAACTGTGATCAGATTGGACATTTCGCTCGTGACTGCACGAAGTCGAAAAAGGTACTTTCTGAACTGAGCAGAGTTTCTGTCTCAGTACCAGCGGGCCGCTGATCTTCCCTCTGCTTGTGATTCAGCTTTATTTGTGTCCAGTTGCTTTATACTCACTAATAACAATCCTGTTTGGACTGTTGATTCTGCAGCAACTGACCACATAGTTAGGGATCGAGCAGGATTTGTGGACTATCGTCGCATACCGGCAGGAAGCAAACGCATTTACATGGGAAATAATAGTAGTGTTTTCGTGCATGGCATTGGCACTTGTGAGCTAATGTTTCTCAATGGATATAAATTAGTTCTCCATGATGTGTTGTATGCGCCTGATGTGAGGCGAAGTCTTGTATCTGTTTTAGTTCTTGTCAAGACTGGATTGCGTGTTGTTTTTCTTAATAATTGTGTTGAATTGTATAAGAATTCTGTTTTGCTTGGTAATGGATTTCTTGAGAACAATTTCATGATTTTAGACACAATTGATGGCTGTTCTTCTTTCTCTTATGATGTTTCTTCTTCTAATGTTAATTCTTATGTGAATGATAACATGTTGATTTGGCATGCTAGACTTTGCCATATAGGGCAAGATAGGATGACTAGATTGGCAAAGGTTGGACTTTTGGGTCCCTTAACCAAGGTCTCCTTACCTCCATGTGAGGGTTGTCTAGCGGGTAAAGCTACCCGAAAGTCTTTTGGCAAGACTGTTCGTGCCACAACTCCTTTTCAATTGATACACTCGGACATTTGTGGTCCTTTGAGTGTTAGGGCTCGACATGGTGCCTATTATTTCATCACATTCATTGATGATTATACACGTTTTGGTCATGTCTATTTGATCTCCCACAAGTCGGATGCACTGGGTTGCTTCCAAAAGTACTTGGCGATGGTTGAGAATCAACAAAATGGACTTATCAAAGCTCTTAGGACAGATCGAGGTCGAGAGTACCTCTCAGATCAATTCAAGAGCTTGTGTGATGAAAAGGAAATCGTTCATCAGTTGACAACTCCCTATACGCCTCAACAAAATGGTGTTGCTGAAAGGCGTAATAGGATCTTGTTGGAGATGGTTAGATCTATGATGGCACAAGCAAGTCTACCAATTTCGTATTGGGGAAATGCGCTATTGACTGCCGCATATGTTCTAAACCGTGTACCCTCGAAGTCCGTGGCAGCCACCCCTTATGAATTATGGACTAGACGAAAATCGAATTTAGGTAATCTCCATCCATGGGGTTGTTTGGCTTATGTTCATGATCCGTCTCACAAACATGGGAAGCTTGGTCCGAGAGGGAGAAAGTGTATCTTCATAAGGTACTCTGACACTTCCAAGGGTCACGTGTTTGTTAGAGAGGATCTAAGTGGAACAGTCACGGAAATTGAATCGAGGGATGCGACGTACCTTGAAAGTGAATTTCCAAAGAGAAGCGAGGTTTCGCAAGAGGAAAGGCTATATGAGTCAATTCCTTCCGTAAATGACAGTAATGATCAGGATGTCGAGGCGAGAAGGGAGAATATAAGTCCTCCTCAACCTCCTGAGGTTAGAACTGTCGTGGAAGAGGTAGCTCAACGGGTCAGAACCTCTCTGGCACCCAGTTCTAGCAGGCCGCCAAGACTGGGGCGACTTCCAGGACATGAGTCCTGTCAATCTGCATCCAGGTGCACCGGGCCGCTGGGATGACCAACGGGCCGCTAGTCCTGTGACTAATATGCAGACTGAAGATGAAGTGTATGAACCTCGCAGGTCTGAGCGTGAAAGAGTACCCCGCCGATGATTTGAGATTGAAGGGGGGAAGTGTTCATGACAGCTCTCGATGGATTGGTCATGCCTAAACAGGATGATAACCCTAAACGCAAGAAGGCTGTTAAGGCTATCGATCCGGATGAACCAAAGAATGTGCGTGAGGCACTTTCTAGTTCTAAATCCAAGGAATGGTTGCTGGCCATGCAAGAGGAGATTGATTCAATGGAGAAGAATCAGGTCTGGGACTTAGTTGACTTACCACAAGGTCGCAAGGCTGTTGGAAGCAAATGGGTTCTCAAAGCCAAGCGTAAAAGTGACGGGTCAATTGAGCGTTACAAGGCTCACTTGGTTGCGAAAGGATTCACCCAAGTAGAGAGAGTGGATTATGAGGAAACCTTCTCACCTGTGGTTAGGTTTGCCTCTATCCGCTTGATCCTGGCAATTGTCGCTGCAATGGATCTAGAATTACATCAAATGGAAGTGAAAAATGCATTTCTCAATGGAGAATTGCAAGAGGAGATATATATGGCTCAACCTGATGGATTCGTGGTTGAAGGGAAGGAACACAAGGTGTGTAAACTTCGCCGTTCCATATATGGTCTCAAACAAGCATCACGGCAATGGAACTTTCGATTCCACCAAGCTGTCTTGTCAAACGGCTTTAAGGTGATGGAAGAGGATCATTGCGTGTATGTGAAAGGATCCAATGATTGTTTCTTGATCATGACATTGTATGTTGATGACATATTGCTTGCGGGTAACAACAAGTCACTGATTAGTTCAACGCAGGCTTGGTTGTCCTCTATGTTTGACATGAAAGATATGGGTGAAGCTAGCTATGTGGTAGGTGTCAAGATAACTCGAGATCGAAACAAGAGGTTTCTCAGTTTATCTCAAGAAACTTATGTGAAGAAGGTTCTTGAGCGATATGATATAGATGGATGTCGATCGGTTGACACTCCTATCGATAAGAACACAAGTTTGAGTAGTGACATGGGTCCTAAGACAAGCGAAGAGAAAAGAAAAATGGATAACGTGCAGTACTCTAGCGCAGTCGGAAGTTTGATGTACGCCATATTGTGTACAAGACCTGATATTTGCTATGCGGTGAGTCTTGTCAGCCGATTTCAGTCGAATCTTGGATTTGCTCATTGGCAAGCGGTCAAGGGGATTCTGAGATATCTCAAGAACACATCGAATTATGTGTTATGTTATCAAGGCAGAAGCCTGGACCTAGTTGGCTATTCGGATGCCAATTGGGCTGGTGACTTGGATGAGCGCAAGTCCACCTCAGGTTTCATTTTTATGCTTGGTAACAGTGTGATCTCTTGGGCTAGTAAAAAGCAGACTTGTGTCGCTTTATCTACCATGGAGGCCGAGTACATTGCATGTTCTGCGGCGACCTAAGAGGCAATATGGTTGAGGCGTTTCCTAAAAGAACTAGGGGTAGTCAAGGTGTCCAACGGACCTGTGACAATCTATTGCGATAGCACTGCTGCTATAGCATTCTCTCGAGACCCTAAGTACCATGGAAAGGCAAAACATATTGATACGAGATATCATTTTGTGAGAGACATACAAACACATCAAGAGATTGTGTTGAAGCACATTTCCACTGATGAGATGGTGGCAGATCCAATGACCAAAACTATTGCAAGGATGCAGTTCCTTAAGCTGATTCAGGTTATGGATATGAGGTCTGCCAGCGGGCCGCTGGGTTGACTAGCGGGCCGCTAACTGGGTTGTAGACAGTTAGACAGATTTGCTGAGATGGTTTCAGAATTGTTTTGAGCGGGTCGCTTGATGGACAAGCGGACATTTATCTGTTATGTATGTATGTATTTGAACAATTATATTTTATTATAAAATATTGTTGAGACATGTTTATTCATTGCTGATTATGAATTGCTTGTTATTGTTCAATTAAATGTTAGCATATTGGTAGTGTGTCATTGAACTTTAGATTGTCTCGCTCACACGAGCAATCGCCTCTAATGCCTGGGGCATGTAGAGATGAGATTAGATTGAGCTATGTGCGCTTAGTCAGGGACTAAGGAGCCATCTGGGATGGACGAAGCTCATTGTCGCTTCAGTCTGGGACTGAAATGAGGCTTGTCTTCTTTTAGGCGATCTGATGTGATTGTGCCTCAAACAATCACGTAGTTCAACGAAGCCGAGGTGAGAATCTCCTTAGAACTCATGGAGTGTCTAAGTAGAGAATCTCAGGATCAGTTGCAATAAGGAGTGGTCTAGACTATAGACACTTGGTTTGCGAACTGAATCTAGACTCGTACAATGAATGAGAACACACGTCTGTTTAGCAGATATTTCATTGTAACATGTGTTCATACCACATGTGCTAGGCGACTTTTGGAAGTGGGTTGAGTGGTCCTAGGACTAAGACCGTATGACTCCCCATGTGTGAGTTCCATAAAGAAGTACCCTTTGACTTTTGACTATGTCATGAGAAATAGGATCAGGGTTGCTACTTTGGTGTGTATCCTATGGTGATGTATATTCCGCCTGTCGGGGCATTACTGGGAAAGCGACTGATCTTATTTTGAGTCTCATGAGTTAAAAGGAAGATTCGACTCATCATGCACAAACGATAGATTTGTTGGTGTTCAGGATCCACCAAACTCGTCATATGGACCGAGGTTGGGAACATACAGCAAACTAAGACTGAGATGGAAAAGACATGTATCATTGAATGGTTGATAATGTCTGATCTAGTGCGGATTCGAGTGATTCTAAGGTACTAGTATGCACAATTAACTGTTCTTTTTATAAAAGGGTAGATGCTCTCTCGCTGGCTTTGAATCTATTCAAAGTGAGGCTTTTGAGCTCCCGCATGACAGGTGTATGCGCTGGTCGCACGTTCCATTTGCCGTATGATTTCTTGGTCAGTGTATGGTATAACGTCTCCAAGAGGGAGATGTTGGAAAAAGTGTGTGGAGCCGTTCTTAGTGAGCCGCTAGCTGGGCTAGTGGGCCGCTGTCACTGAACGACCCGACGGGTCGCTGGCAGGGCCAGCGGGCCGCTGGGACTGGGATCTGAACAGATGCGAACTGTTCAGACAGACTCCTATATATACCCCTCTAAACAGAAACGTCTCTCTGGTTCTTGGATCTACTGTTCTGTACGTTCCACACAGAAAGAGAGGAGAGTTTCTGAGAGGGAGGAAGCCACCGGACTGCTTGGAGCAATCAGGTCACACACACGAGTCGAGACCGGCAAGTGGAAGCGTGGAAGGTGACGCCAAGCCCTAATTTGAGGCGGTGGTGTACCGGTCGAGTACGGAGAGAGACAAGGCTGCAGATTCGAACTCCGACAAGAGAGTCTAGGCGTTCGATCATTTCCGCTGCGGTATATCTAATCCTCTAAGTCTTTTATAGGTTAGATATGCATATAGGTTTATACCATAGTTAAACCTTCAGGAAGGACCATATGTTGAGAATTCAATATATAAGCTCAATAATACTATCATGTATGCTATTTAACAGAAAGATAAAGGAAAACCTTCTTTTGAATCGTGCGGTCTGAAGAATCAATATCAACATAATACCCAGCATTATGTATCTGGTCATGCACCTGAAAAAAGAAAGGAAAAAATTAAATCAACTTAGGCAAGTACTATCAAGCCACTATGGCATGAAATGTTGGTCTCCTTCTAAAGGGTTAAAAAATAAATGTATTTAAACAGTGAACCATTATGCTCAGTACAGGTGTAACAGAAATGCTACCAAACCAGTATTAATCTAATTGGTCAGACCCCTCCTTAAATTAAATCTAGAACTCGAGTCAAAAAAAAAAAAAAAAAAAAATGTAGGAAGTACCCGTTTGACGTAATCAAGAGTGTTGGAAGAAACTGAACAGAAAATAGCCTGATGAGGGCCGAGCCAAAGAGGCCACTTTCCCTTGTAATGTTCTAGAAGAATGGCAAACATTGTCTCAACAGAGCCCAATATGGCTCTGTGTATCATAACTGGCCTCTCCAGTTTAGCCTCATCTTCTGATGAATATGATAACTTGAACCTTAGTGGCAGCTGAAAATCTAACTGGAGACAAAAAAATGAAACTCTAGTGAAATTTTGTAGGCATTTTTATTTTTAAACATGCTAATAGTAAGATACAAAATATTCTCTATCAGAGAAGATTTAAGATATTTTACTGATTACAATGGAATATGCAAAACATCCTCTTAACAGCTTTTAAAATTAATCTTAAAGAATTCAATTGTCTCACCTCTATGAGATCGAACTCTATGCTCAAACATTAAACAGTGCCCCCGGACAAATCATAGGTTTAAGTCCAAACTTCTGCTTCTCTATCTGGTCAAATAAAGTAAAGTATTTCTATACAATATTACATCCATCAGCAGCATAAATGTCAAAAAGGGGGGAAAAAATGATAATAAACCAATTAATTCTATACAAACAAGTAAGCCTCCAACATCACATGCATGTTAATCCTTTTGTGAAGGATGACTTTGGGCTTCCCTCATTGGGCCTCCCCCATTGGGCCATGCCCGTTAGATTGGACTGGAAGGAGAAGGAAGGAGGAGGATGCTGGATGCAGATGCGATGAGCTCTCATCGTCAATTCGTCTATCGAATCGATCCACATCTTCTTCTTCTGGACGACTCTATATTCTTAGTGGCCCAAAAGGGGGAATTATAAAAGCAACAAAGTTACAAAGACAAGCAATTTCACAGAGCCAGATAGGAAGATAGGTCATGTAAATTTAAAACATCTGCATCTGATAGGTAATTTATTACATGTTCACAAATACACACAGCGAGGAAGAAATAAAAATTATGAGAAATTATAGGGGTCAAAGAAAGAAAAAAAAAAACATTTGCGCAAAATGAAAATAGTTAATATAATAAACTATCTGATAAGCAAGCTTTAAACAGATGAGACAAACTAACTTATCCCCACACATTATTCAACCTATTCACAAACAGCAATGCTAACTAATACATCCCCTCTGTCATTTATGAAAAACACAACATACCAAAATCAATTGCTTTAGGCACCGACAGGCATAGTTAATTTCTTAAAACTCTCTCTCTTCCTCCTCATGAGAAGCTTCCTAAGCAAATTCGTTCCTTCTGGATTCCTCTTTGGCACAAGTGCAAGTGTCCCTAATTGCACTTTAGGTGCCATCTCAACTGGTTTCTGTGAACTCTCAGCTGCATTGAATTCCGCTTCCAGACTCCGGCGAACTGCATTTGGTTTTGGATTTTTAGTTTCTGGTACTACTGCTTCCTTGCTAACGGGGGTATCAAGTTTGTCGAAGAGAGGTGCATCTGTAGGTGATGCAAGGAGTTTTAGTTGTTGGCTGATGCTGGTAATGGTGTCTTGGCACTCGGCAAGCTTCTCTGATGCTGAAGAAATCTGCAAATCCTGAATATAGGTGTTAAATTATATCTGTATGATATTCAATTGATAAACTTAAAGTCTCTTGGAAAATTGATCTTGTGCTATCATTATCCATGTTTGGATGTCAGCACTGCACAATTCAGATTAATATCGAAACGTCACCACCAATAAATAGATGATATGCTAGGTCTCCAAAGATTTTGAGTTTTCTTTTGTAGTACTTTGATGGCATTAATTTGAGGGTTCAGAGAAGAACAAATCTATTTGAGAACTTAAAGTAGCATTCCAAATTGGTCAAATCAAAATAAGTCCTGAATTCTATTTTCCATCAAACAGATAGATCCATTGAAACTCATTTCAAGTATCCAATGCTTAATGCTACTATCTCGTCAGAACATTAATTGGAAAAATGTGAACTTACAATATTTGCATGCTTCTCTTCTTCTTGGCCCATGGTATCTTTCATGTTTTCTCCCAGAGTAGTGCGACTGTAATATTTTAGCAATAATAATGATAATTAGCAATACAGATGCAATGAAGTAATTTGAAACGAAATATCATTGATAGCTCCAAGCAAAATACAAAAATTACCATTCCAAAGATGGAGTATCTTTAATAGTTGCCTCCTGAATCTCAACATCATTTACTAAAGTTTGTTTGTTGCTCGCTCCATTAGTAAAGTCCCCATTTTCAACTCCATTTGAAACCTGCTCTTCCTCTAACAACACCTTCAGTTCCCGCAGCACTTTCAAGTTTTCTTTTGACTTAGAACCACTTTCAATTAATTCACCATCAGTGTCATCAGTGTCAAATTTCTGCCTTTCCTCCAACTCTTTCTCCTTATTATCGTTGTTAATTAACTCACCATTTAACGTATCATCTGCTGATTCCCGCACATTAATTTCTGAGAAAACCCTCATGTGATTTGTCATTTTACGAGGGCTATTTAGTAAACCCTCAAGGCCATTCCAACAATTAGGTTCACTCCCACCAAAATCCTTCACAATGGCCTCCCTCATCTCTGACACGTCTTGGAGAGAGAAACAATGATTTACAACCCAATCCAATGTAACCCCAACCTCACTAACAAAATTTTCCACCTTGGCCTTCTCATTAATAAAGTCATTACAGACAAGGATGAAATTTTGCAACACACCCTTGAGCCCCTTACTTTCCCATAGAAACACGCGTGCCACGTACTTCTGTTCAATTGCTTTTTCAATTATCCCTTCAAGAAATTCCACAACTTGCAAAACTGCCTTCTCCATAAGTTCTTTCTCAGGTTTGGATTCCACTTCCTTTGTTGTTACACATGATTTAGCATCCTCTAGTGCTAATTTTTCCATTTCAACAAAATCATCCATCAAGCTTAGTTCTGACAAGCCCGTAGGACTCTTACAAGAGGTCACACTAGTGGGCTTTTGGGACTTGAAATTATCAAGCTCCGCTACCAAAGCAGAGGCCCAGGATCCCGACTCGGCACAACTGGCATTGTCTTCTTCAATCTTCAAATCTAAGCTTGAAACCCTATAGTCTCCTCGGGTACGAGGATTCATTGCACGTGCAGCTTTAATCTCACCATTTGCCCTAGCCAGAGTCTCCTTCAAAACCCTATTCTCTTGTTCCATTGCGTTTAGCCTGTCAAGAAGAGACCTATTGGTGTTTGTCTTGTTATTGGTACTAATGTTACCTGAAAATCCTAATGTTTCGACCTCATTCTTCATTTTTGCCAGAGCGGCGGGCCCAGGAAGCCGTTTCTTTACCATGACGCGTAATCTCTGACATTCAGCTTCTAATTTAGCAACCTTTTTTATGCTCTCCAAGTGCTGTTTATGAGCTGCATTTGCCGACTTGTGATCAAACTCTCTCTCTTGGGTCCTAATTTCAACCTCCTTTTGAACCATGCAAAGTTCATACCGAAGAGATGAGTTGGTCTTCTCAACCAAGTCAATTCTTGCCTTGGCATCATGCAAGCTCGACTCGAGGTGTAGTCTCGACTCGTTAACATCTTCTAGGGTTTTAAGAAGGCAGTTGATCTCAGCACCCAACGCGGCAATCTTGTTGTTCTTCTCAGATATGGTTTCTTGCATGACCCGAATTTTGTCTTGCTCCAGGGTTATTTTTCTGGCCGCTTCTAAGTTTGCTTGTTCAAAATCTCTCTTTGACAATTCTAGCCTTTGAATGTAATCATTTACAGTTTCCTCCATTTTCCTGATGTTTTCTTCCAGGATTTGTTTTTCGAGTAGTGTATTGTTGAGTTGATTTTTGTAATATTCTGCCTCTGCTTCTGTTTTCTCCCAGCCTAACAAGCAATAGAAAACTTTATTACTGTGAGAGAATATTAAAATAGTATTGGGTGGCGGGTGCCCAGCAAATACAATTTGCACCAAATGTTCACTCTATTTCAATTCAAGCCATAACATTTTAACATAACTCCTAAGTACTGCAAATTAAGCCAAACTTAAACAACATATGTAACCTATTAACCTCAGATAATCATCAGTTTAGTAGTTGATTTCAAACTTTGCTGGATATAAATCCTCAACAACCCTGTTAACTCCAATCAAGCCAATTATGGGATGGCTATAGAGCAGTGCATTTGGTACCAAACTGGCTAGTACATATAATTTCATACTGTTAGACCTCACTGAAAGGTGCACACAATTTGGTATGAACCTACCTGAAATGGCTTCTTCTGCCACCTTGGCTTGTTTCACTATGCGTGCATCCTTTGCTTTCAATTCAGACTGGCAGGTTGATAGTTCTTCATTCAAGTCATGTATTGATTTCTCTAGCTCCACTGCTCTTTGTCGCTGTACGTAATTTGAATTACTAAAAATGAGATGCCAAAATGTACAGTTTTGATTTGTCCAAAAAAAAAATTTACAGTTTGTTTCCTTAAATTTAATCAGAACTCAAGTTGATTCCCTAAAAATATTTTTGTCTGTAATTTTCAATGTTAGAGACATCAGCAAGAGCAAGCACATGATGCCCAATTGTAAGCAAGCACCTATATAATTCTGGGAAAAGGAAAAAAAAAATAATGTCAACGAGCCTTGTGTTCCTTGTGAAATTTAAAAAACAGTCCATCCCTTGAGCCACCCTCATTTATTCTATCTCAAGTATAGTTTAAAATTGTTGATGATATGTCGCTATTTTGAATTTCCTTAAGAACATACAGACTAAATTACAATTTGGAGTAGATTGCATTTTCACCACTCTTATTTTTTTCTATTCACAACCAACTTACAAGAAGGAACTTCTCTGAAGGCTTCCGCTTCCAACTCCAAGTCTTTTGATCCATTTCTTCTCTCACAGGAATGCTGAACAAAGAACCCAAAAAAAAAAAAAAATCTAAAATCAGCTATTTTGCAATATAGAGATGCCAAAAGCAACTGTCAACTTAGAGATAACAAGATATAGGACTAGAACTTCTGACATTTTTAAAATAAAAGTATGTGAAGCTGTACAGGAAATATTCAACTAATCCTAATTGTCTAGATAGAGACAAGGTAGTCAACTTTTTGATCACTTGCGAGCACTCCTAATATATAGAATAATGTATAATTTATGTCTAGTTATTCGATGAAGCATATTTTGAAAAAAGGAATCCACCAAGTAGAATATGTATGACTCAGGATTCCACTTAATAAGTTGGTCACTAGTCTCTGTCAACTGCATCACGAGAGAAAAAATTATGGCATGTCTACACAGAAGAATAACTAAACGATAACCTTTTGACATATAATATATCTATTGATTTAATGGCACATCGACACAAAAGAATAACTAAACAATAACCTTTTAACACATAATATATCTATTGATTTACATTTGTATGTTATTCTTTACACATAAAATTGAATAGCATAAATGGATTGGTCTCATAAACAAGAGCTAACCAGACCAGCCAGATACCAGTTTCTCAGAATGCTGAATTGAATTCAGAGTAAAAGGGACTAAAAGCAGATTCTCTGATCGTGGGACCTGGGGGCTGGGCACCACAACCCTTATTAAAAATGTTAAAACCCGATATGGTAAATTGGTAATTGGTATGGCACATCCCAACCCAAAGTTATCTGGCGTGGAAGATTGCTCTCAGTCTCAGGGTTGCATGCAAGTCAAATTACAGAGAAGTGCAGGGAAGTACTGTAACTGTAACTCATGCAAGCAATCACTGTTGTTATCTCACTTGTGCCAAGGCTCATATGCGTTCAACAGAAAGTTTTTTAATCTACAACAAACCTACTTGCATGCAAGTCAGAGCACATGCAAGTAGCTAGATAAGAATCCTATGCGGCTATGCCTCCCCTCCACCAGAGTTGCAGTGTACTAATTAATTATTGACCAAACGTAGAATGGGTGAAGCTGTAGACTTGAATTAATTTACCACGGCCGAGTTAACCAAAACAGTATTTAATAGCAGAAGTCAAATAAATTAACAAGATTTTTCGGTGAGTAAAGTAGTAGGTGCAAAAATACAGCATAGCATATTGTACGGATAAAAGTAATTACATAAATAAATCTTCATTAGTGGAAACACCCTATTATTAACTATACTGTCAAGGACTTAATTAACTAGTTTGGACAAAGAAATACAGTTCGTTAAGATCAACCTCTCTCTCTCTCTCTCTCTCTCTCTCTGTCTCGTGTGCGTGTGTATCCACGTACGCTTGCATCAGATCAGACAGCTTTAAAAACTAAAAAGCAACGAAAGCGATCGCAAGACACTAAAATCAGTAGAGAGAAAAACTAAAAAGAAAAGAGGTGGGAAATTGCTGTGATTTCCACCAAACCAGAAAGGCAGAAACCCCAATTCTACAACCAAAAATTAAACAAAGGTACATTATTTATTACGAGGAACCAAGTGACTAACATATAATTAAAAAATATATAATGAAATTGAATGCATCCACCTGACGACTCTGCTTCACCTGTGCTAATTGAGCTACTTTCTATTTTCTATGAGTCTCTCTCTCTCTCGCTCTCTCGTTAAAAATCACAGAGAAGAGAAGAGAAGAAACAAGGTGCATGGATGCATGACAAAAGGGAAAATAAGAAAGCAATTGCTTCTGACCTGACCTTGTTATAGCAGCTAGCTGAACACCTTTCTACCAATCTCTCTAGCTATCTCTGACTCCCCAACAAAGAGGATTTTAAAGCGTTGCTCATACTCATGCTCATGCCAATAAATAAATAAAGAGAGATGAATACTACTACGAACTTTTCTTTGTCCCTTCTTCTTTTCAGCTTTTCTTTTTTCTGAAATGAAAGAGAAAGGGGAGAGAGTGTGTGTAGTAGTAGACTGTGGGTTGGTTTAATGAGGAGATTGAAAAAATACAAAGCAATGCTGTCTTTATGTCTCTCTTCTTTTCCTTTTCTTTTTTGGTGGGGTCTCGTCCTAAAGGGCTACCTCCGGTTTCAGAAATACTGGAGAACACCAGTATTACCCACAGCCCCTGTGGCCTGTGGCTGTTGCATTTTAATTGTTCTTTCTCCTCTCCTTTTTTTTATATTTAAAAAATACTGTATTATATGATCAATATTTAAACCCACAGGATAAAAAAAAAAATCTGACATGACCCAATGTACAAAACTCGACAGAACTAATAACCATAAAATATTATACAATTAAGCAATAAAAAACATAAGTACACAGTAACAAGGGTATATACACATGCTGATCGCTCACTTGCACAATATATTCACTAAAATAAGCAATTTTTCTTCATGTACTGATACTCTAGCCAAAGCTAAGATACTTTCTTTTCAAAACTGTCTGTAAGTTCACTTGTTCAGTTTCATATATTTGTGAATTTATCAAACTGTGATAGACAGCAATTAAAAAGGTAAATTCAAGTAGATAACTATTTTTATTTAATTAGATTATTCATATTTAATATTCAATCATTCACAATAATATTGGTAATCGGTCGCGAACATAGTGTGTCAAATAGGACTTCAAACAATTAATTTAGATATTTATTAGATGTCACAATTTTACTTGTGCAATGATCAAGCATTCACTTTATTTTTCTCAGAATGGATCTAAAAGATATATAAAGATCAATTAATTAGTGTACCAAAATCAAATTTTAAACTGTTTATTCCTCCTTTAAAACCTTAAAAGCTGTTTTTTTTTTTTTTTGTTTTGAAAACATAGAAAAAATTATGATCTAGCTTTTTTACGAATCATAAATGCACACTAGAAGTTGGTGGCACTCTTCTTTCACTATTAAACACCGGAGCTACCATTCCAAAGGTAATGGAGAGGAACGGAACTATTGTATATAGAATAAAAAAAATGATTTGGCAATTGGCACTGATTCTTCTAGGAGGAAAAACAAAGAACAAAGCACAAAATTACTAAAGAAAAGAACAAAAGTATCGAAAAAGAGAAGAAAAATGAGCATAGTTTCTCTTTTGAGAATTTGTGTAAAAATGAAAAAGAAAAAGGAGAAGGGTGAGTTTAAGAAAACTGAACACGAGGCTCTCTCCTCAGTTGAACAAAATTGTCGGCGATGTCTTCGAAACGCTCGTTCTGGATCCTCTGTGGCGCCTGTTAGTGTGTCTTTTGAAATACTGTACTGACACCAACCTACACTACAGTTGGATCAAGATCGACATATATGGGTGTATTTGTTATGGGTTGAATAAGTCTTATTCCGAATAAGACTTATTCGGGATGAAACCAAACGCGTTTTGAATAAGTCTTATTCCGAATAAGGACTTATTCAACTTCTTATTCTAATTCCACTATATTGTTGGAACAAAAGTGAATAAGAGAAGAGAGGAGAAAGAAAAACTTATTCAACCCCTTATTCAAACCGGTGCCAAACACACCCATATTGTGACAACTGAGTGTACCATGCATATTAGCATATAGCATTATACCAACCCGCTTTGGTAAATGGTAATTAATGGAATGCATGTGAAGTTTGCCATGCATTGACACGTTCCTTGATTTTTTTTTTTTTTTTTTGACACGTTCCTTGATAAAAGCGTTATTTTAGTCAACCTTGCATTATTATACTAAATAAATTGCACATTATATTTTATTTCACAACGAAACGACTGGATAATCAATCAAATTGAATATTAATTTGCCAGTAGAAACACTGGATCGTACAATTTACAATTTTCTTAATTTTAATTTTAATTTTAATCTTTTAATTATCACTTATTTCTCTAATAAGTTTTGTCGTCAATTGGGTTGTTGTTGGTGCTATGAACAAATTAAAAGGAGAAAAGATTCCAAGAGAAGAGAGTGCGGTGTTTTTGCCGGGGTTGGGGTTGCAACTTGTAATTGCGATCTCTGCAAAACCCACTTTCAGTTCCATTTTGTCAGCTAAACACAAATAAAGCCTGCCTTTCTCCAGCTACCTACTCTCTCTCTCTCGTTATTTTTTTTTGAAACTTCTCTCTCTCGATATTAATTTCCTCTATTCTTCTTTTTTTTTTGAGAATTTTTTTATTCGCACGGGATCCGTCCAATTATCGCCACTTAACTTGCAATATTTATTTATTTATTTATAATTTTTTTATTTATTATAACACTCCAATGACACTACCAAACCGCATTATGTATTGTAGCAGCAATGCTATTATTCTGTACCAAACCGCATTACAAAAACAAAAAAAAAATGAAAAATCTATAATATTCGTCTTGCATTGTTCATTTTTTTTTCCTAGTAAATAGGAGAGCATGTGATTTTCATTAAATTGGGAATCTCGATATCTGTGTCATTTTTTTTGTGATTGGAGTTAAGTTGAGTTATTGAGTAGACAGACATGGCCATTGAAACGACTGAAGCGTCCAGAAAAGGGAAAAGTGCCATAACACAGATTTTCTAATTGAAGGGAGACATTAATATATATATATATATGCACGTATGGTCTAATTAATTGCCATTCTCATGTTTTTCAAACATCCTTCTTTTTTTTCCATGCTTCTTACTTAAGTTCTTCATGACTCGTTGTACAAAATGCTCGAAGAAAGAAACAAATCATTAAATACAATTACCATCAACATATTGGATTAATGAAAAGAAAACTGGGCTATTTATTGAAGTTGTTGACTTTAGCACAGTTGCCAACTACATGAACCTCGTGGTTGCATTTTGGGGAAAGATTGACCTGTTTGGGGCTAATACTTGTTTGGATTACTATTTTTCTTATTTTTTTTACTAATATATTTCCAACGCAGATTGTAACGATTGTATCACATTTTATAGAGATAATTGGATTTATGCCATCACAAAACACTCTAATTCTAAATATGCCATTGCAAAATGAATAATTGGAAATATGCCATCCCAAAACTGCACAAATTTGATATATGCCATTATTTTATAACAAAAATATATTAAATTTTATATATATCATTTTCAATTATATCAGATTTTTAAAATACCAAAACTACCCTTTCCCAAACCCATTCTACAAAACCCACCTCTCCTTGTAAAATCCATCTTTCCCAATCTCCTCTTTCTCAAAATCGCTCCACCATGTTTCAATTGAAGCCCATGCTCAGTGTTCACCGCACAATTCCATCACTACTCGCTGCCACCTCCGCCACTCCATGCGTTGCCGTCGCTGCATCTACCCGCCACCATCGCCCCACCACGCCCCTCTCGCTGCACTTCACGGCCCACGCCACCTCCGCGCTCACCACTCTCCCCTTCGCTGCACCCCTTTGTGCTCACCACGACCCCAAATCCAAATCTAGTAGCGTGCCACAGACCGTCTGATTAGATCTGGTTGGATGAGGGAGCCCCGTGCATGTAACCAGATTGTAAGGCCCGAAAAAGATGAACCGTCCAGATCTGATCGGACGGTCCGTGTCGCGCGCCACATGATTCGGATTGCACGACCCCCAGCCCACCTTTGCACTCACCACGCCCTCCCTCACTGCACCCCTAGCCCACCTTTACAGTCACCGCATGCCCCTACTCACTGCACCCTGCAGTCCTGCACGCTATCTTTGTCGCCTTTCTATGTTGCTCTGCATCGCCACACATCGTTTGCCTACTCCTACGACGCCTTGGATTCAACTCGAGCAGCAACTCCGCAAGACTGTGTCCTCTCTCTTCGCAACACCATACACCGTCTCTGCCTCCACCTCACGTTACTGAAAACTCCTCTTTACATGGATATTATGGTCATTTCAATTAGTCAGTAGCATATAATCAATTTGTATTGTTTCACGGTGGCATAAAATCAATTAGTTGTTTTGCAGTGGCATATTTCGAATTTCAATCTTTTGCAATGGCATAAACCAAAATGCCCCAATTTTATATTATAATATTAATAAAGTTCCCTTTTAAAAATTTTACGGAGATTTCAAAACGATTTTAAAAATAACTTTGATAGGGCCCAAGACCCTCTGGCACTAGCAATTCAGCCCATCAGACAACCCAAGAAAGCATGTAGATCGCGGAACCTCGAGGCACGATAGGAAAGGCGTCTTGAGCCTAGCCCCAAGACGCGACAAGAGAAGCATCTCGAGCTTGTCCAAAGCCCGAGTCTCGAGGGCCCCTGAGGCTCGAGGATACTTGCAGAACCAAATATGTACGACCCTGCAGCAGGCCTGACAATGTTAGAAGGTGTACTATCTACAGTAGTTTATAAATAGAGCACTCCTCCACTTGGAAGTGGATCGACATTGTGTAGATTTTCACCTATAACTTGTACTAAGATGATTAATGAAATGAGATCTTTCTCCTTTAAGCCATTGATTTTCCTTCTAATCCGTGCAAAACACCTCTAATCACTTGACACTTTGCGCTAGACGATGACAAACTTAATACCAGGCATGGCACTAGGGATAGAGTAAAAAGGTGCCTGGCACTACGCCAAAAAATATTTTTATAACCGCCACAATAAGACCAGTATTTTTCAAAATCTGGTTCTAAAAATATTTAGTGGCATTTTTGAAATTGTCAGAAATTTTTTTAAGATCGGTTTTTTTATAAAAACCTGTCCTAAAGAGTTCCCAAAAAACAACCGAACATTCTGAATCTCGTTAGGACCGGTTTTTTATAAAAACCGATCCTAAAGAAAACTGAATTTTTCCTTTTTTTTTGTCATTGTTTAAGACCGATTTTTTTATAAAAAAACGATCTTAAAAATCGGCAGATATTTCTATCTCCTTCCCTCATTGATTGTTCTGGCTGTACATTCAATGTTCATGGCCGTTTTTTTTCTCTAAAAACCGAGATCTCATTTTCTCTCTAAAACCAAACGAAAAAAATAGCTAAAAATCTAGAAAAATTCTGAAAAATTGAAAAATCAAGAAGGAAAGCAAAGGAGATAAAAAAGAAGCTAAAAAAAAATTCATTTTTGAGGTATATTCTTTAATTGTTCAGTATTTTATTTATTATTTATTAATTATGTAATTTTTGGTCTTTTTGATTGATTTTTTTCATTTTGATTTGATAAAATAGAAAGAGGAAGAGGAAGAGAAGGTTATTCTATTGAAGAGGAAGAGGAAGAGAAGATAATTTCAATAATTTTTTATTTTAACCCTCAATAATTTCAATTCGGTAATTTACCAATTTGCATGTGCATATATATATCATTTGGCATTTGCATACGTTAGTTGTATTGTCATATAGGACCAAATTGCTGGAATTTGTACTATTTTAGGTCGTGTCCGTCTGAAATTAATCCATTAGGGATTAATCTCGGATATTACTCCCTGTCAGGAGTACTGCTCTTTGGATACTCTTGTCTCATTTAGGATAGCGAGTTGTACGTTAGATGCATTTGTTGTCTGAGAAAAATTCGACGGCATTTCCCCTTATGTTCCCACGAATACGTACGCACGAGCAATCGTGTGTTGGCGTAGTCAGAGAACATAAGGGAAAATGCTGTCGAATTTTTCTCAGACAACAAATTGCATCTAACGTACGCTCGCTAATGAGACAAGAGTATCCAAAGAGTGGGCTAGGATGGTAACTGGCCCAAAAATCAAATGTAATGCATTGAACCTAAAAATCCCAAAATCTGACTTTTGGATATACATTCTATCTATACAGATGGATCAGAGGGAGGAGTACATGTATGATTATTCGAGGATATCAGGTGAATTTGTTGGAGTTGTTGAAGAGTTCTTAAAATGTGCAGAAGAACATCGAAAGTTGACTGGAAAACCCAGAATTCTATATCATTGTAAACGTTGTGTTAACTTACAGAGATATGATAGTATAAAGACTAGATCACATTTGATTGAGCGTGGATAGATGACAACACCTAAATACATCCGGTGGGTTTTTCATGGGAAAAAGTTGGAAGATTATTTAAATATTGGGACTAACAATATTAAAGCATCTGATTCAGAAAATAGTGTACAAAATGATTAGGGGTCTCATGTAAGGGATGAGGTATTTGTGAATGAAAATGTAAGTCAAGAACAATATTGTGAAAATGATAATAGAGAAAATGATTTGGATGAAATGATGAATGAAATACCAGATGGTTTTACAAATTGCGGTTTAATGCTAATTTTACTAACAAGATTTAACATTTAACTGCAGTTTTCATTTTGTGATTATTATCGCACAACCCTCGACAAAAACGATGTGGGTTGTGGATTCGCTAAATCTAGAGAATTATTTTTCTCCAATTTTAGAGTCATACAACAGGTAATTTTAGAATTTTAGTCAACACATGCATTATCTAATAGGCAATATCTACAAATTAATTGTTCTAACTTCATATTTTAATGTTGCAGTGCTTTATCCAGAATGAAGTTAGGTAGCAGATTCAATGTTGACGTCATTCCGGTACATAGCTCGGACTAATAGTTTCATTTCATTTCTAATTAATTTATTGAATTTAATATTAATTTTAAAAAAATTGCTTCGTACTTGTAGGGTCCACATCAGCCGAACAATACCGATTGCAGGTTCTATGCGATGAGAAACTTGCACATGCTCCTGATGTTTTACTCGAACTACCAGCAGTTTCCAGGGGTATGGATTACTACTTAATTAAGGTTTAGGGTTTAGAATTACAATTTAGAGTTTAGTGTTTAGGGTTTAGGGTTTACTACTTAAAGTTTAGAGTTTAGGATTTAGGGTTTAGGGTTTAGCCAAACAATACCTGGTTTAGGACGAGAATTTAGAATTCATGATTCAAAATCAATATTTTATCATTAAATAATTTAGTTTGAAATCAATTTGCTTAGGTTTTACTAATTGAATTAGTTTAATTGAATGCAGAATTTGGAGCCGGAGGGTCTGCCTTATAGCGGTGAAGAAATTAATGGTAGTTTAGATGAGTTTTATGAATATCTACGAAAAATTGTATCTCATTAGATAATTATAATTTTTATGAATTTTGATATATTTATAATTGTTGTTTTTTATTTTGATGATTATGTGATATGTGATATATATATGATTGCTGTGAATGTGAATATTGCATGAATATTATGGCTAGCAAAAATGGGGCTAGCTCAAATTTTTTTTTTAATAACTAATAATTAAGACCGGTTTTTAAGGTTAAAAACCGGTCTAAAAGATTAAAAAAATATGAAAAAAAAAACAGCATAATAATTAGACCGGTTTTCAACAAAAAACCGGTCTTAATGATATGTTTTTTAAGATCGGTTTTTTTGTAAAAAATCGGTCTTAAAGATGCGCTTCTTTTTTTTATCAGTTTCTGGCTGGTTTTTAGCACTGCATTTTTAACACCGGTTTCTTATATGTTTTTAACACCGCTCATATTTAGCACCACCCCCCAACCGGTCTTAAAGACCTATATTTAACCGGTTTTAAAAATTAAAAGTGGTGTAGTGTGGCCTCCCAAAAATCTATACAAAAAAAAAAAAAAATCTGTGCTACTGTATTCAAAATTCTAAAAGACTCTTATATAGTTATATTGCTTTTCCTTTTAAAAGTTAAAAATGTGGTAATTTTGCCTTCTTCCACCCATTCCATAATTTTGGTTCCGGTCTTGAGAAATAACGTATATTCAAAAAGCTGAATTCTAAACTTTAAGGATTTAATAATTTTGTACATTTTTAAGAACGAGAACTCAAAACAAAAAAAAAGTACGTAGAAAGGAAAATTAATTAACATTGTAAAAGATAATACTTCTGGTATAATTCTCTATATATAAATATATATGTTTTATATATGTCGATAGAAATTTTATATTCCTCGGTACTAGCAGGATCAGACCTGACAAGTTTTTAGCGACTTCTTATCCCCATACCTACATAATCTCAATTCCCAGAGCACTTGTTTTGTGCAGTTTTTTGGGTGAAAGGTTGTCTCAAGTTTCAATAAAGGAAAAAAAAATAGAAAAAAAATGTTTTGTCCACACCCTTTTCCCAAAATTTATTGTTGTGCCACATTTTCAGACATTAACTAGATCTCGATCTACCTCTTTTATTATTGAATTGACAGCTTAATTCGTCTTTTTCTTTTACATGCATATTATTTTCTCTCAAAATTTACTTTTACTTTGACTCTACTCTTGATGAACATGGAATTTGAAAATTCCAAGGAATATTTAATCGAAAGTAGCAATGGATAGATGGGTATATATATTTTAGAGTTATCGTCAACATGATTAAGGGAATAACGTGCTTTAATTTAATGAACTTTTTCTACGATAAAGGTCGGAATAAAATAAACTACCAATGATGCACTGAACCAAATTGGACCCAAAAAAGGTAAAATTTTCCTCTCTCTCTCTCTCTCTCGCTCTCTCTATAATCTATATATATATTTATATATGATATTCTTCGATTAAGTTGATAGCAAGTTAGCAACCAATGCATTTGAGTACATGGGCACCGCAATTGGGCCCAAACAAATGCTCCCTAGCTTGCCCCTCACTCTTCATATTCCTTTATCCATTTGCTATCCATGCACTTGTGAGGTACCTATTGCCATCAACGAGTAAAATAATCTATTTTTATCCACTGTGCCAATGTTGGTGTAATTTATGATTACTTAATATTGTCCGGAGCAAATAATTAATGAACAATGTATAGGAAACATGAAATTCTCAAATGGGAATTAATATTTTATTTTCATCCGCAGCTCGTCCATAATAAAATTCTACTAAATATGTGAATTTTATAAAAATAAATTTTATTTAATTATATATTTTATTTTCATCCTCAGACTGTTCATCAATAAAATTCTACTACGCATCTCTAAAAAAAAAAAAATTCTACTACATATGTGAATTTTATATAAATAAATTTTATTTTAAAAAATTTATGTACAATTCACATGTATAGAGATCACACCGGCCTGACAAAATTTCTGAATATAGCATTGCCAAAGTATGATAATTTTGATCCGCTTCATCTGTCATCTGTAAGCTTGATAAAGCATATATTGTACCAAACAATTAAACATAAAAAAGTAACAAAAAAAATGTGTACAATTAATGGTACGACACCTGATGTGGATCCGACCAGATCTAGCTGAAAGGGTGGATATTTGTACAATTTTGTCAATATATGTCAACTATATCTATGCAAACGGTCTTATTTTTTCCTTTCCAATTTTTCTCTTTTTTTTTTTTTTTTTGGTGGGAGATGTGTATCAATCATGTTGCCAGCTTGATAAAAAAAAAACTTGTGGTCCCTTTATAGATGTCCCACTTAGCGTGCATGCTAATAAGATCATAAGCACTAGAGTATACCTATAGCTATAAGTGCCTCATTTAAATTAGAAGAGTTCTTAATTAGGAGCGCCTTTCTAGAGTTCTTACAGTAATATATAGATTGGATTCATAGCTATAGATGCATTGATTTTGTTTTGAGTATGGTCTATAATATTAAAATGATCTCATCTATTAATTTCATGTTTATTTATTCGTAGGCGGTTAATGATAGAAATAAGCCACGTAGTTAAGAGACAGAACCTTCATTGAAAGACAGTTCTGGTCCTCCGAAAGACCGAAACAGTCATATATTTAATGTTTCATTTCCCAATATTTTAATATATATAGCTAATATTACCTTCACCATGAATCTTTCTCTGAATTTGAGTCCCAAAAATTTCGTCTTCTTCATTGATATGAATTTTTATATGGTTTATCAATATTTTACGAATAAAAATTGACACATTTTGTTAAAAGTGATTCTTAATTGTTAGGAAATGAAACACTTGAAAGTTAATTGTTGCTGCTTATCTATATCTCTACTCCTTATAAACGCACAGATCCAAGAGAGCTTGCACTTTAAATCTAGCGTATAAATACATGTTTGTACTGTTCGATCGATTTGATATGTGGTTGGATATCAATCACTAGCTAGGCGAAACAATAATATGTTTTGATTTTCCGTCTAATAAGAAAACAAATTGAGCAACATATCTACCTGTAAGCTAGTAGATGTAGTAACATATTTTTATTGGCTAATAACATTATTTTATTTCTTTATTTGGCCGAGGGCATCTCTTGCTAGTAATTAATAAATGAACGGTCGATGTTTACATAATATTTCATTGCGACAACCTATATATATAGTCTAGAACCAAAAGAAATGACTCGGCATAATGGGTCGCTACGTACTAAGATAAATCATAATCAAACTTTGTAAAGCTTTATATTGTATATAAAATGGTCCTAAAATGTTAAATTAAAACAATCAATCATCTAGAAATCCTTACAAGATGATTAAAAACTTTGTAAGAACAAATTATTCCAACCGTTCAGATTCAGATATAAGAATATATAGAAAGTATAATCAGAATATATAATATATAGTATATTAATTACTTGCATATCCAGGCGTTGAATTGGATAACGCTCAAGTGATTCTGGAAATGTTGATAAAAATAAACAGCACCTCATCATTAAAATTCTTGAGGATCATCGGGCTACAAATATGCTGTGTAAAATTTACATTCTAACTTAATGAAAGTTTCTCTCTTATTGAACTATCGAATTTTCATCAAATATGATAGTGGGTAGGGCTGTACAACGGACGAGTTTGTAATTTTTTATCAATATTTCAATCCAACCCAATTATAACGGATTAAAAATTTTTTTTTGTTAACCCACCCGTAATCCAACCCAACCCGTATAAATTTTTATCTACGGGTTTTTACGGGTTATTCGAGTTAAACGAGTTATGATTTATATGATGCATAAATAAAAATAACAATATTAATTAAATAAAAATAACTTAAAATACCTTTGTTTCGCATGACAATCTATTCATTAGATCCGGTAGTGACATATTATGGAGTATTTATCAACTTAGATCCATATTTCTTTACATATGAGAAATTTTCCAACGGCATATAAGTAAAATCTGATATTACAAAATTAAAAGACCAAGCCACTTTTTTTATTCTTTTTTTGCCCCTAATATCATTCATTGTGTACAACAGAATGGCTAACTTTTTAAGTACTGTGCGTTTAACCTTACAAAATCAATCACCGCCATTTCACAAACAACAACTTTATTTATCAATTTCTAGATTACTAGTGTTTCAAACAAATTCTAAAACTTAAACACAGAAACAAATTTAGTCGGAGATAAAGGGAAAAGACAAATGCCTTGCAATTCGGGAATAATTTGAGAATGGCGAAAGAATCGGACGGGTTGGGTACAAATCGGGTTATCAACTCTTAAATTAAAATCCAAGCCGGTATAACCGGATTAGTAAAATTAAAAACCGACCCAACCCGAATAATGTTGAAACCCACTAAAATACGGATTGGATCGGACGAGTTAGACGGGTTTTATTTTTTCATGTACAGCCCTAATAGTGGGGAAGGTGGGGGACTCCTATTTCAATACTACTTGATATTTTTTTTTGTTTTTCCATTTTCGCGAGTACATGAAACCATTAATGATGGAATTGTGAGAAGCATAATCAACGGTCCAGGACATCCGGGTTCCGGGCCTCGTTGTTCCACCTGCAGTAAATGCACTTGCATGTTATCATGCAATAAAAATAGTAAAACACAAGGGGGAAAAAAAATTTGCAAATTTGGGATGGCTAGCTGCGCACATTTGAGCTGGAATAATTGCAACGTTCTTGTTGATTTGGATCATGTGTGGTGTGTAAATATAAATTTTTTAGATCTAAATAATTCGAATGTGGTAAGAATTGTTTAAAATGATCAACAGGTACACAAAAAAGAGTTATAATTAAATACGCAATATATTCAATGACTGGATATACCATTCAGAATTCTTAATTAATGAGTAAGAGAGCTCCATCTAATTTTAGATCATATGCAAATGTTAAATGTATTTTTTTCAGAGAAAATTGGGTGTATACCCTTCTAATCTTTGAGAAAATTAGAAGGGCATACACCTAAATTTTTTTTTTTTTTTTAATGATGTAAGGACTTCAAATGTTATTGGAATAGCTTAAAATACTCCAAAGATCTACAAAGTAAGTTGTAAATAGAAAATATATATATATCATTCAATAATTTGAATGAGTAAAATCTTCATGTTCTTTTGGATGATACGTGGAGTGTAAATATAAAATTTTCTGATCTAAAAACTTTAAAATATGGTAAGAATAATGCTTAATTGGTGCACAAAATGAGTTGTAAATACACTTTAAATGCACTACGTACATAGACATACCATTCAGTAATTCAAATATGTAAGGTATTCATGTAATTTTGCATCATGTGTGAAGGCAAAATATAAATTGTTGTGACCTAAGAACTTCAATTGTGATTGAAGTCGCCTACAATGCACAACAGGTGCACAAAATGAGTTGTAAATTAATGCACAGAAGTGTGATTTTTCATGTTGTTTTGGATCATATGTAAAGTGTAAATGTAATTTTTGTGATCAAGGACTTCGAATGTGGCTGGAATCGATTAAAATTCTCAACATGCCTACAAAATGAGCTTTAAATACACTTTAGATACGCTAAATATATTATTCAGTAATTTAAATAAGTGGGATCTTCATGTAATTTTTGGATCATATGTGGATTTTATATGTTATTTTTTGTAATTTGAGGATTGCAAATGTGACTGAAATCGTTTAAAATAATGCTCAGGGGAAGCACAAAATGAGCCGTAAATATGCTTTAGATGTACTAAGTAGATAAATCACTTTGTAATTCAAAAAAGTGATCAGATCTTCAGATTGTTTTAGAATAGCTTAAGATAAAAAAATGGGCATAAAATAAAACGCAAACACACTCTAGAAGTACTAAATACATAATAATATTGTTCAATAATTCAAATATGTGAGATCTTCATGTTCTTTTGGATCATATGTGAAGTGTAAATATTAATTTTTGTGATCTAAAAACTTCAAATTTGACTAAAATCGCTTTAAATTCTCAACAGATACACAAATGAGCTATAAATTACATTTTAGATAGACTACATAAAATATTTCATTCAGTAATTTGAACAGGTGGGATCTCCGTTATATTTTGAATCATATAGGGAGTGTAAATAAATGTAAATATTTTTTATTTAAGGACTTCAAATGTTAATGGAATCGTTTAAAATACTCAAATGGCGTGCGAAGCTGTATGTACATTTTAGAGGCACTGAATGAATATATAATTCTGTAATTCTAACAAAAGATATTTTCATTTTTTTTTTTTGGTGGGTTGTTACACTCGGAAATAAATGGTTCCAAACGGAGTTGGTCACCAATTGCCTCACCATTTATGTAAAGAAGGATTACGCATGCCAAACAAATAGTTGTACAGTGCGCATCTTCATAGTATGTTGTTGTGTTTTGTGCTTGTAAATATATTTATAGTTACATGTGGAACTGATTATTGCCGTGAATGGATTGGTACGCGATTCTTTCCCTGGATGCAGACCTCACAATAACGGACCCGGATCCTCTGCGGATTTTTTAGACCCGCACCACAAGTCTTTCAGTGATGACCGTCCGGTTTAATCTCAACGAATAAATTTTTACGGGCCGCACGAATCTCAACGGACCTGATATTAATTACGGGACATCCATCATTAATCGAACAGCTACGGTGCAAATTTTTTACAAAAACCCACAGAGGATCCCGTTCCCACAATAATCCCTAGCTAGGCAACATGGCCAGTAACAAAAGAAAACGTCGCAGTGGAACCCTTACAAGTTTAGGTTTGTTTGACTTGACCCAAGAGCATCCAATGTAACGCAACTTGTCCCTTAACCACTGCCATGATTAGACATTTACTTGGTTTTGTTAATTTTGACAAGTTAATAGATATGGTTTTTGTGCCATGCATATATAAAAAATAAATCAGTTTGGTCTGCGTTTACAATTCATCTAATCGAACTAACAATTTTTTATGCGCTATCCTTCTATCTTCAAAATACATAAAAAATATTTTTATACATACATATTTGCATGTATATAAAAAATATTTTATATTTTATATGTATATTTATTTATACATTAAAAATCTTTTATATATTTATATGTACATTTAATTTATAACAAAATTTTTTTATTGGACTATTTTGAAAAAATAATAATTTTAGGGTCATCGGCGAATAAATTCAATAAAAATATATTTTATTTTTCACCGATGATCCTAAAATTATTATTTTAAAAAAATAGTCCAATAAAAAAAATTAGGATACATTAAATGTATATATAAATATATAAAAGATTTTATATATACATTAAATATACAAACAAATTATAATTATAAATATAATATATATGTATAAAAAATTATATATATTTGTATGTATATTTAGTGTATATAAAAAATCTTTTATATATTTATATGTATATTTATTTATACATTAAAAATCTTTTATATATTTATATTTACATTTAATATACAACAAAAAAAATTATTGGACTATTTTACAAAAATAATAAATTTAGGGTCATCGGTGAATAAATTCAATAAAAATCTATTTTATTTTTTCGCTGATGACCTTACAATTTTAATTTTTATAAAATGATCCAAGTTATATTATTATTTATATTAAAGGTTAGTATTTATAGATTATAAAATATATTACATGTATAATATACATATATTACATAATATCATGTATATTACATGTATAATATACATATATTTTTATAATACATATTTAATTTATATGTAATTTATAATCATGGAATATTTATTTTGTAATAATAAAAATTATGAGGACTAAAAATGCAAAAATGTTAATAAAAAAACACCAACAAACTTGGTTTTGAATGTGGGTCGTCGGAGTTAATAGCGAAAAAAAAGAGTGGAATCGCCAGCAATCGCCGTTACAAATGGCGATTTCTATCTATTAGCGGCTTGAAATTACTGCTTTTATTAAATATATTGTCTCGATTTACTAAATAAATTTATTTATTTATAATGAAAAATTGGGCCCTTACGGCCTTACCAGCGGGAAGAAAGTAAAATCTGTCCATGGCTCCATCAGACCATCACGAATCCGAATTTGCTGTTGCGCGACAAATGGTGTAGCGCACGTACGAGCCGTCTGATCTTGATCGGACGGTTAATTTTTTACGGGCCTATCAATCTAGGTTACATGCACGGGGCTCCCTTGTCCATTGGATCTTGATCAGACGGCCAGCATGCCGCGCTACACCATGTGTCGCGCGGCAGCGGATCTGAATTTGACCATCACCATGCCATGTACGGATGTACCAACAGACAACAACCACAGAGTAACTAAGTTTTTCTGCGTCCTAATCCCTGCGGGACACAATATGCAGGCGTAAAAACACAGACAGACAGAGTCAGAGAGTGAATTTGCAATAGTAGAGAGTTGTAGAAGATCAAGAAAGCGCTACGGAGATGACTGTGGCCTAATCTTGTCAGCTCATAATTGTACTCGTGATAAAAATATGGGTAGGGGACTAGGGGTGGCAGCAGCTGCAGCTGTCATATATCAATATATCATAATTCATACATGCTTGATGCTTAATGGTCCAGGTTCGCTCTTCAAAACTCATGGATTAGAATTAGATAAGCTATCGTAATTTATATATGTAAAATAATAACATATCTTTACAAATCATCAAGAGTTTAGTGAACTATACATGTTTGTAAACTAAATCGATGAATGTAGTATCCAGAAAGAACCAACATTTTAGAGCACTGTGTGTCTGTTTCTGTAATGGATGGAAGAAGATGAGTGAAGTTGGATGCTATGCCTATGCTACTCCGTCTCCTTCAATTATTTGCTGTGCGTCATCCAGCTAGTCAGTCAGTCAGTCAGTAATAAACAAGTGGTTGGCTTCGATAATTGATGCGGCCACTAAACCAGTGATGTTGAACTTTGGAAGCGAAATAAATATATTTATATTATAGTAAAAATACCAAACTTCGATACTTTCTTTCTTTAAATTTTAGACGGGTGCCACGAGTAATAATGGATTTACTAAAGGGAGACCAAGGGCCCTATCATAGAAAGGGTAAAAGGAATCTGAGAAGAAATTAGAGCTTCCACCTACCTCTTCAATCTTCATACGTTATTTTTATCTCTTACAACAAAATTTTACCCTCTAGAACAATTTGAGATTTTGAGCCTGTTAAGCGCAGGAGCCGCATATTTTATGAATCAAAGCAGCTGCTTGTATTGAAACTCGCAATGAAAAGAAAACCCCACACCTCTCTGTCTCAGCAAAGATTCAACCGAAAGCCAAAGGCGATTACCATCACAACTGCACATTAGAATGCTATTACGGAGCTTTCTCATTCAGGCAGAACATATATTTGACGCATCAAAACCAAGAAAATATTATCAGAAGAACAAAAAAAATAACACCAGCAGTCAAGCAAGCAACATTAATAAACACCAGATAAAATACTCAGCAGTCAATAGATAACAACTACCAAATCCAAACAAACAGATTCAAGTAGCCACCAAACAAATAACACACTCAGTCAAATAAGGACAAGTCAGAACACATAAGCAACATAACATAACATAACAACCCTAATTAAGAAATAAATGCCTCCCTCTCTGTGTGTTGGTGAATGGTGATGGTGGGGTCCCTCACTCGAGAGACAATCCGGCGAGCTGATCGGTAGGGGCAGCATTGGATGCCTGCTGCTGCTGAGCAGCGACGCTGCGGAGCACCTCCATGGCTTCGGCGACCTTGGACTTGAGCGCATCAGGGGACTCCAGCAGGTGCAGCACCTCCGTCTGGTCCATTTCAAGCAGCATTCCCGTCACCTTCGCCGCATGGTCATGCTCCAGCTGCTCAACCAATGGGTACAGGCTTTCTCCAAGCATCTACACATTACAACTCAAAAAATAAGTAAAATGGAAATGGAAGGTTTTTAAATCCCCACTCTTACCAGCCAATATAGTGTGGCCAGTAGAACTTTGGACATCACAGCCCTCATCTTCCCCCCAAAATTTTATTTACAGAATTACTAATATCCATTCTCTACATCTATGGGTCAGTAAAACGAACATTCATGTCCTTGCTTAAAGAAACAAAAGTAGAGATTAACATCTAATATGTACCAGTGTGCAAGGATAATTTTCTAATTCGAAAGAGAACACACAAAACTTCAAGCTATTTCAAAGAAAAATGTGAATACACATATCCTTTGCAAACTTACCCAAAAAAAAAAGGTAATTCTTAAAATAAAAGGGAACTTACAGTCCTCTGCTGCTCAGGGTTGGCATTGGCAAGAGCTGTTGCAAGGGCACCAATGGGGATAGGCTGCATCATGCCAGGCATCTCACGCATGGGTGGGGCCCCCATTTCATATGGTGGCATCATGCCGCCAGCAACACCAGGCATGGGACCCTCAGGCCCCATGTTGCGGCCTGGTGGGTAGCGGTACATACGACCTCTAGGGAACATCTACGTACCCAAATAGAATGAAATATATTAAATAATCATGAAAGTAAACAAAAACAATGAAATCTATGATTCTGGATGGAATATACCAAACTAAACAATAGGAAAACCAAATTTCTTATTTAATTTGATTCTTATGTGTGGGATTTGTTTATAGCTTCTGGTACTAAATTAACTTCGTTCAAAACCATTACATGATTTCCTGAGATACATAAACGCAAAACTAAAACAAAAATTCTTGAAGCACGCACCCAGTACTTGTCATTAAAGTGCAGCAGAATAAAGAAGAAAAAAAATAATCATATGAAGTACAAACGAACAATTAATAATCAGCAGAAGTTAAATAATATATATATTAAAAGATAAGGAGTACCTGTTGGCGAACAAGAGGCATGGGTTGCTGTGGCTGTTGGACAGGCCCACCAGCAGCACCGCCACGACGACCGCCACCAGGACGAGGTGCCTGCTGTCCTTGCTGCACCAGTGGTACTACAAAGTTGGGCATTGGTGCCCCTCCTGGCCTCATCCCAGGTACTAGCTGTTGCTGGAATCCGAATCCAGGCTGTTACAAAAGCAACTGTCAAATAATCCATTACAGACAAAAAAGCACAGTATGCAATAGGCTTTAATCAAGAAATTGCAGATAACCAACCAGCTGCAAGGTACGACCAGCATTCTTGATATAAATAAAAAATTTAGTTGGTTTAGTCATTCCACCCATACAAGTTGGAATCGTACGATTCACAATTCATTACGATTCAACAGCCTACCGATGCGAACCGCGCCTCTGTATCGCAGGCCCTTCGTATCAAGTGAATCGGAGCGATTCAATGGTACGATACGTGTATAGTATCAAATCGAACAACACTAGCGATTCAGCGTAACCAATAGAAAAGCAGCATTTATTTTATTTTATTATCTATCGGGGGTTATTGATGGCTTGAAGTGGAGGACTGGGAAAATGGAGGAGACAAACTGACAAGTGGGTCCATGAGTTAAGTATAGAGAGAATACAAGGGAAACAGAAGACAAATTCAATTTTTCTGTCTTTTATAATCCCATCTAGTTTTATATTCTATTTTTTTTAATCCAGTGTTGAACTTAATAAAACAATTTATGGGATCGCTCATTAATGTTTTTTTTTCTTTTGTAAAATTAAGTAAATATAATTAGTTAATATTTGAAAACATATTTAAATAATAATAAAAATAATAATAATGAAATATACAAATCATACAGAATCAATATATATAGGTTATAATAATAATTTATACAAATTCTATAGTATAATATTATCAATATAATGACTAATAATTCTTGATAGATTATACAATGTATTATTAGTATAAAAATAATTTATACAAATTATAAATTTATAAATTTATATAAATTATAATATTATAAAATACATTATAATATTATAAAATATAATGATTAATAATTCATACATAAATAAATATATTATACATTATAATATTTAAGTGATAGCTAATATTCATACACTACATCTAACGGTTCCAGAATTACCGAATGTTATAAAGATAGAATGTGATATTAGAACTTTATTTTAATGAAAATAGTTCAATATATATTCTGACTACTAAATTTACTTGATTTTAAGAATAGCTTAGTGTATCTTAAACGATTCGACACGACACATGATACTTGATCCTACGATACATGATACATTTTACAATTCAACTTCTATGATTGCACCTTTAGTTTATTGATGATTCCACCTTTGGACTTTTCAGTGGTGAATAAAATGGTTGAAACTAAAAAAACTATAAAGAAAGAAAACCACCTGAGGGGGGATGAGAGCAGGAGGCTGGCCATAGAAAAGCTGCTGCCCCAGAGGAGCCCCTGGAGGATACATCGGTACACGTGGAGCCATTGCAGGACCCATAGCTACTGGCCTCATTTGAGAAAATTGCGCCTGATAATTAAAATTTCAGTGAATAAGTATTTCAAATGTTCAAAGTATTTAACTTGCAATGCATTTCAGCCATTAGATTATTATGCAGCTAGGAAAATAAATATCCTGTTCTTCACTTACTATGGTAAAATCCTACAGTTATTATTTCAGATTTACAACATAACTTGAAAAATATACTGTAGTGAAGATCCTTTTAACAAAGACAAGACCTTGAGAACCTAAGTTACAATCATCATTTAATGCCGATGTGAAACTACTTGTCGGTTAAGTTATGTGATAAAGATGCGTGACTGAGTAAGGAAGAGAGGGAGGAAGGGAGAGAGAACCTGTAGGCGAGCCCTCCTTTCTTCCTTCCGTTGTGCAATAGCAACATAGAGTGGTTTCCCGGAAACCAACTTCCCGTTCATTTCATTAAGCTGCATACACAAAAAAGCAAGAGAAAATTAATCATCTACTCGTTGACCTCCCATCTGCAATCATGTTGACTTTGGACAGAATTAATAAATTCTGGAGGATGGAAAGATCTCGACAGCAAGAAGATAAAAGAATAGAGCTTTACCGCTTTGGAAGCTTCTTCCGCAGTGGAAAAGGCAACAAACCCAGATCCCTTGCTAATTCCATTCTGGTCCCTCATCACCTGAAATAATCATAGAAATCAAGGGATCTCAGAACACTGAAATAATCATAGAAATCAAGGGATCTCAGAACACATCAATGAAAGCAACCAAACTAAGCACAAAAAATTGCAATGCATCACTAGTTCGCTACCACCACCAGTGGAAATACCACGCAGCTGACGTAAGCAATGACAAAATTATACTTTATCAATATAATACAAATTAGAACGTATAGCCTCCAGTAATAGAACCATCAACAAACTCAACCATCACCAAACATAATTATGAACACGACAACAAAACCAATATTCTAAATTCTGGATGAAGATTTACTAATATATGAGGCACAATTACAAGACAGCACAATGTGGCAATGACTGTATAGTGTATAGTAGAAGCAGCATGCACATACCTTGCAAGAGGTAATGGTACCAAATTCAGAAAAGGTCTCCCTTAGCTTCTCATCGGTGATGGAATCATCGAGATTCTTCAGGTAGAGGTTCAAACCGTGGTTTTTGTCGACGGTCTCCTTGACGGTCTGCTCGAACCTCTCCTTGAGCTCCATCTCCCTCTCAGTTTTCTTCTGGGCCTTGCCGACATACCACTCCTTGTCCCCGAACTTCTTGCCATTAAGTGCCTCAACAGCGGCGGCCGCATCCTCAGAGTCCTCAAAGTTGACGAAGCCGAAACAGCGGCTCTTGCCCTCTTCATCAGTCATGACGACGGCGCTGGTAATGTTGCCGTACTTGCCGAAGATGTCAACCAAGTCGTCTTTGGTAGTGGTGTCGGAGAGGTTCTTGACAAAGACATTGTTGAACTTGGCCTGGGTGGAGGAGTTGTCGCGGTCCTGCTTGCGCACAAAGGGGCCGACAAAGACGGGCTTGTCATTGATGAGCATGCCGTTGAGCTTGTTGATGGCGGAGAAGGCAGAGTCCTCGTTGTCGAACTGGACGAAGCCGTAGCCCTTGGACTGGCCGGAGGGGTCGGTGGCGACCTTGCAGGAGAGGATGGTGCCGAAGACAGAGAAGGTGTCAGACAGGGCCTTGTTGTCGATGGCCTTGTCGAGGTTCTTGATGAAGATGTTGGCGGTGCCGCTCTTGCGCATGCTGGGGTCGCGGTTGGAGTACATGACGCGGATGGGCTTGTTGTTGACCAGGGTGAAGTTGAGCGCGTCCAAGGCCCGCGCCGCGTCCATGGGGCTGCTGTAGTTGACGTAGGCGTAGCCGAGAGAGCGGCGCGTGCTGACGTCACGGCAGACCCTCACGGAGACCACCTGGCCCACCTGGCTGAACATGTCGTACAGCTGCGAATCCATGACGTTGGGGTCCAGATCTCCCACGTACAGCGACGTCGCGCCGAACTGCCCCTGCTGCCCTTGCTGCTGCCCTTGCGCCTGTCCTTGCTGTCCTTGCTGTCCTTGCGCCTGCACCTGAGGAGGGCCGCCTGCTCCGTTCGCCGCCACACCGTTCGGCAGCACCTGAACTTGCGCCATCTTCCAAACAATTGCTTGATTGTTTTCTTCTTTTTTGGTTTTTTTTTTTTTGTGGTAATCCAATCCAATCCCTAGGACTTACTACGAACGAGATCGAGATTGATTGATACTAGTAGAGTAGAGTAGAGTAGATTAGATAGAGCGATAAATTCAATTCGATTGGTCTCGAAATCTATCAAATTTGATTCTGGTTTGGTTTTCTATTGAGAATTTTTGGGGATTTTTTGGGATTTTTCGGATTTTTTTTGGGTTTTTTGAATAAGGGTAAAAGAGGAGAGACGATGAATGAGGCAGCCAAAGCCGAGCCAACTGCACCGCGCCTCCTCTCTCGCCTCTCTTTCGACCTTTATAATTATATAATATAATATAATAATTATTATTATCATCTTCTTTTCTCATATACAACCGGTCTATACTTGATGCTTCCTCATCTCTTCGGTGGACCCCGCTTCAAAGTGGGATAGGGCTGTAATCCTTGTGCATCTACGTTCCTCGCTCTTCTTCGCCAGCAGCCCAAACCCTATTTTTCAATTTCCACCACGCATTGATTGGCATGAGACGATATGCGCACCGTCCGATATTTCCGCATTGCTCACTACGAACCGTTGGATGGCACCTGAGCTCAGCGGTTACGATTCATTACTCCTACTGACCTAGTCCTCCACTCCTGGCTGTGGCTGAGGGTGACGCTCACGTGCTAACTGGCACATTATCCACCTGCTAAATAAATAAAAATTTTTAAAATATATATTTATACTTCAACAAAAAAAATATAGACATTTCAATAAAAAAACTTTTAATAAAAATATTTATTTTTAATAAATGAAATTATTTAAAAATTATATATGAGAAAATTTTATGCATGTGCTCTATTTTCAAAATGAAAAAAAAACAATTATTATTTTGAAAGAAGTTTTTCATGTGTTATCCCCTCTTTCCAAACACAACCCACAACTAATGTAGCAACACATTTTTTCTATTTTGATGAGTGAACAACTAATTCAACGATAAATTTTTTTTTCTAGTGAAGAGTCAATAAACTTATAAATGTCAATAACAACCAGCCATTGATTTAAACGATCAACCGTTAAGAATGCATAGAGTAAATTACTGTTTATACCCTTGATCTAATTGTTTTAGGTTTTGAATTGGCAATTTTATTAGTACGGATATATTATTACCAACTAGCAAGTTTTAGGAAATTGCTTCATGCCATCTATGTTCTTCCGACCATCAATTTCCAGCGTCCAGTGATCTTTTCCATCTCTCTTACCCCTATTCTCTTCGTTCTTCTTCCTTTCGTCCCTTACTTGCTCCGCTCCAACTCTCACTCACCCTCCATTCGATTCCTCCCCTCGCGTTCCATCCCTTCGGTTATTTTTTTTTTTTGCACTCTTCTATCATTATTGCGTTTGTTCCATCTTTCTCAATCTAATTCTTAACAATTTTGTTCTAATTTTTGTATTAAATTTATTTGTTGAAATTGTTCCTTTACTTGCTTTTTATTTTATTTGTTGAACTTGTTTATCATATTTGTTAAGTTATTTTTTCAACTTATTTAATGTATTAGTTCAACTTATTTAGTATATATGTTCACTATTGAAATTTGTAAAAGAAACTATTTTCTATATTGATTTGTGTGTATTCTTTGTACAATACACATGAGTATTTATAGATTGTTGTCTACTTGACCGTTTGTTCCTTTCCTAAAGAGTTAGATACAGAGAATAAATCTTTTTCCTAATTACTGGATTTGTCTAGATACATTTTCTAACGTTATTTTCACTGTTGCCTATTCTGAATTCTGTGCTGGAAACCTTGAGCCTGTGATGATATTTCCTTCTGAGGCTATCTTATTCTCAACACTCCCCCTCAAGTTGGGTTCAAATAAGTTGATTGATCCCAACTTAAACAAGATCTATTGAAAAGACTTGGTGTCCAAAGCTTTTGTAAAAATGTCTGCAAGTTGTTCGTGACTCCTCACAAATGTTGTAACAATAACACCACCTTCCACCTTTTTGTAAAAATGTCTGCAAGTTGTTCGTGACTCCTCACAAATGTTGTAACAATAACACCACCTTCCACCTTTTCTCGAATGAAATGACAATCAACTTCAATGTGCTTGGTTCTTTCATGAAAAACTGGGTTTGATGCAATGTGACGTGCCGCTTGGTTATCACAATACATTTTCATCGGTTCATTATGAGGAAGCTTCATATCGTATAGCAACTGTTTGATCCAAATTAGTTCGCTTGCAGTAGCTGCCATCGCTCGATATTCAGCCTCAGCACTTGATCTCGCGACCACATTTTGTTTTTTGCTTTTCCAAGTCACTAAGTTTCCACCCACAAAGACGCAATATCCTGTGGTTGATTTTTGATCAAAACTTCCAGCCCAATCTGCGTCAGAATAGCCAACAATAGCATTAGTTCCATTTTTCTTGAGCCAAATTCCTTGACCAGGGGTTCCCTTAAGATATCTAAGAATGCGATTGATTATATCAAGGTGACTGGTCTTAGGATTATGCATAAATTGGCTTACACAACTAACTGCAAATGTAATATCCGGTCTGGTAACAGTGAGATAAATCAATTTGCCAACAAGTCTTTGAAATTGCCATATATCTTTTAAAACTTTACCTTTTTCTGGACTAGCCTTATTGTTGGTTTCCATAGGAGTATTTGCTGGTTTCGCTCCTAATTTACCTGTCTCCTTAAGTAGATCTAGCACGTACTTTCTTTGGGAAAGAAATAAACCTTTTTGTGAGTGAGCTATTTCAATTTCCAAAAAATATTTGAGATTTTCAAGATCTTTAATATCAAATTTTTCCTTTAAGTAATTTTTTACGTTTTTAATTTCTCGTTCATCATTTCCTATTGCTATAATATCATCTACATAAACCAAAACTATAGTAGTAGAACTGTGATTGTGCTTAACAAACATAGAAGGGTCTGCAGAGCTCTTATTAAAATCATGAAGTAAAAGAGAGTGACCAATCTTGCCATACCATGCTCTTGGAGATTGTTTTAATCCATATATTGATTTATTTAGCTTACAGACTAAATTGTTTCTAGCTTCTTTAGAGTGACCTGGTGGCAGATTCATGTAAACTTCTTTATCCAAATCTCCTTGAAGAAAGGCATTCTTTACATCTAACTGTGATAAACTCCAACCCATGTTAGTAGCAACTGACAATAAGGTCCTTATAGTTTTCATTTTAGCAACAGGTGCAAATGTTTCATGATAATCTAAACCATAGGTTTGTGTAAAACCCTTAGCTACAAGTCTAGCCTTGTGTCTTTCAATTGTGCCATCACTGTTATATTTGATTTTGTAGACCCATTTACAACCTACAGGCCTTTTACCTTTATGTAGAGGTACAATGGTCCAGGTATTGTTCTTTTCAAGTGCAAGTAGTTCTTCGGCCATTGCTTGTTGCCAAATCGGATACCGTTGTGCTTCTTCAAAGGTTGTAGGTTCAGTCTGGTTGGTAATAACACTTAGAAAAGACTTATAACCTTCATGGATTTTATCATACGAGATAAAATTTTCAATAGTTGGTCGCAATAGGCGGATGCGGTGCTCCCTTGTTCCCGTTGATTCAGGTTAGGGTTTTGGCGAAGGCCGGCATAGGCGTGGTTCTCGACAGCTGTAGGATGAGTGTTTATGGCTGTGCGACGTGATTCTTCCTGCTCAACCATGGCAGCTATTTGATTGAAGGAGGAGAAGTCGGCAGACAGTAGGATTTGAGATCTGATGGCTTCATAGCTCGAGTCCAGGGCTGCTAAAAACTGAAAAATCTTTTCTCTTTCTGGCCTTTCTTGCAATATTCTCAGGTCAGTTGTAAGGGGATTAAGCATATTGAGCATATCCCACTTTGTTTTAAGAACTCCTACGAGTTCAGAGATGGATTTCTACCCTTTTTTTGTTTGATTAATTTCTTGTTTGATATTGTAAAGGTGGGCATAAATCTGAGTTTTTCCAAACCTCTGTTTGACATTTTCCCAAATTTCCTGGGCTGATTCGCAAAAAAGAAATTGCTGGCTTATGTCAGGGTTCATAGTACTGAGTAACCATGTCATAACTTGTATATCCTCATGAATCCATCTTGGATTGGTTAGGTGTTGTTTTTGTGTTTCTGTTATGACAGTATCAGTTTTTTCTGATTTTGGGTCTGTTGTTTTTTCTGGGGATTTCGATACAGTTGATTGTTTTGTGGTGCCAGTATTAGGGGTGCCAGTAAGATGATTTTCTTTACCTTTACCGGCGAGGCTTAGATAGATCCCCCGGGCCCATGATGTGTAGTTTGCACCGTTGAGCGGCGGTGTCATGAGTTTCGTCACGGAGAGTGCCTCGTTGTCAAGTGCGCTTCCGGCGATGTGCTCAGCCATTGTTGCTCTGGTGGCAGCACAAGGTTGCTAAGATAAACAAAACTGAGGCCGTCCAGGACCTATGCTCTTGATACCATATTGAAATTTGTAAAAGAAACTATTTTCTATATTGATTTGTGTGTATTCTTTGTACAGTACACATGAGTATTTATAGATTGTTGTCTACTTGACCGTTTGTTCCTTTCCTAAAGAGCTAGATACAGAGAATAAATCTTTTTCCTAATTACTAGATTTGTCTAGATACATTTTCTAACGTTATTTTCATTGTTGCCTATTCTGAATTTTGTGCTGGAAACCTTGAGCCTGTGATGATATTTCCTTCTGAGGCTATCTTATTCTTACATTGATTAGTATATTTGGTCAACTTGTTTTTTTATCTATTTTATTTTTATTGGTAATTTGTATAATTTATTTGTTGTATATGTTAATTTGTTTGTGTTTTTTTTATTCAACTTTATTTGTTATATTTGTTTATATTATTGTTGTCTTTGATCAATTTATTTGTTGTTTTTGTTTAATTTGTTTGCTTTTTTGGTTCAAATTGTATATTGTATATGCTGACTTGTTTATTTTTATTTGTCCAACTTGTTTCTTATATATGTTCAAATTTGTATTTCTATTTAACTTAATTTTATATTTTGTTTATCTTATATGTTGTATGTGTTCATATATATTGGTGTATTTCATTCAAATTTGTTGTTTGTATTGTATTTGTTCACTTTTGTTGGAACTATTTTGTATGTTTGTGTGACAGCAAATCATAGCGAGGGATTAGAAGCGGAGGGACGAAGGTTGAGGCGAGAAAGACGAAGGTAGAGGAGGGAAATAGAGGCGGAAGGCAGGGTGGCAACTGGCAACGAGAAAGGCAATGAGATGGCGCTGATAGCTTATGCGTTGATTCTAATTATCTGAAAGTTTTATGTTGCGCTTCAAATTTCCCATTTGAAATGAGAACAAATTCGCCTCTGCAGACTGCATTTGCATTTTGCAATATGAGTTACCAATACTTTAGTTTTTTCGTTTTATTAATTTAGGTGAAACATGTCATATTAAACTGCCATGTCATCACGTCTTTCAAAACTGACAAGTCACGTCCATAGCAAATTCATATTAAAACTATTTCTTACAACATGTGAATCCAGTCCGTTGCTAATATATAATGGATGATTGGACCAAACGAAGTAACTTACATGCGAGTTACTACTGTCTAGTCTTATGAAATTAAGCATTCATAATTTTTTTGTTGAAAGAAGTGAAGAATGTACTTTTTCTTTCTATATTCAGTAAAAAATTGATAACTAAAAATATGCCACTCTTAAATAAATAAGTTTTATGTCACTATAAAATAGTTAAATTAGTTTTGTGTCAAAATTAGAGAAATACCATTCTAACATTTAAAAATGTTCAAATTGCCCTCATTAGATTAAATCATTGAAAACTATAAAAATATTTTGACAAAAAAATAAATTTTGAAAATTCAAAATATGAAATTTAAAAAATTTTCGATTCTCAAAATTTTAAATTAAAAAAAAATTTAGATACTTTAAAATTTGAAAATTAAAATTGAAAATTTAAGATTGGAATTTAAAATTTCGAATTTTGAAATTTTGAATTTTGAATCTGAAATAAATTTATATTTCCTTTGTTGACGGCATAAATTCAATTATTTATTTGAGATGGTATATTTCTAATTTTAATATTTATAGTGGTATATTTATATGGATAAAATTGTCAAATTAATCGACCGATGGTATAAATCTAATTTAATCATTTAGTGATGCCATAAAAATAATTTATCATTTAGTGATAACTTGTCTCTAATTTTTAGCTTCAAAATTACCGTTTGTGTTTAATGTTGCAAGTTGACAAACATAATATAAAATAAAAAAATAAATGCAAGGAAAGACTTAGTAACATAATTGGATATATTTGGACGAGTGAAAAAACATAAAATGATTTTCCGATTGTTTATTCACAGATTTTGGAGAGAGACTACCTCCAATTGATAACCCAAAAAAGGAACGTTTTTATGGTGAGTTGTTGGCAGGCCTGTCCAAACGGAAACTTCGGCGAAATTGGATATAACCCCTATAATCTTAGAAATTGGATATAACCCCCGTAATCATACCACTCCTGGATATAAATCCTTTTCATTAATTTAAACAATATTTTAAATAAAAAATATCAGTTTTTAATATATATGACCGAAATATCCTTTGTCCACCTCTACGAGAGACTCTCACCTCATCAGTCCTCATGGCTTCTGTTTCCTTATTTGTTCGCTCCGAAAACCATTCGCAAAAGTGTAAATACATAGCTTAATTTCTAAACTACAAACTAAGGTTCACATTTCCAAATGTAATGTGATTATAGGAAGTTTACTTGGATCAATTACGAAGATGCTTGGAATTTGGTACCGGGCCTTGATGGTGCATCTTTCTTATCCAAATTGACAAATTTCAAAATAAATGAAATGGCAGGAACGAAAGTAGAGGGCCTGACGCACCACATATCACCACAAAAGATTTTTCGTTATAATTACTATTGCATCTCAGCCCTTCGCTCATGAAACATGGAATTGCAAATTACATGAAATAGTCATAAAAATATATTTAGTTAAATTAACATATGGAAAGATCGAACGTACCAGCTTGGAATTGAAGATTACATGAAATGATCATATATTTATATGCAGTTAAATTAACATATGGAAAGATCGGAGGTACCATCTAGGTATCATGAAGGATGAAGGGTAATTTAGTCATACCCGTTAAAAATTGAACATTTTTATTTTAAATATTGTTTAAATAAATGAAAAGGGTTTATATCTAGGAGTGGTCTGATTATGGGGGGCTATATCCAATTTTGAAGTTTGTAGGGGGTTATATCTAGATAAGCAACATTTGAGGGGTTATATCCAATTTTGCCAAGAAAAATGTGATGCCATTCCTTTTTCAAAAACGAAACGGAATGTGACACTAATTTTCTCTATCGTTTTCAGAAACGTAACGAAAAAAAAACAGATAATTATATCGTTTTACCGAAATAGAATACGGAAATAAGGAATTATAGTGGAAAGTAAAAAAACGGAAAGGAAACAACACATGAAAACTGTTTCGTTTACCGAAACGGAACGGAAACAAAACAGTGATTTTTAGTGGCGAAGGCCAGGTCCCCCCTAATAATCTGATTTTTTTAATTAATTTGTTAATTTTTATTTTTACTTAATTAAATTGATAGAATTGGTCAATGAGCCTCCTCCAAGTCCAAAATATTTAAGCATGTCTATCAAAATGTCTTCTTCTTATTCTTTTTTCAAGTAATGCAAACATGCTACATGCTAGTATTGTCTTTGAGATAACATTTTCATGTTATTTTATCTCACTTAATTTTTTTTCATGATTCTTTTGGTTTTCAATTTTATGTAATTGTTTCTCGGCCCCCACTATTGTTCAATTCTGGCTTCGCCACTGGTGATTTTGTTCCGTTACTGAAATGGAACGGATTGTTCTGTGTCTGTTTCGCACGTTTGCCAGGCCTCGTTGTTGGCATGTCCTGCCAAAATTCTTGTTAATTTACTTCCGGAAAGGAGGAAGCTGCAAAAGTATATCCTTTTGAGATCAAGGGCATAAAAGGAATTTTAGAAAAAATTAATTCTGCAACCGGTGTTCAAATTTGCGACCTTTATTTGAGTTAAATATATTCATGAACTTGTTAGGCAACTTACGATTTTCTTCCACTATTCAATTTAAGACTTCATATGAACTATGGTATGTTTGAAATGAACTACTAGCTAGAGTTTATGAAATAAAAGAGTATAGCCTTCCTTTTTTACCAAAAAGAAAAACAAAAGAATAAAATTAAAAAGAAAAAGAATAAAAAAAGAAAGAAAGAAAGAAAGAAAAAGAGAAAAGTGTTCCGTGCTCTATCAGCATTTCATATTCTTTGTTAGCAATCGGTACAAGTCTTCCTCCCACACTGAGACAGCTTCTGTTGTAATTAACTAATTATACATGATATTTCAGTATATATGGCACTAACCTGTTAATCTATGACACCATTTAATTTGAGCATAATATTGGAGGAGTACATGAAGCTGGCTGGGTCAACTGGAATTTTAGAAACTCACCACTGCATTCTCACAAAATAATAAAAAGAAAGAACCCACTAGTGACCTGCAACACAGACAGTGCAGCAGAAAACGTAATTTCATTTGTATCGAAAGAAAATTAAAGAGAAAGGAGAGAAAAGGTAGGAATATAAGTAAGGTGCATCTCTGGCTCAATATTTACCTTTATAAGGTTTAAAGGCTTCCGTATCCAGCTTTCTTAAATTGCTAATCGCAAGGGATTCATATTCCAAGCTGAAAGTGCTGATCGATGATTCTTGATTATTAAGTTCATATCTGTACAATTACAACAGGTGTACACAGTACACTGCTGGAGTCAGCGACAAACTATGTTGCAGAACAGAGAACAAGTTCCACGGAGACAACTTCAGGTCAATAAAAAAAAGAAAAAGAAATGTGACGATATATTTCCATGTGTGTATATGTTATCTATGCAGATATGTCAAGTGCATGATATCTTGTGTTAGATTTGATTAGATTCTCATAATATTATTTAGGATAGTTTCTCTAGATAGCTTTTGATTTATTTCCTTTTCATATATTTCTCTCTACTGTAAATGTTTGCAAGACAACAAAGAAAGCACAGAGCAGTTTTTCATCTCAAAATTGTCATGGTATCAGAGAGACGGGTTTAGGTGGTTGCAAGAAAGCGTCAAAGAAAAACTCTAGATGCCGTATAGATCGAGATCCATGGCATGCAGTGGCGCCGACAGCAAAGTGCGGGCGCATCCAGTGCAGGTGCATCTAGATGCATACAACAACGTCGACAGCAAGGTGCGGGCGCATCCAGTGCAGGTGCATTCAGGTGTATCCAGTGGCATGGAGAATAACAAGCATGAGTCTCAAAGCATTACACGAGTCCAACAGATCAAGGCTATTCTAGCCAACTCTAGTGTTTCGGGTGTAAGTGCATCTAGTGAGAAGTTGCATGGTAGAATACCAAATTTGAGATGGATAATTGATAGTGGAGCATCTCACCATATGACAGGAAATTATGGTTGTATTGATGGCATTTGGGATATAAAACCTACAATTGTTAGTTTTCCAAATGGAGAGCAAATAGTGGCCAAACATGAAGAGAATGTAGTGCTGAATGAAGGATTGATCCTTCAAAGAGTGTTATATGTGCCCAGTTTGGATTGCAACCTCATTTCTGTAAATCAGTTGATTAAAACCAGCAGTTGCTTTATTACATTTACTAATGAGATATGTGTTATACTGGACCACAATACGAGGATGTTGATTGGTGTGGGTGAGCAGAGATGTGGTCTATTATTATCATCAAGTTGCTTCGGCAAAAGGATTTCACATGCGTGGAAATGAATACTATGAGCTGTGGCATCGAAGAATGGGGCACCCTTCCAAACAAGTGACTTCATTTCTGACTGGTAACAGTAGTATTTCTGAAGATGTTTGTGAAATTTGTGTGCGAGCCAAACAAACTCGAGAAACATTTCCTATTAGTTTGAATAATGCAACTGAGTCTTTTGAACTAATACATTGTGATATTTGGGGTCCATATCGTGTTAGTTTGCATTGTGGTACACGTTATTTTTTGACAATTGTGGATGACTTTTACCCGAGTCGTTTGGATTTATTTGATGACTGAAAAGAGCGAGACATGTCATTTGTTGAAATCTTTCTGTAAAATGGCTCAAACATAGTTTGGTAAGTTTGTTAAATTTGTTAGGAGTGACAATGGACTAGAATTCAAATCTCGCCAAATGAATCAGTTTTATATGGAATGTGGAATTTTGCATCAAACTTCTTGTGTGTTTACTCCACAACAGAATGGTAGAGTGGAAAGAAAACACCGTCATATCCTAAATGTGGCAAGAGCCTTGCGGTTTCGATATGGTTTGCCCCTCGAATTTTGGAGGGAGTGTGTTCTCACTACTGCCTATCTTATTAATAGAACACCTACTCCATTATTAGAGAATAATACTCCTTATGAAATGTTGTTTGGCAAACCACCGTCATATGGTGCTGTCCGTATTTTTAGTTGCTTGTGTTACATCAAGTCACACAATTCAGATAAATTTGAGACTAGAAGTAGGAAGTGTATATTTGTTGGATACCCGTTTGAAAAAAAGGATGGCGAGTGTATGATTTAGAGGCAAAGAAATTCATTGTTTCGCGAGATGTGATATTTTGTGAGGATAAATTTTCTTATTTTTCATTGGGACCTGGAAGTGCGTAGCCTCAATCAAGTTTGATGCAAGAAAGCATGTACACTGATGATACATCCTTTGTAGATCTAGATGTGAATAGAAGAAATAATGAACATTCAATAAATGAGGTTGTGGAAGCAAGGTGGAGTGTACCCGTATCAGGTCAGGATGCACCAGAAATGGGGAGTGCACCCGCATCATTTCAGGATGCATCAGAAGGGGGGAGTGCACCCGCGAATGCACCCGTATCGGGTCAGAGTGCACCCGTGCCGGGTCAGATTTCACCCGCATCAAGTCAGAGTGCACCCGGAAATGCACCCGCATCAGATCAAAGTGCACCCGCGTCAAATCAGAGTGCACCCCCGCGGGGTCAGAGTGCACCTGTATCGGGTCAGATGCCAGCGAAGCGATCTCGACGGCCTTCTGCTAAGCTTCAGGATTATATTTGCTATACAGCTCAATGTGACCCATCTCACACTCACCCCACATCAACAGCTTCCTCAGGTACTTCTTATCCCATAACTCATTATTGAAATTGTAATAACTTTTCTGTGGCACATCGAAAATTTCTAGCTGCAGTTACAGCAAAGAAGGAACTAGAATATTTTGGAGAAGCTGTGAAAGATAGTAATTGGAGAGAAGCAATGAGAATTGAAATTGAAGTACTTGAACGAAATGGCACATGGACCATTGAAGACTTAACATCTGGAAAGAAGGCAATAGGATGCAAGTGGGTATATCGCATCAAATATTATTCTGATGGTACAATTGAAAGATACAAGGTCCGACTTGTTGTGTTAGGTAACTGACAAGTTGAAGGAATTGATTATACTGAAACATTTGCTCCAGTTGCAAAGATGGTTAGTGTGAGAACCTTTTTTGCTGTGGCCGTTGCAAAAGGATGGCAGTTGCATCAGATGGATGTCCATAATGCGTTCTTGCATGGTGATTTGAATGAAGAGGTCTATATGCGTCTACCGCCAGGATTCAATTTTTCTCAACCTGGAAAGGTGTGTAGATTGAGGAAATCTCTTTATGGATTGCGTCAAGCTCCGAGAATGTGGTTTTCTAAGCTAAGTGCAGCCTTGCAATCATATGGATTTGTTCAGTCAAAAGCTGATTATTCGCTATTTTCCTACACCAAAGGCGATGTATTTCTTACCATTCTCGTGTATGTTGATGATTTGGTCATTGCTGGGAACAACTCAGAAGCTCTCAAAAGATTTAAGCAGTACTTGAGTAGTACTTTTCATATGAAGGACCTTGGAGTTCTTAAATATTTTCTTGACATAGAGATAACATGTGGGTCAGAGGGTTTGTTCTTATGCCAACGCAAATATACACTTGATATTCTGGCTGAAAGTGGGCTACTTGGTGCTAAACCTACAGCTTTTCCTATTGAAAAAAACCATAAATTGTTGAGTGCAACTGGTCCATTGTTGGATGATCCTGAGCGATATAGGAGAATTGTGGGGCGCCTAATCTATTTGACGATCACAAGGCCTGAACTGTGTTATTCAGTGCATGTGTTGGCACAATTTATGCAGGCTCCTCTTCAAGCGCATTATGATGCCGCTATTAGAGTGTTGCGATATTTGAAAGGCAATCCAGGGCAAGGTGTTGTGCTTCGTGCTGATAGCAATCTTCGATTGTATGCCTATTGTGATTCGGACTGGGCGAGTTGCCCCTTGACTAGACGCTCGTTGACCGGGTACTTTGTGATGTTGGGACAGTCACCTATCTCTTGGAAAACCAAAAAGCAGCACACAGTCTCTAGGTCCTCGGCTGAAGCAGAATATCGCTCAATAGTAACCACTGCTTGTGAGTTGACATGGCTCAAGTCTCTTCTTCAATTTCTTGGTGTTTCACATACGCAACCCATGCAGTTATTTTGTGATAGTCAAGCTGCTATTCATATAGCATCTAATCCAGTTTTTCATGAGCGTACCAAATACATTGAGGTGGATTGTCATTATGTGAGAGATATTATTCGTGCAGGACACATCATTACTTCATATGTTCGGACTACAGAACAATTGGCAGATATCTTCACAAAAGCCCTTGGAAAGCGACAATTTCAGTATCTTCTCAGCAAGTTGGCATTCGTGATCTTCATGCTCCAACTTGAGGGGGAGTGTGACGATATATTTCCATGTGTGTATATGTTATCTATGCAGATATGTCAAGTGCATGATATCTAGGATTAAATTTGATTAGATTCTCATAATATTATTTAGGATAGTTTCTCTAGATAGCTTTTGATTTATTTCCTTTTCATATATTTCCCTCTACTGTAAATGTTTGCAAGACAACAAAGAAAGCACATAGCAATTTTTCATCTCAAAATTGTCAAGAAATGCAAGTTTCAATAAATGTATAGTTCAACTTGTTACTAATTTTGCACGAGATAACACGTACATGCTCACAACTAATGTTGAGAATATGTTGGAACTTTTTTTTTATTCTACAATATTGATAAGTGGCACCTGATGTTGACCTATATATTGTTGCCTTTGATCTTTGCATACGATAAAAACAAAATAGTTGATCAAGAGTGTAACATTTATAAAAAAAAGAAATCAGTTAATATGACTTAAAGTTCAGCAACAGGGGTGGGGTGGGGCTCACTTTTCCTTTCCTTTCCTTGTATAATATATCTTCCGTGCTTATGCAATGTGAAGAGCATTCTTCTGCAAACTGACAGGCCCACTTTCCTTGTATAATATTTTCTCATTCAAAGGCAATACGTACCAAACCCAACTTATAACTGAGCAATGAGCGGCATGGACATGTCCAGGGAGGAGGAGATGAACCTTTTCAGCATTGCCGGGAAAGTGTGGAGTTGTGGTACTGATATGTTGAGGAGGAGGCCATACCAATGTATATTGAAACTTGCTTGGAGACCTTTTTTTTTTGGGTGCTTTGTCATCGTTCTTTTTGCAGTTCATTAATAAATGTGATGTTTTTTTTCCCCTTAATAAGATAGACAGGCCGCTATTTTCAGGGTGAACATTGGGGTCCTTTTTCTGGGGCCGATAGCATTATGGGTGCTGGTACCGGGTAGATGGTTCGTACCAGCAACCCATTTTATTTCTGTTTTTGTCAGGATGGGCAGGGGCTGTACTTCGGTTGGTTCAGCACTTCAGCTCTTATTCTTGAGGGCTGGTTCCAAGTAACAACAAATTTTCTTTTGTGATGTTGAGTTGATGAAAGAATTTTGGTTTTGCTTTCTTAATAGAAAGTGGTAGAGGCAATCTCTACTAATTTACGAAATAAGAAAATAAAATAAATATATAAGCAGCATGCTTCGGTAGTAAATTAATTATTTAATTTAATAAAATATGGCAGCGATAGATCCAGAGCACACAGTAATGGACCAGCAGATTCGGAAGGCATGCAACACAGGTGATCTAACCCTATGTACGTACTTGATTCTCCGAAACCCTGATATCTTGTTCTCGCTGAATCCTCTGGGGAACAATTGTCTTCACCTAGCTGCGATGCTTGGCCATGCGAAGCTAGCAGAGTTGATCTGGTCAAGCGCGCCTTCCCTCTTCTCTGGTACCAACAATGATGGGGAGACCCCATTGATGGCAGCAATCATGGCAGCAAATTCTGAATTGTCCTCAAACATGCTCACTGCTAGCTGCATCACAACATTTACAGTCTGATTTAGAGGAAGGGAAGCCGTTGAACGAGATGCTGTTGAAGGTTGATGTCAAACATGGAGATAATGTTTTGCATCACGCAATACACAATGGCTTTTGAGGATCTGGCAGTTCGGCTCTTGGATGTAGAGCCGAGACTCTCGGAACAAGTTAACCAGACTGGAGAGTCGCCGATGTATATGGCAGCTCGCAAACGCTTTGCTAAAGTACCTTCTTCCGCAAAGTACACAGCTCTCCATGCCGCTGTCAGTGCTGGGTACACAGGTTACTATAAGCTCAATTCTCTGCATAATATATATTTTTCATACATATTGGAGACAGTATTAAGTATTTACCCCGCAAAGGCTTCTGAACTAGGCCCAGCCCTGGCCGTATATTATGCGAAATTTGTCGAGACTTTACACACCTTTAAATTTCATTGGGTGAAATTATAAGCGGTTTTTTAGGCCATTATACTCATTATGCCTGGCATTGAATAGATTGGGTGGTAACCTTATCAACTAGCAAATTCGTCTGATTTCGAAGAAAGGACTGGAACACTATTTCATTTAAAATTTAAAATTTATGAAGAATTTGCACTTGATTTAAATAAAAAATTAAATAATTAAATTTGTGATAATAACATGACTGCATATTATTAACATATTTTTTATGTTCATTGTATCATAATTTCTTGTAAAATTAACATAATAATGTGCTGCATTTTATCATACTTTTCCTCGTATATTGACATGTTTCTAATATTTTGACAATACAATATTGTCAGATGTAACGAAGCAATTGTTGAAAGGACGTCCAGCGCTAGCTTATTATGTAGCTGAAGATGATACCACTCCTCGAGACTAGGGCTGTCAAACGTGGCCCAATAGCACAGAATGGGTCCAAACTGTTTGCGTTTCGTATAAGGAAACGGAACACCAAACCATTTCGTTAACTGTTTTGTTTACGAAACGACACAAAATTCTGTTTCGTTAACCGTTCCATTTCAGAAATAACACATAAAACAGTTTGAAATGAGACTAAAACAGTCGAAACGGCACTATTCCTGTTCCGTTTTCCGTTTCGTTATTGAAACGAAATGAAAACTGGTGCCATTATTCGTTCCGTTTCGGTTATGCGGAACGACATAACGTGGTAAACGGTGGAATTGACAGCCCTACTCGAGACTATAAAAATACTATTAGAACACGATGCTAATATATATGCCTTATATGATGGATGAACGTGTCACTAGTCCAGTCCTTTGGGCAGCAGTTCATGGATGGGTGGCAGCTGCAAAAATGATAATTAGCGCTTGTCCTGATTCTGCTTATGCTACTAACAAAAACTCTGCAAACGCACTCCATGTAGCCATTGGGAGTGAGCAAGCAATTCAGGAGGTCAAGTCGCTTACACAAAGGGACACTTCAAACACCTCTCTGGTAGCTGCCCTCCTCGCTACTATCACCTTTGCTGCGGCTTTTACACCTCCCGGAGGATTCGACAATGATCCTAATTCCAAAACGCCCGGCCTGCCTATTTTTGTAAAGAATGCCTCGTTCCAGGTGTTCATGATCTCTCACTCCATAGCCATGTGCTCTTCCCTTGCCGTTGCATTTCATTGTGTATTAGCGACATGCATGGGAGGACTTGGATTACCTACTCAGTACTCAACTATAGAAAAACAACAAAGACATGGTTGAGGAATATACCATATTGTATATATACACACACGTACTATGTATAACGTAGTTGTGATCACTTTATTTTATTAAATACACCATGAATATGATTGCACGCAACATCTGGGACTCATGAATGAAGGCTAATTTCAGATTTATGTAATTTTTGTATTTCCATGAGTATTTGTTTAATCATGATTCAAAAATTAATTATATATTCGCTCTGATTGATGTTTTTCATGTTAGAATATTTAATGTGTCCTATAAAATTATATGAGCCAAGTTCATTTAAGATAATTAACTAAAGGATACATCATAATTTGATGGAAATTCTAATGGATCAGATTCATTGCACTTGATCTATTTGGTTGTCTCAGCATTAAATACTCTTTAATCTAAAAATGAAAACACTTTTTTTTAACTTATTTTTGCCATTAAGAAAGTTCAGAAAATGGAAGAGAGAAAATGTCATTATTGACCATTATTAAAATTGGAAAAAAAAACTCAAAGATGATCAGTTTGAACGCTTCCGCCTAACAACAAACGATATCTGCTCTTCAAATTTGTAAGCTTTATATTCATGATTTTGTTAGTTTATATGATTTTGCAAATCCTGGCAATTGTGTTATTATTTTGTAAACACATAAATTAATGTTATTGATGGGGAGTTTTCATGCATGCATTTCAACCCAATTTAGACCTTAATTATATTTAATTTTGTGTGTTTTTAACTTAATTTCCTAACATTAGCTGTAAATTGAGGTGCAGTCGTAGTCCGGCCCTTGTTTTGCAGGTTCATCGCTCAATTAGCACGAAAAATCGACAAAGCAGTGAAATTCCAGAGGGTCGGAAAGGGCCAGTCCAAGGTTGGAGCAACCCAGTCCAAAGCTAGAACGACCCAATCCAGGTCTGGACCAGTCTGGTCCAGAAAACAACAACCTGACTTACTTGGAACGGACCAGTTCAACACTGGAACGAATCGTTCCATGTTTACCAGACTTTCTATAACTGAAGAGGCTATTTTTGCTAAATTTTCTCTACGTGTTTTACTCCAATACAAGACAACTTTAGACGTGTTAATGCTCTCCAGACTTTAGAGTTAATGCTCTCACTAGCTTGTGTGCTACGAATCCCTAGAGTGTAAGCATTCTTCATGAAGCAATATGCCCACTTTTCTTTCCAACCACACAAGAAATCAATCCAACTCTTATCCTTCTCAACCAACTTGCTCTCAAGTTCTTAATGACTTTCTCAAACTCATCTTCATCCTCGTACTTGAACATACATTTAGAGAACTCTCCGCTTATATCAATCCACTTCTTTTGGTAGCACATAAATTTTTGTTGACAATTTTTATTTATATGCCACACACATAATCCATGCTTTGTATCCGGCATTACTTGCTCTAAAGAAATCCCTATTGCTGAATCTTGATCCGTAAATATGGTTATGGGTCTTTTGCCACCATGTGCCTCTAGGAACTTTGTGAACACCCATTCAAAAGATTTAGTAGTTTGGTTACATATGATAACCGCACCAAAAATTACAATCTCTCTAAAGTGATTAAATCCAACAAAGATGCCAAGGGCCCATTTTTCCTTATTGGTTCTAAAAGTAGTATCAAAGGTAACTACATCACCAAACCGGGCATAAGCCGCAATCATTTTACCATCTATCCAAAGAATATTAGCAATCTCTTGATTTTCGGTGATATCCTCAAAATGTTGAAAAAAAGGATTCTCTAAAGCCCGCTTTTCAAAATACTTTGTTATAGTAACAGCTGCCCCATATTCCATTGCTTGCTTTCACTTGTCCCTTAAGAAATTATTAAGATCATCAATGGTGTAACCAATGCTTCTAACTTCACCCGCTTGTCTACTTAGTAATTCATGTGTTTCTCTTGGCCGGATTCTCGAACTTTCAGTTAGGTTGATATCAATCCGGGCTACTTCTGGGACTTCACATTGGCTAGGTATTAGATGACAAGCTTTGAGTTTTTTAAGAGGGTGGTTGTGATTGGGATGATATTTTACCACCTTGTACTTTTGGCAATCTCTATAAAATTTAACCCCCAAATGAACTTTGCAATCTGTTCGGGTCTCAGCTCGAGGGATCTTTGTCAAATGATCTCCCTTATTCTTTTTTTGTAGGCCTGAGCATTGGCACACAAATTTGTATGAGGTGTATATTTTATCTTTTTCCATTTTTTCCAAAAGCTTTTCTAACTCCAAAACCAACACTTCCACCATAATATCTCCAATACATCCATGCTTCATCTAGAGTTGCAAATTTCATGCCCAAATGAGGTGCCAACCAAACTCCGCTAGACTCCATATCCTACATAAATATAACATGTTATAAATTTGATTTATTTACTTTCAATCAAAATACATAATAGAAGGACAGCCATACATAAATACAAACTATAAATTTTGTCAAATTTTTCATCCAGGGACTAGACTCCGCTAGACTCCATATCCTACATAAATATAACATGTTATGAATTTGATTTATTTACTTTCAATCAAAATGCATAATAGAAGGACAACCTTACATAAATACAAACTATAAGTTTTGTCAAATTTTTCATCCAGGGACTAGTCTAGTGACTAGTCTATTATTGTCATCCACCAAAATAAAAAAAAAATGCAAAAGTTAAGTATGGATACAACACAATAATTGGCTCAACAAATCTTTGGAGGCTGAAACTTTGATCAAAAGTTAAGTATATTAAACTAGAAGCACCATTGGCCCTGTTAGAGATATGTCCTAGAAGCCAATCACTTTATGGCTACTTCTATAGTTTATGTTATTGATGATATTTGATCATTTATTCCTGAATTTTATTATTGACAGTTCATTCAGGTTGAGAATCTGAATTGTAGATCACTGTGTTTCATTTATGATTAAATGACAATAATAAATCAAAATTGTCCATAGTCTTGATAATTAACAATGAACATTAATTATCAGACAAGACTAGTATACAAGTTAAGTGATGATTAAGTTCTACAAATCATAAGTAAGGAGTTACTAACTTAATTGTATATTTATATGTTACTGGAACATAGTACAGGACATGACCCAATGAAATAAATATATGGATTGTGTTATGTGTCATTATTTATTTCATACGTGTTTGATTCTGAGTTTGAGATGGTTCAGTTTCTCCACATGAGGATAGGTTCTATAAATATCGTCTAACGCTGATTCCTGATAACGGCTGCTATACGGACTTTATTTATGTTCTCTTGAATTGTGCAGGGAGAAACTGGTCATCAAGACAATCGTATGTCCCTCGTTAGTTCACCTAACGAGTGATGATAGCCACTGGGCCCCTTGATGGAAATTGATTGCTTGTAATTTATTTGTTAATAAGTAATTAAAATTTAAATTGCACATGGAATGAGTTCCTAACAGTGGTATCAGAGCGCTAGTCGATAATTATGCTTTTTGATATTTTTAATTGAGAAATTAGTAATTAACTAAGTTAATTAGTAATGTGTGTGCTTGCTGTCCTGAAAAAATCTGTTTTTCTGCTTTATTGCTTATTTTTTGTGATGTAAATATTTCTGGAATTTTTTCTATCTTATTGAAGGTTGTAGATCTTTGAGTCATGGTTCTTTTTCCACTGGTTTCACGATTTTATAAGTTGTTATGAAATTTTAGTGATTTAAACGGTAACGGTGCGCAGATCTGGAATTCTGCGTCATGGTTCTGTTGTTGTGGCTTGAACGATTTATTTGAAATATAACTGCATGTAATCTTTAGCTAGGGTTAATTTAGGCTTGGTACTCTTTCTGGATATGTGTAATTTGTTACCTGTTTCGGATTTTATTTGGATGTTCAAGTATGGAAAGTATCGAAGTTGTCAGATCTGTTTTTCTAAATAAGCTGGTTATTTTGACAAACTAAAATTATTAAAGTACTTTTACAGAAAAGTGTTTGAACAGAGTTGTTCTATTTCGAATTAATATTCTGTGAAAATTAATTTCATAATTTTTTATTAAGGTTTGATACTTCAACTGGGTTAAAAATTTTCAGTCGTCAGTCTGTTTCAGAACAGGACAAGTCGCTTGTATGGCTTTTAACTCGATGATTTTGAATAGACCCTTGTATTTTTCTTTTCATGGATTGATAGTCTAGTATATAAAGTATTTTTCTATGTAAATTGTTTGCTTGAAAAATTGTCAAGGGGGTGATCACACAGGCCGAAATGTTGAGGCCAAAACAGAATCTTCTCTAACGGCGCTTCGCGTGGTGTCTGGAATTTTGTCTTTTTTGTTTCTCCCTGATGGTAGCTGATCTCTCCTTGAATTTTTTACTGGTAGTTAGACTCATTGCAAGGAGCTCTCTGGATTTATTTCGGATTTTTTTGGGATAAAAAAATATCGGATTTTATCGGGTCCCAAATTACTTTATTTAATTAATTAAAATATATTCTAATTAATCAAATTAGTTGAAATGTTAATTAGAACACTCCTTAATAATCCTCCTTTCTGTTTTTGATTTGTAGATTAAATTTTAAAGGTTTAAACAAGTAGTTGTAATGTTAAACCTTTTGCATTTGAAAGCGAGCAACGAGCACACACAAAGATTCTAATTAATGAAGTTAATTAAGAACAAGTGAACATATATATTGTATATGTGCTAACTCTGTTTTGTAGGAAGATCGTGAGTTTAGTATGGCTCAAGATTTCAATGCCTTGTGGTTTGTAAATGAATGCATGTGTGAATGTGTGTAATACGGCATTTGGTGCCATTAATTAATTTTGATTAATTTTGATGTAACTTGTGAGGCTTGCATGCCCCTAAGGCCTAGGAGGGAATTAGAATTTTTTCGCATGTATTTATTTCCATTAATTATAGGATATGATCAATATAATTAGTGGGAGAGCTTGAATTAGATTAGTCTTGCTATATGGAGATGCGGCGAATACTAATATGCAAGCTGGAGCCATACAAATCCACAACAATGGTTGTGCTTTGAGATGCTTATTATAATTATGTGATTGTTTAAATGCTATGAAATGTCATAGGATAGGTATGGGTGTATGTTGACACGACCACCAAACAAATTCGCATAATGAATATCCAAATTAATTTGATTAAGTCGACCGCCCTCCTTCTCTCTATCCCCTTCACGTCGCTTGCCTTCTCATGGGGCGGTCCGCCCAAGCGGACGTCGTGGTTGTCATGCGATAGTCGGGGTACAAATAAAAGGATTTGTAAGGAGCAAAAATAGAGAAGTTGCTTATCGATAGACCCAACTAGAGTTTGGATATCGGGACGAAGTTCGTGATGCGAACCAAGAGTCATAGTTGTATGATTGGTTATAGAACCTACCTTATCCAGTCATTTTGGGTGACGTACCATAGCAGGTCTAATTTGACGAAAATGGAGATCTTGGAAATTCATTACATTTAAGGACATAAAATGTAGTGAAAGTTTTACTTTGCTAGAAAATAAAACAAATGCATAAACTAATTGACCTCAATTTTTGGAATTGTTGTAGATGTCTTCTCATTCTTCTTTCTCGCCACGTTCTCTCTTAGAGAAGGAGAAACTCGCTTTCAACGGTACTAATTTCTTAGATTGGCACCGCAACCTTAAGATAGCCCTTCGGTTTGAGAAGAAGGAGTATCTCATTTTCACTTCATTGCCCTCGGCTCCCAAGACGGATGTCCCTAAAGAGGACAAGGACGCCTACGACAAGCACATCAATGACGACATGGAGATGTCTGTCTTGATTGTCGCTGTCATGGAGTCTGAACTCCAAAAACAGTTCATGGATAGTGGCTATGGTGTGTTTGACATCATAACTCGTCTCTCGAACATGTTCCAAACTAAGGTCCGCACCGAAAGGGGTCGACTGATCGAGACCGTCGCCAATACTGGATTGGCTGAAGGTCATGAAGTCGGACCACACGTCATGAAGATGGCGGGGTTGTTTCGGCAGCTTGATAGGCTTGATACGCCCTTCCCGTCAGGGGCGGTTCAAGACTTCATTCTCAATTCTCTTCCTCACAGTTTCACGTGGTTCATTGTGAACTACCGCATGAATGGCATGGACAAGAGTTTGGACGACCTCCAAAACATGCTTGTCGAAACTGAGGAAAGTCTAAAGAAAGAGAAAGGACCGAGAGATGTTCTTGCGGTGAGTGATAAGAGCAAAAATAATAAGAAAAAGGCCCGCAGAACAAAGAAATGCAAAGGCCCGATGACGCCCCAAGGTTCGACCAAGGGAGCTCCCGAAGGTTCTAGACGCAAGAAGAACCCGGCCACCTCTGACACGGTGTGCTACTATTGTAGTGGCAAGAGTCACTGGAAGAGGAACTGCCTCAAGTACCTCGCTGATAAGAAGGCGGGAACTGTCTAGCCTTTCACCTCAGGTATATTTGTCATTGAAACCCTTCTCGCTACCTCTAGCACTGACTGGATATTTGATACTGGTTCATGTGCTCACATTTGTCGAAATGTGCAGGTTCTAAAGAATAGGAGGCGGCTTGAAAAAGGTGAAGTTCAACTCCGCGTCGGGAACGGCACGTGCATCTCTGCTATGGCCGTTGGGAACGTGGAAATTACCTAGAAACCAATCACTTTATGGCTACTTCTATAGTTTATGTTATTGATGATATTTGATCATTTGTTCCTGGATTTTATTATTGACAGTTCATTCAGGTTAAGAATCTGAATTGTAGATCACTGTGTTTCATTTATGATTAAATGACAATAATAAATCAAAATTGTCCATAGTCTTGATAATTAACAATGAACATTAATTATCAGACAAGACTAGTATACAAGTTAAGTGATGATTAAGTTCTACAAATCATAAGTAAGGAGTTATTAACTTAATTGTATATGTATATGTTACTGGAACATAGTACAAGACATGACCCAATAAAATAAATATATGGATTGTGTTATGTGTCATTATTTATTTCATACGTGTTTGATTCTGAGTTTGAGATGGTTCAGTTTCTCCAAATGAGGATAGGTTCTATAAATATCGTCTAACGCTGATTCCTAATAAGGACTGCTATACAGACTTTATTTATGTTCTCTTGAATTGTGCGGGGAGAAACTGGTCATCAAGACAATCGTATGTCCCTCGTTAGTTCACCTAACGAGTGATGATATCCACTGGGCTCCTTGATGGAGATGGATTGTTTGCTAACAACTTGTGCAATCATCTCTAGATCAAGAAACGTATAATCTGCAAGAATGACACATTCCTATCTTGGATTATACAAGGATCTCATGTGACATAAGAATCAAAACAATAAGATATCATTTCTTATGCAAGATTGAAGCAGTGTATTGGTACAGTGTTTATTTATGTGAATTGAGAATGATAACGTGTTGCTAGATACCGCTTATGATTATTGAAAATAAATAACGATTTATTTTCATGGCCAACATAACATAAATTCTCAAAGGGTCACACAAATAAAGTTTTAACCAACAGTGCATTATTTATTTATTTGCAGCAGTGAATGCAATAAAAAATATGATAGTTTGATTAATTAATTATATACCGTTGCGAACCGTCATAATTAATTAAATCAAATGGGTCATATAGAAATAAATTAATGCATATGCTAATCCTAAAATAATTATCAATGAATTGATAATTAATTTTATTCAACATAATTTAATATAATTGTATGAATTATATTAAATATATGGGCTTCCATTTGATTAGTCAATTTGGGCCTAGCTTTGAATAATCATTAAATAGATAATTAAAAGACTAAATTGTATATGACAATTTGGGCGTTTAAGCTTTTTCTAATTTTTGTGGCCGGCCATTTGTATAAACTTTTTTTTGGACGTTTATATATAAATGGAAAATTAGGGTAGGATTTAGAATTCATCTCTCCTCCATTTTTTTGGCCGCCACTTAGAGAAGAAAAAAGAGAAAAAATTTCAGATTTAATTTTTCCATCTCTTTAGTGCATATTGCTAGGTATTCATGTGTTAAATATTAGCCACAAAATTAAGAAGTTAATTTGGAGAAGGCTAAACAAGGGATTAGTCTTGTTCTTGCTCTTACTAGCACAAGAGCCTAGAACTTGGTTAAGACTTTAGGTGGACTCGTGGCCGGCGACGTCGTGAAGGTGACGAGCAAGCCACCGACTTCAAAGCAAAGGTCGAGCCTTCTAGTTACGAGACTAGAAAAGGTAAATCCTTCTACCGTTCTCTTAAAGTGTCAACTTGCATAATTATCTAGATCCGTATAATAGCAATTGTAAATTGTTTGTTAATAAGTAATAAAAATTTAAATTGCACTCGGAATGAGTTCCTAACAGGCCCATGGGGCGTTTTGAATTGAGATTTTTTTTCTCAACATGAAAGTGATGCATGATTGAACAACAAATGAAAAGTGAAACTGCCTATCACAAATAGCACATATTGTTTTGGTATGGCAGCTAGCAACCCTTACTGAACAATGTTCAGTCAAGCCATTAGCATAGCAATTAAACAACAGACCAGTGTTAGCATATCAATGGTCAAACCATTAGCATAGCAAATCCAAATACTAACCTTTGGTTGTGTCTCTATTGTAGTACCAATCATATGCATAGAGGTATGTATAAAACAGCCCTGACAAGTCGAAAGGAGACTGTGAGTGAAAATTAGAACATTGAACTGTTCTCTTGGCGTTGTTCTGTGAGCAATTTCCCTGACAAGTAGAAAGGAGACTGTGGAAAGATTTTGCGGAGAATTGGAATGACCGTTCAGTACTAAACAGGTTGGATTGAAAGATTTCTACGATTGGTTTTTGCGTGTGAAACTAGAACTGCCAAGAGATGGATTTTTTACCGAGCCAGAGAGATTTTGGCGGGAATTGAGTGAAAATCGGAGATACTGTTTTTTTTTTTTACAAGGAAACGGGGACTCGGGCAAGAGTAGAGGGTTCAGAGACTAGAATTTTCTTCTTTTTTTCCGTGCGCCTCGTTGGATCATGATCCATGAATGGGTGAGAAGTCTGCCTCTGCTGGGTCAGCAGAGGATACGGTTCCGGTTCTCCCTACCCGATGGCCAATGCCATTTGCCAGCCGAAAAACGATAAAAGGAAAAGAAAGATGAGATTAATGGCGGGTAGACCTGTCAATTTCATTATGTTTCGAGCGTTTTCGTTCCGTTCCGTCCAAACGGAACGTTAAACGAAAGAGAAAATCAGTTTCGTTTCTGAAAACGGAACAGAAACGGAAATGAAGGAATTGAACGGAACGTTAACAGAACACAGAAATGGACGGAAATGGGCTGAAATCGATAGGAATTGAAGGACGGAACGTTAAACGGAACAGAAATCTGTTTCGTTTGACGAAACGGAACGGAAACGAAATAGAAATTTCGTTCCGTTACCAAAACGGAACAAAAACAGAACAATCGGTTTCCGCATGCACTTTTGACGTTTGACAGGCCTACTGGCGGGGGGGTTGGTTTTGGGCCTTGCTGGGCTCTTACAAGACATAAAGGAAAAACAAAAATAATGGCTTAGGCAGGCCGCAGGCCTTGGGAGAGATTTCTATTGAATTTGCATTCCTCCATCTTTCATTTGCATGGTGGGCATGGCCCCACAAAATGGACAGCCCTGAGAGCTGTAATTAGGTGACATAATAATCCGTTGACAGTTTGACGCATCTAATTTTGCACAATCACATCTACATCTACATATATATACAGTTCTGTAGAGAGACTTGAAGTTGACGCCCCAAAAAAGAGACAAAACCATCTCTTTCTTTATTATAAATTATAAGTGCGCTTTGGGTGATTCAGTATAACCACACGTCTCTTTAATTAAAAGGTTTGGGAAGTGAAGCTGGGAGACAAGTTGAAAAATCGCCTCCCGTTGCGGTTGCACTTTGCTTTTTCTTTTCTTTTTTTTCTTTTTTTTTTTGGTTTACTTTTGACAGCGTTACTCCGGCTGCCACATTAAACAGGATGATTATATTATATATAGTATGTTAACGAGCAACGCTAACGTTAAAGTACACTTATACGGACAGATCAGAAAGCAAAACTACTGATATGTTTGCTAAAAAGTTACCTTGGTATACTCAAAATTACTTCGGAGATGTCGTTAATATTGAATGACACTTGAATTTCTTGGACATTAAAGTACACTTATAAATTTTAGCCAAATAGTACCAAGCTCTATGAGCTGTCTCCAACCTTTTTCCATATAAAGCAATGCTCCCTTTTGATTCTCTCATAAACCATAGTGTACTATCACTATGGAAGGAATGCTTCACCTGCCTGTTTCTGCTGTTTTCCTAATCCACACATAAAAATATCTGGTCTAAAAGTTTTCACAGAACTATGCCTACTTCTCTGGATTCCTTATCAACTGTTTTGATCAATAGAACTGCATGCGACTGCACATGCATATAGATATAGTAATAACTAAATGCAATTTAAAATCTAAAGGTAATTTTGTCATTTTACAGGATTATAAAAATCGAATACTTCAACAATTTATGTCTACATACTAGAAATACGATGACAAGTAGTTACACACTAACAACTCTGATGTTGAAAGTAAATGGATAATAATTATTTATAATTTGGCTACAATTTCATAACATACAATCGACATATTTTACTTACAAGGATTCAACTATAACAAAATTATTATTTATTTAGAATAATAATATAAAGTTTAAAATTACTAATCAAGGGCATAGTTGCTTATGTTAGTCATAATGGAAAATGAACATAAAAAAATATATAAAAAGAAAAGGGAAATATAATTGAGATAAGCAGATAACAATATTGAGAATTCGAATGTCTGGTTTTTTAAGATATTATAAATTACTCTTATTTCTATTTATATATTGTTAAATAATGATTTACTTTTACATGCACGAATATATAGATCTAAATAATTATTGTGGGCATACATATGAGAATTTCACAGGTAGATTGCATTAGGTTTTAAAGTCAATGGCGTTGAATAGTGGCCTAATCTGATCTCAAATGATAATTGTATGGTAGCTTGTAGTTGTAGGAAGGTATAAGTCGTACATAGAGTTGGCTATAATTTGAACTAGAAAGGTAGCTAAATTTGTGCAATCTCTGCGGAAGCATGGCAAGTCCCATACAAAGCCCGGAACTAACAACTAATAAGCAAGTGCCACCTGGTAATTTGAAAAAGGAAGACTATTTTTATTATTTTTTTTACTTACTAAAAAGAAGTATTATTAGTTTCTTGAAACCAACATAATTCTAAAAATAGCGGCCGGTAATTTTGACCGGACTGAGTGACTGACACAAGAGATACTAATTAATTTTTTTTTAAAGAAAATTAGGGTCAAGACCAATAAATTTGAAAGAGATACTAATTAATGAAGGATAATTCAGAAGTTGAAATAAATTTTAAACCTGGTTTAAATCCTCATCATTCATCTTTGTTCATAATTTTACATGAACGGACTGAATTTAAGTCCGGTTTAAAATTAAATTGGGAATAATGAATATTAATATCATTGTGTTGGTTTGGTGAAAAGAAATTTGTGGAAATAGTTGGAAATAGTACGAGGGAAGGGAAAAGAGGTTGGTTTAATGGGACATTGAATGATACTATTTATGGGAGAATCGTGGGGGTTTAGGGTTTGTTTAATGAATGGCCTCTCCTCTATAGAGTTAGAATTGATTAGGTGGTGACCCCTAGTCCAGTAGTCCCTGGCCTCCCGCAATAACAAGTGAAGTAAGAGGGAGGTGCAAGTCGAGTAGGCAGCAATTGCAATTGCCGAAAAAACAGACTTATTAGAGTTTTCGAGGCGAACAAAGAAAGAAAAGACAGCGATGCGCCAACTGGGGACGTACTGGTACTACTCTCCAGTCTCCACGTTGTTTCCCGAGGCCAAAATATTTCCCATTTCCCTTTTACTGATTCCCCCTTTTTCTTTTTACTATTTACTTTCTCGGTCCCTCTCCTCCTCCCAGTAGTAAATGTCACTTTTCCAGTATTCATTCATCCATCCATCCATTCATTCATAATTCATTCATTCATGCACCTCGTACCTTTCTTTGTTGTTTTCTTTCTTCATCAACCCTCCCCCCCTTCTTTTCTTTCACATCCCCAACATGTACCCCCTTCGCCTCGAGCATCACCACTTTTTTGTATGACATAATTGCTATCTGCTTATGAAGTTACCACTGCGCATAAAATATTGTAAACAAAAATGGATATAGTACCTCCAGAAACAGTCATCAATAATCAACTTAGTTTCCAGCTTTCTGTGAAAAATCGGTATGTTGGTCAGTTCATACTAAACAATTTCCCATACAAAATTAATTTCACAAGGTTCGATAATTAAATTGTACTTGCTTACATTTAGTTTTACATATTTCTTGTGCCAAGGAGAAAATATAATAGGGGCTAAGGTGTTACAGGGATGAATAGGTCCATGGGGAACAGTAACACCCTCTAGTGAACTGTGCGAAGGAAGAAGAGCTTGAAGAGGTGGGTGGGACCCGAGATGGGTTGTGTGTGACATGGTGGGGTACAAGTTGTAGATGGATGGCGAAGATTCTCCAATCAGTGGAAATTAGGCCCTGTTCCTTTTATTGGACCTAAGAAACCTTAGGTCACACCCCTCTTCAATAATTGCACTACCCAAAAAAGAAACAAGGAATCCAACCCAACTTTCCTCTCTCTCTCTCTCTACACCGATGCGCCTTGAATTGAATGATGCAACATGAGACCAAACAAATCGAGCTTTGGGTGTGACACCAACTATCATTGCAACTTGCAAAATACCTCCCAAAGTAGCAAACCGATAACACACACACACAAGTGAATCATATCACCCAAGATTTTTTTTTTTTTTTAAAAAAGGCAAGAAGAGAAGATGGTTGAGGTTAGATGATGCAGCTATTCAACTATCCAAGGAAGTTTTACATAAAAACACCCTCTTCCTTTCTCTCACACTCACACCAAAAAGTTTAAAAAAAATAAAAAAAAAAGCCCCGATGCAATGCAAACTTGTACAAGGGAAATCCTCACATTCAAGAAATTGACCTAAAATGGTTAGTGTTGGGGTGGAGACATCTAATCTGTTTCTTAGGCGTGGAACCCATTTTGGTGCAGCCAAGCTGGGGCTGCTTGGATTGTCTGTGGCGGGAATCCTGATGATGCTGCTGTGACTGAGGCATTTGCCGCCGTCGTGTTTGCAAACACATAATGCGGGCTCGTCACAAGTGCTCTTGTCGGCAACCAGTTGGTGGGCCCAACACTACCATGGGCCCACATTTGTGGTCTTAATTGCTGTTGTTGCTGTTGCTCATTGCCAATTGCCAATGAAAGATTGGGGAACTGCAATAAAACGGGCCAATTCAATTAGAATAACGTATGCTTTAAATCAAGATTCATAATGAAACTAGTACAAGATATTAAGAATGACAATATCAAACAACGTTTTTGGAGCAAAGACTATGAAATAGCATTCCAGACCAAAGTACAACTGTATATCAATAGACATGCATGTTACATGATGTGCATAACACAAAGCACTCATTCCTTGAAAGAATCTTTTTATGGTCAATGATGAAAAACATGCATGAATTTCAGTTCATATTGCTAGATGAAACGACAAAGGTTCATGGCAATTATATTCTCACAGCATATATTGCTGTGACATAGTTTGCAAATTATTACAATACCCTTCGGTGGGAAGCACTATTATGGTAATTAATGATCCTAAGATAACTTTGAACCATATTAACTCTGTCTCCCCTCAATGGAACATGATAATATAACTGGCTTATTTTGGTTGTGGTTTGAAGGAACTCACTTGGTGATAGGCTGCAGAATTGACATGATTTTGCGTCAGTTGGTGGTATTTTTGCATGTCACTGGGTGAAGGTGTGGGCCCCGCATAGCCACTGCCAAAGGAAAAACTCAGCCTATTTTGCTCTCCATGAGATTTGAATTTACCGTCACACTGCACTCAGGAAAAGAAAAAAAAAAAAAGATTAGCTAAAGATTCACTTGTCTTTTTCATAAAAACAAAAAGGCAAAGCATCACGAATGATATGCCTTTTGTTTGATGGTCCGATTGCTTGGCTGTACTTCTAGTTCAAATCCTAATGGGACCCGCTGGTCAGAACCAGAAGGACTACTTTCTTCTCCTATCAGGTCAGCATTCATCCGTTTCGAGCCAGACGCACCCAAGCTTAAGTCTAGATTGTGCTCATTGCTCTCACCTACAACAACTTCACCCATACAAAATATATCATTACATATTGAAAGGGAGCATTATAAGTATTTTCAACTCATGAAATTATTACTATAAAAGGGGAAAATTTAATCTCTGTAAGTTTTTCTTGTACCGGTCTCACCAAGCTCTTCTGCATATATGCTAGGATCAAAATTCGTCACTGCATCCTTGCCATTGCATTTGATTGCAGCTTTATCATATGCTCTATAATCCCAAACAAACTTCTAATGAGCACAGAGGATCCAGTGTTGCAACAAAAGATAAAGAATATGCACAACAAACGAGTTTTTCGAGGAATTAAATTAAACAAAGAGAAATAGTACCTTGCAGCTTCAACTTCAGTGTCAAACAGACCCAAGTAGACATATCTGTTTAGTTGTCAACAAATTAAACAAAATTAACATTCTCATTGCAAATGCGTGCAATATACGCTAAAAAAGACCCAAGTAGACCAAGTGTTATTATCTGGAAAAGTAAGCTGCTAATAAATAATGGTATTAAACTATTAGGGGTCGTTTGGATGGGCTAGGAATAATTTCTTCTTAGATATAAATCTCTCTCACAAAGTTACACATTTTCCAACGTTTTACCCCTAAAATTCTTATTCCTTCCTTATTCCCATACGATCCAAACGAGCCCTTAATGAACACAGATAGGACTGGCATTTTTGGTCCATATCCCTCAGACATAACATATAGATCTCAAAAACAACAACCATAACCACAAAGGAGCAGCTAAAGTCATAAAATAGAATCCTTACTAAGGTCTGATGAACAATTATTGGGATTTTTATAGTACACAATGAGAATTGGCCCATTATAGTACACAATTACTGAGGTTGAGAATGCAAAATTTTCACATGAAATGAAATGAAAAGGGCATTTCATACTTTTTTCCTAAGAACTGGCCCATTCTAGCCTCCCATCTTCCACATTTATGCAAAGTGACCCCTCTGTATTTTGAGCTTCCTCTTGGAAACCCTGTGCTCTGCCTCCTCAACACGTGTACAAACTCCTCCTTGGTCAAATTGCTCATCTGGTCCAGAAAATAAATCAAAATCACATAAGCCCTTCTTTCAAAACTGGTACAAGTAGAAACAAAACCAAAGGGATGTAAACTTACCTGCTTCATATCCTCCTCATAATCTTCTAAACTGAAGTTTATGTCAGCATTTACACCCCTAAATTTAATTGCTGCTCGATCATACGCCCTTTTAACAGGAATGGAATGGGAAAAAAAAAAAGAAAAAGGGGAAAGAGCTCCATTAGTTCCAATGAAAAAAATAAATAAATTGATAAGAACTAGAAATATAATTCTATACCTAACAATTTCACATAATGATGGATACCTAACAATTTCACATAATGATGGAGAGACAGATTTCAACTCCATAGTTTGGTTACAGAAAGTAGTTTGGATAAACACGTCAAGGAGAGTAGTGCATGGAATTTGAGGTATTTCAGATAAAATAAAAGGGTATGTTGGTAATAATGAGAAATGCAATTTTGGCATTGTATTTTTCAGGGGCCAAGCAATGGTCTGTTAGCTTAAAGGAGAAAGAAATTTTCTTACCTAGCAGCAGCATGAGCAGTGTCAAATCCACCTGAAGGAACAAATGCATAAAATAAAATAAAATAAAATAAAGAAAAAGAGGAATGAAAAATAGAAGTGAGAAATGTTATTTGCAGAAAAACCCAGGAATGAATTTTGCTTGGAGGTGAAGTAATGCCAATTGAAGGGAAAAGAGATGAAAGGCATACCTAGATAGACTTGCTTTCCACAATCCCTGCACAGAAATGGAAATGGAAGAAAGAGAGGGAATCAATTGACATGATACCAAACCAAACCAAGAGGGAAATCCTATTCCTACTTCCTACCAAGTAATTATTGAAAATTTTAATAGATTTATTTATGAGCAGAGAGAAAAGAAAAGAAAAGCGACCCAAAACCAAAAGCAAGAATCTAGTTCCACTCGTTTGGTTTCTCTTTGTCTGTACAATTTGATTGAGCTTGTAGAAATTATCTGATTGAAGAATGGTAAAAGTAAAAATGTAATCCCAAAGGAAAATTGATTGGAAAGAGAGAACGATAGCATGGTTCTCTTCTCTTCTCTTCTATTCAAAAGAAATAGAATAGAGACGCGGAAATTGAAAATGAAATTGAAGGGTAAAAAGTAAAAGAGATGAACAAGAAACAAATAAAAATAAAAAAGGGAAAAAAGGTGAGGAAAAAGAGTAAGTAGCACATATATTATACCAGATATGGGATTCCCATCGACCGGTACGGCGGTAGAAGGTGACACCCCGGTACTGAGAGCTCCTGGAGCGTGGGCCCCGCCTGCTCTTGCGACCTGAGGCGGAGGCGGAGGCGGAGGCGGAGGCAGAGGGTGGGCCTGGTGGAGGAGGTGGTGCGACGATGTCTTGGTCTTGGGTGGCGGGAGAACGGAGCTCGACGGCGAGCCACTGAGCCTGGGGAGGCGCGACCTCGTCGTCGGCGGGGAAGAACTGCCTGGTGACGAGGAGGTTGTCGGCGGAGAAGGAGGAGGAGGAGGAGGAGGAGCGATCGGGGGAGTCGTTGAGGTCCCACATGGCAGAGAGAGAGAGAGAGAGAGAGAGAGAAGGAGAAACAAAGAAAGGAAGCAAGTTCGCAGCTTTTTAGCGGTTATGCACTTATGCTATGCCAATGAAACTATGAAAGACTAAAAAGAGACACAAAGGAGACTGTTTCCTTTCTATATGTTATGTTATTAAAATATGTATACTATCACTATACTATTATTTCTTCTTATTATTATCATTGATTTTTTTATGACAGAGAAGGCAGCCGAAGCAAATCATATCATATCAAATCAAAACTATTATTATTATTATTGTTGTTGTTGTTGTGTATAAATTGGGGGAAGCAACCTTAAATCCATCTCTCTCCCTCTCTCTGTCTTCATCCTCTCCATTTCTCTTCCAACCGCATTCTCCAATACTCAAGATTAATTTGTTTCTATTCATCATGTTATTGCTCGGTCGGCATGAGTCATTGAGTCCTCTGATTTTTGTTCACATTATTATTGCTTCCTTATCATCTTTCTCCCTTTAATTTCCTTAGCTTAGCTAGTCCACATTTATCAATATTTCTAAACTAGTTGTTTATTTCTTGTCAAAATTAATACCACTAGATTGCCTTTCTTCCCACTACAAGGTCAAGAACACAAAGGAGAGAAACTTTGCCTTGTTTATGATAGAAAGCACCACAACCAAATTTAAAAATGCATTAATACTTCCTTTTCAGTTGCATACAAAAAATATCAGAAAGCGACGCTATATGCTTGGACTTATGCAAAGCTTTAGTAATAATAATTAATTGCACCGACTATTTTATGGTAAAGCCCTTATTCTTTCTCTTTCTCCAACTTTGGGAGAGTTTTCTGCATTTTACCTACATTTCAAGCCTTTTTTCACTTTTTTACTTTCAATGTTTCGACTTCTACGGCGCAACATTAACGCAAACCTCTACAGTGTATTTATCATCTTACAATTTTTATTTTGCATTTTTTTTAATTTGGCATTATATATTGTGATTCATTTGATTTTCAGAAACATTACTCCAACCAAAAAATCTTAAGAATTAAAGTAGTAAACATCGATCTTTTTCGTTATTTAAATAATACATGTATTAAATATGCACTAATTTGAAAATCATTTAGCTTTTCAATAATTATTTAAATAATTAGTTTTAACATATAGTTTGATGGATGACGATAAAACTTCAAATTAATCAGAGCAACGCATAACAACAAACACGAATTTTCCTTAAGTCACCTCGCTGAAAGGAAGGGCTGTAAATTAAGGACTTTGTCGGAGAGGGTACCTCGCAGCTCGCCTCGCCAACATACCTCGCCGCAGTAACGACAAATGTAACGGTGAGGACCACAGGAGACAGCTGTTATCGATCTCTGACACAGATAACGTCACAAGGAATAACGACAAATGTAACGATAACATCAGCAAAGGATTCCTCTAAACTCCTATATATACAACCCCTGACCGAAGGGAAGGGGGTCGTCTCCTTCGTATTTAGGGTTTTCCTTACCACTTTCATACATTTTAAGCTTGAGAAATCCATGTAACGGAGATGTAATCCAATCTATGATCAATAAAGTTTTATTTTCTTGTGTCATTTAGATCTAGCTTATCTTATCAATCACTCTACCATACTGGTTGTATCGTATGCAAAACACGTTTATGACCTCGGTTTTTCAATTATATTTTTTTATAAAAGTGATAAGCATGCCAGAATGCTGAATGCCTACATTTTGGGTGCATATTTATCTTCTCATGACATATTCTTTTTGCTTATGAGGTTGATATATATTATATAATTAAAACAAGTTCTAGAAAATATTATGTTTTGAAAATATGAAGAAATTGAAAGCTAAGTACTATGATTCCATCCGAGGCAAAAAGGGGGACGTGATAGGACAGAACTGTCGTTTAGTTTGGGATTCCTCCTATCAAAAAGTGGTATTTAGATAAATAAAATAAGTTGATGTGTAAGGGTAACAATGCTAAACAAAGCCAGGTTACTAAGAAAACTTGCAATACATGCATTTAAAACCTTTGTCACATCGTACTACTTGTCAAAAATACTATCGAGGAGATGAGAAACAGGTAAGATTACCTTCAAACTTGAAACACTTCCCACTTTGGAAACTGAAAAATAACAGTGCAACACCATTTGTTTTTAGTATTAATGGAGCCACGCAAGCACTCCTAAAAGCATTTCTTGATCTCTTGTACTACTTTCAATGTAATTCCTCGTAGCGGGTCCATATCTTCTGCTCTAACCAAGTCAGCCACAGTTTCATGAAGACCCGGAGCATTCAATGGCAAGCATAAGAAAGGTGTATTTATGCTTATGTTGAACTTTGATCTTTTTGTTGCTAATTCGAGCAGAGAATAAATGAATAATACGTCAGTGTTAAAAAACTTTTAAAAATTGACTATTGGAATATGTTCCGATAATAGAAGCCAACTAGGCATAGGTATCTTTTAAGGATGCATATAAATGGATCATCAAACATCAGTCCTAAATTTTATGCTCATAGGGGGCGTTTGGATGGTGTGGGAATAAGGAAGGAATAAGGAATAACGTTGGAAAGTGTGTAACTTTATTGGGAAGTGTGTAAATTTGTGAAGGAAATATGAAGGATTTATGCCTAGGCGGAAATTTCCGCCCAATTCCCCTTATTCCCACACCATCCAAACGCCCCCATAGAGCACCAAATATAACGATGAAAATATATGATTTCAAATTATAATGAACTCTTACAAATATAAAAAAATTGCAATTTAAAAAAGAAGTTAAAAAATCCTTTTATAATTATTTAATTTGACATTTGACATATCACAAAAATTGTTGAATATGAATCCACCAATTTAGGCAAGATATGTCTATTGTGCATTTGTCACATCCCGCAGCCAGACGTGACAACTCCCGCCATGAGGATACATGTGTGTATACTCTCATAAGGCTTAACCTGACTTAAAACATATAACCACATAGATAATAACAACAACAACTAAGTTTTTTGTCCCAAACAAGTTGGGGTAGGCTAGAAAAGAAACCCAACAAGAAAAAGGATCCACGAAAAAAAGTCAGAGCCTTTTGTCCCAAACAAGTTGAGTAGGTTAAAAAAGACTGAGTTTTTACGCTAGCCCGTCAAGCATTTCGCAAGCATGCGGTCTTGAACCCTGGACTTCCTAGAAGAGAGCCCAGTGCTCTTACCACCCGAGTTGCTAAACCACATGCAAGATCAATAATATTAGTAATAAAAATAATATCAATAATAATAATAATACTAATAATATATATAATAATAATAGTAATAGTAGAAACCTACACCTCAACTAAAAACTAATAAAGCGACCTACGAACCAATGGCATCGCTCCTACCCCTAGGTTCCTATGTCATGTTTCCGGTACATGAATTGCTAACTTCCAAGCGCTCCTATCAGTCGCCAACTCCTTGGAGATGTTTCATTCTTTAAGGCCTCGTTTCACGGCTTCATCACATGTCAGTCATTGTCTCCCTCTGCCTCTATGTGTGTTTTCGAAATGATTTAGGATTCCGCTACGCACTTGTGCCTCCGGAGGTCTGCGTTGGATATGTCCAAACCACCTCAAGCGATGTTGGGTCAGCTTCTCCTCTATCGGTGCAACCCCAACCATATCCCGTATATCATTATTTTTAATCCGGTCTCTCCTCGTGTGACCGCAGATCCACCGCAACATATGCATCTCAGCTACACTCATCTTCTGGACATGTCGTCTTTTAGTAGTCCAACATTCTGCATCGTCGGTCTAATCGTTGTCCTATAAAACTTGCCTTTTAGCTTCTGTGGGACTTTCTTATCGCATAAGACGCCTGATGCTTGTCGCCATTTGACCCACCCCACTCTTATCCTATGACTAACATCTTCATATATCTCGCCATCGCTCTAGAGCATCGACCCCAAATATCGAAAGGTGTCTTTCATAGGTACTACCTGTCCGTCTAAACAAACATCTCCATTTTCTGGTAGTACCCCACTAAACTCACACCTCATATATTCCGTCTTAGTTCTACTAAGGCTAAAACCTTTGGATTCTAGAGTTTGTCTCCACAACTCTAATTTTCTATCGACCCCCGACCTACTCTAATCGACTAGCACCACATCATCAGCAAAGAGCATACACCAAGAAATCTCTCCATGTATATCCTTCGTGATCTCATCTATCACTAAGGCAAAAATATACGGGCTCAATGCTGATCCTTGATGTAGTCCTATTTTAATAGGAAAGTCACTAGTCACACTATCACATGTCCTGATGCAAGTAACAACACCATCATACATGTCTTGGATGAGAGTAACATATTTGGTGGGGACTTTCTTCTTTTCCAGTGCCCACCACATGACTTTCCTTGGTACTTTGTCGTATGCTTTATCCAGATCAATGAAAACCATATTTAGATCCTTCTTCTGCTCTCGATATCTCTCCATCAACTACCTTATCAAAAAGATAGCTTTCATAGTCGACCTCCCAGGCATAAAACCAAATTGATTTTTTGAAACGTTTGTCATCTGTCTCAAGTGATGCTCGATCACTCTCTCCCAAAGCTTCATTGTATGACTCATAAGCTTAATCCCTCTATAGTTTGTACAGCTTTGAGCATCTCCTTTATTCTTGAAGATTGGTACTAGAGTGCTTATCATCCACGCATCTGGCATCCTATTTGATCGAAAAATGCTATTGAATAGTTTGGTTAACCAAACTACAGCCACATCTCCAAGGCATCTCCATACTTCGATCGGTATGTTATCAGGTCCCAAAGCCTTACTTACTTTCATTTTTTTAAGGCTTCTTTCACCTTGGACTCTTGAATTCTCCTAATGAAACGTCTATTGGAGTCATCAAAGGCGCCGTTCAGCTCAATTCCTAGGCCATCATCTTCTCCATTGAATAACTTGTCGAAGTATTCCCTCCACCTATTCTTGACCTCATCGTCCTTCACTAAAAGCTTATCAGTCTCATCCTTGATGCACTTCACTTGGTTTAAGTCTCTCGTCTTCCTATCTCGCAACTTGGCTATCTTATAGATGTCCTTCTCGCCCTCTTTCGTACTTAGCTTTTGGTATAGATCCTCGTAAGCCCTACCTCTTATTTCGCTCACATCCTTCTTTGCATTCTTCTTAGCCAATTTGTACTTCTGCGTATTGTCCTCGGTCTTGTCACGATGCAAGCATTTGTAGCATTCTTTCTTTTCTTTAATAGCCTTCTGCACTTCGTCGTTCCACCACCAAGTGTCTTTAGGTTCACGGTTGCTTCCTCTACTAACTCCAACCACTTATGTGGCTATCTTCTGGATGATAGTTGTCATCTCTTTCCACATGTTGTTCGCTTCCTCATATACTTTCCACGGTCCTTCTTCAATCATTATGTCCCTAAATATACGAGACACATCTCCTTTGAGTTTTCACCACTTCGTCCTCGCAACTCGAGCTCCTCTACCTACTCTAGAACGTAGCGGAAGCGAAAATCAGTCACCACAAGTTTGTGTTGTGAAACGACACACTCCCCAGGTATAAGCTTGCAATCCACACAGGCTTGTTTGTCCTCTCTCCTGGCAAGGACAAAATCAATCTGGAAAAAGGTGTTGAGCACTACTGTAGGTAATTAAATGGATTGTCTTTTCCTAAAGAAGGTGTTAGCTATCATGAGGTCATAAGCTATGGCCAAATTCAATAAGCCCTCACCCTCTTAGTTCCTATCGCCATATCCGAAACCCCCATGCACCCTCTCAAACCCTCCACTAGTTTCACCTACTTGCCCATTGAAATCTCCTTCGATGAAAAGTTTTTCAGAGGTGGGCACACTTCTAATCATACCATCTAAATCTTTCCAAAATTGAATTTTGATGGTTTCGCTTAGTCCTACTTGTGGTGCATACGCACTAATGACGTTCAAAACTAAGTTCCCAAAAACTAACTTTACTAGGATGATCTTATCCCCTTGCCTCCGAATGTCGACAACTCCGTTCTGAAGGCTCTTGTCGATTAAGATGCCTACTTCATTCACGCCTCGTTCTTTTCCGGTATACCATAGCTTGAAACCGATGTTCTCCACTTCCTTGGCTTTCTGGTCCGTCCACTTAGTCTCTTGTACGCACAAGATGTTCACACGCCTCCTAATCGCCGTATCTACTAACTCTCTTAACTTCCCTGTTAAAGACCCTACATTCCGACTATCTTCCTTGCCCCTCGCACCCATCGTGAAAAGTGCGAAGATCCTTGCTTACTTGCCACTATATCCGGACGCCGATGTAGCGCGCCACTAAGGGAGTGACGATTCGGCCCTTGCTCATTTATCGCCTTATCTGGGTTTCGATAAGGCGCGCCACTAAGGGAGTGGCGACCCGGCCCTTGCTCATTTATCATCTTATCCGAGTTCCGATAAGACGCGTCGCTAAGAGGGTTACGCCCCAACGAAAAGTAATTGGGTTTCATTTCCATAGAGATGGCTGGATTTTTTTACGTTGGCTCGCCTAGCCTATCACAACCCTCCTCCTTTTACTCGGACTTGGAACCGAGCTATACTAAACAATGCAAGCAAAGCTTAATATAGGCGGAGTTATAACCACATAAATAATATAAAGAAATATTATCATACTAAAGGTAGAAATATAAAAACATAAGATAAACATAACTATGTCATGATCACAATACCGATCACATAAAACACATATAACTGTATCTCATACAACTCAAAATGTGATCGTCTCTATCCAACTGAACTGGGGTCTATATACAATCACTTAGTCTAGTCCATACATGTACAACGAGGACTAGTACTAGTGAACAATCAAAAGTCGATCCTAGCTCGACTCCAGCACACATAAAACAACTCGGGCTCCTCCTCAACCACAATGGGTTGCAACTGGCTCATCAATTGGAGGAGGGGTTGGTGGGTCCAGTATCTCTAAATAAAAGTAAACACCTGGTCCTGGGGCCAACGAAACATGGTATGCTATAGTAGTATGGGGGTGGGGCACAAACGTCTCAATATGGGAATAGGTGTAGAAACTTAGTTTTGCACTTATTTTAATTTTAAATCACATTTAACATAATTAAACAATAAGCACAACAAAAGATCTAGTGGAATGACAAATTTAGCACATTAGATAGGGAAAATAGGTTGTACCTCTTCTTGTATCGCAACAAGAAGGCTCGACCAAGGCTTTGTGGTCAGTGGGGTGCTCTCATTCACCTTCTTCTCCTTGCTCTTAAGTCCACTAAAAGGATTAACTAATTCCTAAAGCTTTGTGCTAGCAAAGCAAAGGAGAAAGCTAATCCTTGCTTCTTTCTTCCAATTAAATCATAATTTAATTAGTAAAACTAAAACTCAACACATGAGCATCTAAATAAAAGCAAATAAAAGAGCAATTAATGGAGAGAACAATTTCTTTCCACTAGAAGAGGGTGGCAGCCAAGGAGGGAAGAGAGAGAAGGTAGGCATTAGGATTGCAAAGCACACCACAAGCGGTCCTTATATAGCCACCTAATCTAACCTAATCCCAATTATTGGAGGGACCAAAATGTCCCCTATGAGGCCGGCCTTGTATGGGCTCATATGGGTCATACAAACTCTCTTATTTATCCACTAATTCTACTAATTAATTGATCATGTCAATTGCTTTCTATTTGGGCTCAATTAGGCTAATTAAATAAAAGCCCATATATAGTCAATATAATTCATACAATTATATTAAATATTATTGAAAAAAATTAATTATCAACTTATTGATAATTATTATAGGATTAGCATATGCATTAATTTAGTTTCATATGATCCCTTTGATTTAATTAATTATAACTGTTCGTGACGATATATAATTAATTAATCAACTTATCATATCTTGCATTTTCCAATGCAAATAAACTAAATAATGCACCGTTGGTTAAAGCTTTATTTGTGTAACCCTCGAGAATTTATGTCATGTTGGTCATGAAAATTTAATCATTATTTATTTCCAATAATCATAAACGGTATCTAGAAACACGTTATGATTTCCAATTAACATAAATAAATACTATACTTTTATAGTATTTCAATCCTGCATAAAAAAAATATATAATTTTCTTGTTTTGATTCTTATGTCACATGATATCACTGTATAAACCAAGATAGGAATGTGTCATTCTTGCAGTTTATACATTTATTGATCTAGAGCTGATTATACAAGTTGTCGGCAAACAATCCAACTCCATCAAGGTGTCCAATAGATATCATCACTCATTAGGTATACTAATGAGGGACATACGGTTGTCTTGAGAACAATTTTTCCCCGCACAATTCAAGAGAACATAAATAAAGCCCGTATAGCGGCCCTTATCAGGAATCAGCGTTAGGCGATATTTATTGAACATATTCTCATGTGGAAAAGTTGAATTATGTCAAATTTAGAATCAAACTCATATGAAATAAATAATGACACATAACATAATCCATATATTTATTTCATTGGGTCAAGTCCTGTGCTATGTTCCAATAACATACACATATGCAATTAAGCTGGTAACTCCTTACCTATGATTTGTAGAACTTAATCATCACTTAACTTTCATACTAATCTTCTATGATAATTAATGTTCCTTGTTAATTATCAAGATTTGGGACGATTTAGATTTATTATTGTCATTTAATTAAAAATAAAATACAGAGATCTACAATTCAGATCCTCAACCTGAATGATCTATCAATAATAAACTCAAGGAACAAATGATCAAATATCATCAATAACATAAACTAAAACAAGTCATTAAAATATTGACTTCTAGGACATAACTCCAACAATAAGAGCCCTAAAAAACTGCCAACACTGGGGCTCTCTGCACCCTGTGCATCCTCTGGAACCCTCACCCGCCGAGGAACATGCAAAAACAAGCACAGAGTGAAAATAAGATTCTCTGTTTGGATTTTAGTTCCAAGCGTAGAATTTTAGTCGAAATCTTTATCCAGAAGTAATACCTGTAGTAATTAACATGAATGATAAATAAAAATATCATCATAAAGTAATACCGGACCAGCCCGGGATGGATCAAGGGGAAGACCGGGTCGGGTTTATCAAGGGCTTAGGCTGCCCTTCCTAGAAAAAAAATCCGCGTTAACCCGTGGACCGGACCGTACTGAATCGTGAACTCATGCTAATTCCTCCTTAAACCTATGCTAGAACCAAACCTAGACAATCCTAACGGCTAACCCCCCCCCCCCAAACCCACCTAAACCCGTTCCAAACCGGCTAAAATCCGCTTCAATATGTTATTAGATGCAATATATTTTTATATATTTTTTATATGTCATTTTGTTATGGAAACAATAAGTAATGAAAAGCCAAAAAAGAAAAACAGCAAAAAGAAAAAAAAAACTGGTGGACTGGACCGTGATATCCCGCCCGGGTGGTATATGGGACATTTTAAAAAAGTTAAGAGTGACATTTCTCTAATTTGAGTGGCATATATCTTATTTTGACATAAAATAATGACATAAAACTAATTTTAATTATTTTATAATGGCATAAAACTAATTTACAATTTAAGGGTGACCTATCTCTAATTAACAATTTTTCATAGTGGCGTATATCTAATTATTCCGTTAGAAATGGTGTTAAGAATTAACACTAAAAATAGGGTAATGTAATAATAATAATAATAATAATAATAATTCAATAAAATATATAATGTGGATAAATAACATCAAATAAATATACCGATAAAGTACAACATTAGATAATATTTTAGATATAACCAAAATCATTCAATTTATTCTCATGTCAAAGGACGTTCAAGAAAATTATATAACTAATTATAAATTATACATTATTAGATAGAATAGAGTGCAAATCAATTTTTTTCATTAACATAAACAAATTTTGATGAAAATCGAAACTCATACTATATCTTACGAACTATACCAATAGGCATGATCATATATACATAAATATTTATAAAATTTTACCCATTAGATAACAGGTACAAAATAATTCTTATCCGTACCCTTACCCGATAATTTAACTAAAATTTTTCTTTCTCCATACCCAAGCCCGATATTCTAATGAAAAGAAAACCTTACCCCCACATTCCTCTTACCTAATATGGTACGAATAAGATAAACGGCCAAACGGATTTCGTTCACACCCTAGTCTAAGATAAGATGGGATAAAAGCATTCCCATAACTTTATATATGGAAAAAAATTCTCAAACAAGATTTAGAGAGCGTTATACTATAGATTAAATGTTAATTCTAACAATAAACTTCTCTTCTCAATGTTCTCATGCTTTGGTAGAAACTACAAAGGAATTAAAAGAGGTTTTAGAATATACATGATATAGACTAATGGCGGACCAAGTGGAGCAATAGAGTTATTAGACCTTATCTTTTTTAGTACGCTGATGAGCTGGAGGAAGCTTATTAGTCCTTTTCATTATTAATTCACCTTTTTTTTTTGTATTTTTGCATATCCAGTCCATACGATGATAGGGAACCTGCACCTTTTTAATTTCTAGAAAACATCGAGTGAAATTTGTGGGAAATGCTAATCATTTCCTTAGAATAAAAAAAAGAAAACAAGGTAAGAAAGGTAGTTCAGTCTGGACGAAGTGTACAAAGGTCGCTGGTGGCTCACATGTTTGATTACTTGATTATACATTTTCCAAGTACTAGGAATAATTTAGATAAAGCAACCCAGATCATGTCTCCTTAACCAAGTTGCTCCCTTTTTTTAAGAAACAATATGCCTCTAACCCTCCCATTGACTAATTTATTCTTTATTGCTGGTTGTGGTATAACTTTATGTGTGGTCACCACCCAAAATGCTTTTGTGGAGTTGTACGTTGCCTTATAAAATTTGTCATATACTAAAATCTAAAATGAATTTTGCTAGTTGTTTTTTAAAATATAATATTTTTTATAATTATTTTTGCATTGTAGAGAGCTTTAATTTGTTTTGTCAAATTCTAATTGATGTTTTGTCAAATTCTAGCCATCTTATTTGGGAGTTATCTGAGAAAATGACGAACTTGATTTTCTTAACCTTATTAGAGATTCTGAAAATACAGTGACTACCATATGATCTTTAATATCGAGATGTTAGAAGATAATATTATTATTTTATTAAAAGATAAAATTTGGTATGCATGAAAATTTCAATAGAGAGATCATATTGGACGGTTTGGATCGGTCATTTTGAACTAGATCTAGGAGTTTTGATCGCAACTCACCATACCAAAACTACACACACGTGCACACGCACACACAAAGATTGGCTAAAGTATACTCCAGCATACGGATCGTCCGTATGATGGAGTAGTTTTTCAAAATCTAAAATTCATATAGTCGATACGAACCATTCAAATTGTTCTCCATATTTAAATCTCCTAAGAAACCAAAATTTATATTTTTTCGAATTTTTTTGCTATATATTATGCTATTTTCAAAAAATACTATAAAGGAGTATTTCTGACCCTTCAATTTGAAAATAGCATAATATATAGCAAAAAAATTCGAAAAAATATAAAATTTGGTCTTGAAGGATATTTTTATATGGAGAACAACTTGAACGGTTTGGATCGACTGTTTGAATTTTAGATTTTGAAAAATGACTCCAGCATACGAGTTTGATCCGTATGCTGGAGTATACTTTAGCCAATCTCTCTCTCTCTATATATATTTATTTATATATACATAGAATGGCTAACGTGCCATAGATGGTACGGAGGGTCCCGTGCCATAGAGTCATTTTTTTTAGATTTAAAATTCAAATGTCCAATCCGAACCGTTCAAGTTATTCACCATATTAAAATACCCTTGGAGACCAAATTTTACATTTTTTTCGAATTTTTCTGCTATTTATTATGATATTTTTAAAAAATATTATAATTGGAGTATTTCAGACCCTCCAATTTGAAAATATCATAATAAATAGCAAAAAAATTCAAAAAAATGTAAAATTTGGTCTCCAAGAGTATTTCAATATGATGATCAACTTAAACGGTTTGGATTGAACAATTGAATTTTGGATCTCTAAAAATAACTCAAAAGAGAAATGGATGGCATTGCCATCTATGGCATATTAGCCATTCTCTCTCTATATATATAGAGAGAATGGCTAACGTGCCATCGATGGCACAGAGGGTCCCATGCCATCGAGTCATTTTTCGAGATCCAAAATTCAAATAATCAATCCAAACCGTTCAAATTGTTCTCCATATTGAAATATACTTGGAGACCACATTTCATTTATTTTTCGAATTTTTTTTCTATTTACTATGATATTTTTAAAAACATTATGATTAGAGTATTTCAGCCCTCCAATTTAAAAATATCATAATAAATAGCAAAAAAAATTGAAAAAAATAAAATTTGGTCTCCAAGGGTATTTCAATATTGTGATCAACTTGAACGGTTTGGATCGACCGTTTGAATTTTGAATCTCGAAAAACGAGTCGATATATAATCCATGGCACGTGCCATCGATGGCGCGTTAGCCATTCTCTCTCTCTCTCTCTATATATATATATATAGAATTTTGCTATGTTGAGTTGCAACTCACGAGAGGGCCCGTGAGTTGCGATAAAAACTCCTAAATCTAGTTTAAAATGACCGATCCAAACCATCCAATATGATTTCTCTTTTGAAATCTCCATGAAGGCCAAATTTTACATTTTTTCGAAATTTTTAAATATTTTTTTTAAATTTTAGAAAATCGTTAATCTAATTAGTTCTGAATCGTTAAAAAACAGCAGTTTTTAAAAATCCGAAAAATATACTTAAAAATTTCGAAAAAATATAAAATTTGGTCTGCATTGACATTTCAATAGGGAGATCATATTGGACGGTTTGGATCGGTTATTTTGAACCAGATTTAGGAGTTTTTATCGCAACTCACGGACCCTCTCGTGAGTTGCAACTCACCATAACAAAACTATATATATATATATATATATATAAAGAGATAGAGAAAGAATGGATATAGTACACTTATGTGTATGGATCGTCCCCATACACATGAGTCGTTTTTTAATATCCAAAATTCAAATGGTCAATCCGAACCGTTTAAGTTGTTCTGCATATTGAAAAACCCAGATAGACCAAATCTTATATTTTTTCGATTTTTTTATTTTGCTATTTATTATGATATTTTCAAAAGACACTATAATTGGAGTATTTCAGGCTCTCCAATTTGAAAATATCATAATATATAGCAAAAAAAAATTCGAAAAAATGTCAAATTTGGTCTGCAAGAGTTTTTCAATATGGAGAACAACTTGAACGGTTTGGATTGACTATTTTAATTTTTTATTTCGAAAAACGACTCATGTGTACGGGGACGATCCGTACACACTAGTGTGTGTGTGTGTGTGTGTGTGTGTATAGAGAGAGAGAGAGAGAGTAGCTAATGTGCCATCGATAGCACATGCTATCGATTTTCTATCGACTCGTTTTTCGAGATCTGAAATTCAAATAATCAATCCAAACCGTTCAAGTTGATCACATTCAAATTGGAGGGTCTGAAATACTCTCATCATAATATTTTTAAAAATATCATAGTAAATAGCAAAAAAATTTGAAAAAAATATAGAATTTGGTCTCTAAGGATATTTCAATATGGAGAACAACTTGAACGGTTCGGATTGTCCATTTGAATTTTGGATCTCGAAAAATGACTTGATGGCACGGGACCCTCCGTGCCATCGATGGCGCGTTAGCCATTCTATATATATAGTATTTTAACGACTTTGGTGGAATGTTTCAACGTCTATTGATTACTTTCTAGTCTCTGCTTATTATTTCTTTTTTAGCGGAAGGAAGGATTCAAGCATATTGCTTTTTGATAAAGTAGTTTAGTTAGATTTGGATTTCAATTTTTTGTCGCTTTTGACGAAGCTGCATTAATGGATTTTACTAGGTGCCATTCTTCATTCATTTATTTTTTAATTAAATTTCTGAAATACTTCTTTGGTACTTATTGTAATATTATACATACGTGACGTGCGCTAGGGATGAATACATGAGAATTGAGAGCATGTATATATATGGTGTTGTTTGTTCTTCCCTCTTTGGATCTTTGCCCTCTAGATTTGATTAGAATAGATTAGATTGTTTAGGAAGCAGGGCTATGTATATATGTACTGTACCCCGCCATGTATGATGCATGCCAAATTGCCAATGCCATAGGCGGTTTATATTATTTGAGGCTTGATACACAGCTAGCTTGAACCTAGGTAGCATGCTGTAGACTCCGAACACCACTTTCCATTTTTAATCTTGTACCTTACCCCCTACAGCTCGTGTTGCTTGGTACTCGCATCATTTGTTTTAGGGATTTAAGGATTTGAAAACCTTTTGATACGTGGCTATGAGGATGCTATAGTGGCCGCATAGTCTATGAGTATGTTAGTTGGGCTTCAACTTGGGACTATAAAAAGCACCAACAGCCTTAGCATGACCATAGAAACAAAGAAAAATACTGCACCTCACGCAAAGTTACACCTGTCAGTGCATTTTTTGATGAACTTATCTGCTTAAGTACGCTTTGTTTGATAAATGACGATATTACATTATTCGCTTTTCTGAAAGCATATATATCACTGTGCCAATAATTACGAAAGTCGTGAACTTACTCTACGCATGAACTAAATTACAAAAAACATAATCAGTCTCGACACGATAGAATCAGTGCTATTTTAAAATAAAACAAACACTCATAATTGCTGCATAATTACGAGAACCAGCTCTTGGTCTAGTGGTAAAGAGCAATGCATCTCAAGTGAGAAGTCGCAGATTCGAAACCCGACTGGGGGTCTTTTATAGACATTTAATTATAATTTAAAAATAAGTTGGGAGGCTTGACCCCCAATTTATCTTCAAAAAAAAAAAAGTTATTGAACAATCAGTATTGCATATCGTTGGAAACAAAACATTTTTTCTAGTATTTTTTTTAGAATTAAAAAAAACATTATTATTACGGGATTCATAATTTTCAAATAATCATGATATTCTAAAAACCATGAAATATATTTAAAATAATTCAGAAAAAAACTGTACGTAAAATTTGATTTCCAATAAGATTTGAATATGAAGATTAGTTTGAGCTGTTTGATGAGTTAGTTATTAGAAACTCTAAAATTGAGATGTAGTTGCAATTGACAGGATCATCTGTTGTCACGACTGATTTTTATCCTATCTCGAATACTATTAGTGCTAGTGTCATCGTCGTCGTCAGACATAAAACCAAATTAAATTATCTCTTCTTTTCTTTGTACATTGAAAAAGCTTGATGAATTGAACAACAAATCGAGCAAAATCATCTCAGGACTTGATTAAATTTTCCTATGTGATAATTTTAAACTTATCATCTTTTAACTAAGGGGAGAAATGAACATGCATGCGAAACAATCCTGTGGGTCCGAGGTGGGAGTGGCAAAGGAGCCCGCAGGGAGCTCAACTACTAGTAAAAGGAGCTAAAAAAAAAAAATGAAGAGATCCAAAGAGCAAGTGGTACAATAATTTGCATGCAGGCCCACCACCAATTCACCAACTCAAGTTACTCAACCTCTTGCAAAATAATAGAAAGTGGGGTGCTTTTTCTTTTCCATAAAAGGTCGGATCCACTACTCCAGCACTCCAGTACCCTCGCTTCCATCCCCTCCAGTTCAATGCAATGCCTGATCTCCCAATTTCCTTTTTGTTTTGTTTTTCCATTTGAACGTCCCTAGATTTAAGTTTACTTTTAACATAATTACTTAAATTTATTGATTCAGTTTCGAATTTGTATATTCCATGCAAAAACTATTTTATTGCTAACGTTCTTGCCTTGATTAGCAATAAAATAGTTTTTTCGTGTGCCGATGTTTTGATATGAAAATATATTTCATATGCAATTGTTTTGGGATTAAAACTCAACAAGTACGGAAAAATCTAATCTTTTTTTAAATTAAGATTTTGATTTGATACTCACACAATGTTGTTGCGCTTCAACAAATATAAAAGACCATTACTCGTTATATAATACACACACACTAAAAAATTCGTTACAGAACTGGACATGTCAAGTATACTATATATTTTATCCTTGTAAAACTTATGAAATTAAGTTAATTACATATCCTTTTGTCCCTATGAAAACATTCACGTTTCCAAAGCAAATACAAACCAACCAATATACGCATCAGATCATCTGCGAAATTAGAAGCATATGGTACTCGACCTACGTATATGTACATCTTCTCGTACAGAATTTTATAGTTTACTATTCAAGTCTATTCACGTATATATGGTAAATAATGATGACATTTTATTCGTGATCCTGCCCTATGGAAGACAAATGGATAGCGATGTTTTGCAAACAAATTGATAGTGATGATATATAGTTGTCATCGCAATATATATTAAAAAATAATACAAAGTCTAACTTAGGTTTCTCATGTATTTTCTTCGTGAAGACCATGATGGCGACAAATAATAAATTAAAAATTGTGTTAAAATTGTATGTTTTCTTGGTGCTCAAAGCATGAAAAAAAATTAAATAAGTTCGTCGAACTTTGCACCTGTGAGTTCTATCCTTATTATATTCGAAAGAATGAGTAAGAGTAATAAAAATTAGTAGTTGACCAATTTATCAAGTTGATAATATATTTTTTCCTTTTTTGAAGTGTTCACTGTTGTAGTCACATAATTAATGTCCGGCCACTGCTATTAATAGAAAATCACTAGGGCAATTTAAGTGGACTTTATATATTTTTGAGTAATTTAAAAAATCCTGAAGAAAAGTCCTTCACATTTTTTTAATTAAAAAAATATATAAAATGCTTCAGGGAAAAGCTACACATATCGTTCGGGATTTTTTTTTTCCCCTCTCTTGGAATGTCTTGGGTTAGTTTTATGAGTAATTCGGATATCCCCTCTCAATAATTACTTGGGAAAAACATGTTTCCGGAGGCACGAGATTAATATTTATAATAGCATTTAGCAACCTTTAGAAATGAGAAAGTCATGAATTAATTAAATATTAATCAGTGCAGCGCAAAGCGGTCAATAAACTATAATGCCACGATATCTTATTTTATATTTTATAAATCGTTATCAAATACAAACATAACATGTCAAAATGTAACATTGTAAATTTGTAATATAAAATGGTACTAGAAAAAGAAGAAATACTGAAAGGTTATTTCAATATTTTAAAATGTTATAGAAAAAGAAGAAATTTGATTTACTAACTTTCTTTTTTTTTTAAGATTTACTAACTCGTATCCAGGTGTAGTAATCCGATATTATATTTGACCACAAAAATTAGTATAATTGGATCTCAATTAAAAATTATCATCATAATTATATATTGGAATATAGCTGTAATAATGTTATCTGGGAGGGATGGCGTCACGGGTGACGCAAAAGCAAAAAGGTCCAAGCCTCCAAGGTTGGTTTTAGACCTGTCAAACGTATATTACGGAAGCGGAAACAGAGATTTCCGTTTCTGTTCCGTTTCAGTAACGGAACGAAATTTTTGTTTCATTTCCGTTCCGTTTCATCAAACGGAATAGATTTATGTTCCGTTTAACGTTCCGTCCTTCATTTCCCTTTGATTTCAGTCTATTTCCGTCCATTTCCGTGTTCCGTTTAACGTTCCGTTCATTTTCTTCATTTCCGTTTCCGTTCCGTTTTCAGAAACGAAACTGATTTTCTCTTTCGTTTAACGTTTCGTTTGGACGGAACAGAACGGAACACGTGGCGGAACGTTAATACTGACAGGCCTAGTTGGTTTGATACCTCGTGAATTATTTATCATTATTTTGTTCAATGGAGGCGAAATTCCTTGGTCGCTAAACCTTGTCCCTGTTATGAAATTAATAAATATGTGGATTGTTCATCTTCATATTCCCATTAATCATTTATCTCCATTACACATTTATTTTCCATGATCTCCACTAATTATTTATTGATCATTATGTAAGGTCTCATTTTGTAACCTATAAATAGAGACATTGTAAACATGAATGGATAGGAATGAGATAATAAAATTCTGAAATTTATTCTTGAGAATATTGTCTTACTTATTCTTGATACATTGTTATCTATTTCTTTTTTCCACCTTATTTTACAATAGTCTCATTTTTATACCTTATTAATAATTGTGCTTTTTAAAGAGTATTGTTTGCACAAGATGCCTCAAAGGCTCAAACAAAAATATTAAAATAGACGTCAGACTTCACAGTTGATGGTTAGAAGGGGCCGTACCTTTGAGATATTTTTTGACATTATTAATTTAATTATTTTGCTACAAAAAACTTCAGCGAGGTACCTCAGTTGCAATTCAATTATATTTCAACACGCCTATGTATTTGCTTGAATTATGTCAGCTTATGCAATCTTGTTTTAGTTTATATATATAAGCCTATCTTTTATTCTTTTAGTTAGCGTGAAGTATGTTTTTCTTTAGTTGTACATTACGTTTTCAATTCCCGTTTTTCCGTAATTAGACGAAAAATTCAAAATCCTAAAAGTTTTTTTGGGTACAGAAGCAATAATCATAATTCAGAAAGGTGCTGGTGCAAACTCCAATGAATGCAATGTTTTGAAAACCGGACCGGCCACTGGGTCGACTGATTTTCCGGTTTAACCGTGGTCGAACCGGGTTTTTTTTGGTTAAACCGGAAACGGACAAGGGTCCGGTTCGTGTTTCAACCTGTTCAATCGGCCGGTCCGGTCCGGTTTTCATATGAATGAACTGTTCAACAACGGAAAATTGGTAATCCGTGTTTATGAATAAAATAATGACCACATGGGATCCTCGGATGTGGCGAAAGTTTAATCAAATATGTGAATAGGATTGCTGTCATTATTAATATATTATATATTTTTTTCATTGTTTTTATTGGGAAGTAAAAACAAGGTTTGAATAGGCCTTTTTGCTGGTTGGGGGCCACTACAACTACAAGTGCAAAGCCTTATCCTAAGATTCTCTCTCAGCTTTCCTGCGTGGTTGCTAACATATCACGAACTTTATTATTATTATTATTACAATTATATTATTATTATTTTGGGTCAATTTCTCAATGTGACTCCTTGCATTGTTCTAGAAGTATTTTTTACCCAAATAGTTGGGTTTATGTTTCAAGAGTATATATGGTTGCACTGAACCAACATTTGATTAGCCAGAATTTAAATTATCCTCCTAAAATAAATGTATTTTGACTTCAAATGTGTAAAGTCTAAACTGGCATTTAGAAATATTCAACTTGTTAACAAAAATTCAAATATGAAGGAGCGGTTTGGTTGTGGAATAAGTGGTCACATAACTTAGGGATTCACAAATATTTATATAAAGTTATGTAATGGATGTTTGGTTATGAAATAAAAACGAATAATGCAAAATTAAGGATATAACTTGTATGGATATGTCAAAAGATCAAAATATCCTTGTTATGTAAAAAAAATAATATTTTTCATAATATTTCTTTGTAACATTTTCTACCTTTAATTAATTGTTTTTCAATCTTAGAATTAACACATATATTGGTTACTTCAGAATTTTATAAAAAATGTGACATTAAAATTTTTTGTATGATATTTTCTTCAGCATTCTTAGAAGAAAGATATTAGATTCTTTTTTGTTAAGGTATTTTATCTTCTCTTGTTATGACTTTGTGCACATAAAATGATAAAAAAATTTGACCAATACATTCATGTTTGCCTTTTCTGGATAACAAATTAAAATGACAAAAAAAATTGTGCATATTTCATAATTTCTCTCTCTTATTTGTGATTAGCGGACTTAAAAAACAGTAAACAAAACAAATGCATGATTTAAGCGCCTGTGGCCCCTAAATATCATCTCTCTCTTACTGATTAGTGCGTGGAAACCACTAGTATAATTTATACCACCTGGTATAAGTTGGATCCAGATCCTCTGGATGTTTTTTTTTAAAACGTCCAGTGGATGTCTTTTAGTAATGACCGTTTGATTTAATCTCAACGGATAGATTTTTACGGGCCGTACGAATCTCGATGGGCCTGATATTAATCACAGGACATTCATTATTGATCGAACGGACACGGATTAAAAACATCCACTGAACGGACATCTAGAGGATCTCGTTCTGGTATAAGTTATGTGACTTATGTAACGTTATTCTATCATTTGGAAGCGTGCTATGTGTCTTGGTTCTTGACAATAAACAAATTTCGGCTAGCTTTGAAAATTGAAACTCTTTTTTTTTTATACTAGCTTAAGATGCCCTCATACGTAGGCAAATAAAGAAACAAAATAATATTAAATAATAAAAATATATTGCTTAATCTACCATTGATATAAATAGATATGTTATTTAATTTGTTTTTTTATTAGACGGAAAATCAAAATATATTGTTATTTCGTTTGGCGATTAATATCTGTCCGCAGATCAAATCGATCGAACGACAGAAACACCTGTTTACATGCTAGATCTAGCGTGTAACACCTCCTCCATCCGTGCTTTTATATATATATATATATATATATATATATATATATATATATATAGTAGAGATTAATAATAAAATCTCTGTCCATGGCACTTCGCCGTCCGATCTTAAAAAAAAAAATCAGTTGGTCATTCATTAATTAACGGTTTAGTTTTGGTGGCATTGATGGATGGCCAAACATTTTGCAAACTGTGTCAAAAATTTATATACGTCCTATCTAAATTGTAAAAAACTTATTTGTAATTATATTATATAATATTCAATCTTAATAGCGCCTTATCAGATGTGGTAGATGTCAAATAAATTTGAGGGTCAAACATCAATACATGTATATAAATATTAAGTTAACAGGGACAAAGATACAACCATCTAGAAAATCGACCAATTGAAAGCTTTTTATTTGTTTGATACGTTACAAGAAAAGTAGGAAAGTGATTGGCTTATTCAACTAGAAGAGGCTACAAATCATTTGCGAGGTTTTCATTTCCTCAAACCTATTCATACGTCTTTCCCCTTTGAGAAGCTAAAGGAGAATCTAACTTTCGTCCTCTCAAAAAAAAAAAAAAAAAAAAAAAAAAAAACTTTCGTAAAGAATTGAAAGGTATATAATTAATATAATAATATAGAGCAGACTAGATTTCAAATTTCGCAAAGATTCTTCTCCGTTTTATACAACAGCCAAGTAGTGTTTTCCAAAATGACACAACACGAACGTGTTGGTATGACACGAATGCGTGTTGACACAACATGACACAATACATTTATGGAATTAGCGAGACACGTACGCGTCAGCGTGTCATGTCAAAGTCACGTCATGTCATGTTGGAAATTTCTAGAGATCAACCCATCTTAACACAACACGAGTCGACATGCGACACTACAAGACGTACAACACATGACATGAGTTGACACGAAAAAAATTAATATTATTTAGAATTTATTAAATTATACTGATTTTATATTATAAATTTAATAACTTCGATTCACAATTCTTTTTTATTCAATCATTAATATTTATTTAATATACGAAGTTAAAATAAAGAGAAAATTTTTTCTATACCCTTCAGAACTGAGAAAATAGAGCATTAAAGTACAAACTCTTAAATTTACCCCTCTAAATTTGAAACCCCTTCTCTATTTGCCCCTTTGTCATATTTATATGTCATAAATATTTGTTAAATAATAATAAAAAAAAAACTGACCATAATACCCTGTTCGAGTCTAACCCATTCGCTGAACAGACCAAGTTGAACCAGAGCATATCGATCAAACCCAGTCTCTTCTCTTCAACTTTTTTTCTCTCGCATAAACGAACCCTAGATCGAAGAATATCGATCTCTCCATCTCGCACCGAACTAGCCTTTCTCTACAATCTCCGTCCACCTCCTCTACTAAAACCCTAGATCGAAGAATTTCTCCTCTCCCCCAGCCCCGACTCGAGCGATCCTCTTTAAAACCCTAGCATGCATCGTCGATCGAGTAGATCAGAATCTATCGAGCAATCACCGTCGTCGAGCGTACAAATTAACACCTCATTTATTATACATGCATACTTGTAAGTCATTACTGTCATTTTCTGTTCTGCTTTGCACAGTTGCTCAATTCTTGGCTATACACTCGTTACAAGTATCAACAACACCAATAATACGAACATAAAAATATACAGTTTGCTCTAATTAATGAATATAGTTCTGTGGCATGCATTATATCTAATTAGTTTTATTTGCAGGTTGAAGATCGAGAAATTGTGCTACTGTAAAAGGGGCAAACCTACTGTATCAACTTGAGATTTAAGGCTAACAAAACTTAATACAAATTAGTAGCCCTTCAGCCATTTCATTTGATATTATCAGTTGCCTTTTTTTTTTTCATGCGTACCTTTCCATGTGCACAAGATTGAACAAATTTCTGTAGGAGCAATGAAAGTGGGAGAGAATATACAAGGAGATTCTCTTCTTATGAGGAACAAGCTCAAGCATTTCAAAAAGCTCAGGATATCCAGATTTCTTTAGATAACCCTTAATTTGTGAAAGCTATGGTTCGATCTCATGTATCTAGCTAGGTTTGAAATGTGATTATGTTATGTTAGAGTAGTATGTATTTTGGTTTTAAGTGTGAATCTGTTATGTAAGATGCAGCTTAGAGCAATAGGTATTTTGGTTGGAAATGCGATTTTGTTGTTGTAATGGTTATCATTTTTGTGCTACTCTCTTCTAGATCAAGGCAGTTTTTTAAAACATATGCAAGGGTTATCATGCGTATGTAATGGTACCAGTAGCCAGTCAGCTTGTATTTGGTATCAGTATGTATGTGGTACATGTACCTCTAAAAGCTTTTCCATACGTTTTTTTGCCACAATAAAGTATATAAGATACAAAAGTTTATAAGTTTGCACAAGCATTAAGAAGTAATGGTATGCGGCAGTAAAATGAAACAGTGTAGCGATACACAATACAAATTATAAATTAGCAAAAAAGAAATAGAACTAATCAAGACTACGTACCAGTATTAAATTAGTCTAATCAAGACTATTATAGTACTATGTATATCAACATTTTAACAACTCGAAACCACACCCTAACAAAACAAGTGACTGTACTAATATATTGGTGCCACATCCAATAGAAACCTTATTACACTTTTGTTGCCACTAATCAAGGAATCTATCAAATAGAAATTCATAAACTAAAAATAAAAAAATTCAAACAACAAATACTGATAAAATAATCATAGAAATTCATAACATAAAGATACAATGTATCAACATAGCCAATAAAAGATACAATTTACAGAAATTCATATCATAAGAGTACAATGTAACAACATAGCAACTACTACTCTCTTCTCTCTGCCTAATGTAACAGCAACAATAAATCTACAACCAAAAAATCTTCTGCTAGGATTGGAAGGAGTCCATGCTGTTTTCAACTAAACCAGCTCATATGGCAGTGTCGAAAATTGCTGAAATTTGAAGCTTCCATGTGGATTAATTTGAGTTCCAAATGATCGCAATTCAATATTTTACTGCAGAGAACTACATACAACTTTGAATTTTTAGCTGCAAATGCAAAATTAAAAGTTACTAGTACTAGGAATTATACTAGTACAATCAAATAAAGAAATTGGTTAATGAGACAATCAATTGGACTGTCATCCTAAAACAAAACACTTTTAATCCTCTAACAACATAATATTATTAATAAGTAAACAGACAACAAATATTAAATATAAACTGACGTTCAAATTCACGATGGGATTATGAACTTGCAATCCGTAATGGTCTGAACTAGGGACGTTTTATTAAAATATCTCAAAAAGAAACATCAGTTAGGATTCAGCAGAATCTAGAACACTAAAGACAAGGAATATTTGATGCACTTCAGAGTTTAGACAATGGAATCAAACTTAGTGTAGAAAAATGGTAAACTGACAATTAGTAATTTTGAAGTCAATCCCCAACAGTTTTTCAGCCAATTATACTATTTGTGCCTCGGTTAAGTTAACCCCAACTATTATCGCAATTTGAAGTCAATCGTGTATCTGGGTTAAACGGAGAGAACTTACTGTTGCGAGCGATGACGAGCTTCGGTGGTTGAACGATTGAGGAATTGAAAGAGGCCACGAGCGCGTCGAGAGATGCACCGGCCTCTTCGACGGGAGTGGGATCGGAAAGGCTAGGGTTTTTTTCTCTTTACAAGGGGGAGAGAGATGAGATCGAGTATTGCTCGACGGAGAGAGAGATTAAAAGAGATCGACGGGGAGCACCTGCTGACTGCTGAGAGAGAGAGAGACGGGCAGCGAAGAGACGATGATGGTCCCAATCGGGCAATCGATCCCAATCGACTAATGGTCTGGAGTAAATTTTCACTGAAGGTTATATATTTTATATTTTTTGTCACTAAATTTTAATTTGTCCTCCAACTTTAATTTCGTCCGATTTTGATCCTTCTGTCACAATCCCTTTGAGTTCCGTCAATTTGAAGACGTTGGTGTGCAAATTTGGGGACCAGAATCTATTTCCCTTCTCATCTCTTATCCCTTTCAGGTTTCAACCCTCTCATCTAATTGATCTGAATAAAAAAAAAAAAAAACATGTACTCTTGTGAACTCAGTCTTCAATTTTCTGTCTGATTCCACTTCGTCCACCCAGCCAGCCACCTTTCGCTCCGCTCCGATGCATCTCCTCCGTTATGTCTCCCTCATCTGCCACCTGTTCACCTGAGCGCACAATGTGAATCGAAGTCCCTTCTCTTCTCGTCTCGATCTCCGTCTCTTTCCTGGAGTCTCGGTACTCCCCCCGCATGTGGCGCCCCTTCTCCGACCTAAAGTAGAGGCTAATTGGTACCCAAAATAAACCAGTGCATTCATCGTTGGAGTGAGTGTCACAGGCTTACATGTGCTAATTGGTACTTAATCTTGGTCATTGGCTCATTGCTCATTGCAGTTCTGAAAGGGATATATTTTATCACAAATTTTCCGTAAATTTCATAATAAGAGTGGATTTTTAATCTAATCATTTTCCTCCAATTGTAAACAGACCAGTATCGCTGAATGCGTGAATTTTTACTTTACTATATATGATATTACTCGATGCACAATTCATTTCCTTTTTTTCTAAGTATTCGTTCCAGCTCATAATTACACTTTTTATTTAATTTATGATCATGATTACAGTAATCAAGTCATCTGAAATCATATTTATTTGGTCTCATTATGTTCAGTGTGTAGCTGTTGTTCAAGGAATGTGTTTGTAGCAGAAGCTAGAACAGAAGCTAGAACACCATCTGCAACTGTTGACAATAACATTAGGAAAAAGCTACCAGTAATTAATTATCTTCATTGTGTGCAGGTGACAAAGGAAAAGTAGAAAAGTGAAATGATCTGTGATTGTTGTAATGGAACCAAATAGGTATAGAGATCTTGATATGTTTGTGAAACTGACACTGATCTTAATATGTAATTTTTGTGCTACTCTTCTTTTGTGGTTGTAATGGTTCCAAATAGGTATAGATATTTTGATACGTTTGTGAAACTGACAGCGATCTTGATATGTAATTTTTGTGCAGATACAATATGCTCCAAATAGCTATATATTATATTGTTGTTTTCATTTTTCTTTGTTAAAAAGTTAATGGTCTAAATAAAGAGGTGAATTGGTGATGTATATTCTGAAATCAAGGCTACTTTAATTGGTACAAAGGAAAAAGGTGATTATATTACATAACATGTAAAAAATGGTGATTATAACATACTGACATTTCAATAGGTACATTGAGATAGGTTCGGACTAGTACTAAGCATGTACCAGTCTCTCAACAAGCAACTAGAAATTTCAGTGAGAGATTTGAAATAATCTACAGCCGAAAATTTTCGCAGAGGTCCACGACTTTTAAAAATTTGTCCATATGTTTTGAAGTCAGTGATCTAATCGCAATGGCAGTGTGGAAAATTATTCACCTTTGAAGCTTCCATGGATCGGCTAGAAGGAGGCTGGGTTTGGTGGAGGGACCGACAGAGAAGGAGAAGTAAGTAAGAGAGATGGATCGGCTAGAAGAGAATTAATGAATTGAGAGGGTCTATGGAGAAGAGGAGGAGAGGGTTTTCGTCTTCAACAAAAAAAATAAGAGGAGAAGGTTCTCAGAGAGACACGAAGAGAAACAAAAGAGGAAGGGTATTATTTGATTCTGGTCTACAAATTTGCACACTAACGTCTTCAAATAGACGGAATCATGACAAAAGGATCAAAATCGGACGAAATTAAAGTTGGAGGGTTGCCAGAGGACAAATTGAAGTTTAGTGACAAAAATTGGACAACGTATAAACTTCAGTGACTTCCGAGAAAATTTACTCAATAGTCTGGGTTCAGTCGATCCAGGGTATAATGGTCCGATTTTTTGGTTTCTATTATTTTAATATTTAAAAATTCATAAAAATAAAAGATTGGGGCAGAAGCAAAAGAAATCCATTTTTTTGGGGGGCAAAATCAGAAGTTTGTACTTTCCTCCATTTTTTCAGTTTTGAGGGATACAGAAAAAAATTTCCCTAAAATAAATTTCAACCATTTATTATATTTTTCTATTTAAAAATTATTTAAAAATTTTTTAATAAATTTTTAGCCAAAAATTTAAATTAAGTTATTAATATAACTTGTGACGTTTAACGCGTGGTATCAACACGACACGCCATGTCATATTAGACGTGTCTTAGGGTGTGTTTGGAAAGACGTGTGAACAAGGGACGAACTACGAACAGGCCTGTTCGCTCCTCAGTTCGCAATTCTAAAAAATCAACGAATTACGAATTAACCTCTAGTTCGTTGTTCTTTGTTGTTCGTGCAGCGTTTGGTACGCGCGAACAGACGTTGTTGGCGAACAGCTCGTTCGCGTTAGTTGCCAAACACTCCCTTATTAATCAATCCCTTACTCAACACATCACGACACGATATATAGAAAATATTAACTTGTGTCAACACGATACGACACGATACGTTGAAAATATTAACTTGTGTCAACACGATACAACATGAGTTCAAACACGTACGTGTTTGACACGACACGATACGTTTGCAACACCCCTCGCCAGTATATAAAGTACTTGATGCATCATCCATCTTATAATTTTTAATAGTGTGAACTGTGCATTCAATGTACTACGTACCTATCAAGTGCGATGAAAGCTCTCATCGAAACCAATCCGATGGAGATGGATTACATCTATATATACATAGAATGATATCCTCTGCAGTTTTGCATCACAATTATCTGATTAATAATGAGTGCCCCGTGATTAATATCGGATCTGTACATTTCGTAAATCTTAACCTTCAAAATTAAATTGGATGGTCCTGATGAAAAACTTCATAAAACAATTCTTAGAGAGAACTCTAGAGAATTCGAATCCGCACATATATGGGGACCTGTTAGAACAAGCATATTCAGAAACTGTTCCAAATTTTGAACTAAAACACTTAGAATTCCAACCATCATCCCATCAAATCCCTTATGTAGCCATGTCCCCTGACCCCAGAAAAGAAATAAGATATTTAAATATCGGAATTGCTTTCCACCATCCTTAAGATTTTCTCATCCCCTCATCCCAACTAACCTAGTGCTCATCCTCATCTCATCTTTCCTTCCATGTATTTTCCCTCATCCTCATATATCCCCTCATTCCTTCCCTATATTTCTCCTCATCCTGTCACTGTGTTTGTCTTCCTTCCTTCTTCCCTCTACCTACCCCATTCAGCTCCTGCATTGTTCTAATCCCATCCTCATCCCTTAGGGTTGTCAATGAACCCCGTTTACCCATTTACCTTACCCGCACCGTATTCGATAAGGCATGTATGGATAAGGTTTTATTTTCGTTAGAGTAACGGATATTGGTACAGGTAAAGAAAAATTTTCATTAACTTATCGGATACGGGTACGGGTAAGGGTTATTTCGTATCGATTATTTAATGAGTAATATTTTACATATATGTATATATAAACATGCTTTTAGCATATTTCGTAAGATATGTGATAAGACGTTTTCATATATTGGTTTTGACTCAATTTGGACTCAAATTATGATTGATTTTTATGATTTTAACTTAGTTTTATCTATATTTATTAGTTTTTAGGTATTGCCATGCCCTTTTGAGTTTTTATAGGACAATCATTAGATGTAGCTCCAAATCTACACAAAATCAACACTTATTGAGCGACTCGACTAAGTGCTCGGCGGGATGGATTAGGCAGACAGAAGACCAACCAGACAGGTTAAGGCCAGGAGATGACTTAAAGTATCTTAGGTGGGTAGATCACACCAGTGAGCGGGCCGCTAGAGAAGTTTCAGACAGTTTCCACATTCAGACGGTTAATTTGAAAACCTCTCCTACACTACTTCTGCCACGATCTGACCCACTTCTGAATCACTTAAACTGCCCTCTACAGTTATTTCGATGATGTCTTGCACCTTTCCGCAGCCCTACATTTTATGCGGAAACAATGGGGTAATCTGTTTGCGGCGGATTGAGGGGAAAAGATATGCGGATCAGATATCTCTTGTGAGCCTTAAGGCTACAATACGGCTACCTCCCTTGCGGGCGAGATAACTGCACGGTCTTAAGTTCTCACGAGAGTTTATTATTTAAGTGGGTCATTCTTCTTTCCAATAGGCGCAAGCCCCTACTGTTAATTACCTCTAACATGGTCGAGAGAACCTCTATATCTGGAAACTCGAAAATTGATGGATTCTATGTCTTAAGCAACTAAGGAATTGTTTAACACAATTAGTGTTTGCGGGGTGCTTGAGAGTTCTTTTTGGTATTTTGTTATTTTTTTTTATTTTTAACATATCAATGGACTTAGTTGCAGGACAATCGGTTCCATACCCTTGGTTTGAGGTTTCGTTGGTAGATGTCTGTTTGTTGTCTTCTTGCCGTAGAGGTTTCTGAACGATAGCCTTCGGTTGGTGTTGGCCTAGTGTCTCCTGTTTGGTTTGGGGTTCTTGATTGCTGGAAGTTTTTCCGATTTCCGGATTCTGATATGAGGAATTTGACTTCTTGTTTGTTGAGTTTGGGTAATATGAGAAATTTATGAGGAATCCGAATTTTGGGTTCTTGTTTGGGTTCTAATGACTCAAAGAATTCTGATAAAGACCTTTCTTAGGTCTGGGCTTCAGAGAGAAGAGTTCAATGTGGTTGGATTTCAAGGCTCAGTTTGGGAATGTTGTTGGCTTCGCTGAGAACGGGTGAATGACTCGATACCGGTCGGCGACAGTAATACCAGTCATTCTGTATGTCGTCGTCATGTCTCTGAACTTGCATGCCCACGACAGCCTTACGCCAGACTAGGATGGCGTTATTGAGGGCGCAGCGAGTGATACTTGAGACAGAAACACTCTGGCAGTCTCGCATATCGAAGTTGCACTCATCTGTTGGCATAGAGTGTGCGACAGATACTTTGACCATTCGGTCTAAAATGTCACTTTTCGGCTTCCATTAAAAGGGAAATAGCGTGCCTCGACCGAGTCGATGAACACTTCAGTAGCCAATCGAAAATATTGGGGGGTCCATGCGGTTGTCGGTATGATGCAAAGGATCAGTCACTCGCCAGAGATACGTGTGTAATGCTCAGGGTTAGTGTTGGTGTTGATGTTGGTTCCTTAGGAAGGGGTTAGGGTGGAATGCAAGATGCGCTTGATTGTTGGTCAGGCGAAAAAGGGAAACGGGTGGCTCGGCTGCCACCAATATCATTGAGAGTTCATCTGATTTCCAGTCAAATATTGATAACTTGGTACCTAGCTTCTGACTAGGATGTCAAGCTATAATGTCTTAGAGGTTCAACACGGGCCACCGGGACACATTTTGATACTGAATCTTGGTAAAGTGCGGGGGCAGATCCCCAGGTCAAATCCTTGGTTAACCTGACCAGCCTAAGAGCATTAGAATATTGACTGTTCAAATCGTCTCCTGAGATCAGTTTGAAGTTCGTAAACTGTCCAAATCGTCTTCATGAGATCAGTTTGAAGGTCATCGTTGAAGAAGTGATTCATGTAGCTATCCAGGTTGTTTTATCTGATTGACAGAACGCCAGAATCTAGAGGAGTGGTCTTTCAAGTTGAATCCTGAGCGATCGAGATTGGTGTATAGAAGCCTTGGAGTGGGCATCCGAGAGTGGGCATCCGAGTTGAACTCTTGGATTTCCGGAATGGTGCAGTGATAAAATGACTTAGAATGAATCCAGAAACGATTGAAATACTTGAATGATACTCGGAAATGCATTATTTGCACTTTAAATGCGTAATTACTATGTATAATCCAATTTTTTTGAATAAATAATATATGAATAGTATTCTAGACAGTATGAAGAGCTTAGATGTAGAATATTATGATGAAATGAGATAAAATGAATCAAGAAACGATTGAAATGCTCAAATGATACTCAGAATTTAACAATAATCCAATATTATCATAATAATCCAATATTTTTGAATAAATAAGATAAGAATCATATTCTAGACAGTATGAAGAGTTTAAATGTAGATTATTGTGATGAAATGACTTTGAATGAATCCAGAAACGATTGAAATGCTCAAATGATACTCAGAATTGCCTTATTTGCAATTTATATGCATAATTACTATGTATAATCCAATTTTTTTGAATAAATAAGATAGGAATAGTATTCTAGACAGTATCAAGAGCTTAGACGTAGAATATTATGATGAAATGACTTAGAATTAATCCAGAAACGATTGAAATGCTCAAATGATACTCATAATTGCATTATTTGCAATTTATATGCATAGATGCATTGTATAATCCAATCTTTATGAATAAATAAGATATGAATAATATTCTAGACATTATGAAGAGTTTAAATGTAGATTATTGTGATGAAAAAACATTGAACGAATCCAGAAACGATTGAAATGCACAAACAATACCCAGAATTGCATTATTTACAATTTCTATGCGTAATTAAAAGGTATAATCCAACCTTTGTGAATAAATAAGATAAGAATCATATTCTACACAGTGTAAAGAGTTTAAATGTAGATTATTTTGTTGAAATGACTTAGAATAATCCAGAAACGATTGCAATGCTTAAATGATACTCAGAATTGCATTACGCACTTTATATGCGTAATTACTATGTATAAACCAATCTTTTCAAATAAATAAGATATGAATCATGTTCTAGACGGTATAAAGAATTTAAATATAGATAACTGTGATGAAATGACTAAGAATGAATCCAGAAATGATTAAAATGCTCAAATGATACTCAGAATTGCATTATTTGCACTTTATATGCGTAATTACTATATATAATCCAATCTTTTTTAATAAATAAGATATGAATCATATGTTACACAGTTTAAAGAGTTTTAAAGTAGATTATGTGATGAAATGACTTAGAATGAATCCAGAAACGATTGAAATGCTCCAATGATACTCAAAACTGCATTATTTGCATATTATATACGTAATTACTATGTATAATTCAATCTTTTTGAATAAATAAGATATGAATCATATTTTGGACAATATAAAAAGTATCAATGTAGATTATTGTGATGAAATGACTTAGAATGAATCCAGAAACGATTGCAATGCTCAAATGATACTCAGAATTGCATTATTTGCACATTATATGCGTAATTAATATGTATAATCCAATCTTTTTGAAAAAATATGATATGAATCATATTCTAGACAGCATAAAGAGTTTAAATGTAGATTATTGTGACGAAATAACTTAGAATGAATCCAGAAACGATTGAAATGCTCAAATAAAACTCAAAATTGCAATATTTGCACTTAATATGCGTAATTACTATGTATAATCCAATATTTTTGAATAAATAAGATATGAATCATATTCTATAGGGTATAAAGAGTTTAAATGTAGATTATTGTGATGAAATGACTTAGAATGAATCAAGAAACGATTGCAATGCTCGAATGATACTCAGAATTGCATTACTTGCACTTTATATGCGTAATTACTATGTATAATCCAATATTTTTTAATTAATAAGATATGAATCATATTCTAAACAGTATAAAGAGTTTAAATATAGATTACTGTGACGAAATGACTTAGAATGAATCCAGAAAAGTTTGAAATGCTCAAATGAAACTCAGAATTGCAATATTTGCACTTTATATGCGTAATTACTATGTATAATCCCATATTTTTTTGAATAAGCAAGAAGTGAATCATATTCTAAACAGTATAAAGTGTTCAAATATAGATTATTGTGCTCAAATGATTTTGGATGAATCCAGAAACGATTGAAATGATCAAATGATACTCTGAATTGTATTATTTGAACTTTATAGCGTAATTACTATGTATAATCTAATATTTTTGAATAAGTAAGACATGAATCATATTCTATAGAGTATAAAGAGTATAAATTTAGATTATTGTGCTGCAATAACTTAGAATGAATCCAGAAACGATGGAAATGTTCAAACGATACTCAGAATTGCATTATTTGCATTTTAAATGGGTAATTACTATGTATAATCCAATATTTTTTAATAAATAAGATACGAATCATATTCTAGACAGTATAAAGAGTTTAAATGTAGATTATTGTGATGAAATGACTTTGAATGAATCCAGAAACGATTGAAATGCTCAAATGATACTCAGAATTGCCTTATTTGCAATTTATATGCATAATTACTATGTATAATCCAATTTATTTGAATAAATAAGATACGAATAGTATTCTAGAAAGTATCAAGAGTTTAAACATAGAATATTATGATGAAATGACTTAGAATGAATCCAGAAACTATTGAAATGCTCAAATGATACTCAGAATTTCATTATTTGCCATTTATAAGCATAATTACAATGTATAATCCAATCTTTATGAATAAATAAGATATGAATCATATTCTAGACAGTATAAAGAGTTTAAACATAGAATATTATGATGAAATGACTTAGAATGAATCCAGAAACTATTGAAATGCTCAAATGATACTCAGAATTTCATTATTTACCATTTATAAGCATAATTACAATGTATAATCCAATCTTTATGAATAAATAAGATATGAATCATATTCTAGACAGTATAAAGAGTTTAAATATAGATTATTGTGACGAAATGACTTAGAATGAATCCAGAAACGATTCAAATGCACAATTGAAACTCAGAAAAGCAATATTTGCACTTTATATGCTTATTTACTATATATAATCGCATATTTATTGTACTTCCCGAACGTAGCATCGCAATGATTGATTGACTTTTAGCGAAAAGTTATTCAATAAAGCGGATGCCTATATCCACATTTTGGAATTTCTAGACTTTTGAATTGGAGAATTCATACGGACTAGATATGGCTCCTACGCTCTCATCCACTTACTCAAGAAAGTGTTCTTAGAGAAAGTAGATATCGACTCAATCATTTATGATCGAGTGATAGAGTATGAGTTAACCAAGAGATTCTTCTTTTATATGAATGCTCCATTAGCTTACAAACCGAAAGGTATGAGTAGCTAATTGCCAACTAGAGATGTTAAGATCTCCAATATCAAGGATCGTTGATATTGTCATGCAATCTCTTACTTAGTAATAAGGATATGGTGTTACTTTTCGCAAACTTGTTTGTGCAAAAGATAATTAGTCGAGTATTAAAGGAATATTTCGCTAAAGTATGAGTTGAGACTTCGAGATCCTCATTTGAGACCGTGTGTCGCATGAGACGTTTCATTTGCCGTTTTATGGAGGTATTTGAAAGGTTGTCCGAAATACCATGATTATGATAAATAGAAATGTTATAATCCTTAAGGTGCTTGTCATTCAAATTATCTCGCTATTTCTAATTCTCTAGTAATTAGGTACTAGTTCATGTGCTCGCATTTAACGAACTGTGTAAGCAATGAAGAATAAGAGAAAGTTCGGAATAAATAAAGTAAACTCCGTTTTGGAAATGGCTTGTTCGTCTAAGCCACTATCATTGAATAAGCCAAGGAGATCATATAGAAATAAATTAATGCATTAACTAATCCTAAAATAATTATTAATAAGTTAATAATTAATTTGGTTCAACACAATTTAATTATAGGAATTAAATAGAGCTTATGGACCTTTATTTAATTAGTAAATTAAAGGTCCGGTTTGAGTACAAGAGAAAGGTCCATTAATTAATTGAATTAGTGGACATTTAACACACCACAAATGTGCTTGATAGCCCATATAGTGGCTGCCCTAATAGGGATAAAAATGTTCCTAAAGTTTGTGGAGTGGTTGGTCTATAAAAGGAGGTCATTTGGAGAGAAACCCTAGCCACCATAGCCTTTTCTCTCCCTCTTCCTCCTAGAACGAAAATTAGAGAGAAAATTTCAGAATTTTCATCTCTTTCTCTTGCTCTTTTCCACCTCATCTAGCTCATGTGTTGAGCCATCTCTGTTCTCCATTAATTAAATTAGTTGGTTGAAAGAAGAAGAAGAGAGAAAACCTTGTGGGATTAGTTGCTCTCCTCTTCCTTGCTAGCACAAGTTGAAAGAGGAGGTGATTAATCTTCTAGGTGGACTCGAGGCTGCCGCCGACGACTTGGCGGTGAAGGAGAGCACGCCACCGACTCCCATGCATTGGTCGAGCCTCGCGGATACGATTCTGCGAGAGGTAATCGATTCCTTCCCTTTTCTCATGTTGTGTGTTGATTGCTTGGCAAGATCCTTTGTGCTTGATGGTTAATTAAGTTAATTAGTAACTAAAATTGAAAATTGAGCACTTTCTAACATGGTTGCCTAACAGACCGGTCTGTTTGGAACATGGCTCCACGCACTTTTTCTAACATCTCCCTGTTGGAGACATTGTTACCAAACACAAAGTCAGACCTCATACGGCAAATGGACCTTGCGACCAACGCATACACCTGTCAAGCGGGAGCTAAAACGTCTCACTATAACAAAGTTAAGGCCAGCGAGAAAGCATCTACTCTTTTATAAAATAGTTAGATAAATGTGTATATTAGTACCTTAGATACATTCAAATTTGTACTAGATTGGACATTATCGACCGCTCAATAATACATGTCCTTTCCTTTTCAATCTTAGTCTGCTGTATGTTCCCAACCTCAGTCGAAATGACAAGTTTGGTGGATCCTGAACACCAACAGATCTCTCGTTTGTGCAAATTGAATCTGATCTTTCCTTTGTCTCATGAAAATCAGAACAAAACCAATCGCTTTCTCAGCAATGCCCCGATAGGCGGAATATGCATCACTATAGGGTACACACCAAAGTAGTTGTCATTGATTATGTCCCTCATGACATAGTCAAAAGTCAAAGGGTATGTAATTATGGAACTCACACAATGGGGAGTCATACGGTCTTAGTCCTAGAACCACTCAACCCATCTTCCAAGCATCGCCTAGCACATGTGGTATGAGTACATGTTACAACGAATCATCTGCTCCAACAGGCGTGTATCCACATTCGTTGTACGAGTCAAGATTCAGTTTGCAAACCAAGTGTCTATGGTCTAGACCACTCTTTATTGCAACTAATCCTGAGATTCTCCACTTAAATACTCCCAGAGTTTTAAGGATATTCTCACCTCGTCTTTCTTTGAACACAATCATATCGGATCGCCTAAAAGAAGACAAGCCTCATTTCAGTCCCAGACTGAAGCAACATTGAGCTTCGATCACCCTAAGTGGCTCTTTAGTCCTTGACTAAGCGCACATATAGCCCAATCTAGCCTCATCTCTTCATGCGCCTAGCACTAGAGGCGATTACTCGTGTGAGCGAGACAATATTCAGTTCAAATACACACTACCATTCATGCTAACATTTAATTGAATAATAACAGGCAATTCAATAACAAGAATGAATGCAAATGTCTTAATATATCAATAAAATATAATTGTTCAAATACATACACACATACATATATCTGGAAAAATTAGATTGGTTCGTTCTAGATCTCAGACGGTCCGGTTGAAATCTAGACGGTTCATTCCAGAGTGGAGCGAGCCGTTATGTAGCTATCCGAGAAGCTGTGTTTCAACCCTAGAACCCGCCTACGGACCTCAAACCTATAATCTTAACCATTTTAAAGAACTGCATCCTAGCTATAGCCTTTGTAAATGGGTCTGCCACTATCTCATCGGTGGAAATGTGCTCCAACATAATTTTTTTGTGTTCTTGTCCGTCTCTCACAAAGTGATATCTCATGTCAATATGTTTGCCCTTTCCATGGTACTTGGGATCTTTCGAAAATGCTATAGCAGCAGTGCTATCGCAATAAATAGTCACAGGTCTGATGGACACCTTGACATCCCTAGTTCCTTTAGGAAACACCTTAACCATATTGCCTCTTAGGCAGCCTCAGAACATGCAATGTACTCGGCCTCCATGGTGGATAAAGCAACACATGTTTGCTTTTTACTAGCCCAAGATATTACAGTCCTACCAAGCATGAAGATTGATATCATCATATTTCATTGGTATTTGGACTGTACTTGGCACTCAAAATACACTCGAACCAACAAATTATTTAATAAATTGCCATGTTTTTCCAGGATTTGGCTCTACCGTCGTTTCTTCTCTCCTCTGTATAGGTTTTGATGATTTCTGATGATTTTGAAGCGTATAGATGGATTTCCGACGTTTCGCGCACGCTAGAAGACTCATTCCTAGCAGTGGAGGCATCTCTCAGCACTCCATTCAGACCGAATGACTATCTGTTCGGTCCGAACGCACTGTAGCCACCAGACTAGTGCATCTCTCATCCGTTCGGTCCGAACAGATTGCCGCCATGTCACGTATGGCAATGTTACTTACATGGAAGTTGATCTTTATGGAATTTTCTTGCGTCCTGGTGCCCTAGCCTTCCATTCTGGCGACCTGGGACGTCCATATATACCTCTACACGCCTGAGGAAAGACATCATTGATTTCCATACCTAATTCCACATTTCCAAAGGCATTTTCCCTCTTCTACCTTTGGAGATCATCAACCTCAAAGCGACAGTATCAAGGTGACCAGTTTAGCGACCATCCAGCAATATCCCACTGCCTTGAAGACCGAAAGACTGAAGCAAAAGGAGTATTTGGTTCATTCTTCTATGTTTCTTTCTCTTGATTTGATGGGCTTGTATCTCTATTGTTATTTTCTATTTATTGTGTGTTTTGCTACTATGTTAGGCTAGTTTTTATGTTGTCTTAGGATTAGGGAAGTAACTTGATATTTGGATGACGTTTATTTGACTTGTTATGTTATACTATGCCTTGAGATTTGTTTATTGCGAATTATATCTGTTGTTTGAATTAAAATACTTGTTTAAATCTCTAATTACCTTCTAGTTGAACAGCTGCATCTAGTTAGTCTAAGTTAGGATAAACAAGTCACGTTTAATTCAAGTACTTGGGATAAATTGTAGATACGAAAGGGGAGATTAGTTGACACCAAAAGTGTAACTTTTAGACCAGTCCAAAAGACCTCTAAATATCCTTACGAACTCCAATAAACAAATTTAATTGATTGAATTCTATACCAAAAGTTGTGAACCAATCAAGTTAATTAGGTTAGGTTGTGATTAAACCAGAATCTATCCCAACAAGCGAAAGCTGAGGTTTAGAATATCTAGGTTTGACCAATAAATCCTGACTTAAAGCATTAGTTAGCATAACAGACTATTTAAACTCACCTTTGCCTTCTGTTCGGACTGAACAGGGTGGTAACTGTAGCTAAAATGCGAAGTTTAATACGAAAGTACTTAACTTTGAGTTTTAGCATCCAAACACAAGCGAAACCTGACTCCTAGGACATTTTTTATTCTCTGTTTAAACCCCAAAAACACTGCTTACTTATTTTATTACTACTTGGTTTATTTTATCTTATTTCGAGTCTAAAACCAACTTAAAACCAACTAAAAATATTTATCTTAGTGCATCATTTAGTTTTCTATTATTTAAATCCTCATAAAAATATTTCTGTCTAGATTTTAAGAAAGAATAAGTTCAGTATTCATAGATCCGTCCCTAGGGTTCGATCCTAAAGTTATATTCCGAACGATTAGTGAGGTTAGCTCTAGATTATAAATTTATTTGATACCTAGGTGATGAAGGCCTAAAACATAGGATATCAAATAAATTTGTAAATCTAGAGCTACCTCACTAGTCGTTATAGTTAAACTTTAGGGTCGAACCCAAGGGACGGTACAATTGATTACCAGACTTTACTTCCTCATGAAAGCTAGACAATTAATTTTTTATAGGATTTTAGTTGACTAAATCTAAAGGTGCAAGTAAATAAATATTTTTGGGTGTTTTAATTATCTAAAATAAATCTAAATGCTTAAAAAGATATTTTTGGTGTTTTAACAGTATAAAAGACGTCTTAGGGTTCATGTTTCACTTTGGTTTGGACTCTAGAACACAGGACTTGTCACTTTCGTGCATAGAACAGTATTTTTCAAGTGATCAACTCTCAGTTCGGTCCGAACCAGCATCAGTTCGTTCCGAAAAGAGGGTGAAAGTTGTTAAAGTTATGTCCTAGAAGCCAATCATTATATGACTACTTCTGTGGTTTATGTTATTGATGATATTTGATCATTTGTTCCTTGATTTATTTATTGACAGATCATTCAGGTTGAGGATCTGAATTGTAGATCTCTGTAGTTCATTTATAATTAAATGACAATAATAAATCTAAAAGGTCCGTAATCTTGATAATTAACAAGGAACATTAATTATCAGATGAGATTAGTATGCAAGTTAAGTGATGATTATGTTCTACAAATCATAGGTAAGGAGTTGCCAACTTAATTGCATATGTGTATGTTATTAGAACATAGTACAGGACACGACCCAATGAAATAAATATATGGATTGTGTTATGTGTCATTATTTATTTCATTTGAGTTTGATTCTAAGTTTGAGATGGTTCAGCTTTTTCACATGAGGATAGGTTCAATAAATATCATCTACCGTTGATTCCTGATAAGGGCTGCTATACGGACTTTATTTATGTTCTCTTGAATTGTACGGGAAAAAGTTGTTCATCAAGAAAACCGTATGTCCCTCATTAATTTATTTAGTGAGCGATGATATCTGTTTGGGCCCCTTGATGGAGATAGATTGTTTGCTAGAAACTTGATACAATTATCTCTAGATCAAGAAACGTATAATCTGCAAGAATGATACATTCCTATCTTGGATTATACAATGATATCATGTGACATAAGAATCAAACAAGAAAATATTATTATTTCTTATGCAGGATTGAGATATTGTAGTAGTACACTATTTATGCGAATTGGAAATCATAACGTGTTGCTAGATGTCGCTTATGATTATTGGAATGAAATAGCGATTTAATTCCATGGCCGACATAGCATAAATCCTCAAAGGGTCACACAAATAGGACTTTAATCACACGGTGCATTATTTATTTATTCGCAGTAGTGTATTGCGAAAATATGATAAGTTGATTAATTAATTATATACCGTTGCGAACCATTATAATTAATTAATTCAAGAAGATCATATAGAAATAAATTAATGCATTTGCTAATACCAAAATAATTATTAATAAGTTAATAATTAATTTTGTTCAACACAATTTAATTATAGGAATTAAATAGAGTTTATGGACCTTTATTTAATTAGTAAATTAAAGGCCTGGTTTGAGTACAAAAGAAAGGTCCATTAATTAATTGAATTAGTGGACATTTAACACATCACAAAATGAGTTTGATAGCCCATATATTGACTGTCCTAATAGAGGTAAAAAAGTCCCTAAAGTTTGTGGAGTGGTTGGTCTATAAAATGAGGTCATTTGGAGAGAGAAACCCGAGCCACCATAGCCTTTTCTCTCCATCTTCCTCCTATAACGAAAATTAGAGAGAAAATTTCAGAATTTTCATCTCTTTCTCTTGCTCTTAATCCACCTCAAATGCTCATGTGTTGAGCCTTCTCCCTTCTCCATTAATTAAATTAGTTAATTGAAAGAAGTAGAAGAGAGAAAACCTTGGGGATTAGTTGCTCTTCTCTTCCTTGCTAGCACAAGTTGAAAGAGGAGGTGATTAAACTTCTAGGTGGACTCGAGACGACCGTCGGCGACTTGCTGTTGAAGGAGAGCACGCCACCGACTCCCACGCATTGGATTCGAGCCTCCTAGTTGCAAGCCTAGGAGAGGTAGCTTTCCTAACCCCTTCTCATGTTGTGATGTTATGATGCTTGGACTAGATCCTCTTTGCTTGAGTTTAATTGAGTCAAATTAGTTGAAAAATTAAATTTGAGCACTTTCTAACAAAAGTGTATGTTGTTGACTTTTTATGATATTTTATGCTTTGTGCTAGGGTTTGTTGGCTAAACCTAGATTTGCTAAACCTCAGCGTTCGCTTGTTGGACTAGAAACTGGTTTAATCGCAACATAACCTAATTAGATCAATTAGACCACAACTTTTGGTATAGGCGTTAACTAATCTAAACTTGTTTGTTGGATTTCTTAAGGATATTTAGATGTCTTTTGAACTATCTAAAAATTACACTTTTGATGCCAATTAATCTCCCCTTTCGGATCTACGATTTATCCCATGTACTTGACTCAAATTAACTTGATTATCCTAACTTAGGCTTAACTAAATGCGACCGTACATCTAGAAGTTGATTAGAGATTCATAAGCAATTCAAAGCAAGTAATTAACATAATTCTCAACAAATAAATCACGAAACATATTATAGCATATCAAGTCAAAAATACATCACATCCAAATCTACGTTACTTCCCTACTCCTAAAACAACATAAATCTAGCCTAACATGAAAGAATAACAAGATACAAGCTCTATCAAATCAAATATCAAGAGAAAAGAAGAAATAAACCAAGTATCGCTTCTAACTCAAGATACCGAACGTCTAGAGCCGTGGTTGGATTGATTATGCCGCCGTCACGCCTAGAATTGCTCCAAAGATGATGCCGTGGTCGTGCTCTGCTGCGAGAGGTGAAATCCCACGTCTTTCGGCGCGAGAACGGTGGTGGAAAGGTTGCCAAAATGTGGTAGGAGGTGGAATTTCGTGTATGGTGGCTTTCTCCCCTCCTTCTGGCTTAGGGGTGCATTTATACTGATCTCCACGCACATAGAAAGGTAATTGGAGCACGAAGGAAATAAAACTTGCCAAAAGAATCAATTTTTCCGCATAAAAACTTGCCATTTGAGCTCCGTCGGTGCTCTGTTCGGACCGAACAGAGGAGAGGAAATCCAGCAGTGGCGGCTACAGTGCAATTCGGACTGAATGACTGTTCATTCGGACTGAACTACTGTTCATTCGGACCGAACAGTAAGCGTGATATTCAGAATTTGGTCTCCGCTAGTATTTCGGCCATAATTCCTTCATTCGGACTCCGATTGAGGCGATTTAAAAGTAGTTGGAAAGTTTAGGATGAGCTCTACAATGCTATTGCTGCCATTTAGCCATTTTTTTCTCCTAAATTCATCATTTTATTCAATAATTGTACATGATCCATCAAGTTCCTGCAATTCAATACAAAAACCACAATAGTACCCAATTCTAGACAAATATAGTACGAAACACAATGAATGTAGGGGTTTGAGTTACCATTTAAGTGTAAAGTCCGACCAAAATACACATATAAATATGAGATATCAAATCTCCCCAAGCTTAAACTTTTCTTGTCCTCAAGCAATACTCTATACTTAGGAAGATGAACTTTACATAAAATTAAGAATCGAGTATTCAAACTTAGAAATTTGTCATGAAAATCAATTGCTTAAGCCTAAAAATTTCTCACACTTAAATCAAATGAGTCAAATCAAAATTTCAAAAACCAAGTCTTGTGTTATACAAATTAATTCATGCAACTCTTGGTCCTAGTGAAATCTTTTTCTCAGATTCAAGAACTCTAGCTTCTCTTTGTCAATTCAAATGCGATCTCAATTTCAATTATCCGTTCTTTTTCATATTTCACAAAAATTTGTAAAGTCCTTTATCAAAATCGGAAATTTTATGATGAACTTCTCTTAAAACCAAATTTATTTTTCACCAATTTTCTTTGTGCAAGTCGAGTCGTGGGGTTTTGCACCCTAGAGGATATAATGCGGTGTCATTGACCTTGAATATGCTACTAGCACATGACATGCTAGGTGTTGACCCCTAAAATATTGCCATAATTATCTGGTCAACCTGTGAATGGATTCCGAGTCTATTTAAAATAGTCAAGACCAGACATCTGATGCACGAATGAATATTTTTAAAAATTATCCCGGATTGGTCGGGAAGGAATATTCAAAATCAAATCAAGATGAGTGGTCTTATATTTTCACATCTACGATAATACTAATGTTAACATGACACTATGTTAAATTAGTACGCAATATTCATGGTGATGTGAGACAGACCCACAAAGGTCGTGTGCCGTACTTCAAAAATGTAAGTTAAATTGTATATAATTTCATGAATGCATGAGAATTGTATAATTATGCAAAAAAAACAAGGTCGGCATGTTAAAAAGAAATGAACGCATCAGATTTTATTAACCTCTCCATGGCCCACTTTAACCCATTCAAAATTCAGAACAAAAAAAGAGAAATGCGTGGCCCAAATGAGATGAAAAATAAAGGATTCGGCCCAAATAAAAAGGAGGAGAAATAAAAGCCCGATAACCCGTTCATACCTCCTCCTCCACTCGTCCCTGTGCTATTACTTCCGTTTCTCACGCGCTGGAACACAGGCACAAATTGTTCCTCTCATTCACTCATAGACAAGCCTACGACGCCCTACCCTCACTGCTCACTCTCTCGCCGACACAAACTGACAAGAGGCAGCTAGAATTTCGCTAGCAATTTGACTAATTTCCCTCCCAATTAATTCAACGTGATGGCGGGCTCAGACCTACAATTTAAATGATGAAAAATTAGAGAGGATGGAGTAGTGGGGACATGGAGACATTGTTGAAAATCGATGAGGATGAGTATGTGGTGAGTCAGGGGACATCAATTTAAAGAAACAGTGAAGTAAAATTCTGAAATTGTGAAGCAGTCATGGCCCCATGGTCTAGCACATTGAACCCAAGGTGGGTCAAATCGGCTGTTAACTAGTCATCGGAGATCACACGTAGTGGTGATATTTGATCAATTCACAGACATGGTGCATCAAAACTCTGAAATTGTGGCATCGCAATAATCATGCATTCCAAGCTACCGTGGCTAAAGCAAGTCAAATTGGTCAGTAATTAGCCTCAGGGAATCATTCATAGGGATGTCAGTTTGGTTAAATTGGAATATCGATGAGATGGGGATATGATAACATAAACATCAAGAAAAAATTACTGAAGAGAATGCTACAAGTTAATTCGATGGTGAAACGACATAAACACAAATGACAAAATCAGGGAAGCATCTGAATTGAGAACAAGTTGAAATAAAAAGAGGGATACTGAATTCTCAATTCATGGAGTTGTGTTAAAATAAAGATTGGTGAACTAATATATATATAGAGAAGTTTGAAAATGATAGTGCAATAAGAAGAGGCAGCAAGATGACCATTGTGAGTTGGTTGATGAAGAATCAGTGCAAGAAAAAGAGGGAAGGAAGTGAAAAGAACATCCCCCAAATTGTGATGTAGAAGCTATGAGACTGTAAAAAATGTATATGAGAAGCTCATCACGCTTTGCTATTCAGATTAAAGAGTTGGTGAAATCACGAGCAATACATCCAGAGACAAATTATGGGAGTTGAAAAATACCTTAAAACTAATAAAATTCAGAGAGGGAAGGTTACTGGACTCAGTTAAAACTGAAGATAAATGAGACTCAACGCTGATATCAGTAATAAATAACAAGTCAATTGATGATTGAGGAACCTCTGGACAGTGAGCACCTATTCACATGAAGGATGAAATGTCTAAAAAACCCACCAGGGGCATAACTGTCAAACCTTCTCAAGAGGCATATAATTGATGCCATCTACAGTCCCCATATGATTTTCCTATAAAAAGGGCACCCCAGAAACCATGCAAAGAACAACACAACCCCAGAAGAGCACGACTTGCACCAAGCTCTAATCCATCACACAAGGCTATACTGCCAACAACACCTTGTACACATTTAAGAGGAAGAGAGTAATCTGTTTAAATTAGGATAGCTACTTCATAAAAAAAAAAACAAAAAAAGTGTGTTAGTAGAAGCAATAGCTTCATAATTTCAGTTGTAAACAACAGCTTGTACTACTTCTTTTTGGCAAACTGAGTAAGTAGAGTAAGAAGCTTTTATTCCCTCTTTGCAACTCTCTTTTTCTTCCTTTACTTTTCTGGCTTTGCATTCACATTTCAGCAATGTAAGGGCTACACTAAGATTGGTTATGTGAATATGTATATAAAAAATGCATTTAGTTAAACTAATCACCTAGCAAATAATGTAAGGAATAATTAATATTCATTCCCCTTTAATATTCTGCCCATATAGTTTCATTCATTCTCCTCCAATATTTTGAGAATCATATTGTAATTAGCTATAATATAAGGAGCTGTGTGCAGGATGGAATTAACATAAGCTACAATAACATTAAGCAAACTAAACATATATATATAAAAGTGGACAAGCATGGACAACAGGTTTAAAATGAACAAAATATATATATATATAGAGAAAAAAAGAAAGCATGAAAAGCAGGTTATGGAGTTTCATGGAGTCCTTGCCTCATCAGAGCCATTCAAGAAGGTGGCAGCAGAAGCAACCACCATGGCCAGGGAGTCATATGTTGGCATAGCATCAAGTTGATGTTATACTAACTCCTCCTTGGACCCATGTCTTCATACTCAAAGGGGCAGCCATTAACAGGCCACCATGACTAGAATCAAATTGAAGAAGAGCCTCATGCAGCCATACTTCCATGATGCAATTGAAAACTCAGACACACCCATGGAGGTACCAACATGCTCATATATCCACCACAAGGCTCTCTACACTGCCGACAAGCTGCAACAACGAGTGGGAAGTAGCCAACAGTATGTCATTATGGTCGGATTTAAATTGAGGCGGTATTATGGGTTGGAGGCCAGTAGCAATTAAATCGATCATGCATATCTCTAATTACACACGCTATCATACCCTCAACTTAGTCATTGTCTTCCCTGGATTGACAGAAAGCCTCAAGCACCAATTCATCTCCATGACGGATCTAGGCTGAGGCAATTCACCATGCCGGAAGGTCGCACCTCCTCAATTGGTGGCATAAATCTCTCTCCGGAAGCAAAACTATGCTCTGAGGCTCATTACTGGACTGTCACAGCCATCAGACAGCCGTGCTCACCAGCTCCCCGCCATGATGGATTTAAGTCGAGGAGGAACTCCATGCCGGAGTGTTACATGAATTAAATTAAGGGAATACCACGATTCATAAGTGTCTCGCGATGCTTTTCGGCACATTTCCATAGAACAATGCTAATCAGAATCACTCAATTGTTGTCAACCCCTCCTTCGAAACCCTAGGAGCAATTACGAGGAGACAATGGTCCCCACGACCGACAGAGGGCTCCCACCACTTCAGGACAGTCATACGACAACAGGCGACGCCCTCCTGGTGCTTGATGGTGTCGCAAGGAGCTTAAATGCAAATCCATGGCGGTTTTCTCCATCGCTAGATCGACGGAAGAGGGAGGAATAAAGGAGAGAAGAAGGGAGTTCATTTCCCTGATTTGTGTAGGCCTGGAGTACGACGAAATGGCTAGGACCATATCCACTGACAATGGGACCCACTAACGGAAGGGTCAACAATCCCTCAACGCACCGTGTGTATAAGGGAAACAGAACAATTTTAATAGAAGGCGTCCCAAAACTCGTGATTCTCTGTAACATTCTCTGCGTGGCGAGTCAATACCATGTGGCAACCCATGAACAACCTGCGTGGACCAATCAGATGAGGCCATGTGTCTCTCTTTGACCACTAAATTCGCTGCTGACTCCTCCTCTCTTCGCTGGTGTGGATCAACCAGAACCTGCCATGTGTCAACCCCGCTGATGTGGCACTATCTTATTGCTGGAAAATTAGAAAATTCATAGAAAATTGATCGTAACTCAGAAAAATGCAAATTAAATTTCTACAGGTCCAGGAAAATATGAGGAATTCAGTCATGCCAAAAACATATCCAAACTCCAAACATAATATTTTAAATCCATTTTCCAAGACCTGACCAATCATAAATTGTCATATTTACTCCAAAAATCTAGCAACTTTAGAAAATCCATGAAAAATCATAGAAGGCTCAGAAAAATGTGAGGAAAAATCCTGAAAGCTCAGAAAAATATGAAAAATTCAGTCATGCCAAAACCACAACCAAAATCCAAACAGAATATTTTTAACCCATTTTCTAAAAGATTTGACCAGCCATAAATCACCAGCAACCTTGAAAAATTCATGAAAAATCATAGGAGGCTCAGAAGAATGCGAGGAAAAACCCTAGAAGCTCAGAAAAATATAGAGAATCTTTTGGCTGATCATCGTCACCAAAAACCTCATCAGATATATTCCTACCATTATTTCCATCGGGACGCTATGTAGATAAGCCGTTCCGGTAGAGGCTCAAGGGTTCATAATTAAATTACTGGAGGCATGGACAATACTTTACCGTCAAGGAGGTTCCCTGTTCATCCCGAGAAGTCACCAGAAAAATGAGAGGGATATATTAATTATTCAAGCAGACAAGATCCCTATCATCATTCCCTCATCTGATATTATGGAGATAAGTCGTTTCGGCTTAATTTTAAAAGGTTCAAAGGTTCGAGATAAAATCATCGAAGGCATGGATAATATTCTAACATGAAGGAGGCTCCCTAAACACCTCAAGGAGTCACCAGATCTTAGAAGAAATAAAAATATATAGTTTTTTTTTCTATGAGACAGGAAAATTTCTGCGAAACATAAAATCAGGAGAAAATTCTAAAATTCAGGAAGTCATACGGAAGCACTATCGCAACCAAGCCTAGTGCCCACTCATGACGGGTATAAAGTAAATGGAGACGCCAAGCATTCTTGGTAATAGTAAGAATACTGGTGAAATAATTAAGCTCAATGTTGAGAATCTGGTTGAATTGAGAATCGCTAATCTCAAAATAACGGATAGTGAGGTCTACCGCGGTATCACAGAGACTCTATCAAGGGTCCCGAAATTATATACAAATCAGGTGAAGACCAAGTCAAAGGTTAACTAATTAAAATTCAAATCGAAGGCAGATTACACCGCAAGATACTACAGGCGAAGAATATGGATCAATCACATATGAGCAGAACTCTTTGCGATCTGAGAAAAGCTCATGACGCTGTTAAATTTGTGGTTTGTCGCAACGGTGGAAGTCTACGGTTATCTAAGGCACCCGCTCTCTCGAGAGATGGCAAGAGGTCCTATCTTGAGTGTATGCAATCTACTTGCACTGCTGTCACAAGCAACATCTTGAAACAACGTTATAGTCCTATCTAGGATATGTAAACCCAGTCACTATGGACAAATACCATACCACCTTACCATATCATACCACCCATGACATTAACCTTAGGGAAGAACTCACAATCTCGTTTAAGGCAGATTTAGTGGCTTGCCGCAACAGTGAAATTTTATACTCGCTCTCTCAAGTAGGCAGGAGGTTCTATCTTGAGTGTTTGCGATATAACTGCCGAGGATATGCTAATACCGACACTGATGCACAAGCAACTACCTTAAATGACACTATGATACTATGACCCTATTTTACATCATACCACTACATCTGATAGATCCATGATTCCAATCTTAGTAGCATCCTTACCCAAAGCCTTCAACATGTTTCCTGGTCACATTACTCAATGGATTAGTAATGTTACCCCAAATCCACAACTAGATCTCATACAACAAAGCTTATCTCTTTCAGGAGTCAGACGTCACTTTCAGACACCCTTGACAGAAATCAAAAGAGAGTCTAAGAAATCCGCTTTGGGAAATCCATGGCTTGAAAACACGAAATTCAAACTGAAGAGCCTAAACCTTGATTCCTCACATTACAGAGAAAATTCAGAAAACGAGAAGATCACAAGCGTCCAGCAACGGCAGTCAACCAAAACCTCTACAAGCTAAAAACTCCAGAGACTGCTGTCCCTTGCAATACAAAGTCCACACAAAAAATATAATAATATAATATGCTAACATTACATGATAGTAGTAATAATAATAATAAAAAATATATATATATAACGCATGGTAGGACCGCTAATTGCATGTTTACAATTCCCTAGCAGCTTACGACGCACAATCATTTTATTTTCCCGATCTAGAGGTGCTCCTGACCATGTCGGAGGTAATTAACAGTAGGGGCTTGCGCCTACTGGAAAGAAAGGACCCCTTCAAATAATAAACTCTCGTGGGAACTCAAGACCGTGCAGTTACCTCGCTTCGGGGTGGTATCGGTATCGGCCTCTTGAGGCTCGCGAGGGGTATCTGATCCGCATTCTTTTTGCCCCTCAATCCGAGACCGGATTTTCCTCCGTTGAATCTGAGGGCGGCGAAAAAGTGCGAGACAGGTTCTGGCACACCCGGTGGGACCTCTTTCTCCTTTCATCAGGAAAAATCAAAGGATATAGTGTATGAGCTAGGGAATCATTTAATCCATCACTGACAATAATTTTAAGTTGCAACTTTTTACAGAAAATGGCGAACATGAACAACAACCAGGACTTGGGATTCATCCCAAACACATTCATGGTCGGGTCTATCCCGGTCACTTTTCCGATGGCACAGACGATTCCTGACATGCCTTCCACCATGGACGACATTGCAAATATGGGATACACTAATGCCCTCTCAGCCATCATTCTGGGGGCAGGAGGACATTTCATAAAGCCGCATGATGAGGAGGTTATCCTCCCCCGTGATGACAACTTGCCAGCACTCCCGGAGAAGTTGACAATTCAATCAAACGGGCTGATGCAAAACACTTTTATCCCACTTCGTGCCATGGAGGAAACATTCCCTGGGATATGGAACTCACTCAACGAAGCAGTGCCGGTCCCAGTACCTGCCCCAACTAAGAAAATTTCGGCTGCTGAAATTGTGCGCAAGGCGTGTCAAATGATCAAGGACAAGAAGGGTAAAAAGGCAGCCAGTACACCAACTTTGACACCTGTGGAAGAAAGGCAGACATTTGACCAAGTTCGAGGCCCGAGTCAAGAAATAGTTACCACCGAAGAATCAGATGGAGTAAACAAAGATGATTCGTGCATATTGAAGAAAGGAGACAAAGGAAAGCGAGTTGCACAACCAAGGAAAAAATATGAAATTCGTTCTGCAAGGATGAGAAGGAAACCCGAGGGTCCCGTGACTGACTGTGCAAATAACGATGGAGCGAGGGACTATGAAAAATCCGGACAAGGTTCAAGGGGACCTCCGTCACATGCAGGAAAAGAAGAACGGAACAATGATAATTCCTTACGTGTTGTTCCCGCAGAAAATGACCTCCCTGATGAGATGCATTATCATAATAAACCATTATACATCACAGGAGTGGTGAACGGGATGAAAATCAACCGGATACTGGTAGATTCGGGATCAGCGGTTAATATTCTTCCATTAGAATCAATGAAGTACCTCTCGTTGAGTGAAAATGCCTTGACACGAAGTCAGCCGAAAATCTATGGATACAATTTGAAATCTCAAAGAGCATTAGGGACAGTCACTCTGAAATTCCGTTTCGAAGAACTCATAACTCAGATGAAACTTTGTGTCATTGACGTTTGTGCGTCTTACAAAGTACTATTAGGGCGTCCCTGGTTACATGCACATTAACTAGTCCCCTCCACCCTATACCAATGTGTAAGATATCCCATAGGAGAAACTTATGGAGAAATAAAAGGGGATGAGCATCCTTTTTCTATTTACGAAATGGGACTTCCAGATGCCAAATATTTCATGCCTACACCACCTTTGGGGATAGAGCCTATACCACTTTTGGGGGCAAATTCTGAGCCAGGACTAATAGATGATAACAATAGAGATGCCAATGAGAGATTCGATCACACTCAAGCTGGCGCTGGTGGTAGCATTACAAATACCAAGTGGGCTTATCAGGGAATATCCATCGATGCTTACGACATATTTCATCGCAAGATGTTGGAAGAGTATTTTGACGAGGAAGGAAGGATAACATGCAACCGAAAGAAGAAGCGACCAGAGGAAGAATCATATCCATCCGAACCCACTCCTGAGGGATATTTCGGAGAACCTGCCCGAAGAAACACAGGGGGCATGCGAGGCGACCATCTTGTACATTCAAGAAATAATGAGTCTTGCTATGTGATTCACATAGACGATTCTGAAGATGAAGAAGATGGGACGCAAATATATGCTTCGGAAATGATTTGGCCAACACACAACGAAGATTATGAAAGCCCTTTACTCAAGGAGCCCTGGATTTCAGACTATGAAGCTGGGCAAACCTCACTTTTGTGTTGGTGTCAGGAAATAGGAGTAAACGGAACTCCACCCCTTTCAGATCATCCTCACGAAATATCAAGAGGCACGCCTGAGTCGTGGAAAGAAGGGAGAATTTCAAATGGAGATTCGACGCAAGAAAATACAGATGCATGCGAAGCGCCCAGGCACAAGCAGAAACAAAAGGAGACCCATGAAATACGAAGAAATTCTCTCCTGGATCTTTTAAAGAAAGGGAAGAAAAAGGAAAAGAAGAAATCAGCAACCTGTGAGACAAATAATGTGGCTCGGTTAAAGAAACAAGTAAAAATGCTTCGGCAAGAAATGGCCACCCAAAACCAACAAATTGGTGAGATGCACGCCACTCTGGGAGTATTAAATGACATGATGGTCAATCAGAGGTCCACATTAAAAAAGATATCAAAAGCCACTACCATGGCCTCAGATGTCCCGGGAGCATCCTCTTACGGGATGGACGTGGCAAATAACAGACATGATTTAAACCCCGATGATTGCCGGGTTCGTAAATGTCACAAACATAAAGAAATGGTACGACCTAAAGCACATTATGGTGAGAAAGGAAAATCTCCGAGAATGTCTCGATCAGTCATAGATAAACAATTTAGGTCGCCATCAACAGTACGATCGAATAAATCACATGATAAGAGATGCACACGTTGTGGTGTACAGCGCGAAATCCCACCTCACAAAATCAAGGCTTGGTTCAAAGGAAAAATGCAATCTCGCAAGGCACGACCTTGAAATCATATGAAACACCGTTGTGTACCACATGATCCAGAATCTGACAAATACACCTATACTACCTATGTAGGAGATGTGTCATTATCAGAAAATGACGATAAAGACTTTGAGTTCCGAGAATATGATGACACAAACTCTAGCACGCATTCTTACACGGTGTATGCCATTGGAGTAGAAGAAGGTGATCTGGAGAACTATAAGTATGGTGAGGAAGAAGAAATGGAGGAGATTCCGCTGGGAAACATGGAAATAAGGGATGAAAATAATCACGAAAAAAGAAATACAACATGATGAGGGAGAAAAAATGTATGAAGCCTCACTCCAAGCCCCGTTTAACGCTAATGAATGCCCAGAAGTGTCACTCGAGGGGTGGGGTGAAGAGGTAGAAAGGCAGGTCACTCGTGAGGAGCGATTTGTTCTTGAAACTAATATTAAACAAATGCAAGAGCACGAGTATAGAATGGCGGTGATACGGAGAGAAAACATTGAATTACGCCAGGAAATTGTTGGACTTCGCCATATATGTGAGAGCTTCTACCAAGGAATTACCTCTCTTTGGTTGGAGAATACCACAACGCGCCAAGAAATATCCAGTTTGTGGCAAGAGAAAAGCAAACTAGCCATGATGATAGAGGATTTGCAGAGAGGAAATAATGATGGCATCACTATACCGGCAAATCCGGACAAGAGGTTGCCAGAAGAGCCTAACGCCAAGGCATGTTTCGAACAACAGGAGGATTGGGGAGAGGAAGTAGGAGTGACTTGTTCCCCACACAACAATATGATAGGCATCTTAGGGCCTGCGCCCAATTGGCTATTACCATTCGAATGCGAACATATCAAAGACCCTCTCGGCCCCGACAGTATAGCTCGATATGGCATAATACCCATAATAAACTTGCCAAAGTCTGGATCATACAAAGATGACCCTTCACCTAGCAACGTAGAATGGCAAAGTAATTCTCATTCAAAGTAATAAAATGCAATTATATTACTTTTTTTTCCCTCCCCAATTGATTAAGTAACGGGTTCAATTTCTTTCTATTGTAAATGAACGCAAAATGAAATATTTAGTCTTTTATATATTTTTTCTTATTTTTCATTAATCTAAGAATAACATCTTTTATCATATGTTAACTCATTTTAATTTTTCAGGACTTATCTAATCGGCTCGATTTGTTGGAATTTAAGTTCCCTATGGGGTCAAGTCCGAACGCTTTATGTTTCAGCGGAAACATCAATTAATACGTCTTCTGTTCTTCATAAGGTTAGCGCTTGATGACAACAGATTTTTCTTATACTATACATTATACTTCATACAACCGAAAATTGCTATAAACTGTAGAAAAATTAGCCAATTTATAGTAAAATTTAAAAAATAATTTTTTCACTTAATATTATACATCTGAATTTAGTATATGTACAATGCATTTTCTCTTTTTTTTCCAAATAATATTTTAATTCTAATGTAAAATATTTGTAGACACTGTTAAATTAGTCCAAATATTTGCACAGACGTGGTCACATTAAGCGAAGCGAAGCTATAAATTTGACTTGGTGATAAGGTGCGACATGCGCGTCTAAAAACCTGAAAGGCACATTCCACATTGGATGGATGTAGACGTGTCGGACACGTAGAGATAGGACACCATAGTAATGCAATTGCGTAGACAATGGGAAACGTCCACATCAGCAGCCGTCGCGTGTCAGCGATCGCCACCTGGCCTCTCTCTGTACCCCTGCTCCTTCCTTGTCGGTTGCGCACTTGTCACTTGCACATTGCACATTTGCACTGCCTCTGTCTCTAAGCTTCACTTGCCACGTGGCGCTCTGTGCTGATGACAGCTCCCATGGAGATATATATGTATCCATCGGCATCAGGATAGCATATGCTGATATGCGTTTATAGACCTGGTCTGCCACTAAGTACCAAGTAACAAATTATCCCTCCAACTCAATATTAGTTGCCACTCCCTGGCTGAGCTGGCTTTCGCCAAATAAAGGACATTTAGCAAAACTATATATTAGTGAGATCAAAAGTTAAAATTAGTACTTTTGGACAAGAGTAAACTAACAAATTACTTTACTAACCTTAGAAGTTAGACTAATCTCATAGATACAAAACTCACTCATAAACTATTGCATATTTGCATGACGAAATTCAACTACTGTTCTTTATATTGATGCCCTCTATATACCATTACTTTATTTTCATAATTCAAAATTTAAAAACTAAATGACTTTAAAATATCTTAAAAGAAATACAAATAATTTCAAGTAAAATTATATTATCTTTTTTGATAAAAATTTATTATTATAAGGATTCTAAAATAACAAATGCTCGCATTTCTACAAATATTTGGAGCATGTCTCTCAATGATGCATATTAAATCCTACACTCACTAAAATCAACGATATTCCCTTAATTTTAGAATCTACTTGTGCATAAATAAATTAATGAAATAAAAAATGATGCATTAGCAATTAGGGATGAAAATGGAGCGGATTTTATCCGCTCCGATTCGTATTCGTATCTGCCAAAAAAATATGGATGCGGATATGATTTTGACACTATCCGATCCGTATCCGTATCCGACAAAAAATATATGGATATTATCCGTATCGGATAGATATTAATCCATTTATCCGTATCTTTAACGGCATAAGATGATTAATATAATTACTTCTCTACATTAGAGAATACTTTTAATTAGATAATACTTAATTTTTATTAGATAAATTTTCTTACAATAATATTTTATTTGGACTAGTTACATAAAATTATTTTTATTTTCTATTATTGAGACGATTATATATGATAACAATACTAAAATTAATTTTTTCTTTAATCATGATGATTACATATGATTAATATACTATTTTAATGTATGATGACATTTAAGGTAACATGATATGATTTGACATTGACTAGTTGATTATACTGTTGAAATTCAAAATGTGGAAAAAACTGAATTTATTGATCAATCCTACTAGATTTGTGCTAGATTTGTACTTATGTGGTGCTTGCAATTTTAGAGGGTCTCTTATTTGCTTTCACTTTTAGCCTTTTATTTCCTTCTGGTTGTGAACTTATGTATTTATGTGTTGAAAGTTGGAACTCAACAAATAAATTTGTTTACTTTGATTTTAAGGAAGTTCATATCTAAAGTTGTACAGTGTGATCGAAGGCAATGTTATTAAGATTAACTTTCATATTTTAAAGAAATGATCATTTGGCTCAAACTATAAAAAATAATAGATATTCATTCGCATGCACACCCTACTGATCTTGACGAAGTACTAATATAGATCCAATTTGAACGTTTTTATATCTTGGTTTAGATCCAATTTGAACTCAAATTATGATTGATTTTATGTGATTTTAACTTAGTTTTATCTGTCTTTATTAGTTTTTAGGTATTGTAATGCCCTATTGTGTTTTTATAGGACAATCATCCGATATGGTTCCAAATTTGCACAAAACAACACTTATTGAGCGACTCGACAGAGTGCTTAACGGGATGGATTAGGTAGACAGATGACCAACCAGACAGGAGAAGGCTAGGAGACGACTTGAAGTATCTAAGCAGGTAGATTACATCAGTAAGCGAGCCGCTAAGAGGACTTTCAGACGGTTTCCACGTTCAGACGGTATATTTGGCAACCTCTCCTGCGTTACTTCCGCCATGATCTGACCCACTTCTAAGCACTTAACTGCCATCGACAGTTCTTTTTCACTGCTATAAAGGGCAGGAGTTTCGAGAGTTCAATATTCCCAATTTTACAGAGAAGTAACGCTAAGAAGAGGAGGAGTTGAGAAAATCTCTTATTTTCAGTCCACAAGACCAGGAGTCAAGCGAGCCACTCAGTGCATGCCACATCAGACAAACAAAGGAATTCGACTCTGATTTATTGTAATCTCTCATTATTTCCTATTTGATTATGTAATGATGATTGATACCTTGATGTTTGTTGTTACAATGATCATACTTGAGTAGTTTGATTTAGGGGCTATGGTTGAAAATAGATACTTAACTTAGTTTGCATTAATTAATTAGTTTGATATCTGCTTACTTAGTTTTATTACTTGTGCTTTTAATTATTATTTGCTATGCTTGAATTGTTTGAGTAGATTTGGTATTTTTCCGTCAAGATTAGGCCAACCTTGAATGTTAGGAAGTTAAACCTAACCAAACATAGATTAATTTGAGTATATCAATACCAATAGAGGATCAATCGTTCGAAAGATGAGATCTAGATCATAAGCTAGAAATGGAGATCTATTCCCAACAGATGAAAATTGAGGAAAATCTTAGATTCAAGAAGTAAACTTGTTTAGTTTAAGCCAAGGAACGAAAGTGAAAACATATGCTTGATAAGAGTTTAATTGGTTTGATTAAAGGAACTTGACCTGTCGAAAGAAGAATTTTAGGGAAGTTAATTAAGTCATTAAACTGCTAAGTCAAACAAATAGAAACTAACTAATTATGTATAACTAGAGTTAGTCAAGATTAGCAGTTTGGATTACAGGCGGGTTGTCTGTACCAGCCTAGAAACAATTAGTTTGTCTGTAGATTAACTATCCTAGTTCACAAACTGGCCGCTACGAAAGTAAGCGGGTAGTTTGAGAACAAGAGTTAAGTAGAAAGTAGATCAACCATAAACCCCTATTTTGTATCTGTTAAGCCAATTTTTTTCTAATTGGAACCATTTTATTTTCTTATTTATCTTTTTATTTTATTTAACTCAAAATCATATTATTCTTCACCCCTGACTTGATTAAACAATAGAACTAGATTAGAAATACTCGAATAACTGTTTTCGTGGATCGATCCCGAATAATCAACGTAGGTTGTGCGCTTGCAACCGAAACCGAGCATATTTGGGTATAAATTTAAAAGCCCTGATAGGTTATCTCAGCCCACATCAAATATCATTATATTTACAGAAACTACTATTGTAATTGTAAATAAATAAAAAAGATTAAAATGCAATCCGTATCCGACAAAATATGATCGTATTCGGCTTCGTATCCGATAATATCCGTATCTGCTTAATATCCGAACCGTATCCGTATTCGTATCCGTATTCGAACGTATCCATATTCGTATCTGTATCCGAAAAAAAATATGGATGTGGATATAGAAAGACCAACATCCGCTCAATATCCGATCTGTTTTCATCTCTATTAGCAGTAACGCAAGCAAATATGCTTGAAAGCATTTGCTCATAGCCAGTGTGTTGCATAGGTCGTTTCATGATTTTGAGCAAATTATGCCACATTTTAAATTCAACGATCACGATGACCAGCAATTTTTGGAATATCATCAAATATTGTTAATAAAATTCAATTTGTACTCATTCTTAACGACACGTCACCTTTTATGTTGTCAAATCTACTAAAAGACATTTATGATGTCATATATATCTTTTTTTTTACATATTTAAACAATTTGGGTGGGTCAAATTAGCAGGCTCTAAAATCACAAAAATTGGCATCCAGTTCAAAATATAATTACATTTTTTAATCAAGATTATTTGGATAATCCTAAAAAACCATTATTATTTCTAAAATAAATATACTTGAATAAATTTATAGCACTTTTTTCGCGTCAAATCATACTTTGGTCCCATTTGAGATTAAAAAATCACATAAAAAACTTATAAATAACTTCAAATTTTATCATTTGGAGATCTCATAATTTTATCTGTGCGAAAAATTTTCAAAAGGCCCTACTGGAATATCTTTAAAATGATGCATGACTGTTGACGAATATTCCTCAGCTATAAACAAATACGAGCGAAGTAAATATATTCATGCTAAATCTATATAGTGCATCAATAATTAATAGGCATTTGTTGAACCATATAATCTCGCCAGAAAGAACAATTATTATCCAAACGTTTTATGCTCTTAAAAAATATATATTTGTGAATCTTGCTTCTTAAAAAAAAAAAAAAGGCATTTTGGCACTTTATTGCATTTTCAGATTCTTTTATTTTTGCTGTTGTTGCGTGTTTATGCTTGAATTTTAAATATGAATATATGTATCTATGCTAGTGGATAATATTTTGGAAGGAAGTCTTGCCAAATATCGAATATGTCTACTGAATCGAAAATCTAAAAGCGGGTATGTTACTGTGATACAAAAGTAAACTGGTTCATAAAAATTAAGGAAAACGGTGTACAAAATTTTGTGAAAAGTCAAAACGAGAATGATAAGTCGGTAATTAATGAAAGGAGAATAGTTAGTGATCAAAATGTCGTAGCCATTTATTAGACACGTTCTCATCTTTTTTATCTGAATATAACTAAAAAAAATTTACTGCAATTGGTGACAAAGAGAGTAGGACAGTAGGTCAATCAATGTGAATCTTTCTGATACCGATTTTTTAACGGAATTACTTAATCATCCCTCGTCAACGCATTTTCTTTTTTTTTTTTTTCCATTTTTGGAATACCGTCCAACATCTTCATTATCCCTTTCTATTTATTTCTCTAACCCCCATCTAGTAAGTATCAAACGTTACTCACCCTACCTCTCATCCAGTGGTACTCACCCCTTCCCCTACTTAACTGCCCCTGCATATTATACTAATTATCCTATATAATGATATTAATTGTTCTCATAAAAATTCTAATTGTACTAATTGTCCTAGTTTCAGATAATAATTGTCTTGAAAAAGATATTACCTGTTCTGGAAAAAAATATTTGACTCAGAAAAAAACTAATTGTCCTGGTTTCAAATACTAATTTTTCTAAAAAAAAATTGATTGTCTTAGAAAAAAAATCTAATTGTCCTAGATTCAAATACAAAATGACCTGAAAAAAAAAAGTTTTGTAATGCTTTGGATAGAATATTAATTGTCCTAGATAAAGATTAATTCTGCTAGAAAAAAATTAATTATCCATGTAAAAAAATTAATTGTGCTGAAAAAAATGCTAATTGTTCTAGAAAAAATGAGGCGGGGAGAGGTAGGAAAACACAGGGAAGGGAGGGAGAGTAGTGAAAGTCCAAAAATTCTTAGCCCTTGGCCTGTTCTTTGGAAGACCGGCCTTAAATTCGGACCGGACCGGCCTTTTGAAGGACTTACGAAGAACAATGGCTTATAAGGGCCGGATCTAAATTTTTTCAAAGATGGATGTTGAAGGGCCGAATTTTGAAGACCCGAGTGCGTCATAACCCTTAAATCGTAGTGACCATCTGATCATGACAAGTCGTTAGAGACTAAAAATTATTTTAAAAAAAATTAGTATTATTTTAGAAGGACCAAGGACCTAGAATGACCAAATTTTCGAAAAATCGATCCGCTCTTCAAAAAAATAAACCCGTCTAACCCGGCCTATCTTAAGCTTTTTTCTCAACCTGGTCTGACCTGGCCCTTCTACCAAACCTGTTGAGTCCGATTCTTTAAAATCTGATCCGGTCCTTTTGTCTTCCACTAAGGGGGAGTACTCTCTGGATGATAAATTTGTTAGAGATATGTCCTAGAAGCCAATCAATTTATGGCTACTTCTATGGTTTATGTTATTGATGATATTTGATCATTTGTTCCTGACTTTTATTATTGACAGTTCATTCAGGTTGAGGATCTGAATTGTAGATCACTGTGTTTCATTTATGATTAAATGACAATAATAAATCAAAACTGTCCATAGTCTTGATAATTAACAAGGAACATTAATTATCAGACAAGACTAGTATACAAGTTAAGTGATGATTAAGTTCTACAAATCATAAGTAAGGAGTTACTAACTTAATTGTATATGTATATGTTACTGGAACATAGTACATGACATGACCCAATGAAATAAATACATGGATTGTGTTATGTGTCATTATTTATTTCATACGTGCTTGATTCTGAGTTTGAGATGATGCAGTTTCTCTACATGAGGATAGGTTCTATAAATATCGTTTAACGCTGATTCCTGATAAGGGTTGCTATACGGACTTTATGTATGCTCTCTTGAATTGTGCGGGGAGAAACTGGTCATCAAGACAACCGTATGTCCCTCATTAGTTCACCTAATGAGTGATGATATCTACTGGGCCCCTTGATGAAGATGGATTGCTTGCTAGCAACTTATGCAATAATTTCTAGATCAAGAAACGTATAATCTGCAAGAATTACACATTCCTATCTTGAATTATACATGTAACATAAGAATCAAAACAATAAGATACCATTTCTTATGCAGGATTGAAGTAGTGTATTGGTACAGTATTTATTTATGCGAATTGGAAATCATAACGTGTTGCTAGATACCGCTTATGATTAATGGAAATAAATGGTGATTTATTTTCCATGGCCAACATAGCATAAATCCTCAAAGGGTCACACAAATAGGACTTTAACCATACGTGCATTATTTGTTTATTTGCAGTAGCGAGTACTGCGAAAATATGATAAGTTGATTAATTAATTATATACCGTTGCGAACCGTTCTAATTAATTAACTCAAAAGGACCATATAGAAACAATATAATGCATATGCTAATTCCAAATTAATTATTAATATGTTAATAATTAAGTTCATTCAATGCATATTTATTATACTGAGCTAATTGGCATTTTAGTTAATCAGTTAACTGAAAGCCCGATTTGAGATGGATTAATGGAGTAAATTAATGGACCATTATATCATGTGGATTAGCCCACATAGGCTCTGAAATTTTCGGCCATAGAGGGGCAATTTTGTCCAAGCAAAATTGGAAGAGAGCTATGCTTTATATAAGGCAGCGTTGTTTATGAAAATAACGTGTGGAAAATCTAATTGCTCTCTCTCTCTCTTTTTCTCTAGCTGACAGCACAAGCTAGGGCAGAATTCTGCCCTCTCTTGTGTGTGCCTCCCTCCCTCTTTATACTACTCATGCGTTGAGCATTTTCTTCTTCCAATTAATCGTTAATCGCGCGAAGGAGAAAATAGAGAATTAGCTATTGTCTCGGATAAGCTAGCACTTGTCTGGAGACTTTGGTTAATCTTCTAGGTGGACTCGAGGCAACCGGAGGCAGTCGTGAATGTGACGAGCACGCCACCGATTCCAAAAGATAGGTTCGAGCCTTTCGAATACGATTTCGGAAGAGGTAACTATCTTCTACGTTTCTCATTTTATGTGTTAAATGCTTGAATGACTAGATCCGTATTTGCAATAGTTAATTAACTTGTTAATCGTAACAAAAATTAATTTTTGCACTTAGACTTGAGTTCCTAACAAAATTTAGGAGATGAGCGACAAAAATAAAAAGATAGTTAACGCTTAATTAATTACATTCTGACAGTAGACCAGATCCACCTAAAAATTTGCACCGGGAAGCAAAATTTCCATGGAGGATTTAAATTAAATAATTATAGAAAATCGCCGACCTAAATTCTCGCGAATAATCACCAGTTTTAGCCTTTTAGCAAAGAAAAGGGATAATGATAACGTGGAAGTGGGCCCACTGCGATGAGTCATTAAATGTAAGGAGAGGATGAGGATGCCGCCAAATGAAATTAGAGGTGCCACTGTTCAAGTTGGGATAAAAATGTATCGGACAGTAGTGAAATCATATCTTGATCGGATACGAATATGTAGGGCTGTACAAGAAAAAAGAAAATCCGTCCAATTCATTTAACCCGTCCAACCCAAACCGTATTTTAACGGGTTCAATCATTATACGGGTTGGGTCGGGTTTTAATTTTATTAATCCGGTTATATTGGGTTGGGTTATATTTTTTCTTTTGATAACTCAGTTTATACCCGACCCGGTTAAATAATTGAATTTTTATAGATCGGGCCTTAATTTGTTTGTATATATCATATTTCTTAAGTAAATGACAATCAAATATCATTAAAAAAAACATTAAAAGCAAAAAGATTTTTATTTACTTTTTTGTTGGCAAGTAACTACACGAGACAATGCATTCAATTTATAAAATCACTATAACCGCAACCAACTTTTGATAACTAGTAGTTTATTTCTAAATACCCCTAATATGCAACTAATCTTTCAGCCACGATCTTTGGCTTTCAAATTAATTTTTTTATTTTTATTTTTTGTCAAAAATATTATTTGATAAGTTATTTTTATTATTGTCAATTTTATTTATGTACCATATAAATAATCCGTATAACCTGAAAACCCGTAGATATAAATTTGTATGGGTTGGGTTGGGTTACGGGAGGGTCAATTAAATTTTTTTTAACCCGGTATAATTGGGTTGGGTTGAAATATTGATAAAAAATTACGAAACCGCCCGTTGTACAGCCCTACGAATATGAATACGGATATGTTCGAATACATAAACAAAATCGGATATATCGTCGCATAAAGATATGAATACAAATATATTTGAATATTAACACATATATCTATAAATTAACGAACTAGTAGAAATAAAAATAAATAAAATAATAATATCTATATCAAATGTCATCATGCATCATAATATTATATTAATTATATGTAGAGAGAGTTTATTATGCACTATGATGTATCAGAGGCTTTGTGCATCATGGATTTATTGATCGGTGATTTTGCAAATTGACAATTCTAATTTATTCAATCCTTTTTATATATTGAAATCTCCTAGAAAATCAAATTATATATATATATATATATTTACTATTTTTCAAATTTTTTAACCTGTCATTTTTTTATACAAACTAATATATAGAACATTCTAAAAATGACATGTTTTAAAAAATTCGAAAAGAATAGTAAAAAATAAAAATATATAAAATATAATTTTTTATGAGTTTTTGAATATAAAGATTGCATTGGTTAAATTAGATTTGTCAATTTGTAAAAAAATCAATCGATAAGGTCATGATGCATAAAAGAGTCTATGCATTATAGTGTTAGGAACTCAAGTCCATGTGCAATTTTAATTTTTATTAACATAACAAGCAATTAACACGCACGAAAAACGGATCTAGTTATTCAAGTAATTAACACGTAAAAGGAGAAGCGTATGAGGTTTACCTCTCACGAAATCGTATTCGCGAGGCTCGAATCCAATCTCTTGGAGTCGGTGGCGTGCTCGTCACCCTCGCGGCTGCCTCCGGTTGCCTCGAGTCCACCTAGAAGATTAACTAAAGTCTCAAGACAAGTGCTAGCTTGTCCGAGACGATAGCTAATTTTCTGTTTTACTCCTTCGCGCGGTTAACTGTTTAACTGGAAGGAAAATCGCTAAACACATGAGCTAGAGAGGGAGATGGAGGCGCATGCAAGAGGAGAACAAATTCTGCCCTCTTGCTTGAGCCGTCAGCTAGAGAGAGAGGGAGAGAGAGAATTAGGTCAAGCCTTGGTGTTTCCATAAACGACGTTGCTATATATGAAGCCTATCTCTCTTCCAATTTTATCTGGACAGATTTGCCCCTCAAAATCCGAAAATTAATGGGTAATTATGGGCTACACAACATATTATATTAGCCCGTTAATCCACTCCATTAATCCATCTCAAATCGGGCTTTTAATTAACTGATTAAACAAAAGACCGATTAACTCAGTATAATAAATATACGTTGAACGAACTTAATTATTAACATATTAATAATTAATTTAAAATTAGCATATACATTATATTATTTCTATATGATCCATTTGAGTTAATTAATTATAACGGTTCGCAACGGTATATAATTAATTAATCAACTTATCATATATTCGCAGTACTCGCTACTGCAAACAAATAAATAATGCACGTTTGGTTAAAGTCCTATTTGTGTGACCCTTTGAGGATTTATGCTATGTTGGCTATGAAAATAAATCATCATTTATTTCTATTAATCATAAGCGGTATCTAGCAACACGTTATGATTCCCAATTCGCATAAATTAAATACTGTACCAATACATCACTTCAATCCTGCATAAGAAATGATATCTTATTGTTTTGATTCCTATGTCACATGATATCCTTGTATAATCCAAGATAGGAATGTGTCATTCTTGCAGATTATACGTTTCTTGATCTAGAGTTGATCGCCTAGTTGCGCGCATACGATCCAACTCCATTAAGGGGCCCAGTAGATATCATCACTCACTAGGTGAACTAATGATGGACATACGGTTGTCTTGATGAACAGTTTTTCCCCGCACAATTCAAGAGAAATAAATAAAGTCCGTATAGCAGCCCTTATCAGGAATCAACGTTAGACGATATTTATATAACCTATCCTCATGTGGAAAAACTGAACCATCTCAAACTCAGAATCAAACACGTATGAAATAAATAATGACACATAACACAATCCATATATTTATTTCATTGGGTCATGTCCTGTGCTATGTTCCAGTAACATACACATATACAATTAAGTCGGTAACTCCTTACCCATGATTTGTAGAACTTAATCATCACTTAACTTGCATACTAATCTTATATGATAATTAATGTTCCTTGTTAATTATCAAGATTATGGACTCTTTAGAGATATTATTGTCATTCTAACGAATGATCCACAGAGATCTACAATTCAGATCCTCAACCTGAATGATCTGTCAATAATAAACTCTAGAAACAAATGATCAAGTATCATCAACAACATAAACTAATATAATAGCCACCAACTGATTGGCTTCTAGGACATATCTCTAACATATAGTACATAATAAACCTCTTAATCATATGTAATCATCACGATAAGAGAAAAAGAGATTAATTTTAATATTGTCATCATATGTAATCATCTTGATAATCGAAAATAAAATTAACTTCATACTAACTAGTCCAATTAAATTGTTATCGTAAGTCAATCTATCTAATGAAAACTTTGTATTATCTAATAAAAAAACTTCACTATAATATTAGAGAAGTAACTATGTTAATTATCTTATGCAAACGAAGATATGAAAAAACAAATTAAATATATATCGGATACGGATAATATCTATATTTTTTTACGAATATGAATATGGATCAAATAGGGTCGTAACAATATCCGTCTCTCTATTTTTTTTGTCGGATACAAATGCGAATGCAGACAGTTCAGATATTAAAATTTAAAAATACTTTTCGGATTCAGACACCGCTCCGTTTTCATGCCTTGTTTAAGCAGAGCGTTGATCGTTAATCGTTATGTACACTTACATATACATTCAAATTTCAAGGGGATCGATTACTGAGTTCTGTGGGGTGCCATAGCAAAGCTGTCTTTTCTCTTCCTTTTCTGCGCCTCTTAGCAAACCATCTTTTGGGTGCTTTCTTAGGCCCAAAATTTGACCCCCAAATCACCACGAGTGAGTTAGCACGCAATCACAATGATAAACGATATGTATTTTTTTTTCTTTCGGAATATCGTTAGTGTTTTTTTTTTTTTCCAATATCTTGCTCATTAAATTATAAATTTAACAATCGATATTTTTGAAGCAAATTTAACATTCAATATGGAATTCTATTGGTGATAATTAATTATTTTGAAAAATTGTGACGCTTTTTAAATTGTAAATTTGAAATTAAATATTTTAAACACATAATTTGGATGTTTAAGTTAAAATGCAAAGAAATTAAATATCATATTTTTCGATGTGGATCTCGATACTAATATGGTTATTTTTATAATTCGAATAATTTAATACGGATAAATATTTATTACTAAAGCATTTAAATTGAACAATAAAAGAAATATAATACTAATGCACATAAAAGAAATAAAATAATAATGCATATAAAACGAGTAATAAAACACACATATATAACTAAATATTAAATTTTTTAATTAAGTAATGAACAACATAAATCAATAGAAACTTTTTCACTCTTTCACAGCCAAATAGAAATTGAACATGTTATCTCTAATAAACCACAGAGTTACCGACCAACTGTATTGGACTCCCACGTTCTACAAATGATGGATAGTAAAGTATTTGATATGAATAATAAAACATTAAGAGTAAATAGTAAAGTATTTTTATTAAGTAAAATAATAAAGCACAAAGAACGAAAACTAAATAACTTGAACCGAAAATTAATTAACAAAATTAATACTGAACACTGATCTTATTATCCACGTCATTATCATCAATTTGATCATAGCATCATTATAATTATTGTTAGTATATGAAAAGAAATCCGTACCATATGTGAAGTTATACTTGATATTAAAAAAAAATAAGCCTCAAAATTAATCGTAGAAAAATAAAATAAACTATGCCCAGAACAAAGTACATATTTATTTTTTTTATTTATCAGAAACAGAGTCTATTCTTTTGCGTCGATGTCAAATTCAAGCAAGTAAACGGGGACAACTTGGAAAAAAAAAAAGTAAAAATTGCGAGAAACCATTGAACAGTAAGAGCCGAATTAGTTAAAGAGAATTAAAATGGAAACAGTTGGGGACGCAATCTGAAACATCAAATCGTTTTGCCTCGACATCAATATATTTTGTTTTTCTCAAATTTCCCCGTTCCATATCATAATCAGGGTCATATAATTAAATAAATTTTTTTTATCAGGTGCAAATGCAATGTATTCACTATTCATGTGTGTTGCACGTACTGTTGGTTGATGATTTTTATCCTGCTCTAGACTCTAATCAATTAATTCAATTCAAACCCCCCCGCCCCCACACAAAATAAAAAGCCTTCCAAACTCGACTCAACTGAACTCAACACAACAAAGAGAGAGAGAGAGAGAGTTAATTGAATTGAATTAAGATTTAAGAGGCAGGCAGGCAGGCAGGCAGGCAGGCAGGCGATGGAGAGAGGAAGAGAGGCTTGCTGCTCTCCAATGGTAAAGGAGGAGCCCACCACCACCATCACCACCACTGTCGCCCCAAATCCTTCTTCTTCTTCGTCTGCGTCTGCGTCTGCGTCATCGGCTTCGCCTCCTTCGAGTTCGAGCTCGCGGCAGTACCGAGGCGTGAGGATGCGGAAGTGGGGCAAGTGGGTGGCCGAGATCCGGGAGCCCAACAAGCGTTCCCGTATATGGCTGGGCTCCTATTCGTCCCCCGTGGCGGCTGCCCGGGCATACGACACCGCCGTCTTCTACCTGAGGGGCCGCTCGGCCAGGCTCAACTTCCCCGAGGAGATCATAGAGGCCGACCTCATGCCCGAGCCGGGCACCTCTGCCTCTGCGGAGGGGCTGCCGGCCGCACTCATCCGCAAAAAGGCCACGGAGGTGGGTGCCCGCGTCGACGCCATGCATGCGGCAGCCACGAGGGAGACTCTGACTCATCATCAGTCGGAGCTGCCACAGCACAAAAGGCAGCTGCAGCAGCTGGAAGAGAGGGAACACAATCCGATCCGGGTGCGGAACCACCGGAACCCGGATCTGAACCAGGCGCCGAGCCCGGATAGTTCGGATATGGAGTGAGTACAGTGAGAGTACTGTAAGACTAAACTAATTTTGGAGATGAAGGGAGGAAGTGAAATATATATATGGTTAATTGGTTAGGATTAATTAACTAAAAGTAAAAGGGTACTGTATGAATTTTACGTACGTACGTACTGTTCCATTAAAATTAAAATGATGGAGCTCAGGCCTCAGGGTCAGTCAGCTCCGGCTCCCTGCACTGCATGGTTAATTTGCAAGACAAAAGTAATTAAGAACTAGTACTAGTACTAGTGCTAGTACTAGTGCTGGCTGCAGTTCAAACTTCAAAATTAAGTACAAGAGACAAGAGATGAGGAGATTTCAGGAGCACTTGTTGTTTAAATTGGAGTATGGGACTCTTTCAGGATCGATGTTAATTAGATTGTTAGTGGTGGACTAGGCGACAGCCGTACCAAACTAATTTCGGCATTGAACTACCTCAGAGATGTAATTGTTTTTTTCTGTTACTTGTAATTTTGTGTATTTTTACTTGGGGTACTGTCTTTTTGTTTTTTTTTTTTAATTTTTTTAATTTTTTGTGCTTGGGTGTTTTGTTTTGTTTTGTTTTGTTGTTTAAGTTTAGTTAGGATTAGGATAAGAAGGAGAGGAGGTACACTGGTACAGGCAGGTAGTTGGACAAATTTCCGATGTTATTGTTGGAGAGACAGACAACTAGAAAAGAACAAGAAGAAGAAGAGAGAACATGGGGGCAAATAAATGGAATGGGGCTCAGAAAGAAACCAAAGCAAAGCAAAGGATGAAGGAACACAACAATAACATTTGGGTCCCTTTTCTTTGCTTTGCGTAATTGCGTTGCTTTGTTTTGGACGTCTCATGTCAGAACTCAAGTCTTCTGTTATTGCTGGTGCTGTAAATTGTAATGTAATGAAACCTTATAATTCTATTTCAATTCAATTCCATCCCATGAAGCAAAAAAGTTACATGGGCAGAAAGCAACCTTTTACTTCTCTTTTTTAGCTTCATGCTTTCCTGCTCTCTTTCTTTCTTTCTCTTTGTACTTGTCCAGCTTGGATCCTAATTTCTGTACTTCCATGTATTATCACAAACAAATATATAATATTCTCTTTTCTTGATATAATATAATATCTCAATCTCTGTATTATTACTTGCTCCATTTTGGAACTAGACCCGGGCCATTAATCCATTATCCCTCGAGAGTCGAGAGTCAATTCCATTTAAAATTGTCCCAAGGAGAATGGCCCAGAATGGATTTATGATAAGATTATACATTACAAAGTTTTTTAAGTATATATAATTCTAGAAATAGAAAATTAAAATCTACCCAGGAGATTAATAAATTGGGTCGGAATCCTTCCGTAAGGGGCGAAGTTGTGCACAAAAAAATTAGACTCAAAATTTAATAATGTTGATTACATATCCTAAAAGTGTAGAAATAGAAACCACCCATAAACAAAAGCAACCTATTGGGTTATAGGTCCACCGTATGCTCATCAAAAAAAAAAAAAAAAAAAAAAAAAAAAAAATCAACGGGTGTTTCAACTATACTATCAAAATATGCCCTTATATGTGGGCAAATAAAGAAACAAAATAATATTAACCAAAAAAAATATATTGCTTAATTTACCAGCGATATAGGTAGATATGTCGCTCAATTTGTTTTCATATTAGATAGAAAAATAAAAATATATTGTTGTTTCGTCTAGCGATCGATATCCAGCCACATATCAAATCGATCAAATGGCACAGACATGTATTTACACGCTAGATCTACCGTGTAATATCTCTTGGATGTTGCCATCTTTTCATTTCTCATCTAGCCAACAACAGAAAGTTCGTCACAATTAAATTTATCTTTTTTAACATCAATTATGTTTTCCCTACAGTGGTAAATGGTAAGGTACTACGGTGTGTGTGGATTAATCACATGAGAATTACTAGAAAAACTAGGTGTGTGAAGACGTGCAATGTTCCTCATAACAATTGAAAACAAAAATTATTGAGACTTACTAAATTGCATATCAGTAAAAATAATACATGTTCTCAATATTAGCCAATTAGATAGTGCCATAAGATATTTAATAAATTACAGCTCATGACATTGAAGAAACATTTCAAATTTCAAATAACATATGATATGTAAATTATATATCAAAATTATGGTTGCTGTATTTATTAATAAATTTTGACGTACAACTGCTGTTAATAAATGCAGCACTGAACGAGCGCAATTTTCAAACTAGTAATTCTCGTCGTTGATATATATTTCCCTGCTTTGACTTACTTTTTAGACCTTTTCAAGGTGCATTAAAAGAATGCACATGACATGAATAAATGTATAGTTCCAGACCATAGAGAATCCTTGGGCATGTCGGTGACATTATATTTGTGGTCGGTTAATCATAGAAGAATAAAAAAAGGGATTGTTTGGAGAAACTACAAACTAGAAAGGAATGGAAATATGGAATAGGAAATAGCAATAAAAAAAATGCAAATGTCAGTGAGACGTGCTTCTTTGGTTTTTGTGCCATCCCACTAATACTAAATCAGAAGGGATGGGAATCTCACTTATCCACCCTCTTCCTTGAATTTGTCTCTTTCATTCATTTCTTGTGGCGGATCATTCATTACCTCACAATTTCTTAATCTTGAATACGGCATATAAAAATGAAGCACATAATTGTCGTATATTAGAATATCTCTAAAGTTTCATTTGAAAATCACCATATTTACACATAACTTCTTTAAAAAAAAAATTATGAAAGTTGTTTTTGGAACACAAATCAAACCATATCAACGTTATTATCGACTACAAATTTTAAAGTCTATCAACAGATGTTTGTGCTGGGTATGTAAACAAAATTGTAATTGAAATTCAGTGATGTATGAGAATTTCGAACTTTCATGTCGGAAATGAAGTAACTTCATATTTTAATTATAAACATCTCAGCAATGCGCAAACTTCAGAAAAAAAAAAAAAAAGAAAAATCAAGTTTTGTTTCTGAACTTAGGGGGAAAAAAGAGACAAAGCAATTTATAAGTTTTATTTGCATCAACAGAAAAACTAAAGCCAAGTTAGTCCTTAATATAAAATGCTTAATTATGCGTTCTTCATACAGATATTGCGGGGCCTGTCCTCTATATTTCATTTTACAAAAGAAAAATAATTAAGTGGGAGACTCGGCACATTAGTTGTGACAGAGCAGCAGTTGTATAGAAACCCGAAATATTAGCAACGAAGAGATTAGATTATCTGGCAACTGCTGAAGACTAACATTTAAGGGGAAACTTAGATATCATTTGTATTTAATTAATTAAATGTACCTGTACAGCTGGTACGATGATATGTGCTGCTTTAACATTTCCAAATTGGTGGTTGCTTTAAAAAAATAAATAAATAAATAAATGACTGCCAAATTTTAAATCTCGGAAACAGGCTGTTAGTTAGCTCAAACTATATGCTCTTCTTCAAGTTGCTTTTATTCTATGCATTCGTTGGTTGACTAGCTGAAATCATTTATCCTTAGATTTTATTGAATTTTTCGTCACTATACAAAATATAATTTTGGGCTGGTAATGAGCGCAACGCATCTACCACCCCAGCACTCCATGTATGACATTTTTAATACAGATTATTGTCCAAAATATACAATCAATTTAATGGTAGTACGGTTTATACAGTTGAGTTACCTATTATTTGATCAATTTTAGTATTGCATTAATCTTTTTATTGTACATCTAATCATCTATTAGGCACCTTAAAAGGACATTTTAAATTATAGATGTATTTCCATCACTTGGATAGAAACAGAATATGCACCAAGTATGAGTTAGTTAAAATTTACTTAATGAATTCATGAATCTCAATACTTTGCATTATATAATATCAATTGACAATTAAAAAAGAGTTTCTTATATTTATAATTATTTTTCTAACAAGAACCAGCTCTTGATCTAGTGGCAAAGAATAATGTATCTTAAATGAAAGGTCGTAAGTTCGAAACCCAACTGGAGTTCTTTCATAGACATTTAATTTAAAAATAAGTTGGGAGCCTTGACCCCCAATTTATCATTAAAAAAAATAATTATTTTTCTAACAACTATTATATCAATTCAGTTCTTGATGAAACTATATATATTTCCGATAAAAATAAAATAGCACAAACAAAATGATCAAAATAAAAACAAAATATTGCATCCTTTTGTGAACAAAAATGAAGATTAAAATATCTTTGTTCCGAGCTTGTTGTTACCGTGACTTTTGTGTTAATTAAAAGCTGTGTACGGGCTTTTTTCCCTTGCAAAAAAAAAAAAGCCCCCTTTTTTTAACATTATTATTTACCTTGTACAAATTAGAAATGCATAGATAATAAATATTTACGTTGAAATTATAAATAATTGAATTGTAGTTCGTAATATATACAAACGATCCTTAAAGGTGAGGATTGGAAATGGAGATGAGGTGCCACTTGGGCGGTCACCGACGTGACAAAACAAATTTGGGAAAAAGGTGAGCGAGAGCGACTCCGTGTTTTGTTTTGTTTTTCATTATTTATTTCCTCCACAATTAATCTGCTCTTAGGTATTGAATTGGAGATGGAGAGTTGCCCTTTAATTGGAAAATTAATGTCCACCTGAAAGCAACACTTAGATATAACATTCTGCTTTGTAGTCTTGCTAGATTTTCACATAACAAAGTTTGATTTTCTACAAATAGATATAGATTACTGCAAAAAAAAAAAGAAAAAAAAAATCATGTCTCCTGAGGAAAAGGATGATATATAGAGTTTTATTTTTTGCACCACCTCTTTATAGAAATGTGAATATTAATTACTATTAACTTCAACTATATATCTTATTAACCAAGGACGAAATGAAAATAAATTAAATAATCAATTTTTTTATAACAAATTTAGCAATTCATATTGTGACAATTAATGAGAGCTAAAGACTAATAGAGAGTTAGAGACTGCTCAATGCTAAATCCTGTCTATATTATTGCCATAACTAAAAGTGGAACTGAAATCCTGCACTTATCCTAAAATAAAGCATTCATGATTTACCCAAAGCTACATATTGCATAACTAATCTATCCAGCTATTATAATGTATAAAAAGTAATTAATTAATGTCCAGACCAACCATGACAATGTATGTACGTGCACGGCGTACCATGAAAAATACAGGAAGCATACGTATAATGATTGAGGGAATCATTAAATGATACTTACTCGTAAAATAATTGAAACTGTTGTTCTTAATATGTCATACTGATATGTCATGTCTTGTGATACTTGTGGCGCATATATACGCGCATTGTGTTTTGTTAATCGGTTTGTTCCAAGTTAGTATTTAATTATTTTGCAAAACTCAAGCTATACCTTTTTAGAATCTTAGCAAGCAACTTGCCGGATATACAAAATATACATAATTAGCTTTTATCAGGTTAATTAAGAGTACATATAACGTAAGGAGAAGATAAAGAGAGAGGCAATTAATTAATATTATACATTGTACACAAGACTTGGCCTGGCAAAGGCAAAGCATGGATACAAGTGACAAGTACACAAAGGAAACATTTAAACTGGGTTAATGATTGAGAGAATCGTTGCTCGAACACTTGGGATTTATATGGAACTAATATTAGGGTTTAATTAAATAAATTAATTAGTTCCACTAAGAAGGAAAGAAAGAGACGTGGGAAATAGATAAGTTAGGCGGCCGGCCACCAACAGACCCCAAACTTAGTTCAATTCATCATTATTCGATTAATTGTTGGATGCATTTTAGTTTTTCCTTCTACTTATCTGAATAACTGAATTCCCCCTTGTTTTTGAACCTACCTACTAACATCAAACTAATGACTTAAGAGTGCGCTTGAATCGCTTGAAAATAAAATTAGAGTTTTTTTTTTGGGAATATTGAATAATTTTTTTTTAAATTAAGAGTACTAGTTTTAAGTGGTCTCAAATTTGAAATAAATTTTTATTTCTAGTGCGTTTGGATGATCTTCTTATTCCTTATTATGAAGCTTTATAATTTTGTACCATTTATAAATAACTCTTTAAATTTAAAAAAAAAATATTTTTGACCGTTTATGTTTTTATTGTGAACAACTAACCCTAATTTTATTCTCAAGCGATCCAAATGGAGGTTAGATTTTAATATTTAAAAATTTATTAAAACTCGAACAAATAATGAAGAAACAATAATTTCAGAATGGAAAAGATAAGAACAAATTACTTGATCAATTATGTGCAACACTATATCATCAACAACATGTCAACAAGCAAATCCTGAATAATTATCTGGAGAATTTAGCTGCGTACAACCAATAATTCATTGCAGATATAATTGTATAAATGGTGTATAAAATGTACGAACAAGTGAAGCGCGAACCTTGCTTAAAAAAATTGTATAGAATTCATAGTTATATCTAGGCAAAATCGGATATAAACCCCTCTAATCTTCTCTATTCGAATATAAACTCCTCTAATCTTTAAAATCGGATATAAATCCCTCTAATTCGATTTTGTTTGGACATAAACCCTTTTCATTAATTTTAATAATATTTTAAATAGAAAATTAGTGTAGTGGCTAAAATACCCCTCCTACACGTACTGTTGCATCCTGGGCGATGATGATTTATTTCCTTGCTTTATTTTTCGTCCTTGAGGTATTCTTCTTCCAAATGGAAGATTTTGTCTTTTCCTCTCCAAATTGTTAAGGAAAAAAGATTTCTTTCTCGTGTGATTTCACTAATTTTGCTATACTGGTACATTGATGAAAGATCTCTTCTTTTGCGATTTCACTAATTTGTTTTGAAACATTGACAACGCCTGTCAATGGTGTGAGTTTCACTAATTTTGTTATGCTGGTACGTTGATTTTATGGTTGCTTCAAGTTAGTTCTGTGAAATTAAAAACCATTGTATGTCATTTACCTTGAAATTCTGTGAAATTAAAGGTAAGTAATCCTCATATAAGTGTCCTTTCAAAGTTTAGAAATTATCTTTCAAGTTTCCTAGAGGCATTTGCATTTATGCTGAAGAATAAGGTGAAATCCAACAAAACAAAAGCTTACCCACAACAAATCAAATTGGATGATGGATTCGTAATTGCCCGAGATGCATCATGGTGTGCAGGTTAGGGGTATTTTAGTCATACATTACTTTTTTATTTAAAATATGATTAATACTAATGAAAAGGATTTATGTCCAAACAAAATCGGATTAGAGGGGTTTATATCCGATTTTCTAAATTAGAGGGGTTTATATCCGTTTAGAGAAGATTAGAGGGCTTTATATCCGATTTTGCCTTATATCTATATCTATAATATGTAAAAAAAAATTATACACTTCGTGAGCTTTTATGTGGGATGAATCCAGATTAAATTAAATTGCTCAAACCACAGTCAGCAATCCTTCATATTTTCAAGTTATAATCTGAATGGAGTAATATTTTAAATATCAAAAGTACTAGGGTCAGGAATTTGGGCATTTAAATTTACGCTTTTAGGGAGGTTAAAAATGGAGGAAACCTAGTACTCCATGAAATGTGTTAATTATCCAAATAAAAAAGATAAAAGTAAATAAAAAATTTCAATGCTGAGGCGAGGAAAGGGACAAATGTAAGAGTGACAATTGCAAATATGGAGCAGTAGGGAAAATTAAGCTTAGCGATTCAACAAACATTCAAAGCAAAAGAAGTTGAAAAGGGAAACAGTACAAACTTAGAAACTAATCCAGCCATGTTAACCAGCTGTTCATCGAGACTAACTATGCGCAAGGAACTTGAACAAGGAAAAAAGGAAGAAAAAAAAGTACAAAGAACGACAAACTTATTCAGAGACGTTATTATCATTATCTCAACTTATAAAAACACCAATAAAAATCTGGAACAATTTTACTCGAGAAGTGTAAACAATTGTTATATCAATTATGGACTATTGATTTGTGTGATCTGATCTTATGTGTGGTCTAGATGTTTATTTCAGATAAAAGATCAAACTCTTTAACAGAAAAGAATCATGTGTTGTTTAAACAATTTAATTTTTGAAAACATATCCACTTTGTTGGATTAAATAATTATTCTTCAATTTGACTATTTGCAAAACAACACCAAACCTCTCAACTAATCTTTTCATTTAGCGATTTATTAGTTAATTATTGTGAAGAATTACTTGGAGCAAGTCTAGCACAAGTACATGAGCTAAACAAGACTGTTGAAGAGTAATTGAAAAGCCTAGGTTAATTATGGTTGTATTCCTGAACTAATCTCATTGAATTTCTAAGTAAAATGCTCAAAATCTGGTTATAACGTCATACAACGCTTCATATCGTTATACAACGTTACAAAACGCCTCAAACTTAACTTTTCTATAAAAACAATATTCATGTGTTATACAACGCTTCTTTCTGATGTGTAACGCATGGTCAAGCGTTGTGCAACGATTGGTTGCATTACACACGTTTTGACCAGGTCAGCTGATGTTTTTAGTATTTCAGAACAATGCGTTGTGTAACGCTAGTATGCGTTACACAACGAAACAAAAAACAATCGTTACATAACGCAAGTTCAGATTTTTATAACGTTTGATTTTTTGCCAAAATGAGGTCGTTCTGCCATACGTTGTATAACGCTTGACTTGCGTCACACAACGCAAAGCCATTAAAGCATTGTGTAACGCAACCTAGTGTTGTGCAACGTCTCTAACAAATTATTTGACCGTTAGACTTCCACTGTTCCAAGCGTTGCACAACGCTTGGTAGCGTTGTGTAACGCTATTGACACATTCCAACGGGTTTGTCAATTTTTATTTTATTTAACGGCTATATTCAAGTGTTGTGTAACGTTATATAGCGTTGTGTAACGCATAGTTGGTAATTTGACTGATTTGGAGCTCTTGGCATCCTCTATATATATCAGACCTCCTTGGACTAATTTTTTTTATTGAATACCTTGCTAAATACCTCTCCTTGAGCTCCAAACACCTGAGATTAATTCTCCTTTGATATTTGAGCAATTACTTAGCTAAGTACTTAAGATTAGTGTGCTAAAATAAAACCTATAGTGCATTTAGCCACATTCTTGAGAGTTTTGATTTAGAGCCTCATTCTTTGAGTGCATTATTGATTAGATTAGAGGTTCGGTCGATCCACCTCGAGTTCCTTGTGACGAGGCGATTCGGTTCGAAATTGTAGCACGTTCTTGGTGGAATTGAACGGAGCATACCCTTTCGTGGTAGCGAAACTCCCGGAGACGTACGACTAAGGCTAGCTCTCTCTAGCAGGTCAGAACTCCGTAATCATATCGAGTGTCATCTATTTCTCTCTTCCTTATTTACATTTGAATTAAATTGTTTGTATTTTGGTAAATTGTTGAATTGACCAAGAATTGTTTAGAAAATCAAAATTGTGCCTATTCACCCCCCTCTAGGCCTTTAATTAGGGACAACAAAGTGATATCAGAATAGGGATTATCTTTTTTACCAAAGTTTGTGGTACATAACCTCGATTTCATGGCCTCTAGAGTGATTGAGAACCGAACAAGTTTGGCTCCATTTGCAAGAACTTCCATTATTGGAATAGATGTATGGTTGTATACCTCAACTTGATTGACATTTGGGATGTTGTTTAGAAGGGTTATGCACCAAAGTTTGATAGTGATGGTAAGGAGACCGTAGAGTCCAAATTGCTTAAGACAAAAAATGACAATGCCGTCAATATACTTCTCAACTCCATCCATGAGTCTATAGCCACCATCTTTGGTACCTCTACCAATGCACATGAAATGTGGGTTTCTCTCTTAAACCGTTATGAGGGAAATTCTCTAATCATGAACTCCCGTCAATTTGAGTTGAAGTCTCAATTAGACAATTTTCACATAAAGGATGGTGAATCCATCGAGAAAATGTATACCCGATTTATACAATTGCTCGATGAATTAAACAATATAGGAGAGTCCCTATCTAACAATCGTGTAATGAGATCATCTACACTCACTACCGGTGTGTGGAAAAAAAGCTCAAGCAACTTGGGGAGTTGAAGTATGAGCCCAAGTCAATTGCATTGTCGGCTAATGAGAACAAGACCTCTCCATCCAAGAACCGGCACAATGACAACCATCAAGGAAGATATCGTCATTCAAGTGACAGGGCCAAGGGCATATTCGACCTTGATGAGGACAAGGGGAGCCGTAATCTCAAAGATGTTCCGGGCCATCACGATCTTTGAAGGTAAATTCAATAAAAAAATGTTTGAGAATAATGAACGTGCACTTTATTTTGTATGTCAAAAGGAGGGCCACACCATGTACACTTGCTACATACTCTTCCCAAACTTGAAGAAGGACAAGGAAGAGGAAAGCAAGAGAAGGAGTGATGACAAGTACAAGTTCAAGAAGGGACACTACAAGGGCAAGAAGAAGGGCGAAAAGGCCATGTAAGCCACATGGTACAATGACTCCGACTCAAGCTTATCATCCCAATCCAACTCGGAGTCAGAGTGCGATTTTGACAACCTTGCACTAGTGGCCTAAGTGAATGATGTGGTGATGCCCATGAATGTTGACCTTAATGACTTGGTGAAGGATGTGTTCAATGAGTTCAACCAAGGAAAGATCTATGTTCATCCAATGAGCAAGACAAGCATTGAGGAAGCTACAACCTCCACAACAACCTCAACACCGACCTCTACATCAACTCAAGAAGATGTACCTAAGGTTGCTATTGAAGTGTTTAAGGTTGCCAATGAGTAACAACTAAACTCATCTCTAAGTAGTGATAGTGACAATGAGAGTGAAAATGATCTATTTTTGAATGATGACAAAAACTCTCAAATTAATAGGTTGAGTGATTATCTTGATGAGTCCCTTAAGACTATTGCTAGTCAAAAAAAGAGAAATTAGCCTTTTGATGGTGATGAAGGCTTTAAGGCCTAGGAATCAAATAAATTTGTAAACCTAGAGCTAATCTCATTAGTCGTTTTAGTTAAGCTTTATGGTCGAACCCAAGAGACGGTACAATTGATTGCTAGACTCTACTTCCTCACGAAAGCTAGACAAATAATTTTTTATGGGATTTTGGTCGATTCAATCTAAAGATGCAAGTAAATAAATATTTTTGGGTGTTTTAATTATCTAAAATAAATCTAAATGCTTAAAGAGATATTTTTGTTGTTTTAGTAGTTTAAAAGATGTCTTAGGGATCAGGTTTCACCTTAGTTTGGACTCTAGAACACCGAACATGTCACTTTCGTGCTTAGAACTGTGTTTTTCAAACGATCACTTCTCTGTTCGGTCCGAACAAGGGTCTGTTCGATCCGAATAGAGGGTGAAAGTGTGTGGTTTTGTCTTGTTCTGGTATTTTATGCTTTGAGTTAGGGTTTGTTGGCTAAACCTAGATTTACTAAAACTCAGTGTTCGCTTGTTGGACTAGAAACTGGTTTAATCACAACCTAACCTAATTAGATCAATTAGACCACAACTTTTGGTATAGGCGTTAACTAATCTAAACTTGTTTGTTGGATTTCTTAGGGATATTTAGATGTCTTTTGCACTATCTAAAAATTATACTTTTGATGTCAATTAATCTCCCATCTCGAATCTACGATTTACCCCATGTACTTAATTCAAACTAATCTTGTTTATCCTAACTTAGACTTAACTAAATGCGGCCGTACATCTAGAAGTTGATTAGGAAATCAAAAGCAATTAACATACTTCTCAACAAAACAAATCGCAAGTCATATCATAACAAATCAAGTCTCAACAACACATCCAAACTTAAGTTCCCTACTCTTAAGACAACATAAATCTAGCCTAACATTAAAACAAAACAAGATACAAGCTCTATGAAATCAAATATCAAGAGAAAGGAAGAAATAAATCAAGTATCGCTTCTAACTCAAGATACCGAACATCTAGAGCCGTGGTTGGATTGATTCTGCCACCGTCGCGCCTAGAATTGCTCCAAAGATGATGCCGTGGTCGTGCTCTGCTGCAAGAGGTGAAATTCCACGCCTTTCAGCATGAGAACGATGGTGGAAAGGTCTCAAAACGTGGTAGATGGTGGAATTTCGTGGTATGGTGGCTTCCTCCTCATCCCAGGCAGTATGATACATTTATAGCAGGTCTAGGATAACTTGGGAAGGAGGCTAGGTCCAAAGATTACGAAATCTTGCCAAAATATGGACTTTCCTTCATCGAAAACTTGCTAAAACAGCTTTGTCGGCTCTCTGTTCGGACCGAATGAACTTTGTTTGGTCCAAATGAGTCTCTGTTTGGTCCAAATGAGTCTCTGTTCAGACCGAATAGAGTTCTGTTCGGACCGAACAGTAAGTCCAGTGTTGAGATAGTATTTTGGCCATATTTTTTTCATCCGGACTCCGATTGAGGTGATTCAAGAACCATTGGAAAGCTTAGAATGAGCTCTACAATGATACTAGTTCCATTAGTCATTTTTTCTCCTAAATCCACCATTTTATGCAATAGTTGTGTGTGATCCACCGAGTTTCTGCAATACAATACAAATACCACGGCAGTACCCAAATCTAGACAAATATAGCACAAAGCACATGAAAGCACAGTGAATGTAAGGGTTTGAGCTACCATTTAAGTGTAAAGTCCGGCCAAATTATAGATATAAATATGACATATCAGACGGCTAAGATCCATGATCTTGAAGCTTTGGTAAGAAAGTACAAGGATATGATTGAGAGTTTTAAAAAACCAAAGGATTGTGAAAAATGTCAAGCTCATTTGAGTTGAGACAAAAGTTTTAAAAAATGATAAAATGGCTTCAACTTCATCTAGTGCTTCTTATAGCACCAAAATAGATCTTGACAAGTTGTATGTAGGTCAAAAATCCAATAACAAATCGGGACTTGGTTTTAAAAAAGGGAATCAATTCTTTTCTAGACCAATAAACTCGATTAGCTCAACATAAAATGGGAGGCATTATCACAAGGGCACCAATGTTAGGAACACACAAGGGAAATGGCAAAAAATTTCAAGGGTCCTCAAAATGATTTTAATGGTACCCAAAAGAGTTTAAATGGGGGTAAGAAAGGTTTTAAGAGTCCTCAAAATAATTTTCAAAACAATCGGGGCTCAAACAATTTGTATTTCAAGGGTCCCGATAGATTCTTTCATGTTTTCTAAAATAATAGAAAAATAGAAGTAAAGCACACACTAGACATCAAAACAATAAGGGAAACAAGAATACATCTCAACAAAACAAAACGAATTTTCAAAAATCGAATTTGAAAAGATCTCAATCATACACTTTCTCTAAGAATTCAAAGATCAAGACTATGGAGCTTAGGCGCTATTTTGAGACCCATTTTATTAGAGAAAGTTCACAAGTGAACAAGCCCACAAATGCTTGTTGTAACTATTGTAGTAAGAATGACCATCTCTCATTAGAGTGCAGGTTTAGGAAAACAAACCACACATCTGGTTCTCCAAATACGGTTTGGGTTCCTAAAATCGCTTCCACTTGCACCTCATCTAGTGGGAACGGTTCTAATGAGGCTTGAAAAATCATTCTATCTCCCCGGACCTTATACTCAAATCTTAAGGGAGAGAATTTACAAGAATTATGTTAGTTGTCAATTTCTAACTAATATACATTCTTGTAGGTTTGTTTGTTATCATCATTCAAGAGGAGTGCTTGGATCATAGATATTGGATGTTCACATCACATGACCGGTGATGAATCTTGTTTCAAGACACTTGAACTTTTTGATGGTGGCGAGGTTACTTTTGGTAATAATCTTAGGAAGAGCTCTATTATTGGTATATGCTCGGTTGGTAAATAAAACCTAACGGTATCCAATGTTTACCTTGTTGATGGACTTAACTACAAACTCTTAAGTGTGAGTAAATTGTGTGATGGCGGATATTATTTGAAGTTTGATCACATTTCTTGCTATGTGCATCAAATTTTGGATAATTCTCTTGTATACACCGAACAAAGAAAAAGAGATGTCTATTACTTGAACTTTGACCACTTTACCATCGGTGAACAATACTTTAGTGTCATAGCTACCGGTTCATGATCATGGCATAGAAGACTTGGTCACGTTTCAATAGACTTCATAAAGAAACTTATCAAATTGAATCTTGTCCGTGGTCTTCCATCACACAAACTTGACTTAAATGAATTGTGTGAATCTTGCATGAAATGCAAGCAAACCAAGTCTAATTTCAAGACCAAAGAAGCTATTTCTACCACTCAACCTTTGCAAATGCTCCATATGGATTTGTTTGGACCAATCAATGTTTTGAGTATTAGCAAGAAGATGTATGTGTATGTTGTGGTAGATAACTATAGTCACTTAGGTTTTCTTTCTTGCTCACAAGGAAGAAACTTTTTACTACTTTGTCAAATTTAGCAATCGGGTTGAAAATAAAAAATGATTGAAAATCTCTAAAATTCGTAATGACCATGGAAGAAAATTTGAAAATGCCAAATTTAATGAATTATGCATAGAAAAAGGATATAAATAAGAGTTTTCTACTCCACGCACCTCCCAATAAAATAGTATGGTAGAGAGGAAAAATCGAACCTTACAAGAGCTAGCACGCACAATGCTACATAAATTTGCCGTACCTAAGTTCCTTTAGGCCAAAACAGTAAATACGGCATGTCATGTAGTAAATCGTGTATGCATTCGTTCCAAACTCAAGAAAATCCCTTTTAAATTATGGGCCGGTCATTCTCCTAATATATTCTATTTTCGTGTATTTGGGTCTAAGTGTTTTGTCTTTGATGAGTCTCCTAAAATAATCAAATTTGATGCAAAATTCTTAACCGGTATTTTTGTTGGTTACTCAAGCACAAGTAAAGCGTATAGAGTCTATTTACCAACCTCAAAGTTAGTTATTGAATTTATTAATGTCAAATTTGATGAAAATGCTAATGAAAAAATCGAGAAAGGTAGCTCTATTGTAGGTACTCAAGAGGAAGTATCAACTTAAGAAATTGAATTTCAACCAAATGAAGCACAACCACCGGTGATAATTGAGGAGCCTTTGAACCGTGATGATGATAATTTTATAGGGGATGAGAATCATGAAGAAACAACAACTGATGAAATTCAAGATGAAGCACCTCATGATGAGCCTCAACCTATATCACAACCAGTTCATGAGCCTCTCGATGTGCTTAGAGAAATGTCTTCTCATCATCTTACTAATGTTATAGGTGACCCTAGGGAAGGTGTTGGAACTAAGTCGGGTTTGAACCAGATGATTGGTCATTGTGCCTTTGTATCTCAACTTGAACCAAAGTCTTTCAAAAATACCAATGTTGACCCAAATTGAATTGTTGCCATGCAAGAAGAATTGAAACAATTTAAAAGAAATCAAGTTTGGAAACTTGTACTCTTATCAAGTTGGTAATCAAGTTATTGGTATCAAATAAGTTTATAGGAACAAGTTAGATGAACATGGTAATGTGGTTAGAAACAAGACCCGTTTGGTTGCATAAGGTTTTAAGCAACAAAAAGGTATTGATTTTGAGGAAACTTTTTCACCCGTTGCTCATCTCGAATTCATTAGAATGCTCTTGGCATATGCCGCCAACAAATATTTTATCATATTCCAAATGGATGTCAAGAATGCTTTTTTAAATTGTTGGATAGACGAGGAAGTGTATGTCCTCGATTTTGTTGAACATTTTAACCCCGACCATGTGTTTAAGCTTCACAAGACTTTGTATGATTTGAAACAAGCACCTAGAGTTTGGTATGGTAGACTTTGTACCTTTCTACTTGATAATGACTTTAGTAGGGATAAGATGGACACAACTCTGTTCACTAAAAAAATAGATGATCATTTATTACTTGTGCAAATTTATGTGGCTAATATTATCTTTGGCTCTACTAATGAAACTCTTGCCGAAGAGTTTTCCTCTTTGATTAGTAGTGAATTTGAGATGAGTATGATGGGAGAACTCAACTTCCTTTTAGGACTATAAATCAAGCAATTCCAAGATAACATCTTCATTTGTCAAACCAAATATGTCAAGGAGTTGATCAAGAAGTTTGGTGTAGAAGATAGCAATAGTTTGGACACACCCATGGATAATAGTGCGAATATTGATGCGGATGAGAAAGGCAAGTCGGTGGATATAACTCTCTATCGGGGCATGATCGGTAGCTTACTCTATCTCACGGCTAGTAAGCCGGATATTATATATGTCGTTTGTCTATGTGCTAGGTACTAAGCCAATCCTAAGGAATCTCACCACAAAGCGGTAAAGAGGATTTTGAGATATATTAAGGGTACCAAAAACCTAAGTCTTTAGTATGGTAAACAAATCGAACTTGACTTAGTAGGGTATACCGATGCCGACTTTGCTGGTGACCGTATAGACCGCAAGAGCACTAGTGGAAATTGCCAATTTCTTGGTGGTTCACTAATCTCATGGTCTAGCCGCAAGAAAATCTCGGTTGTTTTTTTATCTGCGGAAGTCGAGTATGTAGCGGCCGGTAGTTGTTGCACACAACTATTTTGGATGATGCAAACCTTAGGGATTATGAGTTAGATTTCCAAAAGGTACCAATCTTGTATGACAATACTAGTGCCATCCTTATTTTAAAAAATCCGGTATTGAACTCTAGAACCAAGCACATAGAAATTCGACATCATTTTATCCGAGATCATGTTGAGAAAGGTGATGTGGAGTTGGTGCATATTGACACGAAAGAGCAAATTGTCGACATCTTCACCAAGCCACTACCTATGAAACAACATATTGAACTTAGGTTCAAGCTCGGTATGCTTGAACTCAAAGATTAAATTTTATGCATATCATGATCTTATCTGCTTAGTTGTTGTATTTTTCAGTTGATTTGGTTTGGATTTCAGTTGAAAAACATTCGTTTTTTGTTTCGTTTCAATTTTCTGGTCTGAAAAACTATTTTTCTGGTATTTGCGTTATGTAACGCTTGAGTATTTAAAACTCTTTTTCTAAGAAACTCTTTTTTGTTTTTGTACCGTTGTACAACACTATATAACGTTGTGTAATGCAACATCAAACGTTGCACAATGCCACATAGTGTTGCACAACGCTTGATTATTCATAATGAATTTCCAGAAAAATCTTTTTCTTTTGTGTATCGTTGTACAATGTTGTAAAACGTTGTGTAACGCAACATTAGTCATTGCACAACGCTTTATAATGTTGCACAATGTTTTAGATTATCCTTTCAAAAATAATTTTCTGCGATTTTATTTTTGAATTCTCTCTTGCGTTTTACAACGCTTATTAGCGTTTCTTAACGCTTCGTTGAAGCTTTATTGCCCTGGTTCATTTTTTTTCTCCTCTTTCTCTCTATCTCCTTTAAACCGACAGCTCTCTCTAATTTCTCTCTTTCTCTACACACACACCCTCTCACTCTCTCCACTCAATACCTCCACTCAATCCTCTCCCTCTTTCAACCAAGACCATCAATCTACTCTCCCCTCTCTCCTCTACAAGTCCATACCTTCAATATCTCTTCTCTCTCCCTCATTCACCTCAAATCGTCGAAACCCTAGCCTCCGTCATCACCTTGAGTTCCGAAAATCCGACCATCGGATCTTCAATCGGCTTCCACCCTGACTTCTTCAAGGGCCCCTCTTCACTTCTCATTACTCCAATTAAGGTTTGAACTCAATTCCTCTCTCTCTCAATTTCAATGGCACCACCAAAAAGTAGAGGTGGAGCACCAACTAGAGGTCAAACCAAAAAGGCTAAAACTGACGCCGGTACTTCATCGGCTGGGGTACCAACTCAACCCCTCCAAGGAACTATACCCGGGTCCGTTCTTACTCCTCCCCGAAAAATTGGGTAGTGGTTCCTCAAAACCGATACCTCTTCAAGGATGACCATGATTACCGGAACTATATGACCAACATAGTGGCGAATAGCCAGTCAGTTGGTGAATGTTACTACATGCAACCCAAACCAAATGCAAAAGAATGGAGGATAAGTGAGATGGATTGGGATAGAATAAAATTGCATCTCGACTACTTAAAGGTTTGGGGATGTTCAATTGCACACAACCTTACAACAAGAACCTCGTCACTTTATTTTATGCAAATTTGAATATCACTCGGGAGGATGGCATTCCCATAGCCCACTCCTATTTGTGCGGAGTGCCGATCACAATCACCATGGAGCGTTTGTGTAGAGAGGTCTTTCTCACAAACGAAGGAAAACAAGTCTACATTAGAAAGTCTTGGCCTCGGGATGCCGACATTGAACCATTTGAAAATTACCATGAGTTCTTCTATTGTTGGCAGGATTACTCCTTAAAATAATTCTCCGCCACCGAGCTTTCCGCCTATCACCGCCTCTTCTTCTTGATCATCAACAATATCCTAGCACCCAAGAAGCAAATCAAAACTAATATGGAAATGCGACGGTGCATACCTAAGAGAAACCTTCTGGTTAACATCTCGTACCTCATCTTCATGCATATGGACAAGGCCAAGAGTGCAAGCAACATGTCATTTCTCTATCGAAATCTCATCTCCTACTTCCTTTCCAAGGACAGGCTCAATCTAAGAATGAAGACCTTCAATCAAGATTCTATCTCGGTTGTTGGGAAGCCGACTAATCTCATTGATTGCCTCCCCACCATGGGGTGGCTATTAGATGAGAAGACTGAGATCCTAACACCGGACCCCAACAATATTCGGAACTGGTACCTCCATCAACCCGGTGCTAAGGTCAACCAATATGCACTGGTAGGTCAAGAGCCAACGGGAAGCCTTCGGGGTGCTTCCTCGAGCCAACAAGCGGTGGACTCGGGCTACCAAGCCTACTTCGAGCAATAATTTGGCGGGTTCAACACCACCTTGATCGACTACGGGACACACTTACCAAACTTGGAGAATGATTGGACAAGGTGGAAGGAGGCCAATGCTAAATGAAAGGAGGATGAGTTAATTCACTGGGCCAACAATGATGCACAATTGGCCAAAATTGAGACGGATGTACAAAAGTTTTGGGGGTCGATGCAAGAAGAATTTAAGAAGCTCCACGTGGCTATCAAGAAGGGGACTTCTAGTGGTGCCGGAGGAGATGACTCTGACGAGGAATAGATGTGTCTAAACCCATGCTTTGCCAAGACCATAGCCTCTCTCTTTTTTTTTTCTTGGTAGAATTTGTTTTTTTTTTCTTTTGATTATGTGTAGTTTAGTTTTTATGGATTTGCAAGGCTTGTATGCCTAGTTCTTTTGGATGATTGTATGAATTTATGAGCTAAATGGCTATATTTTGGGTTTGTATTGTGATGAATTTGAAATTGCGATGTTATTATGAACTAAATGGTTGTGCTTTTTCCTGTAGTGAGTGGTGGTTTAACTTTAATAAGGAATTATATGATAATGCTCTTAAATATTGCCACAACAATATCTTCTCTCCTCCTATCCTAGGAAGCCAATACCCTTCCATTACATTAAGTAAATGGTGCCATGTCATAATTGTCATTAATAAATCCAAACCCGAATTCAATCCCCACCTGATTCGACCTGACATGTTGTTCGCCCTACAATACAATACAATGCAATTCAATTGTACTTATATATAATATATACCGTATTTATACCATGTCAGTTTGTCTCTTCGAACGATTTTTCGTAGTAATGGTTACATCAAGGCTTGTTTAAAGTTAAAAATGATCACAAAATAATCACTTTTATTAACTGTTTTGTTTACGTAACAAAACATAAGTTAGTTTCGTTAACTATTTCGTTTAATGAACGCAAGGAAAATTATTTTTATTGATCGTTTCGTTAGTTAAAGTTAGTTTTGTTAACTGTTTCGTTTAATGAACGCAAGGAAAATTATTTTTTTTTATCTTTTTGTTTTAACTAACGATCAAGACGGATAAAACGATCAAGTTGTTTAACTTAATCAGCAGCACATACGGACACATAAGAAAAGTTAATAATGTACAAAACAACTTCATAAAAATAAAATATTAATAAATAATATAATACAGACAATATAAGATAACAAAATACATCAAACTTATTATAAGCAGCAGCATCAATACATCAAAATTCCTAATTTATCCATGTTTGAGCTTACCTAAATAGCTAATTAAGACCTAGTTTAACAAGGATTATTTGAAGATGAATTTAATCAGTCTTAGTATACGTAAATTTTATATCATAGGAGAGTACCAACTGACACTGACCATGTTAGAGTTTCATCCCCTCTAAATGGTACCTAACATCATCCCCATTCATATGCAAATAACCTATTGTTAAGCTTATAGACTCTCCTTAATCCAAACAGCAAACATTGGTACCATCTAATGAAAAAAAATCCAAACAGTAAAATGGATACCAATCATATCATCTAAACATACAGTTACAACATACCACTTCTTAACATTGACTTGCAATGTCATAAATGAAACCATCTTCTTGATCATGAACGAACCATATAATATCATCAACTTGACCAACAATCTCTGTATGAACACAAAACATATCAATATTAGATAGAGAACCATTAATAGTTATAAATAAAAAGAGAAAAGTTAGAGACTCTCCTTAGTTCTAATAACAAACTTGTCAATTTTGTCTTGCAATATCATATATTAGTAAACAATTGTCCACCACTGTCTATATTGATAACAAACAAAATAATATTAGTAATTCAATCAACTTGAAGAGTACCTTGCCTCTGTTGTGTTACCAGTTTAGTTTTGCACTGTCTTGGTGTGTGCCAAAATTCAGAAAAGAATATATTCAAAATTAGATACTTGGAGTATCATCAGGTTAGTCATGAAAACACCATCATATAATCATCGATTTTCCAAGGTTAGACATGAAAAACATCATATCCTAGCATACCAGTACATTAACAGTGCCAACAGGCTGTTAGGAATGGATGTGTCTCATGGCCAACACAATTAACAAGCAAATACAGACACACTATATTCTAGATTGTCAGGAATGGATGTTAGTCATGCCACACACAAATAACAAGCATACAACGGATAAGGATTGTAACAGAGAAAGAACATCATACTTGTCATATGACAAATCGGGTTATGCCTCTTACACACTGTCTCTCTCTCTCTCTCAGTCAGCTATTTAGGATACTTTTTGTACATTAAAGAACAAAAAATAAAATTGAACCAAAAAAATGTAAGAATAAATTAATAGGCTGAAGTACCTTTTTTCTATGTCTCTCTTCTTGTTTCGATTTTGCCCCTTTTTTTTTACAAAGAACAGCAAAAATAAACTTAAAAATAACAAAAATAGAATGAACAAAGAAGACTAAAAACTAAAAACTAGGTAGAAAGTAAAAAAATGTACCTTTCTATTTGTCTCTCTATCTCCTTTCTTCCTCGAATCCTCTTATATAGTCAACGGACCCTCATCGAACGGAGAAGCCGAATAGACCCTGACTGATCGCCTAACCTGTCACTAGTCTCTCAAGAACTACTAGCCATCATAACCTTTCTCATGCCATTTAAGCTAGGATTTTGGAAATAAAGCAATAAAAAGTCGTAATCAGGGCCCAATCGAGTTAGGATTTCGAGAAAAAAGATAAACAAATGATGAGAATTCCATCTCTCTTGAGCATACCTGAGTAAGAGAGAGAATGTATAAGAGGTAGACGTCATGTGAGGTCAGAGGAACGAGATTGAGAGATTTCTTAGATCTAGGGTGTAAAATCGAGAGAGAGACGGAGAGAAAGGACGAACTTCAGAGAGAAATCGAGATGAAAACTAAATTGACATGGCGTCGCTTCGAGAGAGGAGAGAGGAGAGAGATAGAACACTCCATAAGGGAAACTAGAATTTTTTCCGCCTGCTCTCTTTTGCATAAAAAATATATAGTAATATTAATGATATTAAATATATTGTTATTTAAATGGTTAAATGAAATAAACGAAATAAAACAGACCAGTTTTGTTTATCTCATGAAACTATGTCTGGTTTCGTTGATCGTTTCCGCACCACAAAACGAAACAATTAAACAGAAAAATAGTTTCGTTTGCAGGCCTAGTTACATCCAATAAGGATGAAACATGAGATTTTGAACAACTATTGCATTACTATTACTATTATATTACTACTTCTATTATTATTAATATTATTAGCATTTCTTTTAACTTTTTATTGGGTTTCTTTTTTAGCTTGCCGCAACTTATTTGGAACAAAAAACTTAGTTGTTATTGTTGTTGTATTTATAATGGTGGTGTAATGGTATTCACTGCCGTCTTGGCCGCCACACAGCCCTGGCAGAGATATCCCCAGTGCAATGTATATATAACACTGTTGTTGTTGCAAGTCATTCATTCTATCTGTAAACAATTCAACATGCAATGCATTTTGATTTTGTGAGGTTAATAATTAGTATATAGGTACAGCTGATCTCATCTCCCTGAGCTAGGATAAAAATGTGTCTTAGTTTCTTATTATGTAGGATGTAGCTAAGCAATACAGCAGTAAGTGCAGCATGCAGATAACGGATATAAAAATGTTCCAAGCCCGAACAATATCAAGATTAAATTAGAATCTTTAAACACTATAAGAAAGATGGTCTTTACATATATTTTTATAGCTAGACCTTTTTTATTTATGTTGGAGTTTGTTCTATTGCTAGATTTACTTGATACACTAAAGCTAGCAATTTTTTTAGCAAGACTCAATTTTCTATTAATAGCTCCTTAAAAATCTAGCAATTTCTTTTTGATAGACTTTTTCGAATCTTGTAATATCTAATGTAGCAAAAATAAATTGCTAGACCTTTCCAAATTGCTACATTAGATATTACAAGATTTAGAAAAGTCTATCAAAAATAAATTGTTAGATTTTTAAGGAGATATTAATAGAAAATTGAGTCTTGTTAAAAAATTTTTAGATTTAGTGCATCAAGTAAATCTAGCAATAAAACAATGTCCAACATAAATAAAAAAGTCTAGCTATAAAAATCTATGTAAATGTCATCTTTTTTAGCTAGTAAACAAAAAAAATATTAAATAAATGAATAAATGAAAGGATATGTAAGAAAAGGATCCTTAAAAGGAAAGTATTATAAGGCCCGGCCCGAAATTTAAACGCTTTCCAGCTACGTACAAATCCCATCCAATATTCCTATCCTATTCGTTTTCGTTTTCGTTTCGGGATCCCCTATGCTAACCAAGTTTTAAGTTTAAATTTATTCATTGCTTAATTATGGCTTATACATATACCTTGTTATTAATGAATAATGAACGTTCGTCTCATCCTATTCATTACACTACATTGATTTTGTCGTACAAGGACAAGACATCTTCTATTTCCTTTCACAGGTGATGTGATGAAATAATAAAAATAATAATCATCATTTAAAATGATGATGATGTGATGATGCCATTAACTTCTATGAAAATTCTTTACTCGAAAAAAAAAAAAGTTTCCATGTAACTTGCATTCTCCTCCTTTCCTTTTTTACACAGCTCTCTTATGTGATGGGTGCAGGATCAAAGCAAATGTTGCGCCATTTTGTCTTCGGATTGCAATTACGATTGTCGTTGCCACAAACACCTACAAAACATACATATATTTGAAATGCTTAACTTAGATATTAAGTCTGAATTAAATACAAATTGTGATTAACAACAAAAAAAACCTTAATATGAATGTCAGTTTTGACGCCTATATATAGAAGGAAAAAGAGTACACTAGAAGCATGAAATTTAAACCACAAGTTGATTTATAATTGATACAATCCCTGATTTTTTTGGAGAAAATCTTATGTTGTTGTGCCCTTGTTTCTTGCTTTTAGTCTTGAGTTTTTGGTAGAAATCGGTGCTTTTTTTCAACTGTTGGAGGAATTGCCTAGCTAACTGAGCAGAATATTGGTACAGATCGGGTATAACGGTGATTAATTGGAGCTGCAAGATGTAATTTTTATATATCAACCATTAGCTTTGAACTGAAAGAAACGCAACGAACAGTAAACCTCTTATAGCATAGACACATAGATTCGGGCTGGTTCTGGAGAAGTAATTCACACAAGAGAATAAGCCTACCAATACCACACAAAGGAACTAATTAATTCAGCAAAAGAGGAAACACAAAATAAGACCAAGTTAACAGAGAACTCATAAGAAACCCTAAACAGATAATTATTTGCATGCAAATATTTATTTGTTTGATAACATATTAAGACGCCAACTGTATACAAATCTCTAGCCCACATGCTTAGCATGAGGCATTGGTGTACACTGTACACTACCAATAAAAATAATCAACTCCTAGGAGTGTATTCTTCTTAAAAAAAAATTAAAGATAACAGGACCAACACAACATTGAACACTACTTCCAGCTCTCAGCACAGTTGGTTTTACTCCCGTACAGTTGCTCATAAAATTTGTACGGCCTTCCACCCAGATATATTAATAGATTTGGGACCAAGATTGAGAGCTGCAACCAAAACTACTAAAATTCAAGAAAATTATTGATTCCTTAACAATCATTTCCAGGATAGGAAATTCAAGAAAATATCATCCAACATAATATAATTACAATAAGCAGATTGATAAACAAATTTTTTTTTTCCTTCGGGTATAATAATTATTCACGGCAACCAAAGTTACTTCAACAGAACCACCAGCCACCATCACCAATTTTCAAACAAAATTTTAATTAAAAATAAAATAGTAAATAAATCTGAATGTCAACACCATCTACCAGTACCAGCAATAATATGGCAAGAGACCCTAATCCGACCTGAACAGCATACAATTTGGAGTAACATTTTCTTTATCCAATTTGGAATGAAACACTTATGGTGTTTTGAAACTAAAAAAAAACCTATGTAATTAAGGCTGTATTTTTGCAAATGGGGCACAAATTCTTGTGAGTCAGCCATTGTTTGATACAGCTAGTATGAAAATCATGACCGCAATCTAGCCTCCCCAAATCATCCCCTTCAACATATTCTTCCTGAAAGAATTCCAATAACAAAGAAAAGGGAGTTAATAATTGAGCCCTTCCAAACTTTTAATATTTCCAAAGCTCCTAAAATACTGAAGCACATTTCTTTTGTTTATGTACTGGACATCCCTATGCTAGGTTCAAACTGAATTCCTTGAATTATTTTTCCAAGCTTCTTAGACTATTTGTTACCTTGCAGAAGCGACCTTCGCCTAATTTTTCAAATGTTGAAACTCTTAATGGCGAGCTTAACATGAAATCACCTCTGATGATTAATTTGGCAAAATTCAAAAGGCTTCAAGGTATTAAAAGGTACACCTGAAGAGGATACTCTTTTCTAGCTACTGTTGACTTGCGTTAGTTTTTTGTGGCTGAATGGAGACTTTTTAAAAGGCTAACCACATTATTTGGCACGGTAACAGTACAAGCACCCGACAGACAATACAATTTATGAATACTTCACTTTTGAAATACAAAAATGTTGAGCACCCGACAGACAGAATTTTCAAAAGAAGGTCATAGCAAACAAAAATTATACCTGGCAAATGCAGCACGGCTCCTCTTCCATGGAAGTTTCACGGTTGTGAGAAGTGTACTTGTGCTGCTTCAGGAGCTTGGCAACTATTTCATCAGTAAGTCCAGTGCTTACATTACCTATCCTCTCTTCCAGCGCTAGTAACTCCTTTAACATTGAAAAACAAATATAACATAATGTTAAAATTAAGAGAAGTTTCATGTGCACTTATTAGATAACACGTGTACATCAACATATACCTCTACAATATAAGTTTACTCTTTCGCCACTGAGGCATTGATCACCAAAATGACTTAAAAAATATCTTCTTACCTTGAGAATTATCTCTTATACACATTAAGTTCATCTTCTGGTCCTTATCAGGGGTCAAAAGAGAAAATTGAAATACATGTCTTGTACTTGGTGCAGAAACTAGTATGGTACAGGTTGCCCAATTTTCGTAATCAGGCCCAAACAAAAACCAACTATGCTCTCCCAATACCATCAAGGCAATTCAAGTTCAGAGTTCAAAAAACAAAATGTCATCCCAATTTAATGAAAACAGCCAAAGGATTCTGCATGTAATATCAACCAAGCTTTAAATCCCAATTTTGCATCAATTGTCACATACCATCTTGAGTGCAAAATAAAAAAATAATAAAAATTCATCCAAATTGATAAATTTCACATTTGCATAGTACTGGTATGTTATTTGGTTCAAAAAAAAGCTTTCGACAAAAAATGAAGAAAGAAAATCAGTGAGCTATTAGGTTGTATAAGTTATGTATTTGACACTACATTATATTTATTAACTGGCAATTATAAAGACTGACCTCATAGGACATGTTGTCAATATCAAGCCGCATATCTCGGTGTCGATCATGCATTTCAATACCACCATAGTATATGCTCTACATTAATAGTTGAGGCAAAGGGAAAAAAGAAAAATTCTCTTTCAGCTTAAGACCAAAACTTCAAATTAAATAGCTTCGGAGTAAGAGTATTGTTCTGAGCCAAAATTGAAGAATTTTAATACTTAAATCTGGTTGTGTTGGAGTATGAAACTATTCATTGTTTCATTATTATATGAGAACCCACACTCATTGTTTAGCTAATATAAGTGGATTTGTAATATGCTTACTAAACTACAAAAGAACAACAATGGAGTCCAAAACTCTGTTCAGATTAAGAACCCAATAATGTAAAAGAGCAAGTTAGTTCCTTTACTTCAAAATCAAAATCTGAACCCCAGCAGACTATTTGTTTGTTGTTTACTTATTAATTTCTACAGTATTATTTTATTTCCCTCGTTGCACAAAAGGGAAAAACAAAACTGCAACTGCCAAAAAGAAAGACAAAAAAAAAAAAAAAAACCAATGACCAAAAGTTACAATTTAGTCACCTCGAATCGCAGGTTGTCACCTCTACGCATGAACTCCAAAGCATTTCGAATCTGGTAAGTCAAGCAAATATCAAAGTATGAGAGCTCTTTAAGACAACCTTAAGGTCCGAAGAACACGAAAAAGAAAACAAAACAAAACAAAACTTACATGATGCTAGCAAATAATTCAGCAATTTTACACAAAAAGGGTACCGTATTTAGATTTTTAGGAATGCCAATTCTTATTCAACCTGACCAACCTGGGTAGCATTGATGAAGCCGATTCTCAATTCCCTAACCCAATCTGGGTTGCATCAACCCAGAGCATCCAACAAGGAGGTACAAATGTAGAATAATCGTTTATAAAATGGAAATGTGGAAATATAGAATACTAATAAGAGAACAAAGTCAATTTAAATACTCTTCTGACCATTCCCAATTTCAAGGGAAACCTACTCAATCTAACCTGACCCACTAGGAAAAAAGAAACAGAAAGACAAGTACCTCAATAATTCTCCGTCCTTCACGGCTTCTAATGGAAAGAGGTACGCCCCAAACACCATCCCCACTGCTGTGCCTCTCCATCACATATGCTGACCTGAGCCTAGGTGGTGGTCCCTGCTGCCCCCTCAGCCCCGGTGGACCCCCGATCCTTCCTCCAATGTCCTGCAATTCCACTCCATTCTAAAATTTTACAATGCAACAGCTACCAAAATATACAATAAAAAGTCAAGGATACCAAACTTGATTGTAACAAATTACAATATGCAAGCAAGATTGGCTTTTTTGGAAATTATCGGGATGACAAATTAAGGACAACCAGTCATTAATTAAATTAAATTTTATTTTATATTTGTGGGTTTAACAGACAATATATAACACTAACCCTCATCAATCTATAAAAATGACAATAAAATTGAGTAAATGACGATGGTGTCGGTGGTGATATGACTAGACTGCAACTTGAAAACAACAACCTTTTCAGCTTAATCAATACTTACAGAAAAAAAAAACACAACAATCATATCAGTGCTGAAAGGTTTATACAACAAACAAAGCAGAGAGAACATTTTTAGTAAAGGACAAAAAATAACTATGAGGATAGTTCTGATGCCATAAATTCTTGGTGCCACACAATGCCACAAGATCATTTCCAACTTATATTTCGAAATTTAAAATTCAAATGTTGGATCCAAACCATTAATTTTGTTTATTTTCACAACAGAGCTGTGGCATTGGAAGTTTGGAACCCTCTCCAAAAATTATATAGCAGCTCTGAAGATTCATAATAAAGTTGATATAATAATTAAGGAAAGGTGGTTTGCTAGCCAAGGTAGAAATAGTTAATCTTATGGGGTAAGTCACTTAACCCATCAAACACTATTTAGCCCTTTTTAGGTTCAAGTGAGGTCACTTCAAAATAAACCTAACTCCAACCTGATGCCAACTTAAGTTAATTAAAAGAATCTATTAAATTTCTGTTTCGTGCCAGCAAAAAATCCTGTCATTTATCAACAAACTAGCTGAAGTACCAGTATGCATGACTAACAAGAAAATCTACCTTTTGTATTTTTTTTTTTCTTTTAATTCATTGCAGTCTGGTCTCCAGCCAGGTAACTTTGTATGACTATGATGAAATTAATGTGAATCCATTGCATGCATTATAACTGCATGTACCGGCCAGTATGTACAAGTACGGTTATGGCTCAATTTAGCACATTAAGTTTCTAACCGAAGCATGAAATAAATAAACAAAGAAGCTATAGAGAGAGAGATTCCAACCTCAGACAAGTTCCTGTGAAACCGAGAGTGTAAGCCCTGAGATGGGGCCCATGTAGGACCAACAGGTGGACTAACTGATGAGCTGGTGCCTCCCCTCTCTCTGACAGACGAACTACTTGCCACCCTTTCTCTCTCATCGTCCCAATTCACAGATGAGCCAACCCCACCACGCACCAGCCGGTGCCCTCCAGCTGTAACAAGCTCCCCAATTGGATTTGACGGGGTAAACTCAGTAAAACCACTCTCCAAATCAATGGGACTTGAGGCGCTTCCAACCCTCGAGCTCGATGCCCCATTGCGAGGGAATTGATGTGTTGATACTGATACAGGCGGTGGTGCATTACCTGGCCCAAAACCCAATACTGGTGAATCGAGATGTGGCGCGGTCTCAACTGGAGAGTGGAACAATGGTGGTGGACCCCACAAATTGAATCGCCTCACATTATTGTTATTTCCATTATTAATATAGCTTCCTGGATCGGTACCAGTATTATTATTGGAAGTATTACTTGAATGAGACCATAAATTAGGAGGTGCGAGACCAGGTGCCCCTAGATCCTGGTGCAAACTGGGCCCCATAGTTGGCCCCGTTCTAATCCTGAAGCTCCTCTGTGAGTTACCAGCAACTCCACTTGCAGTAACTGGAGTTCTGAAGCCAGGAAATGGTTCATCTGCTGGATTGACGTAATTCATGGGCACAGATGGTATATTTGTACCAGTAACCATTGAACTAGGATTAGGGTTTTGGTATGGGTGATAACCAGAGGAAGAGGATGTGTAAGCACCGGCACCATGCAAATGTAAATTACTTGTGCTTCCACTAGCTGAAGCCTGCGAATGGGCCCCAATCTCTATATTCTTCCTTTTACAAGCAAGTCTCCTTCCATCTAATGTGCTACTACCAGGTCGGGAGTCCATGTCCTCCTCCAAACCGATCCCATGTCCACTTCCTGAATTCAAACCCATTGAACTCGAACCAGACCCAAAAAAGGTGCCGTGGCCATGACCATGTTGGTACAGCCTCAGATCTGACGCATCAGAATTCTGCACCTGAGATGACAAATCAGAAAAGTTTGCATTGAGATTTATGTTCATATCCACATTTTCCAGGGAGAGAGAGGCAACTGGCTCGGGGTTATGGTGAGAGGACCCAGGGAGGGGATGGTGTGGGTCGTGTTCGGCAAGGTATGGCAATGGGGGAAAGTCTGGCGGGTCAACTGGGTTGAGGAGCATGTTGTTCCAGTACAACTGAGAATCAAGGGAAATGGGTTCAGGTGACGTTGAACTTGATCCTGGTTCAAACCCAAATGCCTCCGTAAATGGTTCAATCGAGCTTCTCTGTCCTTGCATTTTGCAAGGATCAAAATTGATTGAATTGAACAAACCTAAATTGAAAAGCAATTGCAAAATAGTGGAGTTAGTAGATGGGATATGGAACCAGAAGGTATCATGAATAGTTCTTTTACAAAACTATAATCTATCTAAAGCAACAACAAATGTTTCAACAAATAATAACTTGTAAGTTGTAATACATTTCAAATGCTTTATTATAGAATGAAACTCAAATAGAAGAACTGTTTTTCTCTGACTCATTTTGAAACATACTCAAATTGAGGAGTGGACAAACTAAAAAGTCCTTTTGAGTTCTGGAAGCAGAATTGTCATTCTCTCATCAGTATAAATTGATTTCCCAAACACCACAGCAGAAGGAACAAGGAATAGCTTTGAACAGAAATTTCACACCTTTTATGCCAACTATCGATCATGAATTTGGATAGGAACTTCATAAGTCACTTTTTTCCTTAATTAATTCAGTTTGTGATGCCAAAAAGCAAGACACAAATAAAAGCGCTTGCTTTGATCAAACCATTTCTTTGACAAACAAATCCAAAGAGAGAAAATTTCAAACCATAGATGAAGATTTTATTTTGGATGTGATAGAAACGGATTTTGGAATTGAAAAGGAGAGATAGTTTTAGATCAGAGTAGCATTTAAAGCTGACAGTTTCAAATTGTAGCAAAAGACGCCAATTCTGATCACAAAATGAGAATTAAATTGAGATTCAACTACCCACTTAATTTATTATATTATCATGGAAATTTAAAGGGAGAACTTTGACACCCAAATTCATAAAAAGAAAGAAATTGATCTATTCTCTACTACCAATGGGATTTTGGGTAAAATACTCATTAATCTATACAAAGTAAAGCCTTACCAGGATTTGGGAATGAGACCAAACTGTTGAACAACCACTAAAAGAGATAAAAGGCTGAAAAGGCCAAAGTTTGAGCGGAAATAGGAGACAAAAAGGGATCCATGAAGCTTACCTGAAGCGATTTAGAAATCGTGGTGGTTTGTTTAATCGGAGAGAAATCGGCCAAAGTTTGAGAGCGGCGCTCCGCCTCCTTCCTTCGTCCTTCTTCCTTCTTCTTCCTTCTTCCTTGAGAGAGAAGAGAATAATAAATATTATATCTATCGAATAAATAAAAGAGAGAAGGAGGTGGGGATTGGATAATAAATAAAAACAGGAAGAGGAAGAGGAGGAAGGAAAAATGGGTAGATGGGTTGAATGGAGAAATGGGTTATGCTTATTTTGTTATTGTTAGATTAGATGGGTTGGATGGAGGAAATGTCAAGAGAGAGAGAGAGAGAGAGAGAGGCAGCAAAGACAAAAGGTAGTAAAAGTGTAGAGAGAGATGTGTAATGTGTAATGTGGAAGTAAATTTGGCAGAATTAGGCCTCCCTCTCTTCTTAATTTCTCCCACTCAAACGTCTTCTTTGGAAGACCTTGTATTTTGTAATATTATGACCTCTCTTTTTGTTTTCTGTAATAATAATAATTTCACAATTTTTATATCACTATTCGCTATGCAAACAATGACGTGTCACACTAGATGATATCACCCATTTCATGACCCTCATATTTTTCAACCAACCTTTTTTTTTTTTTTTGACCGGATCCTCAACTATAGTGTCACAATTTTTTATGTTGGTACTTGGTACAAGTATAATATCAACAAGTTTTCCGAGTTATCTAAAATAATGAATTGGTTATAATTTATTATAAATAGGTTTTTGGGACTTTTTTATGTGATTTAATTTGATTAATTAATTCGATTCGTTTCTAAAAAATATTTGGATCCGAGTTTCTTATATATACTATATTGTACGACGAATTGTCGCACTTACACCATCAGATTGAGTTTAATGTCATGAGATTTAGGCTGTGCTCCAGTACAGCTGAGTGAAGGGGAGACGGATGTGGAAGATTTGGGGAGAGGAGATGAGGCTCACCCCCAAATTGGGGATTACAGCTTGGGGATTAACTCTTATCAAATTTGTGTGTGTGTTTACTCAGCCTCATCTCCTTCTTACTAAGCTTTATCTCTGTTTTGGAGCAGGATTAACTCTAGGGCAGATTCGATCAGCTGGGTCTTACCTTACCTCCCCTAAGCTTCCCTCCTTCATTTAGGTTGTGGAGCACAGCCTTAGTATTAAAAAAAAAAACATATTGCATGTCGCCAAAAATAAAAAAATTATTATATCAATAAGATATTATGGCGTAAAGCAATTTTAGCAACATTTAGCTGTAAATTCATGACTATTCAAAAATCCTGACACAGGCATCGACAATACAATAGACACATGGAATATTATATTTTATTTCTTAAAATCACAAAAGATTGAGGACTGGCAAGTAAAAACACCCTTGTTTGAAAACCTTTATAATCTTTGGCTTACTTAATATATATGGTTAACTCTACATTTACAGACCAGACCACCCACCACTAATTCTCATAGAACAGCGAGCACCAAACTCTCTCTCTTTTTTACTGGAGTTATTTATCAAGGCCCCATTTATTTTAAAGAATTTGCTGTTGATTCTGCACAGCAGATCCTGAGTTAATTGGGAACATGCGGAGGATTAGACTTACTGTTGCCTTTTTCTCTCCTCATTTTATTTTATTATTTTTCTTTTTCAAGGATAGCATTTGTAACAATGACAATATCTCAATTTCTCATCTTGTTTTTACACAAAAATAGCATTGCCACACTGCCACCTATATATATCCTTATTTTTTTCATGGAGCATATCATGTTTACTCCAGTAAATCTTTCTAGTCGGTTTGTTTTCGTCCAATATATGATTATACTTTTTTAGTTTTTACTTAATATATCTTTTTTTAAGCTCTGACAGTGTGTTTCCTTTTCCTGTATTTTGATGCATTTATTGTTGACATCGCTTTGTTTTTACATGCCTTATATATATTGAACAAAATAAACCATTAATCATGCGAGTAACAGTTTTTTTTCAAAAATGTATAAAATGTCTAGCTGGCACTTAATAATAATGATATTAATAGGCGAACCGCTCATTGACACTATTCTACGGGCTTTGATCAAAAAAAAAAAAAAAAATTGACACTATTCTACATTTTGTTGAGATATAAAATTAGATGCAGCGGATCCATAAACAATTTTAAGTAATTGAGAATAGTTTAAAGAGTAGTAGTTTTGAAAGAATAATGGAACTTGGAAGTTGGAACATAAGATTGCAATTCCAAAAAATAGTTAATATTATTTGGATAGTACGTGTTGGAAGCAGAGTGTTATTCCTTTTTTTTTTGGATTAAAATAAAAGTTATAGCATTCCGATCCTCTATTTTTTTTTTTCACAAATTCCACAACTTTAGACAAATGGTACAACTTCACTAAAATGTCGCCATTTTGTATTCCGAACACTAAATGCTCATATTTTTATTTTCGGTCCGAATAGAGAAAAAAAATGAATAGAATCGAAAAGATTGTGAGAGGTCTAATATAAATCATCATGTCATGCATCTAGATAGGATAATTTTACTCCAAAAATAATTATTTTGCAAAATTATAAATTATAGAAAATATATGCATAGGATGAATTTAACTTTCCGGAGATATGTGTGTTCAATTTTAACTTTAGAATGTAACTCGCATATTTACATGCAAAACAAGGTCAATGTTGGAATTTACAACCATGTCATAATCTATTAATGTAGCTTTTTTCTTTTCTTTTTTTCTTTTTTCGTATGGCAGCCGCTGGTCGACTCCTTTAAAAAAAAATGTATTTATATTTCGAAAAAAATGGTATCAGTAATGAAGACTAGTTTAATTATTTTTTCTTCAAATATATTTATATTTCGAAACAAAGGCCGGAAAAAAAAATCATATTTATAATTTCATAAAAAATGTTAAGTTTTCAAGCTCCTCGGCATTCCACATCACTTGTGTCCTGTTCGAGCGACTTACTTGTTTCATGCAAAATTGCAAAAAGATGTACTCGTTCTGACTATAAGATACAATAAAGCTTTCAGGCTAATAATACAACTTATTGTGTGTTTTCTGTATAATTTTTGTTTCACTTCTTATAATATTTTTTATTGTATAGGTTTTTAGTATTAAAAAAATTTATCTACTTGTGTTCAAAATTTTCAGATTATAAATATTTTACAAAATTGATCCTTTAAAAAAACTTTCTTTAAAAAACTTTTTTCAGAGCAAAAGTTAGATATTTTCATTTTAGATATAAAGAAAAATTCCTACTTGAAATGTTTATAGTAAATCCATCTGAACAAACAGGTAGCATGATATAAAACGGATGTTCATGATACACTTCCGATTAGTGGTGAAATTCCTACTTGAAGCTTCACGTGAAGAAAGAAACTGAAGTAATTATGTATCGACAATTTACACTAAAAAAGGCACCATTAATTTTTAACAAAAGCATAAAACAATTTAAACAAAATATTTCTGAAACTTAAAAAACTATTAATTATAATATTTAATTTTCTTTTTCTTAAGCACTATCGCATGTACGTATTTACATTTGTAGAAAATCATTAAGGCCCTGATCAAAATGTTTTTTACGCAAGATTTCATTTCATTTAGTTTCGTTTCAATTGATTTCACAGGATTTCGTTGGATCTAATTACATGAGAATTCCAACCAAATGACACCAAATCCACTTATTTTGATAAAAAAAATTTCCAATGAAATGAAATCCCATGTTAAAAAAAAAATGAGATTTTGATCGGGGCCTAAAAGAACATATTAAATATGTTTGACCTCGTCAATTCGTATAATTTCCAAATCGAATAGTAAAATATTACGTCACAATTAAATATCACATCAATCCAATCTAACCTAATATAAACAAGCTGAATTTTACTTTGAATATTTAATTCATTCGTATTTATTCGTAACAAAGACAAGTCAGTGATTTTTACTCATGCCCGAATATATAAATGTAAAGAGAATTAGGTACATGATTCACCAATTAATCACGTACGTACGTCTCAGAGTTCTCCCAATTACAAATACTTGAATCATACTGTTTTGGTTTAGTTAAAGTTAGAAGAATTAACCTCCATTGTTTTTTTTAGGGAAAAAAAATCATTTCTGTTGCCTTGAAATAAAAATTCTAAAATAAAGAAAACTCAGGAACTTTGACAATTTGAAAAGCTACGTTCTAGTCGATTATCCTAAGTCCTAACAATAAAGTAAAAAATCCAAAATAATACCTGCTAAGCAAAATTTTTTGGGCACAAATAAATCCAAATTTGTATGTTATAAAATAGGATAATATAATAGAAAAGAAATATATTGGAAAGAAGTCGTATATCGATGCAGGAAAACCAAGATATAAGGTCTATAATTAATTATACAAGTTGTCATTTCAGCGAAGATGATGTTAAAATATTTCAGCAGTACATACGATAGCGGAAAATGCCCTCTGTATACTCAAATGAAATGCTCATAGATTTTTTTTTTTTTTTTTTTAACTGTAATGGTTATGGTCTTAAAGATTAGTCAAGATGGTTTTTCTCTATCGACCGGCAATAAGAAGCAAAAAAATGGGAACCCTTGGAAACTTTACAAACAGCATCAAATAACAAAGTCTACTAAGACATGCAGTTGCGCCATCGATGGCACGTGCCATCAATTTTTTATCGATTCAATTTTCGAGATCCAAAATTCAAAAGGTCGATCCAAACGGTTCAAGTTGATCATAATATTGAAATACCCTTGGAGACCAAATTTTATATTTTTTTCAATTTTTTTTGCTATTTATTATGATATTTTCAAATTGGAGGGCCTGAAAATACTCTAATCATAATGATTTTAAAAATATCATAATAAATAGCAAAAAAAAATTGAAAAACATTAAAATTTGGTCTCCAAGGATATTTCAACATGGAGAACAACTTGAACTGTTTGGATTGACCATTTGAATTTTGGATCTCGAAAAATGACTTGATGACACGTTTGCCATTCTCTATATAATATATATATAGAGTTTTGCTATGGTGAGTTGCAACTCACCAAAGGGTCGGTGAGTCGCGCTCGAAGCTCCTAAATCTAGTTCAAAATGACCGATCCAAACCGTCCAATATGATCTATCTATTGAAATCTCCATGCAGACCAAATTTTATATTTTTTTGAAATTTTTAAGTATTTTTTTCTGATTTTTAAAAACTGCTGTTTTTGAACGGTTCAGAACTAATTAGATTAACGATTTTCTAAAATTTCAAAAAAATACTTAAAAATTTCGAAAAAATGTAAAATTTGGTCTGCATGGAGATTTCAATAGGGAGATCGTATTAGACGATTTGGATCGGTTGTTTTGAACTAGATTTAGCAGTTTTGAGCGCGACTCACCGACCCTTTGGTGAGTTGCAACTCACCATAGCAAAACTCTATATATATATATAGAGAGAGAGAGAATGGATATAGTACACTGATGTGTACGGATCGTCCCCGTACACATGAGTCGTTTTTCAAGATTCAAAATTCAAACAGTTAATCCGAACCGTTCAAGTTGTTCTCCATATTGAAAAACCCAGATAGACCAAATTTTATATTTTTTCAAATTTTTTTTGCTATTTATTATTATATTTTCAAAAAACACTATAATTGGAGTATTTCAGGCCCTCCAATTTGAAAATATCATAATATATAGTAAAAAAATTTGAAAAAATGTAAAATTTGGTCTGTAAGAGTTTTTCAATATAAAGAACAACTTTAATGATTTGGATTGACCATTTGAATTTTGAATTTTGAAAAACGACTCATGTGTACGGGGACGATCCGTACATATTAGTGTTTTTTATCCATTATATATATATATATAGAGAAAGAGAGAGTTTTGCTATGGTGAGTTGCAACTCACCAAAGGGTCGGTGAGTTGCGATCAAAACTCATAAATCTAGTTCAAAATGACCGATCCAAACCGTCCAATATGATATCTCTATTGAAATCTCCACGCAGACCAAATTTTACATTTTTTTAAAATTTTTAAGTATTTTTTTAAAATTTTAGAAAATCGTTAATCTAATTAGTTCCGAACCGTTCAAAAAAACAGTTTTTAAAAATCTGAAAAAAATACTTAAAAATTTCAAAAAAATGAAAAATTTGGTCAGCAAGGAGATTTCAATGTGGAGATCATATTTGACGGTTTGAATCGGTCATTTTAAACTAAATCTAGGAGTTTTGATCGCAATTCACCGACCCTTTGGTGAGTTGCAACTCACCATAGCAAAACTATATATATATATAGAGAGAGAGAGGGAGGATTCAATCAAAGTGCTTTGACCAGAGTCCCGGTTGAACTCCCGTCAGATCTCAATTTTGAAAGTTCAAATGACCGATCCAAACAGTCAAATATGATCTCCATATTGAAATCTCCTTGCTGACCAAATTTTTTATTTTTTGAAATTTTTAAGTATTTTTTTCGGATTTTTAAAAACAACAGTTTTTGTTGGGTTCAGAACAAATTAGATTAACGATTTTCTAAAATCGGAAAAAAATGCTTAAAAATTTCAAAAATATATAAAATTTGGGGTGCAAGGAGATTTCAATATGGAGATCACATTGAACGATTTGGATCGGTCATTTGAAATTTAAAAATTGAGATCTGACGGAGTTTAACCGGGACTCCGGTCAAAGCGCTTTGATTAAAGACTCTCTCTCTCTCTATATATATATCCTGGAGCAGTGATCTAACTCCTGAAAGCCCGTACTCACATAAGCCAAGGAGAGGAGAAATATAAATAAATCAAGAATCCAGTGTACAAATTAAGCAGGGATGTAGGTGAGTTTGGTACTAGTGGGTGCACTTGTAGTGATTAGTATTAATTACTAAGGTAAGTTGGATGTCGCATGGTGGGTTTAGGAGTTGTATTTAATTTAAAATCCAAACCCAACAAAGAGCAAGTGAATGAAATAAATTAGGTCATAAAAAGGGGGGCAAATTAAAAGGAAGAAAAATACAAACGCAAAGTTGGAGTTGGGGATAATGTGGTGTCATTGAAAGCATCTCCCCTGGAAATAAAAACATTGTTTACAAATTGGAGCTTGTTGGGTGCTTTTATTTATTTATTATTATTTTTATGTGGACCCAAATTTGAGACCCTTAAACGCTGCCAACCAGCCAATCAGCCATCGCTTCAATACTTGAATAATCCTCCTTCCCCTTATCTCATCATCAATTCTTTTCTTTGGGTTTCAAGTTTGAACGGTCTCTATTTTGGTTGAATTTATGCCAAATTGCCCAATTCCACTTCCTTGCATTTTCTCCATTTTGTCAATTCATTGCGCGATGGGAAATGGACAAGAGGGGGGTTGTGGCCTTGTGGGCTTGCGGGAATGCCTCCTTCTGACAGCTATTTCTTTGTTTTGGCAATTTGGCTTCTGCTGCACCTGCCCCGGTATAAGAAATATACGTTCTGGTGATAAGAGAGACATATATAATTCAGCCCAGGGATGAGTGGATGAGTGCATAGTGTGAGTTTACAACACAGGGTTCAGGGGTGCTACCGCTAGCTAGTTCCCACTGACTACTCCTTTAACCTACCTCCGCGCTGACCACTGTAAATTCCCGGAATATATGCTCAGCTTTTCCCTTCCCACCTCAAAATTATCCTCTATTATGCTTCTTAAGAAAAAAAAAAATTGCTGACTTTGAAAACTTGTTCATACCAGTTAGTTAATCGCTTTTACGTACTCTATTTGTTCAAGCATCAACCTTTTACTTACGTAAGCGTCAACCATTAACTAATTAATTATCAGCGGTTAAATTGATTATTAAGTATAGACATATAAACTTATTATTTCTATAAACAAACGTCAACTCCACTACGTTTGTGTAAAATATCAAGTTTAGTATACGTTAAAAGTAATAATTGCAGTATTCAATTTCCTATGACCTGTTATAAAATAATAAAACAAATTCCAAATAAGTCTAAACGTTTCAAAATTATATGCCATATTTCATGAGAGAAAAGTGTAAAAATTTAGTTTAGCGAGTTTGAGCAATTCAAATCAAATGTTTCATGCATCCAAACCATAATAAAAAAGGAACTAGTAGTAATAAACAATTTACCATTCAATTTCTCAAGAGATGTAATATAAACTATAACTTTTCTCGTATCGTAATGAGAAAGTTTATTCCTAAGCAATGGAGGTGGTATAGAATTCTTCTTCTTCCTTCTTGCAAACACCTAATGTTGGAATTAGAGAATGTGGAACCATTTGTTGAATTAACAACATTTGAAACGGTCCGTTCCAGTGTTGGAACGGATCGTCCTAGCTCGCGTCTGCCAATCGCACCCACTGGTTGCTAGAGTTTATCTCTTTATATATTTCTCTGTCCAAATGCTTTTTAGATAGACCATTCTCTTCACAGAGAAACATAGAATAGAGGGAGAGAGAGAGTTCCACTTCTCTCCTACTTGTTTGATCAATAGGAGCACTCGATGCGACAGTCTGTCTGGCACTTATACTATGGAAACAAAGGCTAGACTTGTGTTACCACGTGGTTGAAACCTACTAGTGCTTGATGACAGTGGTCGTGAAGACAAGGAAGGGCTTGGCGTGTCATGCTGTGAAAGGAACTGTTCTAAGATCTTAGAAAATCAATTTCCGCTGCGGTATGTATATTACCCACGATTTTCTAACAGTGGTATCAGAGTCAATAGGTTCCTTTTTGGTAGGAATTGATACCTAAGCCCCTTCTCCTTGATTTCTGGTCATTAATGGTGAATATGTGTCTAATTTCGTGGTTTTGAGGGAGAATTAGGGAAAACCCTATGTTCTGTCCAGAAACAGAATTTCAGATTTGATAGTCTGACTTCGCGGAGGCATAACTTGAGTTATGTTTACTTGTTTCGAGTGCGATTTTCAGCATTGGAAAGTACTCTGAGTCTACTTTTCAGAAAGTCCAAGAACTTAAAAAACAACTAAGTATACAGAGAGCTAATGGCCTCGTAATCAGAGGATGTCGGTCTGTCTGGTTTCTGGAATTCCTGATCTTGCTGTGATGCGAATCAAAATTCTCCCACAAGAAATTTCGTTTTTTCTGTCAAATTTTTACTGGAGATAGAGCTTTGATAGACCTTTCCAGAAAGTCTAATTTTGTAATTTTTGGATAAACGATGAGGGAGAAATCGTCTTCGCAAGACAGGTCTGTTCTGGTAAAGATCAGAACATGGTATTTTTTTATCTGAGTTTTGGGTATTTCTCATACTTCTGAATTCTTGAAAATTCATGATTGCCATTATTGGATAGAGCATTGAGTGTGCTTTCCAAAGATATATGGATCATAATTTTTCATCGAAGTATGATGGAGATATCGAGGGTTGTAATCAGACTGCAGAATCTGATTTCTGTCGATTCTGTGTTTCTGTCCAGTTTAGGACAGACCGTTCTATCTCAGAACGAACCGTTCCATCTCCAGGCAGACCGTTCCATCTTTGAACGGATCGTTCTGTCTCTAGAAGGGTTGTTCTGGATTTTTATGGGAAGTCTAACTGGCTTGTTAGCAGTTTGACTGAAGAAAACACTGTATCTCATCAGTAATTAAGACACACAAAGACTAGAAATTATAAGGGTACAAGACAAACTTGTTTTAAAGATTATCTGAGCGATAATCATACGGTTCTTGTTGGGTATTAACTTTATACCGGACCAAGTACCAAATTCTAGACTTGATAGTGCAGTTGAGTGCTGTTATCAAGATCTAGAAAGTTTGATGATAATCAGATATTGATTCTGAGAGATGTTGAATGCCAGAATTAGGATATCAGTATACTTTGTGTGAGATGGATCATTTCGTGACAAAACGGACTTTTACAAAGTTCGTGGGTAGACAACCAGAGGATGGTGTGTCTTTGTGATATCCAAATAGATCGTTTGAAGTTCAAGCGGATCTATAGACATTTCATTTGGTAACGAACTATTTGGAGGCTCAAATAGACCATATGAAATATTTCTGATTTTCATAAACTTTAACCAGAACAAGCATAATAAATTATAAAGTGTGATTGAAGTAATTCGTTCGATAATTTCATCAGTATTCCTCTAATAATTGCTTGTTGATGGTGATGGATCGTACATGTGGTACAATCTCACCTCATTGTGATGGCTTGCATAACACATGTTGGTGTTTGTTAAGTAATGTGTGATAGCACACATATGGTGAATTTAGATTGGTAGACTATTGTGTCTCATCTAAATTCTGCATCTTGCGCCAATTGAGTTGGTCAAAGGTGGTGCGGTTCTATTTGCGAGATTTGATTGATTATCCTAGACCTTCTTTTGATCATTGCGGTAGAATTTGCATTATCTTTGGATTGATTATAGGATTGTGCGGCAAGATTATTTATAGTTATAATTGATATATTATGACTTATTGAGAGTGCTAACATAGTGCTTGTCTCTATGTAGTTTTGGCTCAATGACTAGTAGTTGCTAATCTCTAATGAGAAAAGACATTGATGTATATGTATTGCGGGGCATTACAATGTCTTATTGTCTTATAGAGGATCAGGATGAACGTGAGATCAACACATTTAATGCGAAATCCCAAAAGAATTTGTGGGATAGTCAAAAACTGAGAGAGTGTAATCAAGAGGGTCGCTTGTCCTTCAGGCGGACCGCTGGGGTTACAGATTTGCAACAATTCTGCTCGCATAGTGTTGCTGAGTAGTTTGTGTTAGCAAATCAAGTTACAACATTTGTAATCTCTATTAAATAGTATAATTAATTATTGACTGAGAGTTGTAAACTCAATAAAATTTTGACAAGTACAAGAAACACGATGTGGTAGTATCTTGGAATGAGGTCAAATAAATTTTGAGTTACATAATAAATGTCATAAATAATACTTGAGTATTAAGTGATGGTATTTACTTGTCTCCAAGTAGATCTCACTGTTGGTGTTGTTCGTTTCCAAATGAACATTACTCATTTGATTATATTTGATGACAAGTCAAGTAATTAATTGACATATTAAGAGATTATTGTTGTGAACTTAATGTAAAAGTTTCTGGACTTGGAGAAGTACTGTAATCTGAAACCGCAAATGCTTATTCATTGTTTCTTAATGTGATTTAAGTTACATAGCATTTCGCTTATGGTTTAGATGTGAGTTTCTTGTCATAACATGAAGTAAAAGTTATTAAATGGAGAATAATTGCTATGGTGTAATTCTGGGAATTGGCACAATTTGTTGTTTCCGTGAGGGAGACACATATCCTTACTCCATAAAACTTTATATACTTCAGATTTTGACAAAGTATAGTACTTGTGGTTATTCTTTTGGTGTTGGATTTCAGCATTGAGAATGTGAATGATGATATTTAGTACTTAAACATTGTGATTTGAGGTAATATGTGCTTTCTTTCTATTATTTACTTCTTGATTACATAATCTCATATGCAATGATCATTTGGCACACTTTCCTATTTAAGTTGAGAATAATTGATTGGAATTGATTTTAATTAGATTACCAACAATTTTTCCAACTTAGAGACATAGTAAGTAATAAGAGACAACTTGAATGCTTGTTGGATAAGCGATTCGAATTATGGAGATTTATTATATGCGCTGCACTTGAAGCCTTGTTTTGTCACATTCATGACTAGGGTTAATTTAGTCTTGAAATTTGTGAAATCTCTTTAAATATGTCGCGGTCGTTTGGACCTGCTAGACAAATTTAAGAGTTATGACAAAGTAGAAATAGTTAGATGATTCACTATTTCTAATATCATGTGACATATGGTGTTATATGATGATATTAATGGACTTTCTTGGTATTGTTCTTTAAAAGGCAAGTTATTGTTCAAGTGGTAGTTAAACAAGTAATATGAAATCTATAGACCAGAGACTCTATGTAAGCATGATGGACCCAGAATATTAACTTGTAGCATAAAGGATTTTATGTGGTTGAATTTCGTTCGAGATTTATAGTATCTCGCAGAACGGACCGTCTGAGATTTTGATGAAGGGATTGAGTTCCAGTACCAAATAAATTTATACCTAGACCTAACCTCACTAGTCGTTCGAGTTAAGCTTAGGGTCGAACCCAAAGGACGGATTAACAATTACCGAATTTGTTCTTTTTCTGAAGCTAGACAGTAAAATAGAGTGAAGAAAATTATAAAGTAAAGAAACTAATTATCAATGCAATTAAGTAGATATTTTTGGGTATTAAATAATAATCTTAGTAAGACAAACTAAAGCTGGTAAATTTTAGTATTTTTCAGGTATAAAAAGGCGTCCTAGGGATCAGGATTGACTTAGGTTTAGCCTCCGATTCGCTGGATCGCTCGCTTTCGCGTTAAATACCAACAAATCGGAACAAAGGCCGTCAGTTCGGTCCGAACAAGGCCTGTTCGGTCTGAACAGAGGCTGATATGCTGAGTTATGACTGAACAACTTGAGTTTTAACTTTATGAAGGGCTCCGATTGGCTATAACTAGATTACCTAATCCTCAACTGTCGTCTTTTGGACTAGAAATTAGTACAGGACTCTACTTTGCCCACATAGACCAATTAAACCTAAACTTCTGTGTCGGTATTTTAATTAACATCTGTCTTGTTTATTGGTTTTCTTAGGGATATCTAAGTTGCCTTTCAGCCAACTTAGAAGCTGCACTTTTCAGTACACGCTAATCTCCTCTTTCGAATCGTCAACTTGTCCCAAATACTGAACCATCTCAAACTTGGAATCAAACACGTATGAAATAAATAATGACACATAATATAATCCATATATTTATTTCATTGGGTCATGTCCTGTGCTATGTTCCAGTAACATACACATATGCAATTAAGTCGGTAACTCCTTATCCATGATTTGTAGAACTTAATCATCACATAACTTGCATACTAATCTTATATGATAATTAATGTTCCTTATTAATTATCAAGATTATGGATTCTTTAGAGATATTATTGTCATTCTAACGAATGATCCACAGAAATCTACAATTCAGATCCTCAACCTGAATGATCTGTCAATAATAAACTCTAAGAACAAATGATCAAGTATCATCAATAACATAAACTAAATTAAGTCATTAAACTATTGACTTCTAAGACATAACTCCAACAGTTTTAACCGTTTTGTATTCATTCCATGTCATTTCATTACAATAATCTAAATTTAATCTCTCTATATGGTTTAGAATATATTTCAGATCTTACTTATTCAAACATATTGGATTATATCTAGTAATTATGTATATGTGCAAATAATGCATATTCTGAGTATCATTTGATCATTTCAACTGTTTCTGCATTCCTCCTAAGTCATTTCATCACAATAATCTGCATTTAAACTCTCTATACGGTCTAGAATATAATTCAGATCTTACTTATTCAAAAAAATTGAATTATACATAGTTATTATGCCTATAAAGTGAATATAATGCATATTATGAGTATCATATGAGCATTTCAATTGTTTCTGAATTCAATCTGAGTCATTTCATCACAATAATCTACATTTAAACTCTATATACCATCTAGGAAATATCGAGATAGTACTTATTCAAAAAGATGAGAATATACATAGTTATTACACCTATAAATTGAATATATTTAATATTCTAAATCATTTGAGTATTTCAACTGTTTCTGAATATATTTTTTGTCATTTCATCATAATAATGTACATATATATCACACTAGAAATCTCTTCTAAGAAAATTATGACTCTTATATATTACAAGATAATTGTAAAATGTAAAATAAAGAAATACTGTTAAAATTCTAAAATAGCATAAAAATTGAGGACTCCGCATCATCTGGATGGCCATCGAGTGGATGGTTTTCGATCTCAGCCGTCCGATTTAATCTTAATGGATATGGATGCCCTGTGCATAATACTAGAATTGATAGGCCCGAAAAAATCTAACCGTTGAGATTAAATCGGACGGGTCGGATCAAGAGACGTCCATCCAGAGGATACGACTCCAAAAATTGAGGAGGTAATACTGATACATCGGACGGAAATCCTCAGCAGCCTTTTTTTTACTGCTCCAAGCAGTCCTTTCTTTTTTTTTTAATATTTAAAAATTTTAAAATCCAAATGGAGAATCTAAACAGTTGATCTTGTTAAATTTTACCGACGATGCGTTTTCATATAAGTTTTATAAAATTTGAAATTGATTTGATACTAGATCAAGCGGTTAACAAATGAACGAATCTGGTTAGATTAATTCTAATACATTCATAATTTGGTCACTTAATCAAGTATCAAATCAATTTCAAATTTTATAAAACTTATATGAAAACTCATCGCCGGTAAAATTTAATAAGATCAACGGTTTGGATTCTCCATTTGAATTTTAAAATTTTTAAATATTAAAAAAAAAGAAAGGACTGCTTGGAGAAAAAAAAAAAAAAAAATGCTGCTGAGGATTTCCGTCGCTGATACATCAACCTAGTTCATGAGATTGAATTGAATTAGCAAAAGTGTTTGAATTGAATTGAGAATCCAACTCCCGAAATTGTCTCTTCGCACTGTCGGCGCTGAGAGAGAGAGAGAGAGAGATGGCGGCGGCGGCCCTGCAGGTGGGGTCCGCAATGTCAGCGATGATGATGTCGAGTTCTGTTGTTGTGGGCGCTGGATTCTTTGCGCTGGGCTATCTTCTCGCTCGTCGTCACAGCTTGAAGTTCTCGCCCCGAGACGACGACGACGACGATAAATTGAAGTCGACGAGTTTCTGGAGGCGACTCCGACTGCTCTTCTTCTGGTCCCACAAGTCAGAAGAAGAAGAAGGAAGAGGTTTGGTTAAGAATCAGAAGAAGAAGAAGATGAAGAAACCTCTCCAGCTCCAGCTCCAGCTCCATGAGATTGAGAATTTGGCCGAGATCATTGAAGATTTCAAAATGGTAGCTACACGTACGCCCACTTACTCGGTTCCTTTGAAAATTCTACGATTTGATTTGGGTTGTGTTACTGTAATCTTTCTTTCTTTCTTTGTTAGGTGTTGGTCGTACGCAATGATTTGAAGATGGGAAAGGGTAAGATTGCTGCTCAATGCAGGTACTTGTAGCTACCCACCACCCGTGACCCACCTCCTCTCTTCGATACTTGTCAAATTGATCATGATCATTAAGCCAATCAAACTATGACTCAGTTCCTGTTTATCATACTATACTATCTGAACCAAATTACTTCTGACAAGTACATTTCAACCTCAAATCTTCTATTTACACTCCTTCCGCTTCATTTTATTTCATCTCTGCTATGAAATGCAAGTGCAAATAAATGTCATGGTTTGTGTTACCTCTTATTTATAAATATGCAAATCACGAGGTTATATCTTATTTGTTGTTGCTAAAATTTCTTCAAATAACCACTGCAAAATTTACAGCCATGCCACTCTGGGTTTGTATAAGAAGCTTGTCAACAGAGCTCCTAAATACTTGAATAGGTAATTCTTTTATTTCTTTTTATTTTTTGATTGAGAAATTGTAAACATTTTCTTTTTTTTTTCATATCATAACATAATTGAACAATGAATCTCTTCATAAAATTGTTAGATGGGAAATGTGTGGCCAAGTCAAGGTGGTGGTCAAGATCGAGACTGAGGATGAAATGCTTGTTTTACAGGTACCTGCTTTTGATTATTTCTGCACCAAGCAGTCTGCTTACTGCTACTCATAATGTTCTCATCTGCACAAAGCACCTTTTAAAACTGCATATTATACTAGTCAGTCCTAAAGTTGTATGCAATGATATCATACTGATTCAAGTAGCCTTAGCCTATGTTGCTGTTTCTGGTTCATACCAACTGGTACCAAGTCAGGCCAATCCGTACGTACATTAGTACTTGGTCCTATCTCTAGGTGGTATCTCTTTTCTCCTGTGTCAAATCTTATGACAGGTCCTGTCTAAATAGAAAATAAAAATAGACAGATTCTGGGCATATTGTCTCATTATATATGGAAATTATCTTATTTTTATGGACAGGAAAGAGCAAAATCACTGAGCTTGCCTACACACATAGTAATTGATGCTGGCCGCACTCAAATTGCACCAAGTCAGTTTCTATTTTAACTGTTTCTTTTATTTTTCTTGTACACCAAGAGATTTTTTTCCCCTGATATGTTTGCTTATTTTGTTCGGTTTCTGTTTCGCCATCTCTTGTTGTATAACTTTGGTACATGGCGCGTGGCACAAGTACAAGCTGGTACAAAACCATTCCTAAAACATTCAGGCAAACTAATTTCATATTGTTCTTTTTTTTCAGATTCGAGAACTGTCATGTCTATTCTTGGTATGTTTTTAATCTCCTTTTGTGTTACTTTGTACAAACAGTTCAACTTTTAATATGATTAAAAAAGCATCAGTTACTATGTGGTTTGGACCCTGAACATGTGTTTTTTTGTTTTCTATTCTTTTCAAATGTCGTAATGTGTAATATAGTTGTCTCTCCAGTCTGTGACTCTGTGGTCCTACTTAATCGGAAAACTATGATGCATGCTTACATCAATAAGGGACTAAAATCAAACAAAATCAAAGTTCAGGGAGTGCATTGCAAAGTCACAGTACATGAAGACTTAGGGTTACTATTTTAAAGAACAACATATGCACTTCTGATGCATATATATTTTGCGGTTTTACAATTTTATCGGATGTGATGAATATTTGCCAAAACCAAGTGATACCTTGGTCAAATTATCTAATTAGGGTTCATTGTAAGTTTTGGTGGGTTCAAAATTGTAAGGAAATGCAGAATTTGAAATGCTTGATAGGGAGGATCGAATATGTAATTTTTTCATTGATAAAATTTGGTTCTAAGTTCAGAATAACAGTCTTCTGTTCTCTTGTTCTATCTTTTATCATGAAATGTAATTATATAAATGCTGATTATTTCTTGAATTATTTAACAGGACCAGCTGACATGGTGGATGATGTCACAGGCGGCCTGAAGCTTTTGTAAAGATGGTGGAAACAGAAAGGGTTAGCGTTCTTGGAATCCATAAAATTAGTGTATTTGAAATTCAGAGGTTGATTGATTTATGGGTATAATGACGCCTAGTAATAACATAAGTTTTCAAAATATTAGAGAGATTCCCCTGCATTAGGAGGGCTGAGAGATGTTTCATTTTGGAAAGATTTGTGCAGTGGCTATCAAGGAAGAGATGATGTTTCTTGCACATTGATTTTTTAGATGTTTGAAATTGCCTGTGTACTTTCTTTGCTGATAGTATTTGATTTTGACTACCTTGTGTGTTGGTCGACCAGACTGTTAGTCTAGAAACTTATTTTACTTTGGTTGACAATCTTTTGAAAAGATGAAGATTATGCAGATAATGATGTGGAGGTATTAAGTTTATTGAAATAATTTTTTTTTGTTTTAAATATTGATGCAAGTTGTAATGCCAATCAATGAAATTATCAGAGGAAAATGTAATTTTGTAATTCATTTAAGAGGCTGATATTTTATCTCATTCATTCCAATGTTTAGAGAGATTTTATGTTAGTGAGGTTATGGCTTTATTAGAGGAAACTCATAAACCCATTAAGTATTCAGATTTTTGAAAAATGAAATATTGACATATTGTTGGAAACATAACCGTCTTCATGTAATATTCTCGGTTTTTTTTTCCTTAAAAATATGTTTAGAAAAATAAAATTTTTTCTCTGCTGGACAATTCTCCTTTATCCAAATTAATAACGTTATTATTATTCATTCATGCATTATTTTCGAGGGTGGAGGCAAGAAGCATCTTTTAAAATTTTTTAATTAGGACAGGAAACACGCGCAATGATTTATTGTCGTAGCAAGTTACACGTGACAAAATTTGCGGAGTCGGTAGTACCAGTACCAGATGTGATTAATTATTTTGAAAGTTAGTTGCTTTGCTTTGAAAAAACAAGGAGTGCATTAATGGGTGGTACTGGTAGCACTAAAAACCAAAAACTAGAAATTGAAAGGAGCAAACCGCGTGCCCAATTCTTTGCTTTCACTTTTGTGGATCCGATTCCTGTGGCGCGCGACACAGCTTGTAGCGCGCGACACGGACCGTCCGATCAGATCTTGACGGTTCATTTTTTTCGGGCTTTACAATCTGGTTACATGCACGGAGCTCCCTCATCCATCCAGATCTGATCGGACGGTCCTGTGCCGCGCTACACGCTGTGTCGCGCGCCACAGGATTTGGACTCCACTTTTGTCCACGCCTACCCTTCTTAGCCTTCAGCCTTGCGCCTTTCCTCATATAATTTACATACAAGCCCTCGTATTATAGAAAATTCATCACCCATTTTTGTATTCTTAAAATACATCAAAAATGCTAGTTGTAGTACAACGGACTGGATAAATTTTTTAAAAATTACGACTATAATAATATACAGAAAAAAAGAAAAAGAAAAGAAAAAAAAGGCAATTAATAATTTGCGTAATAGGTTTTGAAGGGGAGCGTGGAAAAAAGAGGAGGTCTGACAGATTGTTTGAGTAATAAGGGGCTTTGATGAAAAAGTAGGCATTCCGTTCATTCCATGAGGACCTACCTGGCTACCTGCTCTCTCTCTAACATCTTATGTTCTGAAGAGAGAGAGAGAGAGAGAGCAGTTAAATTTAAACAATAATAATAATAATAATTAGTCTTTAACTTAACATAAGGGAAAGAGAAGAGAAGAAGAGAAATAATAATATGGATCTTCCAATGAAGAAGGAGAAGGAAGAAAAGGAGAGAGAGGAAAAGGAGCAGCAAGAAGAAGAAGAAGAAGAGCAACAGGAATCGCAGTTGCAGTCCCTCCAATTCCATCTCTCTCCTGACAACAACAACTGGTACTCTTCTCTTCTCTTCTCTTCTCTTCTCTTCTCTCGGGTCAGCTCAATTTCAATATAGCTCAACTTTTGTTCCTTTTTCCACTAAATTTACATAAATCCAGCTGTTGGTCTTGCCAATACTTCCAGACCAGCTTCTAATTTTCTCTTTTTCACTACATATTTGTTCCATCTGTTGTTAAATTATACAACCTTTTTTTTTATTTCAACTTATACACCTCTACTTTCATTTGCAAACCACTGCACTGCACAGCAGAGATGTATCTGTCCCCTGTTTATTAACCTCAATTTAAAGCTAAACTCTTACTTGAAGGATCCGTACCAACATTAATTATTCCTCTTTTGCTACCTCACCTTGTCAATTTTTTAACTCTAAAATAGAAATTGCAATAGCCAACACCAACACCTTCTTTTATAATTTTTCTGATATGGCTCTTCAATTATTATTACTTATACTACTTGCAGTTTCTGGGAGTACAGAATCCTAACTTTTAACTAACATCACAGCTCATCCCTAATTTTATTTGCAAAAATTAAACCCTAATTCTAGGAGCCTCTCTTATATTATAGGCCATCTGCCTTAAGGCCTCTATGAAACAAACTTTATCATAGTTAACATACCTCCAATTTCCCTTATCACCTTCAAAAGGGGAATTTGCTTTTCTGTATACCACTTTGAATATCAAGGCTTCAGTCACAATGCATCTATGCACCTAATTTCCTTTATCATTTAGGGATTTTTTGCCCCCATAAATGCATCTTACCTTAAGAAAACTGTGAACAATGCAATACAGAGAGGTATTCATAAGCAATGGATAGGAAAACTGCATTAATAATTTAATATACTGTACTGTACAGCTGGATTGATGCAAAAATAGTACCCAGATTTTTATAAACTTCTGTTAGGTAGACTGTCAAATTCCTGCTACATATTTTTCTGGGCGTCACAATCTAATCATGTAGAACACGATCTTATTTGTTGTTTCCTCTTTTTTTTTTTTTTTTTTGCTTTGTAACTGTGTACACTAGGAGAAGGAAATTGACCCATTTATAAACCAAATTTGAGTTTTTATCCTCCTAATTCACGGCTCCTCAAACAATTAACTCTCTGTGTCTCATGTTTGTTTCATTCTATATTATTTTGAAGCAATACACAGGATCCAATGTTGATTCCACAAGCTAGCAAGTCGCAGCTCACAATCTTCTATGGAGGGTCAGTGTGTGTCTATGATGCTATAACTCCAGAGAAGGTAAATCCTCAGATTTGAGTAGTCTACTGGCTACCTTTTGGTTTTGGTACATGTGGTCAATAACAAGCTCATTCTAGTCTTTTATGTTTTTCTTTAATCCAAAATGTAAGCATTGTTAGTGATTTTTATCTGTTTACTTTATTTACAACAATAAGGCACAGGCAATAATGCTAATAGCAGCCGCCACAGCAGCAGCAAACGCTATCAAACAGCCACTTGTTACCTCAAACTCCATTGCACATGCAAGTGGGGCTGCCACATCAGCATCTCCGGCTCTGACGAGGTCCCCATCTCTCCAGAGCAGTAGTGCCGCCGCCGCCGCCGCAGCACAGGCACAGATGGCGGCAAATCCCAACAGCTCTCTTTGCAAACTTCAAGCTGGTAATTGCATATTTATTTTTTTAGCTCAACTACTTTGTAGTCTTAGAGATACATTTGTCTGATTTTGCTTTGATCAAAATGCCAGAACTGCCCATTGCAAGGAGGAACTCGCTCCAGAGGTTCATGGAAAAGCGCCGTGACAGGTATTCGTCAAATTTTCTGATCTCTTTCTATACATATGTTGTTATGTATTGTTTTTGTATTTGCTGCAGTTTTATATTTGGTTAAAAATGAACAGAAAGTTAGCAAAACTTTCCTTGTGTAATGATGAAGTCACTATATTGTGTGCCCTTTGGAGGATTGAAATGTATAACCCTGCAATATTTGAATACCATGCAAAAATGAAAATATGATACATGTACATAACATGGAAAATAATATTGATACACTCACGAAACACAACATACTGTATATAACCTTAGCCGTTTTTGTCAAACAACATAGTGAGTTGAAAGAGTTTTGGATCAAGCAAATTAAAAGAAGGTCGTGTGATATTTGCAATAGTATTGGGAGACACACAAGTGTTTACATGGTTTTGATGTTTTCTAGGGGCAATTTGATTACATCTTATGCTTCTTCATTGTGAGTCTGATAAAGTTTATTCTTTGAGCAGGATTGTTAGTAAAGCACCTTACATTGTGGAGAAATCATCCGATGGAAAAGATATATTGGTTTCCGAATTGAAACCTCAAGTTGCATAGATACTTATTTTATCTATCGAAGACTAAGTTAAAACCTTAAATTCATGTATTTTTCTGATTATTGTTTTCAGATATAAATGTGTCATGTTTGTTGTTTTAAGACCTGTTAGTCTGTATCCCCTATGCATCTGGTTAGTCTAATTTGGTAGTTGGTGCTCTAATGGTTTACACTGTCAGTGTAATTTACTACGACTAATGCACAAGTATTTTCTGAGCTTCTGAATTGGCTTTTAATTTGTTATTTATTACAATTTTGCAATAACTTGAGCTATCCTCTACCTATAATAAATTGGTTTATATTTTGTCATCTCTTGAATCTTTGAATCATCAATAATTAGTAACAAAAACCAGCAATATTGAAATCTTGAAAATATTATTTTCTCACAGCAAAAGCTGATTGACTACTTTTCATTAATTATCCTTAGCTTCTGAACTTGCTGAGCTAACAAATTTTTCAACACAAAGTAATTATAATAAGATGGGAAAAGAGAGAGAGAGAGAGAGAAAAAAAAGAAAAGAAAACAATGATGCATCGTATGGAATGCTGCTATCAGTGTGTGTAAATACAAATCCATGCTCAGTAATCTATTTCATTAAACAATACTTTCAAATCAAACCCATATTTTGTGACTGCCTATCGACGAGATGAATATAATTATGCATGTTTAAGTGTAAGGTCTTCAAATAATTTGAGATTGCCTGATCTTGGGCGTTACACAAAATATAAACAAATATCAAAATAAAAGGAGAAACGAGAATAAAAGAGGGAAAAAGGTAAAAGAAACAAGTCTCCATGCATGAAACTTTATTATTAGTCCAAAAACTTGAAAGAGAACTTCAACAGAGTACATTTGAAAGAACATAAACATTACAGACCTACTAAAATAAGAAAGATGGTCGACTAATTGATCAAAGTCTCATTCAATGACGAAGGATTGCGTGTAGATAACCACCGGTCATAAAGAGGGAAACGAGGGAGACGACACCGGCAGGAAATATTTTTCCTGATTTCTTGAATCGGGACCCCATCACTGCCAGGAGTGCTGCTGATATACCTGTTAGTGCATAAAAATCATGTTTAGATGCTACTTGATAGCCAATGCCAAGCATTCCTAAAAAATCATGATTAAAATGAAAATAATATCGAGAGACATGAACTAAATAAAAACAATGTATAGACGTGTAGCCAGAATGGAATTATTCATAGATTGCTTATATTAAACCTCAATTAGAGGCCTGATTTACCGTCGAGCTATGCTACAAAGCTTCAATTTCGCACCAATGATCAACTGATGTATGTGCTTTAATTAAAGAAAATCTTACTCATTTGATGAGGCATTAAAATGTACCTAGACCAAGTGATGAGGCAAATGTGGGGTTGGTGGGGAGTTGAGTGTAGACATAGAACAAGAGAAGAGAAGATGCGGCTCCAGCAGCTGCTGATTTGATGCTTCCCTTTTTGAGAAAGCCCATAAGACCTCCAACTGGAATAGAAGAAAGAAGGAATTGATAATTTGATATTGAATATTGAAAGACAATAACATTGAATGAACATACGGTACCTCCAACGAGGACAGCATAAGCGAGAGTGAATTTCTGAGACATGAGCATTCCCATGCCGCTTTTATTCTTCTCTTCTTCGTCTCCGTCTCCGTCTCCGTCTCCGTCACCACCACCGCCTGCGCCGCCGTTACCGTTACCGTTACCGTTGCCAGATCCGTGGCCACCTCCGTCAGGTCCTCCTAATTCTAATTGCAATTCGAGTTGGGGCCCCTGGGGGGATTGTATTTGTTCCAAGTCGATCCGTCGTCCCACGCCCAAGTCGTCCGAAGCGGAGGCTCGCAAAGGCAACTGCAACTGGAGAGGGACAGGGGAGAGCCGACTGGAGAGGAGCAAGGAAGGAGGAGGAGCGAAGGAGACAGGAGATCGACAGATGATGGAAGGGCAAGGCGACCTCAATCTCAATCCCACTCTCATTTTATTCCTTCCTTCCACTTCCAGTCTTCCACCAGGGGCAGGGTTTATTTTATCTGATTAGATATTCCAAGACTAGGGGTGCATTTGGCATTGTTAAGGTTAGTAGGGTTAGTGGCCTAAAGTTATTACTTTTTGGGGTTAGAGGGATAGAATGGTGAGCGTAGTGATTGGGGTGGGATTAGTACTAGTCTAAGGTTAGTGAATGTTGTTTGCTATTGCATGTTAAGGTTCGTGACTAATTATTAGTGCTATAATTATTATTAACTATTATTAATTAGTACTTAGTAGTTATCAATGATAATTAAATTTAATAAAAATTTTTATTATCATCATTATAATAACTATTATTAATTATTATCATTATAATTTTTATGTTACGTAATATTTAAATTTATACAATTATTGTTAATTATTAATTATTATTAAAATTATTGTTAATTACTAATTATTATTACAATTATTAAAATTAATTGCTAATTATTATTACAATTATTAAAATTAATTAATTATTATTATTACAATTATTAAAATTAATTATTTATTATTATTACAATTACTCAAATTAATTATTAAGTACTATTACAATTATTAAAATTAATTATTAATTATAATTACAAATTATTTTTAATTACATCTTATTAATTATTAATTATTAGTTACTAATTAATATTAATTAGTTACTAATTATTATTTATTAAAATATTTTTATTAATGATTAATTACTATTAATTATTAAATAAATTATTATTATTACTTATTAAATATTATTATTATTAATTAATTTTATCATTATTATTGTAATTATTATAATAATATTTATTTTAAATTTTTATAATCATTATTAATTACTATTTATTAATTGATAATTATTGATGATTAACTATTATTAATTTTTATGTATTATTAATTATTAATTAATATTAATTTTTGTGAATTATGTATTATTATTTATTAATTATTAATTACAAATTATTATTCATTATTATCAATTATTATTCATTATTATCAATCATTATAAATTATTATTATTATTATCTATTATTAATTAAAAATTAATTAATTAATTATTGCATAATAAATCATTATTATTAATTATTATTATATCATTATTAATACCAAATTAACACTAACTTTCGAGTCGCTAACTCGACTAACTCACCCTTCTGTTGAGTTAGTGGGTTAGTGAAAGGTTAGTGCTAACCTCTACTAACCGATTTTCATTTGGTAAACTAACATTGGGAAATGTTAGTCACTAACCAAGGTTAGAACTAACCCAATGGTGCCAAATGCACCGTAGAACGCCTCAAGGGTCAAGGCTCAAGGCTCAAGCAAATACAAAATCTCTATTCCTATTCCTATTCCTATTCTAAGTTACATTTCACACTTCAATACTTCATCATTCATCATTCTACACTCCCATTTTCAACAAAAATAATTTTATATTCTCAAATTTTAATTCCAACCATGAATTTTTTTTCTTAACAACGACCATGATACAGCACACTTTATATCCCGCCTATAACATCTCTCCTTACATCCCGATTCATATTCCACCTATAGGGTACATCGTGGGTCAAAAGCGCGCTATAAGGCTGAACCCTAGACTGCAGTATTTTCTGTTTGAATTTTTTCAGTTATTTTGCCGACTTCATTTTCTTCAAACCGAGAGAGAGAGAATGAGGTACAGAGAGCGAGAGAGTGAAAGAGAGCTTGAGAGATGAAGATAGAGTCATGAGACAATGCTAGAAGATGAGTACGCTGGTTTTTGGGTTGAGTCGGGAGGGGAAGAGGCGCAACTCCCAACTGTAGCGAGAGGAAGGACGAGAGGCGCTATCCACCAACAACATGTAAGAGACGATTGTTTTGACCTTGTCCCTATCATGTAAAAAACAGGAAACTAGGCCTTAAAGCGTTGGGGGAATTCACGGGTTTATTATTTATGTACTAGTTAATGCTCCAAATTGCATCCTCCTATTACGGGTGGTGATATTTGAGACCAAGGCTGGTTGTAGTCCCAATGTAATCGTGGTTCGTCCCTGTCCAGACATGAGTTACAGCCATGTAAATCGTGGCTGAAAGTGATATTAGTCCCTCTATGATAACGGTTGTCCCCAAATTCAGACCATATGTGTATATTGCATCATGTCTGCCAATCATAAATTAAATGATTACGGGATAAAATGAAATAGAGTGGTAATCCAAACTGTTACCAAAACATTGGGCAAAATATGTTGTACCGCATGACGATTATGGCGGTCTGCATGTGCAGTGGTTATAGTGGTTGCCTAATAAAGGATCAGGTACTTAGGCTTGTATGTTAGCATGTACTAGAGGTATCCCTTGCATGTAGCACACGATCTGTCTAGGGGATAGGATCACTAGACCTGTCCAGTTAGGCAGTCTAACTTTGCCTTTGATCAGCCCCAACAGAATTGTAACACCCACCTCTTAACCTCTTTCTTTGCTAATTAAAAATTTTGATGCGATAACTTTTATCTAAATTAACTTGAAGTTATAATGAACATGGAATTTGAAGATCCCTCCAAGAATGAAAATATTTAATTTATTTGGCAACTTGCTATTAATAATAGATTGTCCCTTGTGCCTGATCCAGGAGGAGAGGAGACAGCTGAGCACCTTTTTTTATCAACCTGTGCCATTCGGCTCGAGCACATTCTTCTTTATAGGCTTCCCTAGACTTCATTTCCAATACAGAATTTCTGATTTCAATTTATGTTTTGTGCACTGCCTGGGCTCACGAAATGGCTGTCAAACGTGGAAAACGGACATGGAACAAGTCAGTTCAGTTTTCGTTTCGTTTCAGTGCGAAACAAAAATACTATTTCGTTATATTAAACAAAACGATTTTTTTTTCCGTTTTGGTCCCATTTTCGATTTTTCATTGTAATTCTTTATTTTTGTGTTCTGTTTCAGTTAAACGATATGGTATTATGTTTTGTTTCCGTTTCGTTCCTGAAAACGAAACCATTCTCTTCCGTTTTCGTTCTATTTTGGATGGAACGGAACGGAAACGTGTGAAACAAAGGAGTATTGACAGCCCTACTCATGAATGAAGGCAGCAAATCCTAATTGTTTGTGGTCGCTGCTAAAATGTAATCTATATATCTGGTTCTCTTATCTAATTTATTGTTTTCTTGTATTAAGCATGATCATGTAGTAAAACTAAAATTTTTATTTTCAAATGAACTATAAAAGTGACGTTTTCTTTTTGCAATATAGATGGAAAGAAAATATAATAAAATTTTAAAAGTATAGTTAAGGAAAGATATAATAATAAATATTAATAAAAGAATAAATATAAGGAGCTTTTTTGTCCAAAAATGTTGTGGAGACAAATTTCATGTTGTCCGGATCATCTCCCATGCGAGGGGAGCCACATTCAAGTTTGCGAAATTCAACTTGTTCTTTTCCTTTCTTTCTAATTAGCATTAGATGCATTATCAATTTATTGTTGTTGTTGTTGTTTTTATTTTTTATTTTTTTTATACATGTTAGAATTTCCATTCGTACGGAACACATTCATTTGAATAGTCGTCCTAATCAAAGTTCGTTCTTTTTAATTTAATATTTGAGCTGAAACATGGAAGACTGACTTGTTTAGATTTAGAATTCTAGATACATACACGCAAACTACAAGTCACAAGTCACAATCCACAATCCAGACAGTTTATACATACTAACTAATACATATATATGCAATTGTCGGTGAACTGTGAACAATCGTCGTCCATACTTTCACAATCAATGCGACTTGTAGTTTAATTTAATTTAATAATAAGTAAGAGTCATTGAATTTTCTTATCATGCTAATAATAATATAAAAACATTAATTGAAAAAGTTGAAATCCGAATGCTGGAGTATCCTCATCGTACAATTATAAAGAAATGTTTTTATCACATCATTCATTTTAAATAACGTAAAATTATTTTCATTTATATTTTGAAATTTAATTTGTGAGGGTGCGGAATGGATGTAGGAAAAGAAAATCTTAAATCTGGGACTGAATAGTAATTAATAATGTTGGGTGGCATTTGCAAGCCGAGTGGAAGCAACAAGGAAGCTTCCTCCGTTGGAGACTTTCTCAGTCCATTTTCAAATGAAACCTCCTTAATCCTTATCTGCACACGGACTACCACTCTTATGTAGAACCCACCTCGTTTCACACAGGGCTCCGGTAGTAGAACAGGTGCACGGAAATAAATAAGGTGGCGTTATTAATGGATTATTGTCATTCAAATTCAACTTTAAAGAAAGTTATTAATGGATTATTGTCATTCGGCGGGTCCCACTCCCACGATTAAACTGACACTGGTGACGTGGACCCGGTGCAGAGAGACAGAGAGAGAGAGAGAAAGGGAAATGAGATACAGATAGATAATATTAGATGATTTCAGTTTTTGTTTGGCGAAGGAAACAAAATTATATTTATTTCTTTTTTATTTATTTATAGGAATAGGAACAAAAAAACGAGCGAGCGACAGACCTCATAAATCATAACTCTCTCTCTCTCTCTCTGTCTCTCTTTCTGAAAATTGAAAATCGAAAATCGAAAATCGAAATCGAATCCAGCGGAGAGAAGAGGTGGGTGATGGTTCCAACTTCCAAGCGGGAATTCGAATTCTCGCGCTTCCTTTGCTTCGTTTAATTCCCTCCCGAATCGAATCAAATCAAAGCTGAACAAGGTCAGTACTTGTCAATCTCAATCTCAATCTCTGTCTTTTTCTTGGTTTAATAGATGAGTTTCTTTGTTTCAATTTCAAACCCCATTCCCATTCCCAATAATACCAGGAAGGAAGCCACATTAGATTAGAGTAGAGCTATTTATTATACAATCTTTCTTTTATTTATTTATTTATATCTCAATCTGACATGTGGGCCCTGCCACGCTTTATTATATTGTGAAGCATTTTTGTTTTTTTTTTCACCTTGCAGATAAATATTATAACTTTTGAAACTGAAAGGTGCAAAAAATGGCAAACTCAGGGATAGAGTTGGAGACCAATGGCGGCAGCAAGCACTGGGATTCAGAGCCCAATGCCATCCCCATTTCCACTGTTGCACTTGCGCCTGGTTGCAAGTTTCACTGCGCTTTTCAAAAAATTGCGCACAGTGTCAAAATTGTTATTTTTAGTGCAAAGATCAACGTGCTTCTGCCGTTTGGCCCTGCATCTATCATTCTTCATTATTTAACAAACCATCATGTCAGTTCTCATTCTCTATCTGTTCCCATTAATATGTACTTGCTACCGCTCTAATCAAACATAACTAGGCTGCTTGTGAAAATTAATTCTCCCAATTTAAGTGCTTTTTTACTTTGTATCTCACCAATATTGGGTCGTGTGCTTCATGATGGCATGAACCTAATAACCACAAGCAAAACCTACACTTAATAGAAGAGAAGCAAGAGGGTTTTATCTCTATTTTCTATGAAGCTAGTCTGGAAATTACTCGTCTGGTATGTCACTATCAGAGCTAGGTATCTAAACTTTGGTAGTTTGTAATGTGAATAGTACTTTAGAGAATAATCTTTGCATTTGAACAAATTTGTGATGTTAACTATGGCAACTTCTTTTTTGTTGCTTTTGAAAACAATTGTAGGGGGTGGTTTTCCTTTGTAGCTTGTTAGGTATAATACCGTTGGCTGAGCGCTTAGGCTATGCAACTGAGTAAGTCAGTATCTCTTGATTCCAATTTTTTAAATTCTGTCTTTTTCTTGCAATAATTATTTTCTAATATTGTTTCAAACCACTTATCATTTGAATCTCATTTTTATTTTCAGGCAAATGGCTGCCTACACTGGCCCCACAGGTACTGCATAATTGTGGAAATTTGAGTAACATACCGATACCTTGTAGTACTGATTGGAAGAAGCCTTTGGAAATCTTATTTCTTGTGTTTAATCCTTCTTTGGGATGCACCGATAATTAAATCAATATCAATTAGCTAAGCTGATATTAGCATCAATAAACCCTCATTTGTGTAATGAAACCCTGAGACCTGCATTCTTTTGTTAATGAAGAACATAAGTCAATTCTTAATCACATTTTGTGCCCATGGGGCTAAATTCTAGCACTATTTTATGTATAACTATGCAATTAATCTGTGATAGTGCTGTATTTTTAACCCAAGCTGCACTTTCAAAATTCCAACCAGTCCAATTTACTCTTTAACTTCAGTTACATACTGGCAAGAATAAAAAAAAGGAAAAAAAAATGGAACAATATAAGTATGATTTTTAATCTCTTATATTTCCTGTCCTTATAGTTGGAGGCCTACTAAATGCAACATTTGGCAATGCAACTGAGATGATAATAGCTATATACGCACTGAAAAATGGCATGATCCGTGTGGTGCAACAATCACTCTTAGGTTCAATTTTATCTAACATGCTTTTAGTTCTTGGCTGTTCCTTCTTTGCCGGTGGCATCGTGCACTATGACAAGAAAGAGCAGGTTTTTAACAAGGTAATTTTCATCTTTTGAGTGAGCCAAATGAAAGAAAAATGAAGGTTTCATCTGGTCAAGGTTTTATAAGCTTTTGCTAGTGGTAATGGAGGTTCTAGCTAGGTACACCATACAATTAGCAGTGGCAGACAGCAATACCTCTTTAGGGTTCTTTTAGTATAGGATCTTTGGGTTGTTGTTCTCAATTCTTATTTAAACTTAAACAGTAGTGGGATATATATAACAAACCATCAAAACAAATATGAAAAATATGTTTTTCCAATTTCCTTATCTAACACTTATCGAAATAAAATAAGGGAGCTCGCCAAAAAGTGCGATTCAAAGGTTCCCCCAAAAAACTGAAACCCTAGGTGGGGGAGGCCGCCGCCGGCTTCCCCCAGGCCCCAGCCACCCCTCCTCCCCTTTTTCTTTGTTTTTCTTCCTTTCCCGTTCTCCTCTGGTTGTTGTTGGTGTGGTGAGGTTTAAAGTTGGTATGTCGGCCAAGCGCAGAATGGGGCTTGACGGCTTGTGGTGTTGTCTTGAGTCATGTGTGGCCTGCGCTCAAGTTGGCCCATTCTCACTGCCACATGTGAACGGATTTGTGTGGCACAATGTCCTCTTTTTCTTCGACGGGTCTATTTCTTCGTGCTGCGTGCACAGTAAGTGAGGTCGAAGGAATCGACAGTCACTATTAGGTGACGCAAAATGGTGATTTAGTAGTCAGTGACCAGTTAGGCGCGGCCTTTAATATAGGAAAGCCGTGATATGTTCGTTAAGTGGACCATTGCTATGGTCCCACTTTGTTGTAGCGGTGGAAGGTTGGTGGCTTTGGTGGCTGTCGAGAGAATATCCATAGAGTCGTCGTTTTCTGCTTGGTTTGAAGAGACCCGTATGTACCAGTTAGGTCGGGTAGTGTGAACCACGTACCAGTTTAATACTGGTACGGGCGGCTGGATATTTTTTTTTCTGTGTAACGTACCAATTGATATTGGTACGATTGATTGTTTTTTTATATACACTGTGATATTTGGTTTTTATTAATGAAACCGACCTTCAAAAAAAATAACACTTACCAATTCTTTTCTCCTTTCCTTCTTTTTGTTTTGTTTTCTTATTCTTGTTAATTGCTTATGCACAGGGGACAGCTGTAGTGAATTCAGGATTGCTCCTAATGGCAGTGATGGGACTGTCATTCCCTGCGGTTCTTCACTTCACTCACTCAGAAGTTCGGTATGGAAAATCAGAGGTAGCTTTGTCAAGGTTCAGCAGTTGTATCATGCTCGTAGCCTATGGCAGCTATTTATTCTTTCAGCTTAGTGGCCGTGAAAGCAGTCAATATAGCCGCATTGACATCGTGAGTTTTGGCATTATCTATTCTGATGTTATGTTATTATAATCGATTACAACAACAACAACAATAACAACAACAACTAAGTCTTTACATGACAACAAAATATGTCCCGAGTTTTAATTTGTGGTTAAGACATTGATTTTACTTTCTTATTCATATTAACTATCATGGGCCAATTAATATTTTTGTTCAGCTATGGAGCTGTCGAGTTGTCCTCTTACGGAGACTTTTATCGTCTCTCTGTTTAACAGTATTTTGTTATCTATGGCAAAAATCCATGAAATCAGAAAACAATGATCCACAAATTGCATGCAGGCGTACCTGAATTAAGAAACTAAAATGGAACAAGTATTATCAATAATCCCTTTGCCACACCTAAGAAAAGGAAAGCCAATAAAAGGAAAAAGCAAAAACCGGCGCTAAAGTAAAATTTTGAATGGCTACCTTAGCATAAATTAATCATAAGAAATTGTCCAATAATCTGCTGTGAATATCATAAAGTAATAGAGCATTCTTGTAGATGTGTCAAGCTCATAGTTCAATTGCATGCATGTAAAACTTATTTATTGTACCTTGCTGCCTAACAATTTTTTTTTATTTCTGTTTATTTCTATGAAAAATAGCAAGAAGGCAGTGAGAGTGATAGTCAAAGACAGAGTCAAAGTCAAAATCAAAATAGGGCAGAGCCAGAAGATGAAGAAGAAGAACCCGAGATAGGCTTATGGGAATCTGTTGCCTGGCTTGCTTTGTTAACTCTATGGGTTTCTATCCTTTCCGAATACCTTGTCAATGCCATTCAGGTAATTGAAAATTTCTCCCAATCCCTGCGGTTAAAAGGAAAAATAAATGAAATTTCAACTGAGTCTGAGTTGATATTGCTGATAGATTTTTTAGATACTGAATTATCATCCCAACAATGTCCATTCAGTGAATTTGTTTCATCCTTTTTTTCTTTTTCCTAATCATTTTAGGGGGCATCTGAGTCATTTAACCTACCAGTAGCATTTATCAGTGTGATCCTACTGCCAATTGTCGGCAATGCAGCTGAGCATGCTAGTGCTGTTATGTTCGCTATGAAGGACAAGCTTGTAATTGCTCTTTAATCTTTCTCACATTTTTGTATGTTTATTACTGCTTATTATTGCAGTTGTGGTTTTTAGTTACATAACCTGATCCTTTTTTTTTTAACTAATGGAATGAAGGACATCACTTTGGGAGTAGCAATTGGTTCGTCTACACAGATATCAATGTTTGTGGTAATTTTTCCATCATAAATCATTTTTTTACTCTGGTTTGTGCTGAAAATATTATTTATAAGCATTTCAATTTTCTTAATAGATCCCTTTTTGTGTGGTGGTGGGATGGATGATGAAGAAGAATATGGATTTGAATTTTCAATTATTCGAGACTGCTACTCTCTTTATAACTGTCCTAGTGGTTGCTTTTATGGTTCAGGTTAGCTTTCATGTGTGATTTTTTACACAGTATGAAAATCTTATACCTTTTATAGTTGTTGTTTTAATGTGTTTAACTAATATAAAGCCAGGTTTGTACAATACTATTTCAACCAATGTCATTGTCATCCGTTTCAAGAATGTTAATTCAGAACCTGGTCTATAGTTAGTCTTTTGGAAGGGGAACTTCCATTTGTATAAATAATAAAAGATTATTTCATGTGCACCTGTGCCTCAGGAATTATTAAAAATTTCACCAATGAACCACCAATTTTTGTATTTGTCAAAAGTAAAGAGAGAAGGAATTGCTAAACTTCTATCGTTTATCATTATTTAGAAAAATAATTGCCCAAGGTGGTATGTTCATTTACTCTCAATGAAAATGGGAAAGCAAATAATTTTGACAGCAGCATGTAGAAATTTCTAATATTGCAAGATACTATGATATTTTGAAGTTTGTGGAGATTTAAATGTGAAAATTGCTGCTAAATTGTTGAAATCTCTCTCTCTCTCTACAGGATGGAACTGCAAACTACCTAAAGGGGTTAATGCTTGTACTATGCTATCTTATAGTTGCAGCTAGCTTTTTTGTTCATGTTGACCCGTCATCTAGTAAGTTCTCATATATGATTCCTACCACATCATTGGATTGTGTAGATATTTATTAGCCTAGTAACATACTTTTGTTCCATGAAGCACATAACTTTTTTTTTTTGTTTAACGCAGGTGATGATTAATCCAACAATCATATAGACTACAACCAAAAAGGAAGTAAATAGAAATGAAGGTTTAATTAATTATACATCAGAATAGTTTTCACATTTTTGGTATCATAATTGTAAGAAAGCATTTGTTGTTGGAGGCTGTTTGTATCTAAGAATTTCCATCAGCCTTCTCTTTTTTTTTCTTTCCCCTGAATTCATACATTTAAACTTTGTATATGTATATATCCCAACTTAGCTGTTCAAAGTGACTAGAAGAATTGCTAATTCTGAAAGTTAAACTTTGTATATGTATATATCCCAACTTAGCTGTTCAAAGTGACTAGAAGAATTGCTAATTCTGAAAGTTGAGAAATTTTAGGTAGAAGAAATCTTCTGGGTTCAAAATATTCCATGGCTTCTCATGAAGAGTGTTAACGGGTAGGGTATTGATCAGCTGGATATAAATATCCATACCCGTTCATATTTAATCGTCTGTCCATAATGTAATAAGGTTAATAATAGGTGACGGATAAGCAGATAATAATGATTAAATAACATGACGACATACAATAATCTAGACCTTAACTATGGGCTCGTTTGGATGCCTTGGGAATAAGGGGAATAAGCAATTCCGGGCGGAAATTTTATTATAAACAATCCAAACTCTTCACAAAGTTACACACTTCCCAATACTTTCCGCCTAGGAACAGGCAATAATATCATATAATGTGGAATGTTAAATGTTTGCTAGTTTTATTAATTAAAAATATAAATTACTAATTAAACAAAACTATACCTAATGTGATATAAATCAATTGCTCCAAACTTATAACTGGAAGTTATATAATTAAATGAATACTAAATGTTGGGCAGTTGTCTTGTATCACCTCGCTCTGGAAAATGGTGCACATATGCAAGTAAATTAATATGCTGGGATCCCGGAAGTGGAGATGCAATGCCAGAGACAGAAGCAAAGCAACGACATGCGCGCAATTAATTTGACTTTGCATTTGCATTCCATTCATATAATGCCTCACGTGTGTTTCCCGTCTCGTTGCCCCTGCCAAAGTGCCAATGCCATACCATGCCATGCTTGCTTAATTAGAACATATGTTTTCTGCTTTCACAACCAATAATTATATACTTAGTTTATTTCCAAACCAAATTAAGCCTAGCTCATAATTAAGTGATAACCAGCGCCAAGTGGCTAATGCGCTCATATTCACCCTGAAACACTACCTAACTATATTGTCTCTGCTACGCCACTTTAATATCATTTGTGTAATTTCAATTAAAATAGAAGTAGGAAACGAAACAAAGTAAAATGAGTCGAGACGTCACACTTATTTTTAACGGATAGTAAGTGTTAGCTCTCAACTAACTGAGCATATATACTTTAATCTGACGAATAATATTTACAACATTAAAAGTGTGGGGATAAATTATTAATCAACATAAGAGAATATTTTGCAACAACTTAATTTTCACGAATGTGATAATGCACGATTTACATGGCATAAAATACGGAAATGGTTTGTCATAATTAATTGAGTAATTAACACTTTGAGCCTAGCTTCTTTCTGAACAGAGCTAGGCAAAAGTGATATATAACAACGAAAATTGAAGAGAACATGTGCTTTTAAAAGTATGATAGGATTTATGATGATTTAATATGGCAAGCTTCTAATTAAATATTTTAAAAAATGTATAGAAAAATTATAAAGATGTTATTTGTCTTTATTTATATATATAGTTCGGTTGTACGTTATACTTCTCATATAATTTGAATGCTAATTAATCATTCTTAAATGCTATTACGTATGAACTTGTTGTAGTTAATTAAGCCATGATGAAGAAAAAGAATGAATTATAATTGCAGAAGCTAGATAAAGGTAATGCTGGCTCAAACATTTTAATTTTTATGTTTTTTGTTCTGAAAATTACGTTTGTTTATTGTAAAAAAATTCTAAGGAGGTGGAGGGTCTGGCGGCGAGTCATACGCCGACCAGAGCGCCTCTTGCATGCAACTGTCGCTAAGCACAAGGAACCATCTCCTACGCTTCCAAATTTGTTTTGTGCAAACCTAATCTCACCTCACCTCACCTCCCTTCTTTTCTTTTCTGTTTTGTTTTGCGCTCCCTTCGTTTCATTTCCCCAGAACATAATATCTTAGGACCTCTTTAGATGCATTTTCTGGTGTACCCAATTGATTCTAGATAGGTAGGTTAATTAGCAATTGCTTTAGCTTGCAGGCACCTATGTTTAATGTTTTAACTAATTAACTATTACTACTACTTGTGGCAATATCTTTTTTTTCACTATGTTTTTTTTTTTTGGAAAAAAGAGAATTATGCTTGTAATCGGAAATAAATGTAAATACTTTTTCTCTATGCTAAAAATTAAAATATCTTTTTAATTACTCCCATATTTTATTATATTAAATGAAAAATTTTCAAAAAAAATTAATTGTGATTTTTTTAGAATAATGTTCTTCTACCAATATTGTGTGTGTGTGTGAAACTTAGGTATTAATGACTCTGCTTTTGTAGTTGATTGTTTAAAACCTTTTTTTTTTTTTCCCTTAAAATACTTTGAAGTAAATGTTTCTATAAGGCACCCTTAATGTTGCAAAAGATTAATTTGTCATTTTTGTATTAATTATAGTTTACAATCAGTCTTCAGACAAAGATGCGCGCGTGCTGGACCGGAGTTCTAAATAGGGGGTGAACGTAGCATAAGTTCAATAGGCACAAATATATATAGTAAAAAGCAAACAAATCCTAGAAAACCTCAAATTGACACCGCCATAAACACTTCCTTTTTCACACTTCGAAGCAAACTTATATTTCCATCTCTATATAAAGCCAGCCACATCTTAAACCTTGCTACGTACACTCACAACTAAAGCACCTAACCTCAAACTGTAGATAAAACTTAAGTTTTAGCATGTACAAAATCTTACATATATATCTCAAAGAGATCAGATAAAATTTCTCAATGCAAGAAGCACAAAAGAGGCCATACGCACTTGGTGCGCATGCATTGCACCTGCCAGATGGTCCGTGTAAGATCCTGAGGTTGAGGCTGTCGGCGACGACTGATGATGACATGGAATCAGCCATTGTGCCACCTGTGACAGTGGTGCTGGAAGGACGGTCGATCTGCCATCGCATACACCTCAGTAGACACACGGGGTATAGTAGCCTAGCAGTTGCATTGCGGCGCCTGTTTGTTGATGATGGGGATGATGAGGTGGAGAAGCCTTATGAGGAAGAGCTCGGCCTGTCGAATGCGGTGCCGGGTCACGTGGTGGCGTATGAAGATATGGAGGACGACCTTCTACTTGCCGGTGATCTCAGTTGGAGGTATATATATGATTGCATTCATGTAATTGGTATCAGTTTCTTGAATTAATAGGACTTCAATTTCGTCTAATTACTAGAGTAATTAATAATATATATATATATATATATATATATATATATATATATATATATATTCATGAATTTGTTTATTTTTGGTAAAATGCAGGGACTTTGTTCGGGTGGTGAAGAGAATCCGTATAATCCCAGTGAAACCAAACCGGAGAAGACATCATTATGGAGACGTGTAACTAATATATACATTCCATTGGATGATGATCATGAAATGATCCAAGTTGCACCTCTAAACCTAAATTGATAGCTGGCGTATTTAATAATAATAAACTAGAATTTCCTTAATCTGCCTCATTAATTGTGTGATGCATCTGTTGTTACGCTTATTAACAGTGCTTTGGTTTTTTCTTCTTAAAATGTCATGCATTACTAAAATATGCGAAAGTAAATTACACTTAAGGAGGTCTCTATTTTTTTTTCCTTTTTTTTTGAAAAAGAAAAGCGGTAAATATTATTTTGCAAGAAGTAATTAAACCTGGCCGATTGATGAATTAAGTATCGAAGTAATAGCGTTTCATCATTTCAGAAAATAATTAGCTCCGTCATTATCAAATAAATATGATCTGGTTATTGCGTGCTAAAAAATGAAATTGATCTGCAGTTTTGCCATCCCTTGCCATCTCTAAACAGAAAGTGAACACATAAAATAGACAAGGTGAACATATATAGAGATCAAAGTGAACACATACAGACAAATAAGTTTAATAAAAATAAGTTAAATATGCATATAAAAATCTGAACAAGAGATGATAACACTTATTTGTTTGTAAATGTTCACTTTGATAGTTTATATATTTATGTTGTCTGTTTTATGTGTTAATTTTGTGTTTAGCGATGGCAAGAAATGACAAAATTAGATATGACAGTTATCATTTCTGCTTAAAAAAATGTCTCGAGGCATGCACTTGCCCAAATTGATGAGGTGGGACTAGTAATAAATCTATTTGCCATACTAGCAGCAGTGTCCGCTCAATGTGAGGGCGGGCTTTAATTGTGAAAATATTACTTGGCACATATATTTTATAGCACTCAACCTATGTTAGCTATTTAATTAGTCTGTGATTTCTTGCATTTTATATTCCTAATATTTATCAAGGTGTATTTATGCCAGGTAAAGCCTGGAATTTGAGATATTACTAATCAGTCCAATTGATTGAAAAAGGATCATACACCATTTATGCTAGTAAAATTTTTAAACTGACAAAATTCCTGGACCTTTGTGCCCCTTTTAGCAGCCTTATTCCTTTGGTGCATACACAACATCAAACACCAAATTGTAGAATCTCAAAGGTTCCTATAAACCCAATCATTTTTGTATCAGTCACAGTAAACGACAATGCATAAAATTAAATTAATTGTTCATCGAGTTCATTCATTTGTCAAGAACTTAATATTCAAGTTACATTAGAGGTCAAAATCTTCATAAATAATTAAATATAAAACATGATCTACACAAACCTATTAAGAGGTGTATGCAAAATCAACTATTGAAAAGCCATCTCAAAATATTACTTTACCCAACACACATTAGAATGAAAACTAGTTTTTGACGGTGCAGTAAGTGGTAAACAAAAAGCAAACAACCTAAAGCATAACCGAGGAAAACAATGCAAAAAATTAGAAGAAATGAAGGGAAAAAACAAACCTAGCTTGACAACCAGACACTGCATAGCCTCTCTTAATTCCAGTGGACAACACAATCGAGGTTTCAAGGCGAGGCCAATAATGACTTATGTGTACTTTTTAGGTACACAAGACTAATAAAAACCTAATCCTAATCAGTCGGAATGCAAGCACACTATCCTATCACATAGTACTTAGGGGTCGATCCCACATGAAGACGGTTTAGAATTACCGGACTAACAACTTTGGATAATCTAGACCTGGCAAGTAGTTGGATTTGTGTTTAAACTACAGGGGTAAAACATGAAAGTAAATAACTAAATTAAATGACAGTGCAGGGAGACAATGCAGTCGCACTTGACTGAGTGCAACCAGAGATGTAGGTGAAGTGCTGAAACAGGATGCAGGCTAAGATGCAATTGACTCAAAACTGGATGCAGGTTGACAGAAAGGACTCGAATAAAATTGAATGTAATCAAGTATTTTTAGACTAGGGTTATGACTTCGCAACTATGTAATACTTGAATTAAAGAACCTTGTTTATTTTTGTATTCTCATGGCTAAATAGAAAAGTGGTGATAAGTGGTTTATAAGTACTTTTGTGCATGGCTACTCATGTAAATCTAAAATCCATTAACTTGAGCGGACCGTTTGGTAATAATATATCATATCCTCCTCTCGAATCTATTCTACTTAAACCACAAACAAATAGTCTAAGCGGATTACTGAAAAGTTAGGAGAATCAACTATACCCTTGTGTCTAAGCTACTCAACAATAATTTCAAATAGATTTATAATAAGCGTGCAAGTGATCAAATAAATCGCACAACACCAAAATAACAAATTAAGAATAGAAAGAATTAACAACAACCATGATATAAAAATAAACCAAACATTCAATAATCCAAGCATTTTAATCACTACATCATAGCCCTAATTTAATTTAGCAACTCATGAAACAGAAATAAAACAAAACAACAAGTTTGAACACAAACATCATAAGAGATAAAGGGTAAAGATGCAACCAATCTTATTGGCCTTCATCCCTAGGATCGAGTGCTGCAACCCTTTTTCCTCCTTGCTGTCACCAAGAGAGAGGTAGTTGCCGCCCCAAGAGAGACCAGGACCGAAGCCCTAGGTCAAAATTCGACCAAAGAGAGAGAGAAAAATCAGATCTGAAATTCTGGAATTGAGAGATGAGATTTTGGACAGCAGCCCTGGCTGCCTTTTATGATGGTTTCCTCATTTTCTCCCCTCAATAATTAATTTCCTTACCATAAATCACAGGAGGAAGAGAGTTGGACTTTCCTTCCTTCATCTAGGCAAGAATAAAGGGCAAAATTTTAGAGATTTTAGCTAGCTGTCACGTGAAGAGCATAATCTGTTTCCAAATCTGTGCTAGGATGCACCCTCGCGAATGCAGGTGCATCATCAAATTTGAAAGCGCCAGGATGCACCCTGAGATACGGGTGCACCCTTAAACCTGAAATGCAGCAAAAATAGTAAATCGGCAGTATCTCTATCTTTCTTGCAAAATGGACAAAATGATGTAAAATGAACGTGAAAAGGATCGAAGTTAGGAAAATAATTAAGCTTAACCGGACACAAATACTATGTCATTTTCATATTCATCAATGACCAAACTGCTGAATTAATTTAAAATTAATAAATGGATAATCACTTTCCTTTCCTATTTACAATTTCTTGATCATTTAACCAGCTCTCAAAATTGTTACAATCTAAAATTTAAAGGAGAAGATACCTAGTAGCTAGAATCCATTATCCAATGCAGATTAGTAAAATCGTGAAAGAGAAAAGAAAAATCAAATCAATTGGCAGAGAGCTGTAAACTAAAACAGTGAGCTGAAGTAAAGGTAGATATGCATAAATGACTTTGGGATAAATGTCCAGGTGAACATTGAACAACAAATGATATATCCCTTTATTGCTACTAAATTAAGAAACAGATATAAATACAATGGTATAGAGAAGCACAATGAACAACAACTCATATGCGAATCAATGCAAACAAAATTAATATCAGTATCACTATAATCAAAATTCCCTTATAAAAATCTGCTAGATCAGATAAACGACATACAAATTTCGTTTGATTCTTAAGTCCCAATCAACAATTAGTTAAAGAGAGACCAAAGTGGACCTTGACGATTCATCGGAGGTAAGAGGTGAAAATTGGAGGGCAGGAGGCATACTGTGCCCAACCTTTTGTTGCATTGGGAAGCATCTAGAATTTTTGCTTCTATCCTGTTTTGTCAGATTGGAGCCGGGCAGGAAGCCCGAGCTAGCCAGATTGGGTTCATTTTCTCTGTATATCTGTTTGACCTTAAATTTTCGCAATTGGAGAAACATGACGATCTACAAAGAACTTCAAAATCTCACCAAAAATATCAAACGACCTCCAAAAATCACCAACAATTTCCCAAACATTCCTTAAGAATTATTATTAATTATCATAATTTTAAAATTCCAAAAATATCAATAGAAACCCCAAAATTTGTAAAGAAATTCCAAAAATCCACAAAATTACCAAAATAAATCTGTGAGGAATTTTGCAAAAAACCTTTGAACCATTAAATTTCTTATATTTTTGTGAGCTTACCCATAAAATTTCATCAAAAAAGACCTAAAGGAAGGCCTTCAAATAATTTATTTTGGTTGGGTAGCCATATAAATTAATTGTTTTAAGGAAATTGGATAGAAATTCCCACAAAAATTGAAGAGGCCTGTCGGGTGCGTCTGTTGGAGCGGATCCGCGAAAAAAGGAAGAGGCGCTGGCATTAAAAAAAATTACTGTTCCTTTAATGGTTGGGTGCACCAGTTGTTCGTACACCATGCACAGAAGATTGAAAGGTTTCAATTGGTGTATCTCACGCTCAGCCCATGCAAAACAGAGAAAGAAAAGTGTCGTTGGGGACTCTACATGTGAGGGTCGTCCCTTCCCTGGGTAAAAAAAAAAAAAAAAAAAAAAAAAACACACGACTCTTACCGCCAAGGACGCCGGGTAAAAATGGAGATGGTGGAATCTGTCGACGTGGCCTCCTCTCTGGCCACAGAGGCCAAAACCAGGCTCTCTCGCCTACGGTTTTCCCAAACCTAACCCTAGATGCAGCCTATTCTCCACCGTTGATGGAAATTGAACGATGGTGATTGCTCTCGGCCATGGAAGGGTTGCCTTAAATCCTCACCTATTTAAACCCCAATTAAAGCAAGAAAAAAAGAAAGGGGGAGCAGCCACATAATTAGGCTAGGGTTTAGTTGTTTCTATCTCGTTTAATTAGCTCAATAAGTGTAGAGTGGTGGGAGACAATTGATCGAGCAATAGGAAACAGAGAGAAGAAGGTAGAGTGAAGTAGTTCTTGCTTGTAATCGTTTGTGTGTGAAATAAAAAAGTTAGTTTGAAGTGTCAATTCATCGTTTTGCTGCCTCTTCTTTTTCTAGCTCGGCTACCAAACAATGGTGTGCTTGAGCCATACAAACATAGATCCTTTTAGCCATGGTCTGAAACCTAGCATCAGCCATGGCCATAAGGAAGGTCTCAATAAGGATGCCCATGAAGGTTTGGAGCCTAGATCCTCGCTCCATGAGGTGTTCTCATGTTAAATGTAAAATCTGCCATGGCTATCACTTGAGGATTTGTAGCCTAGCTCAATCCTCTTGTGAAAGCTTTAAATTGACCTGGTATGGGTCCAGAGCCTAGCTCTGGCCTAGCCATGTTCAATATGTTAGCAAAAGTTCAAAAAATAATGAATAAATGGCAGGTCAACCTCAACCAGTCCCATGTTTGCAATTTGCTCAAAATGTAGGACCGAAATGCATAAAATAGTATAGATTCTGTATTCCCACAAGCATGCTTTATATTGTCATCAAATAAAAATAAATACACAAATATACAAATCTGACCAGCAGTGAAAAAAATCTGTAAAAGTCAAAGGGGTATTAACAAGGAATTCTGAGTTTAACCAAGTCTGAGAGACACACAAACATCGTAAATTTGGTTTAAATTGTGGAGTGAATTGGTAAATTGTGTCATCACGTACAAGTGTGGAAGTTAATATTAGTCAAAAATCATTCTCAAGCGTAAACCCGATCAATTAAGCCCCATATTCACTTCACTGTGAAAAGGATGGGGTCGACTTATCAAATTGGGCAGGCACAGGCTCAATTGACACTTCTATCGTGCTCTCCTCTTCTTCGTGGATCCTAGCAAAGCCAGCCCTGACATTTGCAGTGGCGGCAGTTGCCGGAAAATGAGATCCCAAAAGTGCAGGGACCAAATTGAAGAAAAGTTAAGCACAGCCCCTTTGAAACTCCTTTTTTCTGGTCAAATGGATGCGACGCAACCCAAATGGAGGCCGCTTCTACGTTCTCTTCAGCCTCACGAGCACGGCGAGCCCAACCTTGTCGTCGACAGTGGCCTGGATCGTCGAAACCCCATCGGCAGAGGACAACGTCGTCATTAAAATAAGTGCAGGGGTCTCAATGCAAATTTCCTTTCTCCATCGACAAATCTCAGCACCAAATTGCACTTGATCTTCTGCGAACAAAATCCATGTGGCGGGTCACTGACAAGGCGATGGCCCACTGTGCAAGTGAAGGAAGACTTAGTCCAGCGCCTTGACAAGTCAGCAAATAACGTCAGCGTCATATCAGATCAGTCAACTGCCATCTCAGCTCTTCTGCTGACGTGGACCAATCAGAAAAATTCCAAATAAACAGAAACTTTGAAAATCCATTAAAAATAGTAGGAAACTCAGAAAAATCCAAATAAAATATCCAGAAATTTCTAAAAATACAAACAAATTAAATTTACTGGTACTTTGATATAAAATTCTGTCAAAATAGTGGTCTCTTTTGTATTTTTGAAGTATTTTGCTATGAAAATGAGTTTATAAAAGGTTAAAAAATTAACAAAATAACTAAAGTCTTTTCTAATAAATTTCTAAAGTCATAAATCTAAATATTTCAAAAATAAAAAAATGATTTCAGGAGAATATGTTCAAAATCAAATATAAGTATTTTCACAAATAAAAAAAAAGAGAAAATTTGAATACAAGCATTTTAAATATAATGACCTTTTATTTTATTTTCTTTGAAGCATTTTCAATATTAAATGAATTTTATAAAATTCTAAAATGATGTCAAAACTCATTAAAACTTCTCCAATAAATTTCTAAAAATAAAATTTTAGTAATTACAAAATATAAATAATTTTAAAAAGGGATGTGTCAATTATCAAATATTTTCAAAAGTAAACATTATCCATAATATAAAAAGAAATTTCAAAAGTCTAAAATAAAAAATAAAAGTAAAATAAAATTGTGAAAATGTTAAAACCCAAAGATAAACTTCAGAAGATTAAAAGTCAAAATACGAACCCAAAGTCAAGACCAAAACCTCTTCATTTAAGGAAATAGAACGTTTCAAATCAAAACCAAACTTCAACACGAAAACTAAAACCAAACCAAAGTTAAAAGTCTGAAAATACTCAATTGGGTCCCGTCAACTAGGTCTGGTACCATCAATTGAGTTCGGTTTAAGTCAAAAGAATAAACCCCACATAAACACAAAATCATTTTAGAGACGATTTTTCTAGCCCATTACATATAATTCTTTAGATCCCTTAATCAAAGGTTCCCGTAGGTAACTACGGGGTAATTAACAGTAGGGACTTGCGCCTATTGGAAAGAAATGACCTGTAAAATTAATAAACCCTCGTAAGAAGCGACTCTTGTTCTGGTTGTCTTGTTGTCAAGAGGTATTCAACGCAGAGATCGAACCTTAAGGGAGGTGAATCTAAGGCTTATTCTATTTTCTCGAGGAAACCCATTCATTCTTCGAGAGATGACGAAAAAACCCACATAATATCTCTCTCAGACATTGCAAATTCATTGAAAAATCCATGTAAATTCTTCAAAGAGAAGAATAGGATCCCAATTTTGGTGAAGGAACGAAAATAATTTACCAAATCGAAGAAATCTGTCAAACAAAAATCACTAAGCAACGTTAGAAGATCGATGAGATCAACAGGAGAAGAGAGGCAGCGAGCTTCTCCTTCATCGCCTCAGATGCCGTGTAGCACTTGTATAGGAGATTGAAGGACAAAGTGGAGGAGAGAAGATGTCAAAAGGAAATTGTAAAAAAACACAGACCTTAGCTCGAAGCACGGCGGTGGCGGATCCCACAGAGCCAACTGCCTCGACTATGTCTGTAGTTTGAGAAAGTGATTGCAAGATTGTATTTATCGCCACCTCGTAAAGCACTGTGTCAGGATTACGAGATCGAAGAGAAGAAGAGGCAGAGGCAAAAATTGAAGAGAAAAAAAGCATGTGGAGCATCGGAGGAGAAAGAGATACGTCGCTGTGCTCTTTTCCTTTTCTTGCCTTTGTTTTGCTTCTGGTTGTCGCTCACGCTTGGCACCACGTTTGATTGGTACTTGTCGGCGGTGGGACTAGTATCCTCTGCTGCACTTACAAAAATGAGGCAGCGTCCTGCACTTTCAGTAAGACAATCCGATGAAAATAAAGGAACTAGATTGATGGAAAGCGGAATCTCAGAAAAACGTAAAAAGCGCTAATCGCTTTAGGCGCGAAACGAAATTGTTCCGTACTTGAACATCCAAAAGAAAAAACTAAAAATGCTGTAATTTTGCACGCGAGTCCATCTCTTCGTCTCCTTCATTCTCAAACTCAATCTCTTTGCTCTTTGCCGCCTAGGCACTGCTCCCTTGTTTCCTTGCTCTGCTTATACAGGACCCTAAACTAATTCTCTCCATCTCGAACTCATTTTAAACGCTAGTCTTCCAAGGTAATATTTTTTTTTCTTTTCTTTTACCATAACCGCTCATATATATGTGATTATTTTCTGAAAGAGTACCCAATTCATGCATCATAACCGCTTAGGTTAGCTAATTTACAATAGTATATCAAATAAAAAGGAGAAATTCTTTTGATTTCAACAAATTGTATCCAATCACAAATTGGTACTCAATTTTGATCGGTCAATCTCATCTCTTCTTTTTATTTTGTCCCAATGAAAATCTTATCACTTGATCGAAACAACATAAGGTGACATTTGATAGTCCATTTAGATTGAATATGGTTGTGCCTACGGGCCATATATAAAAAAAAATGAATACGGTTCAAATTAATCTCTAATGATTTTTCTAATTGTTCATAAAGGATATGGAAGAACAACAAGATTTTGTACCTTATTTGGGTATGGAATTTCAAACAGTGGATGATGCATGGTCGGCTTGGAATTACTATGGTGGAAGAATCGATTTTGGAGTAAGAAAATATTTTGGTCATAAGAGCAAAAAAGATGGTATTATTACTTCGTATCTTTTTTTGTGTTGTTGCGAAGGTTATCGAAGAGTAGATAAGCGAGACGATTTGATGAAAAAGCCTCAAGCGGAGACGCGGACCGGTTGTCAATCTCGTTTAAGAATAAAATTTGATAGAGGAATCCAAAAATACAAAGTCATGAACTTTGTTTCCGAGCACAACCACCCTCTCCAACCACCCGAAGCATGTTATCTAATACCAAGCCAACGTAAAGTACCCGAAATAGCGGGTTTTGACATTCAAGTAGCCGATATTTCGGGAATTGGGCCAAAAGAGGCTCATGAGCTTCATAGTAGACAACATGGTGGAATTAGAGGCATCGGTTATACAATTGTAGATCATAATAATTGATTGAGGGATAAAAGAAAGGAGGCAATGAAATATGGGGCCGCTGTGGCTATGATGAAGTATTTTGCAAAACGTGCTATGGAAGATCCATCTTTCAAATATTTTGAAGATACCACCGAAGAAGGAGAGATATCAAATGTCCTTTAGACGGATGCAAAGATGATTGTGTCTTATATCCTATTTGGAGATGTAGTTATCTTTGATACTACATTTGGCACCAATAATGAAAAGTGGGCATTTGGTACTTTCGTTGGCTTTAATCATTTAAGGGAGATTGTGATTTTTGGTGCGGCTCTCATGTGCAACCAAAATAAAGAATCTTTTGAGTGGGTGTTTACAAAGTTTCTCGATACGCATGGCGGTAAGAAGCCCATCACCATATTTACTGATCAAGATAGTGCAATAGGGATTGCTTTAGAGAAAATAATACCGGATACAAGACATGCTTTATGTATGTGGCATATTGGACAAAATTGTTTCAAAAAATTGGGGAAGAACATCAAGGAAGAGAAGAGCATAACGGGAGAGTTTAATAATTGTGTGTATAGGTACTTTTATATTTTCGTTTTTTACTATCCATTTTTTATTCAAATTTGAAGAGTTATGAATGTCATTCATTTTTTGCGGCATGTAGGTACGAGGAGGAAAAAGAGTTCGAGGATGCTTTTAATATTCTTATGAAAAAGTTGGATGGCGAAGGCAAGAGGTGGCTAAAATCCATATAAAAAAAGAAAAGAAAAGTGGGCATATTGTTTTATGAAAGATGCTTACACTTTGGGGATCCGTAGCACGCAGGCAAGTGAGAGCATCAACTCGAATTTGAAAGCCTATTTAAATTGTAAGTTGGATGTGCCTAGATTTTTGGAACATTTTGATAGGGTTCTTGAACAAAATCGTGAGAAGGAGATCAAGTCCGAGTACAGGATGAGAAGCAAAATACCAAGACTCAAGTTCGATATGCCTATTCTTCATGAAGCCGAAAAATTGTACACACCCAAAGTGTTCGAGTTATTCCAAGCGGTGGTAGAGTTATCTAGTTCGGCTCACAAGAGTGGACAAGTTGTTTGGACTCGGGAGGATCAGATGATTTTATGTTCTTGTAAGAAGTTTGAAAGAGAGGATATTTTATGTTGGCATGCATTGAAGGTGTTGGTATTTTGTAAGGATGTTAAGGTGATACCACAGAGGTACATTCTCAACCGTTGGACTAAAATGGCAAAGGATGTTGTTGTTGTTGATATAGAGGGGAGAAGGGTGATTGAAGATCCTATGTTGGATGTTAGGAACCGTAATGCCGATATGGTTCGGATAATAACACCAATATGTGGAAAGGCGGCCCATAATGAAGAACAAACTCATTTTGTGCGCAATGGGTTGCTTGAGCTTCGACGGAAGTATGAGGAAAAATATGAGAACTTACCACAAACAAGTGGTGATGACAATCCAACTTCTGAGCATTCGCTACACTTAAAAAAGAAGAATGGTGGTGATAGGCGTTCAAAACGAAATCCTTCTTGCATTGAGAAAAGGACAAGAGCCAAGAAAGCCAAAAATAAAACTATCTCAAATGGTCAAGATTCGTTAAGGTAATTTATTTAAATTATATTTAAATTTGTTGATATATATCTTTTATCTAATTTTTATATTTTAATTATAGGCCGAGTACTACTTTATCACAAGATATATCGGAGAAGAACTTTGGGTGCTTTACTAACCTTGAAGATTTATAGTAAGTGCATTACAATATCTCAACAAAATATTAAGTGCACTAAAATAATGTCTAAATAATTCTTTTTTTTTTTGCAGCGGTTTGGAAATAACACAAGAGTAAACAAGTTGTGGAACAAAATTTTTTGGCAACATTTTGTAAGAATATAGCAGGGTCTTTTATTAGATTGTTGTAAATTTTGGTTCTGGACTAGAATGGTGATGACCTGTGCTTTGAAAATCCATTAGTGACTTGCAATTTAGTTTGGTATATTCACTGGATATGCTTTCTATAACTTGTAATGTGGAATTCACTTGTGTTGGTTTCCAAATATTTTTTGAGCTGGCTTTAAATATTTCTTTTCTAGTGATGACCTGTGCGCATATCTTGATAACTTGGATTCAATTGATTTCTCCTTGAGCATACAATAGATTTGATTGCAACATGATATGTAGTTTACGATTTATCCCTGACCTTGGGACTATCTTGTTTATAGCAGACAATATGTTGTTATTTTCAAGTGGTTTAAACAAGTAGATTTGATTGCAACATGATTTCTCCTTGAACATGTCTCAACTTGAAAGCAAGTTGAATGCATATTTCAAAGTTGAGACATGCTAGTAAATAAATTGTCAGTCCCTGTACAAAGTACAAAACTATTTCCAACTTGCATGTTCTATGAAGCCTGATCAAATATTACAGTAGTTTGACAATATACAACAAGAGAGAAGCATTCCAACAAGAGAGCAGCATTCCAATAAATATAGAGTACAGAAAGAGAGAAGGCAATGACCAAAAGCACGAGTCAAAATACAGACAATTTATTTTGTATTTCTATCAGAGTTAGCAGAGTCCTCCAAACAGATTTCAATTCATTGTTGTGATTCTTCTTAGGTAGCATCAATTTCCATCTCGTCAGTGTTGATACAAGCATACACTTTTTGGCCTTCTCTTAGACTTTCCGACGTCACAGTTTGAAGGACCTAGTTAGAAAATATGCAACCATATTAGATCTCTGGTACTAGTTTCGGATAGACTCCCAAACTACAAAATTGTGCCCAATATGCATGAATTTCAGCTCACTATCGTAGAAGAAAAGGATGCATCATACATTGTCACATATATAATGATAATATTAACCCAATTTTTGCAATTTTCTTAATTATCTCAACTAACTTGTATAAATAACTTGGACCTTATTTTGCCCAATCAAATTGAACGGAAAGAGAGAGGAGGGCATATAAGAGAATTTGTTCCTTTTTTTCATTTTCACAATAATGGTGTCCAATCAAATTGAACGGCCAAATGCAAGAATTTCAGAAAAACAAAGCATGAGGATCAAATTAAACTCATAAATAGACAAATTACTTGCCTTGATCGAGAACACAAGGGAGCGAAGAATATCGGAGACGAAGTTCTTCAAACTACAGTTTCGTTGCAGCAATCTACCTCAATCTAGGGTTTCGTCGCAGAGAGCGAAACAGACCGGGTGTGAGTTAATCAAATTGTCCAGATCGAGAAAGTAGGAAACAAGAGAGGTGCAGGAAATTACCTTTTTCTAGAGTCGCCGATCGCCATTTTCTTCTCGAGAGGTACGCGAAGGAGACGAAGAAAGGGACATAATTCTAATATTTGCAGAATTGCTGCGTTTTTTTTTAACCTCCTTTAAATCTTGACCATCCATATAGATCCGACGGTCTATAATAGAGTGCAAGACTGTGCTGCAAAAAAAAGTGCAGGAGAGGATACTGCCGTAAGGAGAAGGAGGGGAGACTGAAGAGAGATGAGGGTTCTTCGTTGAGGGGGCGCAGTAAGGAGAATTAAAACCCTAGTGGCTCGGTCGAGAGAGTGCAAGTGCAGAGAATCGAACATGCGAAGGGCAGCGTAAAATTTCGCTGAGTTTCCACCCAGTGCCAAGACATATTGCAATTAAAAGGTCAACCTTTTATCTGATCTCTAAATCTGAACCACATATCACATCAGATCAACAAAATCAATGATCCATATTTGATGTTAGGGGTTGAATACAACCTTTATCTGATTTTTCTTACAACTTTTGTAAGGTGTTTTTATAAGTAGTAGAGATATGTAGCAAAGTGTGTGTCCATCATGGGACGGGCTTTCCAGGCTAGACATGCATCCGGCCCGGTCAAATTAGTGAATTACCCCTAAGGCCCTAACGATGCATTTTGAATGTAGAAGATGCATGATATACCAAACTACGTACTTGTTGACTAACACGTCTATGATCTGTTGCATAAACTTGGCAACGAAAGTCCGGTATTGATGTATGTATGATTAGCAGAACAATTTAACATAATCTAAGTCCATAATATTCAATTCTTTGTTTCAGCTGTGCTAACGCGATAAAACCTAATTGCTATAATTAGCTTGGAAGGGTATCTGTTATTCTGTTAAGCCAACCCAATTCAGTCAAACTTTGTGGATACCATCTGCAACTTCGTTGTTGATTAGTTTTTATTATTAATTGTAAGACTTCCACTAAAAAAATGTAAGACTTTTAACTTCTTGTTTTACAACATTTAGCATATATATCTGTTTAATATAACATAACAAGGTCTTATTTATGCACACCCAATGTCAAAAATAAGACCTAAAAACATACATTAGTTCTAAATGTGGCAGTAAGAATCAAAACTGAAAATTATGAAATTTTTTATCAAGTTGATTTCAATCATTAATTATTGCGATTCACTAAAATATATATCAGTGAAGCCTTCACTGTGGTCTAATATTTTTTCTTGTATTCGATGAAGATCGCATGCATGTTTAGTACCTATATATTTTTCTACTATCAGAAGAATGCTCGCTAATGTACCGTGTCCGTGGAGTTAAAAGGAGGACCAGGCGCTATCTATAAATTCAGGCCTTTGATATATATATTCTTGTGTTTAAAATATTAAATCACTGAATGATCCATATATATGCATCATTATATTAATTAAGTTTGAAATTCGACCCTACTTCATTATCATTTAAATGTATGATTCCTATCATGATCATGATAAACACATTATATTATTATTACTATAATAATTATATGAATGTTATATCTATTCTTCTAAGTCTATCACTCAGCCATCAAACAAAATAATTGATCGCACAAAACATGTAATACCAAAAGTTTCAAATAAGTATTTTGCCCTAATTAATAGAACATAGAGGAGCGTTCAAATTCAAAAAGTTGTGATTGCTAGATCAAGAAAACATTGTGTCCCCGAATGTTATATATGTTACACCTAATAATCAAGCAGGAACACTCTCCAACGGTCAGAACTAATCTTGCGCTCCATCTCCTCCTAACTTGGAGTTAGGCGCCACAAACCCTAAAAAATTAAAAGGAAAACAAAATTAAAATGAAACCAATCCAACAAAGCATTCAAATCCAGTTATCCAAATAAGGTAGAAAATTACCTTGATAACTGACAATCACTTTATTTATCTCTTGTCCTCGCTGCCCCAATTCCCTAAACCCAACAATTAATTCCACTCTGTCTCTGTCTCTGCCGTCTTTGAGTCTTTCTCAATCCATCGATGGCATCCAACAGCGTGTTCACCGCCACCTTGGCAATGCTCTGCCTCGCCTCTTGCATCTCTGCACACAACATCACACGGCTCCTCTCAAACTACCCGGAGTTCAGCATCTTCAACTCCCTCCTCTCGCAGTCCAAAGTCGCCGACGAGATCAACCACCGCCAGACCATCACTGTCATGGCCGTCGGCAACTCCTCCGCCCCCGCCTTCTCGAGCCTCGACACAGACGCCCTCAAGAAGGCGCTCTCCATCCATGTGATCCTCGACTACTTCGACGACGCCAAGCTCGCCAAACTGGCCAAGAACACCACCCTGCTTACCACCCTCTTCCAGTCGTCAGGAGTTGCCAATGACAGGATGGGCTTCTTGAACTACACCAAGCGCCACACTGACGGCAGGCTGCTCTTCGGCACTGCTCAGCCTGGTGCTCCTCTCAGTTCTGCCTTCATCAAGGTTGTTGCCGTTCGCCCGTACAACATCTCTGTCATTCAGGTAACTGACTTGAATTGTATTTACTAAAGTTTATCCTATTATTTAGTGCTTTGCTTATCTAGTAATCAATGAATTGTCATGGTCGCTCAGGTCAGCACAGCTATCATTCCTCCTGGTCTTGGGGCGAAACCCCAGGAGGTCCCGATTGCTCCTCCAACTCCACCGCCGGCAGTTGCCGCTCCTGAGGTGGGACCCACCCCAGCAGACGGCCTGGTTGCAGAATCACCTGACGAGAGTGCAAATGCGCCGGTATTATCACCGGTTGCCGATGCCCCCATCTCTGATTCACCGGTTGATTCGCCGGCCAATTCCCCAACAAGGGCCAAGAGTGATGATGCCGATGTTGACAATTCGTCGGCCAGGAAAGTAGTGTTTGGTGCTGCTAGGGTGTTTGGTGCTCTTGTATTGGGTGCTCTTTTGTGAATCTGAGTTATTGATTTGAATTATTGGTGTTCCAACTTCCTAATAATTATATATTTGGTCAAGTGTAGGTGCTTTAGTGCTCTAGCAAGATCTTAGGATTGTAATTCAAACTCTAAATTTCAAGACATAGATATGGTAATGGAGGGGGGTTGGGGGGGGGGGGGGGGACATGGACATATATCATACATGATATATCCATCCTTACAGTGGTAAGTTACGCAGAGCCCTAACAAAACAGATCAATGTTTTTTTAAAGCATTTTATGTCACAGGGGATATCTTCATGTGCGCCTGTGAATTGAAGGTATAAATGGAAAATGTTTAAACATTCAAGAACCAAAGCCTTTAATTACTGTTGCATACAACTGTTTTAGGAAAATTTTTAACAAAGACAAAATTACCCTTAACAATTTTAAATAGGACAAAACCGATTTATTTTTTTTAATAAGAGCACAGCTATAGTGGCATTGACATTGCCGCTATAGCGTTTTTTTTTTCCAGCATTTAATTTGTTTTCGCTGGCTTTCAATGTCATTTATGGCAGTGGGTGGGGGTTTATTAAAGTAGATTTCAATGCCTTTCTCTCATAGATTAATTTTATTATACCTTTTTTTTATGACATTTTGATGTAGGATAAAATGGAATATAAACACACAGACTCATACATCACATGTCTACAGTGGAATATTATACCTTGTTGTCAGTGGCAGATCCAAATACAAGCGACCCCAGACACTTGCCTGGGTTCGTTTTTGAAAAATTAAGGACCTGGATAGTAGGATTTGATAGGTGCCCGAGTTTAAAAAATCATAGTGCCTAGGCTAAGATTCAGAAAATATTGGACATGCTTAAAAATAATGTGTTGTTTAAACTTTTTTTTGTTTTTTGGTGATTGATAGAGAAGTAAAGATCATGAAAAATTGATTAGATTTATTAAAAAGATGATGTATTTTGTAATATTTCAATTATATATGTTTAGAATGACTTTATTAATTAAATTTATTACTTATTTTATTTTTTAAATTTATTATTTTATAATTGTGCCTAGGTTAAATTTTTTTCTGAATCCGCCCCTGCTTGTTGTATTGAATATTTTTTCAACTTGATAAATATTTTCATACAAAAATTGTCGCATATTTTATGTTGGACATTCAAACTTATATACTTTGTTGGCTTTTTTTAATATAAAAATTTATATAACTTCATATAAAATCTAAATCAATTCAAAATAAAAAACCGCAAACCATTACAAGAACAAGACGGACTGGTCTCATCTGGTCCAGAAATCATCTCATTGAAATAGACGAAATTTAATTAAAAAGCGAAGCATACAGTAATTTATTCATATAGTAAATTTCAATGTACTATTTTTTTTATCTAAATACTAATTTCTCTATACCGTAATTAATCACTCAAAAATATTGTCATAAAAAAACAATACAGTAATTTATCCATAATAACTTATTTTTTTTCAAAAAATACTTTTTCTATGCATTAATTTTGCAGTTAAATTTTTTTTCCAAAAAGAAATTTTACAAAAATGCATATTTTCTATACAATTATTAATCACCCAAATTTTTTTTTCTCCAACAAACTATTTTTTCCATGAAGTTATTTATCCATTAATCAGTAATTTTTTTTTCTACAATAAATTTTTCATATACAGAATGTAATGCAATAAATAATTCTACATTAATTTATCCATTAAATTTAATTCCAAACAATAATAATTTAATGCAATAAATATTAACTAATTTTTCATATACCAAACTTCATACATTTTTCCAAACATACAATTTCCATATAATTTTTCAACAATTTTCTATTTTCATACAAACAAATTTCCAACAATTTCATTTTTCATACAATTTAATTTCCATACTACAATTTTCAAATCAACAATTTCTATTAATAATTTTTCATAAAATATAAACAAACATTTTTTTCCTATAATTTTTCATCAATAATTTTCAATGAATATTTACTAAATAAAATTTACAAAACTGCCATTTTTCATTAATAATATCTATTAAATATTAACCAATATTTTTCATCAACATTTTTCATCCACATTGTTCATCAACAATTTTCATTGAATATTTAAAAAAAAAACACTGCTGCCATAAATGACATTGAAAGCCACTTTAATAAACCCCCACCCACTGCCATAAATGGTATTGAAAGCCAGCGAAAAAAATTAAATGCAGACAAAAAAAAAATGCTATAGCGGCAATGGTATCGCTATAGGGCCTATAGTGGCAATGACAATGCCGCTATAAGGCTGCGCTATAGCTGCAATGACAATGCCGCTATAGCTGTACTCTTATTAAAAAAAATAAATCGGCTTTGTTCTATTTAAAATTGTGAAGGACAATTTTGTCTTTGTTAAAATTTTTCCCTCTTCTTATATATATACAAGTACAACAACAAAATAAAAAAGTTTAGGACATATAAGCATTATTTCATCCCAACTTCGACGGCGCATCTGGTGTAGTGGTTTACTAATGATTCCCCGGTACTGACCGGGGTTCGATTCCCCGGATGCGCATATCAATTTTTTTTTCTAATTTTTGTTCCCTTCTTTTATTGATATTTCAGGAATTTCTAACTCACATTTTACTAATGATTCAAGACCAAAAGGTAATGTGCAAAGAATTGGTGTCAGTTAATAAAAGATAATTATATGACAACTTTTAGAAAGAGGAGGATGGTATTATTTTGAATTGAGAATTAGTGTCATTTGCTTTATTTTCGTTAACAACATTTTCTCAAAATTTTAAAGAGAAATTAACAAAATGATAAATGTATAAAGAGAGATGTTACGGTCAAATTAATTTGATGGAGGGATTCATCAAATCCAGTTCATCCTCAATACAGAAACTTTAAATAACCGTTCTAAACAGTTTAATTTAATCTTCATCATGAAATATCTTCGGAGACCAGATTTTATATTTTTCTAAATTATTTTACTACTTTCGTACATAATTTTAAAAATTATTGATCAAATTAATTACAGATCCGTCCATTTAAAAATAATAATCTCATCGATAGTTGTTCTAAAATTAGTAAATAGCATTAAAACTTAAAACATATAAAAATTAGTGAAGTTTCTTAGATTTGACTCATAAGCTGCAAAACAAGTGCGCAATTTAATTTTTTATGTAATGGTTTTGGAAATATTAAGTAGCTATATACAACAAGTTGGATATACAATGGAATTCTTTTTATCGAGTTAAAACGACAAATGCACTTCATATGTTGGGTCAAGTGCATTGCGTGGTGCTAAAAATGATTATCACAATTTTTATTGCATACAGTTGCAAACTGTTTATTTCGTATATTCTTAAGCTCAATTCTGTTGCAAACTGGCACGGTGGATTTTAGACGAAGGCAACACTTATTTCAGGAACTGTTGATGTATTGTTTTTGTTTTCTTTTTCCTTGTTATTGACATCCCCTGTCACTATTTCTAAAAAAAAAAAAAAAAAAAAAATTCTGTCTCAAATTGGTGCAACAGATGCCAAGCTGATTTTACATTTTACAATTTGTTGCCAGTCCATATTTTATAAATTAATTATCGGCCATTTAGATTAGATTAGAAGGACTATTTTCATTGGGCTTGGGCTTGTATTGGGCTTCGATATGCTTCAAACGAGTTCTTTTGTTAGAACCAAAGAAACCCTACTGCCGTACAGCCGTAGTGCGTCTGCGTCTGTCTTCGTTGCTCTCTCTCTTTCTTCTCAAAATTAATCTTCATTTCACCATTTCACCATTCCGACCAATGCGACTGTCGGTGTCGGATCGCCGATTGAGCTTTCTCATCTCATCTCTCAAAACTCAAAACTCAAAACTCAAAAGTGAGGTCTTTTGTTAATTGGTTGCTTTTAAGTTTTAAATAACAATCCCTACTTGTTCCCTACCCATATTATTATTACTGGTCCGGCTTGATTTGGTGCATAAAATCTTTGCATTGAAAATTTGAAACGAATGCGTCCATGTCAGAACAGAGAAATGCAGAGGTGGGCAATGATTAAAAAGAGAGAGGAGGAGTGGGTATGAAACTTGTTGCCTCAACATGGATGCAGATTTAGTTGCCTAAACTTGTTGCTTCTGTGTTGACAGTGCGGTTTTCACCCACGCTGATGGTTTCTCCATTAATCTACACTTGATATGAGCCCTCGTTGTCAGCTTTTTATTGCTTTTATTCCACAGTTATCAATTCCATTTAGATACTTTTTGGTCAAGCAGTGGATATATTGAATTTTATTCCTTCATAGCTCTCTTCTTGTGTTTTTCCTTTTTGTTTCACTTTTTCATCTAATATACTCTTTCAACATGGTTTGAAAAGGAATGGACTTTCTGGCTAAAACCATAAAAGAAAGGATGCTATCTTAATGCAGTTTGATCAAGTTTTCAATAAGGCATCTCGTTTCCTTGTTTAGTCTACTTTATCTGGATAAGTACATTTTCATTTTGCTAGAGGCCAATGACTATACAAATGATGCATTTCCACTCTCCAATATGTTTTTGTGGGTTAAACTTAGCGCTATGCTTAGTCCCTTTTGGCATCAGGTTAGTAATTATTTGATACTGTTAGACAAGGATAATAAAACCATCTGAGTTTGCCAAATCCTATTATGTGATGCAAAGGAAATAAACAAGACCTAACAAGAGGGAATTTGAGTTCAGGTTATCTGTGCTGCATTAAATGTTGTAATGCTGACATGAATCCATTCTTTGTTGGTCTTTTCTCTATTTCTTCATTGATCCTTTAATCTCCTTGTCTCTCCTTTTTTATTTATTCTTTTGGTTTTCAAAGAAACAAATCATAACATTGAATTTATGCCTGTGATCTACTTTATTGATTCTTCTTGTTGCTTTTTCACAAGTTTCTGCTTCGGCAAATGCATGCAGCTGGAAATATCAGTCTATGCCAGTTTCAGTTAGAAAAATGGCATGGTGTTTTACAGGCATCAAATGGTTTGGTTTGCTTTAGAGTTTATGGTAGCTGGGTTTTTGATATAGAGTTCAGTTTTGCTGATTGGAAAACAAATAAGCTGGACAAACCTAATAAGTGGGTATGAAGAAAAACTCACTGTTTCTCTGCTTTAAATTGACTTAGTTTTGCCTGGGTTATAGTTGGTTTTTGGCAGCGTTTGATGCATCTGTTTTAATATCATTCTGCAACTATGTACCTCTCTATAGACACAGGGTGGGGTATTGATAGCAGAATTAAGGGCGCGGTGGTACCCAGGCATAGCTAGGTACCAGTGCCCAGTTTTGTTCTAGTTTTTCTGTTTTTGATCTGGTGTACTTGTTCAACTTTGTTTAATGAAAGTGGTGGATTAATCCACTTATGTAGCCAATAAAAAAAAAAATGATAGACTGTATTCTGGGCTGCTGCATCCCATTTCTGTAGGTACGGAATGGCAAAGAAATATTTATAATTTTTTTTTTCTATCATTCTTTTGTATTTTGCGCAATTTAGCAGCTTGCCGTTTTCTTTTATCAAATGAAAAAGTTTCAAATTCTTGCACACTTGAACATGAAAATTCAAGAGACCATAAAAAAGACTGCATTCTTCTGGGCTGCTGCATCCAATTTCTTGAGGCACAGAATGCTGGCATCGCTCTGGCAGATTTGCCCTCCAAAATCACCCGTGAGATGAGATATTAAAAGTGGTACTTTTCTTGTTAATAGTTGTAAACAAGATCAACAACACAGAGAGACACGAGGATTTTATGTGATTCAGTACAAATTGTATCTACGTCCACGACACACACACGATTATTTTTTTTATTTCTTTTTCAATAGTTTAGTACAAGAGAGAGAGAAAGAGAGGAAGAAAATAATAACCAGAAGGAAGGGACACACATTTATAGAAACACAGGCGGCCATAATTATTTCTTTCTAATTTTGTTTTAAATCAAAATAAGAAAATAAAATATTTATAAATTTCCGACGGATTTTGGTCGGATTTCGGACCGAAATAGCTCCGAATTCAGTCCGAAAAGTCGCCTCTGGCTCCACACTCCCCCTCAAGTTGGCATGTAGATGTTTCGCATGCCCAACTTGTCAATCGCTTCATGAAAACTAATACTCGACACTCCCTTGGTCAGTATGTCTGCAAGTTGCTCTTCTGTTTTTACATGAGGAATACTAATTACCCCTTCTTCAAGGTTCTGTCGGATGAAATGTCGATCTACTTCAATGCACTTGGTTCTATCATGCTGCACTGGATTCTGTGAGATAGCAATGACAGTCTTATTATCACAAAACAACTTCATTTCTTCACAATTATAGAAATCAAGATCCTTGAGTACTCTTTTAATCCACAGTATTTCTTGTAGTCCCTTAGCAATTCCTCTAAACTCGGTCTCAGCACTTGATAATGCCACTACCTTCTGCTTCTTGTTTCTCCAAGTGACCAAATTGCCACCAGCAAAGGTAAAGTATCCAGATGTAGACTTCCTGTCAGTCACATCTCCTGCCCAGTCAGAATCTGTATATCCTTGAACTTGAAGATGTCCATTTTTCTTGAAAAAGATACCTCGTCCTAGAGATCTCTTGAGATATCTTAGAATCCACATAACAGCCTCCATATGTTGCTCACTAGGAGCGTGCATGAACTGACTTACCACAGACACTGCATAGACAATATCAGACCTAGTATGTGATAAGTAGATCAATCTCCCTACCAATCTCTGGTATTGTTCCTTGTTTGTTGGTACCTGATCAGAAAATATTTCTAATTTGTTGTTCTGTTTGGTAGGTGTGTCAACAGGTTTACAATCCAACATTCATGTTTCAGCAAGTAAATCTAGTATATATTTCCTCTGTGATAAAGATATACCTTCTTTGCTGCGTGTGACATCAATTCCTAAGAAGTACTTCAAGCCATCTAGGTTCTTCATTTCAAATTCCTTGGATAATTTTTCCTCTACATTTCGGATTCCTTCAGAATCATCACCTGTGATTATCATGTCATCAACATAGATTATCAAAATTATAATTTTTCCTTGATTCCTAAAAAAGAACAAGGTATGATCTGTATCACTCTGGATGTATCCATATCCTTTCATGGCACTGCAAAATCTTCCAAACCAAGTCCTTGGAGACTGTTTTAGACCATACAGTGCTTTCTTCAATCTGCACACAAGAGGTTGTGCACTTGAATGACCATATCCTGGTGGAATGTCCATGTAAATTTCTTCATCTATATCACCATGTAGGAATGCATTCTTCACATCAAACTGATGAAGTGGCCAATCTTTATTTGCTGCAATGGACAATAATATTCTAACAGTATTAAGCTTGGCTACAGATGAGAATGTCTCCTGATAATCTACCACATATGTCTGAGAGTACCCCTTTGCAAGTAGCCTAGCTTTATACCTGTCAATTGCTCCAGTTGGCCCATATTTAACTGTAAATATCCTTCTGCAACCTACTGTCTTTCTACCTCTTGGCATACTCACTAATTCTCAGGTATTGTTCTTCTCAAGTGCATCCATTTCTGTCTTCATTGCATCCACCCACTTTGGATCACTCAATGCTTCTTCCAGATTCCTTGGAATTTGAACTGAAGCAAGAGTCTTGTCAAATTCTTTCATAGGTTCTGGCATGTGAAACATGTTCATGAAGTTAGCCATAGCATACCTGCGTTCACCACTTTCATATGGTCTGTATCTCTTCGGAGGTATACCTCTGTTAGACCTGAAAGGCAACTGATAATTAGAATTAGTAGTAACAGGTTCAGAAATATTTACCTTTGACTCTTGAGATTGGTCATGTGGTGATGGAGGAGACTGTATCATTTCTTCATCTTCATCTTCCAAGCTTTTCTCAGATGGACCCGAACTATCAAGTGGGTCCACTTCTGGATCTGAAATATGAGAAATCGGAGCAAGTGACCTTGAATTCGGAGAGAAATTTTCAGAATTCGGTCCGAAATTCATAGCATCTCCTTCTCTGTTTCCAGAATTTGGACCGAAATGGTCTGAATTCGGTCTGAAATGTATCTCATGTTCTGTATCTCCTGCTCTGTTCAGACCGAAACAGTCAAGATTCGGTTCGAAATGAGCATGTTCTGGTCCAAACACTTCATCCTATGTTGCATCAAACCAGGACTCATTTCCTGTCACACTTTCCCCCTGAGAATGAGTCTGGTTTTTGATAAAATACCCCTCATTTTCAATAAAAGTCACATCCATTGTAGTATACATTTTTCTTGAGACTGGGTTCATACACCTATATCCCTTTTGACGTGGACCATACCCTATGAACACATATTTTTCAGCACAAGGATCCAACTTTGACATTTGATGTTTCTGTATATGAACATAGGCAATACACCCAAATATCTTTGGTGGAATTGTAAGAACTGAGGGAATTAAGCAGTATTTTGAAAGGACTTGCAAGGGTGTTTGAAAGTCAAGTACCACAGAAGGCAACTTATTCATCAAGTAAACTGCTGATGTAACTGCATTATCCCAATAAGAATGAGGTACATTATTTTCTAGCATCATTGCCCTAGTCATTTCTAGAATTTGCCTATTCTTTCGCTCTGCTATGTCATTTTGTTGAGGAGTACCCATACAACTTGTTTCATGTATAATCTTATTAGTGTTAAAAAATTCTCCTAATATTTTGTTGACAAATTCTCTTCCATTATCACTTCTGAAAATTTTAACATTCCTGTCAAACTGGTTCTTTACCATGTTAATGAAAGATTTGACGGCAAGTAGTACCTCATTTTTATGATTTACCATATTAATCCATGTCATTCTAGTACAATTGTTAACAAATAACACAAACCATCTATTACCTACTAGGGATTCAACTGGAGAAGGCCCCCATACATCAGAGTGAACCAGGTCAAAAGGAGTGGTATTGTCATTATCCAAGTTTTTAGCAAAATGGGCTCGATGGCTCTTAGATTTAATACATACCTCACAATCAAAGGACTCATTCTCAAATCCAGAAAATAAACTTGGATAAAGTTTCTTAAGGTACCCGAATGAAGGATGACCTAAACGCCTGTGCCACATCCAAATCGAAGACTTCCTACTTGAACTTGAGCCAGCAGATAAGTGAGCACTTCCAGTAGCTATGTCTTCCAAATGATACAGTCATCCCCTCTTAGTACCACGACCAATAATCTCCTTTGTCATGAGATCCTAAAAGAGACAAAATCTGGGATACATGAGTACAACACAGTTAAGTTCTTCACACAATTGACCTACAGACAATAATCTTGATGAAAGAGAAGGAACCAATAGAGTGTTTGAAAGAGTTAGAGAAGATGAGAATTGAACATCTCCAGCCCCTGTGACTAGATAAACTTCTCCATTTGCATTGATGATCTCAGTCTTCCTTGGATGAGATTCGCTTATCAAGTCGTCCTTGTTGTAAGTCATATGATCAGTTGCCCCAGAATCTATAATCCAACAGTCGTTTAGGCTTTGGATAATGGTCATGGTCTCTATAATCAAAATACTAGAAATTTTAAGGTCGATTTCGGATTTAAAATTTAAGGTTTAGGTCAGATTCAGAAAAAATTTCGGTCCGAAATTATGGGTTTTCGGTCCGAAATTGGGGTTCTGATCGAAATCAAAGTCTTGGCAGAAAATTTCGGTCCGAATTAGCTCTGAATTCGGTCCGAAATTTGAGTTCTGGTCGAAGATAGAAAGCCGAGAAGAAGAGCCAACTCCACAAACTCCTTATTCAAGGAAGAATGATCAACTGCGCAGTAACTCGCGCAGAGAAAAACCTCACACAGTAACACGGTGAGATCTGGTCGAGAAGAACGGGTCCGATTGTGCAGTAATTCACACAAAGAGGAGCCGACTGTGCAGTAACTCGCACAGAAAAGAAGAACCAACGGTGCAGTAACTCGCACAGGGGTAGAAACACACAAGTCTCAGAACCTAACGCTCTGATACCATGTAAACAAGATCAACAACACAGAGAGACACGAGAATTTTACGTGGTTCAGTACAAATTGTATCTACGACCACGACACACACACACGATCACTTTTTTTATTTCTGTTTCAATAGTTTAGTACAAGAAAGAGAGAAAGAGAGGAAGAAGATAATAACCAGAAGGAAGGGACGCATCTTTATAGAAATACAGGTGACCATAATTATTTCTTTCTAATTTTGCTTTAAACCAAAATAAGGAAATAAAATATTTATAAATTTCCGACGGATTTCGGTCGGATTTCGGACCGAAATAGCTCCGAATTCGGTCCGAAAAGTCGCCTCTGGCTCCACAATAGTACACAAATAATAATTCGATTTATTTTAAAGTATGAAACTCTTTTGAATAATAATGATATACATAAGTTATCATAAACTTCTATCAAAGCAATGGCGAATCTGGGTTTTACAAAAAAAATAATTTTGCTTGAGCTGTTTTTCTCATCGTAACTGCATGGGCTATGTTTGGGGGGGATGTGAACTAGGCTAGTTCGGGCGTTCCCCAAACATGGTGATGAACAAGGAACTAGATTAATTCCGAGTTCTACAAAATTGGGGAACTAAGAACGAGGAACAAGAATTGGGAATTATTCACAGTTTCTTGTTCGTGAGAAAGTTGCCAAACATAGCTAATTTAATAAAAGAATTGACATTGACAAATTAATAAAAGAAGAATTTACAAATGATTGTGAGGCCTGGATACCGATGAACTTTTACAACCTTTAGCCTGCCTTCAATCCATAAGGTAAAGATGATGATAGAAAAGTTATTAATTAGAATTGCTTCGTTTTATTTGACAAGAGCGCATCTGGTGTAGTGGTATCATAGTACCCTCCCACGGTACTGACCGGGGTTCGATTCCCCGGATGCGCATTTTTTTTTAATGCTGAGCTCAACCCTCGTTCTATCTTTTCTCAATTTCCTTCCCAAAATGAATTATAGCTGCATCTTGTTCTTGACCAGCTTATATTCGTTCAATTTTTCTATTTTCTCTATAGAGTGGAAAATTGAACAATTTGTTGACTGTCACACTTTATTTGCAATTAGAGTTCCTAAATATGTGTTGTGCTGTGTCTCAATCATGTGTCGTGCCGTGGCGTGTCTAAATCCTAATGGATGAACACGACACACCTCATCGTGCCGTGTCATGCCACTTTTGTTGTTATATGTCTCGATCATATGCCATGTCATGTCTAAATTCTAAGGTTTTAAAATGCGATTTTTGCGGTATAACGGTACAAAGTTGATTTAACGATTTGGTATTATATCAGTGATATAACAAAAAAATAAAACGATGTGTATAAAAAAACAATTATACAACTAGCCTATCTTATCAATTACTTGAAAAGTAAATTATAAAAAATTAACAAGTCAAAAAGCAAAAAAGTCAAAATCAAAGTTTTAAAAGCTAAACGAATTAGAACTTGGTATGGATTTGTATTCAGCAAAAAAAATAATTTGTAAGTTGAATGACCCATCCATTTTTACGCCGCCAAATGCGAAAATTTTAAGTTATATCGTCAATTTTTTGAAAATATAACACCACTGTTATTTCGTGCTTGGTTGTTGAAATGTTGATGCATTTTGCTCCAAAAATCCATTATTTAAGTCATAACGTGTTATTTCGGTGAAATTTAAAAAGCTTGCTAAATTCTAATGGATGAACACAAGACACCTCACCATGCCGTGTTGTGCCACTTTCCGGTGTTATCTAGTGTGATTTATTAGGCGTAGCTTCTCAATTAGGTACATCATAAGTCTGTAACAAAGGGACGTATTATTACGGTTTAAGACTTCATCATAACACCATTTCACAAAACATTCTTTTCAAAAGACAATTCCTGTCTTTCAATCCATGCCTTAATCAGAATAAACAACACGAACTACATACCCACCATCGCACTAGTAAATACGAGAATGAAAGCATAGAACTGTTATAAATCTATCCCATCTCAACAATGTTTTCTTTTCCAGTCTAGTTCTAAAATAATACATACAAATTTAAAACTGCATAAGATCACAACTTCCCACAATGTAATCTACCTTTCCTTATTTCACCTCCACCTGAATACAATTTATAAATTTATCCTAAACATGATAAATGGCAAAACTTAATTTGAACTTGTATATTACACTAACAAAACCTCGTTAGGCAAGCAGGTTAAAGAATAATAACAATATGAAGCTGAAGCCAATTTGAATGTTTATTTATTTATTTTTTCTTTCTAAGGTTTGTTTCACCACACATCACGCAGATATCTCCCCTCCATTTGCAAGCTCTTCACATAGCTCTCTGTTTTTGAACTATCCAGCGATCCCTGGAAACCAATATTTAAATTAAATATTTAGTAAACTCCCTTTTCTTCAATTTAAATATCGTTATAAAGATTTTCTGAGTGTTGAACCTGCTCTTGAACAATTTTATGCAGTTCCCGGTGAACATCTCTAGCCATTCCTTTGGCATCACCGCACACATAAATGTAGCCTCCTTTTGAGATTATGCTCCAAATCTCTGATGCCTTAATTATATGAAAAACACAACATAAGCAGAGTCCACTATCTCAAGAGATAAACCCAAGTAGAAAATATACTTGGCCTAACAAAAATTTAAGCTTCTATAATTTACCTTGTCAGCCATTTTATGTTGCACATATTCTTTAGCCGGCCCCTCCCGCGAAAATGCAACGATAAGCTCAGATAAAGCCCCATCATTGACAAAATTATTTAATTCCTCCTCATAAATGAAATCCTAAAATTGTAAATATCTTACATTAAAGTTTGCTGAAACTGTATGTTAAAACATTCCACTTCCAATCCAATCCAATCAGAAAACATACAATCGTAAAGGTCATAAAATTTCAAAAAGAAATCAAATGCCTAACATGGACACATGCACACACACATAAAAGATAGCAAAAGCACAAGAAAAGTGGTCATATCTTAGTCGAACTTCATTTACCAAATAGCAAATATTGCTAGATTTTAGGCTACTGGAATCAAATCGAATCAGCAAAATAACATGCATCAAAATATTTGACCAAATACAAAAAACTATGAGAAAGTATAAACAGAATATTGTATTGTACCATCTTGCGATTTCTACAACCGAAAAAGAGAATAGATGGGCCAAGTTCTGCTCCAGCTTGCTTCAGGGCTAGTCTTTCCTGCAATGGTAGCAAAAGTTACAGCCACAAATATACTTATTGAAGTCCATAATAATCTTACACAAATTTGCTAAAGCATTGCCATGGTAATGTATACCTGCATGAAACCCCTGAATGGTGCAAGACCAGTACCAGGACCAATCATGATAATAGGTATAGATGGATCTGATGGCAGCTTGAAATTTGATTGCCTAACATAAATCGGTGCCCAGCTACACTCCTCACTGTACTCCAGTGGTAGTGTGTTCTGAAAAGAACAAATATTGTATGTACATCACAAGTTCACAATTGACTCTAAAAGGATTTCAGGTTAACAATGAATTAGAAGACAATAATTGAACTAAATAATAAAAAACATGACTACCTTCATCCAAGTAGAGCAAACTCCTTTGTGAATTCTCCCAGTTGGTGTTGGCCCATAAACCAGAGCACATGTCACATGAATCCTTGTGGGAGCCATCCTGCATAAGAACACTTCTTCAAATTATGAAAGCTAATGGAAAGCTCCCAGTTTTTCCCAGTTTTTCCCAGTTTTCCTTTCTTTTTCCCCCCTTTTGAGACAATGATACCTTGGCGAAGAGGAGATAGAATAGTAACGGGGCTGGAGACGAGGTGCAATAGCCCCAAAGAAAACACCAAGGGGAGGTTTCGCTGACGGAAACTCACTCATCACTTCTAGAAGACTTCTCTGGCTTGCTACAACCCACTGAGAGTACTCGTCCTGACACACCAAAGAACTATACTTAATAACAAATCAAAAGGTTAAATAAAAAAATTGAAGATCATGAATAAACCTTTCCGGCAGGAGAAGCTAAGTATGTCAGCCTTTCAGCTTCATTTGGCTCGGAGGCATATGCAGCTAAAGCCAGCAAAGCCGCCTGAGTACCATGATAAAAAATGTTAAATAACTCAGGATTTTGCCATGAATATACAATAAAGAATTTTGAGTATTTAAATGAATTATTCCAGAATAAAAGTCAGATGCTTATACCACTCAGTATACAACATAGCTGTAAGAATAATTTAGTGCAACAATCATTTGGGATACCTTTTTAGGTGAACTGAGAAGATCAGCATATCGAGCAAGTGCAGTTTTAAGGGTACATGGGGATGAGAAGGGAGGTGCCAGTGAGCTCCCCTTTAAAGGGGTGCCATCTTCATTGTCAGAATGTATAGAAAAAAGTGTGTCGAGAGAGAGGCCAAGAAGCCTTCCAGCCTCCCCAACAGTTTCCAGGCTGTTCTCTGAATATGCCCCAACATGATCCCCCGTTTCATACCTATTAATTAAAGAAAAGGGGTAGATTAAGTCTTGTTTAAGGTTTCAAGTCCAACAAGCAGTATTTAGATAGAACTACAATTGAACTTACGAGACACCAGTGCCAGATATGTCAAATTCAAGATGAATGCATGATCTGTCAGAAGCTGGGGTGTGGAGCTCCTTGCGTACTGCCACATTAGCCCTTCAACAACATGAAGAGGAATTTTAGAATAGTCTAACTAAACAAAAAGGAAATACTATACGCTTCAAGAAAACTCGAGAACTCAGTACATGCTTTTGGGAAAATATATATATATAGAGATTGGCTAAAGTATACTCCAACATACGGATCGTCCGTATACTGGAGTCGTTTTTCAAAATCTAAAATTCATACAATCGATCCGAACCGTTCAAATTGTTCTCCATATTGAAATCTCCTAGGAAACCAAAATTTATATTTTTTCAAATTTTTTTGCTATATATTATGCTATTTTCAAAAAACACTATAAAGGAGTATTTCTGACCCTTCAATTTGAAAATACCATCATATATAGCAAAAAAATTCGAAAAAATGTAAAATTTGGTCTTGAAGGATATATTTATATGGAGAACAACTTGAACGGTTTCGATCGACTGTTTGAATTTTAAATTTTGAAAAACGACTCCAGCATACGGGTTTGATCTGCATGCTGGAGTATACTTTAGCCATAAAAAGAATGTCAAACATCACCATACCTCTTCTCTACCTTTCTTTTTTTCCTCCTTGAACAAATAACCAAAGTAGCAGTCTTTTTCTGAGTCATTTATCGAAGGACAAGCAAAAGGAAGAAAAGGAGAATTCCACTACAGGTCTTTGATACCACAATTTTTCATTTCTTTTTAGTATTTTAACAGCTCTTGATGCATACCCATTCGATACTGAGCATGTAATTTTAACAGCTCTTGAAAACAAAAGTTTTTTCACATCAAAGCATGTTACGGTAGAACCCTCAAGGGGGAATAAGTAGTTTGAAAATAAAAATGAAAAAGTATAAAGAGCACAACTCTTCCATTTCCAAGGTTATATTTGATACTTGAAGGTTTTGCACAAGTACAGATGAAATACACAGATTATTTGAAAGCAATGTGTGGAGGACTTCTAACCTGGTAGGGTGTTGGAGGTCAATTGTGCTATGACCATTTGCGAGACTCCAAGACTTCTCCTGGTGGTTAGAAGCTTCAGATGGATCGATGAAAACAACCCGGTATTCTGGTATGGCTGCAGTGTATGGTGTTGATGCGCTTGGTGCATCATCTTCATCATGTAACAGCTGATCTAGCTCTGGCCACAACAGCTCCTTCCTAAAAAGTTCATGGGGAAATAAATTAGCTGGAGCGTCTTGGATAGTAAAAAAGAACAAGAGGAACACCTGGAGGAAAAAACAGCAATTGCAATTTATGACAGTTCATAAGCTAATTGGACTGTTTTAGGAAATCAATTTACCAAATTTGTATGATTATTTTTTTTTTTTAAGCTGACTTGAGAAAAAGAGACAAAATTATAAGATCTTTTAGTCTGCATTCTAATTATGATACTCTTCATATAAAATAAAGTAGAAAAATACAAACAAAAAAAATGAAGAATATGATAAAGCAGCAGCACTACTTGCAAATATCATTGTTACAAATATGCAATTGACACATTATACATGTGACAGCTTCTAATGGATTCTGGTAAAAGAGTACCCAGGACAGGGTTAAGATTTGAAACTGTACTGCCATGTTTTACTTTAATGCAATTTGCCTAAGGGCCGTTATCCCAAAAAAAAAAAAAAAAAAAAAAAAAAAAAACGCTTCTACATAGACTCATCACATGTAATGAAATTAAATAACAGGAGAAGTATATAAAATGGTTATTAGCTTACTTGGATTAGTCTGGATTAAATAGTATGATGTGGTTGCAAAGAAGAGAAATCAGATCAAACTCAGCTTACGTACCAACAAACTTTTGAGGATAGAAGTCGAAATATTTTAGTTTTAAAGATGAAAATAAGGATACGATGAACGCGTCAATAACCTTTATAAAATAAGGTCTTCCTCAAGCAAATTGGGGGGAAAAAAAGAAGAAGAAGAAAAATACTTACCATGCAGTGAAGTCATCCTCAATGCACTGATCATCATCACCAAGCCCCACGGGTACCAATCTCTTCGCTCCTAAGCAAAAGTTAAATTAATATGCAAGTGTTACTTAACTGTAGAAAAGAAAGGGGGTGGATTAGATGGCCTATATTTCTAAAAATTTCTTCAATTATATTTATTTATAAGAGTATAAAGGAGAATGAAACAAAAGTAATTACCTCGTTCAGCTAGGATCCTATCTACCACCTTGGCCACCTGAGTTTTATTTAATGGTAACAGTTAATCATCCATGTGTAATGTGTAATAACACGATTATGTTAAAAAAATTGTAACCTCATTGAAATGCTCGTATTGCTTGTTGCCAAGACCAAATACAGCAAACTTCAAATCCTTGAGGCAATCATTGCTTTCCTTTTCCTAATTCCACAATTATATCAGGTAACGAAATAGTAACAATGCAAGACCATATCAAAAAAGAATGGGCCGAAAAGGAATTGCCAGTGTAGAATCAAGATTGAAGATTTTGCATGTTTATCAGCCCATTTTATTTATTTATTTATTTTTAAAACAAAAAAAAAGCAAAAAAGAAGAGTTGTGAAACCTCAGTGAACCATTTGTAGAACCTGGCAGCATTATCTGTTGGCTCTCCATCACCATACCTACATTACATATGAAAAGAGAAGAGTTGTGGTGTGGCTTATTGATATTTAGAATCAGTAAGAGGTGGAAAGGTGAAAGTTACGTGGCCAAAAAGAAGAGAGAGAGAGTCTCTTTGGTGAATTTGTGATGGTATTGTTCATCATCAGCGGCGTAATCGTCCTAGAGAGAGAGAGAGAGAGAGAGAGAGAGAGAGTAATGATGAAAGATTGAAAAGAAAGAATTATTTTATTTTAGTAGTTAAAGGAAGAGGACAAAGGACATACAAGATCAACAACTTTAAAAGCGGCCTTGTCATGGCCATAGCGTGCTTTGGCCTCTTCTGCTAGTGACTTGGCAAAGCCCTCCGCCGTACCTGTCTGCGTTCCGAAGAAGACGGTGACGCGCTTCTTGCCGTCATCATGGACGTCGTCGTCCTCCTCGCCCTTCACCTGCAGCTTCAAGGGCGGGGGCCGCGGCGGCTCAGCCGGCCTAGCGCTTTTAGCGGAGGAGGAGGAGCGGCGCCAGAGGAGCAGCAGGAGGCAGCCGACCACGAGCGCGGCCGACGTGGCGAGGAGAGTGAGGAGGTCGTCGGATCCCTTGAGACGGAAGAGAGAGAGAAGCAGATCTAGAAGGGGCGACGATGCCTGGGGGTTGGGGGTGGATTCCGCCATGGATCTCTCTCTATTTCCCTCTCTCTGTCTAGAGTCTGGACTGGACTTTACTAAGCGAGTCAGCCAGCCAGCCAGCCACCGAGCCACCGAGCTTGATGCTTATTATTATCATATATCATATCATGTGCTTCTTCCCTCCTCCTTTTCCTCACCCACTGGACACCTACTTTTCCGGTCCATTCCACATTTCCAGTCCACTCCAATCACGGCCTTGTCAACTCCAAAGCCCGTAAAAAGAACTCAAGGACAAACAAAGCTCCTTTTCCTTTCCCTTTCCCTTTTCACCACGCACCCGAAAAAATTAAAACTAAATTTATTGTTCACACGGATTTTGAAAATAAATGAAAAAACTTCATTAGAGATAATCATCGTGATTGACTCTAGGCCAAATGAGATATTGTTGGAGTTATGTCACATAAGTAAACTATTGTAATAATTAATATTAGATCATTTGTTCTTTGAATTATTATTGACAGACCATACAGGTTAGAGAATCTGAATTGTAGATCTCTATGAATTTATTTATTAGAATGATAATAATATCTTTAAAAAGGTCCCTAATCTTAATAATTAACGAGAAATATAAATTACCATAAAAGATTAGTACGCAAGTTGAGTGATGATTAAGTTCTACAAAACATGGTTTATGTGTTACCAAATTCATTGCATATGTGTATGTTGGCTGAACATAGCACATGACTTGATCCAATGAAATAAATATATGGATTGTATTATGTGTCATTATTTATTTCATCGGTGTTTGATTTTAAGTTTGAGATGTTCAATTTTTTCATATAAGGATTAGTTCGGTGAATATTGTTTAACGTTTGATTCATGATAAATGATGCAATACAAACTTTATTCAAGTTCACATGAATTGTACGGAAAAAAAAATTATTCATCATGTGTCCCTCATTAGTAGACCTAATGAGTGATGATATCTATTGGGCCCCTTGATGAAATTGGATTGTTTGTTAGTAACTTTATACAATCAACTCTAGATCAACAAACGTGTAATCTGCAAGAATGACACGATCATATCTTGGATTACACAATGATGTCATGTGATAAAAAAATCAAACAATGGAAAATTCTATATGGCTGTGTTTGGCAACAGCGCCGAATAAGGCACGAACGCAGATTCACGAATCCCACGCCCATTAAAAAATTTTTTCCTAGTTCGTGTCCCAAGTTCGCCTAGTTCTCCGAAAAGAGAGAATATCGAATAGAGGGGTTGTTCGCGTCTCGTGTTGTTCGAGGCTTGTTTGTTTCGCGCGAACACCGTGAGTTCGCGAACAGCGCTGTTCCGATGCTTGCCAAACACGCCCTATATCTTATGCAAGATTGAAACAATATAATTGTATAGTATTTATTTATATTAATTGGAAATCACAATGTGTTACTAGAAACCGCTTGTGATTATTGAAAATAAATGGTGATTTATTTCCGTGACCAACATGACATAAATCATCCAAGCGTCACACAATACGAAACACTTAATCAACACTGCATTAAGTTTAGTTTATTGTATTGGATAATGCATATATGATATGTTGAATGATTAATTATAAATGTCGTTATAATTAATTATTCAAGTGATCATATGAAACTAAATTAATGCTATGTCTAATCAATAAATATTAGTCAAGTTATTGACAATATTTTATCCCAACACGATTAATAATTTATGAGAATAATATTAATATAAATATACTACATGATTATATATATTATATGGGCCTTATTTTGATGCATAAATTAGAGAGAAAAATGAAATACAGCGCTTGGGCTTTTTAGTCCATATTTTGGACGAATTTTGGAGGTGAGTTTTGACCCATTTTTCAAGTCTAAAGTGGCTTGTGCAAGAGGTTAATTGACTAGTCAAAGTGACTTGTAAAAAAAATTATGAATAGTTTATAAATATATCATTCATTTAGATAAAATGGTGAGACAATTTCCATCTCCCTCTTCCTTCCTCTTAGGCCGCCATTTTTCATGAATGGTTCGACCACCATAATCTATCTCTTGCATGCACATAGAGCTCATGTATTGAGCATTATTATTTTCAATTGATTGCTAGAATTAATTGAAGGAAGAAAAATTTTGATTAGACTTTCTCTTATTAAGTTACTAGAATAATTCATCAAAAGAATGATTAATTTTTGTAGACCTTAGCAGATTTGTTTTTCGGTTTGCATCATATACCAGCCGTGAGTTTAGAGAGGCCACGCAGGCAATTGGGTATTGCGCTATATCGAACCCTGAGTTCATTCTTTTTTATTTGCATTCGATATCACACGCACCTCGTTCCTTCGCTTCCGTACTTTGGTTCATAGAAATTTTAATCTTTTTATTATTTAATTAGTGTTTGTATCCAATGATTTCTCCCTTTAGAAAAATAATACCGAATTATCAAATTATGGATATATATAGACCAATAGCTTCTATGCTACTGCAATCTAACTTTCGTGAATTTGAGGGGTGTTAATTGCTAATTAATTGAAAATCATGAGCTAAACTTGTTTTCAAATGCTAATTGAGGGGTGTTAATTTCTATTAATTCATTAATTGTAATGTAAAATGTAAATCAACCTTTGGTTTTCAGTTGAAAGGTATTAGTTCTCTCTATTATATAAATTAGAAATTTAGTCTTGAAGTGACGTTGGTACTGCAAATTCAATTAATTAAAATATATTTGTCAATGTTATGGAGAGGATTTTCGAAAAAGCAGGTCCCACAATTCTTTGGAAATAAAGAGAGAAACCAAATCAAAAGCAAGTATGTTCAAAATTTCAAATTCTTTGCAACAGCGAGTGTTGAAAGAGCATTTTATGTTATGAAAATATAAAAAATTCATTTAAAAAATCAATGGGAGATGAATTTTTGAACTATAATTTAAAACATACATAGAAAATGATGTACTCATAGAAGTATCTAATGAAGTAATTATGCAACTATTTCAAATTATGAAGCTACGCTTAGAATTAGATTTTATTTTTGTTGTGCTTTTTGGTAGTAGATAGAGAGGTAAAGTTAAAAAAATGTCTAAATTTGCGGAAAATATGATGCAATTTATAGCAGTAAAATTATATATATTTAATTTTTTTGTTAAATTTATCGTTTTATTAATATTGTTAATATTAAATTTGATCATATAATATGTGTGCCTAGACTTAATTTTTTTCTATCCGCCACTGTATACACGCCCTTATTAGATAAGAGAACAAAAAAGAAAATTGAAAATATCATATATGCAGGAGTACCGATACACGTGGTAATATTTTAATCAGTTTGACTAGTTCGATAATGTCTCCGGTACGACCTGGTACACGGTCGATACTCGTTAACTGCTCTCTGAAACAGACTAGTATGAGAAAATCTATTTATTTAATATATTTAACAAACAATATAAATATATTATAAGACAAAAGCCCACCATCCGGCCCAATCCAGCCCACACTTTGCCAGCGGCCCAACGATGGTCACCTTAGCGCACGCACAATTAAAATTTTCAAAACCTTCGTATAACTCAATCCTTATATAGTATTCATCTATAGCTTCCATACCTCATGTGGGACTAAATATTTTACTTCAAAACCGGAGGGAAATAGACAGCTCCATTTATTGAAATATGATTTTGTTTTTTAATTGTTTGGAGGACTTTAAAATTTCGTTTGGCTATGAAATTTTATATGCACGCTCCCATAAATATGAAATATTTTGTGATATATATATATATTTTTTAATTATAGATTTACAAAAAATTTCGAATAATTTTTTTAAATCTCATAAATAAAATTTTCATAAAGATGTGTTATTTTTTAAAATTGTTTGGAAGTCTTTAAAAATTTATTTGGCTATGAAATTTTATATGATTGCTCACAAAAATTGGAGATATTTAGTGATATAAAGTTTTCTAATTATAGATATACAAAGAATTCAAATAATTTTCCAAATCTCATGTCATAAGAAATGTAAAAAATTTCATATACACCAACTCTCATCATATTTAAAAATATTTAAATATATAATATATTTATATATATCGCCGTACCTGTATTGGAAAAATTTTAAAATTTTCATACCGCCGTACTCGTATCGTATTAGTGCAACATAGCTTTCACCCTATTGATAATTGGGCAAAGAGAATTCAATGACACTTGTACAAATGGCGCACCCTCTCTCTATTTTTTTTTTTTTTTTATTTAAGAAAAAGGTAGAGCTTTTCAACTCTACTACTACTAGTTTCATATTAATAAAAGAAAGCAAGCAAGGAAAAATTACCTCTCTCTCTATTTTTTTTTTAGAACAAACCCGCCACACCATGCGATGCTAAACGTCGGCAACATAGACCAAACACAAAGTTAACTAAACACAAAAAGAGGCACATGAAGAGCCCACACTTTTCTCACCTAAGTGCCATAAATTAAGGGTTGGTTGCCCCTAGAAGCAGAGCAAGAGGGACCTAACATTCACTTAATTTAACCCCTTTCTTAATATGATATACATATATATAGTCTCTCCTTTATAAAAAAATGCCATCGTGCACTCATACAGTGTGACATCTTTTTGTTGTTCCTATCCCAAAATATGATGTGTCTCTATCCCTCCAAAGTTATCCCTTTGATTTCCTATTTCTGCCACGTGAACCCCCACCTCCCCTTTGACCAGATTCCTTTGGCTTCCATTGGATACGCACTGGGTTTTAAAAACATGTTACTTCATCAAATTTTCTTGCAAACATCTGACACCAAATGCCAGTATGCCACCAATGGAAACCTGCTGACTCAACCTAAAGACACAACACCTGTTTTATTAATTTATTTTATTTTATCATAAATTGTGTTTCATGAGTCCACTGTATTTTCTTTGTCCTCAAAATTTATTTTTCTATATTTAGACTCTATTTAGTATTTGTCAATTCAAATAAAGGTGTGACACGACGTCTATAGCATTAATTGTCTACCTTTTGTGCTCTGCGACTAATATAAGGCATATTCGTTCCATATTTTGTGTGTTATGTAATAAAAAAACAACATAGTTTGTAGAATGGAAAGGTCTAATTAAATATATAGCAGTTATCGGTCCGTTGTGGTACGGTTCTTAAAATATTTACGGCAAATAGTGGTTTTTATCAAGAAAGCTCTCCTACATTCAGTGGCGAAGTTAGAATTTCGTGTCAGCAGGGCCCGTAAAATTTTTTTTGCTGAAAACATATGTATGATGTAACGTCTAATAAAAACATAATATAATAATATTTTTTAAATAAATAAATCTATAATAATATTACATAAAAAAATTCATGAGAAATCAAATATGTATTATAATAACAATAAAAAATCTAAAATAATATATTTAATATAAGAAATAATAATTCAAAAATCAAGACTAAAAAAAAGTATACAATGATTTCCTCTGAATTTTTATTTTTCTCTTAATTTTACATAATAGGTTCATTAGAAATCTCATTGAACACTTACTTTCTATATTATAGATATAAAAAAAATGGAAGGTATACGGAGGAGTTCGGCCATTATTCAAACCACAATATTTTTTTTATCTTTTTGTGCTGTTTGGAATTTTTTTGACAGGAATAATATTTAGGATTTTTAGTGACAGTTAATTTATATAATATCCGAATTGTACTTTTGATCTTCTATGGTATTTTTTGTTTATAATGTCCTAAAGTTTACAAAACATTATATAGAAGAATCACACAATGCGCGAGATTCGCGCTAGTATATATATGCTACAAATAATTATTCATCCAAATATTCCATTTTATTCTTAGTTTTGTCTTAATAATATTCATTGGGAGGAAAAAACAAGGTGATTAGTCAAGAACAAATACTACCTGGGTCCCTATATGATTTTTTAGGCGTCGTTATACAATTTAAATCAAACACGACATGTTCAGCTGGGTCCTTCAAATTTTTGAGATGGGTCCCTAACTTCTTGTGATTTTTTTTTAGTTGCAAACAAATGCAATATCAAGTTAAATTTTTTTTTTGAGGTGGGTCCATGGACCCACCAAACATTACATGGCTTCACCACTGCCTATATTGCACTTTGTATTAAAATGTATATATGTACGTACTTTTACTATATTTAAAATTAAAATATACATTATATATACTTAAAGTACTATAATTCTTTAACAAATTTCAAAGTTTTACTATCCTCTATTAAACTTGCGTTTACAAAATATGGTAGAATTAATTATCTTCAAAAAAATATATATGGTAGAATTAAAAGTGTGTTTTTCATCTCTAGCGATTCCGGTTGTAATTTTTGTACAAAACGATAAATTAAAATGCAGTTATTTCTAGTTTTCATGGATTAAGCTAATTATTTTAAGCAAAATGTTTTTGATTTGTACACTACGAAAACTTGTTTGATGAAGCAAAATGCATTGTGAACGACCTTCGGAAGATGAGTTAAAATTAAGTAAAAAAGTTGAGGAATAAGCTCTAAATTTTTTATTCTTTTGAAACCTAAACAATACAAGAATAGAGAATTTGGACTTATTCGGATTCAAATTCCTATTCTAACAAAATCATGAAATTTGAATAAGGAATATGGATAGGCACGCATTTCTAAATTCTTATTCTTATTCCTTATAGGGTTAGAATCGTCGGAGAGGTGGTGAGAAATCGAATCGTTGTCTCAGGTAAAGAGATAGAGAGGGACATAGAGCTGCCAAATGGGTTCTTCGATTTCTTGTATGAGTGGCGAGAGAGAGCACGAAGAGATTGAATCGACATGAGGTAGAGCCCCGGAAGACCAGGTTATACGAACAATTAAAAATAAAGAGATAAAAAGGAAACAGAGATAGAACGGAGAAATTAATTAAACCAAAAGGCCATCACCATTGCCTCAATCAGACATTCATCTTAAATCTCAGGACAAATATTAAAGTGATCCAATGGAAAAGACTCGAGAAATAATGTATATATGGGCTTATATAGAGTTTTGCTATGGTGAGTTGTAACTCACCAAAGAGTCCGTGAGTTGCGATAAAAAATCCTAGATCTAATTTAAAATGACCGATCCAAACCGTCCAATATGATCTTCCTATTAAAATCTACATGCAGACCAAATTTTACAATTTTTCGAAATTTTTAAGTATTTTTTTGAAATTTTAGAAAATCGTTAATCTAATTAGTTCTGAACCGTTCAAAAACAACAGTTTTTAAAAATCCTAAAAAAATACTTAAAAATCTCAAAAAAATATAAAATTTGGTCTGGATGAAGATTTCAATAGGGAGATCATATTTGATGGTTTGGATCGGTAATTTTAAACTAGATCTGGGAGTTTTGATCGCAACTCACGGACTCTCTCGTGAGTTGCAACTCACCATAGCAAAACTCGCTTATATATACACACACATTAGTACTGTTCTATATCCATTATATATAGAGTTTACACAGAGTATTGGACGTAGTTAAAATGAGTTAAAAATCAAGTTATAAATGAGTTAAAATCAAATTAAAATCAACCAAATATAGAACAAGCAAAAGACATAATAAGTTAAAATCAATTATTGGTCTTCGGAAAATGAGTTAAAATCAAGTTACAACTTACAAATGCAACGTCCTCTCTTGGGGTTGGGGAAGCTGAGTTAATTAGCTAAAAGGATGAGAATATGTGGAGTTTGATTTAGTTCAATTTTCTTTTATATTTTGGGAAAATAACAACCAAATATAGAACAAGCAAAAGACATTGTTTAATGAGACATATATATTCGGTACTTTGAGAATTAAACAAGTTGGAGAGACAAAGCGGCGCCGTGTGTTAAAAACATAAACAGAGTATTAATTGTACGTAGTTTAATTAACAAGTCGAAGCGCACGTGGCAGGGTGGCGACAGGCGGATTGCGGCAGCTGCACGGATTCACATTTCATACCTTGCATCATGTCACGTGACTGACTCCATGCACAAGCACAGCTAGCTTAGCTAGCCCTTGGATTGGATTCCTTCCAGTCAATCCAAGGCTGAATTACTTTTAATTTAATTTCTTTTGAGTTTTACCACAGCGCACTAATGGGGTTTATTAATTAATTACTGGATTGATTATTTTAACTAAGCCTGTCCACTGTCAAGTTACACAGTTGTTTCTGATTCCATTGGGTGAACGTGGGCTTGATTTCATACATTTCTCTGTACTCTTCTAGTAAATTTTTTCTAAGCATTTGCTTAATTTGACCTCCTCCTACAACTTGTTGCATGCATGCCACTCTCTTTATATAACTAAAGCTATCTAGCTCCTAGCTTCTTTATTAAACTCAGATTTTTTCCCCTAGTTATTTTGCAATTTTGACCGTTTGCTTTTGATCAATTAATTACCTGCTCCAATTGTGTAGCCAATACCATGCCTGCTTAGACACAAAATTTAACAGGCAGTGACAGAGGCCAGTGCAATTTCATTGGCTGCCAATTGAGTAGCTAGCAAATACATAAATGGTTAGCTTCTGCACTAGTAGTTGTTAATTATTGATCATATATTTATAACTTAATAGGTCCTAATTAATTTAAGTCTCTCAAGAAGAAGAATTTTATCATGAAAAATGTAATTCATAATAATTAAGATAGCTACTTACAAGTTACAACCCAATGAAGCATGCGTACTTAATTATCTTAGATTAGGTGTGGTCAAATAATCTCTGAAGGAATCTTTTACTAGGCCTCTTTTCATCAGTAATTTAACTAGGTAGAGCGGTGAAAGCGGGGTTAATGATTCTTTTACTGACCCAATGCTTCATTAACTTAAATAAACTTTTTCTGACCTTGGAATTTTTTTTTACCACAGCACTTTCCTCTCACCCCTACTCACTGCCATACTTCATGCTTGGTTAGGATCGTCTCTTTCAAACTGACTAATCCTTCCCTATAACACGTACAACAACAATTAAGTCTTTAATTCCATACAAATCGGTGTAGACTAACAGGATGAAAATCACCAAAAAAATAAAATAATAGTAATAAAATAGAAACAATTAATATCACCACCACCACCATCACCAATAATGATGATGATGATGATGATGATGAAACCTACATGAATACATTATCACCCGTAAGCTAAAACTTTCATATAAAATCTATAACATCATGACTCATACCTTTATATTCCTATATCATGGCTTTGTACATCCGTACGTGGATCACTAGTATTAATGCGCTCCTATTCAATTTTCACTCTTTTGGAGACATTTAGTTTCAATTCATTTTTTGAACTTTTTTTTTTTATTGCTTTCTCCCACGTCAATTTTTGTAGACCTCTGCCACTCGTTGTGTTTTCAAAACAATTGAGAATTCCGCTACACACCGGTGCCTCAGGAGACTTACGTTGGATGTGTCCGAATCATCTAAAACGAGATCCAATTATTATATAGGATGAGATCCCATTGATAATCAATCGGCACTAATGCAAAGTTACTTCACATTTAGTTGAATCACACATAATTCTGGAGCGCAAATTAAATTTAAAGACAACATACATAAATTAGAGAGATCAAACAAGATTTCTAATTACTGAAATTACGAAAGAGGCACTTCAAACGAGTAATTTAGAGCTTCCTTATCCCTAGCTATCTACAAAAGAAAAATACATTCTATTGTCTGAAAGTGGACTATTATAATTTTTATCCTTTAATAGATATTGGAATATTCAGCTTTCACGTAATTAATATTACAGTAGAAAATTCGACTTCTTCGTTGAAAGTTATATCTGTTCGTATGAAATCCGAAAAGTCATTCAAATTTCTTGTGACCGGCTGCTTTCTTGGATATATATTTCTTTCTTATTTTTTTTCCCCTCATGTCTTAGCGACTTAGCCCAATCGAAAAACTTAATTTTCACCAATTTAATTCGCATCCATGTCTATTTTTTTTTAATAAAAGTTATCTTAACTAATAATTCTAAAGGTATGTTGAGTACTAAATTTTTTGTTTATCATGGCTAGCTTTTTCTAGCAAAAAAGAATGTAGTAGCGACATTCAATTAGTTAGGATGTAGTTAGAACTTTGAAATATTGAAACTGGAGGCAATAAAGATGAGAAAATAACAATAATTCTACAGCCACTTATGTCTTATATAGTTATATGCAATGTTTTCAATACCCTACCGGCATTTATATCAGATAGTGGCCGAAATCAAGTATTTTTCCCGAAATTTTCCAGTATTTTCTCTCTCAATATCGAATACGCCATTTCGGTCACCATTCCGGTATCTAATATTATAGGAATTTTCCGGTAACAGTTAGGGTATTGAAAATAGAGGTTATATGTAATTGAGTAGTTCTTTCATTTTTAAAAAAAAAAAAAATTAATTAAGGCTTGGCACTTCGGCCTCTATTTTGTGTCTGTGCTGGGTCGCATGAATAAAGGGGCAAAAGGAATGATAAAAAAGGGAGACAACGTGGCAGGTCCTACCACCGTCCGATTTGTTTGACCAAAGTCATGTCATGTGAATCCGATCAGATGATGTCGGCAGTGGTCCCACTCTTTTTTCTCCTTTTTCATCCTTCCTTTTCCTTTCACAAATGAATTTCCTGATATTCTTCCCTGATTTGTAATTTGTACGTACCTCGTCCGTTTATCATCACACTGCTCATTGCTGTGCTTTGCTTTCATGTTCAGCAAACCTCCCCTCGTAAAACCTGCGATTTATGATATATGCGCTTTAATTTGTTACTGCTATATTCAAACTCAATTCAAGAATTACAGTTAACATTGCTGTGCTTTTATAGACATTCTTTTTATTTAATATAGTTCAGCTTCATTAATATTTATTTTATAAAATTTAGCTAATATACTAATGTTAATATTTCGATTAAAATGATAACGGTCTAAGTTTTACTTTGGATGCTAGAATGGTAGGTGCAATATATATTTTAAGACTAATTACTCAATAGACAGGTATTTTAAACTGGAATTGAATTCTGATCTTTTATCTCTGTTCATAATTTTAAATGAACAATATGAATTTAAATTCGGGTACAATATTTAATCCATAGTGGAATTTGTCCATATCTAATTAATAAGATGTTATGAAAATTTTACTGGACATCAAATTTTACTATTTCTTTTTGGATATGTAAAACGATAACGCTTTTCATATGCAATTTCTTTTTTTTTTTTCTAATTCATGGTGCTCTTTCAAAAATCCCCAAAAAACACATCCATTTGAAAATAATAAAACTTGAAATTCTATTAAATTTTACTGTAAGAGAACACATTGGCGTTCTTAAAAGAATATTTAATTTGAACATCAGAATTATTAATGCTACTCGATCGAAGCATTAGGATTTTGTTTCAAATGCTAATGCTTACATTAACAATGCATAAAATACTATTATATATTTTGAATTGTAATCGGGAATGTATAAAGACATGAACGATTAAAAATATACATTTGTTATTACCAAAATACATTCGTTTCGAACTGGAATGTGCATTTAATATATATAATTTCAGAAGGGTTTGATCTATTTTCGTTGGGGATGCGTTTTGGCCGAATGCATTATGCATGGGGATTGGGGACTATTAGTCATGCCTCGGATCTCGAAACTCAAAACCAAGTTAAAACAAGGAGAAAATCAATGTCAATTATATATTCAGAGACCACATATAAATTCAAAGGTGTTGTTTAATAATATCCGATCGAGGACCAATTTCATAATATCCGATCGAGGACCAATTTCAGTCGCCGGATGAATGTTAAAAGGTGGAAGGGTTTATAGGAAAAATCGCCCATCCAAGTTTCAAATGATAAAGTAATTAATTAAGTCCTCCTCTGATAAAAAACGAAGGAAATATATAATAAGAATAATTGACCGAAAAATTAAATTCGTGGCGAACCGCCGGTGTTGAAGCGGCACGTGTACGGCAATGATTTTCAAGTTTCTCCTCTACTTCCTCTCTTATAATTAGTTAAATTAAAAATGTATAAAACATGTACAGAATAATATACGATTACAAGAGGGTATATATTTTGATGGTGCATGTCATAATTAAGCAGCCACATAAAATGAGAAGTGAATAACTCATTCGTTTAGTTGAGCTATATATATATATATAAAGTTTAATATGCACTATAATACATAAGGAGTTCTATGCACCGCGGATTTTTTTAGGGGTATTTTTGTAAATTGACAAATCTAATTTAACCAATCTAATCTACATATTGAAATCTCATAGCAAACCAAATTTTATAATTTTTGAAATTTTATTACTATTTTTCGATTTTTTTAAAACCTGCTATTTTTAGAATTTGTAAATAGTAGTTTGTTTCAAAAAATGATAGGTTTTAAAAAATTCGAAAAAAATAATAATAAAATCTCAAAAATTATAAAATTTGGTTTGCTATGAGATTTCAATATGTAGATTAGATTGGTTAAATTAAATTTGTCAATTTACAAAAATACTCTCGAAAAAGTCCGCGGTGCATAGAACTCTCTATGCACTATGGTGCATATTAAACTTCCTCATATATATATATAGTTTCGAGAATTCTCCTAAATCATGCACATTTTTGTCCAAATTCTTCAAACGAGATGGATCATGTTAATTTTTTTGATACTCGTGACATGAAACGGCCGGAGTGTAGGGTTGGTTTGACAACAGTCCCACCATGTCCCCTGGTTTAGTTATGCTCTTGCTTCCTTACACCAACACATCGATTTCTCTTTTTTTCTTTTCCTCATGGTAACAAAACACAAAGAAAGAATGGTTAGAGGGGGGGGGGGGGGGGGGAGCACTTTATTTTCTCTCTCTTTACAGAGCACGCTTTCTTTGTGCCAATTGCATCAAAGTATGCATGGTTTAACACTTTAACTCATTCTTGTTATACTATTTGCTGAAGTGCTAATATTTTATGCGCTTTATAACCTAGCTACTTGTTGATCTTGCATCAATTGTTTACTGATTATCCATGATATAGCTGTATAATAAAAATTATATATGTACATGGCCATATGATTAAATCAAGTTAACGATCATGATTAAAACAGAATTAAATACAAATTAATGGGTTTCCTAGAAAATTTTTTTGAAGGTGGGCTTCCTGAAAATATATTGGATATAAATACATTAGATGAATCATGAGATATATATTTGGACTTTCATATATATTGAATGTTTTGGAACATGAACTCCAATCAAATATAGCCAATGCATTTGTGTTTTGCATGTAATCGTACTAACTAATTGCATTTGTATATGTATCGTCGGGTATATTAATTGTTCAACATAAATGTATTTTTTAAAATTTTTCCTCCCGTCCACAAAACCCCAAGAAACCCGTTTTACTTTTGTCTAGTTCCCTGGACAATATCATTACCAATTTCTCTTAATTAAGTACCACGCTATTAATAATACATATGCCGAGAACCAGCTCTTGGTCTAGTGGCAAAGTGCAATGCATCTCAAGTGAGAAGTCGCATGTTCGAAATCCGGCTGGAGGATCTTTATAGACATTTAATTTAATTTAAAAATAAGTTAGGAGACTTGACCCTAATTTATCTTTAAAAAAAATATATATATGTCGATATTTAAATTAGAGGTACACATTATATTTGACCGACTGTGTCGACATATAATGAGCGCATTAATTGTGACTATCCCAGAGACGTTGCAGCAGTAATTAATTAACATACAAAACAAGACCTCGCTTTAGTGACAAAGCTAGGGATCCGAGTCGATCACATATTGTTTCCTTTTTGTTTTATCTACTTTTTTTTTAACAAAGTGCATTGTGAAAAATTAAACCTCCATAGAAAAAGATAGAGTATTTGCTTGGGTTTTACTACTAATTAAACCGGCTATTTACAAAGAAAAAGTGAAAAACTAAAAAGCTAGTTAGAGGTTTGTATCATTGTTGATTCTGTTATTTGATTCTTTGGTACAGTGTACTGATCCAATGGCATCATGTTTTGTATTAGAGATAGGCTAAAATCAGTCGCGACTGACGGATGAGACCGTCAGCTACGATCAAATCACAATTTTCGAGATTCTAACAGTTGATCCAAACCGTTCAATGTGTTCTCCATATTGAAATCTCGTTGGAGACAAAATTTTATAATTTTCTGAAATTTTTTAGCATTTGTTTGGTATTTTACAAAATTCTTAATCTAAACAATTCTTGACGCTTCAATAACTATGATTTTTAAAATTCTAACAAAAATAGTAAATAAAATCAGAAAAATATAAAATTTGATCTCCAATGAGATTTTAATATGGAGAACACATTGAACGGTTCAGATTAGCCATCAGAACTGCAAAAGTTGAGATATAATCGTAGCTGACGGGTCCATCTGTCAGTCGTGGCTGATTTTAGCCTATCTCTTTGTATTATTGTTTTTTTTTTTCATAATTGCTGATTTCTAAATATTTTTATTTAATTAGTATATAATTGCTAGCTAATAAATATAGTTTATTAAAAAGATATAGCCCTATCCATCCATCCGTCTGAAATGTAGGCGTCATGGCGTGCCGCAGCTACATTTATTTTTATAAAGGTGAGGACTGAGGAGTGTGGACGCGCAAGCTACCGTGCTATTTGGTAAAATAGCGGTTAGTAGAGTTAGTGGTGTAAGATTAGTACTTTTTGAGGTTAGTGGGATAGAGTGGTTAGATTAGTGATTGGAATGAGTTAGTGACAATCTAAAATTAGTGAATGTTGTTTGGTGTGGTATGTTGATGTTAGTGACGGAGATAAATGAATAAATTATTAATTACATTTATAGAAATTTACTTTGGCATCTCTTATTTCAATATTTAATTTTATGAATAAATAATGATAATAATAATTATCTTTATGACAATATTTAAATTTATTATTAATTTACTATAAATAGTTGTCATTATAACCAATATAATAATAATTAATCATATATTTATTTTAACCACCATTAAAATATATAGAAAAATGATAATTTAATAAGTATAATAAATAAATTATTTTAATGATGATTTTAATTAAACTTATTATTAATAATGTTAATTAAAATCATCATTAAAATAATAAATCTTTATTTTTTTACTTTTATTATTGTTGTCGTAATACTAATAGTAATAATAATAATAATAATAATAATAATAATAATAATAATAATAATAATAATAATAATAATAATAAGAGAAAGTTTAATATGCACCATAGTGCATAGGGAGTTCTATCCACCGCGGACTTTTTCGGAGGTATTTTTGTAAATTAACAAATCTAATTTAACCAATCTAATCTACATATTGAAATCTCATAGCAAACCAAATTTTACAATTTTTGAGATTTTATTACTATTTTTTTCGAATTTTTTAAAACCTGCCATTTTTGAAAACAAACTACTATTTACAAATTAAAAAAATGGCAGGTTTTAAAAAAATCGAAAAAAATAGTAATAAAATCTCAAAAATTATAAAATTTCGTTTTCTATGAGATTTCAATATGTAGAATAGATTGGTTAAATTAGATTTGTCAATTTATAAAAATACGCCTATAAAAGTCCGCGGTGTATAGAACTCCCTATGCACTATAGTGCATATTAAACTTTCTCTAATAATAATAATAATAATAATAATATTAACAATATTAATAATAATAATTTATCATTATAACAAATTATCAATAATAATAATAATAATCATTACTATGATTATCATTAACAATAATGTTAATAATAATTACTATTGTGATAATTAGTGCCAAATAATAAAATAACAGAAATAATTATGTTCCAGTTCACAAATAATCATGGCTTCGTGATTCATTACAAAGAACATATAACGCAAACCAATATTGGATGCAAGATCCATGGCAATTTGGTAAATATTAAATTTTCTCTCAAAGCTATCCAATCTTTTAGACCTTTTCCTTCAATTAATTTTTCATTTTTAATTTTTTCACGAGTCTACGCTAAGTGCTAACTCTCCATGTTAATGGGTTAGTAGGGTAGAGTCAGGTTAGCGACTAACCTTTCTAATCCCAAGTTGTTAACCGTATCCGTTAAAATTTTCTTTACCCATATCCTACCCGTTAAAAATTGACTTACCCATACACTATCCTTATCCATTATGAATTAACGATAAGAGTATGATAATGGTAGAAAACGAATAATAACGATAATAATTCAATAAAAAAATTGTACAATATGAATAAATAAATAATATCAAATAAATATATTAATAAAGTGCAACATTGAATAATACTTTAAATATAATAAAACCATATAATATCTTCTCATGTCAATTATCACAAATTTGGTTAATACTATTTGTTTGATCTGATCTCAAGAATGTCCACTAGAAGAAAGATTAATAAAAAATTAAAGAAACTACGTCAAATATGGAGAAAAGAAGCAGCAAAGAATGATTAAATATAAATTTACTGCAATCATGATGGATATATTTGATTATCTGAATTGTGCTATCAGCCGTTGGCAACCCTCGTAGAAGGTGATTCGCGATGTGATAGTAAACCGTTGGTAACCCTCAGAGAAGGTGATTCACGGTATAAATTGATTGATTGCATTGAATAATGTTCTGTGGATTAATCCGATCTTATTGATATTTGTTATATAATTAATTATAGAGAAGCTGCGTCGTTAAATAACTCGTTACTGAGGTTTGTACCTGACTGTGTTTTGTTTTTCTGTTGCGACGTAGGTTGACGGGCCGTCGAATGGATACAGAAGATACCGTTCCTCTTCGCGCCCCGCGATCTGTCGGTGCGGAATGTGACATACCCATCTTATCAAATACGATACGGATAAGATAAATGATTAAAAGAATACTGTTGACAGCCCTATCCGTCCAATTTCTAGTTGCAATAACTTTGTTTAGTTGATTATTTTATCAGTTCCAATTTATAGTAATATATGAATTGCAATATGACTTTATGAATTACTCCGTCCTATAGTAATCAACTAGTAAAAGACCAAAACAATTTATAGTAATCAACTAGAAATTACAATATTTTTAGAGTTTAGGATTTAGGATTAAAAAAACTGATAAATTTAATTCATATTATTATTGTGTCCAATTTCTAGTTGCAATAACTTTTTTATGTAATGTGCTATACTTTCCAAGTCAACTAAAATTTGGGAAGATAATTGATTTATTTCTGATGCAATATATCCCAACAATTTAAAGTATTTGATAGGAAAGTGGCTTAATTGCTCATAATCTCATATCAAGTGACAAGTGGAATAAACTATTACTATCGATTTGTCATTGAGTCATTTTTCGAGTTTCAAAATTCAAACGGTCAATCCAAACCGTTCAAGTTGTTTATCATATTGAAATACCTTGGAGACCAAATTTTACATTTTTTTCGAATTTATTTGCAATTTGTTATGATATTTAAAAAAATATTATAATCAGAGCATTTCAGGCCCTCTAATTTAAAAATATCATAATATTGCAAAAAAATTCGGAAAAAATATAAAATTTAGTTTCCAAGAATATTTCAATATGGTGATCAACTTGAATGATTTGGATTAACTGTTTCAATTTTAGATTAAAAAACGACTCAATGGAAAATTGACGGCACGTTAGTCTTTCTCATTTTTATATATATATATATAGTTTTGCTATGGTGAGTCGCACTCAAAAACTCTTAGATCTGGTTCATAATGATATATCCAAACCGTCCAATACGATCACCCTTTTGAAATCTACATGCAGACCAAATTTTATATTTTTTTTTTAAAATTGTAAGTATTTTTTTTCGGATTTTTAAAAATTGTTGTTTTTTAACAGTTCAGAACTAATTAGATTAACGATTTTCTAAAATTTAAAAAAAATACTTAAAAATTTTGAAAAAATATAAAATTTTGTCAGCATGGAGATTTCAATAGGGAGATCGTATTGGACGGTTTGGATCACTCGTTTTGAACCAGGTCTATGAGTTTTGAGTGCGACTCACAGACCCCTGGTGAGTCGCAACTCACCATAGCAAAAATCTCTCTCTCTCTCTCTCTCTATATATATATAGAGTTTTGCTATGGTGAGTTGCAACTCACTAAAGGGTCGATGAGTCGCGCTCAAAACTCCTAAATCTAGTTCAAAATGACCGATCCAAACCGTCCAATATGATCTCTCTATTGAAATCTCCATGCAGACCAAATTTTATATTTTTTTGAAAATTTTAAGTATTTTTTTCGAATTTTTAAAAATGGCTGTTTTTGAACGGTTCAGAACTAATTAGATTAACGATTTTCTAAAATTTCAAAAAAATACTTAAAAATTTCTAAAAAATATAAAATTTGATTTGTATAGAGATTTTAATAGGGAGATCATATTGGACGGTTTGGATCGGTCATTTTGAACTAGATTTAGGGTCGGTGAGTCGCAACTCACCATAGCAAAACTCTATATATATAGAGTTTTACTATGGTGAGTTGCGACTCACCAGAGGGTCTGTGAGTCGCATTCAAAACTCCTAGATTTGGTACAAAGTGACCTAATTCAAACTATCCAATACAATCTCTCTATTGAAAGACCAAATTTTACATTTTTTCGAAATTTTTAAGTATTTTTTTTGAAATTTTAGAAAATTATCTAATTAGTTATGAATCGTTCAAAAACTACATTATTTAAAAATATGAAAAAATACTTAAATTTTTTTTAAAAAAATATAAAATTTTGTCTGCATGGAGATTTCAATAAGGAGATCATATTAGACGGTATGGATCGATCATTTTGAACTAGATCTAGAAATTTTGATCGCAACTCACGGACCCTTTGATGAGTTATAATTCACCATAACAAAATTTTCTCTCTCTATATATATATGCCGTAGTATGGGCGGAGGACTGGGTGCGGTTACCTAGGATCAGTCAAACAATCCGCTAGGCGCGCCATTCTTAATTGATGATATTAACTGTAATTTTAATTATAATGAGACATTATTAGTGCCTGCATTGCAGATCAAATAAACATTATACATATACCTTGCATCGTTCGCTATTTCCCACTCGTGTATTACCTCCGACACAATCGGAACGACATCCTCAGTAGTCAATAAAATCGGCTGTACCAAAAAATCATAATAAATTTTTTTAAAATTTAAAAGTTTGAAAATTCAAATGTTGAATTCAAACCGTAGATCTTGTTCAATTTTACAGACGATGCGTTTTCATATATGTTTTATAAAAATTGGAGTTGAATCCAAACCGTAGATCTTGTTCAATTTTACAGACGATGCGTTTTCATATATGTTTTATAAAAATTGGAGTTGATTTGATATTTGATGAAGTGACCAAAATATGAACGTATTAGAATTAATCAGTGATAGTTAATCAGATTCGTTCATTTATTGACCACTTGATCTAGTATCAAATCAACTCTAAAGTTTATAAAACTTATATGAAAACGCATATCGTCCATAAAATTGAACAAGATCAACGGTTTGGATTCAGCATTTGAATTTTTAAATTTTAAAGTTTTGAAATATTTGATATGGCTGTTTGGTACAGCCGATTATTAGACTGCTGAGGATGTCGGCCGGTCCCGGCCCAGATTTTAGATTTGGTGAACCAGGCCACCGAAAAAGTTAAAATGAATTTAATTAACTCTACGGAGATAAGGAATGCAGCGAGACAAGAAGCTTTTAAGGAGGTCAAAGAATGGTTGGCCATGAGTGGAGTGCAGGTTCAAACACCACCTCAATTCTTCACGCCCCAGCAATTCGTTGAAGCCGAGGTGGACTCAGGAATGCCAAACGAAGAGTTATTTCGAACGGTCGCCTCAAGCTATATGCCTCCAGATCCGAGTGGCGGTGTTCAGGTTCATATTATTATGTCATTTATATCAAGTAATGAATTTTATTACATTTGTAACTAGAATGATTATCTGAATTTATTTGCGAATTTCAGAAGAAAACGCCGTGCGATCTCTACCTCCTTGATAACCAAAGTCAGAGGATTAAGACGGCCGAGGGAAATATTATTCCGAGTACTGTTGGTCAGATTGTACATGGTGTGCCCTTATTTGATCAATATGTTTATATCCAACTTCTCAAAGTAGGCGACGATTTTCGTCACTGGCAAGTCCCTGGTTGGACAGAAGAGCTATTAGGCGATAATATTGGAGGGCGATTTGCGTGGCCTTCATTTCTGATGGAGGTATGCCACAAGGTATCATTTAATAATCACAATCTGTTTCACACATTTCTACGTGTGACTAATTAATTATATAATTAACTTGAATGCAGATTCAGAGCAACAAGAAACCAGCAGAGAAGATCAGGAAGAAGGTGGTGGAGAGTCCGAAGGTCGCAAGTGCGGGGTCGCGTATTACTCGCGACGCACTTCTCGAAAAGAACGTCATTGAACGACTTACCCCATCCGAACTGGAGATGTACAATTTGTTGATGCTCCAACCGGAAGACGAGAAAAATTTTGAGCTCTTTAATTGCAATCCCCGGGGTACGCACGATGGGGAGGTAAAGTTCAATGTCGAGTTGTGCGACATCATCGAATGTTTTAAAAGGGATTCTCTAAACGTGTCGATAGTTAAGTTGTACTGCTGGTATGAATTCTCAAACTTAAATATTTTGTGCCTACTATTCAATTCAATTTGAAAAAAATTAAGTGTTATATCCATTTTTTGTAGGTTTTGGATGGAGGAACTCATTCCTGATGGCATCACCATATTGGATCCAGAGATGTTGGCATGCAAAAAAATCCAACACGAAAACAATAATGCGGTGAATTACCTTCTGAGAATGTTTCTACAATATCCATCCACCTATCTTCTTCTGGCGTATAATGAGGAGTAAGAACCAATATAATGAATAAAATAGCTAGATACAAAAAAAGTTTTTAATTTCCATTAATTCCATCAAAACAATAAACTCTATTACAGGTTTCATTGGATTCTCATTGCTATTCATGTCGAGAAGCGAACTGTTCACTTAGTTGATTCTTTGAAACGCAAGAATCAAAAGTACAAAATTAAGCCGTTCATAACCCAGTAAGTTTTCTTTTCTAAATTAACAAAACAATTATGTCTGATATTGAGAAAATATTAGATTATATCTAAGATATCTAACATAATTTAATGCTATTGCATGTAGGGTATATAAGCAATACCTGATGGAATTGGGAAAATATAACCCAAAGATCAGAACAGTATTTGACTGGTACGAAATAGAGGTACGTATGAAACTGGCTAATAAGTGTCTACAAGATTATTACGGTTTGTGAAACTATAAAAAAATCTTAACTATTTATTTTGTTGAATCTTAATTAGGGGCCGAAACAAAGAGGCGGCACAGAGTGTGGATATTTTACAATGCTCGCCTTGAGAAACGTAATAGCATATATGACAGCATGCGGAGAATTACCCCCGGTGATTTTTTATTAACTATTACGATTTAATTATGATTTAGCTAGGATCAAAACAATTAAGATTTAGAGTTTTTGGTTTAGGATATCATAATTTAACTAATAATTATTTTTTACTTGTTTATAATCAAATGCAGATGATCGAGCCGGTTGGAAAACCATATGAAAAGAGTACGATTGACGGTATCGTGATAGAGTTAATGAACTTCATGCAAGGGGTATTATTTGAATAATATAAATTTGATATGTTATCATGACTTGTTTGATATTATTTGTATATATGTTAATTGTTTTGTTGCATATGTTATACTTGGTATATATAACTTGATATATATGCTATATATATATGTGTTATGCTTGATATGTTTGATATGCAATGTGCGTGATATGTTTGATATTGGTACAATTTGGTACCAATTGGTACGGCTAGCAAACATGGGCTAGCCACCCAAAACAGGCGTTTTATTTGAAAAAAAAAAAAATTTGTAACGGTTATTAAGTATTAACCGTTACAGATTTTTCAAAAATTAATTTTTTTTACGGTTATGTAATTATCTGTAACGGTTATTAGGTAATAACCGTTACAGAAGACAAGATTCTGTAACGGTTATTACTGAATAACCATTACAGAATATAATAAAAATTTATATCTAATTTCGTCATACCTTCTGTAAGGGTTATTAACTAATAACCGTTACAGAATCTAGTCTTTTGTAACGGTTATTACCTAATAACCGTTACAGAAGATAGGATTCTGTAACGGTTATTAGTTAATAACCGTTACAGATTTTGTGACGGTTATTAACCCTTCTGTAACGGGGGCTATTGTAACGTTAGCATAACCGTTATTAAAGGCTTATATTAACCGTTACAGGAGCCTTTTTTTCGTGTGGTGCGGTCCCGGCCCAACCTCAGTAGGTTTTCAAATTCTAGTTATTGTTATTAATATAATTTGTGGATATATATTAAATCAAATTAAATTAATCTTGGGGCCCCGTGTAATTTAAGTACTCTCCCTCTCTTACTCTTATATATTGCTTGCAACTCTCGCCTCTACTCCTTGCATTTTCATCCACCCTCTCTCTCTTTCTGTTTCTTTCTTCTTTTATAATTGTCACCACAATAAAAGTATAAAACGATTACAAATTGAAGTTGAATACTTGTTGTGTCCCTTCTTCATATTGCTTTGGTAATACACAACAATGGAGATGGATGCAGCTGCCTCGCATGAGCATTCATGGCTCTCTTTCTCTCTCTCTCATCAGCCACCTCACCTCCTTCCCCATACCTTCTCCTCTAATCCCTCCCACCACAGTACATCTCTCTCTCTCTCTCTCACACACACACACACACACAAACAGAGCTTGTTAACTTAATCTAGATTGGTTTAAAAGCTAGATGGAATAACTTTATATATACATACTAATCACCCAGGTTCAGTAGAAGGCGAGGAGAGAGTAGCTGAGCTCCACATGTCAGAGGCACTGTACAGCTCTGAGTTGACCACCGTCGCTGCCGGATTCTCACCAGAGAAGCAGGACCTACCGCCACCTCTTCTACCGGCAGAACCAAAGAAAAACGTCGACTCCTTCGGTCAGAGGACCTCCATTTACCGCGGTGTCACCAGGTACTTAATTACCCTTATATAAAAAAACAAAAAGAACTATATATTATTTTGCATGTGTACTTTTAGTATTGAAGGTTTTTCTTTCTTATGTATGTATACTGAATTATATTTTGTTAATTAGATATATTTATTTGTTCGCCATTTTTCTTCTTTACAAATTCCAAATGCCTCTTTTGTTTGATATACTAGATATATTGAACAACATATTTTATTTCAATGTATTTTCCAACACTGTTAATTTAAGTTTAAAAAAATGGTATAACTAGTATTGGATAGGTAGTATATATATAGCATTGTTTAAGTCGGCATGCAGTTATTCATGTGAACTTCTCAAATGGTGGATATTTCAAATCCGTCCTTCTAACTGTGTATCATTTGTAGTAACAAATTTTTGATTTGAAGATGAAAGAAATATTTTTACAAACTGTAGATAATATAGAGGACAAGCCCTCCAACTTATTGAAATGTAGTTATTCAAAAAAAAAAAAAAATCCGACATAATTTCTCAAATTGCAATAAGTTGTGTTGGTTTGAAAAATTGGTCAAAACAACATGTAATTGATGGCGCAGTATAAGGTAGAGGAAGATACTTTATACGAATACTTTATCGCATTTATGTACGGTTTATACATAGAAACTAAGAAGGGCATTTTTACAGGCACAGGTGGACTGGGAGATACGAGGCGCACTTGTGGGACAATAGCTGCCGACGCGAGGGGCAAAATCGGAAAGGTCGCCAAGGTAAATTCCTCTTCCTCTTCCTCTTGCACATTAATTTTTGTTTTTTTTTTTATTCTCCATAGTTCATAGTTCACACAACATGCGCCTCTATCTTTTTTTTTTTTTTTCTCATTTTTTGTGCCGCGTGGCGTGGTTGTCTGCCTTAATTAAATGTTGCTGGGACGTGCTTCTAGTTTATTTGGGTATGCGCCTTTCTCCTGTCTAACCTTGTAATTTACTCAAATTATTAAATTGGTTACTTAATTAATTAAGCATATAATATTGAAATTTCAAATGTATTCGAAGTGAAATATTTAAAATTAAAAAAAAATTCAGGTGGGTATGACAAGGAGGAGAAGGCGGCTAGGGCATACGATTTGGCAGCACTCAAATATTGGGGCCCCACAACTACCACTAATTTCCCAGTAAGTTACTGCTCATTTTTTCTTATATCTTTGTTAAAAAAATATATTATGACTAAATAAGTACCTCTGTTGAGAATAATTTTGTTTTCAAAGTTCATATATATATATATAGAGTTTTGCTATCGAGAGTCGCTCTCAAAAATTGCTAGATCTAATTTAAAATGACCAATCAAAACTGTCCAATACGATCTCCCTATTGAAATATCCACGCAGACCAAATTTTATATTTTTTTTTTCAAAATTTTAAGTATTTTTTTCGGATTTTTAAAAGCTGCTGTTTTTTAATGATTCAAAACTAATTAGCTAAACGATTTTCTAAAATTTTAAAAAAATACTTAAAAATTTCGAAAAAATATAAAATTTGGTCTGCATGGAGATTTCAATAGGGAGATCGTATTAGACGGTTTGGATCAGTCATTTTGAACCAAATCTAGAAGTTTTGAGCGCGACTCACAGACCTTGGTGAGTAGCGACTCACCATAGCAAAACTCTCTCTCTCTATATATTATTAAGCATCATCTCGAAAATTAAAGTTGTTCTGAAATGCATAAAGAGGTGTACAAATTTAATTCATTAAGGGCCAAAAAGGAAATTTAGGAAGATATATCATGACAAATATGGATGTCATATAGTAACACATCTCTTGAAGTCACTTCTAATTGCCATATCTAGGGGTCACCTTTTTTTTATTTTTTTTTGAGTAACAATAATTTTATGATTTGACGTGGTGTCAGGTCACAGATTACGAGAAAGAACTGGAAGAGATGAAGCACATGACAAGGCAGGAGTTTGTGGCTTCTCTCAGAAGGTTAGCATCTTAGTATGATGAGTATTCATCTCTACTCTTTCAAATCACATGATAAGGCGCTGAAGCTATTGTAAAGTATTAAACCATTCTGCAATGCACCATTACAACTTTTGGTAAAGTCGTAAAATCGATCATTAATTGGACATTATATATATAGTATTGAACTTGATTATTTTGAGCTTCAACAATTAATGTTATGATAAATTTTTATGCATGATCAATTAATAATGTTTCCGATCATGGTCATGTATTTTATATGTAGAAAGAGTAGTGGATTCTCTAGAGGTGCTTCCATCTACCGAGGAGTCACCAGGTGACTGACTAAATGCAATTCGGTTTCTATTTTAGACTTCTAATTTATATCTTTCTTTTTCTGTATGCATGACTAATCATGTGTGTATTGATATGATTACGGTTTGAATGTAGACATCATCAGCATGGGAGATGGCAAGCAAGGATTGGAAGGGTGGCAGGAAACAAAGACCTGTATCTTGGAACCTTTAGTAAGTATATATATATACATATCGCACATTCTTATCTATATTATTATACATATACATTTTCACAAATTTGTTTCACACATGTAATGAAAATTTCTTTTATGCAATTTTGTTTTCCCTTATATAGGAGATGCTCAAATTCACGTGTACATTTAGAATGATATTTGAGAATATCAGTTAGATCCATGGCATGCATGGCATAATAAGTATTAGTTTCATGCATGCATGGCATGCCCTGTCTGTTTTGTTTACAAGTAACAGATTTTATGAGCTTACGTATGTTTGATTTCCTTCGTGAGAATGTCAGTTAGATCCACAAACTTTATTAAATGCAAGAGACCTAGACTTCATAATTTATTCCCAAAAATGTTCAAGTTAATCAACTGTTGTGGCATATGATCTATAATTCTTAATGTCATTATTATATAATCACACATAGAACCTGATCAAAATGTTTTATATGCAGGATTTCATTTCATTTCAATTGATTTCACAGAATTTCCTTCGAACTAATTAAATATAAATTCCAACCAAATGACACCAAATCTATTAATTTTGATCAAGATTTTCCAACGAAATGAAATGAAATCCCCTGTTAAAAAAAGAGGATTTTGATCAGGGCCATGGTGAGTCAATAATATGTCGTGTTTCTTATATAATCTCAACACTTCTAATCAAATGAACATCTCAAAATTTCAGGCACAGAGGAAGAGGCTGCCGAAGCTTATGATATAGCTGCCATAAAATTTCGAGGCCTGAATGCTGTAACCAACTTCGAGATAAGTCGATATGACGTTGAGAGCATCATCAATAGCAATCTGCCAATAGGCAGTTCGATCTCAGCTGGACGTCCCTCCAAGGCATCAGACCAAATGCCAAGCTGTTCTTCAGAAACTACTAATATCCAAATTCAACCAAACAATTTGATAGATGGTCGAGATGCAGCCACTTCATCACTTGCCTTTACGGCCCTGCCTGTCAAGCCTGACATGGACTACTGGTCCTTGCTCGCTTTCCATAACCAGCAAATGCAACAAGAGAGCACCAACCAAGGCCTAGGATTAGGGTTAGGGTTTGGTGTGTTCTCTTCTGGTGCGAACTTGGATTTCTCCAACGCATCAGCTGGTTGCAATGCCACCAGTGGCGCATGGAGGAGTGATGGGGTCTCAGTGCAACAACAGTCAGAGAACAGTACTAGTACTTGCAGTTACAATTCCAGTGCTCATGCAAGTCAAGTTGCATTTGGGTCAGGATCTAGTGCATATGAGGTGCCTCCGTTTTATTATTATCAGCAGACAGCTTTTCAGACTGTGCCAATCTTTGGTATGGAATGATTTCAAATTAGTCTATACTCTAGGTTTCAAAGGACTTTGTCACATTTCCATGCAAAAAGTTAGATTTTTGGTCAAAAGTTTAGAAGGTGAGGCAGAGGGAGAATGGGAGGAGAGAGAGAGAGGATGTAGACGTATACTAAAAAGAAGAAAAACACAAAGGAGGAAAGAAAAAAGAGAGATAAAGAACAGACTGATAAAAGAAGAGGCTAACAGCAGGAGTGAAAAAGTTTTCATATAATCAGTTCCTTTATTTTGCTTTTTTATTTATTTTTTCTTGTTCCTTTTCCTTTTTGTTCTTTTGCTGACAGGATTCCATGTAGCTATCATCGACCCTGTAATTTAAGCAAGAACAGCTTTGTAGGTTTTTTTTTCTTGTTATTTCCTTTTATGATAAGCGCCTCGATCGTCTCAATGAATATAATAATTTGTCCTAATAAAAGGAGTTACTATATATAATTAATGCAATGTGATGGCGTGGGCATGTCAAATTTGGTTCCAACAATACTCGTGACACAGATAAAGAATAATAATATATAGAAGTTATATATATAACAAAAGGCGAATTCCGGTGCTTGTCCAACGTAAGTAAGTATGCATAAACATGTGATATTAATTTCCACTTTTTAATTCGTGGATTCCAAATGCGCTGCCATAGAATAGGACAGGAATTGAAAAATTAAATTGCACACAACCATTAAATAATAGAGTGCTTATTTTTTATAACAATTAAACTCAAATTCATAATAAATATATGCACACAATATTAAACTCAATCGAGTAACAATCTATTCAAAGTGCACATCAAAATGTCATTCATAGGATCTGTCAACAAACGAAACGCAACCACAAGCTCGTCATCACAAATATCAATTTGGACAAAAAAGAGCAAATTATTAATCTGCAATAACCACTCATTTGAGATATAAAGTTACTCTATTAAACAAATATAACTACACAACATGAAAAAATGGCAAAGGTAACTAATATCTATTCATCATTATTATATACTCCATTTCCCAATATATTTACTCTCTTATGGTACAATAATGCAATGAAGGCCCAGTTGACAGATTATATAATTAAATAATCCCTATGTACAAATAAATGAATACATATTAAAAAACTAAGTGACTAATATGCTGTAACTAAATGCCAGACATCAGAATAGACATTTAAATACTCCCTTATATGTAAATAAAAGATCAAAATTAACTTGATAATGTCATATCAACTAAAGAATGCAATACACCTGCAAGATAAATAAAGAATAATTGTCAAAAAATATAAATTAATCACACTTATAGATAAAACTCGACTACTGGTATTTGAAATGAGTCTCATATGATCAACATAAATGATATCAATGATTTCAAACCTTAATATATACTCCCTTTTCATTTTATATTTACTACATGTTTTTAGAATAACTACACTTTAGTTGATATTAGTGATATCAATGATTTCAAAATAAAGATATATACTCCCTCACCTGAAATTAAAAAAGAAAGTATCAGCTTATTATATACTCTCATTCTAGTTTATATTTACTCCTTTAGTTGAAGTTAATTATACTTCTACAATAAAAAAAAATATTTATGATAGATTAATTAAAATGCATCATTTGATATATACTCCATTGCATTGATGAATATACTCCTTACATTGATGAATATACTCTCTTAAGCAAAATAGCTAACTATGTTCTTTATTCAGCATAATTAGATATATACTCCCTTAATCAATATATTTAACCCCTAAATTGATGAATATACTCCCTTAATCAAAATAGCTAACACCCATTCCTTATTCAGCATACTTAGATATATACTTCCTTAATTAACATATGTAATCCCCCACATCGATGAATATACCCCCTTAATAAAATTATCTTACACATGTTCCTTATTCAGCATACTTAGATATATACTCCCTTAATCAATATATTTAATCCCTCACATTGATGAATATACTCCCTTAATAAAATTAGCTGACACATGTTATTTATTCAGCATAATTAGATATATACTCCCTTAATCAATATATTTAACCCCTACATTGATGAATATACTCTCTTAATCATAATAGCTGACACATCTGTCTTATTTAGCATACTTAGATATATACTTCCTTAATCATTATATTTAATCCCCACATTAATGAATATACTCCATTAATAAAAATAGCTGACACATGTTCCTTAGCATACCTAGATATATACTCCCTTAATCAATATATTTAATCTGCACAATTCAGGTTCAGATTCATTGATTAAATAAACGACCTACATTAATGATATGTTGTTTGCATCAGCACAAATCAACTGGTTTCAAATGTTGATTAAAAACCTAGATCTGATCTACACTAGTGATATGCATATCTCAACTGAGAACATATAACAAAATTTTAAAGAAAATCGATAATGATTAAGACAAATACCTTGAAATTGTAGAGAGAATGATGACAATGATGAAAGAACTTGCGATCGTGATGGCAATGTAAATCGTGAAGAAGCACGATCAAAGAACACATCGAAGGAGATCGATCAAATGAGTAGCTTAAATGCCAAAAATGAAACTTAAAATCTGATCTGATCAACAATTGAACATGCCGAAACCACAAATCAAACAATGGATACTATATTAATTTGTACTATCAGATTACATTTGCATAATAATTTCAAACATACTACTTGAAATATATTGAACAAATAAAAAAAAACTAAACACATGAAAGCAATGACTCATTTCTCAAAATCTACAATTAAATAATTCCCTATATAAAAATATATGAACTCATATGAACAAATAAGTACATCAAAATCATCAGTAATATTTAGGTACTCTCTCAGACTTATTTATGTACTCCCTCCTGATATTTATTTTACTTCTCAGCAAATCAAATTAAAAACATTACTAATATTTATGTACTCTCTCAGACTTATTTATGTACTCCCACCTAATATTTATTTTACTTCTCAGCAAATCAAATTAAAAATATTACTAATATTTATGTACTCTCTCAGACTTATTTATGTACTCCTTCTTGATATTTGTTTTACTTTTCAGCAAATCACATCAAAACCATAACTAATATTTATATACTTTCTCAAACTTATTTATGTACTCCCTCCTGATATTATTTTACTTCTCAGCAAATTAAATTAATATCATCAGTTATATTTAGGTACTCTCTCAAACTTATTTATATACTCCCTTCGTATGATTTACTTACAACCAAATAGCAAGATACACATCTACACCAAAATGGAAAAAAAAATAACTTACTCTAATAAACTTAATTACATACTCTACTGTTTTGTTACTTCATTGTATATCAATACTTTATTTGCAAAGTTAACCATGAACTAAATGAATCTCCACAATATAAGTAATTTTATTTAAATACTCCCTAAAAGATTTTTTAAATACTCCTTGTAACTAATTTAGTTACTCCATTGCATATCAGTACTTTGTTTCGAAAATTAACCATGAACTAAATGAATATCCTCAATAAAGGTAATCTTATTTAAATACTCCCTAAAAGATTATTTAAATACTCCCTATAACTTATTTAATTACTCCATTGCATATCAATACTTTATTTAGAAAGTTCACCATGAACTAAATGAATCTTCTCAATACAGGTAATTTTATTTAAATACTCCCTTATTTAGTTACTCCATTGCATATCAGTACTTTATTTGGAAAATTAACCATGAACTAAATGAATCTCCTCAATAAAACGTAACCTTTTTTAAATATTCCCTAAAACTTTTTTCAAATACTCCCTTCACAGAATAAAATGTAATCCCCTATATACAAATATATAAATAAATAAACACATGAAAAAATGAGTGAATAATATGCTGACCCTTTTGCATCAGCACAAATTAACTAGTTTCAAACATTCATTAAAAACTTAGATCCGATCATACAATGAAGAGAGGAAAACTAGATCAGACATTCATTGCTTTGATATCAGACAATTTAATTAAATGAACAACTAGATCAAATCAGATCGAAAATTGATGTCAAACAAACCCAGAAATGATTAGAGGAATGCATACAACAGATCTTGATCGAACCAGGGTTGATTAGCTTCGTCTAGGTCCAAGAATGGTGACCTTGTCCTCTTGTTGTATCAATTTGCGATGGAGAATTAAATGGAGAACACGATTCACGCAGATTTCGATCTGATCTAATCGAGAAAAGATGAAGGCAAAACCGCTAGCGAGATGTGAAAATCTATATTTGAATCCGAACAATTGATCTGTATAAATAATTTCAAACAAAATGTAAAAACCTAGATCTGATATGTTCAATTATTGCTTCAACTTTTGCTTCAATTGATTTTCACACAAATTTGAAATACTAAACAACATCTTAACCTAGTTTGAATTTCAAATCATAATTAAATAAAATTGATTTAGTAAATCATTGCTTCTTCTTCAAATGAAATGTAAAAACCTAGATCTGATATGTTCAATTATTGCTTCAACCTTTGCTTCAATTAATTTTCACACAAATTTGAAACACTAAAACACATCTTAACCTAGTTTCAGTTTCTTATCATAATTACATAAAATTGATTTGGTAAATTATTGATTCTTCCTGAGAGAATTGAATTTCAAACAATAAGTCACATCTGAACCTATTTTCAATTTTAAAATAAAATTAAATAGAATCAAAATGAGTACCTTAAAAGAAAAGATCAATTTGATGTCAAATTCGCAGTATAATGCCAAAACAAACTTGCGATCAGATCCTTATCATCTGATGCGTTCGAAAATGGCGAAAACATTCAAGTAGCAGAATTAAAAATGACGAAAGAGATTTGATGCGATCGAGAGATATGGAGAGACTGAAAGAGAATTAAAAACACCAAAACCATGAATTACTAGTGGGAGGTCGCGTGTTGCTCGATCTATCTTTCTTTGTTATTTTTTTAAAAAAATTTTGGTAACTATATCTAAAAAAAAATTTAAGATAATGTCGATTGACAAACACATACTGACATTGACAATACAAATAGGAAAATTTTAATGTTCAGATGGTCTCATCGTTTTTTATCATCTGTAATTTGGCACATTTAAAGTATAAGCTAACAATCCATCATGAAAATTAGGCACACTTTTTTTTCAAAAAAAATTAGGCTGCAAGGCAGTAGTAACTGAAAATTAGGCTCGACAAATTTAATGAACAATGTCTAGAATTGTTATATGCTGAAGAAGGATACCACATGTTGTGCACATTGATAGAGGATTCAAAACCTGGTATCAAATAAATTTATATACCTTGTTTTACCTCACTAGTCGTTCTGGTAAAGCTAAGGGTCGAACCCAAGGGACGGTACAATTGATTACTAGACTTTACTTTCTCACGAAAGCTAGACAAAATAATTTTTGGGATTTTATGATTTATAAAGACAATTATCTAAAGTGCAAGTAATTAAATTATTTTTTGTTGATTTTTGGTGTTTTCTAGACTCTAAATAAATGCAAGAGATGTCCTAGGGTTTAGGATTCATTTAGTTTAGATTTGAAACTCTTAGTACATGTGTTTTCGCACGGACAGCAAGGATTTCGGACCAAAATGTATAGATTTCGGACCGAAATATATATAAGTCGTTCCGAAATATGCTCCAAACTCTCTGTTATGACTTGATAATTTAATACTATGTTTTGTGAAGGTTACTTGTCGACCAGACCTAAATTCTAGCTTTTGCCGTTACAATTTTAGTTTTGGAATTGGTTTAGAATTCAGTTTTCTCCACGTAAATGACCAAGCCTAAACTTTCGTATCGGATTTTAGTCACTTAAGCTTATCATGTTGGATTTTCAGAGGTATGTAAGTCCTTTCGGATCGTTTAGAAACTTCACCTTTCAGTCGTTAAGTTAACCTTCTCTTTCGAGCGTTTGGCTTACCTCAATTACTTAATCAATCATGTGTTTAGTCTAGTTTAATGTCCTAAAGATGTCGTGATTCATCCATAGGTAAACATCAAGCAAACAAATAATATAATTAAGCATATCAATAATTCTCAACACGATAAATCACATAGCATAACAATCAATCCATCAAGTCATCACAAATACTAAACTAAACTACTACTTAGCCCTAAGATATAATTAACTAGCCTAACATGCAAGCAAAATAAGATACAAACTCCATTTGATAAAAATATCAAGAGAAAAAGGAAGGAATAAACCAAATATCGCTTCTAACTTGAGATATCTATCGTCTAGAGCCGTGGTTGGATCGACTTTACCGCTGTCGAGTTCAGAATCGCTCCAAGGTTGCTGCCATGGTCGTGCTTCGCTGCGAGAGATGGAATCTCACGCCTTTCGACGTGAGAACGGTGGTGAAAAAGGTAGAAAAAGTGCTATGGAAGGTGGAATTCAATGGTGGAGAAAGATGACCCCTTTTCTGGTCGAAATTAGTACCTAAATACGCCTAGGAAAAGTCCAGGAGGCGGCTAGGACAAGAAATCTTCTTTCCTTCTTCGAAATTTGCCAAATTCTACTTTCCATATATGGATTTCGGACCGAAATCTGAAAATTTCGGTTCGAAATCAGAGAATTTCGGATCAAAATTCCAGAATTGAGCACTGATAGTATTTTGACCATAATTTCTTCATCCGGACTCCGATTGAGGTGATTCAAATATTATTGGAAAGTTTGGGATGAGCTCTACAGTGATATGGATTCCATTTAGTCATTTTCTTCCAAAAAATTCTCACTTTTGTGCGATTATTATGTCAAATCCACCAAATTCCTACAAGACAAGTTAAATTCCATGGCAGTACCCAATCTTGACAAATATAGCACAAAAGCACAGTAAATATAATTGGTTTGAGTGTTATTTCGGCGCTAAGTATGGTCAAAATGTATATATAAATAAGCGATATCAAATTCTTCCAAACTTAAATCTTTGTTTGTCCTCAAACAACATCCTAAGCTTAAAGGAATTAACTATACTTAGACTTACAATCAAATCAACTCAAACCAAACAATGCAATGAAAAATAGATCAATCAAGTTTACTCAAAAATCTCACACAATGAATTAAAACAAACTAAAAATTTTAATTTAAGGACAAGGGTTTAGTTTTTTTTTTATTGAATTTGTGCCTTTCTTAGTCCTAATGAATTTCATTTTTCAAATCAAGAATCCTAACTTCTCTTTGTCAAAACAATTGCAAACTCAATTTATTTTGTCCGTTCCTTTTCATGTCTCACAAAAATTTATAAAGAAATTTATCAAAGTCGAAAATTTTATAATGAAGCCTTCTCAAAATCAATTTCATTTTCATCAATTTTTACTGTGCAAGTCGAGTCGTGGGGCTTTGCACCCTAGAGGATTTGATGCGAGTCATTGACCTTGTAAAAACTACTGGCACATGTCGCACCAGGGAGGTCGGTCCGATTTTTATGTATTTTTTCACTACAGACTCAAGCATTTTGCTAAGTACCTTAAGCCTCCGATTTTTGTGGTTGAGTTAGTGGAAAAAGGTCTTGACGCGTCCTCGTTTTCACAACTATTTAGATTTAAATCACTTTAGAAATTTTGCTCGTTGGTGATTCAAACATTCAAAAACACATCCAAGTTCTTCTTATAATTTTCAAAATTCATAAAATCTCTTTTTAACAAAAGTTTGCAAGACACAAAATCGTTTACTCGGCAAAAGCTTATGAGAATCAACTTAAATCATTTTGAGAATTTTTGTAAAAACCCAGAAATTTTAATTTATGAGTTAATGTAATTAATTAAAAATCTTCAAGCAAACAAACAAATATTAATAATAATCACACTCAGTTAATTAGCGGATAATCAACTCTCATTAATTTAGAAGCCAATTGCGTTTCGAATTCGATTTAAAAATTTAATTTCGACCTTGTACAAAATTTTTAGAAAATCTATTTAATCAAATGCCTATTTTATATGATGGAAAAATTCAAATACCTATTTCTACAACATTAGTTTGGATTAAAATTGTGCAGAAATCCAAATTTTATTGCTTGATCAAATCAATTTACTGAAATCCTTTGTTCTGGGCCTTTGGATTGAGTTTAGTAAATCCGGAATTATCTCAACCGTCCGATCCATCTCATCTCTCTCCGCTTTTCTCCACAACGGGTCGCCTCATTCACCCGTTCCCCTCTTTTCCGCTATCCCTCTGTCTCGACCAATCCGCTAAGCCTCTCTCTCTCTCCCATGGCGGAGGCTCTCGGCCCCATCCTTGGCTCTCTCTCCAAGCAGTACACTTTTCCCTCCCTCCTATCAGCGCTCGACCCCATCCCCTCTCCTCTCCTCAAACCACTCGAACCCCACAGCAGCCCCTTAAAACCCTGGTTTTCCGCTTCTGGCTTCTCCTAGTCGAATGGAAGCGTGCCACTTGTCCCTCTCCTGACATTGACCTAAACCCTATCACCGCCCCTCTTGTCCTCTCTCCCTCTGCCACCTCAGCAGCTCGACCCCTCCTCTCCATTTCTATTCCATTTAAGTCATCCCTCTCTCCCCTCTCTCTCTGCTCAGACCCGTTACAAACTGATAAGAACATAAAAGATAAAGAAAGAGAGAGAGTGAGATAGAGAGGTGGAGGCTGTTGGACTGGAGTGGAGACGGCGGCGATCGACGAGGCTAGGTGGTGGTACTGACGGCGAGGGCAGTGGTGGATTGGCTGAGCTTGATTTCCCCTTCCCGGCTTACTTTTCTTTCTCTTCTCTGTTGGTAACTTCTCCTTCCTTGTCCCTTTGATTCTGTTGCTTGATTCTGTGTGTAGATTGAGGCACTTTGATGCTTGGAATTGATCTGTGATGTTGATTGATTTGTGATAATGTTTGAAGCCTCAATTTGAATGTGTATTGTTGTGAATGCCTGATCTGTTTGTTAGGCATGTCAAATTGATTCTGTGTTAGATACTGTCTTTGATCTGTTACGTTTTGGACGCCTCAAAATTGTTGGGTGCTTGTTAATGTTGGCTTGGATATCTGTTAGAAAGGTTTGTAGAGGCTAATGTTTGCTTTGTTAGGTACCTGATATCTCAAATGAATTGTTTATGCTTGTTGTTTGTCTGTTTGGTAACTTTAGAACACTTAAAAATCTGTTTAGATGTTAATATTAGTTGTTTAGACCTTAAATGAGTTTGTTTAGGCTTGTATTAGTGTTGTGAGGCCTCTTTGTTGTTTGTGTTGTGAGGTTGGAGACTCTGGTACGTGGTACAGGGCTGGTTCAGGCCCTTGTACCAGTCTGGTACATGTGAAATCCTGCCCAAGGACCTCTGTGTAAAGTATTTAGTTTACAGGGACCTTTTTATAAATATTTTTGAACTACTTTAGGGTCTGTTTAGGATTAATACTGTTATTAGGGACCTAAATGTAATTGTTAGGTAAATAAAATAAATTCAGGGTCTTTAGAGTAAAGTTTCTTAGTTTCTGGATCGGATTGTATTTTCTGGAGTTGGGTTTCGGATTTGATCCCCGGAACCCATCTGTATCCGGATCCGCTTGGTTCTGTTTCTTTTTCCGTGAGTGGGCCTGCCTGGCCTGTTTTCTGTTTAGGCCTCTGTTCTGTTTTGATCCGTGTGGATTTTTCTTGTGGGATTTGTGGTTTCCTTGTACGTGGCCCATTTCCTGGTTTTGTTGGCTGAACTTGAAATTTGGATTTAAGTTAAGTGGGATTTTGAGAAAATAAAGCTAGAACTATTTGAATGTTTGAATAAATAGTTTGAATATTAAGGAAAGATATTTTGGCCGAGAAGTATTTATGTCGGATTCGAAATTAGATTTGTTGGCTTTTAAATGGGAGATGATTAAAATGTCCGTAAAACAAACTTTACAGATACTATGATATATAATCGGACAATATATGATCCCAAAACCAAATCATTTAAATTGAGTTTATTTTTCTTATTTCCTAATTTAAGTTTTATCTTTCTGGTTGGTTTAATTTAGGAATTTAATTTAGAATAATTTCATACTTAATTAAAACAATGTTAGAAAAATTATTAAACTTATTAAATGATTTCAAAACCAAATTAATGTGACACGTCCTTAATCGTTGTAGTAAAGACTTGAAGGATTCGTCACATACGTCTGTCTACACATTGATTTTATAAACCAAATCTTAACAAATTAAATTACAAATATATGTATAATATTATCAGACTTTCCTATACTTTAATTTTATAAAACAAACTATAGCAAATTAACTCTAAAAATGTCTGTTAAGTTAGCTTTTCTTCTCAACCAGTATTAAATGGAACTTTGTCATTTTATTTCTAGAAATTAGTTACTTAAAATAATATATTTTAAAACAGAATCCCTTATCAGTAACCCAGAACTTCAATCCAAATAGAGGGTTAACTTAGTGATCGTTAGTTGAGTGTTTTCGAGTAAGTGCCATTCTAATTAGTTAGTCTTTCGCTCAGGTGAGCAGCAGGAGTACTCAGGACCTGCAGACGACTACTATCCCGAGTTTGAGGCAGTAGAGGCTGGTCCGGACTTCACCGACCATCCGGAGGAGTAGTCGCTTCACCTTTGACTTTTCCAGGTGTAGCAGTCTTTTTATGACTTGTGGTTGCCTTAGGTTTTGTTTAATCTTTAGTTTAGTAACTAGATCATTTATTAATTGTGTGCATATCATGTCATTAACATTAAGTAAACAGTTAAGCGCATGTCATTAATTAAAGATTAGTATTGCATATATAGGAGATGCATTCATATTAATAATGTGATTAATAAACTTAAAAGTGCATAAAGCAACACTTGCATCTGGTATGGATCAGGATAGCGAGACCGAGTGAGATAAGGGTGTTTTGCCTGCGGTCTCCATTATTGGGAGATTGCACCCCAGCCATTGCCGGTGGTCTCCTTATGATAGCGATCACGGGTAACGCGTTTCTGATGATCACTCAGTAGACCGACCGTCAGGCAGTACTGCGGTCACTCAATGGTTATTTGTGTTGCACTATAATATTATATCTCATGTTTGACTTGACTTGGACCATGGATGTGTGCCATTATAATCAGACATCTTCTCGTCTCTCCATGCGTCAGTTTACGGGTACCGCGTATTACTGCTCATTCCCTGTGGCCCAAGTTTGAGGTAGGAGCTTCCTTTTACGGTCAAGATGAGGTGGCTTCGGGCTTCTGATGTTCTGTAGGCACAGTTATGACATTTTGGGATTTGTGAGATTGATTCCGGATTTTATGTGACTTTGATTGGACCATTGAGTGTGGGTGCTTGATTCTCGTATCACATTATATTTATATATCCGTATATTAGTATGCTATTATATCTCCTCTACTTCTCCAGATATTTTTCAGATTTCTTGGCATGTCATCGCATGTAGAATAGTATTCTACCATGTACAGAAATACACATAGAGTTGCAAGTAGGAATTAAAAGTGATTGACTTAAGTATGGTTCAGTTCTAACTAGATATTAACCAAGACCTTGTTGGCTTACTTTTACCACCACTGAGTATTTGCGTACTCAGCCCACATAATTGCTTGTGGTGCAGGTTCAGGTTTGGTAGACATAGTGGAAGAAGTTGTTTTAGAAAACCAAGCCCAGCAGGAGTAGTCATTTATATTATTATATTAAAGTGTTGTTTATCTTTTGACTGGTGATTTTGTTATGTATATTATAACCAGTCCTTTTGTGTATGAACAATACCTCCTTTATTATGTGATGTTATTTGTGGATTATTTTGTTCTGTGACACTGATTATTTTAGCCTTACATGTATACAGTAGAGTGTGCATGCGTGGCGGGGCTGTCATCCCCAGATTATGGCTTGGTTTGGGGTGTGACAATTTTCAAGCATCCAAATTCAAGTTCTTTTATCTCAAACTAATTTTCAACTCGGTCTATTGGTGCACAAATCAATTTAAAGCCTTTAAACAATCAAAAGTCCTTGAAGAAAATTTTGAAAAGTGCTTTAAAAATTCGAACAGTGTGAAACAGTGAGTATTTTTATCAATTTATTCAAATCAGAGACCAGGCATGCATCAAAAATTAATTTCCAAAATTTTCAAACAGTTCTGCTCAAAATTTCAAATTCTAGAGACTGATTTCGGACCGAAATGGCCAGATTTTGGATCGAAATTCAATAAAAAATCTTCAAAAATGGCCAAAACAGAGACGAATTTGCATCAAATTTTTTCAATAAATCCAGAATTTCATTTTCCTCCTGTTCCCCCCAAACTTGAATCAAGCATTGTCCTCAATGCAATCACAAAAATCAAAATTAAAAATGAGAAAAAGAGAAACTAACCAAATCAAGGCATGAATTTTCATATGAATTCGACTATGTTTGGCGCGGGGCAGCAGCGCTTCAACTTGAGTAAATCGTGGCAGCAATGTGGGAGCTTCGTGGCAGCAACGGGATAAGTTTTCTTGTGGCATGTAACTCGCATGAGGTCGTGCATGGGTCGTGCGCTTCTTTGTTGCTCGACCCGTGGTGCTATAGCGCGAGTTGCAAGTAGGACATCCACAATCAATCAAAACCTATATATGCAAAAATCCAAACCAAACATGAGAGAATTTTTTTATATATTTTTATAGAAAATTTAAATATATAAATAAATAAAAATTTTAGGACTTGGGTTGCCTCCCAAGAAGCCCTTGTTTAAGGTCACGAGCTTGACCACCTCTCATGTTCATCTTATCTTCACTTTACGCCCATTTAATGCATCATAATTCAACCAAAAGTGCTTGAGAAAGATTCTTGAAACATGTTTGGTGCTTCCTTGTTTGGATGTCATCTTTCTTCGCTCGATTGTGATGTGATACTTGATTTGTGATTTTTCGCTTTCTATCACATCACAATTATTCAAGCATTTTCCAAATTGAGAGCTCAAGTTGACTTTGGTGATATTTTCATTTGTCATGTCGGATGCCTCGACTTCGAGAGGTGTATCACCATCTTTGTTCTTCTCAAATTCATCAATGATAGAACTTATTGGAGGATCCTTCAATTCCAACTTATTAGATTTATCAATATAAGTTAATCTAAATGGAATAAAAATTGAAAGAAAATTGGGTGCAGGTGCTACAGCTTTTGGTTCTTCTATTTTCTCTTGTTCTTCAAGTTGCGTCTTATCATCACTATTAGTCTCATAACAAATTGCAATTACTTTTAAACAACTAAAACTTTCTAATTCCTCATTACTTTGTAATGTCATTGTATAATTTTGTTTATCTTGTGATCTATATGAGGAACAAAGTTCTTGAACAATTGTGGTCTCAAATATATTTTCTTGTTGTGTGGCAATACTATTGATCTTAGATGTTAGAGAATTCAATTTTTCAAGAAGTGTCTCATTTTGTTTTCTTTGATTTTCAATGAAATCTTTATACATTAGTACATCATTTGACATTTGCGAAAGTAATTGAGGATTAGAAGTTTTAGGCATGAAATTCGATCTAGATTCATCATGAGACGCTGAATATGAATTAATTATACCAAGAAAAATAAGAGTTATTTGTCAAACCAGAGTTGTATGCATCATGTACGTGTCTTGCATCAAGTTGTCATTCACCACATACTTTACTTATCGTGTTGTTCACCACATTGAGTTGATGCTTGAGTCGATCTGTAGAAGAGATAGATTCCTCCATGTTGCGTGGTGTATGGTCCATGTAGTGGGCATATTGTCTTGGTGCTCTCTCCATCCTCCTCGGCATGCTTTTGTTATGGTGTTGTTGACAACATTGGCTTGGTGATATACTCGTTGAACACATGCATTCTTTAGATCTTCGCTCTATCCTTCCTCGCATGATTTCTTTATGTGGTTGTTGACAACATCGAGTTGGTGATAAAACCGTCGCATGCATTCATCCTTTGGATCTCCTCGTCGCCTCCAATTATACTCTGTTTCATGTTCACGGTCCTGAAAATAATAAAACATGGTGAAACAAGTGAATTTTTTTTTTAAAAATAATAATAAATAAAAGAAAGATACAAATCTAGTCTTTCGTTACTAAAGTAAATTTTAATATCAACACTGTCTCCGACAACGGCGCCAATTTGATGGAGGCTTGAAATTCGGTATCAAATAAATTTATATACATTGTTTTACCTCACTAGTTGTTCTGGTAAAGCTAAGGGTCGAACCCAAGGGACGGTACAATTGATTACTAGACTTTACTTTCTCACAAAAGCTAGACAAAATAATTTTTGGGATTTTATAATTTATAAAGACAATTATCTAAAGTGCAAGTAATTAAATTATTTTTTTGTTGATTTTTGGTATTTTCTGAACTCTAAATAAATGCAAGAGATGTCCTAGGGTTTAGGGTTCAGTTAGTTTAGTTTTGAAACTCTTAGTACATGTGTTTTCACACGGGCAGCAAGGATTTCGGACCGAAATCTATATAAGTCGTTCCGAAATATGCTTCAAACTCTCTGTTATGACTTGATAATTTAATACTATGTTTTGTGAAGGTTACTTGTCGACCAGACCTAAATCCTAGCCTCAGCCGTCGCAATTTTGATTTTGAAATTGGTTTGGAACTCGATTTTCTCCACGTAAATGACCAAGCCTAAACTTTCATGTCGGATTTTAGTCACTTAAGCTTATCATGTTGGATTTCCGGAGGTATCTAAGTCCTTTTGGATTGTTTGGAAAGTACACCTTTCAATCGTTAAGTTAACTTCTTCTTTCGAGCGTTTGGCTTAACTCAATTACTTAATCAATCATGTGTTTAGTCTAGTTTAATGTCCTAAATATGTCGCAATTCATCCATAGGTAAACATCAAGCAAACAAATAATATAATTAAGCATATCAATAATTCTTAATACGATAAATCACATAGCATAGCAATCAATCCATCAAGTCATCACAAATACTAAACTAAACTACTACTTAGCCCTAAGACATAATTAACTGGTCTAACATGCAAGCAAAATAAGATACAAATTTCATTTGATCAAAATATCAAGAGAAAAAAAAAGGAATAAACCAAATATCGCTTCTAACTCGAGATATCGATCGTCTAGAGCCGTGGTTAGATTAGTTCTACCGCTGTAGCGTCCAGAATTGCTCCAAGATTGCTGCCATGGTCGTGCTTCACTGCGAGAGGTGGAATCTCACGCCTTTCGACGTGAGAACGGTGGTGGAAAAGGTGAAAAAAGTGCTATGGAAGGTTGAATTTAATGGTGGAGAAAGATGGCTCCTTTTCTGGTCGAAATTCGTACCTAAATACACCCAAGGAAAATCCAGGAGGCGGCTAGGACAAGAAATCTTCTTTCCTTCTTCGAAACTTGTCAAATTTCACTTTCCATACATGGATTTCGGACCGAAATCTGGAAATTTCGGTCTGAAATCAGAGAACTTCGGACGAAAATTTCAGAATTGAGCACTGATAGTATTTTGACCATAATTTCTTCATCCGGACTCCGATTGAGGTGATTCAAAGATCGTTGGAAAGCTTGGAATGAGCTCTACAGTGCTATAGATTCTATTTAGTCATTTTCTTTCTAAAAATTCTCCCTTTTGTGCGATTATTATGTCCAATCCAAATCCCTACAAGAGAAGTTAAATTCCACGGCAGTACTCAATCTTGACAAATATAGAACAAAAGCACAGTAAAGATAATTGGTTTGAGTGTTATTTTGGTGCTAAGTATGGTCAAAATGTATATATAAATAAGAGATATCACACATGCATAACGAAAAGTGTACCTGAATCGAACATAAAACACATGGTACCAGCATGTACCACTGGTACCGCTAGGTTTCAGCATTATTCCTGTGTACGAAAAGAAAGACAAATTGAACTGTCAGGCAAAATCAAATTATTTTCATAAATGACAAGGAAGATCAAATTCATAGGAGAGTAAAAAAGACAATGATAAAATCACATTCTGATGTCTAGCGACTATTATTGACTTAGATCAAATTAAATTAAACATCGCAGCAAATATATTTATTAAATTCTAAAACTGCCCTTTCACCATAGTGAACACATTGTTTAGATAAAATTTATGGTGAAACATCTGTTGTTGGCATCAGATACAAAAATGTCCTTTAATTAGCTTGCAATTTAAAGGACCAACGTACTTTTTGGTCCTGCAGTGAGCTTGTTCAATACAAATCACAAAAGTGTACATAATTATAAAATAACATACCAGTTAGGAGATAAGCACACCAGTGTCCATGTATTATTTTGAAATGAAATTTAAATCCTAAAATCGTATGAACTTTTTAACTTAATAAATATTAAGAATAAGTTGTACCAATTAGTCCATATGAATCAAGAGTTATTCGTTCTCATTATAAATTATGTATACGAAGAAAAACTCACTCCAAGAAAGGCTGCATCAGGAGTGTCCCACAAACCTCATTAATTTCTACAGAAGGAATAGAGTAAGTTTTATCAATCAAATACAAACCTAATAGACTTAATTTTTATCAACCTGCCAACAGTTTGTTGAACCAATACCTGAAAATATCAAAAACTTGCCAAGACAGAAAAGCTATCTTATGCTATTTGTCGAATTGAAAATCAATCTGGGGTAGATTTTTTTTTTTTATTCATAGCTGGCATAGATTGAAAACTTGCCATGTATGGAACAAATACTGGATGATTTTCTATGCATAACTTTTGTCCTGGTACAATAGTTTTCTCCTCTTAAAAAACCACCATTGATACTCCTTAAATCATAAAATAAATATATATGCAGTCATATGGAAAGAAAAATCAAGAAAAAGAAACCATTTCAGCCAAAAAAAAAAAAAAAATGAAACTTGCTTAATACAGAGAGAGAGGAGGGATTCTAATCTGTTATCTTTTTTTGTTGTTCCTCAGATTGGTGTATCAGCCTATATAAAGAAAGAGAAGTTCATGACTAAGTCTATCGATTAATACAAAAAAAAAAAAAACTAAATCTATTAAGAAATAAATTTATTAGATTTTGTTTTTAAGCATTACATTGATTGAACCGATTTGATATTCCATTGCAGCCAGGTAAGTTGATGCCAAGCTAGAGCCTGACTGAAAGTAAAATCAGCAAAAACAACCATATTAGCAGAAAAATAAAATCGAAAATCCTATCTGCCATCTTAATATCTTGCCATCCTGCCATCCTAGCAGGCCTTCGCAGATCCAGCCCATATCCTTTCCATATTCACATGTGGTACACGTGATCTCTCCATTACTATTCTCTCTTTTATTCTTTCTCTTGCTCAGACCAAATCTCTCTCTATTTCTCTCTCCTTCCTGATCTCTCTCCTCTTGGCATCGCCATGGCAGCGTCGGATCTTCCTCGCAGCAAAGATAGGCCTTCGTCAGAGTCACCGACGACGAAGTAGGCGTCTCCTCCTCCCACGCGCCAAAGATAGGTTTTAGTGAAAATTTGAGAAGATATCTCTAAGGAGATAGCTAAAGATAGGAGGGATTGCGCGTCACTTTCAAGTTCACTGTCTAAAATCATCAAGCTAAGGTACTATCTCTCTCCTTTTCAGATCTGAAGCAATCGAGCTTCTCGCCATGGATCCACTGTGTTCATTTCTCTCTTTCATCAGGTGATTTATTATTGTTTCGATCAAATTGTTAGAAAGTCCTTGTTTTTAAAATTTCTTGTTAATTACCATTAATTAACCATCTAAATAACAAAGACCTCGATGGATCTTGTTCAAACATCAACACATCATGAGAAATGAAGGAAAAAGCTACTTTCCTAGACTTGCAACTAGAAGGCTCGAATCCGATGCGTGGGAGTCGGTGGCGTGCTCTTCTTCACCACTAAATCGCCGACGGCCGCCTCGAGTCCACCTAGAAGTTTAATCACCTCATCTTTCAACTTGTACTAGCAAGGAAGAGGAGAGCAACTAATCCCTAAGATTTTCTCTCTTCTACTTCTTTCAATTAACTAGTTTAATTAATGGAGAAGGGAGAAAACTCAACACATGAGCATTTGAGGTGGATTAAGAGCAAGAGAAAGAGATGAAAATTCTGAAATTTTCTCTCTAATTTTCGTTCTAGGAGGAAGAGGAAGAGAGAAAACTATGGTGGCTAGGATTTCTCTCTCCAAATGACCTCCTTTTATAGACCAACCACTCCACAAATTTTAGGGACCTTTTTATCCCTCTTAGGGCAGCCACTATATGGACTATCAAGTCCATTTTGTGATGTGTTAAATGTCCACTAATTCAATTAATTAATGAATCTTTCTCTTGTACTCAAATCGGGCCTTTAATTTACTAATTAAATAAATGTCCACAAGCTCTATTTAATTCCTATAATTAAATTGTGTTGAACAAAATTAATTATTAACTTATTAATAATTATTTTGGGATTAGCAAATGCGTTAATTTATTTCTATATGATCTTCTTGACTTAATTAATTATAACGGTTCGCAACGGTATATAATTAATTAATCAACTTATCATATTTTAGCAATACACTGCTGCGAATAAATAAATAATGCACTGTATGATTAAAGTCCTATTTATGTGACCCTTTGAGGATTTATGCTATGTTGGACATGAAATTAAATCGATATTTAATTTCAATAATCATAAATTATATCTAGCAACACGTTATGATTCCCAATTCGCATAAATAGTGTATTGCTACAATATCTCAATCCTACATAAGAAATAATAGTATTTTCTTGTCTGATTTTTATGTCACATGATATCATCGTATAATCCAAGATAGGAATGTGTCGTTCTTGCAGATTATACGTTTCTTGATCTAGAGATGATTGTATCAGTTGCTAGCAAACAATCCATCTCCATCAAGGGACCCAAACAGATATCATCACTTACTAAATAAATTAATGAGGGACATACGGTTTTCTTGATGAACAATTTTTTCCCCCACAATTCAAGAGAACATAAATAAAGTCCGTATAGCAGCCCTTATCAGGAATCAACGGTAGACGATATTTATTGAACCTATCCTCATGTGGAAAAGTTGAACCATCTCAAACTTAGAATCAAACTCAAATGAAATAAATAATGACACTTAACACAATCCATATATTTATTTCATTGGATCATGTCCTGTACTATGTTCTAATAACATACACATATGCAATTAAGTTGGCAATTCCTTACCTATGATTTGTAGAACTTAATCATCACTTAACTTGCATACTAATCTTATTCGATAATTAATGTTCCTTGTTAATTATCAAGATTACGGACCTTTTAGATTTATTATTGTCATTTAATTATAAATGAACTACAGAGATCTACAATTCAGATCCTCAACCTGAATGATCTGTCAATAAATAAATCAAGGAACAAATGATCAAATATCATCAATAATATAAACCACAGAAGTAGCCATATAATGATTGGCTTCTAGGACATAACTCTAACACAAATCTGATCACATAATCTTCATTTCTTCCGCTATTTTCATCACCGTTGTTTGATTTGTGCTATTTTTTCAATCTACTTGTTTCGATTTTGATTTATACTATCATTTTTCTGACTTATTAATTTGTCTATATTTTGAGTTTACTTCCTTCAGGTTTCTGGTTAGGTTTTCGGTTTCTTAGTATTTATATTTTTTTCAAGTACTAGTTTGTGTTTGTTTATTAGATTTTTGTTGTTTAATTTCCACATGTGTTTTAATCTATTAGGTTTCCACGGTACAAAATGATTTCTGGAATAAATTAAAGTATTAACTAGATCTATTTGTAGATCGACATTTGAAGTTACTGCCTCATAATAGTTGTAGATGTAATTTTGCAGGAATTGTACATGTAATAGTATTCAATTTTACAATTAAATATCTGTTCAAATTTAAATTATTTGATAATATGGGATTAATTATTCAATTATTGTGGAGTAAAAATTTGATACTTATATTACTGGTAAGGGATTACTGATGTACTGGTAAAGGATTATTTTAATTTCTATTGTGGCACCAATTTAATTTTTGTTAGAAGTAGTTGTTAACTCTCTTTTCAAAATAACAGCACCTTCTGGTGGACGTGGCTCAACTCCCTCTTGTAGTAGTGTAGGTACTTCACAGCAAAGGAGTAAATTATATTTTGCAAAGGAGTATATAACATAGAATAGTGGCAATTGATTCTTGTAATTGTGTAGTTAGTACTGTGAGTTCTTTACAATAAGAGAGTAAATTATATTTTGGAAAGGAGTATATAACATAAAATAGTGGCTACTTGATTTTTGTAAATGTATGTGTAGTTAGTACTGTAAGTACCTCACGACAAGGGAGTAAATTATATTTTGAAAATGAGTATATAATATTGAATAATGTCTATTGATTGTTGTAACTGTGTAGTTAGTACAGTAAGTAATTCACAATAAGGGGAACATATATTCTAAAATTGGACAATTCTATGTTTTGCAGATTGATGTTACTGATGATAATCGTGTCATTGCATACCGGCTGTTATTAGATCCTATAAATGAAGTGAAGCCTATATCCAGAAGTGTGAGTGAATGTGTTCTCCTTGATCTTGAGTGAGAAGATTGAACTTGGTGCTTGACTGAGAAGATTGCAACTTGGTGGTTGAGTGTAACTTGTTGCTGCTATTGGTTTTTTATTCAGTGAATTTCGTTTAGTGAATAGTAATGTTGGTATCTTATTTGAACAAGATTAGATGAAATTTTAGTATTAGATGCTTATTTGAACTCCTTATGAAGAAGTTTATACTCTCTTTTTAAGAATTATATACTACTTTATTATATTGGATTCTTATTTGCACAATTTTTTGTCTGCTTGTTAAATGCTAATTTGGTATTCCATATGTAGAAGTATATACTCCCTTACGGAAAAATATTTACTTCCTTAATATTTTCAATTCTTATCTGATTATCCTTATTTCAAATTCATATGTTGAATGCTTATTTGAATTTTTTTACGAAAAATTATATACTCCCGTATGGAGAAGTATGTACTCCTTTAAGATGAATTATATACTTCCTTAATATTTTCAATTCTTATTTGCACAATTTTGTCTGCTTGTTAAATGTTAATTTTGTATTCCATATGTAGAACTATATACTCCCTTACGGAAAAAATTTACTTGCATTTCCAACTGATAGCTCCAAATGGCAGAATTTGATATATTAATAATATTATTAATTTTTTAAATTTTATTAGAAAACACATTTATATACTCCTTTACACTAATTGAAATACTCCCAGTTTTTGAGTGACGTCAGCATCGCATAATCGCGCTGAAATTGCAGAGCTCTTCTTTCTTGGGCCAACGCGCCTGTATTTTGGGCCAGGCTCACGTGGGATGTCCTGGGATGTCCCATATCAGCTCCGAAATAAAATTGACTACAATCCAAAACTTTTGCTAATAAGAGTTCTGCTATGGTTATGTTTTAGAACTCCAAATGAAAAGGTTCAGAGAGGAAAAGTGCGCTATGAAAAGAAGAATATTACTTATTTACTTCCTCCAGAGCTTAAAATTGAATATTAGATGGACTTGAACATTTTGCCCCTAGTCATCATGTACATGAATTAGAAGCAAAATGCTGTCATTGGAGATACTTTTTAGCTGAAACTGGAATCGATTCAACCTTTTTAGGTTTTCCTAAAAAGCAACCCAGAATGCTACAAGAACAACAAAACATGTTGCTTTGCCAATCAGATTTTGCCATTAGAGATACATTTTAACCGAAGATGCTTTACCAGATTCAATGTTTGCAGTTTTGATGATATATATGAATGAGGAGACAAAACTGACAAAAAGAATATGAATTGACAGACAACGTGAGCTGACAAAAAGAAATGAGGAGGCAAAACAGCTGAACTAAAAATCAGCAAACCTTTCTGTAATTTTTTTTGAAAATACATAGCAAGAAGTGACTTACTGATAAGATCAGCGCATTTGTCGTCTTCATTAGAACATTCTTTCAAATCTCGCAAAATTCCTACTCAAAGATAGGATCCTAACAATTAAATATACAGAAAAGTGGCTGACAAAGCTCAAAGAAAAGATAAAGAGTTAAATCTCATGCATAATTTTGACTCGAGCATTTCATTGAGCTGAAATACAGAGGGAGGGGAGGGAATAGAGAGCATATTCCCAGAACATTCTCGAAGGAATCCATCGGAGGGATGAGATCGATCTAATCGAACGGCTGCGATACGGAGGAATAGATGGACAATGAGGATCGATTTACTGTCGGGAGAATTGTTCGTACTTTCGGATCCGGATCTAATTCTACGCATTAATATATGTTTTGATTTTGATTTTGATTTTGATATAGCGGAATTAAAAATGCGAAAACTATTATGATTTTCAGATTTTGTGATCCGATTTTGATCAAGATAGGGATAGACTCACCTAGAGAGAGAAAGAGAGCGCGCTAGAGAGAAGCAGTGGTAGAGAGAAGTTTCTACGATGGGTTTGATCTTTGATCTGATCGAAAGATCGAAAGAGAGACAGATTTTTACAGAGAAAATATCTGTCAATCACGTGTATTTCACTTGAGTTTGAGTACGTGACTGCATAATTATTGACGGGCCTTCCACTTGCAGGCTCTAGCCCGGTAAGATGGCAGGATGTGGATGTCACCATCTTAGGATGGTAATTAGGATATCCATTATCCGGGAGCAATTAGCAAACAAATACACATGGCAATTATTTTTAATTGTCGATAGAGATCGATATTCCTTCTAAGGTTGTTCAAAGTTATCTAATCGGAAACAACCTTGGGCTGTTATTTCTTGGACTATATATTTATATTTAGAAAGAAAGAAACGTTAGGATTTACAACTCGGTGAGTGCTTGCGTTGCTTATATATTCAATCCCGCCATAAAATTAAATCACATGCTATAAAAGGATATTACCTCAACCAAGGGACTCAATCTTAGGAATACAAACAAGTAGGAAACCTTTATTAAAATAGAGTGCAACCATTTGATTGTTTCAATATTTAGTTTAGTAAATTCAAACATTTTACTTGATTTCCATTCAGAAAATTTCAGATGCTGCAATTATTATCTTATAACAAAGTACAAATCCTTCCTTTTAATCAAATAATACATAAATCCTAGCTGGATATTTCTGCAGTAATGTTCCATCCTCAATCTCAACCGTCTATTCCTTCTCCCAAAGATCCGACCGTCCGATCCATTAGCACTTATCGATTCTTCTCCGCTTTACTGCGCGCAGAGAGAGGAGGGAGAAAGGGTGATGGAATCCATATATCCAGTTGTTTTGACAGAAATTTTGATCGAGAGGCAATCTTGATTGGAAATTGTAGTTACAGAGTTGGCAATTGTCAATTAGTAGATTTATGATTTATCACCTGAAGTGCAAAGATTTGACTCCAATTGAGGATGTGGAGGCAGTTTCTCATATGGTTATGATCTACTGAATCTAATAAGTACAGTTAAGCTGCTTAGAAAAGTACTGACAAATACAATTCATTGTTGATGCTATACAAATTTGAGCAGCTTAATCGTGGTCTAATTTTACTTTTTTTACATTCTTAATAATTTCCACATGTTATCTAAATAAGTTCTTAGATCCATGATATAAGAGGCAGAAAAAAGACGTGTTCTTATGTCATGTAGATTATATTACAATTTACAAATCAATTAACCTTCAACAAGTTCTCAGTTTAAGCAGCATGATAATGGTCTAATTGAGTTGCTTTTATGTGGCTTATTAGATGGTATCTGTTATCAGTTTCATCATTGAATATTAAGACTAAGTTGATAAGCACGGAAAAAAAAACAATGGTAATAATTCTAAATGTTAAATAATCACAAAGATGCTCCCTACAGAAAATGCAGTAATATAGATAATTTAGGTAGTATAGATGGATGAATACCTAAATTCATAGCTTTCAGCAGCATGAATACCTAAATTCAGCTTCGAGATGAATTGATTGTTTATTGTTTCTTTAACAAGATAAAAAAGAATGTACACTTTTCTTTGTATACTTGTAGCTAGGATTATTATATGATTAAGTCTTCTTTAATGTAATAACTCAAAGATATAATAAAGGGTAAAATAGGAAATTTTAAGAAAAATATATATTTCTCATGGACAGTACTTGAGAGAGAAAAAGAGAGATTTTCTTCCCCTTAAAAGGTATTTTTTTATCACTGTTCATTTTTTGTTCAGCATTAGAAAGGCAAATTGTCAATTGATCCTTATTCAGTTCCTTGCAAGAAGAAACCACTGATGTACTTGATACTGGTATATTTTTTAGGTTTTTACTACTGGTATGTAATACCGATGTGCAACTATTGTTAAATACTGGTATATATTTGAGGTTTGTATTTTCATGAAAGTCGCAGATTGAGTATTACTATATATATGTTGCGATGAATGTGTACTATGGATAAACCAATCTCTATGCTTGATTTTCTTCATGCTCTCTGCTGTCCTTTTAAAACAGTCAGGCAGAAAAGCATACAACCCTGCAGCACCCATGATGGTTAGAACAAGAAACCACTCTTTCCCTGGACTCAACAGACAACACGTCACCAACTGCCCAAAAAAATATATACACCACTAAAAAAACAAAGATACATACGTCACCAACACGTCACTAACCAACCGTTGCACATTAAGGTTGGCTTTTTAACATTGTAGATTTAAACGCACTCTAATTCCCTGAATTAAAAAATATCAACTGTTGCACATTGTAATCGGTCGGTCCACTAATAATTTCATCTCATGCTTTGATATTTACAATAATTATTTTCACTCTTAGTTTCATTTTGTGAAGCAACACAGAGAAACAACCTCTCATAAGCAAGCGCCATTTTATTAGCCGTGAAAAGCCGAGCTGCTCTACCCCTAGCAAACTCTCCTTTCTTCTTAATTGTCACCTTACCATCCTCCCAAATTCGATACAAGCACCTCTTCAACGAATCGACTGTTGGGAAAAACGTGTACCCTGCCTCAGGGCCCATGATTAGTGACCCAGTTATACTGGCAAATCTTGTGGCTGCGACAGCCACACCAGACATCATTGCCTCAATAATCGTGTGATCTAACCCCTGAGCCCGAAGCGTTGGGTTTATGAACACATCGAGTGAGTTGTAAAAGCTGGCGAGCTCAGACTGTTCCAGTGGGCCCAGCACGACGACATTTGGCCCCAATTCACTATACCGGCTTGCCCATGGACCGTCACCAGCCACCAAGAAAACAACACTATTTTTGAAACTTACACTCTCTTCATACAGTTGCTTGATTGCTTCAAACATTAAAGGATGCCCCTTATCCTTCACCAGCCGCCCGGCTAACCCGAACACAAGCGCTGCATTTTGTGGTACCCCAATCCTTTCCCTGTATTCCATACCTCTCGGTACATCCATCTTGTACACGCTGTCATCTACACCATTGACAATAACATGGACACGGTCTTCACGAACCATGTAAACTCTTCTCAGTACATCACCTACATGATCGCTTGTGGCCACATGGTGCGCATAGTCTTGAAAAAACTTTACCTCATCTATTACCTTACCGATTCTCTCATTAATTGCCTTTTGTCTCGGCTCATCGGGTACGCGTAGCATGTCCTGCACAATATCTGAATGTATCATCTCATAAGCTATGCCATGCCATGTAACCACCAAATTAGAAAAATTTCGTGAACGTGCATGGTATAGTGCAACGCTTTCAGTGTGGATCACATCAAATGGGTTATCGGAGTTCAAATTCCTGAATTGCTCCCATGCTAATGGTTGGTTTATATACCCGGCTTTGGTCGGTGGCGTCACGTGAAAGAACATGTTATTAAGGGTTTCATTAGGTGAATTTGTAGTGAATATATGGACTTGGTGGCCTCTCTTAGCAAGGGCTAAATGTAGCGTGAGTGCGTGTCTCTCAAGACCGCCAGCCAGGGTGCGCCGCGGCCAGCGTTTGACAAATAATGCGATTTTGAGGGTTTTGGGTGGTGGTGGTTTGGAAGGAAACGAGAGATGGTTCCATGAAGAAGGGAAAGAAAGGAGGTCTACAGGGTGGTGAATTTCTTGTGGAGAGGTCAGGGAGAAGGAAGTGTGGATGCATGCATTGGGGTTGCAGGAGGTGGAGTTACAGTGCAATGGCCAGTAGATGAAGGAGAGGCAGGAAAGAATAGAGAAGGCAAAGAGGATGAAGCATAAGCGTTGTATTATAGTGGAGGTTGAGGTAGAATTGGTAGAAGCCATGCGAGATTAAGAACATTTGTTTGCTTTCACAAATTTGAGGGTTATGATGGACTTAGAAGATGCAAGTTTGCTTATTTGACTAACGAGATGGCAGCGCAAAATTTGAGAAATTGGGATGGTTAATTTGATCTGATTTTAGTGGTTTGAGAAAGAAAGAGAGAAAAAAAAGGGAGAGACTACTGAGTACTTACTAGGTAAGCATGTGAGAACTGCTGGAATTTAGGCAGAGTTTAGGTAGAGATCCATGGAAACTCACCAAATGCACTGCCATAGTATAATCAATAATGCGATCAGTATTTCTTTATTTTTTTTATTTCTCATTTCATGTGTTTAGTCAAAGAGAGATACATTCGTTAGTTCTTCTGTGGCACAAATTTACAGGGTGTTTGCACCAGAAGACATGAATCTTACTTTTCTGAGTTTAACAGTAATAGTTTCATCCGGCATTGCTATTCTTTCATACTGGCTCGATTGCTTATTCTTTGTTGTTTTGTATGGTCAACTGAAATATAGTTTAATGTACTGTAGGTACTTGAATTAATTGTTGTATGTATAGTTGAATAGTTGTATACCCATCATCTTTCCATACACGTAGCACAGCTGTTTACACACAATTCAATACCACAGAGGAACCAGAAAAGTGGGACCGTATCCTCTGCCAGACTAAAATTTTTAGGTTGGCAGAATGCCAACTTTTGATTCGGACCGTTCGATCTAATCTCGACAGTATAAATTTTTCGAGCCTATCAATCTCGTATTATGCACGGACTTCCATAACCGTTGAGATTAAATCTGACGGTCCAGATCAGAGGTTGACACTCAAAAGGTTCGGCGGAGGATGTGAGTTGCAGAAAATGGTACCAGATAGCGTCAAATAGAGTAGTCGTAGTTGACCGATTAGGTCCCTGTCCGTTTCTTAATTTCATCTCTTTTCGGCGCATTTCACTATTTCAGATGAGTTGAACACGAACTGGGATTATTATATAATTAATGAAACACATCCTGCTTGACTTGTTAAATATCAAAGGCCTACAATGTCAGAAGAATAAAACCCAATAAAGCCCAACACATGCTCTCTTGTCGGAAAAAATTAAAACTAACGTTACTGTTCACACGAATTTCGACAATAACAGTTAAAAATTCGGAATTTTAAAAATAACGTTGTGGGATCGACGTTTCAATCGCCGAAAACACAGAACCCTTGGATCGGCATTCCAATCGCCGATCCAAGGATTTCCACTCCTATATAAGCGAGACAGCGACCCCTCATCCCCACCCCTTCTCTCTCTCTCGCGCGCGGGACAGAACTCTCCCTCAGGTTAGTTTTTTTTTTAATATTTATTTAATTTATTTAATTTAATTAATTTAATTAGGTAAGTAATTAAAAAAATAGATTAAATATTGAAAAAATAATGAAAAAATAAGTAAAAAATCAGAATAAATATAAATAATTATAATATGTAATTTGGGAATTTTTTTATTGAATTTAATTAGTTTATTTATTTAATTTAAGTAGTTTAATTAGGTAAGTAATTAAAAAAATATATTAAATATTGAAAAAATAATGAAAAAATTAGTAAAAAATCAGAATAAATATAAATAATTTTCATATGTAATTTGAAATTTTTTTATTGAATTTAATTAGTTTATTTATTGAATTTAATTAGTTTAATTAGGTAATTAATAGAAAAAATAGAATAAATATTGAAAAAATAATTAAAAAATTAATAAAAAATCAGAATAATTATAATATGTAATTACAAATTTTTTTTTAATTATTTTGTACATTTTATAATTGTGGATAAGTTAATTACAAATTAGAAAAAGTAAATAAAATAATAAAAAATTGATAGATTAATTTTTTAAATGTAGGAAAATTTTCTAAAAAGAGACAAGCAGCGCTTCTAGTCGAGGTGAGTTTTTTTTTTATATTTATACATTTAATTAATTTATTTTATTGAGGTAAATAAATAAAAAATTAGAATAATTATTCTAAAAAAATTTTAAAATATGTAAAAAAATAGGAAATTGGAAATGTTGTTGTATGAGATTGGAAATTTTGTTGTATGAGATTTGGGTTTGTAATTAGGAGGGATTTGGGTGTTTTTTTTTTCAGAAACACTCCAGGTACAGGGGAGATGCTGCCGAAATTTTATTAGATTATTTACATTGATAATTTTTATTATAGTGTAGTAAAAATGCCACCGAGAAGAAGAGTACCAGAGGCACCACCTCGTAGATCTACGAGACTTCGTGGAGATCCTGGCGCTTCTACATCTACCGCTTCTGTTGATGCCGAGGCTTCTACATCAGCGGATCATGTTGTTCCCCCCGGTCCTGTTAATGCAGATCGTCTCTTGCATTTGGATGAGTCGAAAGTTCGTGGCACTGGTGTAAGTTATTATTGTTCTTTTACTTTTTTTTTACTTATATATTTCTATTTTGATAGTATTTTTTAAAATAATTAAAAAAGAAATATATACAACATTGGAGGGCAGTACTACATAGGGCTAAGATGTCACGAACTGCTGAGGTGGATGAGCGTTTGATGACACTTGGACTGATATATTTCGTTCAGTTAGGTCATATACAGCTCGATCATTCGCTTTTGCAGGGTCTAGCCATGTTCTGGAGGCCAGAGACCTACACTTTCTTTCTTCCGCACGTTGGCGAGATGACGGTCACTCTAGAGGTAAGGATCAATACCTATTTGTAATATTTTTTTTGTAACTATATATGTATAAAATTTGAACTATTTGCAGGATGTGGCCTTCTTATACGGTTTACCTACGGCTGGCAGAACCGTTACTGGACGGACCGATTACGACGCCATATAGTTACTCCAGAATTTGGCGTTGCCGGAGGATACAGACACGGCGATAGTTGAGAAGTGCTTCAGGGAAAAAGAATGAAAGTAAGAAGGTTTTAAAAAATTTATTTTTATGTTAAGTTTAAATATATATAGTTCTTACAATCAAATTACATTAATAATGTAATGCAGGAAATCTCATTCCGTTAGGTTAAAGGAACTGCGTAAGATTTGGAATCAGATTGGTGGGCACGAATAACGTAGCGAGGATCGACAGATACACACGCGCTTGCGTGTTGGAGATTTTTGGGTGCGAGTTATTTCCTGACGGCACGGGTGACTCGGTTCCATGTTTTTATTTGCAATTATTGGAGATTAGCCAAGACTTAAATATCTCACATTTATTATACTTTAATAAGAAATTAAATATATAAAAGATTTGATGATATTCCTTAAGAAAATAATTCCTATTTGCAGGATCTTCATTCTAGTAATTCGGTGCAGTACAATTGGGGTGGTGCCACTCTTGCCATGCTATACCGAGGCTTGAACACTGCCTTCATTAATAACAATATAAATATTGGTGCTCCTTGGTTGCTCTTGCAGTTGTGGTCGTATGCAAGATTACTACTTAGTCGGCCGTCGATCACGAAGGATTTTGATGGTTGGGGTCTACCAAGTATTGACTCGTGTCCGCCTTATGGAGGTATGTTGATTTGATTTTAATTGTAATATTTAAAATATGTTTTATTTGACTTTAACAAACAACAAAATGGAAATGCAGGAAGTGGACGACGAGACATAAATCGAAAAAGTTCACCGGCCCTACTCGCAGTGGGATAGAATATGCGAGGGATGTCTGCATGAAAATGAAGCCTGAACATGTCGTGTGGAGGCCTTATGATCACATCAGGGACCGCATGCCTCGTTGTGCCCAGGTTGAGCAGAGGATGTTCCTTCTACGCATCCCATGCATTCATTATTGGGTCGTGATGTGGCACCACGTAGATCGTGTCATGCATCAGTTTATGCTCTATCAGACAGTTCCCCCACCGCCACCTGAGGTATATTTAACTGTTCACATTATTAATTTCATTATTTAATTCTCGCAATTATATTTTGTTGATTAACTGTGATTTGAATAAAACAGCCTTGGTCGAGAATAGAGGAATTGATGGGATACCAGCATAATTCCTATCGAGGTATTGACTGACATCAACTATTTTTGAATGAGGTGAACAAGTGGGCGAACACTAATGAGGCTAAGGTGATAGAGGATCGGCCGTGGAGCGAAGATATTTGGAGCGACTGACGCTGGTTGAGCGTACATGGAGGTGCGCATCTTGTGCAAATTCCTGAATGGGCAGCGTCTGGTCCAGCTCGTAACTTGTCATACCTTCGCGAGACGCCTGGTCACATGAATTTGGTAAGTTATATTACGCAGAATTTTGTGCCTAATAAATAATTCAGTGGTTAACAAAAATTGAACAGGTCAAGCATACTTTGCGGGAGGCGTTGCGAGGATGTGCATGGGTTGTCAAGAAGGGATTTCGTCGTGCTGGGAAGCAATTGCTGAGGGGTGCAGCACGTCATTGGATATTGTTGGCGAGCCTGATCGATTACCTCGACTCTTAGAGTCGAAGGGTCTTCATTCAGACATCGACTCTATCCTTGATACGGATGATGAGAATGATGCGCCAGAGCCGGGATCTGTTGAGGAGCAGCTTTTCATGCGGGTATAATACATTTTTCAATCACTTTTATTAATATTATTGTTCCTTTCATGCTTAATATTCTATAATTATTTAAAATATTATCTGTAACAGGATGATTTTAGTCTGCATGATTGGGATTCATATTTTGATACTCCACGACCCAGTCAGCCTCTGGTTCGGAGCAGACGGTCACATTCCGGTGTTTTTGAGCCTTACTCCGGATCCACAGGACCTCATTCCCAGCCTCAGACCACAGAGCTGCAGGCCCCACCCCATTCGCAGCCCCGGAGCACACAGCCGCAGCCTCCACCCCGTCCACAGCCCCAGACCATACAGCCGCGGCCTCCACCGCACAGCACACAATACACATACGGGAGTCCTTACCCTCCACCTCCACCATATACTCAGACTCAGTACGGAGGAGGGTACAGTCAGCCCTTTGTGCCTACTCCCGCACCTATCTCTCAGGCTGATGCATATTATCAGGCATACGGTACCCCACTGCAGGACCCATTCACACCTATGTCGCACCAGCCATTCGGCGATTTTGGGGCCTCATCTAGCAGACCGCCTCGTCATTCTACTCCATTTTCTACGACTTATCCTCCCCCCTCCTCCCCCAGGACTTGCTCCCGGTCGAGAGCCTCGAAACTTGCCTGGTGCTGCATGGGATTTATCTTCTTCTCAGGGATGGTTCCGTCGTGATGGACATCAGTAGGATATTGTGATATTTATTGTGATATTTATATTTTTGTACGAGTGTGATATTTATTGTGATATTTATTGTGATATTTATATTTCGTATTTGGCTTTGATTCCGTCACTTGTTAGGATTGCAAAACTACGCGAAAAAATTATAACAAATTCATAAAATATCACATTAGGTAATAAAGGCGCTGCACTTTCATGCCTGTAAGTTTCATACCATAAGGTCAAACGCATAAAAAACATAAAATCGCTAAAATACCTAAGATATCATTTCCGAGGAACCCTACTTCTAATTTGTTCCATTTTTAGGATTGCAAAACTACGCGGAAAATTTTTTTAAAAAAACCATAAATAATTATTGTAGATGCAAAATATTATGAATTTAGTCAACCATAAATATTAAAATTAGAGCTATCTTCACCGAATAATATAAAGTCAACCCTTACATCGATCTATAAAGGGTAAATTTAAAAAAAAAATACATAAAAATATTACATAAAACTAACGCCGGCCTCCTCCTGGTAAGATATTCATGAACCTTGATCCTAGCCGGGCAACCCCACGTCGTAGTCCCCCTCCCCCACTGTTTGTGCTTTGAGATGGTCCTCTGCTACTTGATCAGAAACACGCATATTCTCTGTGCTGTACCGTTCGTCTACAAAATCAGAAACATCTCACCTACAATGACCGCATACGGCAACCACATGAAGATATGGTATTCCTGTGAGTTGAGGTTTTCTGCACTTACACCAAGCACGCCTGCTCGGTAGTTGAGGATCTCTCGGTTGGTAATCACGTTTGAGGAAAACTTGGTACTTCCAGGTTACCCCCGGATCATTTTTTTCAAATGACACTTGAGCTTCAAATTCTCCACGTTCAATGTCAACGGCGATAACGTTTATTGCCGCTGTAAATATGAATTTATATCATTATACATTTTAAAGAGTACAAGTAAATATGATTACATTGGAAGTACATTTGTACCTGCTTTGAGAGTATGTTTCATCAGCTTAAGTTGGATTTCTTTTGGCCATCGTTCTCCCTCCGCCTGTCTCGCCAAAGCTATTTGCTTCCTCTCATTAAACCATTTAACAGTTTTGTACCAAGTGCCTTCCATAAGTCCAACAACTGGTAGTCTTCTCTCAGCCTTGTACCTGCTATTGAGACTTTCTGATCCATTACTCGTCATAATTCCCCAACGATAACCACCGTCATACGTTTGTGCCCACCTTTCAGGTTTCCACTACTCGTTGCCATCTATTTCATTTTCTTTCCCACACTTTTCAAGGTAGTCGATCGCCTTTGGATTCGTTTTCTTTAGTTCGTTCCACATTTTGTAGAAGGGTCTCCGTTTTTTCTTGTTGGCCAACTTATTTCTGAATTTGTCTGGTAGAGCTGCGTCTTTTCCAGATGCCTTGAACACGTTTTCACATACATGTTGCATGCAATACCGGTGCACGGCATATGAAGGGTTCGCATCCTCTTGCCAACCGTATTGGGATTGTTTGAACGCGTTCCTTATTCCCCAATGGCGATCCGAAACAACACAGAATTTTCTTCCTTCCCCGATAACTTGCCGCCTTAGAAAATTCATGAACCAACCCCAACATTGTTCGTTCTCAGTTCGCACTAGTGCAAATGCTAGTGGAAGCAACCGCTGCTCTGGGTCATAACCGCATGCCGCTAACAATCTTCTCTTGTAGCGACCCGATAAGAACGACGCGTCGATGCTGATAACAGGCCTTAGGTATGGTACTGCTGCGATACAAGGCCCATATGCCCATGCTGCTGCGGTGAACATAGCTCTGTGGGATCCCCTACGCTCTCTGTCAATCATTTGATCTGTGTCCCTGGGGTCGTTCTCTGTATAGCCAATAATAAACTCAGAAATTTGTTGTATGATCCCACCCACGATCCAAAAAGTTGTTCGATCGCTTTCTCTCTCCCACGCCATAACTTGTTATAGGTTGGTTTTACATTTGGATATTCTTTCTCCAATATAGATTTTACGTCATCTATAGAAATACCAAGATCTTTCTTCACTGCATTTCTGATGCTGTTTGCGATTACCTCTGCCGTCAGATTTTCATGCGTGAAATCTCCGGTCCTTCTCACGCAAGTATGTTCTTCTTCATTCTTTATTATTCTCCAAAATTCACCTTCCCTTTCTATACGGGCATACAAATGCCACTTACAGGTAGGTACCTTACAATCTAATACATACAATTCTGGAGTACTTCTAGTGGTTTTATGCTGTACATTATTATCTACGGCGTATTTATTACAAGCTTGTTTTAATTGTGGTTTTGACATAAAAATATTTTCTTGCGCTAAAGGCCCAGAAGTTTCTGTTTGAGACGGTTGTGGAATCGAATTTCTATACTCAGAGATATCCAGAAATTGGCTAACGGGATGGTAATTATCGGTCCTTCCGGTAATGTAATACTCGTGATTCGCGAAACCCTGCGCATACAGACCCTGTCCCTCCATATCCTGTGACGTCCAAAACTCTTCCTCTTCATCAGTGAAGTCCTCCCCCGTTTCATAATTCGACTGATAACCCGGACCACGGTCGTATGTCTCGTCAAGTTCGTCTATATTCCCTTCTTCTTCTTCTTCATCTTCCTCTGCTTCTTCTCTAACTGGTCTACTACTCTCAGGTTAGTCCCATGGATTCCAATCATGTGCATTGGTGTTGTACTCATTATTTGTTTCATCTTGTCTTTCTCGTCCGCTACTACTCTCAGGTTGGTCCCAAGGATCCGAACCCCATGCACTCATATTTATTCGCTCTTGTCTTTGTTGTCGACCACTACTCTCAGGTTGTTCCCAAGAATCCCAACCCTGTGCACTCGTATTGTATTGATTATTTCTTTCTTCGTCTTCTTCGGTATTATTGACTTGTTCATTCAAATTATAATTATAATCATAATTATAATTATAATTTGTGTGTCCCCCTAATTTAAAAATATATAATAAAAAATTATATAATTTCTGTGTCATCGTAATCAAAATTATTGATTTGCTTTTATTTTAAAAAGCTTAATTTAAAATTTTATTATTCAAGAGTAAAGGCAAGAGCAAATTAATTATAAAAGCGTACAATTAATAGCAAGAGCAAATTAATTACTTTAAAAAACTAATTTTATCAATTCTATAATGGCACAAATTTAATTAGTAATTTTGTCCAATTATGCAAAAGATTTTTTAACCAAAAGTTTCTTAATAAGCCAATTATGTTTAGTAAATAATTCTAATCCTAATTTAAGAAAACTATATATTGCATATGTTCATGACTATTGTAATACTAATTTAAAAATAAATAATAAAGTAATTTTACTAATAAAATTTGTCGTAAGTTACCTTGTAGGCCACCACCAGTAACTGGAAGCAAATCAACGTGAAGTTGAAAGCCGTGTAGCCTTCTTGCTTGGAAGCACTCACGTCGTACATACCGCCATTCATTTTCAGAATTCACCGGCAACTGCATCTGCTGGAACCTTCCTTTAATTATGGTATTAAAATGGGATACAATTCTCAAATTATAATGACCTTGATAAAATCCCAATGCTGAAAAAATTATTTTTTTAATTGATTCATAATCAGTTTGCGAAGTTGCATCCAAACTGAAATAATTTGATGGATTATATGGAGATTGATTAACGAAAACCGGAATGGAAATCATATTTTTGACAGTATAAAGAGTCGAGTATTTGAAAATAATGGGTGATTTTCGAATTCGGAACGGCATGTTCTATTTATAACCAAATGAGAGTCGAAATAATGATGAGCAATCAAATCAAATCGCACTAAAACGCACTGTTAAATCGCACTTAAATTCAATTTACACCTTGGATCGGCATTTGAGACGTCGATCCAATTCTTTTAATGATAAAAATCACTAAAAATGAATGATTAAAACCATAAAAAACAGTAAAAACATTAAAAAAAGTCAGAAACCAGTTGGATCGGCGTTCCAATCGCCGATCCAAGCTAAAAATTAATGATTAAAAGCATAAAAACAGTAAAAGCATTTAAAAAAGTAACTTTTAGCGGGAAACCAATTGGATCGGCGTTTGAAACGCCGATCCAATTGGTTTCCCGCTAAAAGTAACTTTTTTTAATGCTTTTACTGTTTTATCTTTTATTATTATTTTCTATTATTACATTTACTTATTAATATTATTATTAATTACTATTATTATTGCATTTTTATTAATATTAATTTGGTAATTGTTATTAGTTATTATATTAGTAATAATTTTATTATTAAATATTATGATTTATTATGTATTTTTGTGATTATTGCATGATTATTACTATTAAATTGGTAAGTGTTATTAGTAATAATTTAATTATTAAATATTATTATAAATTTGTTAATTATTGTTAGTTATTATATTAGTAATAATTTAATTATTAAATATTATTATAAATTTGGTAATTGTTGTTAGTTATTATATTAGTAAAAATTTAATTATTAAATATTATGATTTATTATGTATTTTTGTGATTATTGCATGATTATTACTATTAAATTGGTAAGTGTTATTAGTTATTATATTAATAATAATTTAATTATTAAATATTATTATTTATTATGTATTTTTGTGATTGCTTATTAATATTATTATTAATTGTTAATAGTTAAAAAAATAAGACTAAGGTAAATTTGTTAGACTTCATTAATGGACAATTTATTATTATTGCACAATTTTATTATTAATGCAGGAAAAAAAATTAAGAATCTACCATTTATTATTATTGCAGTATTTATTATTTAACCTAATAATTAGCTGCAAAAGGACAGGCGTGGTCTGATAAAGTCTGAAAAAGTATACTGATACCTATCTGCCCCCTGCAAAAGGACAGGCGTGGTCTGATAAAGTCTGAAAAAGTATACTGATACACATCTGCCCCCTGCAAAAGGACATGCGTGGTCTGATAAAGTCTGAAAAAGTATACTGATCCCTATCTGCCCTCTGCAAAAGGACATGCGTGGTCTGAAAAAAAATCATGTGAAATTAATTTTTTATTGTGTGATTCTAAGTCTAAAATTGTCTATAAAACCACCTTTCATCAACCAGATTATGCAACACACACTCAATTCTTCTTCCTGAAAAATTCACTGTCATGGACAAAGGAAATAGCTCTCACTCCAATAGTGATGTCCCAAATTGGCGAACAGCTACCCGAGATGAATACTGGCCAAATTACCAACATTCCCCTGTCAATACAAATGAAATAGAAAAATGAGATTATCATGCAAGATGTCGCACATGTTTTTGCACTTTCAAATACAATATCTACGAAGATGATGAGATAGAGTTCGATTTAAAAATACACTACCAGTGGCACATTAATGGTGGGGAAGAAAGAGATCGCAAGGAGCACCTCCAAAGAATGCTGAGCAAACCCAAACATAAGAATTGTGACTGGTATGAAGATTACTACAAAAAACCGCAACCAATTCCCCAACAAACACCAACAGAAAAAACATATTCAGCACCAAAAACACACTGCACCGTTTATGAAAGAATTTACAACTTTCGTGTAGACCACACAGTGACCTGTACAAAGTGTGGTCAGGTTTTCAATTACAAAGAGACCATCTTGCGTGATCACTACGATGACCACGAAAAACAAGCTTGGTGGGATCAACAAGAAAAGAAATGGAAAGACAGAGATGAGGCGGAAAAAAGAGAAAAATTGCACAAAAGGCTGCCGAAGAGAGACAAAAAATTGAAAGAAGAAGAAATTGGAAAAAAAATCAGGGAGCGCCTGAGATTACACAAGGAGAGAGATGAACAAAAAAGTATTGCAGCAGCTAGAATGACAGAGATAGAACAACAAGAAGCCGATGCAGCTTTCTGGAACGAAGCCGCTCAATTCGCTGATAATCCTGGTGTGAGTAACCAACAACAAAAGGAAGACGAAGAAGAAGACCCATGGTGGGATGAAATTCTACAATATGCGGACACCCAAAATATCTAAATATTTTGTTTTCTTAGGTAGTTTGTTTTTAAGTAGCAACTGAATGGTTTGTTTTTTAAGTAGTTTTTTCTTTTTTTATTTTGGTGTGTTACTTTATATTATGGTTATAAAATTTAGCTCTTCTTCTAATGGTGTGCATTTTTTAATTCTGAATTTCTTTGCATGTTAATTTTCAATACATATCATAAAAAAATTTAATAAAAGTAAATAGACAAAACAACATATTTCAGTAATATAAGGCAAACATTACAAGTGACGACTGTCACGCAAACTTATTTCACTAATAATGACCATAATAACATACCGATGACAGAAACATAATACTATTCCATTTAGCGGAGATGGACAACATTTGAAGCTGCGGGATGATTTTCAAAACTAGGTGGAACTGCTGGCAGGTGAGTCAACCACGACCCTCCAAGATCAAAACCTCCATTCTTCTCAACCAAATCTGTAAAAAATTTGGGGCCCCTAACATGATATTGATTTCCTTCTAATTTCTTAACTACAAATTTTCCCCATGATATTGTAACATCAATGCAGAAAATAATCGTTGTTCGCTAGTCCGCTGATCTCCGATCAAAATAACACCAGAAGAGACGCAGCTTGGTTTAGGACCCATTTGCTTAAAATTTCAAAATTAAAATTCTATTAGCAAATCAAATAAAATAAATTTAATAATTAATTTAAAATTATTACCTACGAAGAAGTGATATTGCGAATATGAAATGACGAGGAGAAAGTTTATCAATTTCAGACTAACGAGAAAAACTTAGTTTGTGAAGAATAAATGATGACAATTGAGCTTATATAGACAATTTTAAGCGGGAAAACGAAAAAAAAAATTATTGCAAACCAACTTTGAGTGTTTAAAAATCAAATTGCCTACTAAAAAAAAGCAAATTCAGCGGACTCAAATGGTCAGACCTTGGATCGGCGATTGGAATGCCGATCCAAGGGTTCTGTGTTTTCGACGATTGAAACACCGATCCAACAACGTTATTTTTAAAATTCCGAATTTTTAACTGTTATTCTCGAAATTCGTGTGAACAGTAACGTTAGTTTTAATTTTTTCGGCTCTCTTGTCTCTACCTGTTTGCTTTTGAGGAGAGGTGCCGAGTTAAAAATTTTCCGCCGTCTGTTAATTCATCTCCACCTCCGTTATTTGCTCAAATCAACTTTTGACTGTTGATGGCGCTGGATATGATTGTATGACGGAGCTAATAAGTGCAATCAAACATTTGGACAATCAAGTAATCATAAGTCAAAAATAGAAAGGGACGCAATAAAAAACGGAAAGCGTGTTGCATCTCTTCCCTTCCCTCATCTGCGTCACCCCTCACGCGCTTGACTCCCTCTCCTCCCGCGTCACCTCTTTACCTCTTCTCTTCTGCACCTCATCTCTCTTTTTACGTACGTAAAGACCATAAAGATCTTATATCATTGAAAATATAATAGGATGGATGGTTTCAGTCACTTTTCGAGAAACATCCAACATCTTTTTTTCTATTTTTATAATAGGAGTAGAAAATTAGCAGGAAATGGGCAAAAGATAGATTCCCGGCATGACAACTTATACGACAACATTTTTATTACTAAAAATCTCCCTAATATTTATGAAAAATCTAAAAGCAAGAACATTTGTCTCTAGCCCAAGTTTAGAACATATGTAACATTGATTTCCTCTTCATTGAAGGGATTTCCAGTGTGGTTAGAACAAAGAAAAATGCTCTTCTAGGCATTGTAAATAGCTTACATTTTAGTGAGGAAGAAGATAGTTTAGCATGGAATTTTGAACATTTAGGGATTTTTTTTTGTCAAGTCTCTTTACAAATTTTTCAACAATTGAGGCATAACAACTAATTTAGATCATTCTATTTGACACCTTAAAATCTCTCTGAAATTCAAAAATAATAAAAAAATTACTTTTGATAATTTGTGTAAGAGAAGGTGGTAAGGTCCAAATAAGTGCCACTTTTGTCAAAATCCAAAATTAGTGGATCACATATTTGTTAACTCCCCTTATATCAAACCTTTTTAGATAAATTTTAATATCTTCAAAATTTATAAATTTCTATCTCTCCGGTTTAAATTCTAAGTGGGATAGTATAAATAATCTAGACAAATCTGTGAACTAGAGGTAGATTTTGGACCGAAATGAAAAATATTTCGGTCCGAAATATGGTCAGATTTTGTGAATAATTTGTTTTCCTTTTATCTTAAAGAAAAAAATAGAAAGAAAATAAAAAGGACGCATGCACTTCTATAAAGGTGTATTCCTTCCTTCTATCTCTCATCTTCTTCTTCTCCATCTCCTTCTTATGTACTAAACTCCATTAAAAAAACTAAAAAAGTGTGGTGTGTGTGAGTCATGGACGTAGGTACACATTGTATCGAACCACGTAAAAATTTCTGTGTTTTCTGTGTGATTGCTTTTCTTTACATGGTATCAGAGAGGTAGGTTCTAAAAATTGTGTGTTTTTTCTCTATGCGAGTTACTGCACAGCTAGTACTCATTTCCTGTGCGAGTTACTGCACAGCCAGTTCCTTTCCTGAGCGAATTACTGCACAGCCGATTTTTTTTTCTCGATCAGATCTCGCCGAGTTACTATGTGACTTTATTCCATGTGCGAGTTACTGCGCAGTTGATCATTCTTCCCTACACAAGGAGTTTGTGTAGTTGGCTCTTCTTCTCAACCAGACATCGTCTCGACTTTCGATCCTCGACCAGACCTCACCAAAACCTCAACCATACCCAATATTTCGGTTTGAAATCATTCTTTTTCGGTCTGAAATTTCCCTTAGATCTTATCACAATCTCGAGCAGACCTGATATTTCGGTCCAAAATTAAATTTTTTGGTCTAAAATTCTCTTATACCTGACCTAATTTTTGAATTTTGACTTCAAAACTGACCCAAAAATTCCTGCATCTCTAGCGACTCAAATACCAGAGACCATGACCCTTATCTAGAGCCTAAGAAACTCTTGGATTATAGATTCAGGAGCAACCGATCACATGACTTACAACAAGGAAAACTTGATAAGACAATCTCATCCAAGAAAGACTGAGATCGTCAATGCGAATAGGGAAGTTTATCTAGTCATAAGGACTGAAGATGTTCAATTTTCCTCTTCTTTGACACTTTCAAATATTTTATTGGTTCCTTCTCTGTCATCAAGACTATTGTCTGTCGGTCAATTGTGTGAATAACTTAACTGTGTTGTACTCATGTATCCCAGATTTTGCCTATTTCAGGATCTTATGAACAAATGAGATTATTGGTCGTGGCACTAAGAGGGGAGGACTATATCATTTGGAAGACGTTGCTGCTGGGAGAGCTCACATTTCTACTGGCTCAAGTTCAAGTAGGAAGTCTTCGATTTGGATGTGACACAGACGTTTAGGACATCTTTCATTCGGGTACCTAAAGAAACTTTATCCAAGTTTATTTTCTGGATTTGAGAATGAATCTTTTGATTGTGAGGTATATATTAAATCTAAGAGTCATTCAGCACATTTTGCTAAAAACTTGGATAATGACAATACCACTCATTTTGACCTTGTTCACTCTAATGTATGGGAACCTTCCCCTGTTGAATCCCTGGTGGGTAACAGATGGTTTGTGTTATTTGTTGACAATTGTACTAGAATGACACGGATTAATGTGGTAAAGCATAAAAATGAGGTATCACTTGCCATCAAATCTTTCATTAACATGGTAAAGAACCAATTTGATAGGAATGTTAAAATTTTCAGAAGTGATAATGGAAAGAAATTTGTCAACAAAACATTAGAAGAATTTTTTAACACCAATGGAATTATACATGAAACAAGTTGTGTGGGTACTTCTCAACAAAATGGCATATCAGAGCAAAGGAATAGGTAAATTCTAGAAATGACCAGGGCAATGATATGCTAGAAAATAATGTACCTCATTCTTATTAAGAAAATGCAGTTACATCAGCTGTTTACTTGATGAATAGATTGCCCTCCGTGGTACTTGACTTTCAAACGCCCTCGCAAGTACTTTCAAAATACTGCTTAATTTCCTCGGTCCTTACAATTCCACCAAAGATATTTGGGTATATTGCCTATGTTCATATACAAAAACATCAAAAGTCAAAGTTAGATCCTTATGCTGAAAAATATGTGTTCACAGGTTATGTCCACATCGAAAGGGACATAGGTGTATGAACTTGGTCTCAAGAAAAATTTACACTACAATGGATGTGACTTTCATTGAAAATAAGGGATATTTTAGCAAAACCAGACTCATTCTCAGGGGGAGAGTGTGACAGAAAATGAGTCCTGGTTTGATGCAACAAGGGATGAAGATTTTGGCCTAGAACAAGCTCATTTTGGACCAGATCATGTTCATTTCGGACCGAATTCAGATGGTTTCGGTCCAAACAGAGGAATAGGCACTGCGAATTTGGAGTATTTCGGTCCCAATCCAGAGGCTGAAGTTGAGAATTCAAATCCAAAAATGGACCCACATGATAATTGAGGTCCATCAGAAGAGAATTTGGAAAGTGAAGATGAAGAAATGATAAAGTCTCCTCCTACACCACAAGACCAAACTCCGGAGTCAAAGGTAAGTTTTTCTGAACCTGTTACTACTGATCTTAGGTATCAATTGCATTTTAGGTTTAATAGAGGCAGACCTCCGAAGAGATACAGACTGGATGAAAGTAGTAAAAGTAGGTATGCTATGGTGAATTACATGAGTATGTCTCACATGCTAGAGCCTGTGAAGGAATTCGACAAGACTCTTGCCTCAGTTCAGATTCCAAAGAGCTTGAATGAAGCTCTTAGTAATCCAAAATGGGTAGATGAAATGAAGACTGAGTTGGATGCACCGGAGAAGAATGATACTTAGGAATTGATAAGAAAGCCAAAAGATAGAAAATCAGTTGGCTGCAAATGGAAATTCACAGTTAAGTATGGGCCCACTGGAGAAATCAACAGGTACAAGACAAGGCTAGTAGCAAAGGGTTATTCTCAAACTTATGGAGTAGATTATCAAGAGACTTTTTTACTAGTAGCCAAGTGTCTCGCAATTTTTCGCAGCCTTTGGATAAAAAAAAATGAGGAAATCCGGTCTCGGATTGAGGGGCAAAAAGAATGCGGATTAGATACCCCTCGCGAGCCTCAAGAGGCCGATACCGATACCACCCCGAAGAGAGGTAACTGCATGGTCTTGAGTTCTCACGAGGATTTATTATTTGAAGGGGTCCTTTCTTTCCAGTAGGCGTAAGCCCCTACTGTTAATGACCTCCGATATAGTCTGGAGCACCTCTAGATCGGAAAAATCAAAGGATTGTGTGTCATAAGATATTAGGGAATTGTAAATATGCAATTAGCGGTCCTACCGTGCATTTATTTTTTTGTTTTTTATTATTATTATTATTATTACTACTACTATGCAATGTTAGCATATCATATTATTATATATTTTTTTGTGGACTTTGTATTGCAGGGGGCAACAGTCTCTTGAGTTCTTAACTCGTAGAGGTTGTGTGGGGAATCAGGGTTTAGGCTCTTCTGGTTTGAACTTCATATTCTATGAGGCATGGATTTTTCGAAGCGGGTTTTTTAGACTCCATGTCAAGCTTTATCAAGGGGGTCTGAAAGTGACATCTGATTCCTGATCAGATCGTTGAATTAGGTTGATATGGTGCTGAGGTTTTTTTTTTTATTTTGAGTTAACGTTAGGCCCTTAGGCTTGTGGACGATAATGGTAGACGCCGGACCCGTGGGTTTATGGGCGTTAAAATCAGATGTGTGCGGGTGCGACCCGAGTCGGCCGCCCCTTGGCCTTTCCCGGGAGCGGGGTGACGCTCGTTCAATAGGCATAGAGCGTTGGGTGATATCTGGTTCCTAAGCAAGACGTTAAGTAGACGATATGGCACCCGTTCATAGTGACATTTGGCGATGTTCAATAGACGGTTCGATTTGCTCCCGAAGCTTTGTAGTGACATTTGGCGATGTTTGGTTTCCTTTCGTTAAAATGATACTCGGTTTCAAACCAAAATATCAAATAAACGGTTCACTTATCATTTAAAGCGTTGCGTTGCTACCTGGTTTCCAGCCATGATATCAAGGAGACGATACAATTGCCATTTGAAGCGTTGGAACGATTCGACTGCCACTCAAACCGTTAAGACATCTGGTTGCCAGTCAGATGTTTAATAGACGGTCTGATCTCCATTCGAAACACTGAGGTGATATCTAGTAGCCAGCCAGAATATCAAACAGATGATCCGATTGTTGTCCAGAGCGTTGACGAGACATTTGATTGTCGGTTAGATATTGAGTAGAAGATTCAACCATCATCTGAAACACTGAGTAATACCTGGTATCTAGCCAAGATATCAAACAGATTATCCGATTGTTGTTTGAGGTGTCGACAGGGTATCTGATTGCAATCAGATATCGAGGAATCGATTCAGCTGCCACCTGAAACGAAGACGCCTGGTTGCCAGCCAGGTGTTAAGTGACGGTTCGACTATCACTCGGAGTATTGAGGTGATACCTGGTATTCAGCCAAAGTACCAAATAATTGGTCCAATTGTTACTCGAAGCGTTGAAAAGTGACATCTGGTTGCCAATCAGATGTTCCACAGACGGTTCGATCATAATTGAGATACTAAGGTGATATTTGGTAGCCAGTCAGAATATCAGACAGATGATCCAATTATTACTCGAAGCGTTGAAGTGACGTCCGTTCGCCAATCAGATATTGAGCAACGATTCAACCCTCATTCGGAGTATTGAGGTGATACTTGGTAGCCAGCCAAGATATCAAACAATAATTTGGCTGTTATTCGAACATTGAAAGGAATCTGATCGCTAGTCAGACGTTCAGTGAACAGTTCAGCTGCCATCTGAAGTGTCCAAAATTTCATCTGGATGCCAGTCAGATGTTAAAATGACGGTTCAGCTCTCACCCGAAGCGTTGAAAATATCATATGTCAGACGCCAGACCCTTGGGTTTGTAGGCGTTGAAAATCTTATGCGCGAACGTTCCCTTGACGCTCAGTCTCTGACCAAGTGTTGAAACTTCGCTTGATTCCTGATCAAACGTTAATGTGACGTGATGCTTGACATCTAGCCAAGGAGAGCCACTTGGGTGACGCTAGGCTCTTGAGCTTATGAGCGTTCAAGTAACGTTCAGCTTCCAACCGGAACACTGTAATTTTTCTCAAGCACCGAAAGAGGTAAGCTTTGTTATGAGATCTGGTTGTGGATTTTGGTAACATCACTGAACCATTCGAGCGATGTGTCCAAGGAACATATTAAAGGTTTGCGAATAAGGATGCTACTTTGGTTAGGATCATGGATTTATCAGATGTGACGGCATGGTATAGGATAAGGTCATAACATCATTTAAGGGAGTTGCTTGCAACATCAGTGTCGGCCTTGGCATATCCTCGGCGGTTGGATTATAAACACTCAAGATAAGACCTCATGCCTTCTTGAGAGAGAGGGGTATTATAAAATTCCACTGTTGCAACAAGCCACTTAATCTGCCTTAAGCGAGGCTATGAGCTTTTCCTGAGGTTAAAGTCATGGGTTTATATGATGTGGTAGGACGGTGTGATATTTGTCCATAATGACTGGGTTTGCATATCCTAGATAGGATCATAATGTTATCCCAAGATGTTGCTTGTGACAGCAGTGTAAGCGGACGTTTATCCCTGGCGGGTAGATTGCATACACTCAAGATAGGACCTCATGCATTCTCGAGAGAGCGGGTGCCTTAGATAACCGTGGACTTCCACCGTTGCGACAAACTACAGATTTAGCCAGAAACAGCATTGTGAACTTTTCTCAAATCGCAAAGAATTCTGCTCTTGTGTGATGGATCCATGTTCTTCACCGGTAGTATCCTGCGGTGTAATTTTCCTTCAATTTGGATTTTTACCAGTTAACCTTTGATTTGGTCTTCGCCTGGTTTGTATATTATTTCGGGACCCTTAGTAGAGTCTCTGTGATGCCGTGGTAGATCTTATTGTCCATCATTTTGAGGCTAATGAGTCTCAATTCAACCAGATTCTCAATATTGAGCTTAACTATTTCACCAGCACTCTTGTTGTTATCAAGAATGCTTAGTGTCTCCATATGCTCCATACCCATCGTGATGATGACCGTCTGGTGGTTTTGATCATTTGGATTATGATGAGCCTTATTTAAGCCATGAGCGAGGCACAGGGCTCGGTTGCGATAGTGCTCCTGTATGACTTCTTGAATTTCAGGGTCCTCTCCTGGTTTTATATTTCGCAGAAGTTCTCCTGTTTTATAAAGTTATTATTATTATTTTTTTTGTTTGATTTTGTTTCTTTTGAGACCTGGTGACTCCTTGAGATGTACAGGGAGCCTCCTTCATGTCAGAATATTATCCGTGCCTTCAATGATTTGATTATGAGCCTTTGAGCCTCCTAATGTTATGCCAGAACGACTTGTCTCCATAGTATTCTGAGAGAAAATGATGGTAGGGATCTACCTAGTTGAGTTTTTTATTGTGATGATTAGCAGAATAAACCCCTCTTATTTTTCTGAGCTTCCAGGAATTTTCCTCATATTTTTCTGAGCCTCCTATGATTTTTCATGAATTTTTCAAGGTTGCTGGATTTTAAAATAAATATCGGAGTGATGTGGCAATTTATGGTTGGCCAGAGCTTGAAAATTGGGTTAAAAATATTTTATTTAGATTTTGGTTATGGTTTTGGCATGACTGTATTTCTCATATTTTTCTGGACCTCTAGAAATTTGGTTTGAATTTTTCTGAGTTATTGTTGAATTTTTATAAATTTTTAAACTTTCCGGCAATAGAATGGTGCCACGTCAGCAAGGAGGACAGGTGGCGTCCTCTGATTCGAGAAAATGAGAGGCCAGCAGTGACCTAAATTGTCGTAGGGCGACACGTGGCCTTTCCTGATTGGCTCATGTAGGTCGCTGACGGGTTATTGCACTGATCTGACTCGCCACAAAAATGTTGCCACAGAGGATCATGAATTTGGGACGACCCTTAATAAAACCATTCACACTCCTGGTGTTTCGTGGAATAATTGACCCCTTCGCTTGTGGGTCCCGTTGTCAGTGAGTATGGTTTAACCGCTATTCCGTGAGCCATGTCTAGGATAACTGTGGGACATAAGTCGCCTCTCTCCATCTCTTTTCTTCTCCTTCTCCTTCGATCTGTTGGTAGCTCCCCGCCATGGCTGGTCGATTGATCTTGTCAAGCAGCCTTCCAGCCTCGAGATGGTGCCGGATAAGATCGTGAGACTTTCAAGGGGTCGAGGGACTCATTTCTCGTGCTTCTCTATCTCCCCTTCTCCGCAATCACCTCCACTTCAATCTGCTAGGGTTCAGTAGGGCTCAGTGGCGGTGGTGAGCTCCTGGCAATCTTGGGTCCCTGGAGCCATGCCGAATAGCATCATGATGTATGTGTGAGCCTTAGAATCCCATCAATTTGGTTAGTAAATGGCTCTAGCATAGGACTCCACCTCGACTAAAATCTGTCATGGCGGCGATTTGATGGTTGTAGCCTTCTGTCGACCCAAGGGAGATAATGACTGGATTGAGAGCATGATGGCATGTACCATGAGGGATATGCATGATCAATTTAATTATTGTTGGTCTCCAACCAAGGATACCACCTTGATTTGGAACCGACCATGGTGACATGATGTTGATTACTTCTCCCCATTGCCGTTGCAGCTTGTTGGTGATGCAGAGAGCCTTGAAATGGATATATGAGCATGTTGGCACCCCTTTGGGTGTGTGTGAGCCTTCAATTTTACCATGGAGGCATGGTAATGTGAAGATCTGCCTCACTCGACTTATGGTGATGATGTTGTTGGAGTTGATTTTGTGAGAGGCAGGAGGATGCATTTGTGAATGTGTTGGCTTGCATCTGAGATAGGAAATATTCTCGGTCTTGAAGTTGGGCACCTCCAGTCCATGATCTCTTCTTGGCATGGTTTAGGTAGTAAGGATGGTGGTTGCCTCCTCCTTCTGTAATGCATTGGCGCCTGGAAATATTCAGCATATGAATCTCCATTTTGTTACCTGCTGTCCTTTTATAAACCTGCTGTCCTGCTGTCCACTTTTGTTTCTTTCTTTTTTTTATGCATATGCTAAGCTAGTAATGCATATATATTAAACTAGCGTTAAGTTGGTTTTATTTACATATTTTACACAACCAATTTTAGTGTATTCCTTACATTACTGAAATATGCATATATTAAGCTAGTAATGCATGTATATTAAACTAGTGTTAGGTTAATTTTATTTACATATTTTACACAACCAATTTTAGTGTGTTCCTTACATTGTTGAAGTGTGAATGTAAAACCAGAAAAAAATTACAAAGAGGGAAGAAAGCTTCTTACTTTACTTACACAAATCACACAAAGGAGTAGTACAGGTTGCTTACAACTGAAACTATGAAGCTATTGCTTCTACTAACACTCTTTTCGTTTTTTTTTTTGTAAGTAGCTATGCTAATTCAAGTAAAATGCTCTCTAAGTGATTTTTCAGAACTCTCACAGCAAGTGTGTAGCTTGTGCTTCTTCTGGTTATTGTTGGTGTATTGTGGGTTCACTGCTTGATGTGAGCTTAGTGTAGATGGTGCTCTCTGGTGAGTGTTTTCAGAATGTGAAAGTTGGTTGTGAGGAGAGCTTGTTTTCTGCATGGCCATCTGATGCCCTTTTATAAGAGAATGGGATTAGGTTCTGTAGCTTGAAGTAATTATCATCCTGTTAAGGCTTTGTGACGGTTTTGCCCCTGCTGCTTTTGCTGTTCCCAATTTACTCACATGCAAAAGATGCTTCAATCTTCTCTATCCCTTCCTGTTTTGGTTGCATTTCTCTTTTACTGCTGGCACCAGTGAGGGGGTCAATGCCCTTTGACAGAATCTTTAATATTTGAAGCTCACTGTTTCTATTGATAATTGCTGCCAATCTTTTCTCTCAAGCATGTGCTATGTTGGTCTTGCTAATTTGATTTCTGATTTTTTTTTAATACCTCCTTCCCTCCATTTGAAGTCAATTATAACAAACAGAAGGGGGCATCATCTGGGTTGTTTTGCATTTCAAACACAGTCCTCAATTTGCCTTGCACACAATCCCATATGTTGAATCCTTCAGTTTCTAAGCCATATCAATTCAATTCCTTCTCCTTTTGCTTTTCATTTTATTTTTCTGGCTTTTAATCTTGATGCCCATGTTACAGCATTCCCTGTTGTGTTTGGAAACATGATATGTGACTCAAGTTCTCAACCATAGTTATTTCATGTGGCTATGGCACTGCCCTATTAATTCCTCAAATTGACAATTTGTTAATCACCACAATTGCTGTCTTGTTGATGTTAGGTAAGAAATTTGGATCCTTTTTTATTATTTCGTCTCAATTGGATTTGCAGGTCTGTACCTTTATCCATTCCATCCTTATTTACTGGAGAGCAGTGAAGGAGTTTTCGTTGGCACCAAGTTCCAACTGTCAATTAATTGTGTTGACTGGATAGGAAGGAGGAGGCTGCAGTGACCTTCTGTAGAGCAAGGGAAGCAATGATGAAGTTCACCGCTGCCATGAAGATTCTCCTCTCATCTTCCTCTTAATTAAATGTTCTGTCAGAAGGAGAGGAATGCAGTGCGCTATTGTGTGCAAAGAGAGGTGGGGAGCGAATGAGAGGTGAGAAGGAAGGAAGTACGACTCCCGTGTTTCCCGGCCTCTGTCAGCCTTAATTAAATACCTCGAAGGAATAGGAGCGGTGTAGGTCCTAGGTGCTTGGCTGACACGGGGAAGCCTCATTTCTGCGTCATGGCATTCGTCATCCCTTTTTATGGGATGAGCTGCTCAGTGGGCCTTCTCCTCTTTTGGGCCGTATTTTCCTTTTTTTGGGCCCTTTTTATTGATTTTATTTGAGAAAATTGGCCGACACATTATACAAGCTGAATATTATTTGATTGATCCCAATCTTTGCACATTTTTTTTTGTATAATTGTATAAGCTCATGTATAAATATACACAAAACTATACAACTATATTTTCATTACATTCCGAGGCATGTTTCACGTTTTTTTTTTTTTTTTATTTTTTTTTTATGGATCCAAAGAAGCATATATCGCATGCTAAATTAACATGATTTTATTTTTTTCATATTAATGTTAGCATCAATATAGCCATTTTCTATCACCGTATCTGTGAATATGTCCTCCCGATTCATCCGGGATAATTTCAGACTGCCAGGTGTGTGGACTTTTTCGTCATCCCTCGAAAATGAAAGGGTTTCCTCGAGTATCTCTTGACAACAAGAGAACCAGAACAAGAGTCGCTTCTTATGAGGGTTTATTAATTTTGCGGGTCCTTTCTTTCCAATAGGCGCAAGCCCCTATTGTTAATTACCCTGTAGTTGCCTACGGGAATCTCTGATTAAGGGGTCTAAGGAATACGAAAGGGCTAGGAAGTGTTGTTTGAGAAATACTTTTTGTGTTCATGCAGGATTCATTCTTTTTTTTGCCTAAATTGGACTTAATTGAGAGTACCAGACCTAATTGACGGGACCCAATTAAGTACCCTCAAACTTCTAAGACTCTAAACAGAGATTTAGTTTTGGTTTTGGTTTGGATTTCAGGGTTTTTGGCCTCTGGTTTGAGCCTTGGTTTCCTTTCTCTTTTCTTTGTTTTAATGAAAATAGCTTTTTACAATTTTATTCTTTTGATTTTGTCTTTTGAGAAATCTTGAATTTTTTTCTCCCTTTTTTTTATTTTTGAAATACTCATTTGAAAGTGGTTGTTTGAAAATGGTCTTTTGGAAATTGTTTTTGACTTTGTTTTGACTTATACTTTATCTATTTTCTTTTTGAAATTCTTTTATAAATCCTTTTATAAAAAGGTTTATTGTGTTTAATATTTTTGTTATTTTTCGTTTATTCATTTTTTTTATGAAAATACTCTAAGAGTTCAAGAGATTGCTAATTTGACGGATTTTTATATATTGAAATATCGAAATATAAAGTTATTAAAATATTAAAATATAAAAGTATTTGATTTGTTTAAACTTTATAACTTTATAATTATTTTATTTGAGTTTTTAAAGTTTTGAGGTTATTTTCACAAATTTTATGTGTTTGAGGTTATTTTAAGAAATTTTACTTGTTTTGTTTGAATTCTGTTTAATGAGTGTAAATAAGACTAACTAATCTCCTACGTTTTTTTTTTGTTAACAGGCTTTGTCGGGTTTTCTGCTTTTAATCATTTGCAAATTCTTCAATTGAGTTTATTGGGCTTGATATAACAGTTACGGAGAGGAAATTGGTACAGGGAAGAACTTGGTACAAAGAGGTGGTTAGTGTAATGGCTGATATAGGTACACGGCTTCAGTGTTGAGTTTTGCCTTAGGGATGGGTTTGTTTGGTACTGATACAGTGAAGTAGCTGGTAAAAGGGGTGTATGAGAGGTTTAATATAATTAGGCATAAAGGGGTCGTTTGGATGTGTCCGGAATTTGGGGATTTTCCAATTCCGGGCATAAATTTTAATATAAACAATTCATCTCTCTCACAAAGTTACACACTTCCCAACGAAAATCCTTATTCCTTCCTAGGAATTGGCTATTCCTAACCCATCCAAACGACCCCAAAGGTGGTACGTGGGAAACTGGTATAGGAGCTTGGTACGGCTTAGAAATGGGTGCAGGAATTTAGTCTGGACATGACAGGTGGGAGTTTGATAGTTGGCAGTAAGATATCGGCACAGAGGGGTGGCTGTACGAAACTGGTGTGGAGACAGTTGATACAAATAATATGCCTAGCATGTCTAATTTACATAGCAATTTCTTCATTAGTTTAGTGTTGTACAATGGGTTGATATGAAGATAATTAAGGCATGTCTTGATAAAGGTACCAGTGGTACAAGGAGTATGGTTGGTATATTGAGAATTGAGTGTGTTAGGTTTGTCTAATTACAATAATACATCAGGGACTTATACAAGACATGACCTAAACGGTACAGAGAAGTAGGGTTTATGCATCAATTGGCTTCATTTGGTATATGTACAGAGGATAGGTAAATAGATTAAGTTTCAGTGTTAATGGGTAATAGCACGAGCACCTATGCGACATAGTACTTAATATCACAATTATCATGAAATTTCATTTTATCTCTTACTATACTCACATACCCGTTGTGCAATACCACAGTGCTTATTCTTGATTATAAACACATATTTGCATGAACCAATGTACATCAGCGAATATAAGCAAATATCACATATACACTATTTATTTGATACAGAATCTATATGGCATTTCGTACACTCAAACTGAATGCATGTATTATTTTCAAGTCAAGATTCTACTTTCACAAAGTATACGAATCTTGTTATTACATACAACAAAGTTAAAAGCTTTTGAAGTCCTTCTCAAGTACCTGGTAAAAGAAAGGGAAATGCAATTAGTCAATGAGATAATGATCTTGATTTGCAGTTTAATACAAAACCATTTACTGAAATGGTTAGCACTGGATACACAGTAAGTTACATCTAGTCTTTACATAAAGGCGAAATAAAATGAGATTTGACAAGCCCATGTTTCTGTATCATGCTGAACATGAGAATTACAAGGCGCAGCAGTAATATTTAATGGCATTCGAAACCTTTGTTATTACTCTTTCTGTATCATGCTTCAACATGGCCAGAAATTGATAATTAACTCCACTAACCCTTAACAGTATTTTGTATCTCTCAATGATATTTCATATAGCAGTTATATAACAGCAATTAAAATTATGCTAGACAATTGGATGGAGATCAATATCATTTTGGTACAGCACTTAACACTAGGTTGAGACAAGTAACTTTACCAAACCATTCAATACCTGTAGGTCAATTCTATAGAAGCTTTTGAAATCTCCATTCTAATTTGTTTCTTTTCTTTCACAATTGGCCATAACAAAGGCACTTAACATTAATCACAATTCACTGGTCCTCACTTTTTCAAAACTATTATTATAGGTGCCATGTTTGATGCACAGGACCTATATACTTATATGCATGTATCAGCCTTGAAATGAAATGAAAAGAAAGGGTCAAGCCTACATCTAGGAGTCATGCCATTTGGCAGAGACATACTACACTGTATTCACAATAGCATCATCAAATTACATTTCCCCATTGGAGCCACATGCTAACTACACTGAATTTCCAAAAGGTTTCCAGAAATGCCCCTGGCATCACCCTTTTACTTACTGTTTTGATCAAAAAGAACATTCTAAAATAGGAAATTTAACTCCATGACGTCATACACACTGCAAACACATTATTCATACTAGTCTTGGGACATATTTACACCAGAACCCTGAATTTTATTATTTTCTACAAAGGGGGACAGATTGCTTCTTTACTTTAAAGATATTTAGCGCACACACTCATTTCTCATGGCCATGTCAATGCAGGTGCACCTTAGCAATATACAAAACTCAATTTACCCTCTTGCTTTACTGATCTTGGCAGTAACTAAATTTGGTGCATTCTTTGTCACTTATCCAATGGTCAGAAATTGATCAGATCAAGTAAACCATATTCACCAGAGACAAGTCATGAGTAGTTATATATATTTCAATACTTACAAAGGCTTAACCACAAGTATATACAAATGCAAGCACAGACTCATACTAGCACAAGTTCAGGTTTTTTTTTATTTGTCAATTTTGTCTACAGGGGCTTTAAACACACAGCATTTAACACTTAAGGGGCCGTTTGGATCGTTTAGGAATTTGAGGAATAGCCTATTCCTAGGCGGAAAACATTGGGAAGTGTGTAACTTTGTGAAGAGTTTGGATGGTTAGGAATAAATTTTCGCCTAGGAATAGGCTATTCCTCAAATTCCTAAGCGATCCAAACGGCCCCTAAAAGAAGAAATGAAATGAAATTCAGGCAAGCATTATAACAAAACTGATTTCTATATAACAATCTATGAGACATCATTATTTAACACTGATTTTTATAACTTTTAATTTCTGATAAAAATTGGGCAGAGTATCCCCTTGATTTTGTGTTAATTTTCATTTTTAATTGCACCATAATTTGACTCGATGAGACGGCGTCTCAGTCAAATTATGATGGTTTAAGATATGTAGAGGTAGAACGGCGTTCTACCTTGTGTTGTGAAGTGAAAAGTGATTAACTCAGTGAAGAGCTCAATTTTAGGTTAAAATTCAGATTTCAGATTTAATGTAATTAACATTTTATGCACTTCAATTAATAGCTAGTATGCAACACCACATATAATGCATTCAAGGTCTGATTTACATTAGCCAAGTAAGACATTTAAGAAATTGCTCTAAATATAAATTAAATCAGTAATGGAGTTTCTTGATTGCACTTTTACATTCAGCTCAAGCCTAAATCAGTCAATTTCCAACGGCGTTTCCATCAACTGATTCAAGATTAAGCTTGTTAACTATAATTGGATCTAGAAAGCAAGAAGGCAGGAGAGATCGACTTTGAACTGGCAGTAATGTCAATCAAGAACCTCATAGCAGATTTAAACAAGCATTCAAGAAATTGATTTGGTGACCTCTCGACTGATCGATTAAGGTCAGATTTGAAGTGGTAAGAGTTTCAAAGAACGATTGAAACGGCTTTATCAATCATTTCTTGAATCCAGGAAGAGAGAAAGAAGCAAGCTTATATTCAAGATCAAACCGATTTGAGGCAATCCATGACTAATTTCATTTCAGATCAGAAAAACGAGACAAGACCTATGCTTAAACATTGCAATTGACATACTTAATGCAAATTCTCAACGTGACTGAGGTTCTGATTATTAACTAAACTTATTCACCATCTAAAATCGATATCATGTACGAAATTAACGTAAAAGACCTAATCAAATCAAGAGATATCGCGATTTCACAAAAGGGGCCAAATCACACAATCAATCAACAATTGATTTCAGAAAAAAAAGTCAAATTTAGTTGTCTCATTACCTTTTACAACACTGGATCATCTCTATTACAATTTCTCTTCTCGCTTTTGCCTCGAATCAGCTTCGATTCTTGATTTTACACTCAGCTTTCAATCCTCTTATATTTTAGGGTTCAACACCAAGTTGAATACTGTCAGAATTCTATTATCCATTGTAGCGAATCGAGGTTGGCCTATGCACCAGTTTAATGTGAAAAATATGTTTTTGCATGGTTACATTGATGAAGAAATCTACATAGACATCCCATAAGGATATGGTCATTCGAGTAAGCAATCTCTTGTGTGCAGATTGAAGAAAGCACTGTATGGTCACAAACAGTCGCCAAGGGCCCGGTTTGGAAAATTTTGCAGTGCCGTGAAAGAATATGGATACACCTAGAGTGATGCAGATCATACTTTTTTCTTTTCTAATAAAAAAAAATTATAATTCTGATAATCTATATTGATAACATGATAATCACAGGTGATGACTTTGAAGAAATCCGAAATCTAGAGGAAAAATTGTCCAAGGAATTTGAAATGAAGAATCTGAGTGGATTGAAGTACTTCCTAGAGATTGAGGTCACTCGCAGTAAAGAAGGTATATCTCTATCTCAAGGAAATATGTGCTTGACTTACTGGCTGAAACAGATATGTGTCTCGCACTTTTTAGCCGTCTATCGAAGGATCAATAATTCCTCCATGGGAAAAAGAAATGTGGATCAGATATCTCTTGAGCGTCTTAAGACCCGAACACTACTGCCCATTCCAAACGGACGAAGGGTACCAATGCTGTTCTAAGTTACTCAAGAGTTGATTGTTTGTTATAGGTCTTTTTTTTCCAGTAGGCGCAAGCTCCTACAGTTAATTATCTCCGGACTAGTTAAGAACTAGCCAAGAGCACCTCTAGATCGGGATAATCAAATGATTAGGCATTGCAAGTAATTAGAGTCAATTTATTTATTTATTTAATAAATGACTAGTGTTTGACAGGGGGTGACCATGCAGACTCAGATGCTATTATTAGAGATCTAGGATATTATTTGACTTGACTTAATGTTTGATTTGGGGTTCGGTTTAAATGAGAGTTTTATTTCGTTTCGGAGATAGACTTGGTTATAATTTGAGGTGGAATTAGTTCTAGTTTGTCTTAAGCTTTGTGTTGACTTTTAGGTTTGAGTTTGGATTTTGAATTTTGTTTGAGTTCGGGCTTGGAATTAAACTTGGATTTTAGATTTAATTCGGAATTTGGAGTTTTGGGTTTGATTTGAGTTTGGTTCTGACTTAATGTCGGTATTTGGATTTTTGTTTTTAGGTTTCTGGCTTTTTGTTTTGGACTTCTGAGTTTAGGTCTCGTTGAGGCTTCAGCATTTAGTTCTAGAGTTTAGGTTTAGGGTTAGTTCTGGATTCGTGTTGAGTTTGGATATCTTGGTTTGATTTTTCAGGATATGTTTTGAGGTTCTTGACTTAGCATGAGTTTTGAGTTTAAAGTATGGGTTTTAGCTTGATTGGTTTTGGGGTATCCTGATCCTGAAGAGTACCTATTGTCCAAGAATCTCTGCTGTCCTTTAATAACAACATTAATTTTTTAATAATATTTATATTCATTTATTATTTTTTATGATATTTTTAAAGTTTTAGGGATTTTTAAGTAAAAGTGGCATTTAGATTAGGTTTTTGGATATAACATATCAGATAGAAATATTCTTCATAATTTTCTGGAAATTTTGGTATTTTGTGAGAATTTTTATAATTTTGTGACTATTTTTAATGTGTTTTTAAAATTTCTGCGTTTTAAAGGGTTCTGATTGGTCCACGTCAGCAGCAGAGGATTTTGCACATAGGTGGCTGCATGGAGGCATTGGCAGGGATCCACTACACCACAGTCGCCACAGAGGATCATAAAACGTCGGTGAGGCTTAGTCGATCGAGTCGTATGGTTGGCGCCGTGGTTCGTGCACGGGGCGAGTTCGAGTTCGAGTGCACCGGAAGAATCTACCTAATCTCTTTCTCTTCTCCTCAAAAAAAAAAAAAAAAAAAAAAAAAAAAAAAAAAAAAAAAAACTTTGCTGTTCTTACAAGGTGTTTGATGGAATTCCTGAACTAAGTACTAACCTCTCTCTTCTCTAAACTTAACAGTAAGCTTGGGGTGGGTTGTCGTGGTGGCGCGCTTGTTCTTCTGATTTGAGCTTCTTTTATAGGGGAGGGATTAGGGTTTTCCCATGGAGACGTTTGCTTATGTTGTTCCTTCTCTATACGTGGAGACATCTCATCAGTACTATATCAGTATATTTACCAGTATCAATTCTCTGTTTAAAAACACTGAAGGGGTCAGGTATTCCTGGTTATCCTTTTCTTCTCTATCCTTTTAATTTAGTTGATTCAGGTATTCCTGGTGCAGGCAGTATTAATCAAGGAGCATCCCATTACTTCATTTCAATCCCTTTTAGTTCTCGTCTCTCATCATTAAAACATCCAATTAAGTTCATAATTTATCACTGGCTCGGGACTAACCGTTGCTTTGCCCAGACCATGGTGCGACTTGGTGGTTCCACTTATCAGCTTCATTTCAACTCAAATTGACAGCGCCATCCTGTTTTCCTCATTCTGACGAAGCTGTGAATTCATACAGCTCGAGCTGGCATGCCTTCAATGGCCTTAATTTCTCATTCCTCTCTCTACTGCCTCGATTTTTATTTACCGAAATTATCCATGATATTTGTGTCACATTTTTTTTTATGAATATTGGATATTAAATATTAAATTAGTGCAATCATATGACGTGTCACATTAATATTAATATTAATACCAATATCGTGCCATCTTTAATCCCAGGCTTGTGTTTTGTCTTAAAAGTCGACCCCTTTTTGAGAATCTGGACCCGACTTGTCTTTATGGGCTCCATTTTCATTGCCTATGAATTGTTGAAATTTTCTTACATGACAAAATTTAGAGGCAAACAATATGTTGGATTTAGGGACGAAAACGGATCAGATAAACTCCGATCCGATCCGCATCCGTATCCGAAAAATAGCGGATTCGGATATGAATTTTTTTAAGCGGATGCGGATGCAGATGCGAATATGAAAACGAATATTGGTGTGGATACGGATACGAATACTGATAATATCCGGATCCGAAAATATTTTCAAAGCGGATATCCGAATATATTTACCGGCCCAGCTAGCCCACTACCATAATCTTATTACTTCTTTTTTTTTTCTGAAGTCCAAACACATCAAGGCATAACTTGGTTAACTTGATATAGAGTTATAGACCCATACTATTTTTATTAATTGCTTAACTTTGTTGTTGGCTGACTGGCTGTTGTCATGTTCGTAGGCAATAAACCTTTGTATAAGGCTTACTGCTTTAGGTAATAATTGTACAAAGATAAATGATTAGACATTAGCTTTCTTGAGGTAACTGATTGTGCAGGCTTGATGATTAAGTGCCAGTAAATTTTAAAAGATAGTATTTCAAATTAGAATATTTTAATTAATTATTTATATGACAGACAAAATTATTTCAATTAAAAATTTTAAGATTGACTTCTTTAAAAAAAGAGCAAGCAAAATGCATAAACAAATTCTAGTTTGTTTTAATATCCGAAATATATTCGTATTCGTATTCGTATTTGATAATATTCGATTCATATTCGAATCCGTTTAACATCCGAACCGTATTCGTATCTGAATGTATCCGTATTCGTATCCGAATCTGAAAAAATAATATGGATATTGCAGATATGATTTGACCACTATCCGGTCCGTATCCGATCCGTTTTCATCCCTAGTTGCATTGCAAACCTGTTGACACACCGACCAAACAGAACACCAAGTTGGGCATGCTTTCTGACCAGGCACTTACGAATAAGGATCAGTACCAGAGGTTGGTAGGGAGGCTTATTTACTTATCACATACTTGGCCTGATATTGCTTATGCCGTGTCTGTGGTGAGTCAGTTCAGGCATGTCCCCAGTAAGCAACATATGGAGGCTGTTTTGTGGATTTTGAGGTATCTCAAGAGATCTCCTGGACGAGGTATCTTTTTCATGAAGAACAGTCATCTTCAAGTTGAGGGATATACAGATTCTAATTGGGCTGGAGACGTGACTGACAGGAAGTCAACATCTAGATATTTCACATTTGTTGGAGAAAATTTGGTCACCTGGAAAAGCAAGAAGCAAAATATGGTAGCTCTGTCGAGTGCTGAAGCGGAATTTAGAAAAATTGCTAAAGAGTTACAAGAATTACTGTGAATAAAGAGGGTACTCAAGGATCTTGGTCTCTATAATAACAAGAAAATGAAATTATTTTGTGACAACAAGACAGCAATTGTAATATCTTAAAATCCAGTGCAACATAATAGGACCAAGCACATTGAAGTTGATCGACACTTTATTCGACAGAATTTGGAAGAAAAGATCATTAGTATTCCTCATGTAAGAACTGAAGAACAACTGGCAGACATACTGATAAAAGGAGTATTCAGCACTGTCTTCCATGAAGTGATTTGCAAGTTGGACATGCAAGACATCTACATGTCAACTTGAGGGAGAGTGTGAATCAGAGGTGGATTTCGAACTGAAATGAAAATATTACGGTCCGAAATATGGTCATATTTTGTGAATAATTTGTTTCCTTTTTCATCTTAAAGAAAAAATAGAAAGAAATTAAAAAAGACGCTTGTACTTCTATAAAGGTGTATTCCTACCTTTTGTCTCTCATCTTCTTCTTATGTACTAAACTCTATTAAAAAGAAAATAAAAAAGTATGGTGTGTGTGAGTCATGAACGTAGGTACACATTGTATCGAATCACATAAAAATTTATGTGTTTTCTATGTGATTTTTTTTCTTTACAAAATCAAATAGGATATGTTCTAAAACTATATTGGCTGCTCTTTGTTGGACATAGTGGCTGGAAAGGAACAAGAAAAACTTTTACCTCTAACATTGGTTCCACCTTTTCACTCACTGCATTTTAAAAATTTGAGCTTATACCATTTAATTTTGAACAGGTTTTTATTACAACCATGGATTCCAATTTCATGGACATTGCTGCCATGCAAAGAGATTTGGAAGGAGAGATGAGCACACATGAAATGGAGAAGATCTGGAGTGACCATATTGCTGTTGAAGCAGAGTAATCTTCTCAACCTGCCCGGTTACAAGTCACAACCGACTCTTCTTCTTAGCTCCTCAAAATGTTGTGATGTTTCCTCTTGCGAACTTTTTGTGATATGTGTTGTGTGATCTATGTTTTTGTTTTGTAATGATTTTGATTGTGGTATTGTGAGAGTACTTTATGTTTGCTAGTAGGAAGAATAAGGATAGTTCTAAATACAAGGGTGTATTTGGATGTTTAAGAATAGTGTAAACAAAAACAATCAGAGAGAACAACACGAAGATTTTACGTGGTTCAGTACAAAGTGTACCTACGTCCACGACTCACACACACCACCAATCTTTTTTTTTCTTTTTGAATAATTGAGTACAAGAGAGATAGAGAGAGGAAGAAGATGGTTCTGCAGGAAGGGACGCACCTTTATAGAAATATAGGTGGCCATAATTATTGTTTCTATTTTTGCTTTAAAACAAAATAAGGAAATAAATTATTTACATAATTTCCGACGCATTTCGGACCGAAATGGCTCCGAAATCGGTCCGAAATTTCGCCTCTGGCTCACACTCCCCCTCAAGTTGGCATGTAGATGTTTCGCATGCCCAACTTGCAAATTGCTTCATGGAAGATAGTGCTGGAAACTCCTTTTGTCAATATGTCTGCCAGTTGTTCTTCAGTTCTTACATAAGGAATGCTAATGATTTTTTCTTCCAAGTTCTGTCGAATAAAATGTCGGTCCACCTCAATGTGCTTGGTCCTATCATGTTGTACTGGATTCTGAGAGATAGCAATGGCAGCCTTGTTATCACAAAACAGCCTCATTTCTTCACAACTATAGAAACCAAGGTCTTTAAGTACCCTTTTTATCCACAGCAATTCTTGCAGTCCTTTAGCAATTCCTCTGAACTCAGCTTCAGCACTCGACAAGGCCACTACCTTCTGTTTTTTGCTCCTCCATGTGACCAAATTTCCACCAACAAAGGTGAAGTATCCAGATGTAGACTTCCTGTCAGTTACATCTCCTGCCCAATCAGAGTCTGTATAACCTTCAACTTGAAGATGTCCATTTTTCTTGAAGAAGATACCTCGTCCTGGGGATCCCTTGAGATACCTTAAAATCCACATAACAGCCTCCATATGTTGCTCACTAGGAGCATGCATGAATTGACTCACCACAGACACAGCATAAGCAATATCAGGTCGAGTATGTGATAAGTAAATCAATCTCCCTACCAATCTCTGGTATTGTTCCTTGTTTGTTGGTACCTGATCAGGAAATATTCCTAGTTTGTTGTTCTGTTTGGTAGGTGTGTCAACAGGTTTGCAATCTAACATTCCTGTTTCAGCAAGCAAATCTAGTACATATTTTCTCTGAGATAAAGATATACCTTCTTTGCTTCGTGTGACCTCAATCCCTAGGAAGTACTTCAATCTGCCCAGGTTCTTCATTTCAAATTCTTTGGACAATTTTCTCTCTAGATCTTGGATTCCTTCAGAGTCATCACATGTGATTATCATGTCATCAACATAGATTATCAAGATTACAATTTTTTCTTTATTCTTTAAAAAGAACAATGTATGATCTGTATCACTCTGGGTGTATCCATATCCTTTCATGGCATTGCAAAATCTTCCAAACCAGGCCCTTGGCGACTGTTTTAGACCATACAGTGCTTTCTTCAACTTGCACACAAGAGGTTGTTCACTTGAATGACCATATCCTGGTGGGATGTCCATGTAGATTTCCTCATCTATGTCCCCATGTAGGAATGCATTCTTCACATCAAACTGATGTAATGGCCAGTCTTTATTTGCTGCAATGGACAACAGTATTCTAACAGTATTCAGCTTGGCTACAGGTGAGAATGTCTCCTGATAATCTACCCCATATGTCTGAGAGTATCCCTTTGCAACTAGCCTAGCTTTATACCTGTCAATTGCTCCAGTGGGCCCATATTTAACTGTGAATATCCATCTGCAACCTACTGTCTTTCTATCTCGTGGCCTACTCATCAGTTCCCAAGTCTCATTCTTTTCCAGTGCTTCCATTTCTGTCTTCATTGCATCCATCCATTTGGGATCACTGAGTGCTTCATTCAGATTACTTGGAATGTGAACTGACGCCAAGGTTCTATCAAATTCCTTCACAGGATCTGGCATGTGAGATACAGTCATAAAATTCGCTATTGCATACCTGCCCTCACCAACCTCATCTGGTCTGTACCTCTTAGGAGGTTTGCCTCTGTTAAACCTGAAAGGTAACTGATAACCAGGATTAGTAGTAACAGGTTCAAAATCACTTACCTCTGACTCCGGAGTCTGGTCAAATGGTGAAGGAGAAGACTGTATAATTTCATCACTGTTACTCTCCAAATTCTCTTCTGTTGGACCCGAATCATTAAGTGGGTCCATTTCTGGATCAGATTTCTCACCTTCAGGCTCTGAATTCGGACTGAAATTTCCAGAATTCGGACCGAAATCTGTCTCAGGTGTCATGATTTCCTCTCTGTTCGGTCCGAAATTTCTAGAATTCGGACCGAAATTTGTCTCTGGTGTCATGGTTTCTACTCTGTTTGGTCTGAAATTTACATCCTCTGTTGCATCAAACCAGGGATCATTATCTATGACACTCTCCCCCTGAGAATGAGCCTGATCTTTCACAAAATATCCCTCATTTTCAATGAAAGTCACATCCATTGTAGTATAAATTTTTCTTGAGACCGGGTTCATACACTTATATCCCTTTTGACGTGGACCATACCCTATGAACACACATTTTTCGGCACAAGGATCCAACTTTGACCTTTGATGTTTCTGTATATGAACATAGGCAATACACCCAAATATCTTTGGTGGAATTGTAAGGACAGAGGGAATTAAGCAGTATTTTGAAAGTACTTGCAAGGGTGTTTGAAAGTCAAGTACCACAGAAGGTAACCTATTCATCAAGTAAACTGCTGATGTAACTGCATTATCCCAATAAGAATGAGGTACATTATTTTCTAGCATCATTGCCCTGGTCATTTCTAGAATTTGCCTATTCTTTCGCTCTGCTATGCCATTTTGTTGAGGAGTACCCACACAACTTGTTTCATGTATAATCCCATTGGTGTTAAAAAATTCTCCTACTGTTTTGTTGACAAATTCTCTTCCATTATCACTTCTGAAAATTTTAACATTTCTATCAAACTGGTTCTTTACCATGGTAATGAAAGATTTGATGGCAAGTGGTACCTCACTTTTATGCTTTACCAAATTAATCCATGTCATTCTGGTACAATTGTCAACAAATAACACAAACCATCTGTTACCACCTAGGGATTCAACCGGGGAAGGCCCCCATACATCAGAGTGAACCAGGTCAAAAGGAGTGGTTTTATCATTATCCAAGTTCTTAGCAAAATGAGCTCGATGGCTCTTAGATTTAATACATACCTCACAATCAAAAGATTCATTCTCAAATCCAGAAAATAAACTTGGATAAAGATGCTTGAGGTACCCAAATGAAGGATGGCCTAAACGCCTGTGCCACATCCAAATCGAAGACTTCCTACTTGAACTCAAGCCAGCAGATAAGTGAGCTCTTCCAGTAGCTATGTCTTCCAATTGATACAGTCCTCCCTTCTTAGTACCACGACCGATAATCTCCTTTGTCATAAGGTCCTGAAAGAGGCAAAATCTGGGATACATGAGTACAACACAGTTAAGTTCTTCACACAATTGTCCTACAGACAATAGTCTCGATGAAAGAGAAGGAACCAATAAAGTGTTTGAAAGAGTTAAAGAAAAGGAGAATTGAACATCTCCAGCCCCTGTGACTGGATGAACTTCTCCATTTGCATTGACGATCTCAGTCTTCCTTGGATGAGATTTGCTTATCAAGTCGTCCTTGTTGTAAGTCATATGGTCAGTTGCCCCTGAATCTATAATCCAACAGTCGTTTAGGTTTTGGATAAGGGTCATGGTCTATAGTATTTTGATTGCTAGAGATTTTAAGATCGTTTCGGATTTATAATTCAAGGTTTAGGTCAGATTCAGGAAAAATTTCGGTCCGAAATTATGGGTTTTCGGTCCGAAATTTGGGTTCTGATCGAAGTCAAAAGGTCGAGAAGAAGAGTCAACTCCACAAACTCCTTGTTCAAGGAAGAAAGATCAACTGCGCAGTAACTCACACAGAGAATAAACTCACACAGTAACACGGTGAGATCCGGTCAAGAAGAACGGGTCTGATTGTGCAGTAATTCGCACAAAGAGGAGCCGACTGTGCAGTAACTCGCACAGGGAAGAAGAACCAGCTGTGCAGTAACTCGCACAGGGGTAGAAACACACAAGTCTCAGAACCTGGCTCTGATACCATGTAAACAAAAACAATCAGAGAGAACAACACGAAGATTTTACGTGGTTCAGTACAAAGTGTACCTACGTCCACGACTCACACACACCACCAATCTTTTTTTTTCTTTTTGAATAATTGAGTACAAGAGAGATAGAGAGAGGAAGAAGATGGTTCTGCAGGAAGGGACGCACCTTTATAGAAATATAGGTGGCCATAATTATTGTTTCTATTTTTGCTTTAAAACAAAATAAGGAAATAAATTATTTACATAATTTCCGACGCATTTCGGACCGAAATGGCTCCGAAATCGGTCCGAAATTTCGCCTCTGGCTCACAAATAGCATTGAGTATAGCTATACTAAAAAAAGTTATACCAATATTTTTTTATAGGAATAGCTATATCCATACAAAATCCATATGGTATAGCTAGTTATCTACTATTCTAAACTTGTTTGGATGTATAGTATAGCTATCCAACACACCCTTAATTTTTAGTCATGAAGTAGATAAACCGATAAATGCTAGATGTTTGTTAGATCCTATTTTAGTTTCTTTATTTCTTTGTTGTGCTGAACCTCTTTTTAGCTTTAAATGGAAGCCTATCTCAAACTAATTTCAATAAAAAATAGAATTATTTGTGTTATATGGTGCAAAGACAATTTCAATAAAAAAAATTATGTATGTTACATGATGCCAGACAATAACACTGCGTATGAATACAACTTTTATTTTGTATGACTGACTTTTATTTTGTATGGCTGAGTTTTTTTTTAAAAAAAAATTACTATGATTGTGTAGAATATATTTGAAGATCAAGAAAAAAATGAAAAATAACATGTAATGTAACTAATAGTAATTCTTCTTCCCTGTTGGACGATAGTTAGATATACACTTGATTAAGTATATAGCATAATGATCTGTGGTTTAATGTTTACTAGTTCATACACGGAATTATACACAAAAATTAATCTGTAGTTTAATACGAAGGTTATTAGTTATCATTTCAATTTCGTACTTAAAGCTATTTTTAAGTGGCTGAATATATTTTTAGAATTTCATATAGATAGGTATGAAGGGCCAGAATTTCGTACAGCTAGCATCGTTAATGCAATTGGGCTTAAATTTTGGTGCAATGAATGTTTTGTTTATATTGTGCAACGAAATAAGGATAAATGGAACTATTGTCATTTCGAGCATCCTGACTCGTTTGGTCCAGAAAAACAAAAAAAAAAAAAAAAAAGGAAAGGAGAAGAAAAGAACATGAGCGTATTCATTTTAGAAGAGTAATCGGTCCTTAAATCACATCACACCACACAAAGTACTCGACAATATTTATTTACCAAGAATATCTATAGAAATAAATACCCAACAATACTTCATTAATGATACGTCGATTTTAATTTTAAAACCTAATCGACAATGCACTACATCTACATGTTCTCGTTTTAGGTTCATATCTCAGTTAATTTGAACTGTGTTATATATACAATTTTAATCCGCATAAAATTATTTATATTCTATTTAATCAAAAGAAGTTCATTATTATTTTTTTTATATTCCTTCCATTTTACAATAGTATTTTAAAAATAATATAATCTTTAAGGATGTGTTTTGTGTCAGAATGAAAAGTGGATATCGAAAGATAACTATAAGTGCTCATGAAAGTGATGATAAAATTATCTTTCTATTTATAGGTTAATTTAAAAAGAAAAAACTAATATTTAATGATATACTTAGTATAAGAATAAAAAAGCGAAGATAAGCTTGTAATAGTGATGATAATAATTTTCTTCTTAGTCATAGATTAATTTAGAAAATAAAAATAATAAAATAAACATTAAAATATTTAAAAATATATTTGTTATGAGAATAAAAGTGAAGATAAGGCAACTGTTAATGCTCATGAATGCGATTATAGAAATATCTTCTTATTCACATTTGGGGAGTTTGGATTGCTTAGGAATAGATTCTTCCTAGGAATAGCTTATTCCTAGGCAATCTTTTCTTCACAAAGTTACACACTTCCCAATATTTTATTTCTAAAATCCTTATTCCTATATGTTCGGATGAGAATAAGAGACGAACTAAGAAGATAACTATTACCTTCAGTTATCTTTCGTGAAGTTGATGATAAGATAAGGTATACTTCGTTTATGATAGGGTGAAAAAGATATGTCTTTATTGTGGTCTAATTGGACATGTTAAGGAACAATGTCAGGAGAGAAAAATTTTGTTGAGAGCTAGGGAATCTGACAAGTACAAGAACAACCAAGCATTGTGGAATTTACCTGACTCCAATTTTAAGCCATGGATAATTGACCAATCAAAAGTGCCTTTGGTGGGAACTCAAATAGATATATACAGGACTTAATGAGAAAGGGGGATGGTGCTGGGAGTAGTAATTTGGATGGGGGTAAAGGTAAACAAAAGATGAACGATGACTAGATTAAAATGAAAGAATTGCAAGCTTTACAATTGGCTACTTTAAACAAAGAGATATTTTTACCAAAAGGGGTACCAAAAGAGGAGCAGATGATATGTCTCAAGTTGGGGAACTAGTGGATGATAACATGATGGCAAACCAAGATGATGTTCAACAGAGAAAGTCAGTGCCTTTAAACAAGAGGAGGGCCAGGGAGGCGATCCCAAACTCGTCTCCACCGTCGCAATGAGGATCCTTGCTTGGAATTGCCACGGCTTAGGAGGGTCGCGGAAGTGACGGTTTATGATCAGACTCCTCCAAGCAATTGGTGCTGGTATCTTTTTCCTTTCTGAAGTGAAGAAATCAAAATCAAAAGCAGAAAACTATGTGAGTAATTTTCCTCTAAATAATTATTTTTTGGTACCCTCTAGGAATAAAGCGGGAGGTTTGTGTCTTTTATGGTCTGTTGATATTACTCTTGATATTTATGCTTATAGTAGAAATTATATAGCTGCTTGGGTAACACAAAGAGGGAAAAAACCATGGCTGATGATTGCTGTTTATGGGAACCCCTATCACAAAAGAAATCAATATATTTGAAATGAAATCAAGGGGTTAATTAGACAGACTAATATGGTGTGTTTGATTAGGGACTTTAATATAGTGCTGAGTGTTTATGATAAATATAGAGGGAATCAATGTTTTAATTCTAACAACATGCTTTTTAGAGATTTTGCAAATGATATGGGTCTAATAGACTTGGGCTTTAAAGGCCCAGCTTATACCTGGACCAATAAACAAAACACTTCAAATGCAATATTTGAGAGGCTCGACACGGTACTGGTTTCAATTCAATGGAGTCAATATTTTAACCAAGTCTATGTAAATAATCTCCCCAGAATATAGAGTGATCATGCTCCCATCATGCTCAACACACAAAAATACAGTCCCCCAAATAAAACCTTTAGAGTAGAAAATTGGTGGATCACAGAAAAAGATTTCAAACAAATCTGTGAGGAGGGTTGCAGAGAGACAAAAGGGTATGAATGGGAAAAAAGATGGGAAAAATTTAGAAGTAGGTTAAAAATTTGGGCACAAAATGTTGAGACACCTCAGAAAAAAATCCAAAGATTGGAGCAAGAAATTATGACTTTCCAAATTGTCCCTCCAGAGTTACAAGATCAAAATAGAGAAATTGAACTGATGGAAAGATATGAACAAGCTGAAAATCAATTGGAGGAATTTTGGAGGCAAAGATCAAGGCTAAATTGGGAGCTATATGGTGATAGGAATACAAAATTTTTTCATATCATGGCCACCCATAGAAGAAGGATCAATCAAATAAATTCTATTCAGAATGAGGATGGTCAAATAGTAGGTGATCAGAGAGATATTAGAAGAGTTTTTGTAAAATATTTTAGAGACACTTTCACTGATAATGATCAAGTTGATGCGCAGCAGATCAAACAATTTTTCATGCAGAATGAGCTTTTTTCGAGACCAAAACTATCTTATTGGGCTCAGCAGAAACTGGGAGCAATACCTAATGCAAATGAAATAACAGAAGTTCTGTTCATGATGGGACCTGATAAAGCACCCGGACCAGATGGAATAAATGCAAGATTTTTTGCAGAATAATTGGGCGTTACTAAAACACGAGGTAGTCAAAATTATAAGAGAATCTTTCATGACAGGCCGCACCCCTAGGATATCTTAAAATCAGTGGTGGTGCTGATACCAAAAACAGATGAGCCTATCATACCCAAAGATTATAGACCTATAACACTGGGAAACACTTTGTATAGATTACAAATGAAGATTATTTCTGAGAGGTTGAAACTTTTTATCCCCCAACTCGTTAGTGAATGCCAAGCAGCTTATATAAAAGGAAGAGGAACAATGGACAATATAATTCTAGTAAGGGAGATCATGCACTTTTTCAAGAACTCTTCCTTTACAACCAAGGCCTTTATGCTTAAAGCAGATATAAGTAAGGCATTTGATAGACTGAGATGGAATTTCCTACAAGTTGCAATGGAAATGGTTGACCTGCCCCAAAACCTCATTAAGCTCATCATGTACAATATAAAGAATGGTACTATAACCCTCTCCATAAATGGCCAAAAGGATGGCTTTATCACACCACAGAGAGGAGTAAGACAAGGATGCCCATTATCTCCCTTCTTATTTATTATTTCGATGGAGGTGCTTACAAGGATGATGAATACAACTCTTCAATCAGGTCACGTCAGAGGGGTCAAGTTGACACAGACTGCTCCACCCTTAACAAACATTTTGTTTGTAGATGATCTCATCATTTTGGGCCAGGAAAATATGGAAGAAGTGCGGTATGTTGTACAAATAATCACAAAATTTAGTGACATTTATGGTTTAAGGATAAATTCCTCCAAATCAAAACTATGGTTCAGCAGATCCTATGATAATTTCATGAAGGAGTGGATTCAAAGTCATATGCAAGTCACTCAAGCTCAAATAGAGGAAAGATATCTTGGAGTAAATATGTCTCAGCATAAATCATCTGCAGCCTTGGCACACAAAGATATTATAGAAAAAATGTGGAAAAGACTGTGTTAGAGATATGTCCTAGAAGCCAATCAGTTGGTGGCTATAATATTAGTTTATGTTATTGATAATGCTTGATCATTTGTTCCTAGAGTTTATTGTTGACAGATCATTCAGGTTGATGATCTGAATTGTAGATCTCTGTGGATCATTCGTCAGAATGACAATAATATCTCTAAAGAGTCCATAATCTTGATAATTAACAAAGAACATTAATTATCATATAAGATTAGTATGCAAGTTAAGTGATGATTAAGTTCTACGAATCATGGGTTAGGAGTTACCGACTTAATTGCATATGTGTATGTTACTGGAACATAGCACATGACATGACCCAATGAAATAAATATATGGATTGTGTTATGTGTCATTATTTATTTCATACGTATTTGATTCTGAGTTTGAGATAGTTCAGTTTTTTCACATGAGGATAGGTTCTATAAATATCGTCTAACGCTGATTCCTGATAAGGGCTGCTATACGGACTTTATTTATGTTCTTTTGAATTGTGCGGGGAAAAACTGTTCATCAAGACAACCGTATGTCCCTCATTAGTTCACCTAGTGAGTGATGATATCTACTGGGCCCCTTGATGGAGTTGGATCTTATGCGCGCAACTAGGCGATCAACTGTAGATCAAGAAACGTATAATCTGCAAGAATGACACATTCCTATCTTGAATTATACAAGGATATCATGTGACATAGGAATCAAAATAATAAGATACTTTTTCTTATGCAGGATTGAAGTGCTGTACTGGTACAATATTTATTTATGCGAATTGGGAATCATAACGTGTTGCTAGATACCGCTTATGATTATTAAAAATAAATGATGATTTATTTTCCATAGCCAACATAGCATAAATCCTCAAAGGGTCACACAAATAGGACTTTAACCATACGTGCATTATTTATTTATTCGCAGTAGCGAGTACTGCGAAAATATGATAAGTTGATTAATTAATTATATACCATTACGCACCGTTATAATTAATTAACTCAAAGAGATCATATAGAAATAATATAATGCATATGCTAATTTCAAATTAATTATTAATATGTTAATAATTAATTTCGTTCAACGTATATTTATTATACTGAGCTAATCGGTCTTTTGTTTAATCAGTTAATTAAAAGTCCGATTTGAGATAGATTAATATAATGAATTAATGGGCCATTATATTATGTGGATTAGCCCACATGGGCCCTGAAAATTTCAGATTTGGAGGGGATATTTTGTCCAAGCAAAATTGGAAGAGAGCTACACTTTATAAAAGGCAACGTCGTTTATGGAAAAAACTAACCCTAGCACCTCTCTCTCTCTTCCCTCCTTGGCCGCACTGTTCACGTACTGTTCACGGATACTGTTCACAGTGGAGAAAATTGGTTTCTCCATTTTTAAGCTCTTAATTCCATCTCTATCTCATGCGTTGAGCGATTTTCCTTCCAGTTAAACAGTTAATCGTGCGAAGGAATTCAAAGGGAATTAGCGATCGTCTCGGACAAGCTAGCACTTGTCTTGAGACTTTGGTTAATCTTCTAGGTGGACTCGAGGCAACCGGAGGCAGCCGTGAGGTGACGAGCACGCCATCGACTCCAAGTGATTGGACTCGAGCCTTTCGGATACGATTTCGGAAGATGTAACTATCTCCTACGCTTCTCCTTTTATGTATTAATCACTTGAATAACTAGATCCGTTTTTCGTGCGTTTTAATTGCTTGTTAAATGTTAATAAAAATTAAAATTGCACATGGACTTGAGTTCCTAACAGACTGGTAGGTTGGAAAGTGGATGTTCTATCACTGGCAGGAAGAATAATTTTACTGAAATCAGTCTTTTATGCCCTGCCAATATATTACATGTCAACAACATTGTTATATAGGACAACAATTGAAGAGGTCCAAAAATTAATGAGGAAATTCTTATGGGGGAAGCACCAAAAAGATAGATATCTCTCCTATATCTCCTGGAACAAAGTGTGTGCACCAATAGAACAAGGGGGGTTAGGTCTAAGAGATTTGGGACTGTTTAATAAAGCTCTGCTTATGAATATGGCCTGGGAAATTGCCTCAGATAAGCACAAACTATGGGTTCAGATAATTAAAGCGAAATACTTCTCAAGGATAGGATTTTGGTCTGCTTCAAATACATCAGGGGTTAGCAACTTTTGGAGGGACGTACTTAAAATTAGAGATGAGTTGAAGGAGGATGTAATGTGGAAAATTGGTGATGGATCAAAAATAAAGGCAATTGGGGCACCATGGCATATGAGTTGGGATCAGCACCTACATCTCTCTCAAGGAAATACAAGGTTGAAAGTAAAAGACTTTATAAATGATGATGGTTGTTCATGGAATTTTACAAAATTATCCTTTGTCTTTGGTTCACAGAAAGCAAATTTTATTTCTCAGAATGTAAATATATATGCAGGAGAAAAGGATCAGTTGTTATGGTTGCCCTCAAAAACTGGCAAACACAACACAAAGATCTCATATTTTAAGATGGTTCATCAAATTAACTCTGACCAACACAATCATAGTGGTATAAGCACCATTTGGGAAAGGATTTGGAAAATTGAGGGAATACAACCAAGAGTTATTACTTTTATTTGGAGAGCACTTCATGATGCACTTCCTACTGCAAAAAGATTAGCAAGAGTTTTTCCTTCTTTTTCTTCCGTTTGCTGTAGATGTGGTTTGCAGCAGGAGGATATAATTCATATGCTGTTTCTTTGCCCTTCATCAAGGGCTACCTGGTTTGCTTCTCCTATTAATCTCAGAACTGATGATATATCTATATCCTTGCCTTTGATCATCCATGATGTGATGCAGAACCCGGCCTCGAATTACACAATTATGTTCTTCAATCTCCTCTGGAAAATTTGGAAAGCCAGACGTGCTTTTATTTTCAGAGCTGGTCTTTTTGATGTTCACAGGATTGTAAATAATGCTGTTGCAGCCTCTATTAGCTCAGCTGAAGCACAAGTCATCAGACCCACCAAGAGACAATTTCTAACTTCCTATGATCTACCTTCAGATGTCAAGCTTGTGCTGATAGATGGGTCTTGGGATCAGAATAATAATATCGGGACTGCTGTCCTTATTTATGAGCCTGGGGGAATGTTATTATCCAAAAAAAGTTTCTCAGACATTGCTAATGATGCTTTTACGGCTGAAGTCACAGCCCTTTTAAATGCTTTATTGCATATCTCGATAAGTGGCTTCAGTCAACATGAATTTCATATTTTCACAGATTCTATTTCTTCGGTACAGTTTATGACACATATGAATTTACAGGAGTCACCCTCTTGGCGTGCAAACACAATCCTTCGGCAGTGCTGTCAGCTGATCACAACCATGGGGCATGTGCAGGTAAGGTTCGAGCACTTACATTTTGCACATATAATGGCTAATCAGGCAAGGAGGAAAGATGATTTGCTTTTCACTGTAGAAAGGGAGATTATGCAAGCGCCACGAGCTTTTGTATGGAGCGTGTGATCATTTCCTAAAGGCTATCTCTAACCCACTTTTGTGTAATATAGTTGGGCTTTTATTTTACTATGGTTTGTGCTGACTTTTGAAACTTTCCCTACATGCTGTCAGTACTTGTCTATCTCTAGATATGTTATCTATCAGAATTGTAAGACTTGATATTATTGTTAATGCTATCAAAGCCTACAGGTTCCTTTCAAAAAAAAGAAGTTGATGATAAGATTACCTACTTACTTAATTATAGAATAATGTTAAAAAGGTAAAAAATACAAAATATAAAAATTTAAAAGTATGTTTGGTATGACCAAAAAAAAAAGAGATAAGAAGATAATTAACTATGATCCCATGCGAAATGTGATGATAAGAATTATCTTCTTATTCATTGAGGGTGTGTTCAGTTGCACAAAAAATTAAAAGAGAGCTTTATTCTTTTTACGAATTTTAAGATGTTTTCTTCTTCAAAATGTTCTTATAATTATGAATCAACGATTATATATACCGCTATCTATTTATTGTATATTAGATGGTTTAACTTTCATAGGTAAATTGAAGGGAATTTTTTAAATTTATAACTGAAAAATATATAAGCTGGTGATAAGGATTATTCCCGATTTTATCATCCCATCATTCCCTTAAAGACGCGCTTTTTCTCTTTTTTATTTTTAAAATTCAATTAATTAAGCACTTTTTATAAATCTAGAGTACTCCTTTCCTCCCTTTCTTATGTTTCCCTCCATCTCCCCCACCTCATTTTTTTCAAGGACAATTAATTTTTTTCTCAAGACAGTTAGTAATATTTTCTAGGACAATTAATGTTTTTTCAAGACGAACATTTTTTCCAGAACAAAACCAACGCAATTAGCTTGCAGAACTAGCGCAATTAGCTTATATATAGAACTACGACAATTAACTTTTTTTTTTCTTGGACAATATTAATATTTTTCTTCAGACAAACATTTTCTCTAGAACAAAACCAAGACAATTACCTTACAAAACTAGGACAATTATTATACAGAACTAGAATAATTATCTTACAACTAGGACAATTAGATTTTTTTTTTCTTAGGTCAAATAATTGTTTCAGAACAAATAATTTTTTTTTTCAAGACAAATAGTATCTTAAACTAGAACAATTAGCATTGTAAAAGTTAGGATATTTATGAGGATATTTAGTATCATAATATAAGACAATTAGCACCGAAGAGGTGAGTAAGCATCGGATGGGAGGTTCTGGATGTGGATTACAAACATAAATGGAAAGGGATGATAAGAATGTTGTTGTTATTTCGAAAATGAAAAAAAAAAAACGTAACGTGTCACCAAAGGATGATAGAATGACGTTGAGGAGTGAATGATCGTAAGTAATTCTGATATATAAGTAGATGGGAGGATTTATAATTATCTTAAAAGATAGAAATAGAAACAGAAAGGTGTCATTTTCACATATAAATATCCTCTGTATAATACTGCACTGAGTGGTTCTCACGAATCGTCCGATCGAATCTCGACGGTTAAGATTTACGGACCGTACGGATCCGATATTAATCACGGGGCATCCATTATTGATCGGACGGTTCGGATGAACCACTACAGTGCAGGATATGGTTCCCCTTTCCACCCCGTCACATGGGTCCACGTGTAAAAGAAATATAATTTTTTTATTGGATTTGTTGCGGTCTTGCAGACTTGCAGTAGCATCCCGCATCCAGTCCGTCAGAACCACACAAGATCCGATATTCCTGAGACGCCCATCGTTATCGTTAATCGTTAATTTTAAAAACGCAGTTGTGCAGAACTTGCCCCCCGACCCCAAAACGTGTGGCTGTGATGTCCATTATAATATAGCAATCAGCCTTCAGAAGCCACAGAGTAAGGACCACATAAGATCTCTGCACTCTCGCAAAAGCTAATCGAAAAATTGGGAAGGCCAGAAAACTTCCCAGTTGTTGAATGATTATTAACTATTAAGCCAATACATCATACTTATCATCATATCAACACATACAATAATATTATTGGAGAGCCATGTGGGACCATTGTTGGCCAACAGTTTTCAACTTCGCATTAAAAAAAAAAAAAAAACAATTTTTTAGGATACATGCATTTACCAGTTTTGCTGGGCATCAATTTCTTGTTGCACATATTTATACAGAATACATACATTCTAGCTACCTACAGAAATTGAATGTACATACACTTATAATTAATTTAGGTCTCCTAATTACCACCACTAATCTTAAGTTCTACTAGCACGGTAGTTTATAACTCAATTGTTTAAGTTGTTGAAAATTATGAGATTTATTTACCATAATTGAAAAAGAAAGCTGAAAGAAAACCAAATGCTATATAAGCATATGCCAACTTAAATTTAAATATTGGTAGAAGCCAACACAAATTGCCCAATATGGCATTTGGAAAAATATAATAACGTTTTAATCAAAGAACATTGATTTCAAGCCGACACAGCAGCAGAAGCAGCAGCCAATTTGGCTCTCAAATCTTTCCTTAAAATTTTCCCGGTGGGAGATTTCGGAATGGCATGGATGAAGTACACCTTGTGCAACCTCTTGTAAAAAACCACCTGAAAACATCATAAAATTAAAGTTTAGTCCATAATTTATAATTTAATCACAAAATATAATTCACTATTTATTTGTTACTTCTACTGAATTTCCAAAGATATATATAAAAAAATTATAAACATGAAGGATGTTGTGATTATTTGTTACTAGCTGATACAGTAGTGTACATTTTTTAACTTTAAGGACCAAACTATATTCCAAATTGTTCATGCTAATAGGATACTAGGATAGTTAATGATGGAATAATATCATAAAAACTACCTGGTCATTAATTGGACATACTATTCTGGAAATAGAAAAGAAAACTAATACTGATAATTAAATTACAATATGCTGAAGAGTATCTATTGTGCACAACCAGTAACTCGTTTGTCTGGTTGATTTCATACGAATTGGAACTTTTTGCTCATTAGTACCTGCTTTGATATGTACTCTTTTATGGCCTCTTCAGTGATGTTGGAATCATTTGTTCGGACTACAAATGCAACTGGAACTTCACCAGCAGCTTCATCGATTTGCCTATTATACCCACAAAAGGAAAAAAAATTACATTTCTTTTTTGATAAAGAATAACTAAAAGTTGGAAAAAACAAAAATAAGGTATGTGCTTTTGGACATACGGAACAACAGCAGCATCAGTGATAGAAGGATGGTTGATAAGTAGGGATTCCAGCTCTGCTGGTGGCACCTGCAGAATCACATATTCAAACATATTAGTTGTTGATATGTAATTTTTTAAGTTTCCCTAATTTTTCCAATTTATCGACATGCTGAGTAATGATATCTCGAGACCACATAAGAACCATATCTGAGCTTATCGATTATTACTTTCGTCAATCATAAGTTACCTTTCATATTAGGAAAATAAAATAAAAGATTAGGAATTGACTCGAAGGAGACGAGAGTACTCGCAAAAATTGATTGCAAAAATATTCCTTTTGGATCTTTAGCAAACCATTGATGATAACTAAGCAAAAGCATAATGGAAAATTACTTGGAAGCCCTTGAACTTGATGAGCTCTTTAACACGATCAACAATGAAGACCTCATCGTCATCGTCCACAAATCCTATGTCACCAGTGTGTAGCCACCCTTCTATGTCAATCGTAGTTGCTGTGGCTTCTGGATCATTCAAGTATCCTGCCGAGGGACCAACACAGAGAGGAAATATGAAGCATTTCTGAGGGTACAAAATGAAAAATAAATTGCAGTTCTGAGGGTTCATAAGAAGCATAGGAACATTTCAGTGTCCAGAATGAAAAATAAATTGCACTTCTGAGGGTTCATGAAGATGATCATATGATGGTTTTATTTGATTGCAACAAAATGGAAGGTAAAGTAATACACAAGAATTAAAAGTGTTTATTTTTAGCATCTAAAATGGCTTTGGTTGTTAGTGCAAGGGAATTCTGTTGAGAGATTTTCCTTTTTACTTTGGAGTTTGGAACTGCAATTAAATCTTCAAAGAAGAATCATATTAATAATTTTGTGACTACTTGAACAGATGTTCTCAATGTCTGACTGGCAATAGCCACTGAAAGAAGAATACCTTTCATGATTTGGGGTCCACGAATGCAGATCTCACCAGGTTGATTGCGACCGAGTGAGAACCCGGTTTCAGGATCAATAACTTTAAGCTCAGCATTTCTGACGACAGTACCGCACGAGCCGGATTTGGCTGGTGTCGGATTCTTCGCAAAGGCCGGGCACATTGAAAGAACCGGTCCTGCCTCTGTCATCCCATATCCCTTCATGATAAAATGAAAATATATTTAGAAAACTTTCCAATATGTAAAATTAATCAAAACTTTTGGAATTTTATGTAATTAATTAATTGAGCATTTATCATCTATATTTTGTTATTTTTTGCAAATCTGGAATTTTTTCCCTCTTGGAATAATTAGTTTCATATATTCTCATAGTTAGTCCCGGGAGTAGCATTAATGGCAGCGAGTTTCGGCATCCAATTCAGACACAGAGTTTTAAATCATTCATAATGAAGGAATTGGATTTGAATTTTAGTGGGCAGGTCCAACTTGAATTCAAGGCAATGAAATTAAACAGCACACAAGGACCGCCGTCCCCAACTGTTGGCTGTTGTGTGCGTTGACAATTGAATTAGAAAGGTAGGTATGACCGTATGAAAAGAGGTAAGTATGACAAATTTCACAACTACTCACTGGGGAATTGATCTCAGACCCCAGACAACCAAAATTGGAGGTCATATACATATACTCATATACGTATATTCTGACACCAAACTCAGCTTAGGGCTGCCTGTTTGTACGCATCTAATACCTAATTGTAGTTTCCCTGAAATAGTTTTTAATGCCTTGGACACTGACAATCATGTTACAGAAATACTAATTAAAAAAGACAAAAATAAATCAGATGAATTAAACTCTAATTGAATAAATATTAATTCACGCACAAACCTGTCCGAAGACAGCCTGCGGCAACCGGTTTTTGAGCGCCTCTTGCAACTCCTTCCCAAGTGGCGCAGCGCCAGATAGCACGATCCTTATCGATCCGAGATCGTACTTCTCTACTTCGGGACTTTTGGCCATGGCCAGCACTAGCGGAGGCACGACCGCAGCAATGGTGATTCGGTGCTTCTCAATTCCTGCTAACATAGTATTAATTTCGAACTTGGGCATGATGAAAACAGCGGCTCCGGCCCTGAGGGCGCAGAGCAGCACGCTGTTGAGAGAGAAAATGTGGAAGAGGGGCAGCACGCAGAGCAGCACGTCATCGCGCTTCACATAGAGGTTGGGGTTCTCTCCGTCAACTTGCTGCACGACGCTGGAGATGAGGCTCTTGTGCGTCAGCACCACGCCTTTCGGCAAGCCTGTTCATAACCATGAGTCTTTGTTTTAGTAATTTTATACCATTATGTAATATGAAATTAGTTGCGTAATGAATTTAGTGTCACCAAGAAAATTCATCATGAGTGCTCTGTTTGACAAGATTTATCATTAAACTTAATGATTCTCAGAAAAACTATAACCAATAGTTTCTTAAATTCTTTATGTTTTTAATATTGCCATAATTGGGAACCTTGGTGATTGTGGTTGATATATATAGGACATGCACGATGTCTTTGAAAGGATGACATATTGACATGGGACCAGGACGTAACAGTAGGTAGGTACACATAAAACGTCCGAGTAGTTAACTATATATGAAAAGAAAATAAAACCAAATCTAAAGAACAGTTGGAATTTGGAAAGGCGCGCCTCTGTCCAAACCTGAATTTTGACGGACATTTTGGAATTCACTCAATTTGAATCAGGGCAATTCGATTGCTTTTGAGTGTCATATGAATGAAGCTCAATATGTACTGTGTAACCGTGTAATTAAAATTTTCATGATTGACTTAAATTAATAATTTCTTAATTTGACTTTTATTTTTCTGGTTTTAATTAGAAAATTTATATGACTAAAACAAGGATATGTATGATGTATCTATGACTATATATGTACCTGTTGTTCCTGAGGAGTAGGGCATTGCAACCGGATCCTCTGAATCGATCTCCACCTCCTCAAATTTCCCGTCGTTCTCCAAAATATGCGAGAAACTCAAACAGCCCTCTGGCGGCTCATCAACGGTGACAATTGCGGTCATCCCTTCGAAATTCCTGATTTTGTCCACATATGCCGCATGAGTGATTATCAGCTTGGCCCCAGATGACTTGAACTGCTTCAGAATTTCTGATGAAGTTAAAAAGGGATTTGCGGCGGTTGTGACTGCACCCAGCATTGATGCACCCATGAAGGCGAATACATATTCAGCCGAGTTGTGCAACAGCACCATTACGCGGTCACCTTTTGCAATCCCCAGCTTGGACAGCCCGCATGCGGCTTTCCTGCAAAGGAGGTGGGTCTCTGCATAGGTGTATGTCTTGCCGGAATTGGAGATGATGAGGCATGGCAAGTCACGGCATTCCGGTAAATGCTCAAAGCAGTAGGTGTGCAACGGGAGGTGGTTAGGGAGCGGTATGTCGGGAAGTTTTGACCTGAAAATTGTCAGTTCAGGCGGGGCCGAAATAGGTTGTTGGGTTTCGGGTTGGTGGATTTGTGTTTCGGATTTGGGAGCCTCGACAGTGATCATGGCGGGAGGTGGCGGAGGTCGATCGAGTTGATTGTTATTATGAGAGAAGAGCAAGAGGAAGAACTTGGGTGCAAGAGTGTGGGTTTATAATTTTATGACCACCTCCACCACCTATATATAAATATAAATATATATATATGTGTGTAGGAGAAACAAAACTAAGAACTAAGAAAAGCCAGTAGAAGGCAAGGCAGAGGAGTAGTTGGGAAGAAGGAAACAAATTAAGCTTTGGAATAAATTATATAAATTTGTAGCTAGAGCAGCAAATGTGTCCTTGGGCTTGAAACGGGACGATGCCGCATGGGAATTCAATTGAGGGAAGAAAGACGGGGGGTTACACAGAAAATAAATAGGAGTGGGGAGGCCAGAACCCAGAAGGGGTAGGTAGGTAGAGAGAGTACGTGCGTTTTTTGTTTAGAGAGACTCAGAGCCTTGAGAAGGCGAAATGTGGTAGATAGGAAAAGAAGATCCATGTGTCATGTGTGCCCGTTTACTTCAAACAAACGCACCCACCTCCTCTCCCCCGTCTTTCTTCGATGTTGTGAGCACAACATGATGCTTCCACCTCTTAATTCTTCTCTTCTGTATTCCTACATGTAGCGGGTCTCATTGTACCAAACTATACCAATATATCGTTCACAGGGCTTTACTGATTAGTCAATTTTTTTATCACATCTTTTTCCTATAAATTGTTCAACTAATACTACTGTTGTAGGGAATCTAGATAGTTGCCGTCTGGTAAGAGCTGTCAAATTAATTTACTCCTCGTGTATTTAATTTAATTTGTAATAAAGCGTCAAATGTTGACATTACCGTTTTATTCTCACCTTGACCCTTTTTCTCACAAATTCGTACCTACTGCGATTCAAAGTGTTGTGATCACCAATATTCCACGATATAATTATATACAGTATGGACCATCAAATTGAATCCTACAATCTAAATTATAAGTCAACATACTAGTAATAAAATTGTAATCTATTTTTCGACTCCAAATCTATTGCCATAGAGTGGCCACGGACATTTTTCCATTTTGTATGTGAGTTTTCCAATTAAACTCTACCATATTAGTTAAGAAGAAAATCTTTTCTACTAAATCTCAAAATGTAATTAAAATTGTTTGACTTTTAAATTAGATATGGTACATGAATGATAAATCTATCTGTTTAGTCAGAAACAAAATTTGTAAATCTCAAAATGCAATTCCAATTGTTTGATTTTTTTAATTAGATATGGTATATAAATTATAATATATTTTTCAGTTCAGAAAAATCTTTTTTTACTAAATCTTCAAAATGTAATTGAAACTGTTTCTTTTTTTAATTAAATATATGGTACAAAAGCGATTGGTTTTTAATTCATTAGATATGGTACATAAATAATTTAATTTTCAAGAAAAGTAATTATTTTTTATTTAATATTTTTATTATAGAGTTTAAGTACGCAGGTACGTAGGTTCTATTATTTACGAACTTATCTTGAAACACTTTGGAATAAGTGGAGCTTATTATTTAAGTAGGCATGACCCGGTGAGATTCTATATATATATATTTTTTTTTTTTCAGCTTGCGGAGCTTAACATCCGTATTCTATCTATAAAAAATCGACATAACCACTAACATTCTTTATTGCACACTGTGATGAGTAAAAAAGGCTGCCCTGTTTAGATCATCTTTTTATTTTGGATTAAAAATGATCCGAACAACTTCTTAATCCGTATGAAGAAGATAATCCAAAAATATTAGAAATAAAAATTTATTTCGAATGTGAATCACTTAGAAGAACTACTTTAAATCTAAAAAAAACTTATTCTTAATAGTTAAGAAATAAAATTTTTTACTCCGAGTAATTAATCTTTATTTTATTCATAGATGATCCAAACACATCCTATGGGAATGGTCGACTCTGCCTCCAACCCTGCTCGACGTTCACATATCTTTAAACCTTAACATACTTTAATATACATATATATTATATGTATACTTCGATATTATTCGTTAGATTTTTTTTGAATCAAATTATTTACGTCTTGCCTTTTTTCTTTCTTTATAAAATGAAACTGTAATGCATTTTTTTTTTACAACAAAATTAACATGGATATATATTGTTTGCAAAAATACATGTATTCGACCGCATAATACATATATCTTCCTTCATTGTACATATTTCTTTTTTTTTCTTTTGGTGATGAATTTATTTTTTTCTTTTTATAATACTATCATTCACTACTGATGAAAATCTCTACTACCTATAAATGCACAGATCCAAGTGATATTAGCACGCTAGATCTAGCATGCTAACACATGTTTTTGTTGTTCGATCAATTTGATCTGTGATTGGATATCAATCGCTAGACAAAACAACAATATGCTTTGGTTTTCCGTCTAATAAGAAAATAAATTGAACACCATAATTCTCTGTATCACTAATTGATTAATATTATTACATATGAGGACATATTTTGCTAGTATTTACTAAAATGACTATATTTCGGGGGGGGGGGGGGGGAAAGAATGTAAAACAATATTTTGCTAGTATTTACTAAAATTGTTAGATTTTAATTTGATAAAATCTAATAGCACATACTTTTGCTTCTCAGACTCACTAAATACATGTAAAACAATATTTTATAACATGGCATTGTTTTCATTGTGCAGTATGAACCATGAGAAGCAAACCGATACAAACTAGATTCTTTAATTTTGAAATTAAATCACAGTGCAATAAAAATTTACTTGATACAAACTTTTTGTGCTTTCGGACTTAATAATGAGTGAATTTTATACGTATATTTAGGTAGGATTTTAACTCAAGCTAAATCAATTTGTCTTGAGTTTAGGTTAGTTTAATTAAGATTTTGTATCAAGAATGAATTACTACCACCACCACCACCAACAACAACAACTAAGCCTTTTGTCCCAAACAAGTTGGGTAGGCTAAAAAAGAAACCCAACCAAGAATGAACTACTACCATATTTTCTAATTTTATTGTAGATTTTGGACAAAAAAATGACTTGGATGAATACATAAAGTATCAATTTTGGACAAGCTAAATCAATTTGTCTTGAGTTTAGGTTAGTTTAATTAGGGTTTTGTATCAAGAATGAATTACTACCATAGTTTCTAATTTTATAACAGATTTTGGGCAAAAAAATGACTTGGATGAACACATAAAGTTGTAGAGTTTGTTGTAAGATTTCCAACGACTCTTGGATCACCTCAAACGGAGTCCGGATGAAGGAGATATGACTAAAATACTGACAGGACGCAGTGCTGAAATTTTCCAACGGTCCGCTAGGACTGGAATTGTCATATTTATCAGAATTTTCCGATTTAATAGTTCTATATTTGGAAGATAGTTTCTAGCAACTCTATGTGCATCCAGAATGCTTCTTCAGTTATTTTCAGCGTTTCTACACCTTTCCAATTCCTTTTTAATACTAGTTTGAGGAGAATTTGAGGGGAGTTCGAATCCAAGGTCAAAGTTAGGGTTCGACATAGAATTATTTGAGAGTTAAATCTCAAGTCCACATTGATAAGGGTGTACAATGGGTGGGTTGATGATATTTTAGCAAAATTTGAATCCAACCCGACAATACCGGGTTAGAAAATAAATTTAGTAAACCCACCGTAACCCAAACCAACCCGTCAATTTTTTTATGTACGGATTTTTATGGGTTAAGTGGGTTAAACAGGTTTAGTAGATTAAAATTTTGATCAAATAAAAATACACACAAAAATCCTTTTGTGGCTACTACAATTTAGTTAGAGGTAAATTAGAGACGCATTCGAAACATCTTTCAACTTTCGAGACCTTTTGAGAAGCATAGAAAGCGTGCATGGCTATGGAGGAGATCGAAACGTCGTGAGAGAAGAGATCTTTTAAGTAAAGATATGAGAAAATGTGAGGCGGAGAGGAGTAAATAATGATAAACGGATGGATTGAAGTATATACAGCTTACTTACTCAAAACCCGTAACCCAACCCGAAGTAACGGGTTTGTCAAAATTAGAACCCGTACTCGACCCAACATCATACTAATCCAGTAAAAAAATAGTTCGGGTCGGGTGGGTTGAACGGGTTCACGGTTTTTTTGTACACCCCTACACATCGAGACAGTGCTGACCAAGTCATTTGTGATAGCAACATATATGTTTTATTGGAGATTTCAACACGCAAGAGGGAAACAAGGGCAATTGGTTGTAAAATCTCTTTATTCTTATTTTCTCTTGTGTTTGTATGATGTCTCTTAGTTGTTGATTGTTTGTTCTAGAGCTATGGTAGTATATTCGAATTCTTAGTTGTTGATTGCATGTTTAATTAGTTTATTTGATATTTTGTATTTTATACCTTGATTTAATTGCTTATATTGATCTTTTTAATACTTCTAAGTAGATTCGGTATTTACTCATTAGGCAAAGGCCACCCTTTACTATTAGATAGTTAAATCCGACCTAAACTTAGATTAATTAGTATTATTATGTATGGCTTGATGGTAGAGCCGAAAGGTAAAGCTGAGATGAAGAAATAGAAATAGTGAAGTTTTTTCTGATGGCGAAAATCTAGGATATCAAAGGCTGAAAGGTATAGACTTATAAAAACTAGACCAAGAAACCAAAATTTGAAATCTAGGATCTATATATAAAAGATTGATTTGAGTTAATTAATGAAAATTTTAACCTGTAACGAAAGTTAAGATTAAAGAAACTTAGTTAAACGATTAATCTATATAGTTATCAACTAAACTAAGTAAACTTGCATTGACATCGTCAGTTTAAGTGGGTCACTTGGTTGCTTGGCGGGTTGTCTATGCCAACCAACAACCTAAACTGACCACTAAGAGCTTGGCGACCTAAGGTTCTTAGCGGGTCGCTACGAGAGTAAGTGGACAGCTAGACTTGGGACTAAGAAGAAGTGTTAGCAACCATACACTCTAGAATTATGTAACTTGTTGATTTCCTCAGATTAATTCTTGTTGTGACCTCAAAACTAGAATTCGGATTTGGACTCACCTTCAACCTTTAATTCACAAAAGAGTTAAACCATCTATCTAGTTTAGTAAAGTAAAAGGCCGATATTCCAACACCGTCCTTGTGTTCGACCCCGATTATACTCAACGTAGGTCGTATGCTTGCGTTCGAAACCAAGTTGAATTGGGTTATAAATTTAAGAGCTACTTATTCCCATCACTTAATATTAAGAATACGATATAGTTAAGATAACAGCACAATTATAGTATAATAAAATTTAACTTATGGTCAAAACTAATTTTGTAAATAAAATTTAACTTATGGTCAAAACTAATTTTGTGATATAAGATAAAGAGAGAGATAAAAAGATTCTTCTTATCTCATCAAATTTTCTTAATAGTTAAGCAATAAAGCAAAGATAAATTATCTTATCTCATATACATTAGATAACTCATATTATATAAGAGTTATCGTCATATATATGGTGCATCGCAATGTATTGAGACTTTTTAACATCGCAATTATTATCCGTCAATTGTTTTATAAATTGATAAGTCTAATTAAATCAATCCAATATATATATATATATATATAATATTATATATTATATATAAATCTCGTAGAAAATCAAATTTTATATATTTTTTTTAATTTTCTAAAACTTTCCGTTTTTAGGTACTAATAGATAATAAGGAATTCAAAAAATGATAGATTTTAAAAAATTCGAAAAAGATAGTAAAAAAATTTCAAAAAAAAATATAAAATTTGGTTTATTATGAGATTTCAATATATAGATAGGATTAGTTTAATTAGATTTGTCAATTTGTAAAACTATCAACGGATATAGTCGCGATGTACAAAAGCCTCAATACATCGTGATGCATCATATCATCTCTGTGTGTGTGTGTCTGTCTGCAATGGTGCATCGTGATGTATTTAGGCTTTTGTACATCGCGATCATTATCCGTCAATCGTTTTACAAATTGACAAATCTAATTAAACCAATTCAATCTACATATTGAAATCTCATAACAAACCAAATTTTATATTTTTTAAATTTTTTAACTATTTTTTTCGAATTTTCTAAACCTTTTCTTTTTTTGTACCAACTAATAATAAAGAAATTCAAAAAATGGCAGGTTTTAAAAAATTTGAAAAAACAGTAAAAAATTCAAAAAAAATATAAAATTTGGTTTGTTATGAGATTTCGATATATAGATTGGATTGGTTTAATTAGATTTGTCAATCTGTAAAACTATCGGCATATATGGTCGCGATGTACAAAGCCCTCAATACATCATGATGCAACATAGCATTTCTCTCTCTTTCTCCATATATACACACACACACTTAATCGTTTTATCAAAACAAATTTAAATTTGTACGTCATGTTCTCTATCTAATTTAAAAATTATTAAAAGGTTCTAATAGTACAAGTTTCAATTGTTGTTGTGAATATTATTTAAGAAAATGACCTTAATCAAATGAACTATCATCAACTTGTGATGTTTTTATTAGCTAGCTATTATTCTTGCTTTAAGTTGCTTTGATACATGTGTGTAATACCTAGATCAACAACTTGGGATGAAAATATTACAAAAGAACTTAAAATTAATTTTTTTTTTAAAAAAATGTATATTACAGAAGTGATAATGACATCAAGCACATTTTATTCTTGTTAGACCCAGCATTATTACTGTTCAATTCACATGTTTTATCGGACACCGAGATGAGTACCAGTAAAATTTCATGTAATATTAGTGATCGTTCTAACCTTCCAAAAATATATTAGTGATCATTCTATAATTTATTAGTAGCTCTTAATTCAAAATATATAAACATTAATTTAAAATTTAATTAATGGTAACATATATATTATTTTTCAGGCTATTTATTTGGTCCAATTAATTAGGAGAAAGTTTAATATGCACCATGATGCATAGGACTTTCTATGCACCGCGGACTTTTTCGAAAGTATTTTTGTAAATTAACAATTCTAATTTAACCAATATAATCTACATATTGAAATCTCATAGCAAACCAAAATTTACAATTTTTGAAATTTTATTACTATTTTTTTATTTTTTAAAACTTGCTATTATTAAAAACAAACTACTATTTACAACATTCCAAAAATGACAAGTTTTAAAAAATTCGAAAAAAATAATAAAAAAATTTCAAAAATTGTAAAATTTGGTTTGCTATAAGATTTTAATAGATAGATTAGATTGGTTAAATTAGATTTGTAAATTTATAAAAATACCTCTAAAAAAATCCGCGGTGCATAGAAAGCGCTATGCAGTATAGGGCATATTAAACTTTCTCATTAATTAGAGAAAAATATGGTATGTTTCGACAGAAAGGCACCACACAATGATGGAAAACTTATTTCGTGCTATGATTAGATCAGCTGTGATTATATTGGTTGGCTGATATAGGCTTTCAATTGGCTATTATATCACTTGGGACCAGGCTTTGCTGGTATTGGTGTAGGAATAGACAAGCTTAATTAATTACGATGAGGATGGAAGCAATGGACTTGTGGCAGACATTGCTTGAATTAAATAAATATAATATAATAAATGTCTTGGTTTTTATAGCTTGCTGACAAGTAGGGTGTGTAACATGCTAGATCATGACTTTTTCATTTTCATTTATATTTATTTATTTATTTTGCAGTGACACAGCGTGTGGCGACTATTACATTAATTACTGTCGTCTTTACGGATTTTTGTGTGTGTGTGTTGGGGGGGGGGGGGATAAAGGTTGGGAAAGATGAGTGTTTAAGCCAAGGAAAGGCCATCAGACGTTTGAATGAATAGTTTAGGATTTGCTGGTCTCTGTTTGTGTTTGAATGAAATAGGTGGTACTCTGTAAACAATAAAACAAACAATTGATATAATGTTTCAAATAGTACGACATTCCAGTACTATATAGTTTCGATCTAACTTTTTCGGACATTAAACGCCGAGCGGTTGAATTGAATAATCAGACTACAGCTTTGCCTTCTTGTTTCGAATTTTGAAGCTTTGGCATGTATATTTTGACAGTTTGACAGACTTGTTTAATCACTAAATTTTTGAAAATTGATTACTATCATTTACAGTTTTGCCATTGCATACCATCGCTTGAATAAAATGAACATATAAAATAGACAAGATGAGTATATAAATGATCAAAGTGAACACATACAAATAAATAAGTTTAATAAAAATAAATTGAATATGCATATAAAAATATGAACAAGGGATGACAAAACTTATTATTTTGTATGTGTTCACTTTGATTATCTATATGTTGACTTTATCTATTTTGACCTCATTTGGATGAGTTAGGAATAAGGAAGAAAGAAGGATTTTAGGAAGAAACATTGGAAAGAGTGGGAAGAAAAAATGTTGTTTGGATAGTGAGTTAGAAAGAAGAAAGAAAGAAATGAATTAAAATAATCATTTGCCTTTTTTATTTATTTGTAGTTTATTCATTTGTCTTTTTTTATTGTTGTAGTTTATTCATTAATAATGTTAATATTTTTATATCAATTTAAGTAAATGATTAGGCCAAATATTAATATTATAATATTATAAAATAACACTAAATAATTAATAATTTAATATTATAATATTATAAAATAATTGTTTAAATTATAATATTGTAATAAAATAATTGATAAAATTACTTTTTGTATAATAATATTAAAAAACTAATTATTATTATTTAATAATAATAACAACAATAATAAAAAAATGATAATATTATATAATATTAACAAAATATTTATAATTATTTAATACTAATAATCAGAGTAATAAATATAATTAATATTGTAATGTTATAGTTTTATAATATTATTATAATAAATTAAATAATAATAATAATATTTTGATATTAATTTAATATTATTATAATAATATTATTAATATTATAATATATTAATAAATATCAATATTCACTTATTTTGAGACATAATATTCACTTATTCACTTATGATAATAATAGTAATTATTATTATTTAATAATCAGAATAATTAAAATAGTTAATAATATAATAATATAATATTATTATAATAAAATAATTAATAATAATATTTTGATATTAATTTAATATTATTATTATTATTATTATATTATATTATAATAAATATCTAATTATTTGAGACATGAATTAAATAAAGTAAGAGAGAAGTGAAAAATATTTTTTTATTCTTTCTTCCTTCTTCCTAATCCTTCTTCCAACAAATAGGTGGAAGAAGCTCTTCCATGAAGAACCCTTCTTCCCATCCTTCTTCCCTCTTGTTTGGATCCCATCATCTTCCCGGAAGAGCCTTCTTCCAACCTCATCCAAATGAGGCCTTTATGTTTTCACTTTGTTCAAGTATTGATAAAACTGCAGATGGTAGTTATCATTTTTCTAATTTTTTATGACTAAATAGAATTTAACTCAGCACATAAAAAAGATTGAATATCAGTTAAAACTCTAAATCCTCTTCCTTATCTCCAATACTTGTACATACCGCTCTCCCATTTTGCATCACGATCTTTGCATTGTCACACATTCTCTACTCTAGAAGTTAATAAATTTATGCCACTTTTTATGATCGATTCTAATTAATAGCAATCAATAATTAGTAAGCCAAGAAGGCTAATTTAAAAGTAATAAGCAAAAATAATCGTTAAGAATTCGGCAATCAGCTTGATCGACGGTACATGAGACCATGGATCAATTCAAGAGAACAACAAGACTATTTTTAAGCTATTATTTTATTTAGTCTTTGGCTATTGTTGTAGCAGAATTGCAACCAGTACAATTAAATACGACTACTAACTTAATTGGAGGGTTGAACTTAATTTCTCCCATGGTCCATATCATGTGCTAATGATATATTATTAATTACAAATTTACTCTATTTGGAGGATTACTTCAGACAATCCCATCCAGTGTCATCCGTTCCATCCCAGCGTTCTCCCCTTCCTTTCTCTTCGCGCACACGTAATCCCCTCTCTCTCTCTCCCCCTCATTCAGATCCAATGACATCCTTTCATTCCCTTTCCTTCAGCGCTCTCCTCTCTTCCATCATCGCTCATCTCTCTCTTACTCACGCCCTCCTCTCCTCACTTCTTCCTTGAGCTCATCCTCCTCTCCTCCCTTCTCACTTCCGTGCGCCATCCTCTTCCTCCTTCAACATAAAGGACTGACATTGCTCCGGACTGATGCACGCAATCCTCTCTCGCCTGAATGTGCATCTAAATCTCTGTTTTTATTCCTAAAGTTGATATAATAAAAAAGTAACTAATAAACATATAAAAGTGTTCAGTTTGTTGTAACAAGATATCATCTTTTGAGTGCATTTATTAGATATATAATAAGAAATTAATCATCTTATAAGTATAGATGTTCAGACCATTATAATAAATGATAAGTTTATTAGATATAATAAAGGATCATCTTATAAGCATAAATGTACAGTTAGATTTAATAAGGAATCAATTTGTAGCATAAATGTTTAGTTAGTTATAAGAAATTGTCATCTTAATATAAGTGTATAGAGTGCAAATGAGAGAAAGATGTTGAGAGTCAAAGGACAGATGAGAGGAGAGGGAGGGAGAGGAGGTGGAGCGGAGCGGAAGTTAGAGGGAAACATAAGCGTTGAACGCCAAAAAAGAAAAAGCTCTCCCAATGCTCTTTCTGTTTTTGGATTGGAATGGACGAATAGCAATTTTGAAGATTGTACTTATCATCTCCCCTCTGTCCCTCTGTCTATGTCTATCTTAATCCTCAATACAAATTAAGATAGGATAGAATGAAAACGTACCACCACTCACTCGTACGCAAATATCAAAAACTACGGAAGGAAACTGAATTGAAGTGCTTGGTATAAAATATTAATAATATACTAATTAAGTAATTAGGTGGGTTTGGAAGGATTTGCGGTTTTCTGTTGGTAATATATCAATGTTGTCCTGCATCACCAATTTTTGTCTCTCTTGACCATAATTTGAAATTAGTAATGTCAGGTTCAATTCGGATTTTAACTTTTATCCCTTAATATTTCTAGGAGGTGCTGCTTTTTTGGTAGGTACCCATTTTGAAGGATTCTGATTTTTGACTTGGAGGCATTTGGAAGTTGGAATTTTAAACGCTGTGGTCATTTTTAATTATTTTATATTATTGTTTGTCCAAAAATAAAAATAAAAATAAAATGAATATAAGAGAAAGCAGTGTTGACCAGATAAAATTAAACTTTTGTAAGTTGTGTGGATGAAAACTGAATATAGATATTCAATTACAAAATAAACTAATTAAATACCAGTAATGTACAGTTCTATATAGCTACCAGACCAGATAGATTGTTCTTTATACACACACACAAAACTATAGCAGTATTTTTTTAATTAAGAATATTTATTTAGAGAGGCATATTCCAGTCAATAGAGACTTTATCCCTCTTCCCCGCCAAGCGGGAATTGAACCCGTTACCTTTAGGTAAATGGCGGAGTCACTGACCAGCCGTACTAGACTCCCACGTTCAAAACTATAGCAGTATATTTCATCATAAGTTGTGATATATTCAATGATACAGTTAATGTTGTTTAATTTTCTCAAAAATTTAATATATTTTAAGTTAATGTTACTTATTTCTATATATACTAAAAAAGGACATGCATGTACCAGTATATTAAATCGTGGAAAATTACAGCTCAGATTAGTCTCTTTACCGAATTAGTCCCTAGGTAAGTCGATGTGTTTTGAACAACTAAATGTGTAACTTGTATATATATGTACATTGTATTATTAACAATCGATGTTAAATCTAATAAATAACCATTAACTATTGATGGTTACTTCCCTCCGGTAACAGATGCATGCAGTAGCTAGAAAAATTCTATGGACATGCAAGGGAAGGAACTAGCTAGAAAGGTACTGTTATGTAGAAAGACGACGGCCGCATTGTTGTTGCAAATCTAACTTTATTAAACAATTTAAATTATTAATTTTTTATTAATGAAAATATCGAATTAGATATTACTTGGATTTACTGTATCGCGATATCAAGGTCTAGTATATTAGTAAGCACAAATTTATTCTGTCTTCGCGTAAATATTTCCTCGATACAAATATACAATATGTATAGGAAAGAATGAAAACGCACTAATCGCTTGTACGTAAAAATCAAAAATTGCCAAAAGAAACTGTATAGGAAACGTTTGGTATAAAATGTTAGGGTGGTGCTTTGGACACGCTAAATTACTCTCGAAGCATTCTAGTGAATTTTTTTGGACAAGTATGCCCCTGCAAAATAAAGTAAGATGCTGCGGTTATGTTTTGCCATTTCACTCCTATAATTATATCACAAAAATCTGTCCTTAATCAGTTGAATTATTTCTTGAACAATAATAATAGAAAGAATTAGCTATTAGTGTATCAACGAATCGTTGATGGCAGAAAAAAAAAATCAGGGGTGATAAGATGATCCCTGATATTTTTCATCCCATCATCCCACGCATTTTCTGTTTCCACTTTTGGATCAACTCTAATTAATTTTCTATTTTTGGTGCTCATCTCATCATCCCCTGGCTTCCACTTTCCAGCACTAATTACTCCCTCCCTACCTCTGTTTTGCTCCCTCTCCCTCCTCCTCCCCCAACGTCATACTTATCTCCTGCCCCAACCCCTTCATCCTAATTGTTTTAATTTTGAATACTAATTGTTCTAGATAATATAAGTAATTGTTCTAGTTAATAAAAGTTAATAAAAGCAACTGTTTTATTTAATATATCTAATTATTTTAGTTTCAGAATCTAATTATTCTAGTTTTAGAACATAATTGTTTTAGTTTTGGAACATAATTGTTCTGAAAAAAAAAAAAAAAGTTCTAAGAGGGAAGGGAAACACAAGAGAGGGAGGAAAGAAAATTCAAGGAAGTAAGAAGAGGAGTAACGCTAGATGAGGGAAAGAGGTGAGTAACGCTGGATGGGACCAGAGACATAAATGGACTAGAAGGGGATCAGAGATGGGGATGATGGGGATGACACTAAAAAGGAGATGATGGTAAGTAATTCCGAAAAAAATTGGTTTCAACGCACCTCCATTTCGGCATTTTTTTTTTTTTGTCATTTTAAATCAAATCAGACGACCCAGATTATTCAAGAAGTAAAAAATAAATTAAAACAATTTGAGTTTCCTATCCGGTTCATTTGATATTTTCTGATTCGTTCGATTCAACTCCTTGGTCCAACAGTCGAGTTCAATTGCAATTTTCAAAACCATGGTGATATGCTCACATTGTGATGCACTACATATTTATAGCCCTTAAAAAAAGGGCATAATTTTTTGTATGCCCTCCAACTATTTCCTATTTGTTCATTGCTCTCTCTACTCTTATGTATTTCTTAATTATTTGCCACTAAACTCTTCTAAATGATTTCTTATTTGCCCTTCAACTTAACCACACATAATAAACTATGGTTATCTTATAAAAAAACTGAAAATTAATTTTGAATTAAACTAGAAGGACAAAAATACCCTAGAACATTTTACATTTTCCCTCGTCTTTGCTTTTCTTGCTCTAGAATATTTTTCCGCTAATGGAAGAAGATGATTATTTCTATTTAATGAATCCTTATCGTTTTCAACCCTTTTATATATCTTACTATTCTTCCTTAGCTTTGTAACTTTCTTATTGGCAGTACTTCATATATATAGTGCACCTCTTTGTTTAGTGTATCTAGCTAATCTAGGTTATGAATAATGTTTCTTAGGTGCTAATTAGTCTCTCGGGCTATATATACGTGCGTCTCTTCTAATAATTGTAACAACAAAAGCTATAATCAACATTTATTACTCAATTACATTTTTTTACTGGTAAATCAGATCTATCCAAGACCAGTTCAAGAAGTGAAACTCTATTTTGTCCTGGCCATTTAAGTTGTTAATCCATAAACAAACCTAATTCGTCTAATTCCAAGTACCTTTAAAGTCCTTGTTCTAAAAAAAAGAAGGGAAAGGACGACGAAAAATTAAAAATGTTCAAGGGGTATTTTCGTCCTTCTAGTTTAATTCAAAATTAATTTTCAGTTTTTATAAGATAGCCATAGTTTATTATGTGTGGTTAAGTTGAAGGGTAAATAAGAAATCATTTAAAAGAGTTTAGTGACAAATAAGAAATACACAAAAGTAGAGGGAGAAATAAACAAATAGGAAAGAGTTGGAAGACAAACAAAAAATTAAGCCTAAAAAAATTTCCTTTAAATTATAAATAAATGATATACCAAAATTATTTATTAATACTAAAAAAAATGTCTAGTAATATAATATTTGTTTATGAAATAAAGTATAATTCTTGTAGAAAGTACTAATTAGGTAGGTTTGGTAGGCTTGCGGTTTTCTGTTGGTAGACATATCGCTGTACTCAAGCATCACCATTTTTGTCTCTCTTGAACATTATTTGAAAATAGTAATGTCAGGTTTAATTTGGATTTTAACTTTTATATGCCTTAATTATTTTAGTAGGTGGTGCCGTTTATTAATGTTATTATTTCGAGCCATATGTTCGTGACTAATAAAAGCCCAACCAGCCAACGGAAACCACTTTCACTTTTTCACCTGCCTTTTTCGTAGGTAGCCTATTTGAAAGATTCTGAAGCTCTGTTTTACCCTATCGGTTATCGGAAATTTCTGATAACATCGGATACCGAAACAGTGACTGAAACGGCGATTTCCAGTATTGTGAGAAAAAAATACCGAAAATTTTCAGAAAATACCAAAAAATACCGGATTTCGGCTATTTGGCCGGTATGATTGCTGGTAGGGCATTGAAAACATTTCTTGGAAGTACCTGGAATGTTAAACGCTGAATTCAAATTTATCTATTCTTTATTGTTTCTCAAAAAAAAAAATCAAAATAAAAAGAAAAACAAAAGAAATTAAGAAGATGAACAACAAATGGAGTAAAAAATAAAATGAAATAAGAGAAGGCTTTTTTGGCCGATCAGATTCAACATCGGAACTCATAAATGCAGTGCCTTCATTGCAATTATTTTGTATTATTTCTATTTCTCATTTCAAATTGGAAACTCTTCGACTGGATAACCGTATCTAGCATGTCTAAAAAAAAAAAAATTGGAAACTCTTGACTGACCGCGAATGTCTAAAAGGAAGGAACCGCTACTATCTTGGGGTGTGTTTGGATAGGTCGGGAATAGAGAATAGGAATAAGAAATTTCGATTTGCGTGCTTATTTTTATTCTTGTGCAAAACAAACGGTATAAGAATAAGGAATTTGGGCTCTTATTCCTATACTAACAAAACTATGGTATAAGAATAAGGAATATGGACAAACACGCAAATCGAAATTCCTTATTCTTATACCCTATTCACGGCTTATTCCGTTGCATCCAAACATACCCTTGAGTCTTGACCATTCAATTCAATTTTATTTAGAGGGCGAGGCTTAATTAGCGTGCATGAAACTGACACCTCACAAGTAGACCTGTCAAACGTTCCAAACGGAACGGAAAAAAGCCGTTCCGTTTAACGTTTCGTTTCAGTAACGGAATGAAATTACTCTTCCGTTTCCGTTTCGTTTCGGTATACGAAACAGATTTTCATTCCGTTTAACGTTCCGTTCTTAATTTTCCATTATAATTTCACATTTTCGTGTTCCGTTTAACATTTCGTCTCCAAAACACAGTTTCGTTTCCGTTCTGTTTCTGAAAACGGAACCCAACCCATTTCATCTTTCATTTAACGTTCCGTTTCGACGGAACAGAAACAGAAACGTTAAAACGGGGGAATATTGACCGGTCTACTCACAAGTGTGGGAAAGGGAAAAAAAAAACAATTAGGGAGAAGCCAACGCATTTGGTCAACAACTACTTTCAGAAGGTAGCTGATAAATTAAGAGCCAACAAATTAAATGGCCCGGACGGGCGGACAGCGACAAAATATTATATATTTCTCTCATTTTTTCTTAAATAAATAATGTTAAAGAGACGCAGGGGAACATATGTAGGTTGTTCTCATCTTAAATTTGGAGAAACCGAACAAATAGAGTATCTGTTAGTGTTAGGTCAGCTTAGACACTATCTAAATCGTTCGATCCGAAATGAATTTCATGCCAGACATTCATATTTTTGCATTTGGATCGAGAGCGGAAGTAGGCACATATATTTAATTTAGGGCGTGTTTAGTTGTTTAAGAATAACAAAAAGTGCACAGTCAAATATGGAACAAGTCAAAGAACAGGTACATTTATTCTCTTTTTCCTCTTCTTACAGATAAACATAAATTTATCTCACCTCTTTTTCTTTTTATTTTTGTTCAACTGAACACATCCTTGTTATATAGATATATAGGTCCAGTGCAAACTCGAGGAAGCTAAAGCCATTAATCATTCATGTTTAATCTGTCAGTTAATAATTATAATATTATTATAGAATCATGTCTCCGTCAAATCAGGCTGCTAACAAAACAATTGACCGATGTTGCTTGTCTAAGTCTAATATTTGAATTACCTCCGGTTTCTGAATACCCAAATGAGAAACGTTAGTAATTAGTAAACCAAGAGGTTGGTTTCATTCCAAAATGAGGGCTATTTCATATCTTTATTTATTTATTATTATTATTTTTTTTTTACCCAAGCAGCCCAAAATGCTATGTAGAATTGTTTGGGTCTTGTCCAATTCATTCTACGTAATTGGGTCTTTAAATAATCATAACCAGTCCATGAGCTAGCTATCTCAAGTTCTCAACTCAGTCTCCAGTTATTGAACTAGTAATATGGGCCGTGTAATATACAACTGGGAAAGGCTAAGGAGTAAGGATATGTAATTTGAGGTTAATCCAATTTACATGTATTGGTAAATTAAATGACTATGGCTTATGTGACAAGTCAGGTGTAAGTAGTCAATTTTGCACTTGATTAATCAACTGGTGGTTAAATTTAGTGCGCCAGCAAATTTAATTTTGCGTGAGATTATAAGTCAAACAATAGAGATTGCACGAAACTCGTTCATCTCCGGGGTTTTAATTTCAATTTTCTTTTCTTTAATTACTTGTATTTTACTTTCTTATCCTCTTTTCTACTTTTTTGTATTTCTTTACTTGTAGGTTTCTGTATCATAATTTCTTTGCTTTTTGTTCCATATACTCCACCCCCATCATTACATTTCGTTGCGGTTAAAATATTCTCTGTCAACACGATCGACGATTTTGATTTTCAATACGAATTGATGGATTTCAACGAAATATAACTGAAATAATAACTTATTCCACCTAACAAAATTAGTTTCAATAACTCTTTCCCTGTTCCTATTCATGCATACATTTAAGTTACTGACATTTCATGACTCCATAAACTTTCAAAGAATCTTACCTAAGGATACAACATATATTCCAGACAAATGAAACAAACACAAGAATCTTCTCCAAACTGAAAAGTATTAATAATTAATATAATAATAAGTACTTTAGGGTGTGTTTTGATTGTTTAAGAATAAAATTAGGTTAGTTATTCGAAGTAAAAAATATTATTCTAAACGATCGAGAATAAGTTTTATGGGATCTATAGTGTTAGATTTAAGTGATCCAACATCTATAATAATTTTTTATTCCTGCTGTGTTTGGACCATCTTCTTAATGTGGATTAAGAATCTGTTAGGATCACTTTTTAATTCGGATTAAAAAAAAAGATCCAAACACCCTAGGAATAAAAATTTATTCCGGACGTTGGACCACTTAGAAATAGAGAACTTTAGATCTCAAAAAACTTATTCTTGATTATTTAGAATTAATATTTTTTACTCGGAATAACTAATTCTAATTTTATTCTTAAACGGGATCGTTTAAGAATAAAATTAGGATTAGTTATTCGGAGTAAAAAATATTATTCCTAAACGATAATGAATAAGTTTTTTGGAATCTAGAGAGCTATATTTAAGTGGTCCAATATTCTAAAAAGAAAATTTATTCCTAGTTTGTTTGGATCATCTTCTTAATGAGGATTAAGAAGTTATTGGAAACAATTTTTAATCCGGATTAAGAAAATGATCCAAACACACTAGGAATAAAAATTTATTTCGGACATTAGGCCACTTATAATTAACACCCTAGATCTCAAAAAAAACTTATTCTTGACCGTTTAGGAATAATATAATATTTCTTACTCCGAATAACTAATTCTCATTTTATTCTTAGACGATCCAAATGCCCCCTAATAACCCAAACGCCCCCTTAACCCCAAACCAGTGTATAATAATATTGTACCTGCAAAAAGAAAGGAAAACTAGATCGTTCGACATAGTACTAACTGTTAAATTATTTATGATTAGAAAATAATCTAGCATATTGTGGGCTAATTTTGGTTAGTATTTTGGGCTTTGTACAATATGATAATTGTCTAAATGTGGCTGAAAATGTAAGGCAGAATTTGTGCATAGGATGTGATACCTATTATAGGTGGTATTATTAGAAAACAATTGCCAAATTATGATGAACAATTTATGGCATTGTTTGAAGGCCAAGATTAGAGTTTCATGCCATTTGCTCTCTATATAAAAAGGTTGGTCCTCGGGAGACAAGACTTTCCACAAGTTTGTGCTGCATACATGCATTGATAGCAGCCTCTTTAGCCTCTCTATCTATTATTCTATCAAGTAGTTAGAGTTATTGCTTAAGTTTAGACAAAAGTAATTAAAGATGAGTCTTGATCTCTTGAAAGACCTTTATCTGAACCTTGGTGCATGTGTAGGAGCGTTGTTAAGGCCTTGAGTCGATGTTGATTCAAGAAGATACACGCGAGGTGCTCTCAAGTAAAAGAATTAATCAAGACCATTGGGATCCGGATAAATCTAAGTAAGCTTCCTCACTTATGATTAATTCTAGTAGTATATGATTCGCTTTAGTTGGATCCTAGTATAATTAAGTTATAAATCTAACAAGTGGTATCACAAACATCTCATGATTGAATCATTATACTAAATTGAGATTATTTGCTTGAAAATTGCACTATTGTTTGGTTAAGTAAATCATCATTATTGATATATTTTTTGACATATGAACCGCATGTACATCGTGATTTTAGATGGTGATAAATTTTTCTTGCAATTTTCTGCCTACAAAACCGTGCTTTTTTTAGATTAGACTCCAAATTAAGCCTAATTGAAGGAATCTATATTTGTTTGATTCTAATTTAAGTAAATTTATTTTTATTTTGGAAAGCCTCTTGTTTCTAGAAATAGAAAATTAAGACTTAATTTAGCATGATATGGATTTCGGTCATTTATATACACATATAATTATGACATTGCTTAAATAAGGTATTTTGGTACGGTTTAAATTTAGCCAGCTTATTAAAGTGATTAAGTAAATATTTGATTATAATTTAAACATTTCTATTTTTCAGCAATTAACCCTTGATAAAATATAGTTAATTATGATTGAAAATTTTAATATAATCAATATTAAATTTCAAAATTTAGATATAATTAACATGGTTAATTATGGATTTTGGTAATTAAGAAGATTGAAATACCAAATCATTAAAATCTGACCTACTAAATTGGATGATTTAGAATTAGAGTAGATTATTAGGTTATTAGAGAAATCTTTAGAGTTTCTCAATTTAGATTAGGACGATTTCATCTATTCTATCTGCGATCCATCAAACTATATGTTTCACTAGGTATTGACCAAAATTGAATTAGGCAGTTCGCTAGAAGCCATAGTGTCCCGTAGGATGGTTTTGTACATGTTTTGTACATTCCATATTTGGTTTAGTTATCGTATGGTTTATTTGTACTGGTTAGGTACAAATAATATCTTTTTTTTCTCCTCTTCTTACCTCTATCGTGGTTTTCATTAGTAAAAACTGTAAGCGTTGGATTACACCATGTTGTCATGAGGACAAGTTCTATCGCATAAAATAAGATCGGCACCTAAGTGTCCATATTACCCTGACTTTTTTCTGAAAATCTTGCCTGAATGTAGTATAATTTCAATGGCTGCTGGCTGAAGAGTAAACCACCGCTTTCTTTTCTTACCTTAATGCAATGCATACTGTCTTGTATGGTTGCATCTCTCTGTAGTTCTCTTCTAGTTTATTTTGGGTAGTTTGTTACTTACCAAAACAAGTTACTCCATGTTTAATAGTCTATATAAGTATCATATGGTCTATTACATATTTATCCTTAAGGTTTGCAACTAGATCTTGAGTCTAAATCATCATAGATCATATTAATTAGACTTTTCAAATTAGAATTAATGTGCATAATGAAAAAGTCTCGGTTTAGATATACTTTAAGTCAAATATAATAAAGGCATTTGAATTGTATTTGAGCGTTAGGCCAGCTGTAATGTCATCCTGACAAAATGAACTCTCACATTAATAGTTGTTTCCAAGGTTCAAATACAAGTCTATTAAGGTACATGAAACTTTTATTGTTTCGGCTGGTGTTATTGTTCAGAGAAGTTTGTTGAACTGGAGTGTTCTCTGGCAATATGGGCTCTGACAGGTCGTGACTAGGATTGTTGTTGCTCCTTGGTGTTTTCATCTGGGTTGAGGGCTGCTCAAATAATCTTCTCGAAAGTAAGTTGCCCTAGGGCTCACCCATAAAAAAAAAAAAAAAAAAAATCGTGTAAGGTATGGATAAGCTGGTCGGAGATGGTTGACAGTACTCCGATTAACTTTCTATGTCATGAAAGGCTTTTAGATGGACGCCAATGTCACTGTCTAGTGCTAGAAGATACACTAATAGAGATGTTTTACCCAGTTAATGAGAAAGAAACTAAATTTCATTAATCATGGATGGAGTTACAAGTAAAATCTAGTAAAATCATGTTAGTATCAAGAACTACTCGAGCTCTCGAGGGCTCGAGCATCGATACTGTGCGTACTCTAGGACCCTTCAAGCCCTCAAAAGCTCGAGATTCGAGTCACTAATCGGGGATTCATTGGAGATTGCGCCTCCGGGTCGAGCCGTGTGACCTTCGTGGCTCGGATTATTAGTCGCGGGAGCCAGCAAGGCCCCATGTCTCGAGACTTGCGGCTTGTTTCTGGGTCACTGGGCCGGCTTGTGCGGCTTTCTTGGGGGCCCATGATTACCCGTGCCCTATCAGTTATAATAAAGTTAATCGGACTAGCTGATAATAAGCATATATGATTCCTTCCATAATCCTTGGAATAAAGATGCAACTACTTCAACTCTAAATAATAACTCATCAGCGTCCGTCCAAAATAAGCATCGCCATTGGCATCCATGCATCTAGCTCCATCAAGTGACCAAACTAGCTAGCATCCCATATGGTCATACGGACAGACCAGACCCCCCATAAATGCATGGTTGACATCAAGTGTATTGTTTTAGATAAGAATTAGGGTAAAAGTAGGGATTATGGCCTCGTTAACATGAGGCTCCCTTTTATATTAAACACTTATTGTCTTTTACAAATAGGTCCCTATACCCTTACAAATTGCATAATAATAATATAACATAACAAACTAATATAACTCAACACTCCCCCTCAAGATGGGCGATAAATATCAATCATCCCCATCTTGTTACAATAACTCTCAAACTGCTTACAATCCAAACCCTTGGTTAGACAATCAGCCAACTATTCTTCTGATTTCACATAGTTCAAGGTCAACACTCCATTATTCAGTTGTTCTTTGATGAAGAAACGGTCAATCTCCACATGTTTAGTGCGATCATGCTGAACTGGATGTTTGCAATAGTAATTGTTGACTTATTGTCACACCGAAGTTGTAAGGACTCTCTTCGAAACACGCGCAACTCTGATAGGAGATTCCTCACCCACATCAACTCACATAAGCTGAGTGCCATAGCCCTGTACTCAGCCTCAGCTGTAGATCTGGCCACCACATCTTGTTTCTTGCTTCGCCAAGCGACAAGATTGCCTCTAACAAACACACAATATCCTGTGGTGGATCTACGATCGTCCACGCAACCTGTCCAATCAACATCACAATAGCCTTCAACTCTCAAATGCCCATGACTTCTAAACCACAGTCCTTTTTCAGGACTCCTCTTGATATATCTGAGAATTCTGTGAACAGCATCCAAATATTTTTCTCTCGGATCATGCATGTATTTACTCACCACACTCACTGCATGAGAAATGTCAGGTCTAGTGTGGCATAGATAAATGAGTTTACCAACTAGTCTTTGGTACTGCTCCTTGTCCACTGAGTCACATCCCTCGGCACATAACTTCTGATTCGGCTCGATAGGAGTAGGGGCAACCCTACAGCTTAGCATCCATGTCTCTGAAAGAAGATCCAGTGCATACTTTCGCTAAGAAAGCACTATACCCGTCCTTGACCTAGCAATTTCAATCCCAAGAAAATACTTCTATTGTTCCAAATCCTTGACCTCGAATTCTTTTTCAAGATTTTCTTTTGGCCACATGATCTCCTCAGCATCGTCTCTAGTAATCATAATATCATAAATGTTGGATTTAACTCTAACTCTCGATTTGTCGATTTGCAAAACAACACCAAACTTCTTATCTAACCATTTAAATTAGTGTCCTCTAGTGATTAGTTTGGAATAATGACTTGGAGTGAGTCAAACAAAGCTGCAGAAGACCGCTGAAGATTAGTTAGATAGTCAGAATTGTTTAAGGTTGTAATTCTAAACCAATCTCCTCAAAATTCTAAGTTTAATGCTCAGATTTTACTAATAACGTTATACAACGTTTTATAGCGTTATACAACGTTACAGAACACCTCCAACTGTGCCTAGTCGCAAAAACAGCTTTCATGCGTTACACAACGCTTCATTCAGTTGTGTAACGCTTAGTCAAACGATGTGTAACGATTGAAGACGTTACACAACGGATTGACCAAGTCAGAAATCTTTCTCTCTGCACCGTTGCGTTGTGTAACGGTTCCTAGCGTTACACAACGGATCAAAAACAAGCGTTACAAGACGTTTGTTTAGGAAATTCTAACGCTTTGAGGTTTCTGGCCATTTTGAGGGTGTTCTGGCGTATGTCGTGTAACGTTATGTCCGTCACACAACGTTTTGTATTTCAAACGTTGCACAACGCTTTTTAGCGTTATGTAACGCTTGTTAACAACTTTTTGAACGTTGGAGTCTTCTGTTCAATACGTTATATAACGTTTCAAACCGTTGTGTAACGTTTATGACACCCTCCAACGTTATTGTCGAATTTTGTTTTATTTAACGGATATATTGAAACGTTGTGTAACGTTTCGGAGCGTTGTGTAACGTTATGTTCAGAATTTGACTGGTTTAGAGCTCTTGGCGCCCTCTATATATATTAGACCTTTTTGAGCTGATAGAAGTGATTGAATACCTTGCTATATCCCTGCTTTTGAGCTCTAAACCTGAGAGATTCATCATTTCACCTAATTGAGCATTTCTTAGACATTTTGTAGAGATTTAGAGAGCATCAATCAAACCCATAGTTTTATAGCTAAATTATTGAGCGATTTGGTTGAGAGTCTCAATCTTTGTTGCTATTTGGTGATTAGTTAGAGGTTAGGCCGATCCGCTTCGAGATCCTTGTGACGAAGCGATTCGGTTCGCATTTGTAGACCCGTTCGATTGGAATAGAACGGAGCGCGCCCGTTTTGTGGTCGCGAAACTCCCGGAGACGTACGACTAAAGCTAGCTTCATCTAGCAGGTCGGAACTCCGTAATCAATCGCTTGTCATCTCTCTCTCTCTTTATTTACTTTACTTTTGACTTGTGCTTGATTGTTTGTGTGTGAACTAATTTGAATTGTTTGAATTGTTATTTTTCCGCAAAATTGTCCAAACCGGTTTAGGATTTGAATTTGTGCCTATTCACCCCCCTCTAGGCCTAGTTTTAGGGACAACAATAAACATAAACAGCTAGGATAGTGATACGACCTTTCAAGTGTCTGTAGAATACAGTATGATCTCCGTTGTACTCCTTGTATCTCATGCCACAGACTGCAAGTCTGAACCTATCAAACCATGCTCTCGGAGACTGTTTCAGCCCATACAACGATTTCTTGAGCTTGCATACCTTCCCAGCTGATTGTGGAGTGGCAAATCCAGGTGGTATATCCATATGCACCTTTTCTTGGAGATCTCCATGCAAGAAAGCATTATTGACATCTAACTGGTGTAGTGGCCAATTGAAGTTGGCAGCACACGACACCAACATTCTCACAGTGCTCATTTTTGCAACCGGAGCAAAAGTCTCATCATAGTCGATACCATAAGTTTGACTGTATCCTTTCGCAACCAGTCGGGCCTTGTACCTATCAACCTTGCCTTCTGGAGTTTACTTGACATTGTACACCAATTTGCATCCCACAGCTCGCTTTCCAACTGGTGAAGGTACCAACTCCCATGTGTCATTCTTCTTCAACGTCTGAAGTTCTTCCTGCATGACACTGAACCATCTGGGATCTTGCTTAGCTACCTGCCATGTGTTAGGCATAGGCACAGAATCTAGAGATGCAAGAAAGGACTTATATATAAGTGGAACAGATGCATATGAAATGTAATTTGCAATGTCATTTTCCCAATTACTATACTTAACAGGAGGTTTTTCATCATTAACCCTAGATGTTCTACGAAGTGGAATTTGAGGAATTTGAGGAGAATTGTTACCTATGAACTCTGAGTGAGAATCTAAGGAAGGACTTGGGGAGGAGTTACTTAGGACATCAGTATTCAAGGGAACTGGCGATGCTATAACAGACGATTCATGCTGCTCAGACTGTTTTGGTCTCCTCTTATACACTATCAGCTCCCCCTTGTTTCTTGTTTTCACCACTCAGACTGCTATCACTATCATTACCACCATGACCATCATCACTCAGATTGCTATCACCATTCTGTCCCGACAAAAGACATTGAAAATCACCAACTATAAGTCTATTTTCCTTCTCCCCCTCTCTATCAGCACTGGTAGAGTCATGTTCAAATAATGAGCCCAACTCTGTCTTTTCTCCATAGTATGATTCAGATTCTTGGAAAGTCACATCCATACTAACAAAGATCCTTCTTTCAGTAGGGCACCAACACCTGTATCCTTTCTGATTTGAGGGGTAACTTATGAAGATGCATTTAATCGCCCGCGGGTCTAACTTTCCTACTGTCAATCTGTAGTCTCTCACATAACACACACATCCGAACACCTTGGGTGGAACAACAAAATCATTAGAGCTAAGTAGCATCTCTCGTGGTGCCTTCATTCCTACCACTCTTGACGGCATCCTATTAATCAGGTATGTTGCTGTCAAAACTGCCTCACTTCATTCCTACCACTCTTAACTGTATTTATAGTTCAATATAGTATTGTGTACATCTCCATCACATTGGTTTGGTTTGGTCAAATTTTTATTAGTTTTGTTTAACTTTATTAATGTTCTTGTTTGGTTCCATGTTTTGGTCAATTTTTCAGCAAGATAGAAGTTTTGCACTACACTTATCGGCAACAACACTTCACAAGTGCCCACAAATGAAGAGGGCTTAAGTGCATCATCGACAATCAATTCAAATGCTATGGGAGAAGTCATGGTGTTACTTACCAATTTTTCGCGCAAGCAAATTAACATGATTATGTGCATGGTTATGAGAATTTTAGCTAGATAGACTATTCGTTGCGGCATTGTGGCGTTTTGGTTTTAGGTGCTAAAAGTTATTTTGTATCAAAACATATGCATGTTTGTTATTTCTATTGGATGTTGATTTGCAATTCAATTTATAATAGATATTTGTGTGATTTTTGTTTGATTCAATGTGAATAATGTGTATGATTGAGAATTCTAAATAACTGTGAATAATTAAAATCGTATGAATTGAATAGTGGTACCAAATTGGTACCAGCAAGAATTGAATGGCTATATAATTGTAATTGATGTGGATATTAACAATTGCGTCAATATACTGACGTCTTTGATCTAATATATAGCAACGCACAAATACACGAATACACTGTGGGTCCCGCTAAATTCTGACAATAAATTTTTTGGGTCGGTGAGCAAACGCGTCGCTCTATCGACTATAATATAATGTGGGCCTCGATAAATTCTGACAATATATTATCTGGGTTGCTGACCAAAGGCGTGGGTATACCGACACAGTAACATCTAAATAGAGACGCGCTTACTATCTGAATAAGCCATCAGATAAGTAGTCATGCGTCGTTATACCGACACTGATAGAAACATAATTAGGGACGGGCTAAGTAATCTGCTTCCGTCCGACCCAGATGTTTAGTATTAGCGGCTAGGGTATCGGGGTCGCTGAGGTTGCATCTCTAAGTGGACGCAGAGGGCTTTTCGTGTCGGAATACGGACGCCTATTCGCGATGCAGATAACTGACATTCTAGTAGTGTTTCTCTCGATGTTAGGTTTGAATAAAATGACATATATACAAAAGTTGTGTAATGCTTATATATATACTTTCAGATTTTTCTGTAAATTATTTTGAAAATAAAATATAGATTGCCAAACGAAAGTATTTAATTTTTACAGAGGTCATGGACTGGTCATGTTGAAACGATACCAATTACCTTTCTACAGAGGCCGTCAGCAGGCAGTCAACCAACCCAAGGTGTTATGAAATTTGGACCGGGTTCATGTAGGAGTAATAGCAATCGCAAATAATTTTACATAAATGTTGCTTGTTTTAAAGCCATGACTCGCCTCCAACCAGTTCCTCTCTCTCCTCTGAGGCTCTGAGGGCGCCAAATTCTCAAATTTCATTTCAACCCCAACAAATATTAAAAATATAATTATAATGCAATGGGGCGCTCACTTCTCAGGAGCAGAAGCCTCAAGAAACTCCTCTCCATTGGCCGGAGGGGCAGCGACGAAGAGCCCCGCAAATCCCCCTGCCACCTCCCTTCTGCCAATCTGGCATCACACCCCAAACTGACGTGGCGCTGCTTCTCTTATAGAGAGATCTTCCAAGCCACTCGCGGTTTCCGCCAAGGTCAATTACTTTCAATTTAAACCTTTTTCAAACATTTCTTTTTGTTATTTTGAATCTTATTGTTTGCTCTGGGTCTACTTGTAATATTTACTTGCTGTGTGATCTTCAATTGTATGCTGCTGTTTTTGTGAGTTGCTAATTCTTATTCTGGAGGTTTTGGGTGAAATTTCACTAAGCAGGAGATAACAATACAATAGCGCACTGGTACCAGTACCGTTTTCAGTAGGTGTAGTGAGGACCTTAGTTTTCGATTTGGTGATGTTTGCACTGTAATATTTATGTACAAAACTTTTGTGATTACTTTTTTTAATAGAAGTGGTGGATAACTGGACGTATACCCCGCTCGTCTCAAACAAAATTTAAAATTTTAGTTTTTCCTTTTTCAGATGCACTATATTTAAGATGGGTTTTTAATTAATTGTCATTCATCAGTAAATTCATAAATCTAAAGGCAAATAAGTTATGAAAAAGACCATTATCTCTCTTTTCATATTCCTTTTCAAGCACTTGTTGTGAAAATATCATGGCAAACTTCAAAATATTTTCCAAAATCGTCTCAATGTTAGAATTTGTCTGAGCTGTTTAAATTTTTAAATTGCATATTGCAGAGAATTTGGTGGGAAGAGGAGGCTATGCAGAGGTGTACAAAGGAATTCTCGCTGATGGGCAGGCCATCGCCGTAAAAAGGCTGACTCCTGCATTGACAGATGGCAAAAGAGAGAGAGAATTTCTGACTGAGCTGGGGACGGTCGGCCATGTCAGCCATCCGAATGTATCATGCCTCTTGGGTTGTTGTGTGGAGAATGGTTTGCATCTCATCTTTGCACTCTCCACTAGAGGCTCCGTTTCTTCCAATCTTCATGGTACTTATCAATGTTTCTGTTAAGCAGGAAATTAAGAATAAGGATATACTATTACTAGGACTTTCCTTTTTTCCCTCTCTAATATTTACAAACTTCACGATTAAAGTTATTTTTTTGTCTCAAAATACCAATTTTAGTAACATTTCAATGGGGACTCGCCCGAAAAAGTATATTAATTTTAATTTAATTTATAATGGATGTGATATATATCCTTGTTTGTTTCTTCATTTTTTTTGTGGGGGAGGTCTAGATGAGAAAGTACTAAATACTTCTATTGGTATATAGGCTATTCTAAAATGGATGGGTTCGATGTTATCAAATTAACTAAAAGATGTTGACAATAAATTCCGACTCTTTGTTTCACAAGTGCCAAATGGTCACTAGTCACTAATAATAAAATCATATTAAACAAACTTTATGCTAGGACATGTTGATAAAAAAAGCAATCCAACGTTTAGATTATTCCTAAAATAGTAATTATCTCTTATATATGTTGGGTATATATGGTTTCAGATGAGAGCAAACCTATAATGACATGGAAGCAAAGGTTTAGGATAGCAGTTGGCACAGGACGAGGGTTGCAATATCTGCACAAAGGATGCCAAAGAAGAATTATACACCGAGACATCAAGGCCTCCAATGTGCTTCTTACTGATAATTTCGATCCTCAGGTACATGACATCATATATATATTTATAAATTAAATCAACAGACTTGCTTATTTTTATACTTGAATAAATCACGTCTATAAAAGATTTGGAAAATAAATGTATTTATTCATACACCATAAAAATGAATGAGTCAAGCAGTGAAGAATTATACACCCAAATTTTGACCCTTTAAAATTTACGTTTATTATTTTCATGTCAATGGAGATGGAAGAACTATTAACTTTGAAGGGTTCAAAAGCAAAATTTTACAAAGAATTATAACAAAAAGTACATATCAGAGATATGAGTACTTGGACACCCAAATTATAGAAGTAATCAATGAATATTTACAGATATCGGATTTTGGGCTTGCCAGATGGCTCCCCTCCGAGTGGTCCCACCATGCAATTGCTCCAATTGAAGGCACTTTTGGGTATGCGCAACATTTCAAATAAATTTTTGGGTCCCCAACTGTAAATATTCTGTAATTGTTGCCTTGTTCGTTAGTTGCGATTACAAGAACAGTGTAACCTCCAATAATACACTATAAACAAGTGCAAATGCGATAACAACCTCTTAATTATTTTTTCTGCACTAGATGCTTGGCGCCAGAGTACTACACGCATGGAATTGTTCATGAGAAAACGGATGTATTTGCATTTGGTGTGTTCTTGTTGGAGGTTATCTCTGGTAGAAAACCTGTTGATAGGTTTTACAAAAGCCTCCTCATCTGGGTACTTTTTTTACCTCTATTTCACGCCTCACGTTAAATTTTTCATTGCTTAAAAATAAAAAGTCTTTCTAACTCAAATGACAAATGTCTTGCTAAATATGTCAAGAGCGTCAATTAAAAAACCTTATTTATTTATTTATTTATTTATCTATTTATTTGTTTGTGGGTAGCATGTACTTGTTTCCTAAATTTCCTTTCTTTTTCTTTGGATAAATAGGCAAGACCATATTTAAATGATGGATCGATAGAAGCCATAGTGGATCCAAGAATTGGAGATGATTATGACTTGGATCAACTCAAACGGCTCACTTTTGTAGCATCTCTATGTGTCAGAGCATCTGCGTCCTGGCGACCTACCATGACTCAGGTAATAGTTTATACTTTTTTATTAATTGGGGCTGATAAGGATCATCTCGAAATCCGTCATCCCTATCATCTCCAAAGACGCATTTTTCATTTTTAGAAAACACGTAATTAATTGATTTTCATTTTCAGAATGTAATTAACATGCGTCATTTCCATCCATCATCCCCTGGAAGTCATCACCTCTTTCCCTTTCTGTTTCGCTCACTCCCCCTCCCTCTCCCTCTCTGATTCACTATCTCCCTCTGTAATTATGTATTAACTGTTCTAGTTAATATATACAATTGTTCTAGTTAATATAGTAACTGTTCTAGTTAAAACGTATAACTGTTTTGGTTGATGTATATAATTTTTCTAGTTAATATAGCAATTGTTCTAGTTAATATATATAACTGTTTTGGTTAAATATACAACTGTTCTGGTTAAATATATAATTATTTTAGTTAATAAATTATTTTCTGAGACTCATCTCCTCTATCCCTCTCTGTTTCACTCCCTCCCCTCTCCCCCCTCCCCCCTTCCCCCTTCCCTTCCCTCCCTCCCCCCCTCCCCCCTTTTGCTCTGTCCTCATCCCTTGACGCCCATCCTCCTAGCGTTTTTCCTCTCATCTCCTAGATTTTTTAAAATGAAAGAAAAGTTATTAACGCATTTTCTAAAAATGAAAAAAATTAACGCGTCTGTAGAGGGGATGATGGGGATAATAGAAGAGGGGGATGACGGAAAGCAATTCCGTTTATTAATTACTTTTAAGAATTTAAAATTTCAGATTAAGAAAAAAAAAAATTCAACCTATGATTATATTGCGCTTTTCCCTGGTTTCTTTTATGTATTTGAAACAATACACCATTTTGTGCTAGCTGTAAGTGCGATTCTCACAACGAACATTTTAAGTAGGCACATACTTAAAAAAGAAACGAACGCAAAACCAAAAAAGGATATAAGAAATCATCTATAGAGGTATATAAGGACGGAGATTTTATTAATTGATCTCAAAATGTTATCGCTAAAATATTTTATTTCGACTAGGAGGTGCAAATATGTTAGTCTATATATCTATAATTAATTAAAGGAGATGATGATTGAGAAGATATTATGATAAGGAATACTTTTTATCAACTGGTTGTGGTAGTCCCAACATCTTTATTAAGAAAATTCGCATCCAACCTTCAGGTGGTTGTGATTTTCCCTTGATTGGCCGTGTAAAATAATTTATTATGACAGAACCTTGGTTACTAGTACATTTTGGTAGGAAAAATGCAGAATTCTAAAGGTAGTTGGCTGTTTATACCAATCTCAACTTACACATCTATAGACCGCAAATTTTATTCTCTCACTAATTAATGTGCAATTTAGGTTCTAGAGATATGAAATATGTTTGAATACTTGGATATATAGAAATGCTGTCGAAACCCTCTGCATTTCTACTCAATTGTGATTTCAAGTGATTAATTTGTAGACATCAGTTGATGAAATCAGATAAATAATTGAGCTTTTTAAATAATGCAAAAGTTGATAACTGCATAAGAAGTTGCATAATAAATGATATAAAGGAGTAAAGAAATGTTACAAAACTGCCATTTTAGTTTTTGGGTGGGATTATTCCTTTTAATTGGCATTATATATGTTATCCTTATTTTATTTCAATATGATTAAGGGGTGAAGTACATGGGATCAAATGTACTTTGCTCTCTCTTCAATTTTGTTCCTTTTTTTTTTTTTTTGTGGGGTGCTCTTTGCAGAAGCCGCATAGGATTCTCTGTCAATTAGTCAATAGTCAGGGATTCCACTATTTAATTTCGCTCCTATCTCTCTCTGTTGAGTCTTTGATTCACGGGAAATCTGAAGTTGCACTGACACCTTGTAAGTTTCAACTTTCAAGAAAATATTAGGTTCTGAAAGGGTAAAACATGCCACACCACTTGCTTTTATTATTTATGCGTATAGTATTTGTGAGTAATGCTTAGGGGACACTGCTGGGCCGGAGATCTGTACTGTTCCTTTATATTAGAGAGGGATTACAAATCGGTATAAATGATACTTGAATCAATTAATGAAACAAATTGGAACAGTGGTCTACACACTATCATTAGTTTAATCATGATTTGGTTCTCCCGGTGCAACCGCTAATGATAGCCTATTTAACAATTAATTCGGATAACATGTAGGTTTTGGAGCTGCTAGAAGGCACCGGCGAGATATCCCCGGAGCGATGGCAAATGCCAGATGACGAGCAAGACGAAGAAGGGTTTTGGGATTTTGACGATTTAGATGATGATACAAATTCACGGTCGTCGTCTTCCTCCTCGAGTGGAAGCACCGGGAAATAGCATTGACGCTACTTGTTATGTGCAAATTAATTATTTTTTAGTTGCGTATATTCTTGGCTAAGTAGCAAGTTAGAATTAAGGCTCGTTTGATGTCTGTCAAGGAGTGTAAATTATATTAACTTAGTTTGTATATTAAGTTAAAAAAAAAAAAACTAATGCTCAGACTAATTTGGCTTAAACAGAAGTTAATTCTAATTTAATATAATTAAATGGCTTTCTAAGATATTCTCTATTTCCATTTATAAATGCAGTTCAACCCTCCTCGACTCAAATAAAAACACCTAATAAAAATTTTATTAGCTCGTCATATGTCATTAGAAGGCATTTACCTCTAATTAAATATATTTTCTCATCACAGGAAGTTTTGTCAATAATACAGTTTTAAATTAACTAGATTTCGTTTTCTTTAACTATAAGCATCTAATTGTCTCATGGGAATAAAATTATTGTTTTCAACTTTTCATGGTGTCGTCTAGACTCCAAGGCCTCCATTATTTCAATATATTTTTATTTTTGACGAGAAAGCCCGTAGGCAACCATTATTTCAATATTATTGCTAAGAAAAGGTAGGTGGATGCTTGGAGCTACTCATAATATGCAGTTTCATTGTTGCCTTCAATAATATCAGGATAGAAAGTACCTAGGGAAACATGATGAGAAAATTATTAGGAATAATAATACGCTTGCCATCTAATGTGGGCGCAAGCACATGCTTGGCAGGTGTATCTGGGGCCTTAATTACGAGGCTACTTGGATATTATTATATATTTAAAATTGAGAAAAGAGAAAATTACATGATAAAAGCAATACTGTACGACTAAGGGGCGTTTAGCAACACCGTAGGGGTGTTTGATTGTGTAGTAAGGAGTTGCATAAGTTAAGAATGTATAAGTGTTTATATAGTATTGTGTAACGGATGTTTGGTCATATAGTAAGGATAAGTAATTTAATGCATGCATATATTTACGTCAAGAGGCTAAAATACTCTTAAATTTGAATTAGTATTATGTATTAATAATACGTTGTGACCTAATTATTATTATGTATTAATAATAATTAAATATTATAAAAATTAATTATTAATGATAATAATAAATTATTTTTATTATTATGAAATATTAATAATTACTTTTAATTAAATATTTTAAATATTATTAACTATTTAAAACAAAAATTATTATTGATTAATTATTTTTAATTATTATTATTAAATTGTTATTATTAATAATTAATATTACTTGTTAAATATTAATTATAATAATTCATCTTTATTATTAATTATGATTTTTAATAATTATTGTTGATTATTAAATATTATTTTTAATTAATTAATATTAATTATTTGTTCATTATTAAATATTATTATTAATTATTTCTAAGGGGTATTGTTGGAAAAAAAATTAAAGGGGACCGGTGCATAACTTATGCAACCTCTTTAGGTATAATAAGTTATGCATCCTTAAAGTTTCTTATGTAACGGGTGTTTGGTGACTTACGGATGCGTAACTTAAGTTATGCACCCTCTAAGTCACAAACAAACGGCTCCTAGATTAGCGAGATCAAGGATTAAAATTAGTATTCTTAAGCAAATTTGTTAACTTCTAAGTTAACAAATTAGATTACTAACTTAGAAGTTAGACTAACCTCATACATAACAAACGCCTCCTAAAAATATAAATGATGTGATATATAGATTGTACATAGGCCTGTCAACACATCCCGTTTACTACTGTTTTTTCTGTGTTCTCAAGGAGCAAACAATGAAACAATGAAGGCAAGGGCCAAGGGCACAAATGCTCCACGATTCCACATAGTTTAAAGAATATATATATATTTTTTTTCAAAAAAACTCATCCAATGAATACTATCTCGTTTAATATGTTGTCATAAGGCAATGCTAGCTTAACAGACAAAAAAAAAAAAGAAAAAAAAAAGAAAAAAAAAAAGAGAAAGCATTTGGAGATGTTTATTTAGCATAGTATAAGTAATAAAAAAAATCAGAATATAAATCATACCTTTTACTCGTGATACAGGGACACTAATAGAATTTTCTAATTAAGCCACGAAGCAAGTACCAGTATTAACTAAGAAGAATTGTTTTTCATAAACTTTTTTAAAAAATAATTTAGTGTGAAAGTTGTTTCGATTGGAAGTACATAGAACTGTTACTGAATGCTGAAATAAAATAATCACTTAACAAGTATTTAGCATCGAGACATTATGATAACTACAATTTTATAGCAATTTTTTGTTTCAGTAAAACAAAAACAGAACAGAAAGAGTCGGGATTGGATTTTAGTTAAAATTTGGGCTGGATTATGTCAACTGGTTCAGTTTTCCGTACTGTTTAAAAATAATAAAAAAAATATATAAAATATTAATAATAATATCAAAATAATCGAAATTATTTCAATAATAACGCAATTACGGAATCTGGGATTCCGACGGTAATTACGGAATCTGAGATTCCGTAACAGACTAGTTACAGAAACCCGGATTCCGTAATTAGCTTGTTACGGAATCTCAGATTCCGTAACTAGCGTTGGCTTCCGATCTCACCTTCTCTCCTCTCACCTTTTTATATTTATTTTTATTTAATTTATATAATTTATTAGTTTATTAGTTAATTAATTAAAAAATAGATAATATATTGTAAAAATAATTTAAAAAAAATGAAAAAAAAATAGAATAAATTTTTATATGTAATTAAAATTTATTTTAAAATTTTGTTTGCATTTAATAATTAAGAATTTGATAATTAAATATTAAAAAAATTTAAAAAAATTGTTGAAAAGAGAGTTGAACCGTTTCTACTCGATGTTAGTTTTTCTATATGTATATTTTTTTATTGTTTGAATAGAAATATTTAGTTATTACAAAAATCGATGTTTTTAAAGATTAGAACTTCAAATAGGCATAACTTTTGATTGGAATGTCTGTTTGGGATAAATGACCACAATCCGGAAAGCTGGCGACGAGATCTACATGGTTTACCGGTTAAATCCCGTAACGACCATTTTTGGAGCAAAAAAATGCCCTCTGAACCTCCAAAATCCACTTTAAAAGTTTGCAAATCTAAAAATCACTCAAAACTACTATAAAATTTTTTAAAATCATAAATTTTTTTACCAATTTAAACTATCTAAATGGTTAACTCTTGTATAACGGATCGTATCAACATTAAAGAAACACAAATATAATTGTACAAAGGATCGCTTCTGTCCTCACCTTCGCTTTTGTACGCAGTAAAATACACTAAATTTTCTGAATTAGTATAATGGTGCCCAAATTATGACATGAGAAATTTACGGAAATGGCTTAGAACATAATGGTAATTGAAACTTTTAGTTTACGACTTATTAAGTTTTAGGTGTTCTAAGCCATTCAAATATAATTAAATTTTATTTAAATAACACAAAATACAAAATGATAAATTTAAAACTATAATACAAAATTTAATTAAAATTTAATTAAATACAAACTATAATACAAAATTTCAAACTATGATGACAAAAAAACAAAACAAAAACAAAAAATAAAAACATAATTCGTAAAAAAAAAAAAAACAAAAACAGAATTCTCTTTTTTCGGACTGTAGTTTAATTATGGAATTTCAATTTCCGTAACAAGCTAAGTACGGAATCCCGAATTCCGTACTTAGTCTGTTACGGAAACTTGGATTCCGTAATTACCGTTGGAATCCCAGATTCCGTAATTGCGTTATTATTTAAATAATTTCGATTATTTTGATATTATTATTAATATTTTATATTTTATTATTATTACTTTTAAACAGTACGGTTTAGTTTTGTTATTTTTCTTTCATGTAGTTGGGCACTTGGGCTTTGAAATATTAAGACGATGAAGGTGGGATAAGCTTAGCCCAGTTATTTCGCTTTGTCATTGTGTTTTTTTCAATTGTTAAGACGACTTAAGAGGTTGAAACTGATGCAAAATCATTGGTTTTGCTAATAATATCGACTATCCAAGCCGAAATTTGTTCAAATTTTTCCTTCGTTTTGCTGGTTTATGGTTGATACATATGGAGATGCTTTGTAACATTGTGGTAAATTTGGTGTGTGCATGTAACAGAGCATGCTCTCCGATACCATCCAAATTGGTTATTATAGGGAGATTGTTTAGGGCCCTTTTCTGTGAATATCACCCATCATATGTTGTTTAGGATTGGAGGATTGGAGGATTGTTTAAGACAATGGCCCATAAAAAACAGGGGAAGGGAGGTAGTGAGCCCAGAAGCCCAGAAGCCCAGAAAGCTGGAACCGACCTCGGGACCAAAGTTTGGAGCTTTCCTTTCTCTTCTTTTAATTTGGTGTGATGTGATGTGATCTTTCGTTAGTTAATTATATTAGGGTTTCGATTTCGAGGGATATGGCGTCTTCGTCTTCGTCGGCGATGGCTCTCCATCGCTGGGAGCTGGAGAACCAGATCGCGGCCGCCGAGAGCGAGGATCCTGATCCTCGCCGTCATCCTTCGCCCGACCAGATCTACTGCTACGACGAGGCCGCCAACACCCGCGCGCAGCAGGAGAAGCCCTGGACCACCGACCCCCATCACTTCAAGAAAGTCAAGGTCTCCGCTCTGGCCCTTCTCAAGATGGTCGTGCACGCCCGCTCCGGCGGCACCATCGAGGTCATGGGTCTCATGCAGGGCAAGACCGACGGCGACACCATCGTCGTCATGGACGCTTTCGCCCTTCCCGTCGAAGGCACCGAGACCCGCGTCAATGCCCAGGCCGATGCTTACGAGTACATGGTCGACTATTCTACCATCAACAAGCAGGTCGGCCGCCTCGAGAATGTCGTTGGCTGGTACCATTCCCACCCTGGCTACGGCTGCTGGCTCTCTGGTATCGACGTCTCCACTCAGATGCTCAACCAGCAATTCCAGGAACCCTTTCTCGCCGTCGTCATTGACCCTACCCGAACTGTTTCTGCCGGTAAGGTTGAGATCGGTGCCTTCCGTACCTACCCACAGGGCTACAAGCCGCCCGATGACCCTGTCTCAGAGTACCAAACTATCCCTTTGAACAAGATTGAGGATTTTGGAGTGCACTGCAAACAGGTACCGTGCAATCATTCACTCGCAAATTTCACCTATTATTTTTTGACATTTTTCTCTTTTCTTTTTTCAGTATTATGCTCTCGATATAACTTACTTCAAGTCTTCCCTCGATTCACATCTCTTGGATCTTTTGTGGAACAAGTACTGGGTTAACACTCTCTCTTCGTCTCCTATTCTCGCCAGTCGTGACTATGTTGCTGGCCAGATCTTTGATTTAGGTTACTTTCTGCAATTTCTTTTTTTTTTTACCCTGCAAAACATGAAAATTGCTCTTATTTGCCCATTTAATGGGGTCTTTCCCTTTCTCTTTAGTAGGAATTGTCATTGTTATCGAGTCAAGTTGTTACCTGGGATATCTTGAGTTGGAATTCAATGTATAACTGAACATAATTTTGCTAATATATTTGTCAATTTATCTAACTTGTCATTGGGCAGCTGATAAGCTGGAACAAGCAGAGAATCAGATGGCATCAGCACGGTATGGCTCATATATGAGCTCATCTCAGCGCAAAAAAGAGGTTTATTTTTCTCTTTTTTCAGTTTTTGGCCCCTTTGAACTTTTTTGCATTGATAGATTGATGTTTTTATTTATCCATGCATTAGCTAATCTTTTTTCTGTGTGTTCAACTCTGTAGCCTGAGGAATCACAGCTGACAAAAATAACTCGCGACAGCTCAAAGATTACAGCTGAGCAGGTTCATGGCCTCATGTCACAGGTCAGGATACCATCTGGGTTTTCATATGGACCCTTTAAAAATAGCACAATCATTTCCAGAATATTGTTTTCAAAATCCTAATGCAACATTTGTAACAGGTGATAAAGGACATCTTATTCAATTCAAGCCGGTATCATCAGTGCACATCAGACCCATCAGGACCTGAACCCATGGTAGAAGCTTGACGGAAGATAATTAGTTCACAAAATGGAACGTTGTTGTTACTACTGTTAAAACTTTGGTTGAGTTGTTGTACGTGCCTTTTGGTTGCCTGGCGATCTTATTTTTGTCAGAAATAGGCTTGCTAGTTGTGGTAGAAGTGCGTGCTTTTATCTGATCGCGATGCTTTTGCACTATAGTGAATATTTCATGCCTTTTTCAATATCCCATGGCCATGTTTGAAAGAGGAGTAAACCGTGGAGTAGCTTAAGGATGAGTAAATAATTAATCCATTTTACTTCTCTAATTTTATATCATGTTTGGTTTGAGAAGATGGAGTAAATATGGAGTAAGAGACTAAGAGTAACTAAATAATGATAATCATCTCTTGATCTATGTGGAGTAATTTTACTTCATCTAAAATGATAGAGTAATTTACTCCTTCCTACTCCACACTACACCAAAATTTAAATCATATTTGGAGGAGTAAAAGTGGATTAAATGAGTTACTCCATCTTTAATCCTCTACCAAACATAGCCCATGTGATTGTGCAATACGTTTTCACTTCTAGGTAACGACAATAATATACCATCAGAGGTTACATCATTACATGTAAAGTAAGCCCAATCTAATTACCGTGAGCCATATAAGGATGTTGATTTCTTCATTAGTTTTTCCCTTAGTTTTCTTGGAAAAATAATGTCTAGCATAAAACAATTAACAGGACCATCGACATAGGTAATTTTTAATTTTCAGGGTGGTGTATCATTTTAATTATTAAATTGCTGTGCTAATTAATCAAATACCATAGGCGGTATAATTAATCAAATACCATAATCTCAAGGCATTCGAATAATCCAATGAAATACTTATGTGCAAACATAACTTCACAGAATCAACCATCTCATTTCCAGGAAAAAAAAATGATCATTCAACATTTATTAATTTGAACTGGTCGTTGTTCTTGCCAGCTCATTGGTGAATCAGAATTACCTTGTAATAAAATAAAAAAATTGGACCGGAAATGGCCGAACCCCATGCGTATTTCCGGTTAGTTCCATTGGAATACAAATAATTTGTATCCATTTATAACATTCTGATTTATTTCGCTCTTATTGAACCAAAATGAACCAGGTTAAACGATTGGTTTTTGACCCCAAGAAAAAACAAAAACCAATAATTTACGTATGAATTCAATTGATGGAAACTATTATTGACTATATAAAGGAGGTACCGACAACAAATTCCATTGTTGATTGTTCTATCTGAACAGAGGGAAGAAGGTTGTGGCTGTATCAATAGATTCGGTTTGCTTAATTTTTAGTCTGCGTTTGAGCTCTGGAATATAAACCAGAAAACTATTTCGCTCAGATTTAATCATTTAAAAAAAATTATTTCGCCTCAGAAGTAAAATACTATGTAATAAGCCAAGTGAATTAGGAAGCGACCCTTCCAAAGAATCAAGTGCCAATTAAGGAAATAAGGAAACAAATTAAGAAATATACCAGGAAATAATTGAAGGCACGAACACAAACTGATTGACGCACTACTTGAATTTAATAATGAATAGAAGAAAGAAAAAAGTAGTATTGGCCAAAATGAGGCATTAAATGGTTATTAGCTAAGATTTGATGGATGTTTTAGAGAACCTGATCACAAGCTCCCTCAATACATAGGGATCATTTATATTGGTCAATATCTCATTAAACATGGAAGGGCAACTCAGCATTAGGTGTCTGAATCCATCAGTGTCCATCACTTCCTTCAGATTCCCCCCTCTGGAGAGAAATTCAATGCAAGCTTCCTTCAGCCGGCAGCACCCGTGCTGCTCAGCCAAGGCTAAAGTGGTCGCCACGGTGTCTATAGAAATGGTTCCTAATAGCTTCTCTTCGCATATCATCTTCAACCTCTCTATCGAGTATCGATCTGCGGCCGCCAACAAGTGCTGAGCCATTATGGCTGACGTGGAGGTCTCTTTTATTTGGATGGAGCCAAACTCATTCAAATCGGGCAACAAATCGGTATACAAATACTGAAGCAAAACCATAAAAACCACGGCTTCCATGTCTTCGACCTCGATGCTGTGAAAGTTCTTCTCACCAATCGGGCCAAAAAACTGAGCATGAAACACCGGTGATCTGGCTGCAAGAATACACCTATGCGCTGAGAAGATCTGGCCATCAACATTGAACTCAACATCAGCACCTTCCCCACTCTCCAACAGCTTCCCGAGCTGCTCATGCAAATCAGATGGGGGTAAATGCTCAGCTTGGTGGCTGTCATTGGCCACGGATCCAGATGCTTCAACTATGCTCGAATCTAAGATGCCAACTGTGCATTTTACCACAAAAGAATCATTCCTCAAGTACCCAGATTCCTCCAGTGCTTCGTGTGTAATAAACCCCGAAAAACCTCTATTGCACGAAACATACCCAAACTCGCAAAATGAACTCGCTTTATGAATATCAGAGGGTCTTCCATGCCAATCCACTAGGCAGAACTCAAGCCTCAGTTCGACACCAGAACCCTCACTCTGGAGCTCGAGGGTGAATGCGATGCCTGGCTGGTCGTATGAGTTAAGCCCGTTGGGGTAGTACATTATGGCCCATTTGTATCCTCCTACAACAAAGGGGTTCGACATGATGCATTTCCCAGTGGGTAATTCTTTGGTGATTGAATGGCCACTAATGTTGAACAGGTGTGATCCGCTGATCATAGTTGTTGTCGACAGTGACGTCGATATCATCCCGGCCTGGTTCATCTTTGAGAAACTCTTGAAAGTAAGATAATAAACGGGATAAAGAGAGGAAGCAATTAAGAAAGGGTAGGTAGGGAAGTATGAACAGGCCAGGGAAGATGGAGAATTTGTAGAGATTAGAGCTCATACCTCAAAGTCAAAATGAATTTGTAGAGAAAACATGTGATGGATTGTTACAACTTGGCAATGTGAGTTTTAATTGGTGTACTTTGTTTGACTTCTAATATTATAGTTACATATATGTAGATATGGGGAAATATATATATGAAAGTATTCAATCGGGACAGCCGGACAGAACCTGGTTTTGCAACCCAGGCTCAGGGGACATTAATCATTTCTTGTGGCAATGTGGCATATCAGTACAACCATTAACTGTGGAGCCATTACTCGTTTAACTTTCAAATTAATCATTACTATTCTGAGAAAATATCTTATTTTTTGCTCAGAAGATATAAATGGTGATCAACTTCTCAGTTAGGGAGTTACTGTTGCTAATTAGAACTAGAAAATTCGTAACTGGTTGGTGACTTGGTGCCATAAATTTGCGTACTTAGTGTGGCTGGCGACAACTTCCATATCAAATATTACTTGTCCACGATCTCTCAACTCTGATGATATATAGCATGATGCTAAGTTTTTAACGCTCCACAGGTAGAATTTGAAGAGTTAAGACATATAATTAAATGAGGACTAAATAATATATGAAAAAATCGTAGTCCCAAAAATGAAAGTCTCATGTTGTTATTCCTATTTTTTTATTTTGCACATCTTAGGAAAGAACGGTACAATTACGCACAAAATAACAGCTTACAATTTACCACGAAAGAGATACTATTTAGGTGTCCTTTGTAGAAATAATTCATATTCATAATATGTGAAAATATAAAATATATACCTAAATGCACTGCTTTGTGCGCTTTCAAGAAATATTAATTAAATCCTAAAAATCAATTTCAAGAAATGATGCCAACAATTACAGAACTGCCACTATATATGGATCACATAAATTCAGATCCGCTGCCGCGCGACACATGGTGTAGCGCGGCATGCTGGCCGTCTGATCAAGATCCAATGGACAAGGGAGCCCCGTGCATGTAACCTAGATTGATAGGCCCGTAAAAAATTAACCGTCCGATCAAGATCAGACGGCTCGTACGTGCGCTACACCATTTGTCGCGCAACAGCAAATTCGGATTCTGGATCACATGATGTGCTTCCGGGAAAGCAGGGTGAAGTAGAAAAAACTTGTTAATTCATTTTTTGTTGTGTGCAAATGAATGTATAATCAACCGATTGTTTCAACATTTACTATTCCCATTTGGCTTAATTTGAAAAGAGGAGCATTCCCAACACCACACAAGCATGTACAAATTATATTAAGGATGACCTACTTTATTTGCCAGATGTAGTGGTTTAATGCTATTTCTATTGTAAGGACAACAAAAAAAAAAAAAATCCGAAAAAGGAAATTAGAATTTGCTTTTTTGAATAATGAAATTATATATCCAATAGTCTATTTTATTGGCATCCTCAATTTTGAATAATTTTTTTCATATTTTAATAGTGTTATCATGATCATAATTATTATTTGTTTTTGTTGTTGATATTATTATATTGATTATTAATGTTATTTCTAACTGCTACTTGAGTCCTTATAATCATTAAGAACCTCCATCCTAAAAAAATGTTTTTTTTTTGACATGAATCCATTCTAAAAATTGGAAAAGATTGCAACTGAAATTGTCAAAGGGAGATGACATGACATTGATTAATATAAATTACTAAAGTTGTTAGAATTATAAAATGAACGATTAAAGTTACTGGTAAAAAAATGTCAAGAGTTTTTCTTTTTTTTTTTTGGGTATAATTGCAGAAGGAAAAGGAAAATGCAATAACCGGGTAAATGAATGGGCCATGAAATTCGGGCTGTGAGCCGGCCTTAATTAATTCGCACTGAAGTAGCACGAAGCACTGAATGGAGTGGGATTCATATCCTCTGCCGCGCGGCACGGGCCGCACTTTTCATTCCAACCGTCCGATCTAATCTGAACGGCCTCTATAAAATACCGGATTGATAGGCCCGAAAAAATTTAACCATCCAGATCAGATCGGACGGTTGGGATGAAAAGTGCGGCCCGTGCCGCGCGGCAGAGGATACGGATCCGAATGGAGTGAGTGCCTGAGTAGTGTTCTCCAATCGTGCATGTCGTGTCATGTCGTGTCAAACACAATCGTGTTAGAGTCTTGTGTCGTGTCGTGTTGACACGAACTATTTTTTTAATCGTGTCGTACTTAGTGGTGAGAAGAGGCAACACGACACGCATTCTGACACGACACGATTGACACGTCGTGTTATTCGTGTCAAATCGTGTCAGATTATTTTATTATTTTTTAAATTAAAAAAATATTAAAAAATTAAAAGTAAGAGAAAAATTACTAAACGTTATAATTTATTATTTGATTAAGTTTAAACTTTTTATTAATATTTTTTATAAAAAATAATAATTAGATTAGAATAATATTATGATTTAAATTATGATAAATAATATGATGTAGTATTATAAATTGAAATTAAATTATTAATTTTGCTTAAATAATCAACATTAATAATTAAATTTGTGTTGAGGTGTCGTGTTAATTCGTATTCGTGTCGTGTTGCGTGTCGAATCGTGTCATGTTGAATCGTGTCAAACTTTCTAATGTCCCAACATGACACGATTATGACACGACACGATAACACGATCGTGTCGTGCCAACACGCACATCGTGTCGTGCCGTCACGATCGTGTCATGTCATTTTGGAGAACACTATGCCTGAGTGGAGTCAGGAGTGAGTAACGAGTACTAACGACTAACGAGGATTGCCGTGCCAGCTGGACTCCAACCTGGACCCATCCAAATCTATTAGTCATGTCATGCTTCATGCATATTGTGATTCTAGTATATGAATATGATTTAGTCGCAGACAAACTCTTTCTCTCTCAAGTCGATCTCCCTTATAATTTCCTTTGATCAAACCACCAAACCCAATTTTATTTTCCTCTCTCTCTCTCTCTCTCTCTCTCACAGACTGCGCACCTACTCGATCTGACGTCCCTCTCGGTACAATCTCTCTCTCTAATTAAACATGCAGATCTGCATGCCTCCGCATATATCTCAGCTTGTTTCATCGCTAAAAATTGTGTTTATTTAATTTTTATATTTTCTTTAATTGTGAGCGGAGGGAAATTAAAAAAAAAACCATACAAATTAACAAGTCTTCGTTATCCCGTTCAAGTAGTGTTTGTACAATTCCGTCAATTCTCAAATTTATAAATCAGAATTTTACCTCTTTTAAATCATTAAGATCTATCTCTTTTGTGAATTATACATTCCAGGGACTTATGCATCTCGATCGGTATTTTATGTCACCTTTTTTTTTGTAAATTGACTATGCTAGCCAAAATCGGGACAACTATAGGGTCACATCTAAGCTCCTGCAGATTGATTTGTTAGATTTCTACTTGCATTTCTTTTTCCTCTCTCAAAGCTTGTAAAAAAATGTCAGTCCCTACTGAAGTGGCATTTTTATTAACAAATTTTTTTAAATTTCCATCTACATAATAACCTTCCCGCTCTTTTGCATGCGCAGTGAACGTAATTAACGTACCGCGTGAAGCTTGATAATATTGGCTACTTCTTGAAAGTTTTAAAAGCAAAGTCTTGTTTTAATTCACATAAATACTTTCTTATGATGTAACAGTATATATCTTTTTTTAATCATTTTTTTTAATATATATGGTGTTGCAAGCATGGTTCTGAAACTCGGAATCGGACAGTTGGACCGTGACCCGGAATCGGAAAAATCGGAAGAATCGGCCGATTCGGCTAAAAAAATCGGATTTTTTTTAAAAACATATTTTTATGCTGTTAAAAATCAGAAAAAAATCTGAAAAAATAGGAAAAAAAAATGTTTTCATAAATAAGTCAAAAAAAAATTAAAGATTAGTCTTAAAATTAACTAAAATAACTTAATATATCTTAAAGTCAAGTAGACAGACTACACACATCATCCTACAATCACTTACATCTCTCTAATAAAATAAAAGAAATTATAAATTTAAAATAAATATAAACAATTTTCTATAAGACAAAATTTTCCATAGGCAAATCTGAAAAATTAAACAGTCAAGCATTTAGCCGATTGAAAAGTTTTTTTTTTTTTTTGACTCGCAAACACTTACAATATAATTGACTTTGTCCCTATATATGTACCATTTCTTACTCGTTAAGGGAATCAAATAGCAATTAGCAAATGGATGGAGCAAGTTAATCGACAGATGGGCGAAACCAATAGATGGAGCAAGTTAATTACTCGTTTTTTTTTTTATCAATCACAATCATACGGAACCATCTAAGCGAAACCAGACCCAAACCCAACCAAATACCCACTACCAACCAGACCCAAAGTCCCAGGCGAAACCATGGCTAAAAGAGAAAGGAAAAGAAGAAGCTCTCACCAATCCAGTAGATGGGCGATCATCGATGGTCCTCCTGAGGCGACAAGAAGGTTGATAGCCGCTAGCCACTCTCTAGATCTCCAATTTCTCTTCTCCATAGACTCCACAGTCTCCACTCTCCTTTCGATAATTGATCTGAGAGAGACAGTAAGTTTTCTTTCGATTTTTTTTTTCAATTTTCACTTTTTCAGACCTATTTCGGTCGATTCGGCCGATTCCGGTCGATTCTAGCCGATTCCGGCCGATTCCGGCCGATTCCAGCCGGAAAAACGCGATTCCGCCCCAAACCACCTAAAATCGACTCGGCACTCCCCGATTCCGATCCGATTCAACCGATTCGAATCGGAATCGGCCGATTTTTTGAACCATGGTTGCAAGTTGCAACAGTATGCATTCTTCATCTAGGTTTTGCTACTTATTGTTGGTTTTCAAAGAATTCCGGTTTATTACTTATAATATACTAATTATATATATACTTTAATTTGTACAGATAAGGGGAACTTTTTAATTGTTGAGCCAGATATGGAAAAAGCTCCTGGTCGTACAGGCAGCTCCTCTGGCCATCCCCATGGCAAGGGGTACGTGCCATATATATAACTCACCCTTAATTAGATGGGTCTGGTCACTTTGATCCAAAGCATGATAGCCGAAGAAAAATGGCATTACAATCAGAAATGCCTTTGAAAAAGAGGCACAAGATAGTAATTGGGAGCAAGAGCGTGAAACACTATAATGAGAATCAGACAAGTACGTGGAAACAAACTCTGATAGTGAATGGTCCGTTGGGTCTGACTCTGACCTTTACAAAAATGAAAATGAGAAGGCACAGCTTGAGATGATGTCGGAGTTGGATCGGGAGATGATTCTTGCAGAGAGAAGCAGTCGACGGGATGACTATCGCTTCAAGAAGATGGTTGATAGGGCTCGGCCCAACAGGCTTATCTCACGAGACCAAGTTGTTGAAAATAACAAACCTAGTTCGAGAGCGACTGCAGGGTCAGAAACCGAGGGTAGTTCGGGAAAAGAAGATCGAGTCTCCTCAGACGAGAGATGGGTAACAAAAAACCTTCGTCGCTCGAATCCAAGGTGAGCTCGGGTAGACCAAGCCTATATATAGAAGGGGTAGACCCTTGAATAAAGGGATCGATTCACCTCTCAATCTCTCTCTCCTCACTATAATTGTTGACCTCTACTAGCTTGACGTATCAACCGGGGCCCACCGTAAAAAATCAGACGAAGTGGTGATCGGAGAAGACACAGCTTCCTCTGTTCATCACTTTCAACAATTCAAAATTCCTTTGTGAGTGAGATTTGAGAGATAATACATCCGAATTTTTTTTTTCCGATCCATTAATCAGATCTGTCTGATCATCGTCATCAATCTATGGCAATCTACCTTTGTCAACCCTGGATTATCCTAATCCGTTGATCAATTGCCAATCAGTGAGACTCTCGTCGTCATCCCCTCAGCTTAATCTCATACAACCACCTTGCAACATCTAATCCGATCAGTGGAGGTATCTAGTTGCTTCCTTGGGTTGAGAGGAAGTCCAGGCGATTTCACGACACAGTCACTGTCACCATGGATCTCGGATCGGCCACAGCTTTCTTCCTACCACCTCAAGCACTTATGCATACTATCTCACACCTCTTTTTCCTTCCTCACTGTCGTGCGACCCCCGCCACTCACTTGGAGCCCTCTCAGCCGCGCAGCTTGCCGTGTTCCGCCCTGAGGTCGACAAGATCTCGTTGTTCACTGCCAACACAACCACTACCGTGGTGCTCGTAGGCTAGAGCTATCGATGGCTACGACTACCTCCTACTACCTCCTCAAGGTGGCGCTCGTAGGCGATTCCGGTGTCAGGACTCGTATTGGCAGGGAAGTCTACGATCGGCGTTGAGTTCGCAGCGCACCTAATCGAAATCGATGATGAGGTTGTCAAGGATCAGATCTGGGACGCCGCTGGCCAAGGAAGGTTCATTTATCTGTTTCTTTCTATTAAATTTTCTTTGAAGTATATGTGCTTATACTTAAGTAAGTTAAATCTGTGGTGCAATCTGGCAAAATTGATTGCGAAACTGGAGAAATAATGTCATATGACTCTTAGTACAAGTAAGACAATTTCTGGTTTGGGTCTTGAGGATCTAACCACAAATCACAAGAGGTGAGATTTATTTGGTTGTAGATAACCTATGATTCCCCAATTTTTACAAGCGAAGATGCCATTTGGGAGCTGTAATATGTGAATTATGATTAGCAAAGGAACTCATTATGCTAATGCATTAGCTGACAGTCGATTAGCGGCATAATGCTTGAGTTCACTGAACATAACATTCTGTTGTGTCATAATTATGATTGATATTGATCTCAACTATAATTAACTAAGCGTATGTTAACTAATTGTAAGAATTGAGAGCAGAAATCGTTCTTACTTCTAGTTGGTATATTTTCTAGTAAGTCGATATGTTAACTAATTTCGTATCAGCTACTGCTGCAAGTCACTCTAGATAATTTGTCCATGTGTATGATATGTCTAAATGCCAAGTCGTGGTTAATTATAGTCTAATAATTAATAAACGAAAGGGCAGTTTGAGAACTTCATTAGTTTATGATATAGTATGTTTGGAGAACATCTTTAGTTTGAGCCTCTCCATGAAACTGTAATCTTAGTCATGGTGAAGCAAATTTTGAGAAGTGAAAGTCGGTAGTTGATTGAACTGTTGCATGATTTTATAGAATGTGCAACTACAATTGTTCAGTATTTGAGAAGGCAGTGATACCATTTTACTAATTGAGGGGGTTTGAGAAGGTATAGTCTCCTTTATTGTTTTTGTTGTAAAATTCATATAACGTTTCCTTATGTTTATGTAAGATTTAATGTTGTTTAATAGAGTGTGCTGACAAGGCATTTGCTTACCCGCAAAAAAAAAAAGGGGAAGGAGGCCAAAAGTTACAAATTGCCTTTTGTTACGACTACTTTGGCCAAGGCAGTATCCTGGCCCTTTGGCTGTGGGCACTTGATGCCTTATGTTTAGTTCTTATACATTTGTGGAACATGAGCTGCTATTTATTCTCTGATATTTAACTTGACTAGTCATTCTGCCTTATATTTGCAAATGTGCAGCTTAAGTCATATGGCAAATGTTAATCATTTGAAATTAAATGATAGGGCTCAGCCCAACAGGCCTAACTCATGAGATCTCTGTCGATCTTTCCTTTCTTTCATTCTCTGTTGAGCATGTGTTATCAAGCTTGCCTTGAAAATGGTTGCATGTGCAGTAACTGTGGTTGACAAAACAAACTTGTTTTGGCATTGCACTTGCTAATTTGAGCATATTAGATGCTCAATTGTGCTTGCCTTGAAAATTGCTTGGGTATATTTGTTAGATTGCTTGATTTTTGCTTCACATATGGTTGTGTTGGCCCTAGGAGCTGGTACAAGTTTGTGGTACCAGTCCGGTACCACAAATGCTTAAAATGCTTCATATATCAAATGTTCCCCATCAAGTACGTTACTCTCATCCAAGACATGTATGATGGTGTTGTTACTTGCATCAGGACATGTGATAGTGTGACTAGCGACTTTCCTATTAGAATAGAACTACATTAGGGATCAGCTTTGAACCCTTATATTTTTGCCCTAGTGATGGATGAGATCACAAAAAATATACAAGGAGAGATTCCTTGGTGTATAATCTTTGTTGATGATGTGGTGCTAGTCGATAGAAAATTAGAGTTGTGGAGACAAACTCTAGAATCGAAATGGTTTAGACTTAGTAGAACTAAGACAGAATATATGAGGTGTGAGTTTAGTGGGTACGATCAGAAGATGGCGATGTCTGTTTAGACGGACAGGTAGTGCCTATGAAAGATACCTTTCGATATTTGGAGTCGATACTAAAGAGCGATGGCAAGATAGATAAAAATGTTAGTCATAGGATAAGAGCAGTGTGGGTGAAATAACGGCAAGTATCAGGCATCTTATGCGATAAGAAAGTCCCACAGAAGTTAAAAGACAAATTTTATAGGACGACGATTAGACCTGCAATGCTGTATGACGCAGAATGTTATGCTACCAAAAGACGACATGTCCAGAAGATGAGTGTAGTAGAGATGCGTATGCCAACGTAGGCCTCCCGAGGCACCGGTGTCTAGCAGAATTCTCAATCATTTCGAAAACACACGGAGAAACAGAGGGAGACCAAGATTGATATGGGAAGAATCGATAAAAAGGGACCTTAAAGAATGGAATGTCTCCAATGAGTTGGAGATCGATAGGAACACATGGAAGTTAGCAATTCATGTACCGGAGCTATAACATAGGAACCTAGGATTAAGAGTGATACCATAGGTTTGTAGGTCCCATATAGATTTCAGTTGAGGTGTAGGTTTCTATTATTATTGTTGTTGTTGTTGTTTTTGCTATATTGCTATCACTATTATTAATATTTTTTTATATATTATTTGGTTTTTGGAGGGTTTCTTTTTAGCCTATCCAACTTGTTTAGAACAAAAGACTTAGTTGTTGTTGTTGGGGTTCTGGACTCATGGTGGCCACTTAGAAAATATAATCAAGTAAAAGCGAATAACTATGGTGCAATTTTATGAGAAGGTCATTGAAGATAGCACATTTTAAGGTATTATATTCACATTCTTATTTTTACTAATTCAATTTGGCTTTTACTATTTATGTGAATGCAGAGGTATTATATTGTCTGCTATTTTGTATCAATATTATATTTATATTTTTGTATAATAAGCAGGTTCAATGTTGTTAAGTATTGTTGTTAATTTATAATAGTACGTACCAATTTTCTCATTTCAATCAACTTTTGTTTATTAGTTTGCAATAACAGTTCGTGTCAACACGACACTGCACAATACGATTAAAAAAATAATTCGTATCAACACAACACGACACGACACGACATGCACGATTGGAGAACACTACGAGTAGCTCGAACTTTCTACGTGCAGGGACCAGGGGCTGCTAATAAAATTTTAACTTTTGGCCGTTTGGATTAGTTGGTGAGATCATGCATAAAAGGGACAGAAAGATTGCAAATCTCAGCTGATAATTAAATTTGTAAAAGTTCTAATTGATGGTTTGTCTCTTCTTATATGGCATTTTATAATTATTAGATTCCCCAACTTCTTGTGTTGACTCAGTAATTATGGCTTTGCTACACTACTTTACTAATGGCACATTGGCACTCGTTAAAGTTACGGTTGTTGATCGCTAAAGTAAATAAATAAATTGTACTTATTGCGCCTTAAAAGGCGTACATTAAGAATAATATTACGGCTGTAAAATTTGATAAGTTATATATGTACACAGAGAAAATCTATGGTGCATACTAATGTACGGAAGCTTCGGTGCATACTGATTCAAACTCTTGGATCTGTTTTAAAATGACCGATCCAAACCGTCTAATATGATCTCCCTATTGAAATCTCCTTACCGACCAAATTTTACATTTTTTCGAAAATTGTAAGTATTTTTTTCGGATTTTTAAAAACTGCTATTTTTAACGGTTCAGAAAAAATTAGATTAGTGATTTTCTAAAATTTTAAAAAAAATACTTAAAAATTTCGAAAAAATGTAAAATTTGGTCAGTAAGGAGATTATAATAGGGAGATCATATTGAACGGTTTGGATCGATCATTTTGAAGCAGATCCAAGAGTTTGGATCAGTATGTACCGAAGCTTCCGTATATGTTTTCTCTCTTTCTCTCTCTCTATATATATATATATAGAGAGAGAGAGAGATGCTATGGTGCTTCGCGATATATTTAGGCTTTTGTACATCGCGACTATATCTATCGATAGTGTTATAAATTGACAGATCTAACTAAACCAATCAAATCTATATATTGAAATCTCATTACAAACCTAATTTTATATATTTTTTAAATGTTTTACTATTTTTTTCGAATTTTTTAAAACCTGCCTTCTTTTGTAATTTCCTTATTATTAATTGGTACCCAAAAAAGGAAAATTTTAGAAAATTCGAAAAAATAGTAAAAATATTTCAAAAAATATAAAATTTAGTTTGTAATGAGATTTCAATATTTAGATTGGATTGGTTTAATTAGATTTGTCAATTTGTAAAACAGTTGACGGATAATGGCGGCGATGTACAAAAGCCTCAATATATTGCGATGCACCATAGCATATCTCTCTCTATATATAGATATATATCATTACATATATTCGATTTGCATCAAAATCAGAAATTTGGAATAGTCAATTGTCAGCGAAAATAATGCTAAGATAATTCAACTTGGAATTGTCAATTGTAAGCAAAAATGCATGAATGCTAAGATTATTCGACATATACTTGGTACATATCACTATGTCAATTTTGGTAACAAGTAGGGAACTTCGTAATCATTGAAAAAAATGGTACCTTTTCATTCGCTGGTTTATTTTCGCAAACTTTTCAAACCCCAAGTTTGTAAGATAAACCGCAATAAGATTAAAAAAAATACTGAAGGAACAAATAGACAAGGAAAAAAAAAAAAAAAATAGAGAACCCTAGTAGTGTCATCATATGAAATTAATTATATCGTAAATTAGGGAGCAGTCAACATATTACATAACATGATAGTTAAACTTGTGTTAGAAAATGCTAAAAAGTAGGTTTGACTTGCAACAGAAACGATTAGTTCAACAATAATGGCGTCTATTGTAAAAGCCAACTAATATAATGAGAAACAATAGCAATTGTATTTATGGCAGTCAAGGAAGGCTGCTTGTTGGAATTGTATTATTATGACTTGTATCTCATGTTATTGTAACATTGTTATCATCGTTCCTTTGTCAGCAGTGTGCAGACAGACAAATATATTTAAAAGCAGACTAAGATAGACAGCGAACGATTGGTAACTCCCAGTTGAAGTTACTGCAAGTGGCTAGACTAGTCCTCATTCCTGAATGAATGAATGAATAGTTAAAAGAGTTTAGAGAGTAGGCCTGTCTACCGTCCGTTGTGATACAGAAATATCCGTTCCGTTTCAGAATTGCTGTTCTGTTTGGATGGAATGTGACGGAACTTCTAAAATTGAACTATATACCACACAAACGAATGATGAAATCCGTTCCGTTTCAAAAACGAAATAAAAAAACTATACCGTTAGCCGTTCCGTTAGAATGGAACCACCACGGAAACACGTGGACGAAACAGCCCTATTAGAGAGAGACATAGCAACCATTATAAATATTTAAAAAACCAAAAAGAAAAAAAAAATGACAGAGAGTGGGAGATAGAATTATCCAGAGGACAGACACCTGCTTCCAAGGTTTCCAAATCCAAAGAGAGAGATTCTCTTATTAGTTATTAGCAAGATTAGATAGCTATTCCAATTGTTGGATTTCCGGGAAAATAATGTAAGTCCCTCTCTCTCTCTCTCTCTCTCTCCCTCCCTCCCTCCCCTCTCCATAGGAGCTCATTCAGACACACTTGATCAGCTAAGTTTAATCAAAATTCTCAAATTTTACCTACTTGGATTCTTCAATTTTCACAAATTTATTCATGAATTTTCTCAATTTTGCTTTAATTGTAGTTTTGGGCCTCTAATATATTCTGCTCGACAGATTAAAGTATACAAAGTCAAACTCGTACCAGTATTGGAAAATCCGTCACCGGGAAATTCAAACTCTTTAGTTTGTTTCTTATTATTTTCATTATGAAGGCCTTGTCTAAGCCCAAAATATCAATTCCACAAAAATCGTACCAGTATAGCAAGTATTACCTGAACAGCTGAACTTGACCAGTCTGCCTTCACATATAGTACACTGATGCATGTTACATGTATAGATGAGTTATTAATATTATATATGTAATGCTATTGCTGCAACATTACTTAACGGTTCCTATATATGATTATAAATTAATTGCAGTTATTAATTTTGTTTCTTCTTTTGATGCACTACATCTTTAAACATGCCTGTATTACAGATACATTGTGGCAACTAGACAAGCATCGCATACAAAAGAAGCACATTTGGTACCATACAATGGCATCAACTGCTGTGGTGGTAATAAGTAAGTCTCTAAACCAAAATGCAAGTAAATAATTGGTCCAACAGCTCTGTTCCAATGCTAATGTAATTTAAATGATGCAGTTTCCTCTGTCTTGGGTGCAATTGTGGTTCTCCTTGTAATTGTACTAGTTGTGAAATGGTGTCGAGTGAAAAAGTTGAAGGAAAAATTTAATTTGACTAGAGAAAGAAATCTTCAGATGAATTCTTACAAAAAGGACCAAGATGCAACAATTGAAATGGAACCAATCGAGCGATTCCTTGACGAAATATTGAATGAGAGGCCCAGGAGATACAGCACAGAGCAAATTGTGCAAATCACAAACAGCTTCTCAACTGAAGTGGGTAAAGGTGGGTTTGGTGTGGTTTACAAGGGCAAATTCCCAAACGGGTTAGAAGTGGCAGTGAAAGTTCTGAAGGGCACCATAAATAAGAGAAGCGAGGAACAATTCATGGCAGAAATCGGTACTGTTGGTCGCACCTACCACATGAATCTGGTGAAGCTATATGGGTTTTGCTTCGACAAAACTACCAAAGCTCTCATATATGAGTACATGGAGAATGGATCCCTCGATAGGTTTTTGTTTGATGACAATAACCGGTTGGAATGGCAAAAGTTGCATGAAATCGCAATTGCTACGGCGAAGGGGATCCGGTACTTGCATGAGGAATGCCAGCAGAAAATTGTACATTACGACATAAAACCTGCTAACGTCCTTCTAACAGCTGATTTTGTACCAAAGGTTTCAGATTTCGGACTCGCCAGATATTGTGCACGAAGCAGCCTCAAGAGTCATGATAGCAGCAGTAGTGCGCGCAGCGACAGTAGCGGTTCGAATTATGCTGTGAAGGCTTTCACAGGCGCACGAGGGACCCCTGGATATGCAGCTCCGGAGCTATGGAACATTGGCCAACCGGTGACCTACAGATGCGACGTGTATAGCTTCGGCATGTTACTATTCGAGATTTTGGGGCGCAGAAGGAATTTGCAGGTGGACAACACGGTTGAGAGCCAACAGTGGTTCCCTAAATGGGTATGGCAGAAGTTTGAGGCAGGCGAACTGGAGTCAATCTTGGACCAGTGCGGAGCTAGAGATGATGAATCGAGAAAGAAAGCTAAGTGGATGTGCAAGGTTGCCTTGTGGTGCGTGCAGTACCAAGCGGAGGCACGGCCCACAATGAGTGGTGTCGTCCGGATGCTCGAGGGGGAAATAGAGATCGTCCCGCCAATCAACCCGTTTGTTTATATGTCAGGGAACACGTCAGATTCGACCCCGTGGAGTTTGAGTCAGAGTTTGGGTGGGACGACCACCGGCGGGTACACGACAACAACAAGAGAGGATCATGTAGAGCAGCCGAGCCCGACTGAAACGGAAATGTTGCATGAGATTCATACCAGGTGATATGCATTCTTTGATGAAAATCAAAGGGCCCTGATTTTGTTCGTCACGCGGAGGCCGAAATTACTGTGTCAAGATATTTTAGTTCTGTTTCATGTTGTGTGTGACTGTTTATTTGGCACGGTACACGACTGTCAGCGGGCTGGTTTGCGTAGTTCCTGAATGGTGCAATATGTGTATTTCTGATTGCCAAAAGAAAATATGCATTTTCTTTCCCTCTTTTGTAAGATGTGTAACTATATGTACATCTTTTTGGATTTCTTATCGATAAAATAAAGGTAGTTTTCCCAATATGTAAAAATATTTTTTATTCTGAGATAAATTGAGTTCAATCTCCGAAGTAATTAGACAAATTTATGCTCTCTTATTTTGCATTTTTTTTCCCTCATTTTATTCAAAAAAATTGAAGCTTTATCACAAGTATTAAATTATTATATATAACTGTGCTAGCTCGTATTGGATGGCGATGAAATATTAATTCCTTAAAGGCGGAGCTTTTTATTCCCCTCCCCTATAACTTTTTTTTTTTTTTTTGGTTATGTGGGCTACGACAAAATTTTCTAAGGCCTTCTTTCATTAAAAAGACATGAAAATAATAAAAAACTAAACAAGGGACAGAAAGAAAATACAAAAAATTAAGATGATATTAAGCACAGTTGCTCAGCTAATTACAACATCTGCTCCTTATTCTGATTGTAATTAAATTACAAGAGTTTTGTTCCACATAATTCATTCTGATTGTAATTAAATAACAGGAGTTTTGTTCAACTCTGCTGATGTGATTGTTTTAACACAAGTTGTCCAACATCAATTATTTGCGGTCGGCTATCTTCTCCGTCACTCAACAATTAAATAAATCGCCACAGCAGATTCCGCCTACCATCTTAAAATCTGTAGAAATGTTCCTCAAGAATGTAGAAATGGCATTAACTTCAAGAACGTTTTCTTAATATGTTCGCAATAGGCCAATGAGTTTTTGCAATATTATGGGGTGACTTTTGAAAAAACAAGGGCTCACAGTACATGTATGATGCAGAAAAGAGTTTGACATGTCTAATTTATTTATTATTATTATTATTTGTATGGTGATATATATAAGTTGAATTGCATTCACCGGATATGTGTGAGTGTCTGTGTTTTAACCTTTTTTGTTTCCCCCTTTTACATAAACGTTGTCGTGTTGATGTTTTTTTTTTTAATTCCGAGATGGTGACCCTTAGGATGGGTCACACCGCACAGCACAGACACGAATTTCAATTGCACACAAACATTGAATGGAATTATGATATATGAAAACAACAAGTAAGACCACTCCAGCTATCTCCATGATTCTATGCAGATAATTGACAATTAATTCTACACAAAAGAATAAAGAAATTCCCCCAAAAAGTAATCACCTCCGAGAACATGACTTGGTGTTAATGCTTCAAATAAATGGCTGGGACAATTGTGACTACAATCGGTGAGTTCACAAATAGAATCAACAAACTAGCTAGCTCGTTAAATTTCCATTTAATTATTACTTCAGCTATGATTAATTCTGACAGTGATGAAGTATTATTTTTTTGTCTTGAATTCCCCATACAGTGTCGGCTGTTGTGGCAACAGTTGTAGTTATCATCATAGTTAAGATTGCCCGATGCTACAATTTGTCCAAGATTGAAAAGATCACTAATTTAATTAGAAACAGAAATTCTCACATGAATTCTACCACCGTATACCAAGAAGCAACAATTGAAATGGACTCAATGGAGCAATTCCTCGATAATATCTTGAGCGAAAGACCAGTCCGATACACCTCTGAGCAAGTGAAGCAAATCACTGATAACTTCTCAACCGAACTGGGAAAAGGTGGTTACGGAGTCGTGTACAAAGGTATGTTTCCAAATGGGTTACAAGTGGCTGTGAAAGTGTTAAAAGTTTCAATAAACAAGAGGTGTCAAGAGCAATTCATGGCTGAGATCGGTACTGTCGGTCGTACCTATCACAAAAACTTGGTGAAGCTATACGGATTTTGCTTCGATGAATCTACTAAAGCATTGCTGTATGAATACATGGAAAATGGATCCCTCGACAAATGCCTATTCAGCAGCCAAAATCAGCTGCAGTTGAGACAATTGCATGATATAGCAGTTGGTACAGCCAAGGGGATCAGGTACCTCCATGAGGAGTGCCAACAGAAGATCGTCCACTATGATATAAAACCCACGAATGTACTTCTAAAAGCTGATTTCACACCAAAGGTATCTGATTTTGGGCTGGCAAAGATTCTAGGCTGAAGACGAAATTTTGAGGCCGACCAGACAGTTGAGAGCCAAGAGTGGTTCCCCGGATGGGTGTGGCAAAAGTTTGATCAAGGCGAAATTGTGACAATTCTGGATACATGCGGATTTGTGGATGATGGGATGAGGAAGAAGGCTGAGATAATGTGTAAGGTAGCACTGTGGTGTGTGCAGTACAAGCCTGAAGCACGACCGACAATGAATGGCGTGGTCCGGATGCTTGAGGGGGACATGGAGATTGTACCACCTGTAAACCCATTTGCGTATATGTCTGGAAGCACATCAGATTCAACTCAACAGTCGACAGAGGGTTCAAGTGGGACGACTTCTGGCAGCTATGTTCCTTGACAGCCACTGTCAAATTTCTCTAAAAAAAAAAAAAAAAGACTTCTGGCAGCAATGTGGCTGGTAATGCAACGGAAGGTGACATAATAACAAAGGGGATCTTAGACATATATAATTTGTTTAATCTATATGTAGTTGTAGAGAGCGTTATCATTGAGATACTGTTTATGCTGCGAGGTTGCATTCTGGCATGATGGTTTCTTCCGAGAATCTGTTTAACCTCTCCATGACTCCATCCTATCTTTCTTTTTTACATTATGTATCTGTATTTTTATATCTTTTGCTTACTGCTTCGAGGAGGATTCTAGTGTTTACAATTTTTTTTGCCTTGAATGTCCACTTTCACTATTTTTTGACTTTTTCAAAATTTAAAATGTAAGCTGGGTTATTCAGCCTAGTATTTTGGCTCTATTCCGTCATCCAAGTGGTCCTTGATTCGAATCGTGAAGAGAACAATTTATTTTCAAATTTTTTATCACAAAATATAGTTAGTTTCAAACCAATCTTCAAGAAAAAAAAAACGTCAAAGTCTAAACCATTAATCTTATTCAATTTAACTAGTGATGCATTGTCATATAGATTTTGTAAATTTTAGAATTCATTTGATACTCAATCAAAGTGCAAAACATGAACGTATTAGAATTAATCTATCATAGTTAATAAGATTCATTAATTTTTCTACCTCTTAATCGAATATTATATAAATTCCATAATTTACAAAAATTATATGAAAATGCATTGCTAGCTCGTTAAATAGAATAAGATCAACAGTTTGAATTGGACATTTACATTTTAAATTTTGAAAAAATCATGAAATAATAAAATGTGAGCATTTAAAGGCCGAAAAAAAAATGGGACACTAAGTGTCCTCTACTGCTACATCTTTCTTTGAACTTCTCTGTTATTATATCTCTCAAATTATTTAATATAAATAATACAAATATTTGAAATGGTGCATTACAAAGACTGGTCCAGCAGTTATGAACTGATGTGTACAATTTGGACGGAGGCTTCTAGGTGCTGTTTAAATTGGACCGAAACTCCTTTCCCTTCTCCCTTAGCCTTGTTGGTATGAAACCTTCACATATAATGGGCTTTGATTCTAATTTAGTTCTAACCCATGCATCTTATCATTGCTAAGACTGTATGTTTTGTTTTAGACTTTTAGTGAATGCAAACTCGGAGTGAAGCCTGCTTTTAACTTGTAAGACTGTATGTTTTGTTTTAGTGAAGCCTAAAAAAAAAATGTAGAGCTTAGATTCTTTCAGTAATTATTTCGAGCCTTCTTTTTTATGCACGGACAATAGAAAAAATAATAGAAAAAAAAATACGAAAATAAGAGATTTTTAGTTCTGAAATTACACAAATTCTCAAATTTTTTATAAAATTTTAATTCTCAAAACATAACTAAACGGTAAGAAGACACAATGGCTTTCTTAAATAAGCAAAATATCAAACCCTAGAAAAATAAAATACATAAAAATTACTAAAAAAATTCTAAAATTATTAAAATTATAAAGAAATGCTCAAAAGTCCATGAAGGAAGGTTCGGATCTCGAATCTGAGCTGACGATTTGACAAAACAAAACTTAGCTGGTTTTGTTTCGGCCTTTTGGGCTTTGAGTCCTCCCAAAATTTCAACCTGATCCGACGGTCGTATCAAAAGTTACACCCTTTTTGTGAAGTGTGCGCAAGACCATATTGCATCACTTTTTCTTTACATCTCATCTGTGGTTTAGACTTCTAGCCCGTCGGATCTAGTCAGGATTCGTGCGATTATTGTTTTGAATGGCTTTGATTGAGAGACTAATTTCTCTCCGTTTTTCTTTAATTTTGTCCATCCAATTTCTCTGTTAAACTTAAGCTAAATACACAACTCCTCGCACTCTCCGCCCCCTTTTTTTTTACTCTCTTCTCAAGTCTCAACAGCCTCATCCTCTCTATCTCGTCCTCCCCACCTTTCTCAGTTCTCTCTAGCTTCAGTTGATTGGTCCTGGTGCGACAGCACCATAGGTGTTCGCCTTCAAATTGGCAATTACGTCAGGTACTTTTCTCAAATTTTGGTTCTCAAGTTGTAAAATTTGTTGAATTTTGCAATATGAATTTCTAGTTCCTGATATGTGACATTTATCCACATCAATTAAGACTTTTTTAGATTTAGTCCAGAAATCAATTAATTAAGTCCGCATTAAAATTAGGTTTCCAAATTTTAAGAATTTACCACATTAATTAAAATCAGGGTCTGCCATGGTGGGTTCTGAACTGAATCAGAAATTATAATTAATTGATTTTTTCTAAACTCTAAGAATTAAGGACTAACCTATCTAATTGTAGTTGTGTAGTATTTTCTGTTTAAAATTTTTGCTAATAAACAAAGAATGAGCAGCCAATGTCAGTTATGATTAGGAATCAACAACCTTTAATTTTAATTATTCAACTTTTATATTTAATATCCTTTGTTGGTTTTTATGGTACCTAGCAGACATTGAAGAATTGGTGAGCATAACAGGAGTAATCAAAGTGTAGATAAATAGTTGTGAAGAGCTGAAGATAAAAGATTTGCATTAGAAATATATGTTTGTGTTAACATTTGGTTTGCTTTTTGTTATAACCGTTATGTATTAGAGTTTTATAATTTGTGAAATATCTTAAGAGTTTATGATTTGTGAATATGTACAAACTACATCAAGGAGAACCATGAAATTTGATTATTATATACTGGTTCATTCAGACAGATATGAAATATGACATTTGTTCTCTTATGTCCGCAGGTTTTGATACAATGTGGTGCCAGTATATATAGGTGTACGTAATATGACATTTGTTCTCTTATGTCCGCAGGTTTTGATACAATGTGGTGCCAGTATATATAGGTATACTACGTACTTTGAGGGATGGAACTGTTTAGAGAATGGTACCAGACACTGTACTTCAGTACATTTGTTTATCTCCTCTTGTTTGTTGTACTATCTGGTACAGCTCTAATAACATTAATCTTGCATTACCCAACTTTCTTAAAAGAAACAAAAAAAAAAATCTTGCACGATGCTTTAATTTACATGCCAAGTTAAAAAAAAAAAATTCACATAGGTCAGTAATAGTTCAGTCATGAATTTACAATATGCTTATATGCAAAATCAAGGTTTAACATAAGCTACGACTCTTAGTAGACAAACAAATTCAATTACAAATTGACAACCTTAAATTCGATTCACCAACAGCGTTCTAAAATTGGTACTTCACAACCACTGAAGCACAAAATACTATCAAATTTCAGATTCAATATTGCCACCAAAAACAAGAAGAAAAAAATGTTTGTATCTAAATACTCCTCGCAAAAGCTTTACAAATAAGCACAATGAAAAAACTAAGAATCAAAGAGAGGAACTCGCTCGTGCAGCACCGGATGAATAATCTGCTGTGGTACCAGTACTGCTGGTTGCAATAGACTCCAGGCTGTGCGCTACCATGTACTGGAACGGGTCTGCAGGATCTTTAATCTCCTGTTCTCCTTCCAACATTCTCACCACACTGCTCATTGTCGGCCGCTCATCAGGACGATACTGTACGCACCACAACGCAACTTTACAAATCCTCTCCGCCTTCTCTCTATACTTCTCCTCTATATCAGCTATGGTGAGTACTACATCGATTTCACCTATTTCAAACTTTTGCCAAACCCATCTTGGGTACCATTCTTTGCTTTGGAGCTCCAGGTCAAAGTTGCGCCTCCTCCCAATGATTTCAAACAAAAGCATCCCAAAACTATAGACATCACATTTGTGTGTCACTGGGAGAGGCATCCACAGCTCTGGTGCTGCATACCCGGGAGTACCTCTGGCCCCAGTGATGGTGAAATGTGTGTTTTCTCTGTCACATAGTTTGGCCAGTCCGAAATCAGCAACTTTCGGTGAAAAACTGACTGTCAACAGCACATTTCCTGGCTTTATGTCATAGTGCACTATCCTATGCTGGCATTCTTCATGTAAGTATCTTATCCCTTTGGCCGTGCCAATTGCTATCTCATTCAGCTTGTCAAACCCTATTTTCTTCTCAGAGCTAAATAAATGTTTTTCGAGTGACCCGTTTTCCATGTACTCGTACACAAGAGCTTTTACTGTGGGTTCAAAACAGAACCCATAAAGTCTAACCAAGTGCAGATGGTAAGTCCTACCGATAGTACCGACCTCTGCCATGAATTGCTCTTCAGCTCTCTTGTCCATATTACTATTCAGCACCTTTACTGCTATGGGTATGCCATTTGGTAATTGCCCCTTATACACTACACCAAAACCACCGGATCCGATCTTCTCAGAAAAGTTTTCAGTGAAAGATTTTAAATGAAATGAAGTAAATTTAATGGGCCTCTCTTGTAATATTTCAGCTAGAAATCTGTCCATGCTCTCTAACTCCACTTGGGAGAACCCAACGGCAGCACCAGAGGTTTCAAGATTATTTGGAGTTGTGCCTTCATCGATGCTGCTAGCTGTGCCTGAATGCAATTCTACTCGTTTTCTTCGTCGTAAACATTTCTTGACACACTTATAAATGATAAATGCTATGATGACAATAACTATGCCTCCAACAATAATCAGTACTGAAAAATTGAATATTTTGACATATTAGATGACAAGCTGTGTTTGATATATAGACTTTTGATGAGCATATATGACAGACCATTTTGCTTAAGGGCTATTGATTTAATCAACAATTTCTTTTTATGCATTTGGGGGTTGTTCTTATGACTTATTATAAGAAAATGTGCACCTTTCTTTATCTTTTTTTTTTTTCTTTTTGTATATGAGATGTCGTGTCATATCTGATTTATTTCTAAATTGGCACAAAAGAAAAACTAGAACTAAACCTGAAAACAGAGTTGGTAATTTGGTATATAGAAGGAACATACCAGGACAAACACACTTCTACTAAGGGAAATTAAGTAATTAGAAAAGAAACAGAAATTAAGAAATTGTAGCAAAAGGAAAAGGGCACAAAAGAAAGAAAGAAAGTACCGATGGCAATAGCGGTATCATTGCCGGTGGTGCTGCCAGAGTCAGAGGGTGTACTGTTGCTGCCGCTGGTATTGCTACTATTGCTCTCCATTTCTTTCCTTATAACTTTTGGGGAGAAAATTAAACAGAAAAGATCGAGCGGATCGAGAGGTCACAGTATAGTCAAACATATCCATATCAATATGAATTAAAAAGAGTACAATTCTGAATTCTCCTTTGAATTGATGTGTGAAAAGTGTTCCCTCTATTATCTGTCAATTCTGTGGTTCTCTGGTCTTGATCCTTGAACCCAAATCAAATCGGATGGCTTTCTTTTCAAGTTGGTCCTTGTTTGAAATTTTCTTACCTACTTTGCATTTTGCATGATACAGACTTACAGTACTAGTGATTTAAAATTATTGAATGAAAATAAATAATTATAATATCCTCATGTACTACGTCAAAAGTAAAACATTCAGAAAATTCAAACTCCCTCAAATTAATATCTTGTGGACCCATTGCCCGTGTCAATGGAAGACTTCGTACATCGTTTCGTGTGATATTTATTATTTGAATTAAATATTACAACTTATTTTTTTTGAATATTTGTAATTCTATAGTTATCTGTTGCACGAATGCGACAAATAATTTGCGATTAATTTTTTCAGCTTGAAGAAGATAAATCTTAGCCATTAATCTCATATACATATATATCTTGTTGTAGAACAAATGCCATAGTATAATTAAAAAAGAATTGGTGAGAAATTTCAAATTTGCATTCTTAACCACTTTTGTAGAATATATATTTTCCATTTTTCCCAGAACTTTTTATTATCTTCACAATTTTCAGGGCGTTTGAGGAGATGTTACTCATATTAGTCTGCATTAAATTTCTTTTGAAGAAAATAGGGGGTAGTATGTATTTAATTATTTATGTTATCTTGTAAACTGCGTTAAAATTATTATGAAGGAAATGAGGGAGAATATATAATATATCTTAATTAGTCTCTCCACCTGTTATTAAAAAACATGTTAATTTTTTTTTTAGGTCAAGTGGCAATGACACACCGAAAAAAATTTATTAATAATTTAAAAATATCTACAAGTACAAATAAAGAAAAAGAAAAAAAAAGATATATATATAGGAGGAAGAAGACTATATAGAAACCTAAAAAGAAAGAAGGAAAAAAATAAGGATTAAAGTTCCTAAGTGTGTTTAATCCAGGCTTCTACATCAGCACAGATATTTTTGAGTAAAATGTTTCTGGGGTGCCCATGCTGTTAAAGATCCTTTTATTTCGAGCCTTCTAAATGTTCTAGATGGTTGCAGCCCAAATTTTGTCATAGTTTTGATTTCCTGGTCCTGTGATTGAGAGCCAGAATCTGCAATTAATGGTCTAAGACTCTAAAGTTAAGTCCAGAAACGGTAACCTAAAGCGAAATTGAACCAGTGTCTAGTGTCTACACATTAATTTGTAGTGAACTGATAATGTAGAAAGAGGCGGTCTCAAGTTTCATTGCTGCCAGAGTTGCAACTAGGACATGCTGAAGAATAGAGCCAACCCCTTATGAGGAGATCCTGCTAAGTCGGTAAAAGGTCGAACAACAATATCCAGAGAAAAATTTTTGTAACTTTTGACAGTGATTTAATTTTCCAAAGGAAATGATATATAGTATCTTGAGGTGACGTCGGTACAACTCATAAAAGTAAATATTGTATAGATAATTACATAGTTTCACATAATTGAAATATAATTATTATTAACAAGAGTTTTGCTATGGTGAGTCGCGACTCACCAGAGGGCCAGTGAGTCGCGCTCAAAAGTCCTAGATCTGGCAGTGGATTGTGGTAATTTGCACATAATAAATCTCAGGATTCTAGGTTAATATTAGGTTAATTAGAAAAAATATTAGCTAGAACACTGTGTCGTCTGTGCAAAACAACAAAGGTATTACACAGTGGATTCTAGCTAAATATTAGGTTAATTATTACTGCAATTTATTACTGTAATTGTATATTTTTGCTTTTTATTCTCTTTTATCCAACTTTCAAACCGCTTTTAAAAAATATTAGGTTAATTAGAAAAAATAATTTAGCTAGAATCCACTGTGTTGTCTGTGCAAAAACAACAAAGGTATTACACAGTGGATTCTAGCTAAATTAATTTTTCTAATTAACCTAATATTTTTTTTAAAAGCGGTTTGAAAGTTGGATAAAAGAGAATAATTAAGAAAAGACAGCTTGTATACAACGTTTGATGGAGCTCGCGGATTTAATGACACAACTCTCATCCATTATTTAATTATTATCAAGTGCTCCTCTTCTTCGTTAATTGGTGCCAGTTGTTAGAGGAACATAAGTTAATTGTAAGTGTGTTGATCCATCGTATGTATTACTCATTAACGAAACTTGCCTCAGAATAAACTAAATTCATCTCATACTGATTAATTGTAGAGTTTAGAAAGGAGTTTATGCCGACTGCGCTCTGTAAGACCTTGCAATCAAAGTCTGTAGTTAATCAGAACTCAGAAGTGCAATGGCCTTCATTATATGAACAAATAGCTTGGCTAAGACAAGACAACACAATATTGTTCATAGTTTTCTTATTCGGGACGAAAACTATTCTACAGTGGTCTTAACAGTTTGTAAGAAGTTGCCTACTGGTCAATCAAGCTAGATTGCTTAAGTAATTCCCAGTAAAACTGCCATCCCAGTCATCAGATTAAAGTAAAGCGCATTGAACTATGATAAGTAGTAAAGACAAACACCTTAAACTATAGATGTTAGAATATTTAAATATCGAAAAAGGATGATATGTATACCTTTAATTCGCAAATTTATCAAGTCAGCTAAACGTCCGATCAGATCCAGCATTTGAATTTCCTAATTCCAACAAAACGACACATTGACCGAATCGATGAAATTAATTCTATGAAATTCTAAACGGATTAAAACTGAGGACAATATGCAGTAGACTTTCACTGTTCTGACAGAGTCTATCTCTCTTCTGATTTATTCTTTATTCTCAGCCCACATTTTATACACCTTGGTGGAATTCGTCCATCAGTGATTCTATTAATTAAAAAATGGGTAATCATAGTCCATTGATCAAACATTAATTGATAAAGATGAACCAGGGGCCGGCCATTCGATCAAACGACCCATATACATTATATAGATTTGTGTTTGTTTATTTATTTATGTTTGACCAGTTATATATATCCTGGTCGGGGAAGGCACCAATATATCAAATTGGAAACACATTGATTACAGCCTGCCTGCCTCTGTTTCAATGGCTTCCTTGTTCTTCCCTCTTCTTTTATCCTTGGCAGAAGCTGATTCCACTCTTCCTTCTCCGTCTTCGTCTTCCTCGCGTACAAAAGCAATAGGTGATGCAATCTACAACCTTAATTTTCCATATTTGCAATTTGGTACTCCAGCACCTGTTATTTTCAGAACAATTAGGCAAAGTCATAGTGCAAAATATATATTCTTTTTTTTCCAAATATTGTTATACAAAATTTTGTTAAAGAAGTAAGGCCACTCATTTTCTTTAAAAATATCATCAATTATGTGAATCACAATTGGAGATGTGACCTACTTTCAAAATGAAACAAGACGAATGTATTGTATTGATAATAGATACCAGAAATTATGTACGTAATCTATACTGAATTCCCTTTTTTATTTGTTTGCTCCAGTGGTTTATTCCACGGTGGGTGCGGTTGGTCTCTTCGCATTTCTCTGGCTAACTTACAGGTGCTTCTGGCACAGCTGTCATCCTCCTGTTGCTGCTGCTGCCAAGTGTTGACTAATTATCTATCTATATATATATATATGCCGAAGCGATAAATGACAGGAATATACTCTGTTTGATTTACTCCCCTATTTTCATATCTTTCTTTTCTTATCTTTTTTGTTCCACTTGAACATACCGAGTGTGTCGGTGTGAATAGGTGGCTGTGTACATGATGCTTAGGGGAGCTATATATGTGCTTATTCTTGGCTCCTCCTAATTACCCCCATTAAGTACAACAGTTTTATGCCGCTGGTTCATGCTTCTTTTTATGCCGCTGGTTCATGCTTCTTCTTCTGCTACTCAACAACTTCAGGCTTTGTCAATACAATTTTCTTCTTTGCGACTTTCTTTTATTGGCCTTAATGATGACTTTATTTGGAGACTGAATTCTAATAGCAGTTTTTCGGTGAACTCCTTGTACAAGCTACAGAAGGCTTTTCCTAAACCCGGTTCCTCCTTAGCTTCCATTTGGAATCTAAAAATTCCTCCACGCATGAAGATTTTTATGTGGCAGCTTGCACAAGACCGTTTGGCAACTCTGGATAATCTTAAAAGGAGAGGTTGGCACCTTCCAAACCGTTGTTGCATGTGCAATTCACAGGAAGAAACTTCACAACACCTTTTTAATGACTGCTCTTTTTTCTCACAGACACTTCACTTTGCTAAATCAGTTTCTATTATGCTGGTCTCTGTACAATGTGTGTCTTTGGTGGATTTCATCTTGGATTCTTCTGCTAATAAAGCTCATAGAGAGCTCCTGGCTATCTTATCTTTTGTTATTTGGAGACAGAGGTGTGCACGCATCTTTGAAGGAGTAACACTTTCTGCTTCTGAGTTGGTTTATCAAGCTTTCTTTGAATGGCAAGCTCTTAATAACTTCACCAGCTTGTAATTTTGTTTCACGTTCATGTCTTTAAGTTTCTATAGTTTTGTAGTTTTTGGTTTTCTTACTTTTACAACTTTTATTTGTAATTAGCCTCTGGCTAGTTTTTAAATTTCAATATAAAGATGGGGGCTTTGACCCTCGTTTTTGCTTCAAAAAAAGTACAACAGTTTGGTTAAATTGTGAATTATCCATTTAATTAGTGTATTTGAGTTGAGCTTTTCACAATTAGCTGAGGTTTGTAATTTGGTATTGCATTAATCATTTATCATGGGTACATAAGTTCAATCATAGATGACATATATATGGCAGTAAATCAAACAGTTGCCTAGAGTATTTAATAAATGAAGAATTACGAAATGCTTGCGCTGTCTAGTCTTTGATATGTTACTTGCATTTTCAGTAAAAAAAATATATATAATAGATGCGTAGAGTATTTTAGGAAGGCGTCTATGTTAATTTCAGTTTTAACTTGGAACTTGGATTGCATTGGAAAGTTCCCGCAGTCAAATTGTTTTCACGACCATAGTTACCTAATCAGTGTACAAAAGCCCATCTTACGATTTGAAAGAGAGAAGATACTACAGAATTCGTATGCTCCCAAACCTATCCGTGAGAAATCACCTCTCTCTCTTCTCACCCTGACCCAGCAGCTAGATCAGACGAGAGCAGTCAGGCGGCTGTTAGGCGTCGAGTGTCGTGGGGCTACTCTGGCTTCATGGGACCCATTTTGTCGGGTCCGAACTCCTCCCTGGCTGCAATCGCACCGATCCCTTTCGGAGGGCTACTCTGGTTTCGAAGGGCCGCATGCGGGTTGTGGGCTTCTTGACAGAAAAGAGGATGTTAGTTGGTTTGATTTTGGGGCAATTCGTGTCGCTTCTTATTAGTTCTACTGGCTTCTCCTCTGATGATGATCTTGCAAGGAGAGGTTTCCACAATTTCATTCTAATTCTACATATTTTTGTTAAATTAAGACACACCTCTTGTCCCTTTCGGCACAGAGATAGTCAAGCGTGGTTGGAAGCGGTACAACTTGAGTTTAGGTGTGGAAAATCAGGAATGATAATATTTTCAATAATATTGTAGTTAAAACTGTTAGACAAGCATTAATGGTTAGTTATTATCTGGTAAATTATTGGACAAGGGCTTGGAAGGATACAGAAAAAACGTCGTGGACCAATGGCTTCCAATGGAATGGGATACAGGTGGCACCAGCTCTGAACGGAACGAAATTACTCTTCTGTTTTCATTTCGTTTTCCGTTAACGTCGTGTTTCCGTTTAACGTTTCGTTTCAGTAACGGAACGAAATTACTCTTCCGTTTCCATTTCGTTTCGATAAATGAAACAGTTTTTTGTTCCGTTTAACGTCCCGTTCTCCATTTCCCGTTGATTTCAGCCCATTTCCGTGTTTCGTTTCAGTAACGTTTACAAATTTCAGTTCCATTTTCAGAAACGAAACTGATTTCTCTTTTGTTTAATGTTCCATTTGGATGGAACGGAACGAAAACGTTTAAAACGTTGGTATATTGACAGGCCTAATTGCGTGGTGCTCCTATTTTTTTTTTTAAAAAAAAATGTATACAGGAAATTGATGGCTAATTAACTATTATTAATTCATAAAACTAAACAATTTGGAACTCTTTATTATTAACATATACATAAATACATAATCAATAAAGCAACAATATTGATTTTAGCCAGAACTCTCTTAAATATTATTATATTATATTTATCTCTAAGCGACTAATCTAACAAACATTCAACAACGTACTCCCCTGCCCACTGCAACCGATCCCTCAACAACCGCCGCCACCACCGCCGCCACCACAACCGCCTCCGCCTCCGCCTCCGCCACCACCACAACCGCCGCCGCCAGTACCACCATCCCCTCCAATTGCAACATCAATTGCAACATCAACAGCAGGACCCGTTAGTTCGGCAACAGCTTCGATGACATGATCGTCAATGCGGCCCTTCCTGCCTTTGCCTTTGCCTTTGCCTTTGCCGTGATACTGGATCTTACTTGCCTTGGTCGGCAGCTGGGTCTTCTTCCTTCTTTTTCGACTATCGGCACAGAGACCGACTACAATCGTTGATGCTATTATGAAACCTACCAGTGCAATTACAAGTATCGACATGCTCGCTTAATCAACTTAATTTCAGGGGGACAATTATATATTATATATAATGATTGTTCTCCAAACTAAAGGCGAAGGTCCGATGATCCGATCACTTTGAATTCGTGTTCTTTGGTCAGTTATTTCTGCGCTATCATTCGTTCGTTCATTCTGTTACTTCAAGGAACCTTCGTTGATTAATTCATTACATTGCAAACGAGATGTTGGAAAAGTCAAGAGCAAAAGGCGCGTACGTAATTCTCAAGTAAATTCTTTTTTTTTTTTTTTGGTCCAACCGATCAATCCAGTTCGGTTTCAATTTTCAAAAGACCCAAAAACAGACTTGGTGCCACGTGGCGCACGTGGGGTCAAATTAGTCTAAAGAGTAAATAATAAAATTCTGAGGTGGTCAAACTATGTGTCGTGGTAGTGTACTAGTGTGTATTGTATATGGAGCCTCTCCAACACAGATTGCATAGTTTTTTTTTTTTTTAATAAATATAATTTAGATTAGGAATATTATAAATATTTTTCAACTAATGAATCACATAATCTGCATAATTAATCATCAAAATTAGTCACAACACACAATATTGGTTAATTAATTAACAGCCAAAAAGAATAAGCACATCAGTTATGATATTCAATGTTATGAATATTAATCATTACTTTCTTATGGACAATATTATAAATCAATTACAGATTATTGTAGCTAGATTAATAAATAATTAATTTTGAATTTGGTTTGCTTGCGTTTATATTTAAAAAAAAAAAAGAAAAAAGAAGAAGGGTTCAATTATATACTCCACCTGCAAAGAGAATGTTTTTTACTTTTTTGCTTTTACACAATAATCCCAGAGATTTGTTATTTACTATACTTACCTTGAAAGCCAAGAAGCGCTGGTATTTTATTTTTTTAGAAAAAAAATAGAAGTCAGGTAAGAATAACAAAATATAACAGGCTGAACTTTCTTCTGCATATGCTGTTAGGAAGTCTAAGTTTTCAAATTTTTTTGTGCTAATTAACCATTTAATAAGCAATCCAAACGACTTAGACCTCGAAGGATCTAGTCCAAGCATTCACACACAAGAGAGAGATGTTAGGAAGGCTACCTCTCCTTGTATCGCAACAAGGAGGCTCGAATCCGGCGATGTCGAGGTTGTGCGCATCACCACGCGTGTCTCGGCCTCAAGTCCACCAAGGTATTAACCAAAACCTCGATCTATGCTAGTAGATGAGAGGTTAAGCCTAATCCCTTCCTTTCCTTTGCCTTAATTAACTATTTAATTGGATGGAGGCAAGAGGTGCTCAACACATGAGCTTAAGAGAGCAATGGTGGAGAGGAAAAATTCTGAAATTTTTCCTTTAATTTTCGTCCAAAATATTAGGGAGAGAGAAAAAGGCAAGGTGGCTAGGGTTTTGGCTCCCAAAGTGGTCCTTTTATAGACCAACCACTCTCCCAAAAAGTTGTAACTAATTTACAACTATGCCATCACTAGGGCAGCCATAAAATGGGCCTAAATGGGCTCTATCAATTATTTAATTGGTCCTCTAATTCAATTAATTAGTGGCCCAATTAATTGCTCTCAATTTGGACCTTTAATTTACCATTTAAATATAGGCCCGTTAGCTCAAATTAATTACTTTAATTAATTCATGTTGAACAAATTAATTATCAACACTTTGATAATTATTTAAGGATTAGAATATGCATTAATTTATTTCTATATAATCCGTTTGACTTAATTAATTAATTATGACGGTTCGCAACAGTACATAATTAATCAGTCAACATATCATATTGTTGCATTCCTTAATACAACCAAATAAATAATGCACGCATGGTCAAAACCTATTTGTGTGACCCTTTGAGGATTTATGCTCTGTTGGACATGGAAAATAAATCGTTATTTATTTCCAATAATCATAAGCGGTATCTAGCAACACGTTATGATTCCCAATTCGCATAAATAGTGTACTGCTACAATATTTTAATCCTGCATAAGAAATAATAGTATATCCTTGTCTGATTCTTATGTCACATGATATCATCGTATAATCCAAGATAGGAATGTGTCATTCTTGCAGATTATACGTTTCTTGATCTAGAGATGACTGTATCAGTTGCTAGCAAACAATCCATCTCCATCAAGGGGCCCAAACAGATATCATCGCTCACTAAGTAAATTAATGAGGGACATACGATTTTCTTGATGAACAACTTTTCCCCGCACATTTCAAGAGAACATAAATAAAGTCCGTATAGCAGCCCTTATCAGGAATCAACGGTAGACGATATTTATTGAACCTATCCTCATGTGGAAAAGTTGAACCATCTCAAACTTAGAATCAAACTCAAATGAAATAAATAATGACACATAACACAATCCATATATTTATTTCATTGGATCGTGTCCTGTACTATGTTCCATAACATACACATATGCAATTAAGTTGGCAACTCCTTACCTATGATTTGTAGAACTTAATCATCACTTAACTTGCATACTAATCTTATCCGATAATTAATATTCCTTGTTAATTATCAAGATTACGGACCTTTTAGATTTATTATTGTCATTTATTATAAATGAAACACAGAGATCTACAATTCAGATCCTCAACCTGAATGATCTGTCAATAAATAAATCAAGGAATAAATGATCAAATATCATCAATAACATAAACCATAGAAGTAGCCATATAATGATTGACTTCTAGGACATAACTCTAACAATCTCCCACTTGGCCTAGAGTCAATCAACAGTGACTTCTAGCCAGTGCATAGTACTCAATGTAATATCCAAAATATACATGTCTCATACTAAAGCCTCAAAAGATAAAAGATACAACTCAAAGCCACTCAGGCATACGCCTAATCCCCATGGATGCAACATGCAACTCATGCGCGGCTCGAGATAGAGGCTTTGTCAGAGGGTCCGCTGTGTTCGCGGCACCGTCCACCTTCTTGACCTTGATCCATCCGTCATTCACAAACTGACGGATAAAATGGAATCGTCGTAGAATGTGCTTGGTCTTCTGGTGAGACCTAGGCTCCTTTGACTGAGCTATGGCTCCCGTGTTGTCGCAGTAGAGATCCACTGGACCAGAGATGCTTGGAACCACCTCCAGCTCGGTCAAGAATTCCTTGATCCAAACTCCTTCTTTCGCCGCTTCACCAGCCGCTAAGTATTCTGCTTCGGTGACGGAATCGGTCGTGGTATCCTGTTTGGAACTCTTCCAACTCACGGCTCCACCATTGAGCAGATATACGAAACCGGACTGTGACTTCGCATCATCTCGATCGGTTTGGAAACTAGCATCGGTGTAACCACTTACAACGAGTTCTTGGTCTCCACCGTACACGAGAATGCTATCCTTTGTTCTCTTGAGATACTTGAGGATATTCTTGACTGCGGTCCAATGTGGCATACCAGGGTTAGCTTGGTATCGACTAGTCACACTAATCGGATGCGCAACATCGGGGCGAGTGCATAGCATGGCATACATGATCGAACCGACTACAGATGGATACTTGAACCGCTTCATGAAATCCCTATCTGTATCAGTCGTCGGACATTGAGTCTTGCTCAAGAATATGCCATGTGACATAGGCAAGTAACCCTTCTTGGAACCAGCCATTTTGTGTTTTTCCAACACTTTGTCAATATATGCATCTTGGTTCAAACCTAACAACCTTCTTGATCTATCTCGATAGATCTTGATCCCTAGGATGTAGGCGGCTTCGCCCAAGTCTTTCATTGAGAACACTTTCTTCAATAAATCCTTGACTGCATTCAATTCGGAGATATCATTCCCGATCAAGAGTATATCATCAACATATAGAACAAGAAACACAACCACGCTCCCACTAATCCTCTTGTAAACACAAGGTTCCTTCTCGCTTTGAATGAAATTCAACTTCTTGACCTCTTCATCAAAGCGTTTGTTCCAACTCCTTGATGCTTGCTTCAATCCATAAATGGACCTTTGAAGCTTGCACACCTTGTTAGCATTCTTTGGATCCACAAAACACTCGGGTTGTGTCATATACACATCCTCTTCCAAGTTGCCATTTAGGAAGGCAGTTTTGACATCCATTTGCCATATCTCATAGTCATAATATGCGGCAATTGCTAACAAGATCCGAATTGACTTGAACATGACGACGGGCGAGAAGGTTTCTTCATAGTCAATACCATGAACTTGCTTGTAACCTTCCGCAACTAGTCGTGCTTTGTAAATGCTCAAGTTGCCATCCATGTCGACCTTTCTTTTAAAGATCCACTTGTTCTCAACGGGTTTTACTCCGTCGGGAAGGTCAACCAAGGTCCATACCTTGTTTTCATACATGGATTGCATTTCGGATTCCATGGCTTTAAGCCATTCCTTGGAGTCGGGTTTATCTTTCATGTCCTTTACGGTCAAGGGTTCGTCATTCGCAATGACGAGAACATCGTGTAAACCCAAGTACCTTTCGGGTGGACGACTTTCCCTCGTTGACCTTCGTAGGATCGGTGCTTGGGGTTGAGGCTCTTGAACTTGTTCCACAACAGCTTGTGGAATTGGTTCTTGATCCTCAAAAGTTTGAGTGTCTTGAACACTATCGACTCGCGATATGTTCGAGTCCTCATTTGAGGGAGTGTACTCTTGAATCTCTTCCACAACGACTTGCGGAACGGATTCAGCTACAACCTCGTTTGGCACTACATTGGGAATCGCTGGATTGCCTACTTGAGGCACATCTTGCGGTGGTTCATGAATTTCTTCAATGACCACATTACTCCCACTACTTCTTCTTGAGAGAAACTCCTTCTTTAAGAACACACCATAACGAGCAACAACTATCTTGTTCTCATTGCGGTTGTAGAAGTAGTAACCCTTAGTTTCCTTAGGGTATCCTACGAAATGACACTTGTCCGATTTGGGTCCAAGCTTATCACTCATTAGCCTTTTCACATAAGCTTCACAACCCCAAATCTTGAGAAACGACATGCTTGGTTTCCTACCAAACCAAAGCTCATAAGGCGTCTTCTCAACGGACTTTGATGGAACACGGTTTAATGTAAAAGCTGCGGTTTCTATTGCAAAACCCCAAAACGATTTAGGCAAGTCGGCTTGGCTCATCATCGATCGAACCATGTCTAGCAAAGTTCGATTCCTCCTTTCGGATACACCATTCCATTGTGGTGTTCCCGGTGGAGTGAGTTGTGGAACGATTCCACACTCCTTTAGATAATCACCAAATTCGTGGCTCAAGTACTCTCCACCTCGATCGGAACGCAAGACTTTGATCTTTCGATTGAGTTGGTTCTCAACTTCATTCTTGAACTCCTTGAACTTTTCGAAGGATTCGGACTTGTGCCGCATCAAGTAGATATACCCGTATCTACTATGATCATCGGTGAAAGTGATGAAGTATGAATAACCTCCTCGTGCGCAAATGCTCATAGGTCCACATACATCGGTATACACGAGGTCTAATAAGCCACTTGCCCTTGTACCTTTGTTGGTAAAAGGCGCTTTGGTCATCTTTCCCATCAAACATGATTCGCATGTGTCAATTGGCTCGAAAGCGAATTGATCCAAGAGACCAACTGTTTGTAATCTCTTGATGCGTTTCTCGTTGATATGACCTAAGCGGCAATGCCACATTAGAGTCGTACTTTCATGTGAGATCTTACGTTTTCTACTGTCATGTTCAACACTCAAAACATGTTCGTTAGAATCAAGCACATAAAGACTATTCAATAAATGCGCAACACAATAACAAACATCATGACGCAACAAAGTACAACTTTTGTTCTTTATTACAACACCAAATCCATCCAAGTCTAAACACGAAATAGAGATGATGTTCCGAGTGATACAAGGAACTACATAAACATCTTTTAGTTCCAAAACTAAACCAGAAGGCAAAGTAAGCTCTACGTTCCCAACGGCCATAGCGGAGACGCACGTGCCGTTACCGACGCGGAGTTGAACTTCGCCTTTCTCGAGCCGCCTCCTACTCTTTAGTGCCTGCACATTTCGACAAATGTGAGCACATGAACCAGTATCAAATATCCAGTCTGTACTAGAGGTAGCGAGAAGGGTTTCAATGACAAATATACCTGAAGTAGAAGGCCGGACAGTTCCCGCCTTCTTGTCAGCGAGGTACTTGGGGCAATTCCTCTTCCAATGGCCCTTGTTGCTACAGTAGTAGCACACGGTCTCGGAAGTGGCCGGGTTTTTCTTTCTCTTGGAACCCTCGGGAGCTCCCTTGGCCGAACCTTGGGGCGTCACCGTGCCTTTGCCCTTTCTAGTTCTGCGGGTCTTTCTTTTCTTGCTCTTCTTGCTCTTGTCACTCACCGCAAGAACATCTTTGGGCCCTTTTTCCTTTTTGAGACTCTCCTCCGTCTCGACAAGCATGTTTTGGAGATCATCTATGCTCTTGTCCATGCCATTTATCCGGTAGTCCACAACAAAACCGGTGAAGCTATGAGGGAGAGAGTTGAGAATGAAGTCTTGAATCGCCCCTGACGGGAAGGGCGTATCAAGTCTTTCGAGCTGCCGAAACAACCCCGCCATCTTCATGACGTGTGGCCCGACTTCATGACCTTCCGCCAATCGAGTATTGGCGACGGCCTTGATGAAACGAGCCCTTTCGGTGCGGGCTTTGGTTTGGAACATGTTCGAGAGACGAGAGACCATTTCAAACACTCCATAACCACTATCCATGAACTCCTTTTGGAGTTCCGCCTCCATGACAGCGACAATCAGGACGGACATCTCCATGTCGTCCATGACGTGCTTGTCATGGGCATCCTTGTCCGCTTGAGGGGCATCCGACTTGGGAGCCGCGGTGATGGGAGTGGTAAGGAGGTATTCCTTCTTTTCAAACCTTAGGACAAGCCTTAGGTTCCGGTGCCAATCCAGAAAGTTGGCACCGTTGAAGGCGAGCTTTTCTTTCTCTAAAAGAGATCGAAGCGAAAAGGATGAGGAAGACATCTACAACAATTAATTCAAATTAAGACCAATTAGTTTATGTTTTTATTTTATTTTCAATAAAGTAAAACTTTCACTACTTTAATATAAGTCCCTTAAAAGTAATGAATTTCCAAGACCCCTATTTTCGTCAAGTTGGACCTGCTATGGCACGTCACCCAAAATGACTAGATAAGGTAGGTTCTCTTTAACCAATCATACAACTTTATGATTCTTGGTTCGCATCGCGAACTTCGCTCCGATGTCCAAACTCTAGTTTGGTCCATCGATAAGTAACATCTCTCTATTTGCTCCTTACAAATCCCTTTATTTGTACCCCGACTATCAAATTGACAACCATGACGTCCGCTTGGGCGGACCGCGCCATGAGAGGGCAATTGACGTGAAGGGGATAGAGAGAAGGAGGGCGGTCGACTTAATCAAATTTGGGACAAACAATTATGTGACTATTGTTTGGTGGTCGTGTAATCATACACCCATACCTATCCTATGACATTCATAGCATCCACAAACATTCACATAATAATAAGCATCTCAAGCATTGTTGTGGGTTTGTATGGCTCCCGCTTGCATTAGTTCCGCCGCATCTCCATGTAGCAAAACTAATCTAATTGTCCCTCCCACTAATCATATGGATCCTATCCTATATAATTAAAGGACAAAAAAAAATGTGAAAATATCCCTAATTCCCTCCTAGCCTTAGGGGCATGCAAGCCTCACAAGTTACATTAAGAAATTAATCATAATTAATTAATTAACCATGGCACCAAAGGCCTTACATACAATCAATCACATGCATTCACAAATTACAACACACAAGGCATTGGTTTCTTGAGCCATACTAAACCCACGATCCTTCCTACAAAACAAAGTTAGCACATGTCCCTTTGTTTCTTAATTAACAACAATGAATTAGAGTCTTTGCACATCGCTTGTAGTTCGGGTCTTTCCGCATAAAAGTTTAACTTTTAAACAACTAATTTGCTTAAACCATTTGAAAAGCCAATTCAACAATTGTAAACAGAAAGGACGAATATCATGGAGTATTCTAATTAATTTATTCAACCAATTTGATTAATTAGAAAATACTTTAACTATTTAAAATATTAAATGGGACCCGATAAAATTCGAAGTTTTTCGGTCTCCAAAAATTATGAAATAAATAATGCATACTCCCTATTATGAGTGTAACTATCTGTCAAAATTTCAGGGAGAGATCACTTACCATCAGAGAGAAACAAAATTAACAAATCGTCAAACTGTGCGCGAAACACCGTTATCCGATTTTCTATTTTTGTCTAACTCTTTTGGTCTGTAGGATCATCTTCCAAAACGTTTTCATGAAAACATTTTACATAACAAATCTACTATATGTTATTGGCTACCAATCCATCAAACGAAATCCAACTAGTCTTATTTAAAATCATCAAGATAAATAGCAAACAAGCCACTTACCCTGTTCTGAAACAGACTAACGACTAAAAACTATTGACTCAGTTGAGGTATCAAACCTTAATAAAATTCTTTGAAACTAATTTTTACAGAATCTTAACTTCAAGTAGAAACTTTCTATTCAAACACTTTTTCATAAAGTTTTCTCAATAAGTACAGTTTATCCAAACAATCAGTTTGTTGGAAAACCAGATCTGACAACCGATTCATTTCTCATGACTTGAACGCCCACATAAAATCCGAAACATGCAACAAATTTTACATGTCCAGAAAGAGCATCAAGTTTACAAGATTTCTAGCCAAGAAATACAGATAGTTATTTTCGAAAAATAAATCCTTCATGCCTAAAACACAGAACTGTGCAGCAGAGTACCAGATCTGCGCACCGTTACCGTTTAATTCACCATAAATTCATAACAACTTAGAAAAAGGTGAAACTAGTGGCTAAAGAACCACATCTCACAGATCTATAACCTCCAATAAAATTTAGAATTTTTCTGAAAGCTTTTCTCAGCGAAAAAACCAAAACAATGTCGAAAATAGAACAGAAATCCAGACAGCAAGCAAGTGCATCACTAATCCATGTGTTAATTAATCATTTCTCAACTAATTATGTGTTAAAATGCTTTAGAACGACCTAGAGCTCTGATACCACTGTTAGGAAGTCTAAGTTTTCAAATTTTTTTGTGCTAATTAACCATTTAATAAGCAATACAAACGACTTAGACCTCGAAGGATCTAGTCCAAGCATTCACACACAAGAGAGAGAGGTTAGGAAGGCTACCTCTCCTTGTATCGCAACAAGGAGGCTCGAATCCGGCGATATCGAGGTTGTGCGCACCACCACGCGCGTCTCGGCCTCAAGTCCACCAAGATATTAACCAAAACCTCGATCTATGCTAGTAGATGAGAGGTTAAGCCTAATCCCTTCCTTCCCTTTGCCTTAATTAACTATTTAATTGGATGGAGGCAAGAGGTGCTCAACACATGAGCTTAAGAGAGCAATGGTGGAGAGGAAAAATTCTGAAATTTTTCCTTTAATTTTCGTCCAAAATATTAGGGAGAGAGAAAAAGACAAGGTGGCTAGGGTTTTGGCTCCCAAAGTGGTCCTTTTATAGACCAACCACTCTCCCAAAAAGTTGTAACTAATTTACAACTATGCCATCACTAGGGCAGCCATAAAATGGGCCTAAATGGGCTCTATCAATTATTTAATTGGTCCTCTAATTCAATTAATTAGTGGCCCAATTAATTGCTCTCAATTTGGACCTTTAATTTACCATTTAAATATAGGCCCGTTAGCTCAAATTAATTACTTTAATTAATTCATGTTGAACAAATTAATTATCAACACTTTGATAATTATTTAAGGATTAGAATATGCATTAATTTATTTCTATATAATCCGTTTGACTTAATTAATTAATTATGACGGTTCGCAACAGTACATAATTAATCAGTCAACATATCATATTGTTGCATTCCTTAATACAACCAAATAAATAATGCACGCATGGTCAAAACCTATTTGTGTGACCCTTTGAGGATTTATGCTCTGTTGGACATAGAAAATAAATCGCTATTTATTTCCAATAATCATAAGCGGTATCTAGCAACACGTTATGATTCCCAATTCGCATAAATAGTGTACTGCTACAATATTTTAATCCTGCATAAGAAATAATAGTATATCCTTGTCTGATTCTTATGTCACATGATATCATCGTATAATCCAAGATAGGAATGTGTCATTCTTGCAGATTATACGTTTCTTGATCTAGAGATGACTGTATCAGTTGCTAGCAAACAATCCATCTCCATCAAGGGGCCCAAACAGATATCATCGCTCACTAAGTAAATTAATGAGGGACATACGATTTTCTTGATGAACAACTTTTCCCCGCACATTTCAAGAGAACATAAATAAAGTCCGTATAGCAGCCCTTATCAGGAATCAACGGTAGACGATATTTATTGAACCTATCCTCATGTGGAAAAGTTGAACCATCTCAAACTTAGAATCAAACTCAAATGAAATAAATAATGACACATAACACAATCCATATATTTATTTCATTGGGTCGTGTCCTGTACTATGTTCCATAACATACACATATGCAATTAAGTTGGCAACTCCTTACCTATGATTTGTAGAACTTAATCATCACTTAACTTGCATACTAATCTTATCCGATAATTAATATTCATTGTTAATTATCAAGATTACGGACCTTTTAGATTTATTATTGTCATTTATTATAAATGAAACACAGAGATCTACAATTCAGATCCTCAACCTGAATGATCTGTCAATAAATAAATCAAGGAATAAATGATCAAATATCATCAATAACATAAACCATAGAAGTAGCCATATAATGATTGACTTCTAGGACATAACTCTAACATATGCGTGTTGAATTGAATGAAGTGCGACGCTTCATTCACATTCACTGGCAATAACGTACGGTCTTGACAAACCTGTAATTTAGCTCTCTTTTTTCAGGTTCATTTCCTATTAATTTCTTATTTAGTTCTAATTCCACACGATTTTTTGTTTTTTTTTTCCCCTAAAACTATTCTCTTTTGATATGTTTCATCGGTATATATAGGAGTAGTCAGTAATTAATATTATACATTTAAGATTAGTGACTACTTTGTAGCTCGGATTTGATTGTCAAAAAGAAAAGTAGCAGTCTAAATTAATAGTATTGTTTTACTAATTAGTTAAAAAAAACAATTGAATTTGAACATACAATTAATTAATTTAACTTGAAAATCAATATTACAAATAAACCTTCGGTTATATATATATAATTAAAAACTCTACTTAACAGGAATATATATATGATTAAAACTATTCCTATAGGACTCTACTTAACAGGAATTAATATATACACACACACACACACTACACAGGCTAGCTAGGGCTCATCCCCGCCACGTAGGCTTGTTTCTTCCTGCCTTGGCCGCAATTAATACTCAATTTTATATGGCGCGCAATTGTACATGCTGGTATGGCGCATATATTTACAGAGCTTCATTTTTGCTTGAATTATCTTTTGGCTTGGTTGCGCGGCCAAATTCATTCTTCGGAGACTAAAATTAAGAAGACAAAGTACAAACAAAAGCACTGCTTTGTCAAGTTATGAATATTCCTCATGTGCAGAGACATGGTACCGGATCAGGCATTCACGAACTAAGGACAGTTGGCATGGTACCAAATGGTTATCCGGGCGGTACCTAGCTATATGTATGATAACAACACGACCATGTTGTAAACGATCGAGTCCTCATGACCATTAAACCAAAGAGGTATAAATATATATGATCGATACAGAATCAACAGAAGCTTAATTAGGATAAAAACAGCTACCTTTTGCATTGTTTGGTAGTAATCATTGAGTTCGCGCTGGTACTTGGAGTGATTCAACCCGAACCAATCTGCCACATATGAATCCAAGCTTGAATGTACTGAAAAAAGCAAATCAATTGTGGTGAAGACAAGTAAGTAAAAGAAAATGAAAAACTGAAACAGGCAAATTAATGAGTTGCAAAGCCCAACTGGTATATATATATGCTTATTTTATTTTGGTTTAAAAAGGAAAGAAGTTGTTCACCGATTGCTATCCTTAAATTTAATGAAGCAATCAATTGCAACGGCCGATCTATTTTTCTAAGTACGTAGAAGTGATTATTTTGCCAGCAATAATAATTATTATTATTTTGTTGCACTTTTTTAAATAATGCACATATTGTTCACGTTTCTATGATAATATCATTATTTAATTATAACAACATGTGTTGCTGCCACAGAAAGTACATATTAATGAAAATTGAAAACGTAACCAGCTGTAAATTGTTATACTAAGTTACTAACAAATAATATATATATGAAATCGAGCAATGTATCATTGATTCTCAGAATTCAAAGAAAAAAAAAATACCATGTTGTGCTTTGGCAAGAGAGGTGTTGAGAAAGTGAGAGAGGAGGGAGTGCAGGTGCAGGTGCAGGGAAGTGGTGGCAGCTGGGACTGGATCACCTAATAATTCCGACCGCAATGGTGGGGCCTGAACTGGAACTGGTAGTGGGCTAGGAATAGGATTATTAATAATAATGTTTGTGGAAGGAGGGGGAGTGATGAAGATAGTGAGGTTGCCGGCTCGAGCAATCAGCGGCGGTGGGGGCGGTGGCCGAGCTGACTTATTATGAGACGTGGGGGAAGTCATGCTGATGCATGCGTCGATCTATCAGGAGTCAGGACTTTAGAATTGAAGAGAAGAGAAGAGAAGAGAAGAGCTGGTTGGGTTGTACACTTGTACTTGTAGAATGGAGAGTGCAGGATATATTAATTGCAAGTTCAAGTTGGAAGATTTCATGCATGTAATTAAATAATTAATTAAATAAAGAAAGGGTGTGGGGCTTTAATTAATTTAATTGAATTTAATTTAAGTTAAGTTGGTGTTTTGTACGTACTACACTTAGCATAAGCATAACATGGGCACATGGCAGTGGGGCAGTGGGCAGTGACGACAGAGGAATAGGATTGAGTGACGGAGTGAGTAATCAATTAATTAATTAATGGGATATCAATCGGAGTCGTAGGACATGGTACCAAATCCAAATGGATAGGATTCTTTTCTTGCACAAACCAATAAGGAATAACGAATAACAGTAATTGTATTTGTCCTTGGTTTTCGCTTTCATTTCATTAGGCACCGACGGATTGATTGTAGAGAGAATGATTGTAGAGAAGAGAAGAGAAGAGAAGAGCAGTGAAGTCCATTTCACTCGGCGAACAGTAGCAGTAATAGTAATACAGTAATAATACAGTAATAATACAGTAATACAGTAATACAGTGTAACAGTAACGCAACTCTTGGGCCGTCCGGTCCAGAACTCCAGAGTCCAGAATCCAGATAGATAACTTTACTCATCTCCCAATTGGCGAATTTCCATTTCTGTCCCTTCTTCTCCCGATTGATTAATTGAAAGAGATTGAGATTGAGATTGAAGGATTGAGAATGGCGTTGTTCTTCAAATTCAAGGGACGCCACCAACACCAACACCAACACCAACACCAAGATGCGTCCGACGAAGAGAGAGACAACGACGACGACAACGACAAGCACAACAAGTCCATCTCCGTCTCCGGGCTGCTCTCCGGCGCTGGCCACATCATCTCCTCCGTCTTCTTCGCTTCTCCTTCTTCTCCTTCTTCTCCTTCTTCTGCTTCCTCTTCCCACGACGACGCTCAGCCCCTCCCCCAAGGTAACGTCCCTTTTAATTCTCTCTCTCCCACTTTTTGCTTTTCTAATTTCATTCATTTTGGGTTTTCTTATTTAACTCTCCCTACTTTATTCTCCCTCTCTTTCTAACTTCATTTCTTCTTTTACAGATCATAACCACCATCCCCAATCTCAAATCAACCTCCCCAACTTTACTCAGGTTCTTCTTTTCTTTCCTCCTTCCTTCATTTTACCTCTTTCACTTCTAATCTATTAACTACACCTCAACACTTTCTATTTCTTCATTCATAGGAACACCCACACCCACCACCTCAGCTTCAACAGCCAAATACAATTATACCTCCGAAAACCAACTCAAAATTTACTATTCAGCAGCTCATTACAAATGAAACTTTTTCAAGGTATAATATTTTCTCAACTTTTTCAACCCCTATAACCACTATTACTTATAGTTCCTATGCTATGGTGTTTCCATTATCGTAAGTTGTGTATTAAGATCTGGCCTGGGTTTGTGCAAGAAATTAATATTAAATGATTAATTATCCATGGGCAGGATAATTTCTCCAAGGCCTGATTGCCACAATTTCTGGCATTATCTTGTTGCATCAAAATATTTTTGTTTCTGATTGCCTGGTAACTTGTAATATAATTAAACTTTACCTGTTCCAACATTTCATTCCTCTTTTTCTCAGAGAAGAAAGTGACAAGCTGATCAAGCTAGTAGAATCAAGGGTTTTGGAAGCCTCTTCTCCCTACAAGCAACAAAATGATATGTACAATTATAATGTGGAGCAGACTCCATTTTCTCCAATTCAGGCATCATCGGAGATTTGCAGTGCCGCAGTAGCTGAGGCAAAGAAATGGTTCGAGGAGAAGAAAAAAAGTGGCTCGTCAAGTTCTAAGACCACCGATTTGGTTCCTTGTAAACTTAGTAACGACATGTCTCAGTTTGTAAGCCTCTACCCCACACATTAATTTGCCATTACTGTATTAATGCATCTAGTCATAGCAGTCATTTTTAAGTTGTTTGTTTTCACATTGGATTTTTTCTATGTTTTATTGCATAATTGGTGGAAATTATTATACTACATTGGAGGTCCTTTGTATTTTATTTGTTAAAATATATGTATTTAATATTTTGCTACATTTTAGGAAATAGAGAGTGACATTGGGTCACCAGTTGATCTGGCTAAATCATACATGCTATCCAAGCCTCCCTGGCAGTCTCCATTCTTGACTAGTCCTAGCACCCTTTTCAGTACTCGGCTAAGCGGGCTTAGCAAGTTCAGCGGTGATGCCATACATGGAACCTTCGACCACTCTCTGTCCTCTTCAAGAGTATATTATTCACACACTCTATCTCTATCTTAAATATTGCCCAAAAGAAATGATTGACTTTCTTATCAGTTATGCAGCTTTCCTTTCCATTTAACTTTTTTCGAAAATAAAATTTCTATGTTCTCTTTTCCAGTTTCTGAAGAGGGATTACATTTCAACTGGGTTGTGGGATCCGAAAGAGGAATCGTCTAGAAGGGTTCGGTCGAGGCTTTCTGGGAGTGCATTTGATAGCCTTTCTAGTTTCATATGCCCTAATTCTAGCACTAGACTATTTGACAGAGATATCCTAGAATCTGAAAAGAATTTAAATTCTAGTTTAGTTGAAGGCAAGGAGCCATCCAATCCTGACGTTGATGTACCATCATTGCAGGCCGGCACAGGTTTCTTATTGTATCACCAAAATAGCATTACAAAAACTGATGAATTCAAAAGAATATCTGTATTCTGGTATAAATCTGGTAGCAATAGTGATATGAATATGTGCTTATACTAAATGTATGGCTTATATTGTAGCAATTTTGGTATATTAGCTTTTATACTGGTGTAATCTTTAATGTAAATATATATAATTTGTTTTTCCTTGCAGCCGACCTACTGCTGAATGCTTCAGACTCTACTCTTGGAAATAATGTATGTTTAAGGGTTCTATTGATGAATTAATAACTTTTTAGTTGAATACTTTGTGACTTCTGTCTGCTACTAAACTTTTAGGCTCCTCTACAATGTGCAGAAGGGCAAAAGAATGCTGACGTAACTACTGGTACAACATATTAAAAATGTTTGCTTCTATATTCCTGTTCATATACTAATATCATTTGTTCTCCTGATGCAGATATTTCAGTTGATCTTAACAAAGCGATTGAAGGTATTCCAGAGATGATGAATTTAGAGATGAGCAGTGCCACTGTTCCTGCCTTAAGGTCCATTTTTCTTCTTTTTAACAATGTATATAGTACGTTAGATGGTATAGTTTGTGCAGTCTGTTGGATGTTGGGCTTTTGCTTTGTCCAGTCAGTTCGTCCTCGCATCATTTAACTAAATCACATTGACATGTATATGCTTCATTACCTGGTATACATTTTTTGGTAACAAGAAAAAATATTATTTTAAATAAAAATACCATTTAAGTGCCTCTTTTCTAAAATATTGAGCCACAATTCTTAGATCCTAGACATTATGTTTTTACTTTGCGAGGAGGGATCAATTGACAAACAATTATCTTGACAATACTCAATGTGAAGTTTGAATTTGAAATCCGCATCATAGGCATAATCTAGATGGTGCATATATCATACGGATAGAAAATGATTAAATTTGGTATAAGTTTTACCATTCATCAAGTGATTTGAGTTGTCAATGATCTTAAAGTAAGGCTTACTGATGCATCATAGAGAGATGCTCAGACTACATAAAATTTTATTGTTGGCAATCTGTAAGTTACATGATATATCTGTAAATTAACTTTTTTTTATTTTTAACCTTATTTGAATTTTTTTGGAAAAAGCATTGTCAAGATTGTTAAGATAACCATTACCAAGTGATTCTTTCCTTCTGCTTAATGCTTGATTACCGATATTCATTGACAGTTCAGATGTTGTTTTCTGGTAATAACAATCAAGGAAATTATTTAAAATAAATAAATAAATAAATATTTGATATTTTTATTTTATCTTTAGCGAGAAAAATAATGCTGCTGACCAAGATCAGAAGGTTCTGACAGATGACCAAGCAGCTTTAGAAGGCAATAAAGGTCCACAAGAACCAGAAAACCTCTCAGGTATCCAGTTTTTGCAATTATTTTTCACTTTTCTTATCTTCTGTATTTTCTCTACTGTTGGCCTTATGCTGTTTTTTTTTTTTTTTTTGTTCAAATCCAATTTTGTAGACTAACATCTTCGTTTTTCTATTGATTACATTTATTTAAAAAATATGATAGCCCCATTGTCTGGTACTGCTATTTACTGTCTCATTACCAGAAAAAATAACATATTCTGTCATCTTTTTTGTGTATTTGGGTTTTTTAATTTAGGTCGCTATTTTTTTTATATTTATACTGTTATGTACTTATGTTACATTCGTGGAAATTATTATTGGGATTGCCATTGACAGATCCAAAGCCGCATGAAGAGAATCTTCATATTACAAACAGCTTGCATGGATCGACCAATAAAAACTCTGCCAATGGGTAATAGTTAATTGAGACACTACTTTTCTTTGGGGTTGATTTGAGTATTACCCATCTCACAAAAATTTCAAAATTCTGTGCATCTCTGCAATACAAGAGTATTGCAAATACAAGAGTATTGCAGAAGGCCCTAAAAAGGTATTGGAAGTATCTCCATTCCACTTGCTTCCATCTCTTGATCAGGATTTCACTTCACACAATTAGGATAAACAAGGGTGTTTCCATTTTCTTTTGCTCAGTAGTGCTAAAAAGGTTTTGCTGTGCTTTAGGGCTATATTTTATGTCTGAAGTTGCAAATGAAAATTTCAATCACTTGTCAAAATCGTCTAAATATATTTGTTTTCTTTCCCAAACATAATTTCTAGACCGGCGGTACATTCAAACATGGAGTCAGAATTTGAGTCATCGATCAACGGTGAGCCCACTTCAAGCACTGCTGGTCCTGACATATCTGATGACAAATCTCTGAATGGCAGTGGTATTCATACTGCTTCGAAAAACTCAGAACCGGGCACGAGTCCCATTCGCAAGGGAAGGAAACGAGTCGTCTCTGGCCGAGGAAGAGGCAGAGGAAGAGGGAGAGTGAGAGGCACATGATGAGTGCTTTTTTTAACTCGTTACTGCATCTGGACCCCACCAGTAGAAATGAATTAGTAACAGATCTAAATTGTTTAGTTAGGTAGTTAATGTAGTTTGTGTACTATCTTAATGGGAGTGAATGTAATTTGTATTAATTTTAGTGGGTTTTGTTGTAGGCGCCATTTTAAACAGACTACGGTTGTTCTTTCCAAGGTACAAGAAGCTTATTTGTAGTTGAAAAGATATTGTCATTTTTAGGTTTAATTTTTGCTTGTCAGTGATGCATGTTGCTTTCTTGAAGATCCGTGGAACTGGAATGTGATATTCTACATAACTATCTTGTTTGTCTTCACTGTTATATCAAATGGTAAATCTCTGAGTACATATAGATTTTAGTTGGGTTGACGATATTAATCTCCTCGATAACACTCAGAAATAGTTCAAGTTAGTTGACTTATGATGACATGGCAACATGAAGTTGGGTTGGACCTCTCACCTCTGGAGGTGTGTGGCCTAGCGAGACATTTCCATATATTTGTTCCCAGAAAAGATTATTAATTTGCGAGAATGCTTTAACAATCTAATATAGTTTTACATTTAATGAGGGATATGGCGCCAAATTCCTCAATTCTGATAGAAAAAAAATAAAGAATAAAACCTCAAGGCAAATTTTGCTAGGGACTAAATTTATAATCGGATCTAAATCCATATTGCTCTACCTAAGAATTCCCCAAGCAACAAATTTCTTTGATAGGGTCTCTATGCACCGATTGTAACATGCATACTGTTCCTACGTAAATAAGCAAACCATAATCACTCGTTAAGCCTAATTTAAAGAATTTGAAAAAGAAGAAGAACAAGTAGAGGAAGAATAGAACTCCACGGATCCATAATGTATGAGCTCCTCAATCATCTCATCAACATAATCCTCTCCATCCATGCACACTGAATTCTCTTCTCGAATCTCAACCCGATTAGCCGCCTCCCCTCCTGGAGTTGCACTTATCCCTGCACAACATTTTTCAAGTTTTGCTCTGAGACTTGGCGATAGACCTGATGGTTTTGATTCAATTGGGAAGTTGGTGCGAGCTCGTTGACCGCACATCAGGCTTGCAGCTTCATCGTATGCTCTCGCAGCATCCTCTGCCGTCTCAAAAGTCCCCAGCCAAATTCTTGTTTTTCTGCAAAATTCAGGTGAAAATTAATATTAGCAATTTTTTTTTTTCTGGAAGAAAAGGACAATACGCAAATCAGCCAAAGTGTAGAATGACCAGCGTACGTGTATTATGAAATGGAACATAAATTTTAGAAGCCAGAACACTCATAGTGTTGAAAACAAGTGTATGAGAAAGAGAATTAAGAGTGACTGAAGTAGGTAATTAATTAGCTTACAAGAGAGGATGGCGGATTTCAGAGACCCATGATCCCCAATGCCTCTGCCTCACTCCTCTGTACCTCTGCATCTTTGGCATCCCTTGTAATTTCTCTTCTATACTCTATATCTTTGGCATCCCTTTTAAAATCAAAGATGCAAAGTTTAATTAATTGAAAGAAAGAAAGAAAGGCTCTTTCTACTCTCAAGTCACAAGTGATGAGAAGTGGAGTGAACTGATCGACCTAGCTAGGCATCCTAGCTGCTTGTTTATGTTATGTATATATATATATATCGGCATCAAGCACATGACACTAGCACATGGACAAATTATCTGCACCTGCGCATAATAATGCCAACACCAATTAATCTTCTCATCTTAGTACGCACTAACAGTGGGAATATATATATATCTGTATGATTATGAATGTATCAATGCATGTGCTTGATTTAGCTTGAACACATGGGATGATTTGTGGGGGCCTCCTTCCTTTGCCACGCGTCCTCTTTTATCTCTGCGCTGATTTGTGTTGCTTTGCAATCCGCATTTATTTTATTCAAGAGCAGCGAGATTGGTAAATGATCTCTAATACGTATGATAAAGATAGTATAATTATTAAAATTCTCAATCCCAATTGATCAAATTAAATGTTAACGAATCACAAGTTTTGTACCAATATATATACATAAGAACAAAATTCCACACCAATAACTCACAAAAATGTACTCAATAAACAATTGTAACGTCGTCAGTGACAGAATCAGCGAAGAACATAAACACAAATAACATAGAATTGAGGAAAAATACACTTCCTACCAGACAACCGAAGGAACAGAAACAAAAAATATAAACGTGTAAATTATTTATTATTATTATTATATATTTTTTTAAAGAGGAATAAACAGATCAAATTTTTTTGATTGAAAAACAGATCAAATTGGATGAAAAACAAATCCAACGGATAGCAAAAGTCGAATCTATCCAATGAGTTTATTTGACTGGGCCCATGAACCCATGTGAGCCCAGGCTCCCTAAATTGAAGACACGAACGAAATGGGGATTTTGGTTGTACTCTATTGCGGCATCACTAAAATTTTTATGATTGTGAAGGAAACATATGCAAAGAGGGGGCTTTTATTCAATATTTAATTGTTGACCGTTGCCTTTCCTCCGTTGAATCCGCCTCTAGACTTTGAAATTGCGCTTATTTACACCCTATGGACCTTAAACAGGGACAACATGAACCAACTAAATTGTCTTTTCCAAATTTGTTTTCAAACCGGTATAGAATTTGAAATTGTTTCTGCAAAATTATATCACCATCGTTAATATTATTTTCGCAAAATTATATAAATCAATATAAAACTTGAAATTGTGTCTATTCATCTCATCTAGATCTTAGTTAAGGACAACATGAACTAACCAAATTGTCTTTCCCAAATTATATTATATATCCTTCTTCTTCCTCAAAAAAAATTACATTTTGGCGCATCATTGTCAGCTTTTACATTATTGTGTTGTGTCATTCGTTCATTCACGGTTAGCTCGACAATTATTTGGGTTTAAGCATGACAAACTTTGTTAAATCCAGCACCACATCATATGAGATATCAATAATTACTTCAACCAATGATTGATCACTCAAAATTGTTTGATAGTTTTTTTTTTTTTTTAAGATTAATTAGGGGTCAAGCCTCCTAATTTATTTTTAAATTAAATGTCTATTAAAAACCCTCAGTCGGATTTTGAACCTGCGACCTTTTTACTTAAGATGCATTGCTCTTTGTCACTAGATCAAGAGCTAGTTCACCAAAAACTGTTTAATAGTTTGAAATGCTAACAAAGAAATAGAATTTTTATTGCATTACAGAACTTATCATAAATATTTCCTCGCTCCTTTAGAGGAAAGCTGGTGGGGTCATTTTTTTTTTTAAATTTGGAACATTGATTATTTTCATAGTTTCAACAGATGATTCTTTTAAAGTCACTATTATAGGTACAGCTCCAGGATTTGCATTTGCTATTCTTTTGATCCCTTGTATGATTGGAAAAATAAACATGCGATCTTACATCTGGAAAAATAAATCTAGCATTAATTAAGGAAAAAAATGGAGGTGAGGTCAAGAGAGATATAGAAACAGTGCACATGTTAAAACCCAAGAAAGAGAAGTTAATCCGCATATACTATAGCGCATGACAGAGCGTGCGCTTGAACAGAAGAGATGAGATGAGTCAACATGACATTGATATTGGTTGACAAGTCAAAATCTTTGTGGGCATATGATCTATGAAACGATCCTTTTAGGAATGCGAGAGATATGCATCTTTATGCATATGCGACCATATCTCTGAAATATCATAATTATTAGATCCTCTACAGTTCGTCCGAAATTGCTGACCATGCTTTCATATCTGAATATCCTAAACACAAAAACAACCAACTGTAGAATTTTGCTTTCTAATTGTCGAAAAGACAACATTTAGTGTTTTTAATTATGATCTCCATGCATATATATTATTTATGGAATTCTAATATATATTTATTCAATGAAGACCTATACATTAAAAAAAAAAAAAAGTGCCAGGCAGAGCAACAAACTTAAGCTTTTGAAATTTTACATGAATTGACATATTTGAAATTTGAAATATGAAATCAAGATGTACTCGATCATTTGTAATAAAATATAATGCTACACTAAAATATGTTGCTGACGATTGACAATTTATGCGAAACACACAAACCAAAATAATGATTTTTGCGGCCATTTAAATGGTCGTGTCAGCAAAAACCCCGACACAAGTTGTCACGGTAAATCAATTTTTTGAGGGCTAGCAAAAGCTAACAATTTTCATTAATGAAAAAAAAGATTAGAAAAGTCTCAAAACAAAAGGCTCCAAGTTCATACCAAAATCGGTACGAACATCAAATGAAAAAATAAAGTAAATTTTTAACAAGTTCACGTTCTAAGCCGGTGCCAAACCGTACCACTAAACGCTAAACTTACTCCACCAGAAACCTTGCCGACAACTATTAGCCATCCTGAACAACGGAACGACTACACAACCATAACCAAACCACACCGGTCGGTCGCACACTCGCACCACACCTAATGGAAGATAAAAAGAGACTGAAAGAGGAGGATTCAACGAAGAAAAGCGCATAATATTATTATTAGGTAGGTATAAGACAGCATCACATGTGAAATGAGAATATGAGAATGTTTATTTGGAGTTGGGAGGGATCAGGGATGGATGGACCCCAACCCCCTAACCCAGTTTTCCTTCAATTTTCTACGTTCTAGCTGTTATTGTCGATATCAATTTATCATGCAACCCAATGCAGTCGCTAAAATTTTAAGTGTAGTGAACTAGTGATACCAATTGCCAATTGAGTCAATGAGCCAATTCATGTGACGATATTAATTTGGGACTCATTTGGGACAATGCACGTGCAAAGACCGACCCATGTGAACAACAACACATTTGGTACATTCACTTTTAACACAATCACAAGTAAATCACCAAGCTTTTTTTCATTTACTTTTTCCTTGAATTCAAAAATGTTGTGGAAATGCAGTTTTGCCCTGATATTAGAAAAGCAGAAACAATTCTGTTGGCATCTATGTTCTAAAAAAAACACGGCATGATCGAATGCGGCACAAATCTGGTACAACACGGTAAAATACAGACACGACACGGCACAATTAACTACACGGCACAAATCTGGTACGATACGGCATGGTAAAATACGAACACGGCACGAATCTGGTACGACACGGTAAAATACTAACAAGGCATGGAACAAATAACTACACGGCACAAATCTGGTATGACACGGCATGAATCTGGTACGATGCGGTAAAATACGGCATGGCACGAATTTGGTTGGCAGCTTCTTAAGGTACTGTATTGAAATTCGAATTAAGTTCTCAATTTACAGCTTTTTTTTTCCCTTTTTACTATTTTTGGGGGAAAATTTGGTATCTGCATATAATGAAGATTATTTACAATACTAAAATATACAAAGTCCATACAGTACTTTTCCTAGTTAATCATTCTGCTGAATGTAATGGAAGACCGAAGAAGAACAAATAATTAACTACTATAAAGTCCAATTTTTAGTTTTTAAAGTGGGATAGCTAAATTGGAAATTTCTTTCCTTGTTCATCTAATTTTACTGTAAAGTCTAATTTTTTATTTTTTCTGTATATTTCTTTCCTTTCTCATCAATTATTTTAAAATTATCCTTATTTTACAGAAAGTACTTTCTGACTGAACCAAAACCAATTGAGCTATTCATATGTGTTAAGTTTCTTATTTTATATTTCAGATTGAGAAGCTGCCTATAGGAGCATTGGTATCTAGGCACAGTCATGTAAATGTTGTTTAATTGGTACAGGTATATACAGCTTGTACAAGTTTCATTTTTCTATTGTATTTATGCATTTTCTTGGCTCTCTATGTTTAAATGAGAAGTTTCTGATATGGCTCTCTATGTAATATTTTGGCTATGCAATATTTTTTCTATGTAATATTTTGACATATGCTTACTGGTTTAGGTTAATTTATTTGTATTTTGGCTATGTAATATTTCTTTGCATTTCTTTGTATAAAAAAATATTCTCTGGTTCAATGCTTCAGATGCATTTCTTTGCATTTCAAGGTTTTGCAAACTATTGAACGGTTAAACGATTATAACCGCTCAATTGAACGAACTAACAAACGTAACAAATATTTCTTGCGTTCAATTGACGGAACGAAACACACAACCAGGGGTGAAGTTAGGATTTCATATCAACAGGGTCCATAAAATTTTTTTTACTGAAAGCATATGTATGACTAGGGCAAATCTTGCGCTTTGCACGATTTAATTATTCATATAACTTTTTTAAATTATTCATATAATTTTTACGAAATTCAGAATGTTATATAAAAAATACCATAAAAAATTGAGAATACTATTAAAATATTATACGGAAGATGCCACAAAAAATCCTAAATATTGTTTTGCTACAAAGAATCATGCGCCATAGAAAATCTGGAGCACTGTGCTAACCACAGTGCCCCATGTGCTTCTCACGCCGGGCAAGCTTTATACATGTATAATTTACGTCTAATATAAATATAATATAATAATATTTTTTTGAATAAACAACTCTAAAATAATGTTACATAAAAAATTATGAGAAATCAAATATATATTATAATAACAATAGAAAATCTAAAATAATATATTTAATATACAAAATACTAATTCAAAATCAAGATAATAAAAAAAGTACAATAATTTCCTATGAATTTTTATTTTTCTCATAATTTTGCAAAATAGGTTCATTAGAAATCTTATTGAACACTTATTTTTCTATATTATAGATATATAAAGATGGGAGACATATAAAGGAGTATTTAAGATTTTTAGTGACAGCTTTTATATAATATCCGAATTGTATTTTTTATTTTCTATGGTAACATTTGTTTATAATGTCCTAAAGTTCACAAAATATTATCTAGACGAATCACGCAATGTGTGAGATTCGCGCTAGTATATATGTACTACAAATAATTATTCAACCAAATATATCATTCTATTCTAAGTTTTGTCTTAATAATAAGATTCATCAGGGAGAAATGAAGAAGACGATTAGTCAGGAACAAATGCTACCTGGGTCCCTATGTATTTTTAGGCGTCGTTATGCAATTCAAATCAAACACGACATGTCCAGCTGGGTCCTTCAAATTTTTGAGATGGGTCCCTAACTTTTTGTGGTTTTTTTTTTTAATTACAAACAAGTGCAATATATCAAGTAATTTTTTTTTTTGAGGTTGGTCCATGGACCCGCCAAATTCCACATAGCTTCGCCCATGCACTCAACAAAAAAAATTTCGTGACTAAGGACACAATGATTAATGAAACTAGTCTGTTTCATGATCATTACACACGTTATAAGCTAGGGGTGCATAACGTCTAAAACGATCACGAAATTGATCTTTTGCATTAATCGTTTCGTTTATGAACGAAATTTTTTTCTTTTTGTGTTGATCGTTCTAACTTCTGAACGCAAGGAACACTACATCAGAAAAGGCTTTTAGCAAGACAGCATAGCCTTGCAAACAAAGCCTCATATGTCTTGCGAAGTTTTTTAGCAAGGGGTTTTGAAATCTTGCAGCAAGTCGTGTAGCAAGGTGCTACAGAGAGACTTTTATGTTTGTGGGTAAAGACCATTAGATAGTCTTGCAAATTAGCAAGAGGGATCGCAAACCTTTGCAAGAAATAATAATCTTGCAAGTACCGTTTTAAAAGTACGAAAATATATTAATTTTTTTGTTGTGTTGCAAGATACAATGGTCTTGCTATGTTCTTACAGAACCGAATGATAGGATTTAGCATGTTTGCTTGCTACAGAGAATCTTCTCATAATTTTCTTGCAACGTTAATTCTATTTAAATTTTACATTTATTTATTTACGTATTAATTAATAGAATAAACAAAAAGAAATTATAATAACCATTAATTTTATTTTATTCAAAATACAAAAGTCATAATATTTTTACAAAAACACGACAAATCAATAAGTTACAAAATCAATCTATATATTAACTCAAATATCATTCCAATATTACAACATAAACCTACAAGGCTACAACCATAGTCAACCAAAAAGTAAATTTATAATACAATTTTATATTATCAAAATTAAATTCCTTAGCCCCAATAACTTCTACCCCAACTGTTGGTCTTTTTCGGATCTGCATATGTCAATAAATCTTCAACTTCAACAACCGTTTCTTTGACGCTTGATTATCCAACACCATCCAATAATTCGGCACTCCATCTAGGCATGTTTGACAATAGTTTGACGAAAATCAGATCCATTATAAATATGTAGAAATAAAATTTTAGAGCATGTTCAATTTAAATTGTAGCCACCTTGATTCATTACAGAATGAATCAAATTATTACTGCAATACAATAAACACATGCGTTCAACTCAGTTAAGATTACCAAGTCCTTAGCTGCAATTAAGTTGATCGCATAAATGACTGACATTGCAAGAACAATCGCATCATATTTTAACAAGAACAAGTAGAAGACGCTACTTGTTTCTACTTCTTTGTGAAAAAAAATATCAGGTGCTGAGAAGGTAGAAATCTGGTAAACATATGCAAATTAAGGGAAGAAAGAATTAGCAAGCTAGAAATATTGTAGTCTTCAGATGTACCTTGCCACAGAAATTGCATATTGCATTGTACTTCTTTTCCTTGTATATGCCTTCACCACTCATTACAAAATACAATAACCAACATGATCAGTGCTCACAATTTTTTTATTTGCATATAAATTTACAAAAAATAATATAAAAGGCCATGGAATAAAATTAACCAAGCATACATTAATCTCCAATTCAAAATAGGAAAAGTGTCTCTCAGATTGAACAAAAGTAACAAGACAGAAAGGAAAGTGTATTAGATTACCTCACAATGAATACAAGAATTTGTACTCGTAATCATGTGCATGTTTGCCCATCAGTTTCAATAAGAAAATCTGGCAGTACAACTTGATTCTACTTTATCCTCCCAAAGGAAAAGATTGAAAACAATTACTTGTTCAAATTATTTCTTTAGTGATCAAGCGATGAAACAGCACATTAAGCAAATCACAAGACTAGAAACCATATGTAAGACTAGTAATGAAAGAAGAAGAAAGAAAATAAATAAATTCTCAAAACCAGCAAGGCAAGAGTTATGAATCTAAGAAATTGTTCATTTCAACAAATGATTTAATGGATACCATGTCTGTGATGAAACCAACCTTGGTATCATGTGATAGAGATGAAACCAACCTTGGTATCATGTGCCTTTTGAACTTTATTAACAACTCCTTCACCACAAAGACCTTGACCTGAGGAGGATAAATCCCTGAAATTGAAGATATAAATAACTATTTAAAAAGGTTGATGTAAAGAAAAGTGCTCAATAAGAGCATACAAAAGGTTTAACAAGAATCAGACTTCTAAACCTGAATCCATATCGTGATTCTCCGCCATGAGTCACTTGATTTTGCTTGTGAAATTTTCAAATCTCTTCTTGAAATAGACACACTAGCTGAAAGTATTCCAAACAAGTATACAAATTAATAGCTTAAAATGGTCAGAATAATTTGGCACATTGTAGAGAAAGCAAATTTCCACCTAGAATATACTATCGGTGTCGACATTTTTACTCGCGTGGCTTGTTTGAAACAGTCACATAAGTTTTCTGGAGCCAAGATACCAACGATTAATTTGACATCAATAGACACTACATTTGATCTATTTATCTTTAATCTCATTTGATTGGTTGATTAATCAACAATTTTAAATGTGTATATATAATTCTCATTTCCTTCCTAGACCAACATGAGAAAAATTGAGTTAGACGAGACCTAATAAAATATTAGTGAACTACTAAATTCATTAATGTGGTGGAACTTGTATAATGTTGAGTAATTAAAGGTCAATACAATTTTATATGCTTGTCACAGAATAGAATTATATCCATCAAGCAATTGGCCAACCTCTTTGCTTAATTCAAAAAAAAAATATGCAACAAAATATGAGAAATAGTGTTGTAACCTGAAATGTGCCTGATTTTGAAAGAAGTACAAGAATATTTGATGGGATACAATCGTAAATTGCACTGATGGAGGCAAAATGAGTCAGCCGGAAGCAATATGTTGCTAATCACCCTACTGATAGAATTGGAGCACCATCTTTAAAGATAGAAGAACATACATAATCAGCGAATAAATAAGAGAAAAAACCTTATGATTCGTACACCATGGCGATGCCATATCCTCGACATCCGCAGGCAAAGCACCTGGACAAACCCGAAGGTAGATAGGTGTTACGATCAGATTGTGCGAGAATGGCGGACAGGCTAGGTTATATTAGCAGACGTGAAACCAGATTAGAGAACCTCGCCGTCAATACCACATAACAAGCCAGATTAGGTCAGGCGAAGAAACCCTAAAAAGGGGAGGTGCGGCCAAGAGTGAGTTGAGACCCGCCGGATGGCCGGAAGCCTAACGGACCGGATTTTAAAGTAAATTTTGGATTCTGGTCGAGATAGGGTTTTAAGGTGATTTTGATTTGCATGCGGTATTAGAGGGTAGAGGATGGCGACTGTGCTTATACCGAGAGGAAGTGAGGAGAGGTTTAGGTGGTGAGGCAGGTTTGCCGGACAACTTGAATGGTTCGAATTGACTGTTTGAAATTTGAATTTCGAAAAACAACTCAATGGTACATGGTTGATTTGTGCCAACAATGGCACATTAGGCTTTCTCATAATAGTATTATTATTATTATTTTTTATATATATTTTTTAATAATCCATTCTATTTTTAAAAAAATATAAAATATGTATTGTCTAAATTGTAAGAATATAAAAAATAAAAAAATTAAGATGGCGAGAGGAAGCAATGTTGACTTTTCGTCCAATGAAAAAAAAACTGCCACAGCCGCCCACCACTTGTAAGTTATTACCGTTATTATTATTTTTAAATGTTATTAATTAATACGTAATAATTATAATTATCACTTAAATTTAAAAAAAAATAACGAAGCGTGGAGGGGATGGGATTTGGGCATACAGTTAATTAACGAGACACGGGATGTGAAAGGTTATTTGCTTAGTGGAAGTTATTTACGTAGTGGGACATTATGAAAAATTATTAGCTATTGGCGCCATTTATTAAAAAAACTTTTGTCCAAATGTTTGGCGCCGGAAAATTTTACAGATACATATATTATAGCAAAAATATTAAAGCAGTTTGCGCTACTCCAAAATTGGTCTTGCAAGCTATATTGCAATAGTTTGTATCCTTGCAACACAATAATTATTCTTAATAAGCGGTCTTGTAATAGTATACAATTAGCAAGAGACCTAAAACTCCTTGGAATGAAAATGTTGCTAAAACCCCTTTTTGGTGTATTGGAATTTTCGATTGTTTCGTGCACTATAACGGTTAAAACAGTTTTAACCGTTTCGACTGTTTAATCGTTTTTCATTTTTATTAAACAGAGAAAAATTTAATAAACAATATAAGGAGAAACTTTCAATACAACAGATTGCACAAATTTCATGCACTAAATCCATAACATCATACATAAAGAAATGCATATTACATAACAAAATACATCATACATAATAAAAGAATGATATCCTAACAAAATACACCATACACTGTACCTAAAGCCAAAGAAACATCCTTCTTCAATCATTCACTCCTCGATGCACATAAAGCCATAAATTTTCTGTTATAAAAAGAAATGCATATTACAACTTAAAACCTTGAAACCTTTAATCCTTACTTTACTGTACAGAAAGTTTTACCAGCAAACCTTTTCTTACAAATCAGCAAATATGTTAGCTCAAACCTTTTTTCACGAATCAGCAGAAAACCTTTACCAGCAAACTTTTTTTACAAATCATGATAAATATATTAGAAAATACTTTTCATTTCTCAAATGTACACCTTTCTAAATTAACATACTTCCCCTAATATTTTTCAAATCGGTTTTGAAGGTTCTAAGTCTTAATGTATATACATAATTGCTCGAGCACAGTTGTAATGTTTATATTTGAAGGCATTATATTTATTTTTTTTCTTGTCAGCTAATAGCTATTGCCCTGTATGAACTTAATTCTATGACTAATTATTTTCTTCTGATATAATATTAATAGTTATCTCATTCTATTATTTAACAGAAACAGATAGTTCCATCCGAAGATAGCGATTGACATGAAGTGGCATCACCATTAAAAGTTTTAATATTCATATAATTGTATAAAAAATATACCCGTACGTCAGTTATGGAATCAAAGTGTTATGTACGCAATATATAAAATATTAAAATTATATATTTATCGTGACTCTTATCTCAAGCGCCAAAATTCATGTGCCCTGATGCCTTTCGACCTAAAATAATTCGATGAGGTATATGCAATTATAAATTTAATAATTTCTATTGGAAGGTTTTAGGAGTCTCTCTTGAGCTTAACAAGTTCAAGAAAAATAATAATATATTCAGAGAAGGTAGTCCCTCGTGTAATTAAGGGGTCACTCATGGACTCATGGTACATATGTATTACTAGTTTATCATATCTTTTCGTGGTTTATTTTTTTCTCCATTTCCTCGTCAATTCCAACTACTTCAGGGTGAACGAACACTTGTCTTAACTGTAATACAATATTTATTTAGTCTCAGCCCTCAAATGCCCATCTTTGTACAATTATTACAAGGTTTGATAATTATAGAGGGGAAAATAATGAGGATTGAGTATAATTAATTGGAATCATGCTTTTTGTTGGGCATACAAATGAAGCAACTAGTCAAATTAATAATAAACTGAAAGAGAAGTTTCATTATATAAATGATTTAGCTAAAATAATGTATTATTTGAGCAATTCTGAGCCTTGCTAAGGGAAAGGATAGTAATCAGATATGATAACTATTACATATTAACCTTTGGACATGAATGATTATTCTTATTATTTAAACTCAAGCTTACACTAACATAGCGGTCATAAAAGTCAGTATGGGTTAAAGAGAGCAGGTGTCCCCTGATTTTTCTTTTATTAAAAAAAAACAGATATAATAGATTAATAGACTTCTTTTATTTTCATTTATGAACGAAACAACGAATTTTCTTTTTAATATTATTTTCAACAGAACTGTACTAGAAGCTTAGATTTGGGAAATCGCATCGAAGAAATAAATGATAACAAAAAAATGTCATCGATAAAGAAATAATAATATAATAGAATATGTTACAGAGGTACAGGCTGGTATGGAGATTCACTCATCTGCAGTTTTCAATTGCTTTGGGTTTGAACAAATTAATTGGGTATATTTCTTTATTCCAATTATTGAGCATTGACTTAATTAATTTCCCCGCTTTTAATTAAAAAAATACGCTGCATCTGCACCTGCATGAGCTTCACGGCTTGTTGGTAGGCTTTTATATAGATAATTTTCTCCTTTGATTATTATTCCGTGTTTGACCTTCTTATTCACCTTCTTTCTTAATTAAATATAAAATTGACGGTGGCATGACTTGATCCTGCCTCTACCATTTCGGAAAATGACGTTCCCTCTTTTCTTCAACTTTTTTTTCTTTTTTTCGGGGCGGAAACAAGGACGTGAACAATTTTGTTATAAAATATAAGTCTTAACGGTATAATCTAAAATCGATATAAAATATTTCTTTTTATGTTCAGGACTTAAAGTCAGAGTTCTTTATTTATATATATTCAGATGTATTATACAAATGCAAGACTAGATTATGCGACGGATGGATGATGTTTATAGTTTAATTAACAACTAATTAATTTTCTAGCTCAGCCATAATTTCGTTACATATTAATTACAAATATAGTCATATTATAAATTTTCTTGGCTGCTCACAATATCCCAACGTATGAGAGAGGGAGTTAATTAGTCCAGATACCAAATTAACTTCCACACTCATGAATATTCCTGCTCAATATACTATTACTATCACTATATCAGTACCAATATACCGTAGAAAATGCACATGATATTGCTTATATATCCCTTAAAAAACTGAGCACGAATGGTTAATGAGTTGTAAACTCGTCAAGTCGTAATCCAGATAATGCTCCCCCTACCAGTAATAATCATTTCATTGCTTAAGAAAGAAAGACCAAATCATTAAAATATATGAACTTCATGAACCTATTTGCTATCCATCACGGCCCAAATGCGACATCAAAAGAGAAACTTACTGCGCCTACAGTGTTACTTGAAGCCCAAATGCCTTCAACCTCAGTTTCTTCATCCGTGACCCTGGGAACTGGGGACCAGATCGTATGGAGAGAGCTCTACACCGTCTCGCTCCACACCATAACTGGGTGATGATTAGTGCTATCTGATTGAAGCACCTTCTCATTTCTGGCTTGATGCGAATCTAGCAAAGCAATCGGTGAAACTGGAGAATAGAGAGGTGCCGATTGAAGCTTGGGATCCATCGTATGATGAAGGTCTGAGAATGATACGGTCTGGGTCCGGATCAGAGGGTTTCCTATGAAGCTGTGGACCTTTGATGAGTTTTGAGCGCCTCTATGATGATATGGGAGGTGTGGTTCTAGATCTGGATCATAGAACTGTCTGTCAGAAAAATTCCTAGACACAATACAAGAAACAAAGACAAGAGATTTTGTGGTGTGTTAAAATTGCTGCACCTTTTTCTGGGTTTTCTCTTCTTTTATTCCATTGCTATATCGAAATACATAGTAAGAAAATATCTAATACAATCTTAACTAAAACAACATGTGGTTTCTTATTTTCCACTTGCTTTAAAAGAAAGAAATAAAAAAAAAACGAAACTATAACAAATTTTTCCGAATCTCAAAAACAAGAAAATAACAAAACTTAACAAAAAATGACTTTCTATGTCGGTATACCAATGCATCAGCAGAGCTGTGTCAGAACAACGACACTACTAGCTTATCATAACATTCACTTCCCTAAGCTAGTTGTGTCTTCTTTCACATTTCACAAACCAATCCTGTGTCTCATTTTTAGAAATTTCAGTCTTCCCAATGGCTTGATTAAAATATCTGCAAGTTGGTCTTTCGTACCAATATGCTCAACCATAATCTTTCCTTCATCCACACATTCCCTTATGTAGTGCTAACGAGTATCAATGTGTTTACTTCTATCGTGTAGCACTAGATTTTTACACAGAGAGATAGTGGATTTGTTGTCGATGTTGAGTATCACCTTATCAGGATTTTAGTCCAGCATATCGGCAAGAAGAGATCCTAACCATACTCCCTGACAAGCTGCAACTGCTGCTGCTATATACTCAGCTTCACATGAAGACAATGCAGCCACCTTTTGCTTCATTGACAACCAACTGATCATACTGGAACCCAAGAAGAAAGCAACTCCTGTTGTACTCTTCCGATCATCTACATCACCTGCCATATCGCTATCACTATAACCCACCAAGCACGAATTTGCTCATGTCTCTCTTTTTCCATAATAACAGCGCCCATACCAAGTGTACCTTTAATGTATCTCAATATTTGCTTCACAGCAGCCATATGCTCGATTTTAGGAGACTCCATGTACCTGCTCACAATCCCAACTGAGTAAGCTAAATCTGGTCTTGTGTTTGTTAGGTATCTCAAGTTATCCACAATACTCATGTACTCGATTTGATTCACTGATGGAGAGGAGCTGTTCTTACTTAACTTTAGTCTTACTTCCATTGGAGCTTGAGTTGAATTACACTCTGCCATGCCACAATCTTGAAGAATTTTCCTTGCAAACGCCTCTTGACACATTGATATACCACTTGACAATTGACGCACTTCAATGCCAAGATAGCAACTCAATAAACCAAGATCACTCATTTTGAAAATTTCTTTCATATGTTGCTTGAATTTTGCAGTCTCCTCTTCACTTTTTTCTGTAATTATTAAGTCATCTACATACACACCAACAAGAAGACAATCCTTCCCTTTGTGTCTCTTGTATACAGCATACTCAAATGTACTTCTCTCAAATCTAAGTGTTGTCATATTGTACTATCCAGCTTTGAATTCCAAGCTCTTGGAGCCTGTTTCAACCCATACAACGCCTTGTGTAATCTCAATACCATATGTTCACTTCCCTTCTTCTCGAAACCGGGTGGCTGCCTTACATATACTTATTCTTCTCCATTCAAGAATGCTGACTTAACGTCCATGTGATGAAGCCTCCACCTTTCTTGAGCTGCAAGAGCAACGAGCAATCTTATTGTCTCAATTCTAGCCACTGGTGCAAACACTTCCTCAAAATCAATCCCATGTTTTTGTACATACCCTTTTGCCACTAGATGTGCTTTATGTTTTACCACTTTACCATCATAATCCTTCTTTACTTTGTAAACCCACTTTAGTCCAATAGCACGCTGACCAGTAAGAGGATCTTGTAAGGTCCATGTTTCTTTATTTCTAATAGAATCTATTTCTTCTTGTATAGCACGCCTCCAGCTTTCTTCCTTTTCAGCATCTTGAAAAGTATTTGGCTCCTTTGTACCCAACAGACATAAGTCATTGAAGTTAAGCTCCATTGGTCCAGTTTCCTCATAAAGCTCTTGCAAACTGCGCATTCAAATTGGAGTATGTGTTGCTTCTTCCTCCAGTTCAATCTGCTCACCTTCACTTTGCATTTCACCTCGAGTTGGAGTAGTCTGCATCATGTGTATCTCATCTTCATCAATCCTTTCATCATGTTCAACTTCAGAAAATTGCTCATAGGGCACATGAAATACCTCCCTGTTTGGTGCTTGTGTGCTCGGCATAACAGCCCAGTTCCATGCTTTTTCTTCCTGAAACACAACATCACGGGTTACAATTACCTTTTTGGTGATGAGATCATATGCACGATATGCCTTAGAGCCGTTTTCATATCCAATAAACACCATTGGAGAGGTACGGGCAGCGAGTTTCTCCAAGTGAGCTTTCACCTCCTTCACATGCACTGTACATCCAAACGTGCGCATGCGATGCACTGTTGACTTCTGCTTATGTCATGCTTCATAAGGCATCATCCCAATCACGTTTTTGGTTGGTGCTCAATTCAAAATATATACCGCGGTTGTCACAGCTGTTAAGAAGTGTTGTATATGTCTAATTTTAATTTTTATTACAATCAAAATGTATTCGTATGTGATGCACTGTCGTCTCTAACAACAGCTTCTCCCCAAAAATATGCAGGCATACCCATGCTTTTCAACATGTTGCGTGCCATACCAACAACCATCTGGTTCCTTCGCTCAACAATCCCATTTTGTTGAGGAGAATAAGGAGCAGTCAAATACATCTTGATACCCGTTTGTTTACAATAATCATTAAACTCATCTAATCTGAATTCACCTCCTCTATCGGTGCGAAATGCCTTCATCCTTGTGTTTGTTTCTAGCTTAGCTGCTGCCTTGATTTCTTTAAAAGCTTTGAAAGCTTTGTCCTTTGATTTCAGCATTGCAATCCACATGTATCTACTAAAATCATCAACAATTAGTAGAAAATGTTAGGAACTCAAGTCCTCGTGCAATTTTAATTTTTTTTTAGCATTTAACAAGCAATTAATACGCATGAAAACGGATCAAGTTATTCAAGTAATTAACACGTAAAAGGAGAAGCGTAGGAGATTTACCTTTCGCGAAATCGTATTCGCGAGGCTCGAATCCAATCTCTTGAAGTCGGTGGCGTGCTCATCACCCTCGCGACTGCCTCCGGTTGCCTTGAGTCCACCTAGAAGATTAACCAAAATCTCAGGACAAGTGCTAGCTTGTCCGAGACGATAGCTAATTCCCTGTTGTTCTTTTTCGTGCGATTAACAGATTAATTGGAAGAAGAAGCGCTCAACTCATGAGCAAGAGAGATGGAATTGAGAGCTTAAAAATGGAGAAACCAATTTTCTCCACTGTGAACAGTATCCACGAACAGTACGTGAACAGTGCGGCCAAGGAGGGAAGAGAGAGAAGGTGCTAGGGTTAGTCGCTTCCATAAACGACGTTGCCTTTTATAAAGTGTAGCTCTCTTCCATTTTTGCTTGGACAAAATTGTCCCTCCAAATCTGAAATTTTCAGGGCCCATGTGGGCTAATCCACATGATATAATGGCCCATTAATTCATTCTATTAATCCATCTCAAATCGGACTTTTAATTAACTGATTAAATAAAAGACCGATTAGCTCAGTATAATAAATATACGTTGAATGAAATTAATTATTAACATATTAATAATTAATTTGGAATTAGAATATGCATTATATTATTTCTATATGATCTCTTTGAGTTAATTAATTATAACGGTTCGTAACGGTATATAATTAATTAATCAACTTATCATATTTTCACAGTACTCGCTACTGCGAATAAATAAATAATGCACGTATGGTTAAAAGTCCTATTTGTGTGACCTTTTGAGGATTTATGCTATGTTGGACATGAAAATAAATCACTATTTATTTCCAATAATCATAAGAGGTATTTAGCAACACGTTATGATTCCCAATTCGCATAAATAAATATTGTACCAATACAGTACTTCAATCTTGCATAAGAAAAAGTATCTTATTGTTTTGATTCCTATGTCACATGATATCCTTGTACAATCCAAGATAGGAATGTGTCATTCTTGCAGATTATACGTTTCTTGATCTAGAGTTGATCGCCTAGTTGCGCGCATACGATCCAACTCCATCAAGGGGCCCAGTAGATATCATCACTCACTAGGTGAACTAATGAGAGACATACGGTTGTCTTGATGAACAGTTTCTTCCCGCACAATTCAAGAGAACATAAATAAAGTCCGTATAGCAGCCCTTATCAGGAATCAGCGTTAGACGATATTTATAGAACCTATCCTCATGTGAAAAAACTGAATCATCTCAAACTCAGAATCAAACACGTATAAAATAAATAATGACACACAACACAATCCATATATTTATTTCATTGGGTCATGTCATGTACTATGTTCTAATAACATATACATATGCAATTAGATTGGTAACTTCTTATCCATGATTTCTAGAACTTAATCATCACTTAACTTGCATACTAGTCATATATGATAATTAATGTTCCTTGTTAATTATCAAGACTATGGACACTTTAGAGATATTATTGTCATTCCAACGAATGATTCACAGAGATCTACAATACAGATTCTCAACCTGAATGATCTGTCAATAATAAACTCTAGGAACAAATGATCAAGTATCATCAACAACATAAACTAATATAATAGCCACAAACTGATTGGTTTCTAGGACATATCTCTAACAATCTCCCACTTGGCCTAGAGTCAATCAGCAGTGATTTCTAGCCAGTGAAGAACTGAGAACGATGTCATATATCTATATATATACATGTCTCGAACCTCAAAAGAAATAATACGCTTAAAGCCAGTGACTTATACGTCTATTACGTATGGATGCTTTATAGCATCTCGTATACTGCTTAAGGTAGAAGTTATGTCAGAGTCTTCGCTGTGTTCGCGAAACTATCCACTTTTGGTTTAACCTACACATATATATACTCCTATATATATAGTCTTGATCATCATCATATGAGATCAAGTGATACTGTCATAGATCATAATTGGATCACCAATCAGATATTGAATTCTTCAAGACTAAGCTATGGTTCGAAATGCACAGAACCATATCAGCTTGACTGAGAACTTCTTGATCCAAACTATCCTCTTTCGTTACTTCACAAGTTACTATCTATTTTGCTTTTGTGACGGAAACGGTTGTAATATCTCATTTGGAATACCTTCTAAACTTACAACACCACTTTCAAGCAAAACATGTCGCTTAATTATGATTATATCAATCTTTCGAAGAATAGCATCAGTGTAACAACTTACACGAGCTATTTTTTATCATGACAGATAAAAACATATTTCTCTTTCTCATAAGATACTCAAGAATATCCTTTGATTATTGTCCAAACGTGTTTTTCATGTATCCACTTGACAACTGCTTGTCACATTCCTTGGATACGACACATTGGGGCATGTGCATAAATGGCGTACATAATGACACTCGTATTGAAAGAATGCTTGAACTGTTTCATGCACTTCTTCTCGAATTGAGTTGCAATAAACCGAGTCAAACTCAAGTTATATGCCACATGACATGGTTTGACATCCTTAATTGTAGTCTACCTTTCATGTTTCTAGAACATTTCGTCATTATATGCACATTTGCTCAAACCTAACATCCATCATAATCTATCTCTATAAATTTTGTTTCCTAGAATTTAGGTGACATTGCCCAAGTTCTCAATTGAGAAAAATTCTCCAATGAGATCTTGATAATTTTTCATTTTCTTTACGTTATTTTCAATTAATATCCAGTTATCTTGTACAATACAAATAACACAATTATGCTCCCACTGAATATTTTGTCTATACAAGATACTTTTGACAAAGTTCAACTCCTTGACTTCCTTGTCAAATTTTTTTTTCAAATTTCCACAATATTTGCTTCAATTCGTTAATGTATCCTTGAAGCATGTATATATTTCTAGCAATACTTTAATCAAGACTTCGATTTGTGTCATATACACAACATCTTTCTTCATTCAATCGATGAAGGCAGTTTTGATGTACCTTTTCATATATCAATATATATGAAACATAACAATTGCTAGAATGATCTTTATTGACTTTAGACGTAGCTACAAGTAAAGAGCTGTGCTTTGTGTATAGTCGACCTGTCATCCATGTCAATCTTTCATTAAAAATCTAAATGTTCTTAATGGATTACTCCTTCATAAACATAAACCAAGGTCTATACCTTGTCGGTATACATGGATTATTTTTAAAGATCATATGGATTCAAACCATACTTGTGGAAATGGATTTTTCTATTGGCTCTTAATAAATCAACGGATCCTCATATGCCAGGTGCGAGGATGTCGTGATGTCTATGCACCTTTCGGTTAGACAATCACTTTTGTTGATCTTTTGTAGGATTAGTGCTCGAGGTTCATGAATAAGTTCTTGATCCTCATATATACTGAGTTTCTCAAACATCATTAGCTCGTGATATATTTAAGTCGTCATTAGAAGTGAGCGTGCTCATGAATTTTTTTTCCTTTCACAACGTCTTGTGAATGAATTTCCGCTCAACTCCCACTAAGCACAATGGAGTGACAAGTTTCCCTCAAGGGTACTTCTTGTAGTGACGCATAAACTCTTTTAATACTCACTTTACTCCCACTACTGTTTCTTGAGAATTTTATTCTCCAAGACTACGTTATGATGAGCAATAACTAGTTTGTTATTATCATGTTCGTAGAAGTAGTACATTTTGGTTAATTTAAGGTATCCTACAAAACATTAAGCATCATATTTGGGTCCAAGCTTATCAATCAACAAATTTTGAAATAAGTTTCTTAACACCAAATCTTGAGAAATAATGTACTTAGAGATCAAATCTCGTAAGATATCTTTCTCAATGGACTTCGATAGAATATTATTCAGTGTAAACATTATTGTCCTCAAACACAAATCCCTAATGTGAGTCGATTAAGTCAATTCGTTTCATTACTGATCGAACTATATCAAATAAAGTTCGATGCCTCCATATTTTGACACACTATACTAATATAATGTTCATAATGGAGTGAGTTATGAAACTATTTTCATACTCTTTAGATAATACACCAAATCATATGACTTAGCTATTTACCATGATCAATTGTAAGACTTATATTTTTCTTGAATGGTCTTTCAACCTCACTCTTGAACTACTTTGAACTTGTCAAAAGATTCACACTTATACCTTATCAAATAGATACGTTAATATCTACCATGATCGTTGGCTAAGTGGTAAGGTGTCAATAACCTTTCATTACACAAGTACTTATAGGTCTACATACATCGACATGTATAAGTTCTAATCAAGTTACTTGTTCTTAAACCTTTATAGGACAAAGACGCTTTTGTCATCTAACAAACATGATTCACAAATCTCAATTGATTCAAAATCGAATTGAACCACGAGTTCCACGCTATGTAGACTCTCATAATGCGATTCTCGTTTATGTATAACTAAGCGGTCATTTCACACGAAAGTCAAATATTTTATGTGAAGTCTTACGCATTCTATTTGTTATTAAAAACTCGTTTATCCATTTCAAGTATATTCAAGCAATAGACATGAAATTATATAAACAAATCCACAATAAAATAACATCGCCTGTCTTTTACAAAATCTAATCATCTATCATCTATATGAAAAGAGATAAAGTTTTAAGATGTAAGGAACGAGGTACTCGACCTACAATTCATATTAGTAAAGACAACTCTACATATCTAATGGTAGTGGTTTAAGCGAATAAGTCATTTCCTTATACAAAGTTTACTTTACTACTCTCAAACTTTCTCTCATTCTTCATTGCCTTCACATTTCATTAAATGCGAGCACAAGAACTAGTACCAAGTTACTAGTGTGAATTAGAGATAACGAGATAACTTGAACGACAAATACTCTCGAAGGGTTAGAACATTTCCAACATGATAATCATGGTATTTCGGACATCCTTTCAAATGCCTCCATAAATGACAAATGAAACATCTCATGTAAGACATGGTCACAATTGAGGATTTCGAATTCTCAACTCATACTTAAGCGAAGTATTTCTTAAATACTTAACTAATTACAATTTGCACGAACAAGTTTGCAAAATCTAACATCATATCTTTCATTTAATTAGAAAGAGATCGTATGACAATATCAACAATCCTTGATATTGGAGATCTTGATATCTCTAGTTGCCGATTAGCTACTCAAACCTTTCAGTTCGCAAGCCAATGGAACTTTCATGTACCTTCTTAAAAGAAGTTTCTCTTACTTAATTCATGCTCCATTTCTCGATCATAAATGATGGAGTCAACATTCACTTTTTCTAAGAACTTTTTCTTGAGTAAGTGGATGCGAGCATAGGAGTCAAATCTAGTCCGTATGAATTCTCTAATCTAAAGGTCTAGAAATCCTAAAATGAGGATATCAGCATCCGCTTTATTGAATGACTTTTCGTAAAAGTCAATCAATCATCGCTATGCTACGTTCGGGAAGTCGAGGAAAGAAATTGGAAATTAACATACTCAAGTTTCTCTTCACTAAGAACATGTCTCAGAAATCGGTACCACTTCTCCAAGTAAATACCTTTAGAAACGAGGTAGTTCAATTTTCAAAAATTGATCGCAACGAAATTAACACATTTAGTATCTATAACAATTTCAAATTAAGGTCTTTTAGTTTATGCAATGTTTTATTTATAATAATAAACAAAACTCCCACTACATTTATTTAATGTTCCAAATGCAGTTGGTTTTCCAAGACTCCCGTTTTCATCAAGTAGAGCATGTTATGGCACGTCATCCTACTCAACTAGACAAGTTAGGTTCTCCAACTAATCATATCAATCATATGACTCTTGGTTTGTGAATATCTATATATTTATAAAGTTCGTCCGTGAATATCTATATATTTATAAAGTTCGTCCCGATGTCCAAACTCTAGTTGGGTCCATCGATAAGCAACCTCTCTCTATTTGCTCCTAACAAATCTTCTTTATTTGTACTCCGACTTCCGCATGACAACCATGACGTCCGTTTGGGTGGACCGCTCCATGAGAGGACAAGCGACGTGAAGAGGATAGAGAGAAGGAGGGCGGTCGACTTAATCAAATTAATTGGGACAATCATTATGTGACTTTGTTTGATGATCATGTCAGCATACACCCATATCTATTATATGACATTTCATAGCATGCAAACAATCACATAATAAGCATCTCAAGGCACAACCCTTGTTGTGAGTTTGTATGGCTCTAGCTTGCATATTAATCTTCGCTGCATCTCCATGTAGCAAGACTAATCTAATTCAAGCTCTCCCACTAATTATAATGATCATATCCTATAATTAATGGAAATAAATACATGTGAGAAAATTCTAATTTCCTCCTAGGCCTTAGGGGCATGCAAGCCTCACAAGTTACATTAAAATTAATCAAAATTAATTAATGGCACCAAAGACCGCATTACACACATTCACACATGCATTCATTTACAAATCACAAGGCATTGGAATCTTGAGTCATACTAAACTCACGATCCTCCTACAAAACAGAGTTAGCACATATACAATATATATGTTCACTTGTTCTTAATTAACTTCATTAATAAAAGTCTTTGTGTATGGTCGCCCGTTTTTAAAATGCAAAAAGGCTTAACATTACAACTACTTGTTTAAACCTTTAAAATTTAATAAAAAATCTAAAAACAGAAAGGAGGGTATTTAAGGAGTGTTCTAATTAACATTTCAACAAAATTGATTAATTAGAATATATTTTAACTAATTAAAATAAGCAATTTGGTACCCGATAAAATTCGATATTTTTCGGTCACCAAAAAATCCGAAATAAATCCAGAGAGCTCCTTGCAATGAGTGTAACTACCAGTAAAATTTTCAAGGAGTGATCAGCTACCATTAGGGAGAATAAAAAAAAAAGACAAAAATCTCAGACAGCGCGCGAAGCGCCGTTAGAGAAAATTCTGTTTTGGCCTCAATCTTTCGGTCTGTGTGATCACCCCCTTGATATTTTCCAAGAAAAAAATTTATATGGAAAAATACTATATATACTAGGCTATCAATCCATGAAAAGAAAAATACCAAGGTCTATTTAAAATCATCGAGTTAAAAGTCAAATTAGTGACTTGTCATGTTCTGAAACAGACTGACGATTGAAAATTTTTGACCCAGTTGAAGTATCAAACCATAAAGAAAAATTATAAAACTAATTTTCACAGAATCCTAATTCTAAGTTGAACAACTCTATTCAAACACTTTTCTATAAAAGTCCTTCAATAAATTTAGTTCTTCAAAACAACCAGCTTGTTCAAAAAAACAGATCTGACGACTTCGATTCTTTCCATACTTGAACATCCATATAAAATCCGAAACAGGCAACAAATTACACATATCCAGAAAAATTATCAAGTCTATATTAACCCTAGTCAAAGATTACAGGTAGCTATTTTTCAAAAATACGTCCTTTTTGCCATACAAACATAACTGTACAACAGAACGGCAGATCTGCGTACCGTTACCGTTTAATTCACTAAAAATTCATAACTACTTATAAAATAGTGAAATCAGCGCCAAAAGAACCATGACTCAAAGATCTACAATCTCTAGTAAGAGAGAAAAAATTCCAGAGAAATTTACATCACGAAAAACAAGCAACAAAACAGAAAAATATCTTTTTTTTCCAGACAGCGAGCAATACACATCACTAATTAACTTAGTTAATTGTTAATTTATCGATTTAAAAATATTAAACACTTCAATAACGACCAGCGCTCTGATACCACTATTAGAAACTCAAGTCCTCGTGCAATTTTAATTTTTTTTAACATTTAACAAGCAATTAATACGCACGAAAACAGATCTAGTTATTCAAGTAATTAACACGTAAAAAGAGAAGCGTAGGAGATTTACCTCTCACGAAATCGTATTCGCGAGGCTCAAATCCAATCTCTTGAAGTCGATGGCATGCTTGTCACCCTCGCGACTGCCTCCGATTGCCTCGAGTCTACCTAGAAGATTAACCAAAATCTCAGGACAAGTGCTAGCTTGTCCGGGACGATAGCTAATTCCCTGTTGTTCTTTTTCGCGCGATTAACCGATTAATTGGAAGAAGAAGCGCTCAACTCATGAGCAAGAGAGATGGAATTAAGAGCTTAAAAATGGAGAAACCAATTTTCTCCACTGTGAACAGTACCCGCGAACAGTACGTGAACAGTGCGGCCAAGGAGGGAAGAGAGAGAAGGTGCTAGGGTTAGTCGTTTCCATAAACGACGTTGCATTTTATAAAGTGTAGCTCTCTTCCATTTTTGCTTGGATAAAATTGCCCCTCCAAATCTGAAATTTTCAGGGCCCATGTGGGCTAATCCACATAATATAATGGCCCATTAATTCATTCTATTAATCCATCTCAAATTGGACTTTTAATTAACTGATTAAACAAAAGATCGATTAGCTCAGTATAATAAATATACGTTGAACGAAATTAATTATTAACATATTAATAATTAATTTGGAATTAGCATATGCATTATATTATTTCTATATGATCTCTTTGAGTAAATTAATTATAACGGTTCGTAACAGTATATATTTAATTAATCAACTTATCATATTTTCGCAGTACTCGCTACTGCGAATAAATAAATAATGCACGTATGGTTAAAGTCCTATTTGTGTGACCCTTTGAGAATTTATGCTATGTTGGACATGGAAATAAATCATCATTTATTTCCAATAATCATAAGAGGTATCTAGCAACACGTTATGATTCCCAATTCACATGAATAAATACTGTACCAATACAGTACTTCAATCCTGCATAAGAAAAAGTATCTTATTGTTTTGATTCATATATCACATGATATCCTTGTACAATCCAAGATAGGAATGTGTCATTCTTGCAGATTATACGTTTCTTTCTTTATCTAGAGTTGATCGTCTAGTTACGCGCATATGATCCAACTCCATCAAGGGGCCCAGTAGATATCATCATTCACTAGGTGAACTAATGAGAGACATACGGTTGTCTTAATGAACAGTTTCTCCTCGCACAATTCAAGAAAACATAAATAAAGCCCGTATAGCAGCCTTTATCAGGAATCAGCGTTAGACGATATTTATAGAACATATAATCATGTGGAGAAACTGAATCATCTCAAACTCAGAATCAAACACGTATGAAATAAATAATGACACACAACACAATCCATATATTTATTTCATTGCACTAAGTATTTTATTAGAGTTTGATTCTAAATTTGAGATGGTTCAGTTTTTCCACATGAGGATTGGTTCTATAAATATAGTCTAACACTGATTTTTGAAAAGGCTGTTATACAGACTTTATTTATGCTCTCTTGAATTGGGCGGGGAAAAGTTGTTCTTCAAGACAACCATATGTCCATCATTAGTATACCTAGTGAGTGATGATATCAATTGGGCCCCTTGATGGAGTTGGATCGTATGCGCGCAAAATAGACGATCAACTCTAGATCAAGAAATGTATAAACTGCAAGAATGACATATTCCTATCTTAGATTATACAGTGATATCATGTAACATAAGAATCAAAACGAGAAAATATTTTATTTCTTATGCAGGATTGAAATACTATAATAGTGTAGTATTTGTTTATGTTAATTGAGAATCATAACGTGTTGCTAGATACCGCTTATGATTATTGGAAATAAATAACGATTTATTTTTCATGGCCAACATAACATAAATCCTCGAGGGTCACACAAATAAAGCTTTAACCATATAATGCATTATTTAGTTTATTTGCATTGGAGAATGCAATATATGATAAGTTGATTAATTAATTAATTATATACCGTTGCGAACCGTTTTAATTAATTGAATCAAAGTGATCATATAAAACTTAATTAATACATTTGCTAATACAATAATAATTATCAATAAGTTGATAATTTAGTTCAATAATATTTAATATAATTATAGGAATTATATTGAATATATAGGTTTTGATTTAATAAGCCTAATTGAGCCCAAATTGAAAGCAACTTAAGAAGACAATTAACAAATGGATTAATGGACTACTAATACATGTGATGTAGTCCATTTAGGTCTTGTTTATGGCTGGCTTTAGAAGGGGCAAAATTGTTCTTTAATCATTGGTTAATTGAAAGGACTCATTAGTGGGTTATATGAAGGGACTCAAGAAGAAAGAAAGGGACATGCCTCTTCACTTTCTCCTCTCTCTCTCTTCCTCTCCCTATTAGAACGAAATTACAAGCAAGAAAAGTTAATTTTCTGTTGTGTGATAGTTCATTCTCAAGTTCATTTAGGTGCTCATGTGTTAAGCAATAGTTTCTTCTTATTAATTGTTGATTAATCGAAGAAGAAAATAAAGTATTAGTTTCATCCTGAAATTTGCTAGCACAAATTACCTATCCTGGTTGCTAGCACAAATTGTTGGAGAGCACGCCACCGATTCCAAAGTCTTGGTCGAGCGTCCTTGTTACGATACAAGGATAGGTAAAACCATTCTCCCTCCTTTGCACTAAGTATGTCATTCCACAAGATCCTTGTTGTGCATGTTGTTTAATTATATTAAATATGATTTATAAAATTAAAATAAGAGTACAACTAAATTCCTTCAGTGAGTCTCTGTTTGCTAGTGATGTAGCTATCACATAGCTGGTCCAGATGATTAACCAGTGGAATTCCTTCAACTAAACTCTCATGACCTAGCTTGTGCAACACTTAGAAATTGAGATGCCCATAGCGTGCATGCCATCTCCAGGCTTCATTGTCAAGGTGTGTCATCAAACAAACATGTTGTGCAAGATTGAGATTGAGAACATACAATCTATTCCTTGCTCTTTCTACTTGAATCAGCAACCGTCCTCTTTGATCAAACACACGCAAATAGCCATCTTCCAACAACACTCTACATCCACGCTCCTCAAGTTGTCCCAAACTGATTATATTACTAGTCAATTGCGGAATATAGTACACATCAGCTAATGCCTTGTGTTCACCGATGCGACCTTTGATCAACACAGTTCCTCGACCTCCAATGGACACAGCTGAGCCATCACCAAACCTGATCTTTCCTCTAACAGTTGTGTCTAGTGTCGTGAAGTATTTCCTACAACCCGTCATGTGATTACTAGCAACAGTGTCAAGATACCAAATATTATCTTCATCATTCTCATTCTTTCCAATGTGAAGTTGAATATTCTCCTCAATGCCAGTTACAGCAGCAGCCTTTTCTGCCTTGACTTCCATCAATTCACATACTTCCAGCTTCAACAGAGCTGGTTCATCCTCCTCCTTTTCGGTCACATACACATTTTCTTTCTTTGGTTGAGTGCACTCTGAAGCAAAATGTCCATACTCTGAGCAATTAAAACACTTAATCTTTGATTTGTCAAATTTTCGGTATGGTTTCTTTTCTTTTTCATTCCCACGACCTCCACCTTGCCTATAACCTCGCCCGCTACCAGAACCTTCACTAACCTTCTTATCCTTTAAGGAAAGTGCTTCCCATTGCACATGTGTGAGCAATACTTGTTCTGCTTTCTCTTTAGGTTGTCGCCATCCTTTAAGACTCTCCTCAAATACTCTTAACCGCTCTATCGCCTCGGTAACGGACATTTCGACATGTCTCCCCATTGTTCTATTGTACCAATGAAAGGAAGGAATCTATCAGGAATAGCACCAAAGAGTTTCTCCACAACAGAACTGTCCTTCAATTCTACTCCAAGTGAACGAATTTCACTTACCGTGCTTGTGAGTTTCTGAAAAAAATCAAGGATATTTTCAGAATCATCCATGACCAAACGATCGAATTGTCGTTTCAAGACTTGTGCCCTTGCCTTCTTGACACGATTCTCGCCTATACTCATCTCCTTAATTGCTTCCCACGCCGATTTTGCTGAGTTCTTCTCTGCAATTGCCATCATCACTTCATCTGGCACGGCTTGGAAAATCACAGCCATGGCACCATGATCCTTCGCTGTATCGTCTGATGCGTTACCATCTACTGCTTCCCATACACACATGGATCACATGATAATCTTCATTTTTATGACCCACAAGCCATAATTCTCTTTGTTCAACATAGGGTACTGGATCGGCACACCACCTCCTCTCACCATTGCTTTCAGTGGTGGAGTCTTCTTTGTCTCGTCGTCGCTTCCTGTCATAACCTATCGCTCTGATGCCAAATATCAGAAAAATTTCTGGACACAATACAAGAAACAAAGACAAGAGATTTTGTGGTGCGTTAAAATTGCTGCACCTTTTCTGGGTTTTCTCTTCTTTTATTCCATTACTATATTGAAATACATAATAAGAAAATATCTAATACAATCTTAACTAAAACAACATGTGGTTTCTTATTTTCCACTTGCCTTAAAAGAAAGAAATAAAAAAAACGAAGCTATAACAAATTTTCCTGAATCTCAAAAACAAGAAAATAACAAAACTTAACAAAAAAATGACTTTCTATGTCGGTATACCAACGCATCAGCAGAGCTGTGTCAGAACACCGACACTAGTAGCTTATCATAACACTGTCAACTACCTTGATTGGCGCTTTGCTAGGGTTAAGGTAGGGATTTGTGACCCCCAACTCATCCCTACTAGCACCTGTATCAAGTATAGAGACCACACTAGATTTGTAGCAAGGTATGATATACTCTTTGAGATAGAAAATCCAGGTGGCATTCTAGGCCAAGGCAACCGCCGGGGACCACCACCTTCACCTAAGCAGGGTGGTGGAAAACCCAATGCTGGAGAAAAATCAGCAAGGGACACACCAAGGGGAGGTCAGCCTGGGGATAAATGTTAGAAAGTGTTCTTAAGTGCTCAATTTTTAAGTTACTAATTAACTATGAATTAACACAAACAACAAGAACGGATCTAGTCTCAAACTTTCAAGCACACACAAGAGAGAATAAGCGTTTAACATCTCTTCGTATCGTAACGAAGAGGTGCGACCATGGCATAGGAGGTGGTGGCGTGCTTGTCTCCTCTTCTTCTCCATGCACCTTAGGTCCACACAAAGTTTAACCAATTTCTATATGACTTGTGCTAGCAAATCGATAGAAACACCTAAACCTTTGCTTCCCTTTCTTCAATTAAATCACCATTTAATTAAGAGAACTATGCTCAACCCATGAGCCCTATTCAAATGCAAGAGAGAGACATAAAATTTCAGATCTAAAAATTTCATTTTCTTTCTTGAAATTTCGTGCTTCATAGAGGAAGAGAGAGAAAGTGGGAGAAAAAATATTCTAATTCACCAACTAGTGCTCTTTATATAGATCTTTCCAACAACCCTAAAGGGGGGGACCACTCCCACCATCATAGCTGCCACAAATTGGGCTTTTAAGCCCAATTTGGTTGGTCTTTTAATTTCTCTTTAATCCTCTTTTAATTGCATTTGAAGTTGGGCCCAAACTGACATATTAAATGATAGTCCAATTAATTGATATAATTCACACAATTATATCAATTGAGTTGAAACAAAAATAACTATCAATTATTTGATAATTATTATTTAGTTTAGACTTTACATTAATTTAGTTTCATATGATCCCTTTGAAATAATTAATCATAACGGTTCATAACGGTATACAATTAATTATTCAACTTATCATATTTTGTATTCTCTAATACAAATAAACTAAATATAATGTACATTGGTTAAGAGCTTTATTTTCGTGTGACCCTTGGAGGATTTATATTAAGTTGGACATGGAAATTAAATCGTTATTTATTTTCAATAATCATAAGCGGTATCTAGCAATATGTTATGATTCCCAATTAACATAAATAAATACTGTACTAATACAGTATTTCAATCCTGCATAAGAAATAAAGTATTTCCTTGTTTTGATTCTTATGTCACATGATATCACTGTATAATCCAAGATAGAAATGTGTCATTCTTGCAGATTATACATTTCTTGATCTTAGAGATGATCGTCTAGTTTGCATACATACGATCCAACTCTATTAAGGGGCGCCCAAAAGATATCATCACTCACTAGGTATACTAATAAGGGACATACAGTTTTCTTGATGAACAACTTTTCCCCGCACAATTCAAGAGAACATAGATAAAGTCCGTATAGCAGCCCTTATCAGGAATCTACGTTAAACGATATTTATAGAACATATCCTCATGTGAAAAAGTTGAACCATCTCAAACTTAGAATCAAACACTCATGAAATAAATAATGACACATAACACAATCCATATATTTATTTCATTGAGTCATGTCATGTGTTATGTTCCAATAACATACACATATGCAATTAAGTTGGTAACTTCTTACCTATGATTTGTAGAACTTAATTATCACTTAACTTACATACTAATCTTTTATGATAATTAATGTTCCTTGTTAATTATCAAGATTACGGACGATTCAGATTTATCATTGTCATTTAATTACAAATGAAACACAGAGATCCACAATTCAGATCCTCAACCTGAATGATCTGTCAATAATAAATCCTAGGAACAAATGAACAAATTTCATTAATAACATAAACTAAAATTAAGTCATTAAATATTGACTTCTAGGACATAACTCCAACAATAAAGGTGGTGATCAAATGCAGATAGATCAAACTTCACCCATTGCTCCAGCCAATGGTGCTACTTATGCAGCTGAATCCAGTGCTGAGCTTGAAGACTCATTAGACAGATTGAATTGGAAAGAATGGCCTATTAAGTGCTTATACAGCAAGGCCTGTACTTAGGTGAAACATCCAATCTGTTTGCACAGCAAAAAATTCACTCAGCAGCAAAGTTAGTTGTTTCTGACAAGGGAAAGGGTCTGGCTGAAGGATATCAGAAAAACCCCCCACTACTGATTACTGAATCCGAAGGAGTGGAGGGGATATCTAATAACATGACATCACCAGTAACTGAAGAGAAGAATGGCACTCAACCAGAGGAGCTAGTCTTCAGCACTCAGGAGAAGAATGAAGCAGTAGTGCAGGCAACTTTGAGTCCTACAAACAGGCTATTGATGGCTGCTGAAAGAAGCATAAACAGCCCAACAGTTACAATCTCCTCTGCTGCTATCACTACTGGTGGCAGGGCTCAACCTAGAAGAAGCAACAGATTGAGAATGACGGGGACTACAAGCTCTATTCTCAGTATAGCTCAAGAAAGAAAGGCTCTCAAATTGACTAGTACCAAGGAGAAAGGTAATCCCTTACTGGATAGTTTTCCTTACAATAGGCTGAAATCTGTAGAGATAGCTGATCTTTTTCAAATATATACAATTAAACTAGGAGAAAACATAGAACAACAGAATAGTATCATTAGTAAAGTTCAGCAAATGCATAGGAAGTCTTTTGAAGAGGTGTTGAATGATGTTATGTAACAGAACAGACAGGATAGTGATAGAGTAGCTATAGTAGTTTATGATAGAGAGAGGGACCAAATAATTCTTAAATGAAGATACTTTGCTGGAATATTAGAGGTATGAATGCCCCTAAGAAGAGACATATTTTAATTGACATTTTGAGAGATCATAGTATAGATATTGTAGCTTTACAAGAAACCAAAAATGAGAGATCCAATACTAGAATTCTGAATAATCTATCTTATAACATCAATGATTGGCAGTGGCTTCCCTCTAAAGGGAAGTTTGGAGGAATTTTGATTGGTAGTAATAGTACCAAATTTGATTTGCTTAATAGTTCTCCTCTAGAATATTCTCTTAGTATTACACTGGTTGATAGAGAGAATAATAGCCAATTTCTTTTAACTGTAGTGTATGGTCCTGTTATAGCTAGGCTCAAAAATAATTTTTGGAAAGAATTAAATTCTATTAGGGATAATTGGAATGGACCCTGGTTAGTTTGTGGCGATTTCAATGCACTAAGATTTAGTAATAAAAAAAACAGTGCCAATTTTAATATGATAGTTAGCAGAAAATTTAATAATTTTATTCATGATAGATCTTTGATTGAGTACAAACTGAACCATAGAAGATTTACTTGGACAAATGGGCATCAGGCAGCCCTCATAGATAGATTTTTAGCTTGTACTAGTTGGGATAATTTGTTTAGGAATAGATCTGTAACTGACATTGCTGTATATGGTTCAGATCATTGTCCACTAGTATTAGATACTCATACTAGTGTAGTTAAGAGCCACATTTTTAGGTTTGATCCATTGTGGATCAAAGATGAACAATTTGTTACTATTGTGCATAAGTGGTGGAGGAATTTCCCTTTACAATTGAACAATATAGGGTACAGTTGGGCTGAAAAGATGAATTTTCTTAAGAGAAAGATTGTAGGTTGGAGAAAGAATTTTGATAGTGAGAAGAGAAGGAAAAAAACAAGCTTTAGATAGAATTTATGATTTGAATAAAATTCAGGAAATTAGAGATTTAAATGAGGAGGAGAAAGAACAGTGGATGTTTTATAAAAATATTTTAGATGAAATTTATCTAGATGAAGAACTGTATTGGAAGACTAGGTCAAAAACCAAATGGCTAGAAAAAGGTGATAATAACACGGCCTTCTTCCATAAGGTAGCTTCTCATAGAGCTAAGAAAAATATGATTTTCCATATGGAAATAGATGGTAATGAGGTTAATGATAGTAGACTGATAGAAAAACATGTATGGTCTTATTATAGGAATTTATTAGGTACTACAGGGATTCAAGGTGCCTCTTTAGATCATGATTTTTGGGATATAGATGATAAACTTTCTATACTAGATAGAGATATAATGGAAGCCCCTTTCACTATACAAGAACTTAAATCTGCAGTTTTTGACCCATGTGCAACAGGAGCTCCTGGACCAGACGATTTCAGTTTTATCTTCTACCAGAATTTCTGGGACTTAGTTTCTAGTGAGTTGTTATTGTTACTTAATTCTTTCCATGGTGAAGAGCTACACCTCAATAAAATGAACAAAGCTGTGATTAGTTTAGTACTTAAAAAACATGATGCAAACATAATTACTCAATATAGACCTTTGAGACTAGTTAATTGTAGTATGAAAATTATAACTAAGATTCTTACCAATAGATTAGAAATAGTGATAGATAAACTGATAGACGGAGCACAATCAGGTTTTTTAACTAGTAGATTCCTATTAGATAATGTAGTTTTAGGACATGAAATTCTACATAGTTGTCATACTACTAATCAGGCCGGAGTAGTGATAAAAATAGACTTTGAAAAGGCTTATGATAGGATAAACTGGTATTACATACTAGATATTTTGAAACATAGAGGCTTTGGCAATAAATGGATAAATTGGATTAGAAATATCTTTGTTACTTCTAGTACTTGTGTCAACTTTAATGGTAGTTACACAGCCTATTTTCCTTGTAAAAGAGGACTTAGGCAAGGTGACCCTTTATCACCTTATCTCTATGATTTAGCTGCAGACACTTTATGTAAAATGTTTAGTAGAGGCACAGCAGCTGGCTTACTTAGAGGGTTAGGGCCACCAATTAGAAATGATTTACATGTGACTAATATCCATTATGCAGATGATACCATCCTTTTCTTAGAAGCAACTGAACACAATGTAGAAAGGGTTTACTGGACCATGTTAGCTTTTGAGGCTATTTCTGGAATCAAAATAATTTTTGCTAAAACTGAAATGATTCCTTTGAATATTTTAGAGGATTTGAGTAGGAATTTAGCTACTATTTTTTGTTGCAAATTAGGTTCCCTTCCACTAACCTATCTTGGTCTACCTTTGCACTATAATAAGTTGTTGTGTGCTGACTGGAATTATGTTTTAGACAAGATACAAAAAAAATTACAATATTGGAAGGGTAATATGCTCTCTTTAGGAGGTAGATTAACTTTACTAAATGCAGTAATTAGTGCTATTCCACTTTTCTCCTTGTCTATTTTTAAAATCCTTGTCAAAGTTAGAAAAAAAATTGACATGATTAGATGTAGATTTTTGTGGCAGGATAACTCTGGACAAAGGAAAAAGTATGCCCTTGTAAATTGGACTAAAGTATGCTTACCCAAAGAGCAAGGTGGTATGGGAGTTTTAGACTTGGATACTATGAACAAAGCTCTTTTACTAAAATGGTAGTGGAAAATTAAAAATCAACATTATAGAGCTGATTGAAAGAATATAGTGCAATATAAATACTTAGATGCTAGGAATAGTACTAGAACCTCTTACTTTTGGAAAGGCATTATGGCGGTTCAAGAGATAGGAAAAAATTCTTGTACTTATACAATAGGAAATGGTAGAGATGTGTCTTTTTGGCATGATATTTGATTTTCAAACTGCTCCTTAGCCACTAACTATTATTTTCTCTATAACCTGTTTAATAACAAAGATTGTGCTGTAGCTGAGGTGGTCTTATCTGAGGGTAGAAATTTGAGTTATAATAAAGTGTTGACATGAGTACTTTTACAAGAATGGCAAGACCTGCTACTTATTATTAGAACCGTTCAACTTAGTACTCTAAGGGACTCAATTCACTGAAAATGGGACCATGATGGGAGTTTTTCTACTAATTCAACTTGCCATTTTCTTACTTTTAGAGGGGTACAGGTTCATAAAGCACAGGCAATTTGGAAAATCAAAATTCTCCTTAAAATTAGAGCCTTTATGTGGTTACTACTTCATAATAGAATTCTCACTAAAGAAGTGTTAGTAAAGAAGGGTTGGGTGGGAAACACAGATTGCATTTTCTGTGGAAATTTAGAAACTCATGACCATTTGTTTTTACTGTGCCCTTTTGCTCAAAGTTTATGATTTTGGTTAGGTGATAGTCAAACTTATATGCATAATTGGAAAACTGTGAATGATGTGAAAAATTTTGCATTAACTCTTCATAAAAATGAGAGAGATGCATTCCTTACCATATTCAGTGCTACAAGCTGGTGTATTTGGCGTATTAGGAATGACTTTATTTTTAATAACACTCCAGTTAAAACTATGAGACAAACACTAATGATTATATTTAATTTGATTATGTTTTGGACAAGGATTTGGAAACAAACAAAGAAAATGAAAATGGATCAGTGGATGCCAATGGACTGGGACTTATTACCACTGCAGATGATTCCAGTTGGTCCCACGCTGGCAGAAGCTAGTGAGAGAGAGTATCCAGCTTGGAGAGCAATTGCTGCTGCGTGAAGATAAGAGTGAAGTGCAGCATGATGTTTTTACTTTTTGCTTATTGTTGCTACTTATCTCTTTTTGTTTCTTCATATCTCTTCTTGAAAGAGTTAGTGACATATTATTCTGATCTGAACCTTTGTAATCTTTCTTCTTGTTATTTTAGTCAGTGGATATAATTGATAATAGAGTTTTGACTAGCGAAGAGGAAATACATAAGATTAGATTTGGGTTGCAGATCGATTAGATGTTGGATGCTTTTACTTTTGATTTTACTGTATTGGTTTCACTATCAAAATGAAACTGGGTGGCGCTCCCATCTTTTTTCAAAATATATATATATATATCCTCTATTGAGTTTTATTATTTTTTATTATAGTTATAATAATTAATAATATTAATTTATAAGTATATTATTATTATCATTATTAATTTACTAATAATAATTATTATTATATATTTGACATAATTGTTATAGTATTTTTTTCTTATTTTACTATAAAAATTCTCCAGATGTTTTTCTTACTTTGTTGCCTAGGTGATGTAATCATGTCGTGATTAAATGAATAGTTTATGTAACCTACAACTTAATTATAAGTCCATTTCTCACATTATCCAGATAATAATGACTGTGGAAGTTTAATAACAAACATTTTTGCAATATTTGGATTGATTGGTTCCGTTTCAGTAGATGCTAAATATTGTATATGTACTTAAATTATATATATATATATATAGTTTTGCTATGGTGAGTTGCAACTCACCAAGTGGTCGGTGAGTCGCGCTCAAATCTTCTAAATCTAGTTCAAAATGACCGATCCAAACCATTCAATATGATCTCCCTATTGAAATCTCCATGCAGACCAAATTTTATATTTTTTTGAAATTTTGAAATATTTTTTTCGGATTTTAAAAAACTGCTGTTTTTAAACGGTTCAGAACTAATTAGATTAACGATTTTCTAAAATTTCAAAAAAATACTTAAAAATTTCGAAAAAATGTAAAATTTGGTTTGCATGGAAATTTCAATAGGGGGATCGTATTAGACGGTTTGAATCGGTCATTTTGAACTAGATTTAGGAATTTTGAGCGCAACTCACCGACCCTTTGGTGAGTTGCAACTCACCATAGCAAAACTATATATATATATATATATGCGTCTCACATGATCAATTGATCATCTCTTTCCATAATTTCTAAACACCTACATACGAACTACGGAACCGAATCCTCTACGGAACTTCTTTGTTCCGCACCGTAGAGAACTTTGTATCTGCACTGTCCGATCTGTTCGATCAAATCTAAAGGTCAGGATTTACAGGCTCACTAAAAAAAAAAAAAATCACGCGAATAACTATCTCCCTGTCTCCGTTTCTCCGTCATTTCTCGCCTAAATACCCAAACCCTTTGTCTTCTCCTTTGTCTCTATCTGTGCACCAGAGACCTCGTGAGAGAGCCATGTCAGTTTGGTACAGAACAAGTACAAACCAAAACCAAAATGTCAATTCATCTTGCAAAATGGACACAAATTGAAGGTAAAAATTTTTACATTGTATATTATAAAACTCAATTTAATTTCCAGGGAGTTTGAGCTTATAAGGTATGAGAGAACTTTCTATATGTGTCAAACAAGGTGCCAAGTTGCTAACCCAAAATTTGAGCATAATCGCACTGTTTCACAAAAAAATAATATATTAAATTAACATAAACATGAACATACTCGTGGCCCCAACAAACGCAAGGAGGAAATAAAACCCAAAAAGGATGAGCTTTAGTGCAGTCTTGGACTTAGAGAGGAAGTACAAGAAACCCAGATATGGAAACAGAGACACAGTGAACAGCTGAGAAGCGATCCTTTGAGAGTCTATGGTAGGTGCCCATGGATCCACTGGCAAAATCCCACACCTAATTCTACCAATGGCGAAAGATCTACCTCCTCTCCTGTGTATGGGTGAAAAAGCTTCTCTCTTTAGATTTCTGGGTTTGGGTTGGATAAGAGGAGGAAGAAAGACGGTGCGCCAAAAAGAGTTCGCGTGGTTTTTTTTTTTTTTTTTTTTTGCGCCTGTATCCTGACCTTTAGATTTGATCGAACAGATCGGACAGTGCACATACAAAGTTCTCCACGGTGCGGAACAAAGAAGTTCCGTAGAGGATTCGGTTCCTACGAACTACGGCATCTTCATTCTTCCCTACGCTATCTAAATGTCTTAAGCATTTTATTTGGTCCATATTTATTTTTGTCAGTTTCATAAGAATTCTATTTGTAACTGGTGGCATTAACCTTTTTATAGGTAAATTTCCGATTTGGAACACCCTGATGACGCCGAGAGATACGTCAAAAAAAAAACTATTTATTTATTGAATAATCTTTACAAAATAATGAGGTCGTGTGGAACTAATTAACACCTTAACACACCAACCTACTTATCATACGATCCATGAAGCCGCCACCCCTCCATCATTTTTCCGAATCCGAATCCTGTGGCGCAGACACAGCGTGTAGCGCGCGACACAGACCGTCCGATCAGATCTCGACGGTTCATTTTTTTCGGACCTTACAATCTGGTTACATACACGGGGCTCCCTCATCCATCCAGATCTGATCGGACGGTCCTGTGCCGCACTACACGCTGTATTGCGCGCCACAGGATTTGGATTTCATTTTTCCCCCCTTAATTTTGTGAAATTCCATTTTTGGAAGTTCAAACTATTTGTAGAAGATGACATTTCATCTACCTATAAATAAATGCAAGTATATTTATTATTAAAAAAAAAAAGAAAGGACAAGAAATGGACAGACATAGTTTTTTATTTCACGATATGGAATGAAATTGACTATTTTGTCTTCCTAAGGTCACAAATTTGACTATATTCAATGGATGTTTTTTCCAAGGATATTTTATTTTCCTTATCGTTACGCAATCCATAAAACATAGTTATTTCATCAATCAAACAAGAAAATGAGCAGTTTACCGATATAATTGATAGGAATTTAATGTGATAATTAGCTATACGCCTATATATACATCCCCTACTAACATGCGTCAATATGCAAAAATATTTAAATGTTCACGCCATTTTTTTAAAACTTAATATTAATGATTAACCCGATTGTGGTACGATTAATATAATTTCAATCACGGATCTAGCTGGTATATAGTATTTATATATTGAAACAAAATTATCAAATAAGCGTTAAATCCTATATATTCCTACGTAGTCAAGCAAGTGGATTCTCACATTGGCAATAATTGAGCAAATGGTCTAATTTATGAGTTAAGATAGAATACTTAAGTATTACTTAAACTAATGAAATTGAATAAAATAATTTTTGGAGTTGTATTTCTTTGCTTTGTTTAGTTGAATTATATAGCCAATTAAGATGAGAAAAATGAGAGACCTTATATCATGGCGGCTAATTCTCCGTTCAACATGACACCATCTCCACTAAAAAAATTTTATTGCTAGATTAGAATCTTGGACCAATGATCTGTCTACTTCAAAAAAATTGCACTGTTATTAATTGTATAACTTGCCTTTCACCAAAGAAAGAGAAGGCATTAAATTTGGTCATTTCCAAATTTGTTCCCACAGAAACAAGAACCGAGGCGGTTTCTCGCAGCAGCGGATATCATTCCCTAAAGCACAGTAGCTTTTATGTAATGATTAATTTAGAAATATTATAAAACAAATTAAATGTCAACAACTTTTAAAATTTTAATCGGAGTGCAAAAAAAAAAAAGACATCTTTTTGCCATTGCAAAAAAAAAAAAAAATCATCTATTTGCCATTTACGATTTTTTTTTTTTTTTTGCACTATTTCTTGTTCCATTTATCTAATAGTTTTAGATAGCTACAAAATTGCCACGATGAATTTTTTTGGCGTACATAAAGACTAAAAAATAGTATTAATTTAGTGCTAGTCTCGCCTTGTATTAATATTGGAGCATGTAGTCTATTTAATTTAAGTTTTCTGCAACAACATAGCTATATATATATATATATATATGTGTGTGTGTGTGTGTGTGTGTGTGTGTGTGTGTGTGTGTGTGTGTGTGTGTGTATCTATATATGTGTGTATGTAAATAAAATTTTGAGAAATTCGAAGTAACGACAGAAGAAATATCAGTAAAGTATGATTTTTTTAATGATCAATGATATTCGAACACTTGTTTTTTTGACAGCTTCCAATTTATTCAAGCATGACAAATTAATTATATTAATAAAAGATAATATTAAAATAATTTATTTACCACTTTATTTGTGCTAAATCGCTGCGAAAGTAAATGACAACTCAATGTTTAGGATTTTGCGAAACACCGCTTAAACATCTGAATGCACTGCCATATTTAATTCAACTTAAAACAGATTTGCTTGATTCGGATCGTGATAATAAGATGAAATTTGATTGGGTGTCAGTAAGATTTAATTTGGCATATGTTTAGTAAGATGCGGAACATCAAAAAAAAAGAAAGGAAAAATCTTTGCTGTGCCAAAATTTCAACAATAGGCGGAAAAGATGTTGCGTCGTATTTATGTGTTAAATGAATGTCATTCCAAAAATGGTCGCTGTGTTGAATTGAAAACTGAGAAAAGCATATTGTAGAGGGAGAAATATCTTGACTTTGAAACCTGTTTGAGAGAGAGAGGGGTTAACACAGAATTCACGCAAACGCGCTTATATAAAACACAAATAAAGTAGCAATTAAATTAGATGCATGTCAGCCTCAGGCCTAAAATAACAAATTTAAGTTGCACAAGTATTGCGTGCGTCGCATTAATGACTAATGAGCGCATAATAATCAATTCGATCGGACGGATTATTATGAGAGGGTTCTAATGTTCATAATTTAAATGCTTTCAAATGTCTCAAAATTCTTTTTTTTTTTCAAAATATAAAATTCAAACTTCAAATCCAAACCATTGATCTTATTCTATATAACAAGCGATGCATTTTCATATAAGTTTTATAAATTTTGAAGTTTATTTGATACTTGATCAAGAGATTGAATAATGAATGAATCTAGTTAAATATGATAGATTAATTCTATTATGTTCATATTTTATGCTCTTGATCGAATATCAAATAAACTTTAAAATTGATAAAAGTTATATGAAAATACATCGCTTGTTATATAGAATAAGATCAACGGATTGGATTCAAAGTTTGAATTTTATATTTTGAAAATGCAACAAAAAAATGAGTTTTGAGACATTCGAATTAGGGAATTGCTTCAAGCAATTCTTATTTTTATCATCATGTATCATCCTCCTCTCACTTCCCCTTCCCTATCTCTCCCTATCATCTTCAAATCAATATGATTATTTTCTCCCTCTCTCTCTCTTTTCAGATCTATCTGATCTCTCTCTCCTTTTCAGATCTAGCCTTGGCCATGCCTCTGCCACCTCCACCTCCTCCTTCTCTCTCGCACGAACCAACGCCCATGCCTCGGCCACCTCCGCCTCCTCCTTCTTTTTCGCACGAACCCACGATCATACCTCTGTCACCTCCACCTCCTCCACTTCTCCGCACAACACGCCGCCTTCTCTTTCCCTTCCCTTCGCTAGGCCTCCTCCTCAATCCCTTCCCCATGACGCGCGCCGCCTTCTCCTCCCTCATTTTCGTTTTGATCTCGTACTTCACACTTCTGCTGTGTTTTTTTTAGTCCTAAAGTGTTATAATAAGCGATCGACTAATAAGCGTAAATAATCAGTTTGTCGCAACAAAGGATCATTTTATAGATACATATATTGGATACGATAAAAGATCATCTTATAAATATAAATGATCGGATTGTTATAATAAATGATCATCTTATATAGAAAAGTTGTTATAATAAGTGATGAACTAATAATAATAAATGATCAATTAGTCGCAACAAATGATCATCTTATAAGCGCATATATTAGATACGATAATAGATCATCTTATAAATATAAATAGTCAAATTGTTATAATAAAAAATCATCTTGTAAATTTTATGAGATATAATAAGTGATCATCTTACAATTATAAATGTTCAATTAGGTGTAATAATGGATTACTTTATTAGTGCATATATTAGATAAAATAAATAAGCAACTTGTAAGTGTAAATGTTCAGTTAGTTGTAATAAGTGATCATCTTATTAGAGTGCAGACGATAGTCGAGGAATAGAGGAAAGGAGAGAGAGGGAATGCGCCAGAAATAGAAAAGTGCACCCAATCCGGTGCCAAAAAATGAAAATTAGGGGGAGAGATGCGCATGAGACAGAGGAGATGAGGGTGAGGGAGAGGAAGTAAAAGGAAAATCATATTAATGCACTTTCTATTTTTGAATGGGATGATACATGATGATACATCTTGGGATTGTACTTTTCACTCCCGTAGTCCCGTTCAAATTGTGGGCACTGGAACCCTCCTCGATTATTATATTTATATATAATATATAAAAGGGGACAGATAATGAGATACATTATAAGGTAAGTTGGGGTGGAGATAATTTGGAAAATATATTACCGCATTGCAGGTGTGAACTTTTTTTTTTTTTTTCCAAACAGATACAGAGATACTCCCTCAAATGGTACAAAATTCAAATATAGAGTCAACAGATGGGAATAGAAGGAAAGGCAGACCAAATGCAAATACCCAAAATTCCGAAGGGCGTTAACAATCTATATAATAAGATTTCTATTTTATTTCTTTATTTTTTTTTTGATACAGTAGGTAGCGACTACCTACAAACTATAAAATAAGATTTCATGACTGCTGGCACGGCGGTTGGCGGGGCGACTCTGTATCACTTTTAAAAGACAAGACATGTATAATGTATTTATTAGTATTAATAACGGGGTTGTTTTTAAGGCATCTCTAAAATTTTAGCAAAATTACCTTTGGACTATTCACTCTCAGAAAGTTTCCAAGTTACAAACAGAAAGGGTCCTCTCTTCATTCATCTCCAGTTCCAACATTAATTCTTCGCAAATCATAATCTCAAAAATTATTAAATGGAGATATGAAACCGTAGAAAATTAAATCGGAGAGAATTTGTGAAAGGGTCAGAAATGCAAGTCCCATTTTGCCTGCCTCTTAGTCTTGGGCTCTTGCCTCTTGCCTCTTGCCTCTTGCTGATGTGATGACGATAACTATTGTATTGACCTTTCTTTCTCTCTCTCTTTCTCTCTAATAAACGTCTCTTTTCTTTCTCTCTTTCTTTTTATATTTTTCTTCTTCTTCGATCGCATCAATCCGTTCCGGGCCAGTCATCAACTGCATGCACATCACGCAAATGCCTCTTCTCAGATTCTCACCTTTCTACTTTATTATTTGCCTCCCTCTATATGTCTTCTGACGATTTTAATTGGTAATTGAATTGCCTACATATATAGACATGCAATACCTAGGAAAATATTTCAATTCCTTTCTTACTATGTATTTCTTTTATAGGTCGCACGATTGTTTCTTTTTCATGGTGAACACAGTTTATAAGATTATAATATTCTATATAACATAAAGTCATAATAAACGAATACATTTTCTAGATCACGAAAGTTTGTACATTTATCTTTTTCTCATTTATATTTTACGATATCATAATTGTAATTTTTTTACAATTTGTTTGCATCCAAAAATAATACAATTTTAGATACTTTAATAAATATAACATTTTGTTTAATATGATATTTCAATATGTACACATTAAATTGGTTACATTACTTAAAGTAGATCAGATATGTCATTTTAGAACAAATTCGACAGATAAGCTCATGATGCACAAAAGAACATGCATCATCATGCACCATAGATATTTCCTAATTATAATTGTTGCCCTCAAGTTACATAATTGTATTCCTTATTAGTTATTGCAGATTTTGCTTGATTACATATCATATATATATATATATGGGTGTTTTTTGGTTGCTTCAATTTCGGCGAGTTGAAATTACAAGAGACCCCAAGGTCCACGTGAACCAGATATTAAAGGTATTATTGTATTATATCAAACAAAAAATTAACATGTTCGATATGTGAGCCAATTATTTTATTTGAGACGCAGAAATTAGCAGCAGCCTGGTACAGTGGTCTTGTTTAAATTTCGTTTGAAAGCGTTAAAACCAACCTTCAAATGAAATTAATTAATTAATGTTTTAAGAAAATGGGGTAGGTTAGGTCGGACACCGTGGTTCGACCAAATGGATTCATTATTTATTTTATTATATTTTGGAACTAATAAAGAAAAGGGAGAGCAAATTAAAAGGTGTCAAATTAATCTACCGGTCCATCCAGTCCCAATCACAACTTTATCGACCTCGATGCAATTTAGATTTTAGAAGCAAAACTAATAGAATGGCAACTTGCCAATTTGATTAATTAGCAACCGTTTTGATTTATCATATCATTTATTAACAGCATGGCTTGACCTTTTGAAAGATACATATCATTTTTTAATATATTTATATATATTCTTTTTGACAGTGATAATTATCTCATAATTACTGAATCAAGATTAGCTTAAGCTTTTATCCTTGTACATGATGCTTTAATATGAGAGAGAGAGAGAGAGCGAACCATCATAACAAAATTGAAATTTAATCCAAGCAGAGGGGGCCCACCACTGACTGTGAATTAGTAGGAGTTATTATAAATACAATTATAAAGAAACTGGGGGGTAATTTTGACTTTTGACCCAAAGGCCGAAAGACGGAAAGAGAAGATTCATTGAAGATAAACGAGAGGAGGCAGCTTTTCATTTCAGACAAGGCCACACAAGGCCACCTGGAAGTTGGAAGAAGCCTAAGCAGCATCTTCCTCTCTTTTAAGTTTAATCTTTAATCATTATTTATTATTTAATTTATTATCAAGGTCAAGGGCCGCCATTTTCATTTACGCCCTTTGTGAACTTCATTATTTTCAAAGCCCTTGCTGGTTGATTTTGAAGTGGGGGGTGGGGCCCTGGGGGCATCCGGGCATGTGACATGTGCTGCCAGAACCCAGAACCCAAATCGTTTCTCCAGCCAACATTTAGTTGACCTTTCTTTTCTTGCTTCTTAAATTTAAATTTATGTTACCATAATTCATTAAAATAAAAAATGCAACCCCAGAACCCCTTCTGGTTTGCGTCTCCTCCGTCTTACTCACAGTTGCTCCTTCCTCGTTCGCCAGCCTGCAAACTAAGTCTAATCTCAAGGTCAATTTAACTCTAGGATGCGTTTGGATCGCCTAAATTTAAAATTTAAAATTTCTTATTCAGAATAAAAAATTTTAATTCTTTTATAATTAAGAATGATTTTTTTCCAAATTAAGAGTGTTATTTTAAATTAATTTTAAGTTCGAAATAAATTTTATTCCAAATGTGTTTCCCTTATTTTTTAATCTGAATTAAAAATTTATTCCAACTAATTTTTCAACTAAGATTAAAAAAGATGTTTCAAATTCACTTGGAATAAGAATTTATTACAGAGTTGAAACCACTTACAAATAACATTTTTAATTCAAAAAATTTATTCTCAACCATTTAGGAATAATTTTTTTATTCTAAATTACTAATCATAATTTTATCCTCAAGAGATCATACACAACCTAATATAATTATATTATCAGTAAAATTTTCACACGAATACTATTTAAATATTAATCAAGCCATCAAGATTGAATTAATTTAAACTTGACAAGCAAAAAGGATATTGTTTCTGGAGCAAGACCTAAAGTACTTTATGTTATATATATATATCCACTACTAAAAACTTCCAAATTAAAACAGCATAATTGTATATCTAAATATTTTCGATTTAAGTCAATAAAAAAAATATCACGAGTTACAACTAAATTTGTGGGGGATTTGCTTTGGACACACTAAATTCTTCTTGGAGCATTCTAATATTTTTTTTTTTTTTAGACAAGTATGCCCATATAAAAATAAAGTAAGATGCTGCTCTTAACTTTTGTTTCTTCCCTGCAATTATATCACAAAATGTTTTCTTAATCAATTGAACTATTTCTTAAACAATAATAGTACAAAGAATTGACTATTAGTGCATTAAAATTGATGAGTGTATTTTATATATGTATTCAGGAAGGATTTTGGCTACAAACTAAATCAATTTGTCTTGGATTTAGATAGTTAGATGAGTTTAGGTTAGTTTAATTAGGGTTTTGTGTCGAAGAATGAGTTACTGTCATAATTTCTAATTTTATTGTAGATTTTGGATAATAAATGACTTGGATGAATCTATAAAGTTATAGATCTTGTTGCAAGCTTTCCAACGGTTCTTAAATCACCTAAAACGGAGTCCAGATGAAGGAGATATGCCCAAAATACTAATAGGACGTAATGTTGGAATTTTCCAGCGGCCCGCCAGACCTGGAACCGTCAGATTTACCAGAATTTTCCAATTTAGCAGTTCTATATTTGGACGACGGTTTCTAATGACTTCATGTGTATTCAGAGCGTGTCTTCAGTTATTTTCAGCGTTTCTACACCTTCCCAATGCCTATTTAATACTAGTTTGAGAGAAGAAGGGAGACAAGAAGAGAGATCAAATCCTAGAATTATGCGACTTGTTGAATCTCTCTCACTAATTCTTGTTTTGACCTCGAAATTAGACTTAGGATTTAGACCCACCTACAATTCTTGAATTCTTAAGAGTTGAAATGTCTAGCTAGTTTAGTAAAGTAAAAAATCGATATTCCAATACCGTCCCTGTAGATTCGACCCTTAGCTTTACTACAAACGATTAAATCGGGTAAACAAGATTTTTATTTTGAACTTGGTTCTGGCTCGATCAAAAATACTGAAAATATTATGTGATGTGCACGCATTGTGATCAACATATATTTGTGTAAAAAAAAAAAGAACAATTTAGAGCCTTAAAAAAAGTTTCCTCTAAATTATAAATAAATGATATATCAGAATTTTTATTTGTACTCAATAAAATGCCTAGTAAAATTTGTTTATGAAAAAATGATAATTCTGGTAGAAAGTAATAATTTTGTTAAAAAAATATTTATCATTTTTTTTCATTATACATCAAAGATAAGTCTCACAAGTTGAAAGAAAAAAAACATAATTAATTGCAAATCCTTGAACTGTCCAATTTTTTTAGAGTATAAATCAATTTCAAAATGATTATCTGTTAAGAATTGGTCCTTCAAAAGTGAACGGTTAATCAATAATCTAAACTCTTGCTATTGTTGTAAGAGATAACTCAACTATGGAATATTACAGGCATATATGAAAATAGTAAAATTTATTGTAAATTCTTTCCATGATTTTGCAAGGGTATATCTGTCCAAAAAAACGTAGAGATTAATTGTTCTCAGTGTATTTTTGCGTGTCCAAAGCACCTCCCAATTTGTGGTCTTGGATGAATACTATCTATGAATCTCAGACATGATTAACTTTTCAAAAATCATGTGTGACTTAATTAGATAGTCTGATGTAAGTCCTATGATTTTATCTCGTCTTTATTTTGTTTCTCTTTCTTCTTTCTTTCTTCTTTTTTTTAGAAAAGTAAAAGTTCTTCTCCTATCCCGCTAACTGGGAAGAAATGCGCATATTACTATCCACTAAACAGACTTTCTAAAAAGAAAACCTTATTCTATTTCTTTTCAAATCATCATTTTGGTAAGAAGCAGTTGAGTTTTTTTAGCTCCGGAATCCATAAAAAGCATAATGCCATAGTTTTATCTTGTCAATTTTCTTTTACAGATAATAAACTATTATAAAAGCACGCAAAAGGTGAATTTAATAACTATGGGGCCGTTTGGATGGGGCTAGGAATAGGCTCTTCTTAGGAATAAGATATTCCTAGGCATTAAATCTCTCTCACAAAGTTACACACTTCCTAATATTTTTCGCCTAGAAATATGCTATTCATCTAATTCCTAAGCGATCCAAATGGCCCCTATTTTTTTTTTCTAGAACCGTAAGTTCAATTTAGGACAAAAAATCATGGCACTGGTAGCTGGAATTCAATGTCATTTTTGTTAGAGATATGTATTAGAAGTCAATCATTTGATGGCTATATATTTAGTTTATGTTATTGATGATGTTTGATCATTTGTTCTTTGATTTTATTATTGACAGATCATTTAGGTTGAGGATCTGAATTGTGGATCTTTGTGTTTCATTTATGATTAAATATCAATAATAAATCTAAACTGTCCGTAATCTTGATAACTAATAAGGAACATTAATTATCATAAAAGATTAGTATGCAAGTTAAGTGATGATTAAGTTCTACAAATCATAGATAAGGAGTTACTAAGTTAATTGCATATGTGTATGTTATTAGAACATAGTACATGACATAATCCAACGAAATAAATATATGGATTGTGTTATGTGTCATTATTTATTTCATATGAGTTAGATTCTAAGTTTGATATGGTTCAACTTTTTCACATGAGGATATGTTCAATAAATATCGTCTAACGTTGATTTCTAATAAGGGCTGCTATACAGAATTTTATTTATGTTCTCTTGAATTGTGCAGGAAAAGTTGTTCATCAAGAAAATCGTATGTCTCTCATTAGTATACCTTGTGAGTGATGATATCTGTTGGGCTCCTTAATGGAGTTGGATTGTTTACTAACAACTTGTACAATCAACTCTAGATCAAGAAATGTATAATATACAAGAATGACATATTCCTATCTTAGATTATACAGTGAAATCATGTAACATAAGAATCAAAATAAGAAAAATACTTTATTTTTTATGCAGGATTGAAATACTGTAGTTGTACAGTATTTATTTATATTAATTAGAAATCATAACGTGTTGCTAGATACCGCTTATGATTATTGGAAATAAATAACGATTTAATTTTCATAGCCAACATCACATAAATCCTCAGGAGTCACACAAATAAAATTTTAACCATACAATGCATTATCTATTTATTTGCATTAGTGAATGCAAAAATATGATAAATTGATTAATTAATTATATACTATTGCGAACCGTTATAATTAATTAAATCAAAGGGATCATATAAAAATAAAATAATGCATATGCTAATCTTAATATAATTATCAATAAGTTGATAATTAAATTTGTTCAATATAATTGTATGAATTATATTAAAAGTATAGGCTTTTATTTAATAGTCTAATTGATTCCAAATAGAAAGCAATTGAAAAGGCTCATTAAATATTAGATTTAATGTGTTAAGAGAGATTAGATGAAATGTTCAAGTGGCCCGTAAGAGCCCATTCATAGGCTGGCCTTGAGAGGGCATTTTTGTCCATGTGAATTAGGATTAGGTTGGACTGTGTGGTTTATATAAGCACCAATTATTGGTGCGAATGGAACCCTAATCCTTGCCTTCTCTCTCTTCCTCTCTAGGCCGCCACTTCCAAGGTGGAGAGAAATTTTGTTTCTCTTCCATTGCTCTCTCTATTGCATCTCTATAGAAGCTCATGTGTTGAGCATTAGTTCTACTAATTAATTGATGATTAGAAGAAAGAATTAAGGGATTAGCTTCTCTTTTTTTCTTGCTAGCATAAGAAATAGAGATTGGTTAATTATTTTGGTGGACTCAAGAGTAAGAGGAGAAGAGGTGTTAGAGAGCACGCCATCGACTCCAAGTGATTCGGTCGAGCCTTCTAGTTGCGATACTAGAAGAGGTAAAATCTCTTTTCTCCCTTCCTTTGTGCTTTATGTCATATCTACCAGTTCCTCTTGTTGTGCATGGGTTTAATTAGTGTTAAATATGATTTAACATTAAAATTTGTGCACAAACAACTTCCTTCAATTTTAGACTTTTAAATTAAGTACATATATTTTTGAAGATAAGAGGGGTCAAGCCCTCCAACTTATTTCGAAATTAAATGTCACAAAAGATCTCAGCTGAGTTTTGAACCCATGTCCTCTGCTGAAGGCAACATTGCTCTTTACCACTAGATCAAGAGCTGATTCTGTAAGTACATATATTTTGAATACTTTCTTTTATAATATTCTTGATAGTATGACTCCTTGGAAATTTTTTTTTGATATTGTCAAAACTTAGCCCCCGTGTACAATTCCACACATCTAGGAAGCTCTTTAGTTTTGATTCCTTTTTTTCAATTAAGGTCTTCCGTGCACATAGCATGGGTGGCTTACTTTGCAACTTCGTTCCTATCTCACTTATTCAATATTTTGCTCAGTATGTCTTTAGAGGATTATATGAGACGATCACACCAATGTGCTTGGATTTATGTCTCCAAGTATAAAATTTAGTCGCTCCTAAATAATAAGGAAAAATGTCGACACTTCATAACTATCAGATTGCTTCAACATGTTACAGCGTAATAAAATGCCATATAAGATCCACACTCTATCCCTCCTTAGTAAACCGCAAAGATTGTTAGACGGTGCGTCAAATCAATAGTGGTAAATTTTTAATAATAATAATAATAATAATAATAAGATAAAAAGAGCTAGCAGCCTACTATTGGAAAATAAGAAAATAGATAAATAATTGGATAATTTAATATGCAGACGCATCGAGCGCTTCTGGTGTAATAAGCTGGGAGGTGCATAGCAGGGGGTTATTGGGAATCCAAATGAAAATGCGCTCAATAATTTGGTTTAGAAAAGATCGAAAATGCGGCGGTGGGGTCAGCACAGTCATGTGGTGGGAATAGGAGATAAAACTTGATAAGGTAAATCATATAATAAATTTATTAACAATAATGCTCTTCCTTTTAGACCTCTAAGCGCCTCCTACTTTTTATTCGTCCCCTCCCTTTTTCATTTCAATCAAACTAAAAGTTCAAAGTTCAAAGTTACCCTTTTCCTTTTTCATTTTTCATCAGACACGTCTAAGACTAAAGCTGGCAGGTACAAGGTTCCGGTTCAGTCCGACTACTAGCAGGGGCGGAACCAGTAGGCGAAACATACGCCAAAATCAGAAAGTTTAATTTAGATTAACCGTTCAGCCTCCCCTAAGGAATTAAAAACCTAGTTACTTGGCCCAACTATTAGACTCAAAGTCACAAATTCAACTTGTTTCAATCCGATTCGCATGGAAAAGATAGGTTCAGCCTTAAGTCTTGTGGGTGGGCTCCACAAGTACTGTCTTTCTTTCTTTTTTTTTTCTTTTAAAACTTTTATATTAGACCCCTATATGTTTATCAATTTATGATCTAGTCCAAATTTCATTTGCATTATTGCATATGATAATATTATATGTTCATGACTATCTTTATATTATAAATTAATATAATAAGTAATATGTTTACAGCCAACACTATAAATAATAATATTGATGATATTAAATAGGTTTATCTGTTGGTTTCTATAATATGATGTCTACGATTTAAACAATCCAAAAAAAATTGTTATTATATTATAATTCACGTGTGCAATAGTATTGGAAAAAAATATTATATTAGATGATAATATTCAAAAACATACAATTTAAATTTTTATATGAAAAAAATTGCGCACTGCATGAAATATATGTATTAAGGTAGATATTAATTTTTAGACAGCTTGCAATCGATGAAAACAATTGATCGTGCAACAAGCGAAATTTGTACTTGCGTTATAAAATCCAAAACATCCCAAATAAAATTTATTAAAATATATATAGTTGTTTTAGCTAATAATAATATATGATTATATGGATTCGTTAGTTTCTTTCCTCCTGTGCACTTGTGCACCGATGTGGCTCGGCGGCTGCGTTAGTCCTACTTTCGCCCCCCCCCCCCCCTTATTTCTCAATCTGGTTCCGCCCCTGAGTCCGAGTGTGACCAAACCCAACCCAACCAACCCGGTTCACACTGAACCGAAAAAGTAATGAATTATTAGCGCCGGAATCTTCTCCCTTGGGGGCTGGGGCCCACCTGATCTTAGGAATACTTTTTATTATCGACTTCTCCTTATTCCTCCCCCAAATCTGCACTTGCTTTCATGTTTTTTCTCTTCTGACTTTGGAAACTAATAAAGTGCAACTTTTATTCTTTTGTCCTTTTTACAACAACCAATAATTATAATAGCTTTTCGCAGTTTTTTTGGAGATTTTAGAATTAGTACCTTAACGTCGATAAAAGCTCGAGGACTTAATTTAGAGAAAGGAAGTTACTTTTTTTTTTTATCCTTATTATTATTGCTCTTCAACCTAATTATTATTATTTTTGAATAATTAACCTTATTGTCATTATATATGATCTTGAACGTTTGACACGATCCCCCTTTAAAATAGAATAATTTTTTTATATTATGCTTTCTTGTTTCATTGGATCGTACTTGTTCATTGAAGATTCTCCGACCTTGAACTTTTTTGCAAGATTCCGAATTTTTCACTCTTGCTTTCATTTTTGGGCATAATTTATTCTTATGGGTAAATTTGACATTCAACTTTTGTACCATGTTTTCAGTCTCATATGTGTTCTTATGAAGTACCTTTTTATTTTATTAAGAGAAAGTTTAATATACATCATAGTGCATAGGGCTTTCTATACACCACGGATTTTTTCGGCGGTATTTTTGCAAATTGACAAATCTAATTTAACCAATCTAATCTATATATTGAAATCTCATAGCAAATCAAATTTTACAACTTTTGAGATTTTATTACTATTTTTTTAAATTTTTTTTAAAACATGCTATTATTGGAAACAAACTACTATTTACAACCTTCCAAAAATGGCAGGTTTTAAAAATTTCGAAAAAAATAGTAATAAAATCTAAAAAATTGTAAAATTTGGTTTGCTATGAGATTTCAATATGTAGATTAAATTAGTTAAATTAGATTTGTCAATTTACAAAAAAAGTGGGCAGTTGATAGAAAGTCCTATGCACTATAGTGTATATTAAAAACTTTCTCTTATATTAAATATAGCATGGAAAAATATAAGCAATTGTTATTATTAAATGGGCATGCACATTTGTTGGTCATTGTTATTATTAGAAAAGAAGACAATTATATTATAAAATTGTGTGTGTTGAAAGATGACGAAATTATGGATGAAAATAATAATATAATTAATTTTGTCGGAAGAATATATGGGATTAGGGATATGGTAAGAGTTATGTGGATGAATATTGATTCCAGTTCCAGAATTGCAGATAAAGAATAGAAATAGAAATAGAAAAATAGGGGGAAGAAAGGGAGGCAGGAGGCGGTAGGAGCGTAGGAGCCCACACATAGAATAGAAGAATATAATATGGTGTATGGAAGATGTATAATGGCTCTTTTGGGTTTTGGGAAGTCAAAATAGAAAAGGGAGATATTTGTAAATGTAGGCAGGGTTGGATGTGGGCCAATGGGAAAACGCCAGGTAGGCGGGGATGGCGCGCAGACCAATTTTTTTGTGTTTGTGTGTTGTGTTGAATTGTTGATAAATGAAAATGAAAATGACAGCATTGAGGGAATGAAGTAATGAAAGAAGGGATGGATGACCGGCAACAAACGGTGGGGGAAACGGGAAAGAGCCGGTGAGTGAATATAAAAGAGGGGGGCAGGGCAGGGTGGGAAGAAGAATCCAATCAATCTCTCTCATCTTCTTCTTCCGCTTCCAAAAAATAAGAAGAAGAGTCTCTGTGTCTCTCCCAAAAACAGGAAACAGGAAACAGGAAACAGGAAAGAAGAAATAAGAAGAAGAAGAAGGAGTGAGGGAGGGCGCATCCGGCGGCCAAACAAAAACAGATAAAAGAAAGATGGCGGGCAAGGGCGCATCCGGCGGCGCGCTGGAAGAGATTAAGAACGAGGCTGTCGATTTGGTCAGTCACTCTTCTTCTTCTTCTTCTTAAATTTCTCTCTCAAAAATTGTTAATAATTACATCAACATCCTCTGATTCTCATCCTCCTCCTCCTCCTCCTTCACCTGTTTGCTTGATCAAGTCAGTCAGTCACTTGACTTTTCTCCCTATGAAAAAACGACGATTACTCGATTATCAATCAATCAATCAATCAATCCATTTTGCTATAGCTATAGTAGTATATAGTATATAGCTTTGACCTTTCACTCTTTCATTTCTCTGATTATTGATTAACATTAACACAAACAAAATTCAAATTCAAATTCCCCAGGTCAGGCTGAGGTCAACAAATTAATCACATCATCCCTCCCACTTAGTTTTTTTTTTATTTATTAAGGGACGGAGACGGACAAGTCATAATATTTATTAATAATTAGTATAATAATGCTACAATTGAATTCAATTGAAAATTTGAAATGAACTGAGTAGAGAGAGAGAGAGAGAATGGAAATCAATCTTTCTTAATTATTATTGAGCGCCGGTCACTTTTTCCTTTCTTTCCAAGTGGAAATCAATTAATTTGGAATTTGGGCTCTACTCTTTTGTGGGGGCGGGGCCCTCCCCCTTTTCCCCTTTGCAATTGCAGTTGCTACTATCTATTTACCAAAATATACATTCATTCATTCTACTGGGATGGGATCGTATAGTATAGTATAGGACGCCCGTCATACCCTTCTACGCATAACCAGCACAGATTATGATTTTGATTATGTTGATAATAATTGTAATTGTTAGGATCATAGCCCACCAGCCAGCCACCCACCACCATGTGCCCATGCTCCCATCCCTCCACTTTAGTTTCCAAACTATTCCTATTTCTATTTCAAATTTTCAATCATTTTTTTTTAATACTATTACCAAGTTGCCAATTAAATTAATTGCCATTGATGATACCACATATTTGTACAGCTATCCAAAAATTTACTTTATTAACTATAATCAAATGTCTACTAAATAAAGTACAAGTATTCAACTTACCTACCTACTATTTTGTTCCCAATAAACTGTCTACTCAATATTTCCAAAACATAATTTTTGCCTTTCTTAAATGTCAATCGTCATTATTCCCTACTTTTAATTTCTTTTGTTTTATTGTCCTTGGCATTTGGTAAAGCTTAGCATCCAGGCTGTGTTATCTTAATCATATTTTTGACAACTTGCTCAATAACAGCTCAATAGTCAAAATATGTTCTCTCTTTTCTTCTCAATTTCTGAAAGGTCATTCTAGCCATTTCCTCCCTCTTTTATTTAATTATTATTATTATATTTGCATGTCATTGTTGTACAAATTCATAACGCTTACATCACATAAAATAATAAAACAAGTTTGAAAAAACACAATTTTTATTTATTTATTTTTGTTTAATATGCCCTTTTTATCCTGCGTCACACAACTCGCGGATTCTATACAATACAAAATGATGTTTGTTTGTTGTATGTAATTATTATTATTTAAGGGAAGGAAGTCAAATATGAAAAGGTCCAAGTGGGCCTACCTCTGGTCGGTCCCAGAGAATATGAAAATGATAATAAGTGGGATGCCTCATGCCAGCCAGCCTGATCAAATCATCGCACAAAAATCACAAACTCCAGCAGAATACATTGTATATATTTTAGTATTTACATTAATAATAAAAATAAGAGGGAAAGGAGAAGGGGGTATGTATAATGTACGGGACTCATTAGTCATACATACAATACAAGTCGACTAATTAATTAATTGATTGATTATTCGGGTAAATCAATGTGAAGTTGGAAGGCAATAATATGATGCGGGTCATATTCATATTCATTATTCATACATGGAAGTGGAACTTATGGTTGACTCGACTGAGAGTGCTACAAGAAATCCCAAAGAGACTTGCCAGACGAGATGGAGAGATTTCCTCTTTTTAAGGATGAATGTTATAATTTTTTTAAATAGCAGGGGCATCTGTGCAATAATTTAGATTGGTTTTTCCAACTAATCCCGAGTGACGTAATGGATAAGCATCATGAAGTGGCGACTTGACTTGATGAGTGAGAGTGAGCCAATAAATCAAATCAATTTTCTTAAAAAAAAAAAATCAAATCAATGTGCAAAACCGACCAAAGAGTGGAATTTTGATCCTCAAAAAGCAACCTTCCTATTTCCTTCCCCACTCAAATACTCAATACAAATATACAATTGTCATTCCATTCCTTATTGGGCCGGGCTTCTATTTTCGTCACTTCTCCTGAGTCCTGACCAATTAGGCAAAAGTAGTAAAGTCTGCACTATTTATCTATCTTTAGAATTTTCATGTACCATACAATTACAATTACTTACCAGTATTGATACTGTTCTATCATTTTTTGAAAGTTGAAACGGAAACATTTCTTCTGAAAACAATTAACATGACTGAAACGATTTTTTCTTAATTTCCTCTTTGTTTATAAAATAAACAGGAGAACATTCCGATCGAGGAGGTGTTCGAGCAGCTAAAATGCTCAAGGGAGGGTTTGAGCTCCGACGAAGCAGCCAACCGTCTGAGTATCTTCGGGCCCAACAGGCTCGAAGAGAAGAAAGAGTCAAAGATCCTCAAGTTCCTGGGGTTCATGTGGAATCCCCTGTCGTGGGTCATGGAGATGGCCGCCATCATGGCCATTGCTCTCGCCAATGGTGGAGGCAAGCCCCCGGACTGGCAGGACTTCATTGGTATCATTGTCCTCCTTGTCATCAACTCCACCATCTCCTTCATTGAGGAAAACAATGCCGGTAACGCTGCTGCAGCTCTCATGGCCAACCTCGCCCCCAAGTGCAAGGTTTCTCGTTTCTTCTCTTCATCCATCCATCCATCCATCTTCTTATACTAATATATATATATATATATATATATATATTCTACTTAAATTATTAACATGCAAGGATCTGACAGGTTCTGAGAGATGGAACATGGGGTGAGCAGGAAGCTGCAATTCTCGTACCTGGCGACATCATCAGCATCAAGCTGGGAGACATTGTGCCAGCAGATTCCAGGCTCTTAGAAGGCGATGCCCTCAAGGTCGACCAGTCGGCCTTGACTGGTGAATCATTGCCTGTCACAAAGGGTCCTGGCGATGAAGTCTTCTCTGGCTCCACCGTTAAGCAGGGTGAGATTGAAGCTGTTGTCATTGCAACTGGTGTTCACACCTTCTTCGGCAAGGCTGCTCATCTTGTCGACTCCACCAACCAGGTGGGACACTTCCAGAAGGTTCTCACGGCCATCGGTAACTTTTGTATATGCTCCATTGCAGTCGGTATCGTTATCGAGATCATTGTGATGTTCCCCATCCAGCACCGTCGGTACCGCAGTGGAATTGACAATCTGTTGGTGCTCCTGATCGGTGGTATCCCCATTGCCATGCCAACAGTGCTCTCAGTGACAATGGCCATCGGGTCCCACAAGCTGTCCCAGCAGGGGGCCATCACCAAGCGTATGACGGCCATTGAGGAGATGGCTGGCATGGATGTACTCTGCAGCGACAAGACTGGTACTCTCACTTTGAACAAGTTGAGCGTCGACAAGAATCTGGTGGAGGTGTTCTGCAAGGGTGTTGAGAAGGATCATGTCCTGCTGTTGGCTGCACGGGCTTCCAGGACAGAGAATCAGGATGCCATTGATGCTGCCATGGTTGGCATGCTTGCTGATCCTAAAGAGGTACACTCATTACTTCAAAGACTTTCTTACAACTTGGCATGTAGGTTATCAAGTAGAAATCCTTCATAGGTAGAAACGGGTATGAGATAGATGGGGCCTTAACAAATTATGCATCCTTTTCCACTTTACTTACTGACCCTATACATTGTATGACCAGGCAAGAGCTGGAATAAGGGAGGTTCACTTTTTGCCATTCAACCCAGTAGACAAGAGAACCGCTCTGACATACATTGACGAACAAGGGAACTGGCACCGTGCCAGCAAAGGAGCCCCTGAGCAGGTTTGATGCAGTATTTCCTACCAAGTTGGTTCTTACAATTTTTGGCTCTCGATACCTACTAGTCATGTCTCTGTGTCCTTCTCAGTACCAACATTTTATAACACCCTCTGCTCTTCAGTGGTGGTACCAGAATGAGCGGCCTTGTGTGGATTATATTTGGCCATTCTATTATATCTAGCAAAAAGATGATTGGATACTAATTCTTTGTTTATCACTGTACAAACAGATTCTCGACTTGTGCCACTGCAAGGAGGATGTTAGGAAGAAAGCTCTCTCTGTAATTGAAAAGTATGGTGAGCGTGGTCTCCGTTCTCTTGCTGTTGGCAGACAGGTATATATCTTACCAAACGATATTACAAATTTAAGATGTTTTAAAGATACTAATCTTGTTTATATTTATGAATTGAATTAATTATACAGGAAGTACCAGAGAAGTCGAAGGATGCCCCTGGTGCCCCATGGCAATTTGTTGGGTTGCTACCTCTCTTTGATCCACCACGTCATGATAGTGCTGAGACCATTCGCAAGGCTCTCAACCTTGGTGTCAATGTCAAGATGATTACTGGTATTTTTACTCTCTCTTTCTCTTGGATGCCAAGCTCATTGCTTATGATATGTTGCACTTGAGTTGTAAATTTAGATGTTTAATCTTTATTGTTCCTCTTGTTTTTTACAAAATAGTTTATATGTTTTTTGAGGCTTGTAGATTGACTACCTATTTCCATTTTTCAGATGAAATAATACTGGTTTTGTTTTACAATGCACAAGTATTATGGATACTCTTGTACCAAAAAATTGAAAATCACCCTTAACTGGAAGACAGTACTAAAAGGTTTACTAAAACATAGAACATTATAGCCTTAAAATGCACATTACGAAGAACAAAAGACTGGGAGCTACATTTCACTGGAAAGATATACTGTACTCCATATTTTCTTACAATGATCTTGTTGAAATGGGAACATTCAGGTGACCATCTGACAATCGCAAAGGAAACGGGAAGAAGGCTTGGAATGGGTGTCAACATGTATCCTTCTTCAGCTTTGCTTGGCCAAAATAAGGATGCCTCCCTTGAGTCTGTTCCAGTTGATGAGCTTATCGAGAAGGCCGACGGTTTTGCTGGAGTCTTCCCTGGTACTCTTTTTTACTTTTTCATATAACAAATGTTGGTTAGTTTTCCTTATTGTGGTAAAGCAATTGATACTATATGTCATTCTGAATTTGGCATCCATACAGAGGACTAGAAAATAAAATATCTCAACTTGACTTGAAAAATCACCCATATCAGCCATGCAACTGGTACATCTTATAATTTGACCTAGGCTTGGAAAAGAACCGTCTAACATTATATGTACATGACAGTAATTAATTATCATTATGTAACTTACTTTTTCCAGATTAAACCGTTAGATTAAGTTGTAACTAATTTGAGTCCATTAAAATGAATAATTAAATCAGAGCACAAGTATGAGATTGTGAAGAGGCTGCAAGAGAAGAAGCACATTTGTGGTATGACTGGAGATGGTGTGAATGATGCGCCAGCTTTGAAAAAGGCTGACATTGGTATTGCCGTTGCTGATGCAACTGATGCTGCCAGGTCAGCATCTGACATCGTTTTGACAGAGCCTGGTCTTAGTGTTATTATCAGTGCTGTGCTCACCAGCCGTTGCATCTTCCAGAGAATGAAGAACTATACTGTAAGTCTTTCTCTGTCATCTCTTTTGTTTGTTTGTCTGGCACATATACAATACATTTATTTTGGTACAGATAGTCTCTTGCATGAATTATCTACTACTTGATGGGTTATCACCTCATCAGCTAATTAATTTACTTCATGCATGATGCAGATTTATGCCGTTTCCATCACCATCCGTATTGTGGTGAGTTTTTGATTGTTGAACAATGTGTATTCTTTTTTGTTTCTTTCCGAGACAATCTGCCGTTTGCTAATAGGTTCTTTTGAATCTATTTTTGAAGCTTGGATTTATGCTTATTGCGCTGATATGGAAGTTTGATTTCTCACCTTTTATGGTTCTTATCATCGCCATCCTTAATGATGGTAACACTTCCATTTAAGTCTAAATTGTTCATATGAAATATTGTTCTTTTTTTTTAAAAAAAATTTTGGTTGATAAGTTACTTAAAAATGAATTATTTTTCAAAAAACGTAGGTACTATCATGACAATTTCGAAGGATAGAGTGAAGCCATCTCCATTGCCTGACAGCTGGAAATTGCCTGAGATTTTTGCCACTGGTATTGTGCTGGGTGGTTACCTTGCTTTGATGACAGTTATTTTCTTCTGGGCTGTGCACGAGACTGATTTCTTCTCGGTAAGAGCTAGTATTGTGGAAAGAATGTTATTGAGTGGTTACTCTGGAACCATTCTTGCCAAGTGCAATTGTGCCGTGCACAAGTACCCATTTCAGATCAAGAGTGTCTCTCTTGAATCTATCCAATTGTTCACTAGCGAAGATCAGATCGAGACAGCAAGACCCAGAGATCAGACAATTAAGAAACCAGACTGTAGTAGTTGAATGAAACTAAAACAGTTCTTTTTTGAATTGTGTATTGTGTGCTCTAATATTGTTTTTATGGCACCTTTCCATGATGTAGGATAAGTTTGGTGTGAGGTCATTGAGAGACAGGGAGCATGAGGAGATGGCAGCATTGTACCTCCAAGTCAGTATCGTCAGCCAAGCGCTGATCTTTGTGACCAGGTCCCGGAGCTGGTCCTATATGGAGCGCCCCGGTCTCCTTCTCGTCAGTGCCTTCCTCATTGCTCAGCTTGTGAGTATTTCCTGTCCATCTACAATTGTTACTGTTGCGATTTAATTGAATAAATTAATTGTTAATTAACTTGGACTTGGTGAATAATTGTGAAGGTGGCAACTCTGATCGCGGTGTACGCAAACTGGGGTTTTGCGAGAATCAAGGGTATTGGGTGGGGCTGGGCTGGTGTGATCTGGCTATACAGCATTGTGTTCTACGTGCCTTTGGACCTCTTCAAGTTTGCAATCCGATACATCCTGAGCGGGCGCGCCTGGGACACCCTCCTCCAGAACAAGACGGCCTTCACAACCAAGAAGGACTATGGCAAAGAGGAGCGCGAGGCGCAGTGGGCCCTGGCGCAGAGAACCCTGCATGGCCTCCAGCCCCCGCAGGCCACCGCCATCTTTGATGAGAAGAGCAGCTACCGTGAGCTCTCTGAGATTGCTGAACAAGCCAAGCGCAGAGCTGAGATCGCCAGGTAACAAATTAACTGGGTGCTCTTGACATTAATTGATTAATTAAATAATTTTGCTTTTTCTCTAAGATTCACTTATCTACACGTACATGATCAATTTAGGCTGAGAGAGTTGCACACCCTCAAGGGTCATGTCGAGTCGGTGGTGAAGCTGAAGAACCTCGACATCGAGACGATCCAACAGCACTACACCGTGTAATTCATTTCAAGACTACGCTAGCTAATTCATCTCGTCTCATCTCATCTCAAGCCTCGGAGTATCACAATTAGACGACTACATATCATTATTATGTTATTTTCTCGGCAATCAGAGGATAATGATGATAACGCACCTTTTGCATTTTTATATTATGTAATACTATCATATTATGGATGAATTGTAAAGTACAGGTCTTATATTTTCCTAGGGTATGCTACGCTACTTCCCTGCTATTCGACGCTCGGTCAAGGAGCGCTTTTTTCTTTTGATTTTGGTTTTGTTTTCTTTCTGCTAATTTTCAGCTATGAGCTTTGTGAGAATGTGACATGGAAATAATTTGAAACTGCTCTGCCATATATAGCAGCGTGCTCATGTTTTGTTTTGTTTTTATTTCTTTGATCGCTCTTTTTGCCTCTTTTACAATCTTGTTTATAGTGCGTAAATTGTGACAAGAAAACTTCTCAACCTTGTGTAACGTCTTGTGTAGTATTTTCTTATTACTTGAAAAAATAGTAAAAACATTAAAATAATATATAGATTTTAGTTTCATATGAATATTCAACATGAAGATTGAATTAATCGACTAGAATAAACGTAACCGTTTGCATAAAAAGATAAAAATTGAAATAATAATACCGGTCAATTGCTGCTATCAATAGGTTTGACACCCTCACTCTTCATTCATTGAAGTTTACATGTGCTAATCTTACAACATCGTTCTAAATTTTAGTTTTGTTCTGTCAGCATATTGGCATTTTCCAACAGGGACTTGATTTCTCCTGAGAGTCCACTGCAGAGTATTTAGTACACTAACGCTATTCATGCCTCAAATACTACAAGAAGGCAAAAAAAAAAAAAAAAAAAAAAAAAAATGAGAGTCGGGTGGCAAAGTACCACACCGGTAATTTTATTAAAATAAAATAAGATTAATTACAAGAATGAAAGAAAAAAGATATAAAACCTATACAAAAGGAAAACCTAAAAAAAAAAAAAAGAAACTAATCCAAAGCTAGACATGTTTCAACCAGGAGTGTACACATGCACATATCTCTTTTAAAAGGAAAACTTAAAAAAAAAACAATTTACAAGTATATTTCTGTCCATAAAAATTGTATTCAGGAACGATGCATCTCTTGGCGTTTGTAGCAGTGATAGCTCTCTCTCGCTGTCAAGTATAAATAGGCTGAATTCTTATTATATATGAGCAAGGTTCCGCTACCAACATTTTGGTTATCCCCAAATGCCAACATTTTGCTATTAAGTTATTTTTTCAAATTTTAAAATACAAACGTCTAATACAAACTGTTGATCATATTTAGGTTAACCAGCGATGTATTTTCATATAAGTTTTGTAAATTTTAGAATTTATTTAATACTTGATCAAAAGCTAAAACATGAACGTATTAGAACGAATCTATTATAGTTAACAATGTTCGTTTGTTTTTCTATCTATTGATCGAGTATCAAATAAATTCTGAAATTTACAAAACTTATATGAAAACGCATCGCTTGTTAAACTAAATAAGATCAACGGTTTGGATTAAGTATTTGAATTTTAAATTTTCAAAAAATAACTTAATAGCAAAATGTTGGAATTTGGGAGCAACCAAAATGTTAGTAGCGGAATCTTGCTCTTAAAGATATAAGCCAAACATATTCATAACAGATAGATGCATTGTATCTAATGTAGATAGATATGCCACAGTATATGATGTACGAGTCATTTTTTTTCTCTTAACAAAATATATTCTGATGAGGGAATTTTCAAAAAAAAATAATAATAATAATAATTTGAAGGCCTCCTACAAAAGTGGATAAATGAAACGTAACATCTATGAACAATGGAGGTGATGTGGAACATTATAGTACACATGAAATCAGTGGCCTATTTTCAGATCATATTTTGTCATAGAGTGAAATTATACGCTAGAAAACTCTACATCCAGAGACATCCACTTACAAGATCAGGAAAAAAAAAAATGTTTAGAGCGATTCGGCATCATTAAAACGTGTTAGCAGTACAATTCTTTTGTTGCCTTCAAAACATGCTATTTTACAGCAACAAAAATCCAGAGCTCCTTAATCCATCCTACTCCAATTTTCCCTTCCATTGCGAAGTGTTTTAATCCACAAAATCACATAGTTTGTAATGATAATAAATTTATTTGACTACCGAAGTAAGTGATAACAAATTTATTTCGTCGTATATTTTAGTAAATGGCGTAGGACTAATTAAAATTTATCGACAGGGACGCAATGTTGTTTTAAGTTGCATCGAAAATTTGATGCATGTTTGATGAAATTAAAATTATATATATGCATATATAAGTTCAGTTTTCTGTTTTTTTGGTAAATTTTAATGTTGGGCGGCATTTTGTTGTCAAGGAAACACGACTTGTGTCCCAAATAAATAATGTTAAACATCTTAATACAATTGAACTCATTAATCTATGCATTGAACGAATTATGTTGGGATGAGGCGCGTTATTTTTTCTCAAAATTAATCTCTAACTAAATGAAACAATCAAACAAGTACTCCGAGGCCATCACACGTGATGGCTATATTAATTTCTAGAAAAATCCAAAAACAAGCCTTGCTAATCCGGACAACACTGCACTGAAGCCATGTAGTTGTGAGCTGATCTTGCTCACCACACAAATGCACAAAATTGACCCAATTTGCAGAAGTTCGAATTTTAAATTACCAGAAAACACCACTTATGTAGTCGAATACAGCTCTTTATTTGCTGCTTTCCATTCTTTGATGTAAGAATTTAAGAACTAATTTGCTATCATAAAATTCTGTTGATCTAGATTGTACGCCCATTTTAATCATATATAATTAGAGATTAATTAATTTGAAACAACATTCTGAAAAATACACTATGACTGATTTGATCAAATTCTAAAGGTCCAGATTACGACACCAAAGGCTCTGACTATGCTTGTGGAAGTGCACACATGATATCTTTAAATTGAAGTTAAAAATGAAAAAGGAAGAGTGTGTGTTAAAAAGGATATCTTTAAATTGAAGTTAAAAAAAAAAAAACGTATAATTTTCTAACCATGTTTTGTATATACAAATGTTCAGTCTTATTAAAATAGGAGTATAAAAAATCTTATGAATTAATTTGCTTCTACAACATATATTGGTATCTGAGAACCAATACAGATTATGTCAATGTCTGCACTTGTAAATTATTTTTATTCGGAATTAGGCATTGGTAAAAACAAACATTCTGAGCTTTGAGTTGTAATGCAAATGCATTCTTAGAAGGCATATATAGTGTTCTAAGATGTTATTTTTTTGTCCTACATTGGTCCATTAACTTTTTCCTAAATCATGGACAATAATATTAGTATTGTGCAATGATTAATCCTATTGAAGCTGTTCGTTTATGAATTATTTACTAAATATTGTGATAGCAGATGCATCCAAGAAAATGCGCACACGTACTGATAAATTGTCATAATCCAACTTCCCATTAACTTGTTCATATCGTGCTAATTATTGCAAATAGTTTGTTTCTTGTACTGGTTTGCTCTACACTCTAAAGAGTTTAACATAATCTCGTTACAGATATTAAAAAAGAAGGAAAAAAAAGAAAAAGAAACTCGTTACATCCTTGCTCTCTTCTTTGAATTATGCATTATAAAATAAAATAAACCTTCAGTTTCTCTTTCCTATTTATATTCGCGAAAAGTAAATATAATTGCTTGCCTGCCAATAAAGAAGAACAACTCATTTTATTAATTTTCTCATTGAAGCCTATGTCAAGTATCTGTCTCTTTGTTATATCATCGCTGGACACCTCGGGTTGCAGTAACACTGCCGAGCATTTCAATGAATCAAGAGAAGAACCTCCGGACCAGCACGTAACAGAATAACAGCTGGTTTACCAGCTGACACATGAAGACAAATATTCCTGATGCTAATTGGGATCAACCAATAGGAATTAGCTAAATTAAGGAATCTGATTCTATTGCATGCATATATATAAGCAGCAGCAAGCTTGTAACGTGAACACAATTCAATACAAATGTATTTTGACTGAATGAAGTCTACCTTCAAGGAGGAACTATTATGTCATTGCAAGCGAGCACTAAAAACATCCTGCTCTCCACTTAGGCAAATAAAAAACAAAGAGAATTTCTCTTAATAACAACCTTTGTAGTTTGGAAAGAGATATGTTAGAATCTTCAGAAATATCTCCAAATCACATTCCTGATGAAAAAATTTCAAATTAGTTTTGAAAGGGATATGTTAGAATCTTCAGAAATATCTCCAAACCACATTCCTGATGAAGAAATTTCAAATTAGGGTGCTGTGCATCAAACTTAGTGAACTGCCATACTTCTCTTTTGTTTTGTTGTAAACTTAAGGATGTTTTTGTTAGATTATTTCTGGCATTTCCACAGGTTGACGAGTCTGATCGAGCGGACCGCTTCTGGGTTGAGCGGGATGCTTAAGGATCATGACTAGCGAACCGCTCAAGGACTGAGGAGGTCGCTTAGACTGGCGCCAGAATAGAAAATAATCTGATTTGTGGGTTGATTCTATTTGGAGGTCAAGACATCGTGTTTTATGGTAATAGATTAAACGTGGCTATGAAAAAAAAGAAGATTTTGTGCAGCAGATGCATTGCCTTTTATAAGTGGTCATATTTAGAAACAATTCCTATTAATGATAGACTAATATGGTATTCTTTAGAGGCCAAGAAATCCTTAGTTCTCATTATATATAGGGGTTGGTCTCAAGGGACAAGATAACCACGAGACTGCTGCATGCATGTGTTGGTAGCAACAATTTCTGCCTCTCTTTCTAGTAATTCCATCGATTAGAGAGATATAGTGCTTTTGTTTAGGTAGAAGGATAAAAGGGCTTGTTTTGCACTTTTGGAAGGCTTCCTTCCGATCTTGGTGGTGCTTAGGCGACTCTAAAGACTTTAACAATCAACTAGGCATGCTCAACTTCAAGATCCAACACGTTGCGATGGATTTAAGTATGCTTCCGCTCATATTCTGATTTTCTAACTTCTTCAGGCGGGTTGCTAGGTTTTCTGTCGGGCTGCTTGACTGCTAGTTCAGTAGAGTTTAAAGATCTTGTTGGAAATGTAAACTTAATTATGATTGCATGGTCAAATGTTTAGAGTTCCTAAGATAATAATTATATTTAGGAAATTGTGTGTCTTTATTGTCTAGAAGACTATGTCATTTAGAGGTTTGGCTATATAAACAATATTGTAAGAGTGTTTTGAATTCAGAACTTAGAAAAGAAAGAAAGAAATCTGTTTGTAAGAAAGAATTATCAAGTGTTATATGAAATAGTTCAAATTCTAAGTTACTCATTTTATCTCCACTTTATTCCACTTAGTCTCATATCAAGAAGACGATCCTATCAGATCTTGATTTGCTATCAGGAATGATAAGTGCCATCACTAAAAAATCCATCACATGCCATCATTGGACATAGGGCGAGCGCGCGAGTCTCGTGTGATTAGCAGGTGTCTGTTACAAATATTTAGTTTAATAATCAAATATGTTTAGTTTAATAATTAGAAGTGTTCAGTTAAATATGTCAACTAATGGTTTTATTATATAGTATCGCATGTCAATCTTGGAGAGAGACGGGCTAGGGGCAGAGTCAGAAAAAAATTAATTTGAACAGGACCGGTTCATGACCCCTTCTAATTTTTTCATGTGTTTTTTGTCCGGTTTCGTGACCCCTTCGCCTAGTTTAGTAATAATATTTTTGCTTATAACATTTATATTTTTTATTGCAACTAACTGAACATTTATACTCAATTAACAGAACATTTGTACTTATTAAACTAAATATTTATACTTAATAAAATGATCATTTTTGCTTATAACATTTATATTTTTTTGTTACAACTAATTGAACAATTCTACTTAAATAACATAACATTTGTACTTATCAAACTGAACATTTAAGTACGAAATAAGTGCGCTGGGTGAGGGACCATCACTAAGGCGCTCTCCTTAGCGATGGCGCGTGATGGTAAAACCATCGATGGCATGCAGTAATTAATTTTCATTTGCTATTTGACATGATTTAAATTGTTATTCCGTTTTGGCTATAAAGCAAACCCAACAGATTTCTTCTTTGTTTTTTTAATTTATTGCTTCTATGTAAGGTTCTTACTCAGTATCTGACTTCGTAATATTTTTATTTATTCATTATAAAGTTATGGGCTTGATCGCTATTCTTTTTTTTTTTAAAAGAAGATTCTAAGATGTTTCTCCTCTTGTTTTTTCCCCCCTCGTGTACCTCCTTTTATGGTTTATGTAACAATTATAATTAGAAGCTAAAAGTTACAAATCAATCTTTGCAATATTGACATTTCATCTGATACATATATATCTTTCTTTGTTCTACTAAAGATCAACAAAAGCTGAATACTCAATTCCTTTTACTCTTTATTCTTCCCTTCTTTGAGCTGATACAGCAAATAATTCTGGTGCTAACTTGTCGAGCGAATAAATAACGAATTAGAAAGGAAAAAACATTTCTAGAAATATAGCATGAACATAACCGAAACTGAATGCATTTGATTACCTTATCCTTTCTAATTGATTCGCTATCCACGCTGAAACAGACAATTACTTTAGTTTGGAATGCAAACGACGTTGTGCCAAAAAGCAGCTAACCAACTCCCCAAGTTTTACCCATACAAACACAAAATCTACCTACTCCAAACCAGCCATAAACTCACGCATGCATCGTGCTAATTAATATGGTTTTACTGTGGCAAATACAGGGTGTAATGAATTGTGTTGGTTGAACCAAGTAGTCTCCTTGGTGCTAATATAGGGTTTATCGGTCCTTGGATACAGTATAAATAACAACAGATGAATTGTATGAAAAATTAAGAGAAAGAGTTGACCACACATGAAATAAATAAATCCTACGATTTTTCAACTCTTGACAAACTTCTCATCTCTTTAAGTCTTCGATAATACAACAACATAAAAATATAGAAGACTGCAATGGCCGAGAAGAAACCTTTTGCCAGAGAAGATCATATTGTCTTGTCACATCCTAGACTTTTCTTCTTAGCAATAGTTCTGTCACTAATTTTCATGGATCCATTTCATTGGAGCCCAGTGGCAAGTCGGGACTATCAACCCGTTAAACTTGACATAGCACCGTACAAGCAGGTCATGAAGAGTTGGCGCAACGACAACCAGAGCAGATTAAGAAATGCAAAATTGCAATTTGCTGGTGAAGTCTTCGGGCCTGAGTCAATCGAGTTTGACCGAGAAGGCCGAGGGCCATACACGGGCTTGGCTGATGGTCGTGTTGTTCGTTGGATGGGGAAAACTGTTGGATGGGAAACCTTTGCCATTGTTAACACCAATTGGTGAGTTCATTGTACAAGTACTTACTTTATCATCTTAAAATCTGTTTGCAAATATATTTTGAAAATTTGTTAAGAAGTACGCCAATCTTGATGGAACTGCATATATAATCTCTTATATATGCACTTTCGTCCCAATTGTCAATTTGTTAAATCAGCACGTACTTGGACTCGACACTTATTTTAGCAAATCTTAATGTTAATTAATGTCTTCTGACATGGGGACTGCAATGTGCATATATGCTGGATACTCTTATTGAAGGTCAGAAAAAGAATGTGCAAATGGAATAAACTCAACAACACAAAAGCAACACCCAAAGGAGAGGTTTTGCGGGAGACCACTTGGATTGCGATTTGATAAACGGACAGGAGATCTGTACATTGCAGATGCATATTATGGGCTCATGGTGGTAGGGCCCGATGGCGGTGTTGCGACTTCTCTAGCTAGTGAGGTTGAGGGGAGCCCAATTCTGTTTGCCAATGACTTGGACATTCATAGCAATGGCTCAATCTTCTTTACAGATACCAGCACAAGATATGACCGTAGGTTAGAATTCAGGATGTTTTTAATTACATATATATCAAACTAACAACTACAATCATATTTCACTACCTTAAGGTAAACTTTTCATGCAGGAATCATGTATTTATATTATTGGAAGGAGAGGCCACTGGACGGCTCCTGCGGTATGACCCGATGACTAAATCGACCACTGTTGTTGTAAGGGGCCTAACTTTTGCTAATGGTGTACAAATCTCCAAGGATGAGACTTTTCTTCTTGTCGCAGAAACAACAAAGTGCAGGTGCATTATTCGGAATCAAATTAAATAGAGAAATTGGCAAAACCGCAAAACCAAAATATGGTGATCCACCAAGCATGCACTAATTAATAAGCTATTTAATTTGAAGGAAACTGAAATCATTTTTGTTTTCAGAATAATGAGGTACTGGCTAGAGGGCCAGAGAGCAGCCCAACTAGAGCTATATGCAAACCTACCAGGATTCCCGGACAATGTCCGCATAAATGATAAAGGCAACTTTTGGGTGGCCATAGACTGCTGTCGAACACGCACTCTAGAAGTATTTTCTCACTATCCCTGGATGAGAAACATTTACTTCAGACTGCCTCTCAAGCTTAACATCCTCGGAAAAATGGTCGGCATGAAAATGTACACCGTAGTTGCGCTATTTGACAACGGAGGCAATGCGATTGACGTGCTCGAAGATAGACAAGGTGAGATTATGCGGTTGGTCAGTGAGGTGAGAGAGGTTAATGGAAAATTGTGGATCGGCACCGTTGCTCACAATCATGTAGCTACATTTTCATACTCTTAGCCTTTATTAATTAGATCGAGGTTTTACAGCTTGTATCTTGGATATATATTGGGTATTGTTTGTTTTAAATTAGCATTGGATCTCTGTTAGTGCCTAGTTTATGTTTTTTCTGCAATTATTTTTAGTATGCCCTGTACTGCTTTTTTTATCCTTTCTTATTATTTTTTTCTTATAATTAATATCCAACATATATATGAACTTGATACAAATTCATCAGAGTAATCAATTTTCTAAACATACTATAATTGAGAGCATGAACTCTAAGAATTACGTAGCTATGCATGACTTTTAATTTCCAATATAACCTAGAAACCTAAATTATTAATTTTTATGCAAGACCAAAATATATTTACTAATTAACTTTAATGATTTGACTTACTTAAATATTAAATTTAGTCGTAAAACTGCGACACCGAATTAACTATTTTTGTAGGTTACTAAGAGTAAACTCATCTTTTTGTTTAGAGATCGAGTGACAAGTTGGCAACACTATTGCAACAGTAAATTGTCTTTTCCTTCTATTGAAAAAGTGCTGAGGAATGACATGCAATTTAGTAGCGCCATTCATATTAACATGTAATCTGATTTCATTTATTCTTGAAAATACATGGAGGACCATTGTTGGTATATAACTTTCACTGATTTTCTCTTCTTCTTTTAGGCCTTTGTCAAATATATATGGTCCATATGAAACAGATTTTAGGTAGGCCTTTGTCAAACCATCTTAATATTTTCCTTTGCCATTCTATTCGCTTATAGGAGTTAATAATGAATTTTAATTAACTGGCTCACAATGTTTTTTAGTGGTCTAATTAATTACATCTTGGAGCTCGGGCCCTAGGCAGAATTTTCGTTGGTTCATAAATGCTTGGTTGGTCTGGACTATTTGGAATGCCGACATGCACGTAGGGTGTCAAACGTGTTAAAAAAACACAGAACACCATGAAACCGTTACCGTTTTGTTAATTAGAACGATACATATTAAGTTGCTGTTAACCACATCGTTTATTATACGGCTGACAAATCCTTTGCGTTAACTGTTTTGTTAAAATAAACGGTTTAACATTTATAAGTATAAGACATGCAAAGTTTATTTAACACCACAAAATTTAACAAGTTCACAACCCAGTAATTTTGCAACCCAGCAACAAAATTAAGCGCTTCAATTACACCAATAAAAAAACTCAAAATTAACAACCAATCTCAGCAAAACTTTCAGCTAAGTAAAAACTCAAAACCTTGTAAAATACTTATCTGTTCTTATCAGTTTCAATCCAAAACTCATTTTTTCCAAAATTTCAGAATCTTACCAGTAAATCAAAAAATTCTTTCTTTCCCAAACAAACAAGCAAAAAACTCGTACCAGTTTCAATCGTTTATTTCCCAATCAAAAACCCGTACCAGAAAATGCTGCAGCTCCAACATATGCTGCAAGTCCTCCTTTCCCGTTGCAGAGCTTTCTCCTGCTTTAGCCGATCTCCTTGTCTTCATGGCTGGTGTGAGTTAGGATTTTGGCCAAGAGGGGAAATGACAAGGAGAAAGGGCTTGAGGTTTAAGGCAAAAGGGAGGTGAAGGAGATGAGTTCACGGGTCGGGTTTAGGTTTCAGTGAGATGGGATCTTGGAAGAAGAGAGGTAGGGTGGCAGTGGAGAAGAGGAAGGGGAAGGGGTGGCCTAGGCAGAGGTCACGAGGTTGAGGCGGAGAGGGGGTTGCGGTTTGGTGGTGGCGAGCTGGTCGAGGTTGAGAAGAGGGAAGTGGGTTCAGGTTTAGGTGGATGTGCGTGAGAGAAAGCGAAGATGGGAGGGGTTGCGGGTCTGGTGGTGACGCGTGTGTCTGGGTATGAGGTTGAGCGGAGAGGGGAGGAGGCGGGTTTTGGCTGAGAGAGAGAGAGAAAGAGATGAGAGGGGTGAGCAGATCTAGGGTTGAGTCTCGAGATCCCTCCTCTATTTCTTCGCCGATTAACCTCTGTTCTTCAAAAAGTTCTATTCCTGTGCAATAACATACGGCGAAACGATTATACGCCAACGGCAGACCCCTAAACCGTTTGTGTTTCGTATAATATACAGAGATTATCGTCGATACCGTTTGCGTATAGTATACTTATACGCAACTAAACCATCTACCGTTAACCGTTCCGTTAATTTTTAACGTCACGGAAAAACGGCAAACGGCTGCCGTTGACAGCTCTACATGCACGTGTGTGCGGGAGAGAGAGAGAGATCAGGGGAGGCGAAAGATCATTGCTTGGGAAGAAATTTTATTGTTAGATAGTTTTCAGTCAGCGCTCGCTACACTGAGTTTATTTTAATTTGCCGCGCACAATGAATTACGGCCACGTTTGAACATAATTAAGAAATATTTTATAAAAAATAACAACAACAACAACTAAATCTTTTGTTCCAAACAAATTAGAATAGACTAAAAAAAGAAACCCAACAAAAAAATCACCACAAAATTAGATAATATATAAAGATACTAATACTAATACTCATAATAGTAATGGTAATAGAAATTGTAATATTAATCAAACCTACAACCTCAGCCGTAATCTAGTACTATGACCTACAAACCTATATATGACATCACTCCAACTCCGAGATTTCTATATCATAGCTCCGGTACGTGAATTGCTAACTTTTATGTGCTTCTCTATTGAACACCAACTCCTTTGAGACATTCCATCCTCCCTTTTTACTACTTCCTCCCATGTCAAATTTAGTTTATCTTTGCCTCTTCTTGTGTTTTTGAAACGATTGGGAATCCCGCTATGCGCACGTGTCTTAGGAGGCCTACGTTGGATATGTCCAAACCATCTCAAATGATATTGGATCAGGTTCACTTCTATCAGTGCAAACCCAATCATATCCGGCCCGTATGTTATCATTTATAATCTGGTCCCTTCTTGTGTGACCATAGATCTACCGCAACATTCACATCTCTGCAATACTCATCTTCTGAATGTTTTGTCTTTTAGTAGCACAACATTCTACGCCATACAATATTGCTGGTCTAATCGTCGTTCTATAAAACTTGTCTTTTAATTTTTATTGGACTTTCTTATTACATAAGACATCTAATGCATGCTGTCATTTCACCCACCCTGCTCTTATCCTATGACTAACATATTCATCTATCTCGCCATCGTTCTGTAGCATCGATCCTAAATGTCGAAAAATATCTTTCGTAGTAACTTCAAGCACTTTCGTAGCTATCTTCTAAATGCGAGTTATCATCTCTTCGCACATTGTGCTCGCTTTCTTTCTTACATTTCACGGTTCTTCTACAATCACTATGTCCCAAAATATACGAGATACATCTCTTTTGAGCTTCTACTATTTCATCCTCGCAACTCGAACACCTCTACCCATTCTAGAATGTATTGGGAAACGAAAATCAACCACCACAAAAAATTTCATTTCTGCACATGCAGAGAAACCAAGAGATATATGAGACCCAACAACAAAGTAGCTAGATAAAAATATAAATTGCGTGGGTTTAGCTGGCTCTTGAGAGATAGTTTGTGTTGTGGTGGCCGGCATTTAAAAGATTGGCGTTGATGTATTGTCACGCCAAGTGCACATGGGAGAGGGACCGGTACTCTTTGGTTGGTGTATATTATGGCCGGGCTGGTTAAGAAAGAGAGAGAGATCAGCTATGCATCCATGTGCCACCATGTGCTTCACTACCATTAATTCTTCTATACATCTTGGGTTCTGTTTAGGCCTGTCAAACGTGTGAAACAAACCTGGAATGGGCTATTTCGTTTGTCGTTCCATATCTATAACAGTACATGTCAAAATTTTCGTTAGTCATTCTGTTTCAACGGAACGTGATGGAACATCTAAATTTTAACTATATTTCACCTAAATGTATGACGGAATTCATTTCGTTTGTGGTTCCGTTTTTGAAACAAAATAAAATTCTGTTCCATAATATGTTCCGTTTTGACGGAATGAAACGGCGAAACGTATAACGGTTATATCGTTGATAGGCCTAGTTCTGTTATCGGGTTAGATCCCTTTCCTAGTTTCCTTGTACCCGAGGTAATACCAGGTATATTTTTTATCATTGTATGTACCCGCATGGAGCAGTATGCGCGCGGTTGCAAGAGTTGGAAAGCTAATGTGTCCTTATATCATAACTATACATTTGTTTCAACTATCAACATACACTACGCCATTTTTTGTTATTAGTACCGGTTAAATATAGATTATTAGTACCGGTTGTCAAGCGGTACTAATAATAGGAGGTGCAAAAGATAATTAAAAACTGGTACTAAAAAGTCGGTACTAAAAACGCACTGGAATTCGCAAAAAAAAAAGCGAGGATCTTTAGTACCGGTTATTAGTTAAAAACCGGTACTAAAGATCCTCCCTTTTTTTATATTTACTATCTTTAGTACCGGTTTTTAGGCTAATAACCAGTACTAAAGATCATTGTAAAAAAATATATATATTTCTGAGGCTAGCTTTTTTTTTTGCTAGCCATCCATTAATACCGATGTACCAGTATAGCACAATTCAAAATCTATATATTATACAAATAATTTATATACACAAATTCATAACAAATTCATACACAATGAAATAAATAATAATTCATACAAAATAACTTAAATAATAATTAACATAATTAATACAAATTTCAGATTTTGACCCAATTATGCAAATTAATAAAAATTAATAAATTATACAATTTTCGGATTTTAACCCAATTTCAATTATAAAAATTTCGGATTTAAATCCAATTCCAAAATCCATTAACAAAAATTAACCTTAATTTGTCGGATTAACCATTTAACACAAATATTTAACCAAAATCTATTAGCAGTGATAGAATGGTGTACCTTACTCGGCGTAGAAGTGACGCAATCGCGTCGAGGGAGAGAGAGCAGTGAGAGAATGGCACAGTCGAGTCGAGTGAGAGAGAGAGAGGCGGTGAAGAGGGAGGGAGAGGTAGTGGATCGAGAGGGATCGGAGAAGCAGTGTGGAGAAAGAGGAGAGGCAATGGATCGAGAGAGAGAGGCAGTAGAGAGTAGATCGAGAGGGAGAGGCAGTGGAGAGGAAGAGAGTCGAGAGAGAGAGAGGTGGCAGCAGCTAAGTTTTGGACTTAAAAAAATTCTGACGCAGAGAGAGGAGGCAGCAGCTTAATACTTAGAAATATTCGTTTTGGCGGCATTTTGTTTTAAAAAAATTAAATTGATCTTTAGTACCGGTTTTTAAAAAAAAAAACGATACTAAAGATAGACAGAACTTTGATTTTTTTGACAACCCTTTAGTACCGGTTTTTTATTAAAAAACCGGTACTAAAAATAGTATCTTTAGTACTGGTTTTTTAAAAAACCGGTACTAAAGATAAACTTTTATTTTTATTTTTTTGGCCAATATTTTAGTACCGATTTTTCTAAAAGACCGGTACTAAAGATAAAGTCTGACAATTACGAAATTGCCACCGATTATTTTTTATACCAGTTTTCTTAAAAACAGGTATTAATGTACCGGTACTAAAGCTTTTTTTTGGCATAGTGATATTGTTACTAATCAGAGAACAATCAAGTTGTCTTAATATTACTGTTGACTGTTAAGTGATAGATTATTAATTTGTTTGTTGACTGATTATGATCGTCTTCATTATGTAAACCATAATATGAATATGATCACGTACGTATTACATACGGTATATATATTACTATTATTACTTATAAGTTATAACGAATAAGATTAATTGTAGATTGTAGACAAGAGAATTAATTTTCATATATTCCTGTCTCCAACTAATTAACCGAAAGCAATACATAATTATCTGGACTTATTGAACTTTCTTTAATTAACTTAGTTTTGTTTCCCTCAATATAAAGTTATAAATGGACTTCTAATTTGTGTTGACCAGTCAACGGAGACCTAATAAACCTTGTATTGTATGTATCTTTTCTTCCAATTTGTATGGTACAGAATGATGAGCTTATTATTAGCTGGCCTCCATTTGTCAGAAGGACTATCTGAAAAGGATGAGCCTTTTTGGCCTTAAATGAGACAGTGGCAGGAGAAACCTTTTGGTTTTCTGCGCTCTCTTCGTGCTTAAATGGACAGCCCATGCACAGCACACCAACACAACGTACACACACTCACCCAGTCACCATAACTCATAGAAATAAACCAAGTAATAAACCCAACAATACAAGAGCTCTTGCTAGGTAAGAATAAGAGTTGTATTTGCTCCGGTGTTTTCTTTTGTTTTTGTTCGTTTCTTAGATTTCCAGAGATATAACATGTTCATATGGTGTATGCTAGCTCCTTAATTTATCAGCTGAGTAATACACTATGTTTATTTGTTATATATGTATATTTCCCTCATATACACGAACCATTCATATGCACTGCACGTGTATGACATATTTCATAATCTTTTTTTTTTTTATTCTCACAAATAGTTGTCATGGGTATTTATGTGTACTTAGATGTGCTGATCCCTTATGCTATGTGCATAAGGCTTTGCTAATTAAGTGATTTTTATCTTAGAAAGCTGCACTACAGACAGGATGCTATAATGAACTTGTCAATCAACTGCCTGCATTTACATATACATTTCCTTTTTTTTTTTAATTTAATATATTGGATTAGCTACTTACAACCGTGCATATATCTCTCTAATAATGTTATATATATATATATATATTTTTTTTTTGTTTTAGCGATGAAAGAAACCATGGCAATGATCAAGAGGAGAAGGGTTTTTAGTGTCGAGATCAACAGCACCACAAGATTCAATAGCTTTTGTGTCAAGTACTTGACCTACCTCTTGCAGGCTCTAATGTGTAGCAATACAAGTATCAAGCTCTTGACCGACAAAAATGGAGAACAAAACCTTGATATCAAACGAAGAGTGCGGTTTGAACTTGATATGGCAATGGTAGTATCAGTTGGCACTCATTTCAAATGGACCCGAACTCTAAAACAAAAACTAGGATCCAGCTGTAATTGGGTACCCATAGCAAGTGTTGAACAATGCTGCAATGTACCCAGCTCTGTGAATTGCATGAGCGTACAAATTAGGAGAGAGGAAAAGATAGCCAAGCTGAGGGAAAACGAAATGGAGACTGGAGAGAGAGATGAGGTGATCAGCCAATGCATAGATGTGCTGAGAGAGTTGGTGCCAACTGGAGATGAAGATTGCAGCATAAATGAGTTGATAGATGAGGTGGTGAGCTATGTGACGTGTCTCCAGTTTCAGGTTGGAGTGCTCAGATCTCTGCTAGCTGTCACATCAAGCTGTGATATCAAATAGTTTCCCTCTGCTATTCTACTGCCAAAGAATTAATGCAATATATATTCTAATTGGGCCGGCCGGCCTGTTCAAAAGTGAACATGGGACAATATGATCACTGCATGCATCTTTTTGTATGTCTCATGACAATTTTTGGCGGGTTAACTATATACAAATGTATTGCATGCCTTACAATTTTTTGGTTTCAAAGTAGAAATTGATGGGCATGCATGCCTATATATAATGCTCTTTGTCACATGTAATCTTTGTTTTGTGGAATTTATTTGGTATTAACTAAAAATAATGTATGTTTGTTCCAAAAATATTAAACCATGGATAAGAAAATGTATGAAAAACTTGTAATAATTTGCATTACCTCAATATTTTTGTGATGCTGTCATAAAAATAGATAGTTGCCATCAGATATGTACATGTACATAAAAAAAGAATAAGGGACGTGATGGCCGTTTTCAGATACAGCCCATTAATTACGGACGACAGATCATATAAGCCCACTTCAATTTGATCAGGATCCATTCGCAAATTTAGGGAACTACAGGGACTGGACTGAGCTCAGTGGGCTGGGCTGGGCTGTGTCTTTTTTTTTTATGATTTGATTGATGATAGATATAGATAGCAGAAAAAATTAAAACTAACGTTACTGTTCACATGAATTTCGAGAATAACAGTTAAAAATTCCGAATTTTAAAAATAACGTTGTTGGATCGGCGTTTCAATCGCCGAAATCACAGAACCGTTGGATCGGCGATTGAAACGCCGATCCAAGCTTGGATCGGCATTCCAATTGCCAATCCAAGCTTGGATCGGCGTTTCAATCGCCGATCCAAGGGTCTGCGCTCCTATATAAGCGAGACAGCGACCCCTCATCCCCCCACCCCTTCTCTCATTCTCTCTCAGCGCGCGGGACAGAGTTCTGAGGTTAGTTTTTTTTTATATTTATTTTATATATTTAATTTAATTAATTTAATTAATTTAATTAGGTAAGTAATTAAAAAAATAAATTAAATATTGAAAAAATAATTAAAAAATAAGTAAAAAATCAGAATAATTATAAATAATTATAATATGTAATTTGAGAATTTTTTTATTTAATTTAATTAGTTTATTTATTTAATTTAAGTAGTTTAATTAGATAAGTAATTAAAAAAAATAGATTACATATTGAAAAAATAATAAAAAAATTAGTAAAAAATCAGAATATATATAAATAATTTTAATATGTAATTTGAAAATTTTTTATTGATTTTAATTAGTTTATTTATTTAATTTAATTAGTTTAATTAGGTAATTAATAGAAAAAAATAGAATAAATATTGAACAAATAATTAAAAAATTAATAAAAAATCAGAATAATTATAATATGTAATTACAAACTTTTTTTGAATTATTTTGTACATTTTATAATTGTGGATAAGTTAATTACAAATTAGAAAAAGTAAATAAAATAATAAAATTTGATAGATTAATTTTTTAAATTTAGGAAAAATTTCTAAAAAGAGACAAGCAGCGCTTCTAGTCGAGGTGAGTTTTTTTTTAATATTTATACATTTAATTAATTTATTTTATTGAGGTAAATAAATGAAAAATTAGAATAATTATTCTAAAAAAATTTTAAAATATGTAAAAAAATAGAAAATTGGAAATGTTGTTGTATGAAATTGGAAATTTTGTTGTATGAGATTGAAAATTTTGTTGTATGAGATTTGGGATTGTAATTAGGAGGGATTTGGGTATTTTTTTTTTTCGGAAACACTACAGGTACAGGGGAGATGCTGCCGAAATTTTATTAGATTATTTACATTGATAATTTTTATTATAATGTAGTAAAAATGTCACCGAGAAGAAGAGTACCAGAGGCATCACCTCGTAGATCTACGAGGCTTCGTGGAGATCCTGACGCTTCTACATCTACCGCTTCTGTTGATGCGGAGGCTTCTACATCAGCAGATCCTGTTGTTCTCCCCGGTCCTGTTAATGCAGATCATCTCTTGCATTTGGATGAATCGAAAGTTCGTGGCACTGGTGTAAGTTATTATTGTTCTTTTACTTTTTTTTACTTATATATTTCTATTTTGGTAGTATTTTGTAAAATAATTAAAAAATAAATATATACAGAATTGGAGGACAGTACTATATAGGGCTAAGATGTCACGAACTGCTCAGTTGGATGAGCGTTTGATGACACTTGGACTGATACATTTCGTTCAGTTAGGTCATATGCAGCTCGATCATTCGCTTTTGCAGGATCTAGCCATGTTTTGGAGGCCAGAGACCCACACTTTTTTTTTCCGCACGTTGACGAGATGATGGTCACTCTAGAGGTAAGGATCAATACCTATTTGTAATATTTTTTTTTTGTAACTATATATGTATAAAATTTGAACTATTTGCATGATGTGGCCTTCTTATACGGTTTACCTACAGCTGGCAGAACTATTACTGGACGGACCGATTACGACGCCATACAGTTCTTCCAGAATTTGGCGTTGTCGGAGGATACAGACACGGCGATAGTTGAGAAGCGCTTCAGGAAAAAAGAACAGAACTAAGAAGATTTTAAAAAATTTATTTTTATATTAATTTTAAATATATATAGTTCTTACAATCAAATTACATTAATAATGTAATGCAGGAAATCTCATTCCGTTAGGTTAAAGGAACTGCGTAAGATTTGGAATCAGATTGGGGGGCCTGGCACGAATAACGCAGCGAGTATCGACAGATACACACGCGCTTGCGTGTTGGAGATTTTTTGGTGCGAGTTATTTTCTGACGGCACGGGTGACTCGGTTGTAGGCCACCACCAGTAGCTGGAAGCAAATCAACGTGAAGTTGAAAGCCGTGTAGCCTTTTTGCTTGGAAGCACTCACGTCGTACATACCGCCATTCATTTTCAGAGTTCACCGGCAACTCCATCTACTGGAACCTCCTTTCAATTATGGTATTAAAATGGAAAACAATTCTCAAATTATAATGACCTTGATAAAATCTCAATGCTGATAAAATTATTTCTTTAATTGATTCATAATCAGTTTGCGATGTTGCATCCAAACTGAAATAATTTGATGGATTATATGGAGATTGATTAACGAAAACTGGAATGGAAATCATATTTTTGACCGTATAGAGAGTCGAGTATTTGAAAATGATGGGTGATTTTCGAATTCGGAACGGCATGTTCTATTTATAACCAAATTAGAGTCGAAATAATGATGAGCAATCAAATCAAATCGCACTTAAATTCAATTTACACCTTGGATCGGCATTTGAGACGCCGATCCAATTCTTTTAATGATAAAAACCACTAAAAATTAATGATTAAAAGCATAAAAAACAGTAAAAGAATTAAACAAAGTCACTTTTAGCAGGATACCAGTTGGATCGGCGTTCGGATCGCATATTAATGGTGTGCATTTATGGTTATAAAATATGCGGATACCCAAAATATCTAAATACTTTGTTTTCTTAGGTAGTTTGTTTTTAAGTAGCAACTGAGTGATTTGTTTTTTAAGTAGTTTTTTTTTTTTATTTTGGTGTGTTAATTTATATTATGGTTATAAAATTTAGTTGTTATTCTAATGGTGTGCATTTTTTAATTCTGAATTTTTTTGCATATTAATTTTCAATACATATCATAAAAAAATTTAATAAAAGTAAATAAACAAAACAACATATTTCAGTAATATAAGGTAAACATTACAAGTGACGACTGTCACACAAACTTATTTCACTAATAATGACCATAATAAGATACCGATGACAGAAACATAATACTATTCCATTTAGCGGAGATGGACAACATTTGAAGCTGCGGGATGATTTTCAAAACCAGATGGAACTGCTGGCAGTTGAGTCAACCACGACCCTCTCAGATTAAAACCTCTATTCCTCTCAACCAAATCTGTAAAAAATTTGGGACCCCTAACATGATATTGATTTCCTTCTAATTTCTTAATTACAAATTTTTTCCCATGATATTGTAACATCAATACAGAAAAATAATCGTTGTTCGCTCGTCCGCTCATCTCCGATCAAAATAACACCAGAGGAGACGCAGCTTGGCTTAGGACCCATTTGCTTAAAATTTCAAAATTAAAGCTCTATTAGCAAATTAAATAAAATAAATTTAATAATTAATTTAAAATTATTACCTACGAAAAAGTGATATTGCGAATATGAAATGACGAGGAGAAAATTTATCAATTTCAGACTAACGAGAAAAACTTAGTTTGTAAAGAATAAATGATGACAATTGAGCTTATATAGACAATTTTAAGCGGGAAAACGACAAAAAAAATTATTGCAAACCAACTTTGAGTGTTTAAAAATTAAATTACGCACTAAAAAAAAAGCAAATTCAGCGGACTCAAATGGTCAGACCTTGGATCGGCGTTTCAATCATCGATCCAAGGGTTCTGTATTTTCGGCGATTCAAACGCCGTATCAACAACGTTATTTTTAAAATTCCGAATTTTGAACTGTTATTATCGTAATTCGTGTGAACAGTAACGTTAGTTTTAATTTTTTCGGTAGATAGATAGATAGATAGTGTGGTGAGGTGTGGGGCCTACAATTCATTCTGTGTGACTGGCTGTGGCTGAGTGCGTCTCTTGGAAATCAGAAATCAGAAATCAGAAATCAGAAATCAGAATAGTTGCGAGAAATCATTGCGAATTGCGAGCGATGGCGGCGGTAGAACGAGAAGTGGGGATGAACGGATTAGAGAAGGTGGTGCTGAGAGATGGCGCCTCCGCCTGCTCGGCCGAGGTCACTTGTGTTTCTTTCCTTTCAGTTTTCAGATCCCCAAATTAATTGCAATTGCCCTAGATCTCTCTCTACATCTCTCTTTATCGCAGGTCTACCTCTACGGAGCTCATGTCACCTCTTGGAAGAACGACAAAGGCGAGGAACTTCTTTTTCTTAGCAACAAGGCCCTCTTCGACCCTCCTAAACCCATCCGCGGCGGTATCCCTATCTGCTTCCCTCAAGTATGCACCCGCACCCCTCTTTTTTCTTTCTTTTTTATTTATGCAATATGCAATATGCAACATGCAATATGCAATATGCAATTTTCATCATCCCTCTTCTATTTTCTTCCTTTAGTTTTCCAACCTTGGCTCTCTTCCTTCTCATGGCTTCGCACGGAATCGCATCTGGGCCCTTGATACCGATCCCCAACTCCTTCCCTCTCCCACCTCCACTGCACCTTTCGTCGATTTCATTTTCAAACCTTCTCACGACGATTTCAAAACCTTTCCCCATAGGTAGGTTGCTTCTCACTTCTTAATTCTTACTCTCCTTTCCTTTTTTCTTTCATATCTTCATAATATCTCTTTTCTAGTTTTGAGTACCGTCTCAGGGTTCAACTCGGCCCCGGCGCCATTCTCACACTCACCTCACGCATACGAAACACTAACTCCGATGGAAAGCCTTTTACATTTACTTTCGCATACCACACCTATTTCTCTGTTTCTGATATCAGGTAACTTATTACAAAATCATTCAACTTTCTATTCTTATACTTTCTTATCTTTACTTATGCTTAGAAGAAAATAAGGGAAATTTCCATAGTTTCAAATTAGTTACTAGAGAACGATACTTGGATTATAGTATCAAGCTTATGTTCTTTACCATGAGTGCTATCTAGACATTTGTATGGCCCTAAGAACAACACAACAACTAAGCCTTTTGTCGCAAACAACTTGGGGTTGGCTACAAACCAAACCCAGCAAGATGGGTACACATGATTTGGTAGGCCTAGACCGAGCAGTCTAATCATTGGTGTGTGTGTGAAATTAGTGAAGTGAGAGTAGAAGGGTTGGAGACTCTGGATTACCTCGACAATTTGCAAGAAAGGTCTCGTTTCACAGAGCAAGGTGATGCCATTACTTTTGAGGGAGAGGTAAATGCTATTGTTCTTATTTTACTTTACCTTTTACTGGAGATTTTTTCATTCAATATCCCAACACCAAACATCGAAAACATACGCCTACAACAGGCTTAATTTCCTTTTATAGAATGACAATCTCAAAACTTCCATTTTGTGGTGAATTGCAGCTAGATAGAATCTATCTTGAGGCTCCAAGAAAGATAGCAATCTTGGATCATGAAAAGAACCGAACCTTTGTTGTGATAAAAGATGGGCTCCCTGATGCTGGTTTTATTCTTCTTCCTGTGTATCATATTGTGTGCTTAATAGCATTTTTTTTGTTAGTAAAGCCAAAGAAAATCCAAGTATGACCGGTACCCTTGCACAATAAGATGCACCATACAATTCATTAAAACATAATATAAAACTACAGATCATTAAATATCTCTGTTTCTTTTTCAGTCATGATGGCTTTACTTGATAGGAACATATGAGATATTTATCTTTACTTTGTAGAAAGATGAAATTTTTTTTTCCTTGTATAGGCTATAGCTATACCATGTCAATTCATCTGTTTGGCCCAATATATTTTGAAAGTGAACACAATTGAATATTTCGAGATTGACATTAATGCAACTTCATTGTAATTAGTACCTGTGCTTTATACTTAAATACTTAATTTGTTTTCGTCATTTTAATTATCTCAAATAGTTGTGTGGAATCCATGGGACAAAAAGGCAAAGGCTATGTCAGATTTTGGGGATGAGGAGTATAAACACATGGTTTGCGTGGAAGCAGCTGCCATAGAAGATCCTGTGACCTTAAAACCAAGCGAGGAATGGACTGGACGCCTACAATTGTCTTTGGTACCAAACACTCATGTTGGTGGTTCGCTGGACATACCAAATGCTCTTTAATAAACAGAGGTATTCTTTGCTGTATTGAAAATTCTGGACTGGTACTGGGCTAGTCAGTTTGGTATAGTACTGCAGTATTGTCTTGAAAAATAAGAAAAACTTTAGATTTGGCTAGTCAGCTGGTGCAAATCTGATACCTTCTGCTATGTAACATTACTGGCCAACATCTCTTTTAACTCTATCCAAACTTTGTTGAATCTATTTTATTTAATTTTTTGATCCAATTCAGAAATTTTCACTTCATGAAGGAGCTGTGCGGTCACTATTTGAGGTCCATGTTTGACAGTACGATGAAGAATACGGAACTAATATTCACAATAATGTTCAAAGTGCTATTTTGAAGAATAGCTCGTGGCTTCGTTGTTTTTGTTTTATTCATTTGTAAACTTCTGCATGAGGTATTTGATCCAATTATCCTTAAGGTAATGTAGATTTTGATATGTTTAGTCGGGATCTGGAATTGGGATACAAATTTTGTTTATTACTAGGTCATTTCATCTTTGTATTTCTTTTCCTTTTTTTTTATTTATTTTGGGAGCAAATGTCGTTATTATAAGGATTAGGGCCCAACATTATAAATTGTCATAATTTTCAAATAATTGTGAATTGCTGAAAAGCAAATAAGAATCCTATGTATGGAAGAAGGATGGTTTCACTGAGCTTGTGACGCTAAGTTTTGTGAAGATATTGGTATGCCTTGATAGCGTATTTAATTTTGTGAGCCAACTTTTTTTTTTTTTTGAGTAATATTTTGTGAGCCAACTGCCAAGTCAGAAGGAGAGCATCTCTCTCACAATTTCAAACATAGGCGCGCGCACAATGCACACAAACGGAATTATAAGCCTTTTTATGTATGGTAAAAAATGAGTAAATTTTTTCAGAAGTCATTCAAGTTTATGTGTTGTTCATTTTTAATCACTAAATTTCAATTTATCCTCCCAGGACCATTAAACTTCAATTTTGTCCGATTTCAGTCCCTCCATCACAATTCCATGTAACTCCGTCTAGTTGTTCACGTAGGTTTTGCTCTAGAAAATGTAAATCAGAGCTAAGGTAAGGAACGGAAAGAAAACTGAGGCTAAGGAAGTGTGAGAAAATGAAGATCACCTGCTCCCAATTACAAAAAGCATACACAGAGTAAATGATATTAACTTTTTTTTAACATATAAAAGGACAATCATGCCCTTTGATTTAAATTAGAAGAGACATGATGAAATTGGAGACCAAGGACATTGTTGGTAAAAAAAATTGGTTTCCTCATTTCACCAGGTTACACCCCGATTTTGGGGGTAACCGATCTTTTCTTTAAATGAGCTCCTGGGAGCCTGTTGTTTCCGTAGGTTTTCTTCCATTCACCCAGTAGTCTCAACAGGAGCAGAGTGCAGCGACTCACCTTCCCTTTCCTTCAATTCTCCTCTTCTGGAGCAGGGCCATAGAAAACTGAATCGGAGGGAGATGAGAGGAGAGTAACGAAGCGATCGGAGAAGTTTACTCTCTGCCCGAGTGTTTACTCGCTCCACGTAGAAAGAGAAGACGACGGAAGGGAAGAGAAGACGATGGAAGAGCACACTGAAATTTCGAAAGTTTTAAAATAAACTTCTACACCCCAAATCGAGAGTAAGTGAGTAACGAATTCCGGTCAATCCTTACTCTCCTCTCCGTTTCTCTCCTTTAATGTTAGAGTTCTGGAGCAGACCCTAAGGGTACAAAATTTGCGTCATGAATCAAAGCTCTTCTTCTCTCCTTCTTCTCTCTTGAACCCAGTCACTCACTCTCTCAATCTCTCTCTATCGGACCTCTCTCTACTGAAATCATATCTCCTTTGACCATCTCCTCTCGATCTCTCTCTCTCTACTGAACAAATTCTGTAGCCACCGTCTACTTCCTCTTACACAACTTTAATCCACCATGGAAGCCGCAAATTTGATCAAAATATGTACTTGGTAGTTTCTTGTTTATTTGTAGCCACCGTCTATTTCCTTTGACTCAGCTCTGGCACGGTCTAGTCCTCTAATTATGCAAATTAGCATGATGGATTTTCGTGCATTGTTTATTTGGCAGTTGCTTTGGTAGAATTGCTCAGTACAAAATATGTAGTTGTTTGATTGAGGACAATACTATATTTTTTTTCCCTTTTGTTACTTTTTTTTTTGTTAAGCAATATACTTTGGTATCATATATCTATCAGTAAAGTAATTATCTTGGTAACCAATGAATTATCCTGCATTGTAACTCTGTACCATTCTCAGTAAAGTAATTATTGTCCAATGTAGATATTCTCTACTAGCATAAAATGCGCAGCAGTGGTATCCAAGTAAACAAAGGTGAGAAAACAAAAAGGAAAAAAAAATCGTGCATTTTTTTCACATGAAGCGTGCCAATACTAGTGATGACCTGAACTCAGACCAAAAAAGAGCAATTACAGGGCACACATGGAAAATATATTTTTTTGTCTCTAAATGGCCAAGCCACAATCAGATACATTATAATGCATCGTATTGAACATAGAAACCTCAAGTTGACCAATTTCAACAGTAATCAAATTCAATCACATATTCACAGTAATCAAATTCATTCACAAAAAGAACCTCAATATATCTTAGAAAGCAACAGATTCACCAATCAAGTATAGAACCTAGTGTATCTTTAATAGGCAAAGATTAACCAATTTCAGCAGTAATCAAATTGAATCGCAGTAATCTTAGAAACCAACTTAGAAATCAGCATAGAAACCAACAAGAGATAATTCAACATGTCTTGTATATCATGATTACAACATTTTCTTCCGTACCATCAATGTATCTTACACAACTAAACTGCCTTGAGGTTGTCAATTCAAAAAGAAAGTAGCACAAAAATTACAACCATCGTAATAAAAATTACAACCATCATCCTAAACCAGTACCATTACAACAAAATCAGTTAGCCACTCAAAAACTGTTGGTTTAAGAACTTGCATCTCCAACTTTTTCTCATGGTCTTCAACATAGGTAGCCACGGCTGCCTTCCACGAACCATCCTTAAAAGTCTTCTCTTCTGTCCAGCATTGAAGTAGTTTTCATACAAATGACGCACACAAAATCTATGCTCAGATGCAGGAAGGATGATTTGAGCTTGGAAACTAGACCCTAGTAATAAAAAGAAAATGAAAATGAATTTTACTTTGAATAAGCAATACATAGTATATAACTAATAAGCAACAACATTGCAACAGAATGTCAACTATTAAGCAATGAACTAGACCCTACTAATAAGTGACAGAATTTCAACTAATAAGCAACAACATGACAATTTTCACTAAGCAAAGTTAATACTCATTAATAATAAGTCAACTAATAAGCAACATTATAGTAAAATTATTACTCATTTATGGAAATTTTCAGACATACCAGTAATGTTATGTATGTTTGTGCGAGCTGCAATGGTGAGCTTATTTTGTTTATCTATTTATATTTTTTTTTATTGATTGAAAGTATAACAAAAGCATACATAAGTTCTATAACAATTCAAGTAGAATTAGTCTATCCCTTGGCGTACAGCCACCTAAATCACATACTTTCTGGTACTCTTGAAGAGAAAGAACGTAAGGCAAAAACTAAAAGGGGTAGTACTGACAAGCATCAAGGTTATATGGGAAAGTAACTGAAGTAAACACAACTAACTACAAGCACAAATTTGAAATAAAAACATCATTTATTACCTTAAATTGGCTTCTCATTGGAATGATTTTGGTTTTTCATCTTGACAACCAAGGTAGAGAAATTAGTATGCTGGTACTAAAGTCATTCCTTGAAAAAGGTATGCCATGGCAACAAGGTCACGAGAGAGAGATCAATTTTGGTAGAGAGACTGCCATTAAAGTAATTGGAGGGGAAAAATGAGTATTCAGAAAAGACTCAATTGAGAGGAGAGTGTCGGGTCAGGTCGGAGAGAGAGAGTGAGATTGAGAGCAGGGTTCACAGAGATGAAGGAGCAAGGAGTATAGAGTCAGATCGAGTTCACCAAGATGGAGAGGGTTCTGACTTCTGAGAGAGATTCACCAAGGGGATAAGAAGGAGAGTAAGCTTTTGATTCACCTTCCAATTTTTATACCATAACGTGACAATATAATGAGAACATGACGGAATGACTGGACAAAATCAAAGTTTAATGATCCCAATTGAAGTCTAGTGACTAAAAATGGACAACACAAATTTTAGTGACCTCCGAACAAATTTACTCGGTAAAAAATGGTTGCAATAGCTATTCGTGGTTACATTTGTATCCAAATCAACGGTAATATTAGATTTAGATGGGGTAAGTGACACTCCTTCAAACTACAATATGGTGCTTGTCCAAATTTTTTTTTTTAAAAAAAAAAGTATTTTGGCAAATATAAGGAAAATTTTATAATTTTACCATGGATGAGAATTTATATTTAGGCTTTGCTTCAGAATTTGGAATAGAAGGAAAATGGAAAGAAAGATATAGAAAGGAAGAAGAAGCTCAGTACACCCCAAATTTGAGGGTGAACTGACTTTTCACATTTTTCATTCTTTTATATAGGATTTCTCCGGGTTCTCCCTAGTTCACTTCCATTTCTCTAGAAAAATTAACGTTTTGGAGTATGTTAACATCATTGGACAGGACATGGTCAGTTAACCTTCTCCCCGTTCACCTCCGCTACTCCTTTCTGGAGCAGGGCCTTAAGGATAATGATGTTACACTTCCATGCATGTAATGTAAAAAACAAAAAAAATAAAAAAATAAAAAAAGAAATGAATGGAACAGAGATGGAAAATGAGAAACAGGAGAAAAATAGTGGAAGAAGAGGTACCTCATAAATTAATACATGGAGATGGAGTGGATGGCGATCTCTGCCTGTTTTTGAAAATTTAAGTCCGTCTATTTTGAATTGGAGTGAGTGAGGAGATGAAATCCAATTGAATTGAATTGAATTGGAGAAGGTCTGAGCCGTCGAGAGAGAGAGAGAGAGAGAGACAGAGGCGAGCAGTTTGACGGCTGAGATGAGAATATGAGATTGAGATTGATTGACCCAACAAACAAAACAAAAAAGAAAGGAGTTTGACGGCTTCCACCTCCTTCCTTCTCCTCTCTTCTCTCTTCTCTCTTCCAGACTGCCTCAGAAGAAGTGGGGTCTTCTCTTCTCTTCTCCTCTCTTCTCTTCAGTAATAGAGAAAAACCAAGAACACGATGAGATTCCCGCCTTGGTGCATTTGCTGTCAATTGGGACGCTTCCTCGCTCTTCTTTGTAGAAAAAGGCACAAACCCTAGCCTTCCCCTTTTCTCACCTCAACAGTCAACATGGCTGCTGCACATGCACATGGTCGCCAATTTTAATTAATTATTTTATTTTATTTTATTTTATTTTATCTTACCTAAGCCAATCAAAATATATCCCTCTTAATTTCCTGTCAAATTCCACTCCATATCTGATAAGCTAAGGTTTATATCTTCTGGTTCAAAAATGGAGAGTGAAAATCACGGTCGGATCAATTTGAGGGAACTCAAACTACAAATGGAAATACAGGTTGGGCCTGCACAAACTCGCCAGTATTTCTCATACCTTAATGGCCTTCTCTCCAAAAAGCTAACCAAACCTGAATTCGATAAACTTTGCATCTTGACCCTTGGCCGGGAGAACCTCTTCTTGCACAACCAACTAATTCGCTCCGTCTTTCAAAATGCGTGCCAGCAGCGGCTTGGCAAGCCTGACCAGTCTCTTGAGCCTGCCCCTCCCGTTTTGTGTAATGGTTCTTTGGTTCCTATCAGAGACAATGGGGAACTGGATTTTTGTGATTTTAAGCATCTTGTTAAGAGGCCAAGGGTAGATGAACACACTATCCCATTACCAGTGCCTGTACTGGCACCACGTGCCGTACCAGTTTCTGTTTCTGTCCCGGGGGTGCGACCATCAATGAGGAAGGTTCATGCTTCTAAAAGCTTTTCTAAAGGTGAGTTTCTAGCCAGTAACGAAGAATTGAAGAGGAGACTTGACAATATAGCTCGAGAGAACGGGTTGGAAGGTGGGGCCACACCAGAATGTGCCCAGCTGTTGAATAGTGGGTTGGATTTGCATCTGAGACAGGTTATCAGGTCTTGCTTGGATCTGGTACATTCCCAGGGTAGGCATATGAATGGTGTGAAAAATGGTGTGCTCTCAATTCAAGATTTCAGGGTTGCAATGGAAATGAACCCACAACGGTTAGGGAGAAATTATTCATTGCTCCTTGATAAACTTTCTTGTCTTTGGTTTGAAGCTAAGGACTGAACTATAATTTATTAAAATGTTTTGTGGCTGAAATGAAGGTCCTGATGTTGAGGGTTGCTGTGGAGTTTAGCCCTCAAATGTCGACCATCAATAAAATGAAAGCACTTTTAACATTTTGCTTAGACGGATTGGTTTGTAACTTTCTGAAAGTTCATGGCCCGATGTGGATAATCTGATTTTAGGGTTGCAGTGGGATTGCATCTGCTGAACAGGGGATCCCTGACAAAACTACATTTTGGTCAGAGGGTGATGGAATTAGAAACAAACGAAAGTTTTTCAGCTAAAAGGAAAATCTATTCAGTTTTTGCTGATATGGGATGTGAAGCCAGGTTTGTAACATAGATGTGCAAGTAGCAACGATAGGAGTGATTTGTAATTTAGACCAGTTTTGGATTAGAAGGATAGTGTTCCATTTGGCAAAAAATTGCTCCACAGGAACAATAAAGATAATTTACATTATATTTTGGGCCACATCAGTTCAAATAAAATTGTCTAGTGGGCTTCTTCAATCAGTGACAATGGACCCACCTGATTACCGTGTTGTACAACTTCATGTAACTTATAGAAGAATAGGATGTATTTTTTTTTTTTTTTCTAATTTCCAATTTTTGATCTGGGTTAGAATCTTGTATTAACTTGATTTTTCCATTTGAATGATTCGAATGTTGGTTGTTTCTGGATTGAATCGTACATAGGATCTTGTCTGATTCTTGTATAATTCTCATAGATAATTTGTAGTGGAAATAAATATCTGATGCTTTTTTGTCGTGTGTGTGTGTGTGTGTGCGTGTTACATCCTGAAGCTTGACAAGGTTTGGTACCAAGTACTGGTATTATGTTCAAGCATAATAATTATTGGCATATTGCCATTGGTACCGTAGCTTACCAGAACCGAGTAATGGGATGCTGCCAGATGGAGTACAGGGACTACCTTCAATTGAGGCCCCAGTGATCAGCACGGTTCTGATCTACAGTAAAGTGTGATTTCCAACAAGGATGGTTTTTTGCGTACTTTCTGAACAAGCCAATTGTAGTCTGTATGTTTTTTTTTTATTTAAATATGGAACTAGGTTTGCGGTGATATCATGCTGTGGTACTGTTTCTCTGGTTTTAGTTTTGATGAGATTTGCTGGAAATATAGGCGGGGATGTTGGAATTTGAAACTTGTTTGGAAACAGTTTGATATGTTTTTGTGATTTCTTGCTGCAATTATGGGTTAACATATTTTATAATCGAATGTAAAGTAGTTTACCTTTTATCTGTAATTGGGTGTACTCACTATCGGGGTTAATAATACACATTCTGAGTTGAGAAAACTAGTTCACACCATATATATAGTGGATTTCTGCAATACACTGAAGAGTGAATAGTTGGTCTGCGAACTCTGGCGACCAGTAACTAGTCAAGGTAGTACCAGTAAAGTACGCACAAAAATATCACTAAGCAACAAAAAGGTGCTCTAAAAATTTGGCTATTCAAGGTAGTACCAGTGAACTACGCACAAAAATATCACTACCTAAGTACCAAAAAGGTGCTCTAAAAATTGGTCTTATGAACAAAGCATTTATTTTCAAAAAGGAATAAAACATTTTTAAAAAAGAAAAAAAATCTTCAGTTTCTAAAATACGACACAACAAAAGCCGAGCTCCGAAGAGTAACAGGCCATGCTGTTGCTCTTTCTTAGTTTGTTTTTTCTTTCATTCTGCATTATCATTGTTTTTTACTTATTTAATTTCGAGCATTTTTTCCGCTTCTTTTGGTCTTTCTTCTATATATATATATAATTGCATATGTTTCTGCAGGGGAATTTCCATAGCGACCTTTTGCCCAATTTAGAATTTACCTTGGAAGAATGAAAACAATCAACTTATCACGGTTTAAGCCGTTTTGTTTTTTGTGCTTTGGGATAATATTTTTCTCTGTACAGTTTAAATGTCATCCGTATGGTACAATTACAAATGTAAGCTGGTATTTTGTATACACATTTTCTCCCCAAAATTAGTCATCCAGATTTTTCATGTACTCCTTGGCCAGTCTAGAATTCATCACCATTTCCTGCTCCTTCACTAATGAATGGCCTGATGCTAGTAATGCTTCCATTGTTTGCTGCTCCACCAAAAACAATGAAAAAAGGATGGTATAAGAAGATTCCAATTTCCTAGTATGGCAAACACCAATTTTTTGACACCACAGTAATATTCGATCAGGTATGGATAGATCTGTAGAGTCCCATCAAAACCCAAACCAACAACGGAGCCCCAAATAACCTCAAAGTAAACAATAATATTACAACTGAAAAAAACAAAGAAAAAAAGATCATGCTAGTGTGCTAATATTCCTCCAGTGTAATGTTTAGGGTGACCCTGGTGTAGGCCCCAAGCAACTTAGCACTGAATACAGGATGTTTACAGTCAATTTTTAACTCATATGTAAGCTAGATCTGACCTGAATGGTACCGATATAATTTTCAAAATAATACCTTAGGAGGAACAAAAACAGGAAGGTTGCCAGTTCTTCGTTCCTTCAGGAGTTTTTCACCAAGTTTCTCAAATCCCCCGATTTCATTCACCCACTTCATTTGAAGTTTTAAGAAAAATTAGAAATATGAAAAGTTAAACAGAAAAAATAGGACTTGACTGTAATTAAAAAGTAGTGACGAGATACCTGCAAAATTGCACAGTCATACGTTCTTGATCTCATAGCTCCATAAAAATCTAGAGCTATAAAAAGAGGGAAAAAAATTGGTATTAACCCTGACAAGTATGGAAATAGGTACATAAAAAAGGAGCGGTTTCATGTCAAAATTAAAGCACACTGCAAAGCCAGAACTTGGAAATGATCTTTGTCCCTCTTCTCCATGTAACTCAAAAGATTACCAAACTATCCTTCAATTAGTTATTTCATCAAACTAATTTCGAGAGAAGAGAATGGTCAATGGATTGTTTCTAAAATATTACTATATGAAGAATGCCTATGTTGATGGAAGGTTAGTGTATAGAGTAGAATCTATCCACTGACAAAAAAAAAAAAAAAAAAATGAGTTACATTGGTTGGGGAATGTGTCGACTATGCATACAACATCATCTCTCGAAATGCCATCTTTCGCATACATGCGATGAACTATGTTTACAATATCCTCCCGATCTGGCTGCCTGAGTCAATTATTTTATTCATTGTCAAAGATGATACATTACAACAAAGTCAGAGCCTTTAACCCTGACCCTGGTCATTTCTTGTAAACATGCATAGCTGAGATTTTACGCTGGCTCGCCAAGCCTATCGCAAGCATGCGGGCTTGAACCTGTACCTCTGAGAAATCACCCTAGTGCTCTTACCACTTGAGCTACTAGACCACATTCTCACAGATGATACATTCTCTTCTAAAAATAGTATTGCTCAAACACTATGGTCCAGAATCACACATGATTTGTACTTTACTCTCAAATGGGCCTAGTGCTGGAGCTCTAGCAACATATAGTTGAGGCAATTAATTATCATACTACCTCCAGCCAAGACAAACTTATATTTTAAAAAAAATGAGTTCAGAGGTTTAGCATCCATAATTATTGTCACGTTAATTCAAGATATGATGAATAAGTAACTAGAGACATGAAATACTATTTAGGGGCAATTACATTGGTCATCCTTCTGGTGCCTTTTTCCTAAAGACTGTATCTAAATGTAGCAACCTTTTTGTTTTTCCAATATATATGTCTAAACTTTTAAATATTCAATAACAAAATATCTAAAAAATTAAATAAAGAAACCTGAAGGTTGTGACCTTACTTTCTCTACATGCACAAAAGAATAACTGGCAAAAAAGATGAAGCATTTTAATTCTCATATAATTAATATGGCATTAATGCCCATCTTCTTGCTAACTTGTTTAAAAGATGACTAGACTACCCTTATTCCTCATAATCTTCCTCTGTATAAAGGAGGGGCAATCTAGGGTACTACAACTGTCAGTGTCAGATTTTTCATGCGTATATTCGATAACTGTCCTTTTTCAAAGGAGGCATCCAAAATGATTGCAAAAAAATAAAACAAAACAAAATGAAGTAAAAAGAGAACCACCAGACTCAGCACATCAGGATGGTGTACCAGCAAAGCTTCAACAGGTAAAAAAAAACATTTAGCTGCAAGGTATGATTATACTCAATACATCTCGCAGAGGCGTACCAGTAAAATTTCTCCATGCGTCCATCTCGAATGAGGGGAGCATAGAGAGTCGAGAAATCATTTCCAGTTACAATAACTGGCACCCGGTTTGTTACATCTGAATCTCTCCATTTCTGGCCGATGCTAACTCTAGTAGGGTTATCAGACAGGTTCATTAAAGTGCCCACCACTATCTGGTTATTCACTGTCATTTGTGTATTTCCTGTCAATTACATTCAAACTATGTAAGAGAAAGGTCCAAATTTACAGCATCAATTGAGTTCCTAATCAATTAAGCATTTGTACAGAGCAAAGTGGGGGAACTAAATGCAAAAAAGAAAAACAAAAGCAGCAAGCAAATGGAACAGGGTGATATTTTCAGCCTTTTCTTTTTTAACCAACTTGACTGTAGTGTAGTAATGGCAAGTGGCAACTGAGATAGGAGTTCAGAGGACATCCAAAAAGAAAGGAAGAAAGAAAAAGGTTCATGGAAGTTCAAGGCATTAATGTTACCCAGGAGTGTGTGGCTACTTAAATAATTGGTATAGTATTCATAGTTTGGACTTAAGAAAGGGAGGAAAGGTGCATGCTGCTATCAATTCTCCATCCTATCTTCAGTATTCTCTCCGGTGGAACTAGAATTCAATCATGCTGCCACTAATTCTCCGGTTCTAACATATTTATCCTAGAAACTGTCAATGTGATCTAATCTTGGTCACATTCTAATTTGTATCATTTTGGTCTCTTGCTTTATGTCTGTAGTAAAAGAATATGGAGGAACACTCATGCCATCACTAAGTAGGTCTTGTTTTATTGACTATCTAAAATAGGACAATCAAAACAGTAAGACATCAAAATGTGAACATGGACAAACTTTATTTTTTTTTTTTTTGAAGATAAATTGGGGGTCAAGCCTCAACATGGACAAACTTATAAAAAATCCTTTTGTATTATACTTGAGACAAATGCAGTAGGAAACAAAAACGAACATGTAAAGAACCAACCGAATCTGCCAAGACCAGCATCTATGTCGTTGATCATTAAGCAGCTCATTTTCCCCTGTTCAAAATGTTAGTTAATTAAATTACAATTAATTAAAGTTAAACCACAGTATCTGTGCTTGGACCATAAGAGATAAGAAATCGCATAATACTCTCTGATATTGAGCTCCATTATGTAATATCAATCAACCGAAGAGTTTGAAATATTTAGAATTTTATTTTAAATACAACTATGTGCCAACAAATCAAAAGTTGAAACTAATCACAAAGTTATGTACTACTGTTTTCAGAACAAACATGGCATTGTTCAGGGTTTGTCAAACTCAGACACAGAAACTCACTTGGTTTTGAATAACTTGGGAGGCAGTTCTGTACCTATCACGTATAAGCCTTCCCGGTTCTCCTGCATCAAGAATTGTTCTATATTGACTCAACTAGTAAGAACTAATATTTTCTTATTTATTCCAAAAGTTCACTTAAAAAAGTTTCCAAAACATTTTAGCAAAAAAAGCTAACTATTTAAGAAAATCGCAGTATGCCTGTGCATGTCTTTTTAATTGAGATGAGATATGCATGCCAGATATGGAAAAGTGGTGACAGAGTCAACATGAAATAAATTTAAAATAAGAGTTGAGCAGACCAGCTCTCTCAGACTCGAGCTCTCCGGCTGACATAATAACAGGTTCGACCCCCATTGCACGGAAAATGAGCTCAGTTTGAAATGTTTTTCCTTGGCCTTTGCCACCCCATATCCCTACAATTATTTTCAAAATATGAAAAATTAAAGACAAACGGACATAATAAATTGGTAAGTAGGGACTAGGCATATTTGCAGCATAATGGAAAGTTGAAGTGAATAATTAAGCCATACGTTCCAAATTTTCAATAGACACCATAGCGGCAGAAACACATTATAATTGTATTTGAGCAAATGTAGGTACTAGATGTAAAACAATACAATATATATATATATATATATATATATATATATATGAGTTTTGCTCTGGTGAGTTGCAACTCACCAAAGGGTCGGTGAGTCGCGCTCAAAGCTCCTAAATCTAGTCCAAAATGACCGATCCAAACCGTCTAATACGATCTCCTTATTGAAATCTCCATGCAGACCAAATTTTACATTTTTTCGAAATTTTTAAGTATTTTTTTGAAATTTTAGAAAATCGTAATCTAATTAGTTCTAAACCGTTCAAAAACAGCAGTTTTTAAAAATCTGAAAAAAATACTTAAAAATTTCAAAAAAATATAAAATTTGGTCTGCATGGAGATTTCAATAAAGATATCATATTGGACGGTTTGGATCGGTCATTTTGAACTAAATTTAGGAGTTTTGAGCGCGACTCACCGACCCTTTGGTGAGTTGCAACTCACCATAGCAAAACTCTATATATATATATATATATGAGACCGGCACACACATTATATTAAAGTTACCTAAAATTAAAGGAATTTTGATGTTTAGAAGAGAAGCCATGTAGTTCTTGGCGATGTGACAAGCTGCAACATACAAATGCAAGAGCAATGATATAAAATAGAAATAAGTTCAGCTTATATGATACAAACAAAACGTAGAAGCAAGGTAGTAAAGTAAAAGAAAAATGGCAAAAAATATAGGTGGAGGATAAGAATACCTTAATTAGGGTGTATAATTAGTAAGAAGAGAATGGTAGGATATATAGGTTGGTGTTTAGAAGCTTACCAACTTTGTCCTGAAAAATGAAATGAAATAATTAATCAAGGATAAGGAAGCAGCAATTGAAGATAGAAAGAGAAGAGGAGAAGAGAAGGCTAATGAGAAGTGAGGGCAAGAACTTACGAGGAAGAGAGGGGCAATATAGTAATCTCCCTGGAGATACTCGAAAGAGCGGGTGGCTTTCTGCCTGTAATCGAAGACGATGTCGGAGTCCTTGCCGAGGAAGTTTCCGGCAAAAAGGTCATCAACAAGGCCGTGGCGGGCGCCGACAGTGACGTTGACATTGTCAGCTTCAGCGCCGAGGCGGAAGAGGTAATCGTGGCCGAGCGAGTCAGGGGATTCCCAAGAGGACTGATCCGACAGCACCTTCTTCTTCTCCGCAGTCGTTTCATCCGATGATGAGGATGAGGAAGAGGAAGAGGATGAGGATGAGGATGATGATGATGATGGTGATGATGATGATTGGTGGGTACTACTATGGAGACGGAAAGAGAGTGGGAAACGGAGCTGTGGCAGAGGAGGAGGAGAAGAAGGATTAATTGAGCGCTGGAGCCGAAAGCCACAATAAGAAGAAGAAGCAGAAGCAGCCCACCTCGGCTTGAAAGCCACAATATCCATCGTTGATTCTGTTAATTTGAAGATGAGAGAAGGGAAATTAAAAGAAGAGAAGAAAAGACAAGGGAGCTTGAGCGGGCGGGGCTTATCGGCTTCTGGACCAACGGTTTCATCAACCCACCTTCATTTTTGTACCATTTTTAACTACATACTTTCTAGTTTCTACCATAAAAAAAAAAAAAAAAACCTACTGACTTTCTACTGGATTCTTTTATTATATATTTTTTTCCCTTCATTTTTATTAAAGCCCTCATCCTCTTTCCTCTATCTTATAATATAGATATGGAGTTTTTAAATTAGGAACGTCACATTTTAAATTTATACATAGTAAATCCAACGAATATATACTATTTATATTTTAGTCATTTTTTTAATAATAACGAAAAAGTATCATAAAAAAAATTTGAAAATGTTACAATACTCACTGTGACATGAACAATGGAGTTATTTCAATCTTTTTAATCACTCGATATTCAATCCATCAATGCCTCTCCATATTACATTCAATTCATCATAACACTTTTCATCCGTAATTTTTTTACATAAGAAATTTTTCAATTTTTTATTTTAATAGTAAGTATATAAAAAATAATTTTAATAATAAACATGTCAGATGATAGTTTTCGTGGTGCGTTGGCGGTGGTGCCACTCCCAACGGCGTGGCTAGCTAAGGGCGCTACTCACCACTGAAACACAGTGCTGACGTGTCCATTTTTTAAATTCGAATAAAAAAAGTAAATTCTCTATCAATAAAATAAATAGTTATTACTTTCGTAAATAAAATTTTGTGACAACACCAATAAAAATGGGGCTTACTATTTTTTTAAAAAAAATATTATTTTTTAAAAATAAGCTTTTTATAGTCCAATAAGAGTGACCTGTTACTATTTTTGAAATATTATTTTATAAAACCTGGTATTTCCCAGTGGCGCACTACGGCATCTGTGGTCCGACATGTTCATTATTAAAATTATTTTTTTTAATGTTTAGGTTTAAAATAAAAAATTGAGAAATTGATATTAATAAAAATTACGGACTTTTATTTCTCACTTTATTATGTATAAATGCACTTTTTTCTTTTTATTATTTTTTGAAAAGTAGATGCCCAAGCACTAGTTCTTTTTTCTGGAAAGAAATTTACTCTCTAATACCTTTGTTAAACATAGGTTCAGCGGCGGAGTCAGGATTGAAGAATGGTGGGGGCCAAAATCTGACTAAATAAAATTGAGAACCAAGAGATAACAAGTTTAAGTATTAATTACCTAAAATAATACCAGCAACCATTAATCTTTCTTAACCAAAGCATCCTTGAGCATAATATTTTGAGCCTAGAGGAGGCCCATGAACTTAACTATATAAATTTATCTTAATAAATTAACATATGATGAAATAAATTTGTAATTATTAGGGGGGCCTGGCCCTTGCCAATCCCCCTCGGGCTTCGCCACTGCATAGGTTTGCAGAGGATAGTAAATAATGAGAAACTTACCAATTTCGAGATAGACAGATGGTATGGGGATGAATGCTTTGAGACTAAATTCCCACTTGCTTTTGAAAAGTTTCAAAGACCAAATGCCACTATAGCAAAGATTTGGACTAAACAAAACTCTAATTTATTCTTTACCAGGGTATTTCTACAAACTTAAGACTAGAAAATATTGATTTGTTTAGAATTTTACACAATTTCTCTTACTGATGAAGGAGATACAGTGCGATGGATATTACATCCAAAAGGGATATATTCAGTAAAGTCTTGTTATTCTTTGCAAAATAGAGGAGGTACAAATGATGATATGTCTCATTCAGTTTGGATTCGAAAAATTCCCCTAAAAGTTAACTTTTCTTTTGGTTGGCTATCAATAATAAAATTTTGACTCAGGACAATCTGCAGAAAAAAAGATCGAATTGGTCCAACTAAATGCCCCTTTTGCTCAAATTTGGAAACTACACTACTACAGAACATTTATTACTGCAATGTCCCTCTATTTGCAGCATTTGGAACATTTTTAATTCTTCAAATTCAAGGTCAAGTAGGTTAAAATATAATGATATGACAACTCTTTGGAACAGCTATAATGCTCTACCAAAAGAAAACAGAATCTTTGCTTTACATTTTGTAGCAATTACTTTTTGGATTCAATGGAAAGAGAGAAATAATGTAATTTTTAGGGACTGTAAGGGTATTTCATTCATGGCTGTAGCTTACCAGATTTTGAATTTATTTTTAAATTGGGCAAGTATCTCAACTAGTATGGAGAACAGGATGGCTGATGTTGATCAAATTGATCCAAGCATCAGGGCTACTGCTCAGCCATAACAAAATTTACATAGGGAAAGAGTCTTTGGACAGATGGGCCCACTTTCTGAAGCGGCTCATGATGTACCAGATGGACACGTTGAAGACACTTCACATGAGGATCTTTTGGGTTGACAATGTTTTGTGATGATATAGAGTAGTTTGGCTTGTGCTTGTTTTTGCTATTTTGATTACTTACTGTGTTTTTTAGCTATGATTGAGCTTTTGATATTAGTACTCTAGCTTTTTTGTTTTTATTTTTGTGGATGCTTTGTTGTAGAGTCATTTCAATGACTCAAATTCTTTCTGATAGTTATTTGGAACCCCTTCTTGGGGATCTTTGCTTAAAATATATATAGAGAGAGAGAGTTTTGCTATGGTGAGTTGCAACTCAGTAACTCACCAAAAGATTGGTGAGTTACGATCAAAATTCCTAAATGTAGTTCAAAATGATCGATCCAAACTGTCCAATATGATCTCCCTATTGAAATCTCTATGCAGACCAAATTTTACATTATTTTTCAAAATTTATAAGTATTTTTTTAAAATTTTAGAAAATTGCTAATCTAATAAGTTCTAAATCGTTCAAAACAGCAGTTTTTAAAAATCCGAAAAAAATACTTAAAAATTTAAAAAAATATATAAAATTTGGTCTACGTGGAGATTTTAATAGAGATATCATATTGGACGGTTTGGATCGGTCATTTTAAACTAGATCTATGAGTTTTGATCGCAACTCACCATAGCAAAACTCTCTCTCTCTCTCTCTTTCTATATATATATATATATAGAGTATAGCTATGGTGAGTTGCAACTCACAGGGACTCTAGTGAGTCGCAATCCAAACCGTCCGTTTGCCTTCAATATTCGTGTAGATCTGTGCAATAATGAGTCGCTGAGCGATTAAAATTTTCTCCGTTCCGTCTGTTTTCTCTCCGTCTCCGCTCTTCTATCTGTACACTTGGCCTCTCTCTCTCTCTCTCTTCAAACTCGAAAAAAGAAGCTGAGGCGCTGCGCCTCCTCTCAAATCCTAGAAAAAAAAAGAGCAAATCGGAGCTTCGCCTCTCTCCTCTCTCTCTCTCTCAAATCGAAACAAAGACATATGCAAACTTGCCTCCCCAAACCCTAGAAATCAGAGAGGATGAGAGCGCCTCTGCACGCCTTCCTCTGATCACTTCCGCCTCCGCACGGTCTCTGTACTGGCCTCCTCACGAAAGTGGATCGGAGAGCACGATTTCTGTACAATTTGCGACTCCTCCTCTTCGATTCATCCTCTTCGATCTAAATCAGGCTCTCTCTTTCTCTCTTAAACCATGTTCGATTCATCCTCTTTTTGTTTAATAAATTTGCTAAAGCCCCGATTTTTCGAGAACCTGAATGAGATTGACTATTTGAACCCGGCTTCCTGCTTAGACAAAAGACTCGGCTTCTGGTATGAATTAAAAAAAAAATTCATACCAGAAATTCTATATTAATTTCTGTTTCTAAGCTTCTATGTACAAATGCGTTTCTAAGCTTCTATCTTTTGTACCAGTTTATTGGATCTGTACCCCATTGCCACTTACATACGATTTGTATAAAGCTGTGTACCATGCTAGGCGCCAAGGATGCTTACTGCTTGTTAATTAAATTGTGTACCAAACTGTGTACCATGTTTGTTAGTTAATTAAATTCCAATCTAAGCTTACTGCTTCTGGTGTGCTAAACTGTTGTTTCTAGACATAATTTTCTATAATTTTCATACTAATTTTTGTTTCTATTGTTTAATTAGGCCCTTGAAAATGGAGATAAGTGAAGAATTGGGATAGCAACAACGATTTGGAGATACATTTCTGTTTTGAATTTGTTTAAATTTGGCTTGTATTTTTAATCATGTACTTCTTTCTGTTTTTAAATTGGAAGATACTAGTTCATGTTATGTTAATTTAAATGCTGCTTGAGTTGGTACGGCTTCTAATTTTAATTCTTGGTACAGCGTCTATTCATGTACTATTTCTATTCATAAAACTGTGTACCATGCTTCTAGGCGCGAGGGATGCGTTTATCATATTCTTATGTTTATCAAACTAAGACTGTACCACATGACTTGGTATCACACGATTTGGTACCATGCTGCATGTAGTTGCTTATCACATGTAGCTACTTGGTATCACACGATTTGGTACAGGTCAATTTGAATGCTTATCACACACGACTTGTTAATTTGAATGCTTATGTACCATGCTTTTACACTCCCTGTATCAACCAATCTGTAAACTCCTGTATATTACACTCTCTGGTTAGAAGCTGCTGTTTTCACGTGTAGATGCACATTACATATGAAATCTTATGAAATGTTGGTAATAAATGAAATTGTTCACTCCATTTAATGTGTCTCACCTTGAAACTGGTACAGTACCACCCATGCTTACTAACAAACATGGTACAGAAAAGCATCTAATACAACAGATAAATAGCTACTCTAGTAGGCGCAACACAAAATGGTTTCAAAGACCAAAAGAACAAATATATACCAGTTTTTATTCAAAGATTAAAAGAAGAAATAGACTAATACATATCACAGCTTACATCCAAATTAAGTAGAAAAGCACCAGTCTAATAACAATCAAATTGCTTAAAAATATTTACAAACAATAACACTTAGTCTAACAGAAATGTATATGAGCCAAATTGTGTGGTTTGCTAGTAATTTGGGTCTAAGAACACAGGACCTACCCCTAAATGTCACAAGCAAAGTTAATAAGCATAGTACTTCAAAGTTACATTCAAGCAACACTACTGCTTGATTAATCTTCTTAATCCTAAATCCTAATTACAAATAATAAAATTCTAACAAGAATTACAAATTATGCAATCACAACATAAATAGCTTGATTAATCTTCTTAATCAACATATTATTGGTCTTCTCTATTTCTTCTAATTGTTTCCTGCAGGTTGCTTTCAATTGTTGCTCCACTAGTGTTGCATCCATGATGAGCGCTACTTGATGTACTCATTTGATATCCTGTAAAAGAAAAGAGATTACTAAAGTAACAATTAGTTAACCTAGAATTTGTTAAATGCTAATTTAACCTAGAAATTACAGATGAGATAAAATACAGATGAGACAAACTCTTACTGCATTTTTTTTGCTAATGTCTGAAGTACAAACTCTTACAGCAACAGTGAATTTAATTAGCATAAACTAGAGATGAATTGAGTGAATTTATTTCAGCTCAGTTTTATTCATTGCATTTTCACTTCTTTGATGTGCACAGTGAGACTGAGACAGAGATGGTGAATCAACGAAACTCCTATAAGCTCAAAATAAAAAAAATAAAAAACTCATGAATCTGGTGAATTCAAACCCTTTCACATTGCATTTTCACTTCTTGTTTGGTGTCTAATTACCCTACCAAAAAAATCAAAATCAATTTAGAGAACCAATGAAACTCAAAATCAATCTCCAAATGCTGGATTGGTAAAAGCAAAATTAAAGAAAACTTTTTTTCAAAATCGGGGCTTTAGCAAAATTATTAAACAAAAAATTATGTATCCCGACTCATAGATCGAACTTGGTTTAAGAGAGAGAGAGAACCTGGTTTAGATCGAAGAGGATGAATTGAAGAGGAGGCGCTCAGATCGAAGAGGAGGAGTCACAAGTTGTACAGAAATCGTGCTCTCCGATCAACTAGGCTGAGAATCGAATTTTTAGTATGACAGGAGGCGCTCTCTGCTCCGATGCTCTCCAATCCAATTTTCTAGGGTTTGCTCAACCTGTTTCTGTTTCGATTTGGAAGAGAGTGAGAGAGGCAACTATACAGATTGTGAGGAGAGAGAGACGAAAGTGATCAGAGGAGGAAGGAGAGGCGCTCTCATGCGCTCCGATTTCTAGGGTTTGGGGAGGCAAGTTTGGATCTGTGTTATTTCGAATTGGAAGAGAGAGAGAGAGGGGCGTGTACAGATGAAAGGAAGGAGATGGAGAGAAAACAGACGGAATGGAGAAAGTTTTAATCGCTCAGCGACTCATCATCGCATAGATCTGCACAAATATTGAAGGCAAACGGACGGTTTGGATTGCGACTCACCAAAGCCCCTGTGAGTTGCAACTCACCATAGCTATACTCTATATATATATATATATATATAGTTTTGCTATGGTGAGTCGCGCTCAAAAACTCCTAGATCTCGTTCAAAATGATCGATCCAAACCGTCCAATATGATCTCTCTATCGAAATCTCCATGCAGACCAAATTTTATATTTTTTTGAAATTTTTAAGTATTGTTTTCATATTTTTAAAAACTGCTATTTTTGAACGGTTCAGAACTAATTAGATTAACGATTTTCGAAAATTTTAAAAAAATACATAAAAATTTCGAAAAAATATAAAATTTGGTCTGTATGGAGATTTCAATAGGGAGATCATATTAGATGGTTTGGATCGGTCATTTTGAACCAAATCTAGGAGTTTTGAGCGCGACTCACAGACCTCTGGTGAGTCGCGATTCACCATAGCAAAACTCTCTCTATATATATATATATTATTATTTTTTTTAATATCACGTATATATGTTCTTCACTACCATGTGCCTGTTGCATATCATCATTTTTAGTAATCTGAGTGCGATTACGGACTATTCCCAACTGCTGCTATTCATCTAAATATCCAATTCTGTTTCAAAATAGTCACTTATCCGGAGGACTAACCTTATTTTTGTCAATTCAAGCATACGTAACTTATGAGAATACCAATTTTTGCTGAAAAATCTATAAATGTGTAATTGTGGGATCGGAAGATTCAACAGATAAATCAAAGTTTGCAATGAACAGTATGGATTTATAAAAGGGGAGAAAAATAACTGGTATGGCATTATTTTTTTTAAGCAATAACTTGAGAGGTAACAGAGAGAGGAAAAAAAAAAGTAAACAATAAAAAGAAAGAAAGAAGGCACCCGATGAAACCAGAAGAAATATCAAAAACTAAAATTTTCCAATCTGCAACCTCAGCAACCTGTGAGAATATAATTCACTCCTCACTAGCGTACACTCATTCAAAATATGTACCGCTCAAGTACAATAAAATAGTTGAGACACATAAATTCTAGAATAGAATCCTGGCTTATTAGGTCTCTTATTAGATATATTAAAAAAATTGTCTGAAGTTTCATTAGAAGAACCAATATTTTTATCATAGTATAATATTTGCTGCACGTTATCCTGATAGTTAGTTGCCTTGGAAAATCGCATAGTACTGTCTTTCTCATGCTAATGCTTTAGCTCGTCTATATAAACAGAATTAAATTAACCAATTGTATATATATGGCATATATGGATATCCAAAAGCAATTAATCATGGGTGCTACCAGTAAAACAATTCAGCTGTTTGCTTTCCTCTTGTTCAGCTTGTCCTTGGTCCATTTGGCATATGGAAACAATTTTTCAGCACAATTCGAGATAGCTTGGGGTGACAGCGAGCATGCAAAAGTGTCGGACGATGGGTCGGTGCTGCCACTGACTCTGGATCAGAGCTCGGGTGCCCGCCTCCAATCCCATGGCATGTACCAGTACGGCCGCTTTGACATGCTAATCAAATTGGTTCCACGCAACTCCCAAGGGACCGTCACTACATTCTACGTACGCAAGCTTAATTTGTTAAAGATAGCTAGCTACCCCTGATGATTATCTATATATCTATATATCTATATTTCTAATTTAAATCTGTCAACTGTGAAATAATATATAATCGCATATGGGCATGCATACATGCAGCCATCATCTGACGGTTCTGATCAAGATGAGATTGATTTCGAGTTCCTTGGCAACTATGCAGACAAGGAGTATGTGCTGCACACCAATGTGTGGACGCGTGGGACCGGCCACCGGGAGCAGCAGTTTCGGCTCTGGTTCAACCCACGGACCGCTTTCCACAACTACTCTATTCTCTGGAACCCCCTTAATATCATGTATAACTCGTTTTACCTTCATATTATTTTCCACAAGCTGGTTTCTGAGAATAAAACTGGTTTTTGAGAATAAAAAAATTCAAATCGCTAATTAATATCTTTCCAATTTTGAATTGAAAAAATATGAGCGTCACCTATTTGGGCCTGCATCTAACATAATAACATTATTTGTTTTTTTTGTTAATTGCTCAGTTGGTATGTTGATGACACTCCAGTTAGAGTCTTCAAAAACTACACAGCAGAAGGGATACAATACCCCTATCTGCCAATGAGAACACTGGTGAGCATATGGAACGGCGACAGCTGGGCAACCGACAATGGAATGACAAAAATAGACTGGACCCAAGCGCCTTTTACGTCATTATACACAAATTACACGGCGAGTGCTTGCATTGTGGCAAACTCCACTGCCAACGGGTCAGGGTCTGGATGGACCCCGGACTGCAGCACCAACACCTGGTTCAACAAAACACTCAACTCAGACGAGATGAAGAACCTGACATGGGTTCATGACAACTACATTATTGCCAACTACTGTACCGATACATACCTCTCCCCCAACGGCTTCCCGCCTGAATGCTACCTTTCTTAAGATCGAAGTTAGCCCGAAGAAAGATTTTGTTATTTAATTTAATATTTTTTCTCTTTTGATAGCTGAGTGTCAGGAAGTACAGACTGATGCTGATTTCTTCCCTTGTCCTTTTGTTCATAATTAATTAATGAGGATCAATTTAAAATGAATCAATTTGTTGATGCACCTACGTATATATACACTTGCCGAACATTTGTATATATGTTTATTTTGTTAGCTAATTAAGTGAACTAAAATATTAAATAGATGGTCATTGATCTGTCCGTATATATATGCATTATTGAAAGGCGAATTTCTGATTGGTTTTATTTCGAAATAGAGGGTCGTTATGCTGCCCAGACCCCTGCCTCCTTTCCACCATAAATTATCTCTCAAAAAAATAAATTATAAATAAATAAAATAAAGTGTGATCAAATCTGAGTTCAATTTGCAATTTTATTCTCAAATCGAGCTAGTTCGAAATTTAAAATTTATTTTAAGCTATAATGCTGGTTTACTTGAGTTTGATTTGTTAAGAATTTGAGTTAGAAAGAAACTTTCAACACTTGAATCGCATATCAAATAGAGGTTGAGTTTTTAACACTTGAGATTAAAGTTGGAAAATAAAAAACTAAAATTGTACTTTTATTTTAGATTAAAAAATTACGTATTAAATCAAAAAGTTAATAAACTACATTTTGTAAAAATATTAAATATTAAGTTGATTTAGTTTGCGAACTATATCTATATAGGCCTAGATATATAGTTTAATTTAGCTTTGTGAGTTTTCGAGGTGGATATATACCTTTTTTCTAAAAAATAAAAATAAGTGGTCAAAACCACCTTTCTATTATAAAGGCTCATGGGTACATACAAAGCAAACATAAAAACGAAAAGTTGAAAACCTAGCATCTACTTTACTACTACTAAATCCCTAATTAATTGAGGAACAACCGTGTCATCAGCCTAATTTTACGCGCAAACTAATCCATCGCACAAAACAGAACAGATTCGTTTAAGCAGGCAAACTACATATCCCATTGGATACATATATTAGTTTGTTAACCGTTTTAATTTAATTAGGACAAACTACTTATAAACTATTATCAATGAATAAGAATACGGAGAAAGGAAGAATGGAGAAAAAGGGATTTTTCAACAAAGTTGGGGGGTCGATGACTGAGCCAAATCTTGTCTCGTCGGAGATTCTTGGTGCGATACACTCGTCGCTCCAAACACTTGCGACTTCGCTCAATTCTCTTCTGGTGCGAGATGACTCAACTACCTCGGGAGCAGCGTCTGGGTTGGATGCTTCCGTTAACTCGCCGTCGTATCGAGCGAAGTTAGCTCAGCCTGCAGTTGGGGCCCATATCGAGAAGCAAACTGATGCTGACGAGAAGCGGAGGATGGCTAGGCTTAGAGTCCGACAAACACTTGATAGAATTCGCAATCCTGTCAAGAAACACAAAAGGGGATGTTATCGATGCAGTGGCGTTGGCCATATGGCCGATAGCTGTCGCGAGCCACCGGTGTGCTTCGCTTGTGGCAAGGTGGGCCGTCGATCCTTTGAGTGTGAGGTGCTGCACGATCAACCACATCCTCATCAAGATCCCAAGAACCGATCTCCTCCCTCTATAAATCAAGAACCTCAGATCAAACTCCACCAAGAAACCACCATTCCTCTAACTGAAACTAGATCTGAGATTCATAGCACAACAATGGCGCCAGTGCTTCATCTTGAAACCACGCCTCTTTCTCAAACCCTAGAAGACGGATTTCGACGCAGCATCATCATTCAAGATAAGAATGGTATGGAAAGAGATCGTATCTTGGCGGCTTTGACCCCAATCGCTCCTCAATTTCGCTGGAAGGCAGTAAAGTTGCGGGAGTCAGAGGTGCTGGTCGATGGTCCTGAGTGGTGGAAAGAGAAGGTGCTTCGCAAAGAGGTTGTCAAGATCGAGGACGAATGGCTGGGAGTTTGACCATGGCATGAATTCATTGAAAGAGGCTTCAAATTGAAAAGTTTGTGGATCAAAGTACTCGATTTCCCTCGCAAATTCTGGTGTTTGCGTGAGTTTCAGAGGCCGGTGAAAGACTTTGGTGTGGTGCTAGAGATTGATCAAGCCACGATTGAAAGGTTAGATCTCTATGTGGCTAAAATGCGCATTGGTGTGCCAGATGTGAGAAAAATTCCTGCATATACTAAGGCGATCTATCCAGCAGAGAGTGGGGAATTGAGATGGAAGAAAGTGAGATTTATTGTGGAGACGCCAGTTGAACCAGTCAAGCATCAGAACAAAAGGCGTAGGGTGTGGAAGAAGAAGAATAATGATGCAAATGCAAATGGTGAGGATAGCTCTCATTCCAATGTAAAGGAGCAAGAGAATGAACTAGAGGCAGAGGATGAAGAGCAAGTCGATTATGATGGTGATTGGGGAGATGAAGCGCAGGCTCAGGATGGAGAAAAGGAAGTGCATGGAGAAGGGGTTGTCATGCTAGAGAAGCCACCACAAGTGATAGATGAGGTCAATCCAGTCAGGGTTATGGTGCCAAATTGCATGCAGTTCATGAACCAACCCCTGATCAGTTGCCCTTGAGCCAAAGTAAAGATGATGAGCAACCATCATCAATGCCAGAGAAGGAGTTCAGACAAAGCCTAAGACAGAGGCTGAAGGGCAGCGAGATACCAGTGAAGGAGAAAGCAGTAGAGAGAATCAAGGAGAGAAATCTTGAGAAGCCTTCTGCTGGTAAGAGTTCTCCTTTTGATCAATTTCCTTTTACTGAGCTGTCAGATCAAGAAGTGCTGAAGCTATTTGATTGTTATAGCTTAGTTCTAGCAAATAATGTAGCTGAAAGTTTAGAACATATTAGATTTTTGCGATCATTATCTAAACAGCAGTTTCAATCTGCTATGGAGGAGATGAAGTATAAAGTACATCATGGGGCTAAGTTTCTTAAAAGAGATAGGGATAAAAAAGATAGGTTGGATATGATATTATGTGGGGTTAGTTCTAGGGAATTATGATGCATATTCTATGTTGGAATGTCAGGGGACTTAGAAAGAGTGTAAAAAGAAGATACTTAGCAGATTTAATTAGAGATAATCAAACAGATATTCTAGGGATTCAAGAAACAAAAAAAATGAATATTAATAGTAGATGTAGTCATTCTTTTCTTCCTTATAATTTTGAGTGGATAACCATCCCAGCTGTAGGGACAGCTGGTGGGGTTTTAGTAGCAATCAATAGTGATAAGTTTGCAATTTTGGGTTCCCTCAATGTAGATTATACTGTTTCTGTGATTTTAAAAGATAAGTTTGATAATTTTGAATTTGGACTTTCAGTATCTTATGGACCTACACAGTATAGATTGAAAACTCATTTTTTTCAAAGCTTAGATGATTTGAGACTTAGATGGGAGGGTCCTTGGTTGTTATGTTGGGATTTGAATGTCATTAGATATAAGCATGAAAAATCAGGAAACAACTTTAATGTTCGAGGGGCAAGACTGTTTAATGATTGGATTGATAATCATGAGATGATTGATTTGCCTCTTTCTGGCCAAAAATATACTTGGTCAAGTGGTGGAAGAATGGCTTTGTTGGATAGATTTCTATGCTCATTAGATTGGCTAGAACATTACAATCAAAGTTTGGTGTCAGCCTTCCCTAGATATAAGTCTGACCATTCCCCTATTATTCTTAGATGTGATAGGGGTACTGTCGATAGGTCTCGTATCTTTAGGGTAGACAAAACTTGGTGCCTCAATGAGGACTTTCAGAGATTAGTTCCCAGATGGTGGGGGCATATCACTGGATCACAATTTGTGGCTAATCAGTGGTGTGCAAACATAAAACAAATGAGACAAAATGTTAGAGGATGGGTTAGAAATCACTATGGTGAGATAAAGAGGAAAAAACATCACTTACTAGAGACAATAGATCAACTCAATAAAACTCAAGAAGAGAGAGTGTGGTCTCAATCTGAATTTGATTATTATCAAATGGCCACACATACTCTAGATGAGATTTATGCAGAAGAGCAAAATTATTGACAGCAAAGATAAAAAATTCAGTGGTTGTTGCAAGGTGATAATAATACTAGATACTTTCATCAAATTGCAACAATGAGGAAAAAAAAGAATTTGATCTTAGGTCTAGAAATAGATGGCCAGTATACAAATGATTCAAAAAAGATAGAGAATCATATACTTAGCTATTACAAGATGCTCTTTGGAATGGATGGGGATAAATTTGCTAACCTTCATCCTCAGTCTTTTGAAGAGGCTCAAAGAGTGACTAATTTAGATAATTGTCGATTGATTGAACCTTTTAGTGAAGATGAAATAAAAACAGCCTTAGATTTATCTGAGGCTGAAAAAAACACCTGGTCCTGACGGGTTTACCTTTTTCTTTTACAAAAAGAATTGGAAACTCGTCAAAGGGGATGTGTGTGCATCAAGGGTTTAAATAGCGGATAGCGGGTTCATAGCGGACGTGCTTATGTCATAGCGGATAATAGATAGAGGTTATTTAGCGGACGCTATCGGATCATAGTGGACACTATTAAATATACTAGATCATTTCATGAAATACATATTTAAATTAAAATTGACTATCATATTACATTAAATACTTGCATATATACTTTAGATTCTCTAAATGATACACTTAATAGGTCTTCTAGAGTGCTACTTCACTATTAAATAAATAAAAAGTACTTAACTATCAAACAATTTAAATATTTCTAAAATAATTAATTAATGTTAATCACACAATTGTTAGTAAGTGGTTAGGATGCACAATTTTATTTTTATTACAATTAATAATCATAAAACAAGCAAACAACCACAAGAAAGGATCTTGCGAGCATGTAACACATCAATTAACCAAAAGAAAAGCGATTATGGATATACCTCTTCAAGAATCGTATCAAGAAGGAAAAATCCAAGACGTAGGAGTTGGTGGCGTACTGCGCCTCTCTTCCTTCTTCTCCAATGGATGACCTCGAGTCCAACAAAAGCTCTAACCAAATTCTAGAGGTTTGTGCTAGCAAACTCTAGAACGGGACTAATTCCTTGTTGCATTTCTTCACGAAATTAACAATTTAATTTGTGGCTAATATTCAACACATGAATTCCTATGGAAGAGCAATAATATGAGAGCTTTTTGGAAGAGAAAAATCTGATATTTTTTCTGTAATTTTCGTCCATATTAATTAGGGAGAGAGGAAGAGGTTAACGCTAAATTTAGCGGTGCTGTTTCCTTAATTAACAGCCATATATTTAGGCATCTAAACCTCATCCTTCTTTCACCCAATATGGACAAAATTGCCCCCTATATGCTGGCCACGAGATGGCCTAATTTAGCCATTTCATTTTGTTATTTTGCTCTCATATTGACACATTAAATCAATCATTTAATGGTCTAATTAAATTGCTTTCTTATTAAGCTGAATTTTCAATTCAACCAATTAAATATGTTGAATAAAATTAATTATCAACTTATTGATAATTATTTTGGAATTAGCAAATGCATTAATTTATTTCTATATGATCCATTTGATTTAATTAATTATAACGGTTCATAACGGTATATAATTAATTAATCAACTTATCATATTTTCATCGCACTTACTGCTGTGGATAAATAAATAATGCACTGTATGGTTAAAACTTTATTTGTGTGACCCTTTGAGGATTTATGTTATGTTGGCCATGAAAATAAATCGTTATTTATTTCAAATAATCATAAGCGGTATCTAGCAACACGTTATGACTCTCAATTCACATAAATAATGTACTGATACAAATATTCAAATCCTGCATAAGAAATAAAAGTATTTCCTTGTCCGATTCTTATGTCACATGATATCATCGTATAATCCAAGATAGGAATGTGTCATTCTTGCAGATTATACATTTCTTGATCTAGAGTTGATTGCACAAGTTGGCCAAACAATCCAACTCCATCAAGGGGCCCAAACATATATCATCACTCACTAGGTATACTAATGAGGGATATACGATTTTCTTAATGAACAACTTTTTCCCGCACAATTCAAGAGAACATAAATAAAGTCCGTATAGCAGCCCTTATCAGGAATCAACGGTAGACGATATTTATAGAACCTATCCTCATGTGGAAAAGTTGAACCATCTCAAACTTAGAATCAAACTCATATGAAATAAACAATGACACATAACACAATCCATATGTTTATTTCATTGGGTCAAGTCCTGTGCTATGTTCTAATAACATACACATATGCAATTAAGTTGATAACGCCTTACCTATGATTTGTAGAACTTAATCATCACTTAACTTGCATACTAATCTTATATGATAATTAATGTTCCTTGTTAATTATCAAGATTATTGACAATTTAGATTTATTATTGCCATTCTAATGAATGATCCACAGAGATCCACAATTCAGATCTTCAACCTGAATGATCTGTCAATAATAAATTCTAGGAACAAATGATCAAATATCATCAATAACATAAACTAATATTTAAGTCATTAACCATTGACTTCTAGGACATAACTCCAACAATCTCCTACTTGGCCTAGAGTCAATCAGTAGTGACTTCTAGCCAGTGAAGAATTAAGAACGATGTCATATATCTACATATATACATGTCTCGAATATCAAAAGAAATAATACGCTTAAAGCAAGTTACTCATACGTTCATCACGCATGGATGCACAACTGCATCTCGTATACCGCTTAAAGTAGAGATTATGCTAGAGTGTTCGCTGTGTTCACGAACCTATCCAATTTTGTTTGACCCTATATATAAATATATACTCCTATATATATGTTCTTGATCATCATCATATGAGATCAAGTGATATCGTTATAGATCATATTTGAATCTCCAATGTAATATTGGGTTCTTTAGGAATAAGCTATGGTTCGAGATGCATAAAATCATATTAGCTTAACTAAGAACTCGATTCAGATAACCTTGTTTCGTTGCTTCACAAATTGCTATGTATTTTGCTTTGGTGACGGAAACGGTTGTAACATCCGGTCTAGAACACTTTCTAAACTTACAACACCACATTTAAGTAAAAACGTAGCTCAATTGTGATTATATCAATCTTTCGAAAAATCAGCATCAGTATAATAACTTACATGAGTTCTCTTTCATCTTTACAGATGAAAAATCATATCACTATTTTTCATAAGATACTCGAGGATATCTTTTGATTATTGTCCAAATGTATTTTCCTTGTATCCACTTGACAACTGCTTGTCACGCTCCTTGGATACAACGCATTGGGGCATGTGCATAAATATGACGTATATGATGAACCTCATAACAGAAGAATACTTGAACCGTTTCATGCACTTCTTCCCGAATTGAGTTGCATTAAACCGAGTCAAACTCAAGTTGTATGTCATATTGTCATATGAAATGATTCTAGAACACTTCGTTATTATATGCACATTAGTTCAAATCTAACATCCATCATAATCTATCTCCATAGATTTTATTTTCTAGGATTTAGGTGATTTTGCCCAAGTTCTCTATTGAGAAAACATTCTCCAATGAGATCTTGACAATATTTATTTATTTTTTAATATTATTTCCAATCTTGTACAATACAAGTAACACAATCACGCTCCCACTGAATATCTTGTCTATACAAGATGTTTTTAACGAAGTTCAACTCCTTGACTTCCTTGTCAAAATATTATTCTAATATCCACAACACTTGCTTCAATCCATCAATAGATTTTTGAAGCATGTGTATGTTTCTAGCAATACATAAAACAAAACCTCGATTTTTGTCATATACACAACATCTTCCTTCATTTATTCGAAGAAGGCGATTTTATGTACTTTTCCATATATCAATATATGTGAAATACTACTATTGCTACGATGATCTTTATTGACTTATACATAGTTACAAACGAGAAGCAGTGCTTTGTACATAGTCACCTTGCCATCGACTTAGACATTGTTACAAGCAAGAAACTGTACTTTGTACATAGTCGATTTGTTGTCCATGTCAATCTTTCTTTTAAAGATCTTAATGTTCTTGATGGATCGCTCCTTCATGAACATCAACTAAGGTCTACATCTTGTTGTAATACATGAATTATATTTAAAGATCATATGAGTTCAACCATATATGTGGAATCGGATCTTTCCATCGTTTTCTTGTTTCTCAACGGATTCTCATATGATAAGTACGAGAATGTCATGAAGCCTATGCATCAAACGACTTAGGCAATCATCTCTCGTTGACTTTTGTAGGATTGGTACTTGAGGTTTATGAACTTCTTCCATAACGATTTGTAGAATAAGTTCTTGACTCCTCATATATTCCATGAGTTTTTCGAACATCATCAACTCGTGAGATGGTTGAGTCCTCATTGGAAGGAGCGCACAATTAAACTTCTTCCTTTCACAACAACTTGTGAATGATGTTCCGCTCAACTCTCACTAAGCACCATGTATGGAGTGACAAGTTTCCCATAAGAGTACTTTTTGTAGTGACACAAAAAAACTATTTTAATGCTCACTTTACTCCCACTACTTTTTCTTGAGAATGTTATTCTCCAAGTTTACGTTATGATTAACAACAATTACTTTGCTCTTATCATATTCGTGAAAGTAGTACCTTTCGATTTAAAGTATCCTACAAATATTAGGTGTCCTATTTGGATGCAAGCTTATCAGTCAACAAACCTTGAAATAAGCTTATCAACATCAAATCTTGAGAAGCATTATACTTATAGATCAAATCTCGTAAGATATCCTTCTCAATAGATTTCGATGGAACATTATTCAGTGTAAACAATACTGTCCTTAAACACAAATCTCTAATACGAGTCGAATAAGTCAATTTGATTTATTACTGATCGAACTATACCAAATAATATTCGATACCTTCATTCTTGGACATATTATTCCTCATGGAGCGAGTTGTGAAACTACTTTCGTACTCTTTAGATAATATTTCAAATCATATGACTTAACTATTTGCCATGATTAATTGTAAGATTTTTCTTGAACGGTCTTTCAACTTCACTCTTGAATTCCCTTGAACTAGTAAAAAAATTCATACTTATACCTTATCAAATAGATATGTTAATATCTACAATGATCGTTGGTCAAGTAGTAAAGTATCAACAATATTTCATTGCACAAGTACTTATAAGTCTATATACATCGATATGTATAAGTCCTAATCAAGTCACTTGTCCTTAAACCTACATAGGTTAAATGCGCTTTTGTCATCTAACAAACATGATTCGCATATTTCAATTGATTCGCAATTGAATTGAGTTACGAGCCCTATGTTACATAGACTCTCATAATGCGATTCTCGTTTATGTATGATTAAGCGGTCATTTCACATTAAAGTCAAATACTTACGTGAAGTCTTACGTATCCTATTTGTCATTCAACACTTGTTTATCTATTTCAAGCAAATTCAATCAAGATGTATGAAAATATATAAACAAAGCCATAATAAGAGAACAACATTTCTCTTTTACAAAAATATTATCATCCATCATCAAGTATGAAGTGAAGATAAGAGTTTTTTGAGATGTTAGGAATAAGGTATCCAACCTCTAATTTCTAAACAAACTAAAGATAACTCTACGTATTCAATAGTAGTGGCTTAAACGAACAAGTCATTTCAAAAACGGAGTTTACTTTATTTATTCCGAACTTTCTCTTATTCTTCATTGCCTACTCATTTCGTTAAATGCAAGCACATGAACTAGTATCAAGTTACTAGCGTGAATTAGAGATAGCGAGATAATTTGAACGACAAATACTTTTAAAAGGATTAGAACATTTCTAACATTACAATCATGGTATTTCGAATAACCTTTCAAGTGCCTCCCATAAACGACAAATGAAACATCTCATGTGACATGTAGTTAGAAGTGAGGATCTCGAAATTTCAACTCATACCTTGGCGAAGTATTTCTCTCCAGGCGCCAAGAGATAGCTACAACAGCTAGCAAAGCCACAAGAGAGCCACAATAACCAACAGCCAACAGGCATTGCATCCAGTCATATGATGTTTGACAAGCAACCACATGGAATGAAGCCACTTCAAACAACAACAAATCACCAATCCCATGCCTCTGAAGGACAAGATTGGAAAACCACATCAAGTTCAAACCACTGGAAGGCAATGCAAGCATCAAATCTCACTGGAGAGGCATGAGGCAGCCTCAAATACCTCAAATACCCCTCTGACAAGCCACAGAAAGTAGCTGGCGCCAAGTAAACCCCTCCCCCAAGTATGTCACTTGGTGAAATGGAGTAAACAACACCCTTTACAGCCACATAAGCTAAATATTGTGAGCCCCATGTGCCACATCAACTAGCAAGGAAGCAGTGAAAGGAAGTAAACCCAAATCATCAAATCAATCATCTCAGATGCAGATGCCACATGCCAAGTGACTGTTGGATAGTGTAAAGAGATGGTAAGGATACCAATGTGAAGACAGCACCCCAAATTGAGGCGGTTAGAGCAACATAGCATCTCAGCCACTCATCAAACCTCAAAATTATGAGGAAATGCCACATGTCAAGGCCACTCCAGAAGCAAACCCTAGCCAGATGGCTATAAAAAAAAAACTCGAAGAAGAAGAGGCCCCCAATTTTCTTAATTTTAGGCTAGAGCATTGCATTTTCAAAGCTGTAAAAAGAAAAGAAAAGAAGTTTAAGTGTTAATCAAGGTAATTAGCATGTAATTGAAGTTTTATATGAAATAAAGGGGGCCAAAACGGTTTAAATTACTTTGTTCTTCTTGTTCTTCTCCTCTTTTCCTCTTTCTTTCTTTCTTGGCAATAAACAAGCCTGGTATTTGGCACTGGTTGGCATAAATGCCTGGTATTTGGCATGGTATGAGTCTGGTATTTGGCTCTGGCCTGGTATTTGGCCATGAAATCAATCCAGCCCGGTATTTGGCTGTGTAATACTTTCTCATGAGGAGATAACTTAGACATATACACAATAAGGCATACAAGCTTTATGCCCATGGCTACTGTTTGCATGCCACCCCAAACTTAAAAGTGACCAAGGCTGCCTAGACTTTATGCCCCTGGCTACTGTCTAGTGTGCCACCTAAAAGTGCCAAAAGTTTTGAAAAACAATCGCATTCTTCAGGTTTCCAAAACCCAAAATTGATTTCTTTTCAAGTGCATAAGTATGTAGGATAGTGGTTGCATCTGTCATATTCAAAAAGGGAGATTGTATTTCTTTTCCAAACTCATGCATAGTAGGGTTTAATTGACATCAAATGTAGCATCTGTTAAATAGTTGCATTATGGTCAAAGTTGCATGTTCACTTCATCATTGAGTTATATAGCATTTAGATCTCAATAAAACCCATTGCATTTGCATAAGTGTCAAGCATGGTCACATAGGCATCTAATTAGGGTTCATGTTATAATTACCCAAAAGATAAACAAAGCTGAGTCCTTATGCATAGTAGTTCAGATAGCTAGGTATGGTAAAGCATGGTGTCCAGCATAAGCCACTTAGGCACTTCAAATAAAGATAAGAGTCCTAGGGATTGGTAATCAAATGTCCAAGTGCCAAGTATATAGTAGGCCACAGAAATAAATAGGGTCTCATAAAAAAAATGATAAAACTTCCCTGTGCCTAAACGTCAACAGCCCATTCAACTCATCATATAAGCATAGTCCCTGAAAATGGAAATAAAAATGATTAAGGTTTGCATATTGCATTATAAAAAAAATGATGAAAGTCTTCTCATTTCTCATTCAATATAAGTCAAGTCAAACACATATAGTAGTCAGGTTAGAAATAAAAGCATGAGTCAACATGAAGGGTCCAACTTAATTGCATATCATCCAGCATGCATAACTGAAACAAAACCAAAAAGTTTAAATTAGAATGACATGGCATTTGCATTATAGAAAAGGATAGGCATTTGTAACTCCATGGCTTATCATCTGCATAACTCTTAAAAGAGTTCTAGTGTGTCCTTGCATAGGAGTCCTTAGAACTGAAATAAAACATAGTCTAGATTGCATCATCATCTGCATCAAGCATCCAGTCTAGTCTTTCATTTGTCACATGCATGGCATCAATTTTGAAACTCATTACGGTCCTTAAAATCAAAAATGCTGTTTTGAAAATTGCATAAATCCTTTTCTGAAATAGATAAGTCCCCTGCATACATTTCATGGAGCATCCCTCAAGCATCATCAAGAAAATGATTTTAATGCAAACTCAGTTTCAAATTCAACCAAGTTTTCAAAATAAACATACCAACATGACACAATAACAAAAAGGGGTGTGTATATCTCTAAGTTTATCTCATGAGAAGGTATTACTGGCCACAAATAAAACCCATAATCATGACCAAATGACAGAGGTTAAGCCAAGCAAACTGAAGCAAATTTAGTTGAATATGACCCAAAATGGAACCAAAATTGGAATGAAACAGACCAAGGTGGTTAGTCGCCATTGGTAATGAGGCCAAATCAAACCAAGACCAGGGACCCTTGAGTGTCAAATTGGATAGATTGCATGTTATCAAACACGACCAGTCCACACAAAACCAAACCCAAAATTAAATAAAAGAAAGAGAATACCCGGACAATTGGTGTCTCCAGTGACCTCTCCTAGCCTCAAGAACCCAGTGGGACCCAACCAAGGGACTCAATTTCATCCCGAACAGCTCAATCAGACTTGATGGTCTCGACCTAGTGAAAAGGGAGAAATGAACATCCAAAATGAGAAAGCAATTGGGAAAATGCGATGAACAGAAGGAAAGAGTGACTCAAGATGAGCCGGAAAATACCTTCAATTCGAAAAGTAGCGCGGACAATCGCCGTAATTTCTCCTCCGACTAAAACCTCCCCCTCAACGAGCTGTCGGAAGAGAAAGGAAGAAGAAGGAAGAAAAGAAAGAAAAAAGAAAAAAGCAAAAGGGTCCCCTGGCACGAATCTTGATGCCAGGTGGACGAATGGATCTGAGTCCCAACGGATTTGAAGAAAAATATGGGTGCAATCGGCGCATGTGAGCCAAAACACAGAAAAATGGGTCCCACCAAATGGATTTAAATCCGGCTCAAACCGCAACCTCAGCACCAAGAAAAATTCTCTGTGACGACCACCGTGTGGCGGGTCACTCCAACCCGGTACAGCAAACAGCAAGCCTCCAGCCAATCAGAATTTTCCAACAAATTTAAATTTTCAAAAATGCTTTAAAAATCACAAGAGTGTCAGAAAAATGCAAATAAAATATGGAAATGTCCAGAAAATTATGGGAAGTATTGTGGTAACATTTTCCAGGCCCAAATCCCAAAGCATCAAGCATATAAAATTAAAAATCCCCAAAATGATCTTTTTTGTAAATGGAAAAGTGATGAAATCAAAATTAAAATTAAATTTCCGCATGAACACGCGGACATTTATGTCATGGACAGCAGGTACATTCGAACATTTATGTTCTGGACAGCAGGTACACTCTCCAGATATCCTTGTCCAAACCCCAAATCCAAAAACTCAAATCCCAATTCAAAAATTTAAATCCAGAAATTTCAAATCCAAAATTCAAAACCTAAATCCCAAAATCCCAAATTCAAAACCCAAATTCGGGGATCTCAAGTCCAAAATTCAAATCCAGAAATCCTGGAATCCAAAGCCCCAAATCCAAAACTCAAATCACAAATCCAAAAACTCAAATCCCAGATCAAAATCCAAATCCAGAAACTCCAAATCCAAAAACCAGAAATTCCAAATCCAAAAATCAAGTCCCAAGTCCAAAATTCAAATCCAAAATCCCAAAACCCAAAACAATTCCAGAGAATCAAATTCCAAGCACAAACATTAGGGATAAAGAATTAGAATTCTGAAGTTCAACAAGTTTATCTTGAAAATTGAAAAAGTTAAACTCAAAAGTCCAATTTAAAAGTTGAAAAATCAAACTCAAAAGTCCAACTTAAAAATTGGCATAATTAAGACTAAAAAAAAGAGATCTGATAGCCGGAATCTAAAAGTCTTAAAATATCTTAAGTCCCAAGAGTTAAGTTAAAACCCCAAATAGTTAAGGACGCAAAGGCCAACGCTTTAGAGCTTGGAACAAAGTCAATAACTAAAATTCAAAAATGACATTAAAGTCTTAAAAGTCCAACTTCGTTTCTCCTGAGACTGCATAGTGCATTGCCGCGGGAGTTACAGCTCAGTATTTTTGTCAAGAAGAGGGCATAGCGCTTCTTTCTTCGTGACTCGAACGAAATCCCAAAACTCTCTAAACCCCAAACGGTTGAGAATTGACCTAGATTGCCCATCTTTCTAGTGTCGAACTCAAAATCTAAATCGTTCTTTCAAGGCCGCATAGCGCGTTGACTTGGAAGTACACACCTGAAGTTCCCGTCAAGAGGAGGCATAGCGCATCTGTACTAAAGACTTGAACGAGAAATCTTCAAAATCCCTAAATCCCTAAATCGACTGAATACAAGACTAGACCATATAACCCCTAGTATTTGTTTCAGATATCAAAAGGTGGCTACAACCCACTCCAGCAAGTTAAATAACAAAATTGTTAAAATTGTGACATAGAAGTCAACCAAAGTCATGTAACAAGTTTAAAGTTACACCACGATAATAAAAATTCAAAACCCCCTGCTTAAACCAATCTTTTAAGATTAAATTAGACCCTCAGCTACATTTGGTTCGAATATTCCCGATCTAGAGGTACTCTTGTCTGGTTCTCAACTCGGACCGAAGGTAATTAATAGCAGGGGCTTGCACCTGCTGGAAGAAAAGGACCTGCAAATACAAACAATCAACCTTCGAGGTAGTTAGAGCCACGTTAGCGTCCGTCGCCCGTTTCTCGGACGGTCGGTAGCGTTCGGGTCGTAAGATGCTAGAGGGATATCTGCTCCATATTCTTTTCCCCCATGGCGAGAGCTATCCTTCGATGGCTACCCGTGAAAAAGATTCAAAAAGGTGCGAGACACATATCAACCAGTTTGATTAATTAGAAAATATTTTAACTAATTAAAATACTAAACGGGACCTGATAAAATTCAAAAATTTCAGTCTCTAAAAATTATGAAATAAATCATGAAAACTCCTTATAATGAGTGTAACTACTAGTAAAAATTCAGGAAGATATCACTTACCATCAGGGAAAATAAAAAAAGACAAATCTTACTTTGTGCGCGAAACACCATTATCAGATTTTTTGTTTTTCATCTCAATCTTTTGGTCTGTAGGATCATCTTCCATACAGTTTTCATGCAAATAATTTACACAATAAATCTTGTACATGCAGTTGGCTAACTTCCCACGAAAAGAAAACCAACAAGGTCTATTCAAAATCATCAAGTTAAGTGCCATACAAGTAACTACCCCTGTTATGAAATAGACTGACGATTAACATCTTTTGACCCAGTTGAAGTATCAAATCTCCACTAAAAATTATGAAGCTAATTTTAACAGAATTCTAACTTAAAATAGAACAATTCTATTTAAACACTTTTCAGAAAAAGGTTCTCAATTAGTATAGTTTATCAAAAGAATCAGTTTGTTTTAGAAAAACAGATCTGACGACTTTTTCTCTTTTCATACTTAAACACCCATTTAAAATCCGAACCATGCAACAAATTATACATGAACAGAAAGAGCTTTAAGTTTAGTTTAATTATTGCCAAAGATTACAGGTAGTTATTTTCCAAAAATAGGTCCTACACGCCATTCAAACAGAACTATGCAGACATAAACTGGTTCTGCGCACTGTAACCGTTTAATTCACCAAAAATTCATAACTGCTTAGAAAAACGTGAAATTTATGTCTAAAGAACCACAGCTCATAGATCTACAACTTCCAGTAAAAGACCAAAATTTTCAGAAGGATTTACATCACTAAAAACAAGCAACAAGACAGGAAAACAGTTTTTCCAGAACAACAAGCATACACATCACCAATTAACTTAGTTAATTACCATTTTCTCGATTAATTTTGTGTTAAAATACTCAAGCACGACCTAAGGCTCTGATACCACTGTTAGTAAGTGGTTAGGATGCATAATTTTATTTTTATTACAATTAATAATCATAAAACAAGCAAACAACCACAAGAAAGGATCTTGCGAGCATGTAACACATCAATTAACCAAAAGAAAAGCGATTATGGATATACCTCTTCAAGAATCGTATCAAGAAGAAAAAATCTAAGGCGTAGGATTTGGTGGTGTGCTGCGTCTCTCTTCCTTCTTCTCCAATGGATGACCTCGAGTCCACCAAAAGCTCTAACCAAATTCTAGAGGTTTGTGCTAGCAAACTCTAGAACGGGACTAATTCTTTGTTGCCTTTCTTCACGAAATTAACAATTTAATTTGTGGCTAATATTCAACACATGAATTTTTATGGAAGAGCAATAATATGAGAGCTTTTTGGAAGAGAAAAATCTGATATTTTTTCTGTAATTTTCGTCCATATTAATTAGGGAGAGAGGAAGAGGTTAACGCTAAATTTAGCGGTGCTGTTTCCTTAATTAACAGCCTTATATTTAGGCATCTAAACCTCATCTTTCTTTCACCCAATATGGACAAAATTGCCCCCTATATGCTGGCCACGAGATGGCCTAATTTAGCCATTTCATTTTGTTATTTAGCTCTCATATTGACACATTAAATCAATCATTTAATGGTCTAATTAAATTGCTTTCTTATTAAGCTGAATTTTCAATTCAACCAATTAAATATGTTGAATAAAATTCATTATCAACTTATTGATAATTATTTTGAAATTAACAAATGCATTAATTTATTTCTATATGATCCCTTTGATTTAATTAATTATAACGGTTTATAACGGTATATAATTAATTAATCAACTTATCATATTTTCATCGCACTTACTGCTGTGAATAAATAAATAATACACTGTATGGTTAAAATTTTATTTGTGTGACCCTTTGAGGATTTATGTTATGTTGGCCATGAAAATAAATCGTTATTTATTTCCAATAATCATAAGCGGTATCTAGCAACACGTTATGACTCTCAATTCACATAAATAATGTACTGATACAAATATTCAAATCCTGCATAAGAAATAAAAGTATTTCCTTGTCCGATTCTTATGTCACATGATATCATCGTATAATCCAAGATAGGAATGTGTCATTCTTGCAGATTATACATTTCTTGATCTAGAGTTGATTGCACAAGTTGGCCAAACAATCCAACTCCATCAAGGGGACCAAACAGATATCATCACTCACGAGGTATACTAATGAGGGACATACGATTTTCTTGATGAACAACTTTTCCCCGCACAATTCAAGAGAACATAAATAAAGTCCGTATGCAGCCCTTATCAGGAATCAATGGTAGACGATATTTATAGAACCTATCCTCATGTGGAAAAGTTGAACCATCTCAAACTTAGAATCAAACTCATATGAAATAAACAATGACACATAACACAATCCATATGTTCATTTCATTGGGTCAAGTCCTGTGCTATGTTCTAATAACATACACATATGCAATTAAGTTGGTAACGCCTTACCTATGATTTGTAGAACTTAATCATCACTTAACTTGCATACTAATCTTATATAATAATTAATGTTCCTTGTTAATTATCAAGATTATGGACAATTTAGATTTATTATTGACATTCTAATGAATGATCCACATAGATCCACAATTCAGATCCTCAACCTGAATGATCTGTCAATAATAAATTCTAGGAACAAATGATCAAATATCATCAATAACATAAACTAATATTTAAGTCATTAACCATTGACTTCTAAGACATAACTCCAACAACAATGTCCCGTCATTTGTTATTTTACAATGAAATGTTTAAAATTTAGAATAACTCAAATTCAAATATTGTGGCTTATTTTCTAATTTTTTCAGAGAATTTTAAATCACGTCAATCGGAGTCCGTATGTGAAAGTTATGCTCAAAATACTGATATTGGTTTTTAATTTCAGCTAATGACCTGCTAAAATCCGCAAAAGTCCGCTAAATAACTGCTAAACACCCACTAAAGTCCGCTAAATTGCCGCTATCAGATAAAATGCTAAATAGACAATTTTAACTTAGCACCATAGCGTTTATCAAATTGCACTGCTAAAGTGCCGCTATTGTGCCGCTAAATTCCGCTATTTAAATCACTGGTGTGCATTATTTGATGCTTTCTATCATCATAGATTGGATGTTAGGAAAATAAATAAAGCTATGATCACTCTCATCCCTAAGAAAAAAGATGTCATGGATATAAAGCAGTTTAGACCCATTAGTCTTCTAAACTGCATTTATAAATGGATAACCAAGGTACTGACTGAAAAGTTAGTTGGTGTAATTGATACTTTAGTAGATCAATCTCAAGCTGCCTTCATTAAGAATAGATTCATATTGGACAATGTGGTATGTGTTAATGAAATAATACATGCTGCCAAAAAAGATAGAGAAGAAGGGGTAGTGTTAAAAATAGATATGGAGAAGACATATGATAGGGTAAATTGGATCTTTCTAGAAGAGATGCTGAGAGTTAGAGGTTTTCATTTGACTTGGATAGATTGGATCAAATCCCTTCTTTATGGAGGAGAAATGTGCATTAATATAAATGGTAATGTCACACCCTATTTTCAGGTTAAAAGGGGTTTGAAACAGGGAGATCCGTTATCTCCTTTGTTGTTTAATTTGGTAGCTGATTGTCTAAATCAAATGATAAAAAAAGCTAAAAATCAGGGATATATAAGGGGATTGGGTCCTCTAGTGGATAATGAAAGGCCCCTAACTAATCTGCATTATGCAGATGATACAGTTTTGCCGTGTCAAGCCAATGATGCAATGATTCATACATTGAAGTGGACTTTTATTGGATTTGAGGCCCTATCTGGTATGAAAATCAATTACCATAAAAGTGAAATGTATGGTATTAATGTTCATGAAGAGAGATTGCATCATTTGGCTCACATATTTGGGTGTGGGACTGCCTCATTTCCATTGCTTTATTTAGGTATCCCCATACACTGGAGGAGACCTTGTAATAAAGATTGGCAAGGGGTGCTGGATAAATTTCAGATGAAATTATAAAGTTGGCAGGGTACCCTTCTTTCATATGGGGGGCAAAGTAACACTTATCAAAAGTGTGTTGTCAGCTCTTGCATTATATATGATATCTTTCCATTGGATACCACGTACTATTTTAAAAAAGATAGATAGAATCTGATCTGATTTTTTATGGCATTCCGGAAAGAAAAGAAAATATCATTTAGTAGATTGGAAGATCACCTGTAGAAGTAAGGAGCAGGGAGGGTTAGGTTTAATAGATCTGAGGGTGATGAACATAGCCCTTATTTGTAAATGGCTATGGAGATTAAAAGAGTATGGTTCAAATGGATGGTGGAAAGATATCCTGCAGTTTAAATACTGTCAGGGAAGACAGAAAAAAAACGTTTCTTACTTTTGGAAGAAAATTAGTGAATATGAACAGTTAATCAATATTAACTGTAGATATAGTTTGGGAAATGGGAGGGATATTAGTTTTTGGAAGGACAAATGGTGTTCAGATAACTCTTTAGCAATTGATTACCCTTCCTTGTTTAAAATTTGTTCTAAGCCCAATATTAGGGTGGCAGATGCTTTGATTGATTTAAGTAGAAAAATCAATTTCAATAGGCAATTAAGCTGTGTTCAGAGAGAGGATTGGCATAAGATTACTTTAATGATGACATCAATCTCTCTTTATCCCTCTTCTGATAAAGTGATTTGGACTCTGAATAAGAATGGCTCTTTTACAGTTAAGTCATTATATAGGTGGTTAGAAAATGGAGGAGTAGTATGTACTCAATATGAGCTTTTGCGGAGATTAAAACTCCTTTCTAAAATCAAAATATTTTTATGGATTTTGATCAAAAGAAGAGTGCTTACAAAAGATAACCTCAATTTAAAAGGATGGGCTGGTGAACAGCTAGAAACAGTAGATCATCTTTTTTTTTGTTGTGATCAATCTAATGCAATTTGGGCTTGGTTGTTAAATCAGTTCAACTTTGCAATACCAAGGTCTTTGGAGGAGTTGATGATGATAGTAAATAAGTTAGATAATAAACTGGCCTTTTTGCACTGGTGTGCTGCTGTTTGTTGGGTCATATGGAGAAACAGAAATAATGCTTGCTTTCACAATTCTAACCCACCTTCTGTTTTTTCAGTCTGCACTAGTGTGAAGGGGGTGATGAGGTATTGGCAAGAGCTGTGGTCTGACAAGCTCAAGGAAGTCATTTGGAGCATGGCACCCTTGCTGGAGGTGTTGCCAGAACAACTATTGGAAGGTTCAAAGATTTATCAGGGAGGAGCTGCTGGCACTATGATGGAGACACAAGGGTTGATTTGTTAGGGTGCATGAGATTGACACACAAAAAACATGGGTTGCTGTTTGATAAGATTTGCATGTTTGTAATAATGATGTGGCTTTTGATTTTATTCGACCAATAATGAGGATGCACCGGTATGTAGATTGAGGGTTGATACCGGTGCAAATAATGGGGACATGTTTGCTTTTTTATTTTAGTACTTTGCAGGGGGTGATACCAGAGTGGTACAAATGTTTATTACCAGTTTACGTTGGTTTTGAGCATTAGTTTTAGATATAGTGGTTGTTGAGATTTCATGTTGTATCTGTATATAGTGCCTTGTGTTGGTTTAATTTTGCTGGATACTCTTCAATGAATTGCCACTTATCTCCAAAAAAAAAAAGAATGGAGAAAAAGGGTAATTAGACCTATTCCGATATTAAACATTTCAAAAATATATTCACTTACATTCTAAATCTTATTTATTTATATTTCTTAAATTAGTTTTCCCGGAATTAAGGTCCACTCATTTGAATAAATTCACTTTATTTTTGTTTTCTTTCCACTAAGTTGTAGTATCTTGTAGTACCAAACAACGAATATTCCCGAATGGAAAAAAGGAGTATTATTGGTGCAAAACAAGTTGTAACAGAAGATTGTCATTAAAAGATTATGGAAAAATATTTATGTGAATAGTTTCTGGAGAAGTAGTCTTATATTGAGATCTCATAATAAATATTCTCATTTGAGTACCCCTAATAGAATGGATCTCTCTAACAAATGAATAAATATATAGATGTTAAATGCACCAATTGTTTTCTTGCCGCAGGAACCGTGATCTGTTGGTCACTACTCATGCACTACGTAGCGTATACTCATTCAAATTATATATAAAACACACAAAAAAAAAAAAAAGAGACAAGACTAGCGTTTTTCTGAAACCATAGCTTGCTAGCTCGGTTGAAAATTTTATTTTTATGATAAAACTACTATATATAAAATTCTAGAGCAGGATCTTTACTAGCTGTACGTGATCAATTTCCTTGTCAAAATATAACTTAGGGGTCGTTTGGATGGGTTAGGAATAGCCAATTCCTAGGAAGGAATAAGGATTTTCGTTGGGAAGTGTGTAACTTTGTGAGAGAGATGAATTGTTTATATTAAAATTTATGCCCGGAATTGGAAAATCCCCAAATTCCGGACACATCCAAACGACCCCTTAGTGCTTAATTGTTATTTCTTCTCAGACCAGCCACTCCAGAACGCTCAAATTAATTATTTGTATATATATGTGAAACATACTGCCTGTGTCCTTTTTTGACTTGTAATAAATTGTGAAACATACTGATGTTTGTTTTGTTCCTGCTATATATATTCTTCGTTATTTGGATGAGGGTCACAAGTTTGTCGACATGCATGCATATATGTGATTGTCAATTCTAATTATTTCTATTCAATTTTCTTTTCTCTTTGGTTTTTTTGGGGCACAAGTTCCTCCCTGTACGATGTGTCGAAGAAATTTGAAAGGTGTTTCACAATCACAACTATCTGGATTAATAATTATGAATGATATGGCGAGACCCACTAACTAAGCTCAGTCCAGGCCCATCATCTGAGGGTTTTCTCGGCCTGGGAAGAAGCACTGGGTTTGTTGGATCAGGATTCAGGAACCCATCTCCAAAAATCCAATTCCTCCAGTGCAGCAGTGCTGTGCAGGGTTTTATACAAATATACAATCATAAGAACACGTCATTTTCAAATATGAATCTTACATTTAAAAAAAATTATAAAAATTGAAAGTAAAATAAAAAAATAAAAGAAGATAAAATGCTTTGCAAAAGAACCATGGTCCACTATAAAACATCAGAATAGAAAGTTTATAAAGAGCTCAAATTAAAATGCATGGAGGGATCACTTGACAATAGTCATCTCACCATTTAAAAATGATATTTGAGGGAAAAATATACATTGAAAAGAGAAAAGGCATATCTTTAAATGCATATTATTTAACATATAGACAGTATAACGATCAAGTTTAATATAATTTGATTATCAATGAATTAAGCATCAAATATCATTAATTACGGACGGTTGAAAGTGTGATAATGTGCTAATAGGAAAATCATTTTATAAGTAGCATAAATGAGCGATATTTATGTGCTATTCGATATAGTGCAAAATTTATTTGAATCATACAAAATGACGAGTAAAAATTCACTATTGAATGCACAAATAAATTAGAAACACTAATCTATAATTTTAGTTTGATGAGGGAATAAACTATTTAAATTGCTATATATAGTTTATTTATTTTCCTTTTTTCCCCAGTAGCATTCGGCCAGTAAGCTCATAAAGTACTATGCATAATGCATTCATGGGTCCTTGGCCCAGAAAAATGATGTTTTCATTGAGTTTAGTCTTTGTCTGTAACTGGCTTTGAAGTGAAGTAACATTATTATGTATTCGACATTCAATGGCACTTGATGGATTTAATATCATCCATTATAGAATTTGAAGTGAAGTAACATTATTATGTATTCGACATTCAACGGCACTTGATGGATTTAATATCATCCATTATAGAATTTATTGATGATATGCAAATTAACCTACCAAATCCCAATAAATCCATTTTAAAAAGGTTTGTGCTATTCCGAAACAAGAAATAAATTGAAAATGACGCAATCCCCGGCTACAATACAAGAAGCAAGCAAACAAAAATGTGCCTGCATCCAAATTCTATACATCACGGGCAAATAAAATGATAATAATAAATGACAAAGAACAAATAATAATAATTATAGACTCGCACATGAGTTTTCTGTTTCCTTTTTTACAGATGAGTAAAAACAAATTTATGTAAACCGAAAAAGAAAAACTCAAGTTTCATTCTGCACCTCATTTTTTTGTATTAGACCCAAGAGAAAAGAAAAACTGATAGCCATACAAAAGGCTCTATTTCATAATAAGATTAGAAGATAAGGTGCAGAATGAAACTTCTTTCAAAAAGTGAAAAAAATTATAAAATCTTCTTCACAAGTCTTTTCTGTTTGATATATAATATATATTTAATTAATTATATATATCAATCCCACATCTTCGAAATTAAGACCTAACAAGAAACACTCATACTGGAAAGGAGAAGATTAAAGTAAAATAAATAAACAAATAAATAAATGGTGTACCAACGGCAACGACTATGAATAAATTAGTTGTGCAAAGGATTTGGGCCTGTAGGCACTCTTCGTTTGTCTTCATCAAATACAGAGCTTTCATTCTTCTTTGTGTTGGGAATTGAATGAGAGATGTTGTAGCAAGTAGTCGTGGTTAGGATCTGATCATTATGGCTCTTAATTTGCTGCTTAGGGACAGTATTAGTAGTAGACGGTGATCTTGCAGAGTGTACATAAGAAACCATGAATATCATTAGTACTAGTACACCCCCTGCATCAACTTCCAACCTCCTCCTCCTCCTCATGGCTTCCCTATATATGGTCGGCAGTCGGCGCTCGATATTTCTTTGGAGAGTATCAGTTAAACAAGTAGGAATTGATCGGGAGAGCATCAATTTAGATAGCTCAATTAATTAATGTCCCAGATGAAACAATAATTATATAATGGAAGCAGCTAGCTGGATATTATATGTGAACTCAATAGATCGCTTTACTTGTTTCTCAGTTAATTAATTGGTGTAGAAAGGGTTGAGAAGAGAATGTGCATATTGTTGTTGTCTTGTTGAAGAGAGAGAGAGATGAAATGAGAGAAAGAGTCAAAGTGCGCAATAATAAATCTAGCTAATTATCTACATGAGCATCTATCTACTTACCTTGGCTCTTGGCGCCGTTACAGTTCCATGTAATCATGCCACCTCCCCTCCCTCTACCTACAATTCTTCATTTCTACAATCACATATTTTCTCTTTCAATCTAAAACAACGATTTTTAAAAATCTCAAAAAAAATAGTAAACAAATTTAGAAAAATATAAAATTTGGTCTCCAATGAGATATCAATATGAAGAACACATTGGACGGTTCGGATTAGCCATTAGATACTTAAAAATTGAGATATAATCGCGGCTAACGGGTCCATCTGTCAGTCGTGACTGATTTTAGTCTGTCTCTTTTATGTATGACTTCTGAACAAAGTTTTACGTAATAGATAAACACAAATGCATACAAAAAATATATATGTTTTCATAAACAAAAGAAAAAAAAAATGAGATTCTGTAAAAATTTGAATTATAAAGTGCCGTAATCTTTCTTTTTTTTTATTTTGAAATTAATTACTCTGAATATAAGCGGGTCTAACTAATATCTGAACTATTAATTTCATTTGTAATTAAGATATTTGAACAGGATACATCTGAGATATTCCAACAGTACAGTCACACTAAGTTTGATTGTTTGAAGACTTACATGAATGGCAGAGGGGGTCCAGTTACTCCAGTATGGAATTAATTATGATACATCTGCATGCATCTTTCAATTAGTGTCTCCCACCCAACTACATTTAATGCACCCTATTCAATTACCCAATTTTAAAACTGCATTTTTATTCTGCTTTCTCATGATTATAAAAAGCACCCTGATTGGCACCCCAACAAGACTTGTAATATATACCCAAAATTTTGATTTTTTGGATCCCAACTGTTGGCATGTATCACGCAACCACAGAAAGCCGCACAGAATTTTTATTTTTTTATTGTTCAAAATTTAAAATCTAAATATCGAATCTAGATGAATAATATGTTATCAGATAGTTTTTGTCAATTATACAGTTTAGTTGATATTGATCAATAATATGTCAAGAAAAATGAACGGAACTTGTTAATTAATATGATAGATTAATTTTAATATGTTTATTTGTTTACTTCTTGGTTGAGTATTAAATGAAGCATGAGTGATTATGATATCTTATGTAAAAAAATTAGAGTAAAAAATACCAATATATCGTATGTATGTATGTAAGCTACAATTTTCTTTTTATTTAATTATTAATGCATGCATAAGTAACTATTACACTAATGCTGCTTTTTTTTTGGAATACAAATTAATTACAATGAAAGAAACACATAAGAAAGTTCTCACAAAAAGGTGATAATAATTCTGTCTTAAACTACACAAAATCATATCACCAAACAATGGCAGCTAAACAGAGTACAATTATTATTATTATTTGATATTCCATACTCTTCCAATGCCCAAACAGTCAACTTTCTCCGGACGGTTGGCATTTGAGGGTGCTTTTTTAACTACTTTTTTAGTGCTCAAACGTACTGTCACAATATGACAAGATGATAAGTTGGTTACAAGTTGGCGTATCCAATAACCCGATAACCCTGAACAAATCATCATTGTTCCCAATGATTGCGTACCAAAAGAGAAAAAATTAAAATGCAAAAGGTGAGAGACCCTCAAAAATATACATTTAACTGAAAATAATGCAGGTGAAGAAGTAGAGAAAGAAATTGTGCCTCCTGGTCCTGGAGTCCTGGTGGTAAGAGAGAAGTTTGGTTTCTCCTGTTGGAATCATTGTGCCTCGGCATGCGCAATTCCTCAGAAGGGGGTGGGGTCCAGTTAACAGCATATATACATATATAAATATAATGCATGTAATGAAGTGATCAATTTAATGCCCAGCCATATATATACATGATATATACTTGACTTGTTGTGAGTGTGGTACAGCATATACAACATATAGGTACTGGTGATTGGTGAATGGTGATGCGAAAGTTAACAGGCCCCTGCACTGCGAAACGAGACCACACCACTAGACTTGATGTGCTTCCACGTCTATGAAACGAGTACTTGTTAATAAACAGATTTGATTTCATTTTATCGGAATTTCTATGTTAATAATCTAATGAAATCATGAGAAATCAATTCTAATCAATTGAATGAAGAAACGAAGAAATGCTCCATTTCTTGGCAGTGCTTGCAGAGAGAGAAGTGAACCATGTAATGCTCCATTTCTCAAATAATCCAGCATTAAATGAAGAAATACTCCAGAGGACTAGGCGTCTCCCTTTCTTCTCAATTAATGCATGTATCGATTTTGGAGAGAGATAAGTGAACCATAGAATGTGAGAATTTGGAGGAATTAATGAAAATTTGTCTATCTAGTCAAACCAGAATAGCCTAACTATTAATTCTACTTAATTTTTTTTAAGCTGTTTTAAACCTTTCGATACAATGTATCAAGTACAATATTGCTCACAATTGGTTTTTCGGGCACATAATTCCGTCACCGAGTAAGTTAATGAATCATTGAAACGGGGTCCAGAAAACTCTGTTATGTGAAAATTTTGGCAAGTGTTTTGTGCTAGCAATTAAGACATAATTAAGATTCTATGTTACTCACCGAGGCTCTGTTTGGATCATATGAGATTAAGAATATGATTAGTTATTCGGGATTAAAATTTTTAATCCTAAACGATCAAGAATAAGCTTTTCGTGATCTATAGTGTTATTTTTAAGTGATCCAACATCTGGATTACATTTTTATTCCTAGAATTTTTGGATCATCATTTTAATCCGGATTAAAAAATAATCCCAACTACTTCTTAATCCAAATTAAGAAGATGATCCAAACACCCTAAAATTAAAAATTTAATCTAGATGTTGGACCACTTAAAAATAACACTTTAGATCACAAAAAACTTATTCTTGATCGTTTAGGATTAAAAATTTTTACTCCAAATAACTAATCCTAATTTTTTTCTTAGATGATCCAAACAGAGCCTGATTGATTAAGAGATAAGACGCCTCTTTCTTACAGAGATCGTACCCCTAGAGCTAGAGGTATGATATGACAGCGTGGGTGGCACAGATACTGAGCACCCGAATCAGAAAAGGCATGTAAGAGAACAAAAAGGAAAATATCAGATATTACAGAACAAAATTGGTGCAATAAATTGAGATGGAACAAATCAACAAAATAAACACTGAGATTGATATTTAATATTTTCTATGAAGGGAGAGCATTCCCTTCATATATTGTCTTCTAGCTTTCCTATACTCCTTCAAAAGAGACAGAAAGCATGCACATGCATCTTCATAGACAACAACTTTGCAAAACCAAGACTTAAACTGAACAAAATCAGCTAGTGCTTCTTCACTTTTGCCATTACAAGCCACAACTACATATTTTTCTAGGGTTTCCAACAAATTATCATAGTAGATATCATCATACAAGTTTCGCAGCCATCTCATACACTGTATGGATTCTTCCTCTCTTTTCTCCACAACTAATTTAATCCAATTAAAAGCCACTATGAAATTTGATTCTTCATTGATTATATTAATTAAGTTATCAAAAGTCGATTTTTGATCATCCATTTTAAAATTTGAGGCAACCATGCATAGCTTCCAGAAGGCTGGGCTTTGATCACTAATTAATTTAATAGAGATATGCAAAAGAAGTGTATGCGTTATATTTGGAAATTCAGAGTTTGAAAGTAAATAGCTATTATCTGATTTCTGATTTAGCTTCCTGCTCCAGCAATGGAGTGCCACATGCACAAAGCCTTCCCACCTATGATAATAACAAAAGAACACAAAATAAGTTGAAAGACATAAAAGTATATCCAATCAAAAGACCAAAAAGAAAAATAAAAATTGAATGAAAGTTAAACTTACTCAAAAGGCCGCTCTACTTCAATTGCAAATGTTAAGTGGAGGGAAGGGCTACTTGAATTGATTACCGTGCGAGCCTCATGAAAATATCCTCTGGGAATGTACAAAATATCCCCTTCTTCAAGAATGATTTCTATTTCTCCATTTTTGTGGCTTGCAAAAGTATTATCTATGCTTTCGTATAATCTTGGCATAACAGGTTTCGGATCCTTTAAAATTTTCCAATGTTTGCACCCCCTAATTTGCCACACAAACACGCAGTGGTCATCATAATGCCTTGCCAAACCTTGCGCCCCACATGGCGAGAGGTATAAGTTGACTCCTATTGATGGAAGACCAAATAATTCGGAGAAAGCCAGACTAAAAGGGGCAATTTGGTCAGATCGAAATTCCATTCCCTTCAAAGCAATAGAGTAACCATTATTAAATGCCTTCTTCCACTTGTCAACGAAAGGAAAATGCTCCTCCTTATTGTGACTCTGCGGCTCAGTTTTTAGGATTCTTATATCTTGGTTGTATATTAAAGAAGAACCCAAGGAACCTTTCATTTCATTCAAAAAATGATCTATATCTAGCTCGTCAGAGACAGTTGCAGGGCAAGTGACTGAATTTTGTAAAATAGAATCGATTATGGTATCAGTCAGCGAATCGAAGGAGGAAGAAAGAAGGGAATTGATTTGGTCAGAACATTTAGAACCCTTTTTGATAAGAAGGGGAGAATTTTCCCAGAAAGTGAGGAGGAAATCTTGAAATTCTGAATGTTTTGTACCAAAAATGTATGATCTGAGCTGGTGCTGGTGGGAACTGAATTTAGGATCAGGTAGGGCAGCCGAAATCCTGAAAATGGTTTCGGATAGTTGATGATTTTGAGTTTGCATGTGAGTTATTTTGGCATGAATAGAAGAGGATTGGTGGAATTTGGAGAGTAGAGGAAGAACTTTTTGCACCAAGTGTTGTGAAAGGTTGCGAGTGAAGTGGATGGGTGAGGTGTTAATGAGTAGTAGAATGAGGTGAAGAAGGGAAGACAAAAAAGAATTGATGGGAATGAAAAGTGGGCGTGAAGAGAAGATGATGAAGACAGACAGGAGGTGAGGAAGATGACGAAGTCGGAGGCGGTCCCTGGCAAAGGAAGAAGAAGAAAGGTCGAGGAGAGCAGAGAGCGCGAGCGCAGATGGTGATGTTGGTCTTGTGTGAATGTGATGGAGGAGGGCAGCGAGGATTGCGGCGTCGGAAGCAATAGCGCGGTTGTGGGGGAGAGAGGCGAGAGAGGCGGCACCCACCAGGCGAGCAGCCAGCGCAGCCACGGCGGGGCACCGGGAGCGAAGGAGGAGAGGGAGCACGGCCAGGAGGCAAGGGGAAGGGGGAGGGGGGTCCAAGGATAAGGATGATAAGATGCGGCGGAGGAGGATGCGCTCGTCTCTCACGGCGGAGGCCAGCAGCAGAGGCAACACATATGTGCTCTTGCTCTTGCTCTTCCGCCTTGGTCTTCGTCTTTTCTTTTTCATGGCCTTTCTTTCTTTCTTTCTTTCTTTTCAATAACATAACCTAATTACATATGAGATAGGCTAAAATCAGTCGCGACTGACGGATGAGACCGTCAGCTACGATCAAATCTCAATTTTCGAGATTCTAACAGTCGATCCGAACCGTTCAATGTGTTCTCCATATTGAAATCTCATTGGAGACGAAATTTTATATTTTTCTGAAATTTTTTAGTATTTGTTTGGTATTTTACAAAATTCTTAATCTAAACAATTCTGGACCCTTCAATAATTATGATTTTTTAAATTCTCAAAAAATAGTAAATAAAATCAGAAAAATGTAAAATTTGGTCTCCAATGAGATTTCAATATGGAGAACACATTGAACGGTTCAGATTAAGCATTAGAACCGCAAAAGTTAAGATATAATCGCAGCTGACGGGTCCATCCGTCAGTCGTGACTGATTTTAGCCTATCTCCATACATATTTACATAACATAACTTTCTTTGGGCTGACCTGGGCTGGGCTGGGCTGCGACCAGATTCACCTCACCGGCTCACCCTCCTGCCGCCTGGCACCGATGCACATTATTGTAACAAAACCAATTTATAATTACTTTATGAAACCCCCCATTTAAATGGTTTTTCAATTTCTCTCTTACTCCATACAATATCATTTCATGTCTACATCATTCCGTCTTCATCAAATTCAAAACTTCCTTCCGCAACAACAACAAAAAAACAACAAGAAAATACTTAAACATCTATTAATTGTCTGTCTTTACACATCAGCTGCACAAATCACCTTCTTATGGTACACGCATATATATAAAACTTGACGCATGTCTACGCAACACACTAATCTGTTTAGCCAGAGTTGCTGCTATTTTGCCCAGAAATAAAACGCACAACAACACAAGTAATGTTGTCAGAGCTCTCTCTCTTGTAAGCCTCTTCTAGAAGCATCTTTGCCGCTTGTTCTGGGTTTGCCACAGGCCTCACCATTTTAACCGCTTCCTAAAATTTACAACAAATAACAATGAATTCCCTCCTCAATAACTCTACGTGCTCAGCTTTAAGCTACCACCAAACCAACTCTTACTTTTAATCAAACCATTTATTTGCTGTTGTAACCCTTTTTTACCTAGTTACTCTTTACCTTTAGCACAACTGTTCAACACTTTATGTTCTTCAAATTAATCAACCTTTTATCAATTACCAGAAAAAGAAATGAGACTTATACTGTTAATGAGTCCTTCAATGGTTTATATGTTTGGGGAAAAAAAATGGGTCACTTTCCAAGATAATCAATACTATGCACCATGGTCAAATGGGAGAAAATGGGAGCAACCCGAGATCAGGAGAATATCACTTCAGGCTGTTCTTTCATTAGTCCTCAAAGAATCTGAGACAAACCACCCTTCATCCTTGTTTGTTAATAACTTAGTGCATGCTCTCAAATCTTTCATACAATACTTTCCCCATGTCTTGTATTATACTTATCCTCATTCCTGTATTATATTGGATATGCCTTTTTAAACACTATGTACTTACCCATGAACCTTCAACTTTGTATATACCCCCTATATTTTAATCAGATACCCTCTTTCTTTATTCCAACATTTTTTGGGACAAGTCATTGCAGACTACTCATACAAGTGTTAACTTCTACAGTGATTGCACACCATACTGTTCCTTTTAAATAACTCTGAAAAAGAAGTAAACCAATTTTGTTCACCCAATAATAAAGAGGCTAAATTAATGTAGAGATGTAAACACAGAAAATTAAAGAACATACCTCATTCGAGACAACATCCCAAAGACCATCACTGGCAAGTATGAGAAACTCAAGAGAATTATCGATCACCTCTTCCTAGAACAAAAATAATTCTTCTGATTAATCAAATTGCTTTAGAACTTAAAAACGGAGTGGACTTTTCAACATAGACAGAAGCAAGGCTGTATAACATTTTAATAGAAAAAAGTGGATAATGGTACTTGGTTTTAAGAAATTATTTTGGAATTATTCTATGATCAAAGCTCTATTTATACTCTCCACAAACACAGAAACCCAAAAATATTAAACAAAAAGAGAAATGAAAACAGAACAAAAGAAAAACCATGCAAAAACAAGACTCTGATCGGAACCCAGAAGCAACGAGACTTCAGTTCAATTCAATGAAGATTGAATTTTCTGATCGGAAAGAATGTCATCACCAAGTAGAATTCACTACGTGACACTCAAAAATAGGAAGGTATTTTTTGTTTACAAAGTTTGCCACTCTCCAAAAGCTGAGAACAAAAGGAAAAAGCTGTACTTTTGCTGCGCAAAATAAATCACCCCAAACACCTCCATTTGTCACATGGATTTATCAGAGGAAAATCTCCTTTTAAATTATGCCAGATGAACTAATTTCTCAGTTATATGTCCAGATCAAGTGAATTTAGAAAAACAGGTATTCTATCGCATTTTCTGGGGCTGGAATTTCATTCCAATCAGGGTATAAATCCAAAAGCAGAATAAAAAAAGGTTAAAAATGGTCAAAATGTGTACCCGTATCTCAGGATCGACAACGACATATTGCTTCAGGAGCTTATCACCAAATGCTCTAGAAACTGCAAGCACACCACCAACACGCCATGTCCCTAGTTTATTTTTCAACATTAGTAAGATGATAGGATCAAAACGTACAAATGAAATTATTTCACTATCAGGGTTTTGTAGCTACAGTACAAAATAATGCTTTGCCTAGACAAAGTAACAATGGTATAATGGTTTGCCTTGTAGAATTAACAATGATAAACAAATAGTAAGGAAACACAAATTTGACCCTCAAAATAACATGCAGGATATATGAACTAAAACTCTCTCCCCCCTGAAATGAGAAGCAAATTTTGGGGCTTCAATGAAAAGCACTAGTTGTCACATGTGCAAATATGAAATCAGATAAGAGAAGTATCCATAGACAATGATCCCTTCTTGTAATAACCAGGAGAGGCTTATTTTGTTTTAGTTTTTTTATTCCTTGACGGCAGAAGAACTCAAATTACAACTTCCATAGAATAATTCTATGCTATCAGGACGAACAATTGGTATAAGATATCATATAATGCAGATGGAAGGAACATACCAGCCCACATGACAAATCCGCCTGCCTCCTCGATTCTCTGGCGCTCGTCAGTCTGGTCGGGCTTGTGGTCCCTTGACACTGCTATCGCTGCATTGTGTACAGAAAACAAGAGCATGTTCAATAGGGAAAGAAGAGGCAGTTGTGGCATCTATTAATACGATAGAGCTGATGGCAAGCGTGTAGAACGTAGCATTAGGATAATAAATTGATCCAAGCATGGGAGTATAATATTACTAACCGTCCCCTCCCCTGCAAATGACAGCTCTTGAATCTCCGACATTGGCCACAACAAGGCGGTCCCCCACGAGCACGGCTGTGGAGGCAGTGGAGCCTGCATTGCTGTTCTGGCTGTTGTCAGAAGCAAGAAAGTCCTGGTCTGTCTGCTTGTATGCATCCACTGCAACAAAAACCATGCATGGGATGAGCAGTTGAAATTAAAAAATAAAAAAGAAAAAGAAAAAGAAAAAGGTAATGTAAGAGGAGGGACCTATAGCCTTCCTGGTGTCGGTGATGAAATGAGGGTGGCGGATCAAGTTACTGATTAAGTGTTCCTTGACATACTCGGCCACACGGGCACCGCCATGGCCTAGGCAGAGAGAACAGAATAGAATAGAAAAGGTGAAGCTAGTCCTAGAGAAACAAATTATGCAATTGATATTGATATTGATATTGATTAGTGGTGAAGGAAGGAAGTACCATCAAAGACGCCAAACAAACCAACAAGTTGATTATCGACAGAAGCAATTCGGGTTTCATAGAAATCTTCCATAGAGGACCTTTTCCCAGTGGAGCTTGCATACCCATAAGAGAACTTGCCGTTTTCACTGACATAACATAATTACATAACAAGATAAGAGAAGAAGTGAGTTGGGGGTTTGGAGAAGAAGAAGAAGAAGAGAAGAAGAGAAGAAAACCTGAGACCGCCACCACTGACAGGAGATCCATCGACATGAACTCCCACGATTGAGCTCAAATGCCCCATCGATTCGATTCGATGAGAGAGAGAGAGAGAGAGAGAGAGGAAAGTTCTCAGTAGCGCAAGAGAGAGAGAGAGAGAGATCCTCGAGTGGCCTCGCAATTCGCAAACGCAAAGTCTCCGCAAACACTCAACTCAACCCAACTCAACTCCATTTCCCAACAAATGGAGACCACTTTTCCTCTTCTTTTTTGTTTATATTATTATGGTAATTGGTATATAAAATCCAAGTTATTAGCATCCAAGCATCCACAGGCTTCAACAGGCCTTCATGGGCCCAACGACTGGCCCAGACTATTTATATCTCTCTAAACCTCTCTCTCACTCCAAACCCTAGTAGCATCTAGAAGAGAGAGAGAGAGAGAGGCGATTCTGCACGGAGAGAGGGGCGATTCTGCTCTCCGCCTCCGCCGCCACCAATCCACCGCCATCTTTTTCCTCCTCTCTCCCCTCTTCCTCCTCTGGCGCTTCTCATCTCCGTCAAACCAGATCCAGCGTCTGCCTCTTATCTCCTTTGCGTGGACACTGGCGCCCTGGTGATGGCATGGTTAACGATGGGACGGCATTCGACTCCTTCCTCTTCCACCTCCTGATCCGCCATCGACAGATCTAACCCGCCATCGACAGATTCGCCTACGACTAGACCAGAGAGATCTCCAATTTTTTGCCATGGATCGAACTCAGGTTCTCATTCCCTTCTTCCTCCCCTTCCCTCTCTCCTCAACCTCCATTCCTTACTCAATTTATGTCGCTTGTGCAGATCCAAAAGTGCTCTCATAGTTGTTGTTAGAATTTTAGTGCATTTTTGCTATTGATTCCTTATCCCGATCTCCTTCTTTGTTCTGATTTGTGTTTTCAATTTAGCAACTATTCTGAGATGAATTAATGCCTCCAGTTCAGATCTAAAGTACCTGTATTCACATCTTCTATCCTTGATTAATTAAACGAATTTCTGAAGAAATCCTCATTTTACTGCTAAATTGTGGCAACAAATAAACCTAATCACATCAGTACCGTATAAAGCAGTTTTTTGCAAATTTGTAATGATGAATAAGCAACCTAATTCGAAGGGTTGCGGTTTGACTTCACAAAGGTTATGTTAAATGCACTTAGGGATCAGATTATAGTAATCAGATAGTTTGTTATTGCTGACACACTGTTCTTCATGTGTATTTCTATAAGTGTTTAGTTAGTTGTTTTATATAAGTGTTCAGTTAGTTGCTTTATATGTTATATTACATGCATCTAGGAATTAGATTATTGTCATTGCTGGCACACTGTTATTCATATTTATTTCTACAAGTGTTCAGTTAGTTTCTTTATATGTTATGTTAAATGTATTTATGGATGAGATTATATAAATTGGACAAGTTTAGTATTGCTGTCACATTCTAATTCATATGTATTTTATACAAGTGTTCAGTTAGTTGCTTCATTCGTTATATTACATGCATTTAGGGATTACTTGTGCAAATGTTTACTTATTTCAAATTTTGCACAAAGGATGTATTACATATTGCAAATGTTAAGTTAAATGATATAAGGGATCATCTTATGTTCCGTTGTCAGAAACTATCTATGCAATTGCACAAAGGATGTATTAGATACTGCAAATGTTAAGTTAAATGACATAAGGGATCATCTTATGTTCCATTGTCAGAAACTGTTTCTGCAGAAAGTTGTCTGAAATGATTATTTAGTATTAAATTATGATCTATTTGCCAAATCAAGGGATCATGTTGTTAACACTTTACATATGTATTTGTCTTTATATTACGCAGGTTTGGACTGCGGTTCAATCGAGTTGATATGACGTTGTGTGTTTGTTCTTCACCAACATTCAGATTTTTAGCAAACTGAACATGTGTTCTAATATTTGTATGAATTGTGTTGTTATTATCTTTTGGATTGGTTAAAATTTGTATTGCTTTTGGATTGTTAAAACTTATCATGTTGTGTTTAGGGATCATATTATTGTTCTTTTTTTTATGGATCATATTAATGTTTTATTTTAGTACTAATTGCTGTATTTTTTTTGTTATATTACAAAGCTATCAAATCGAACATATAACGTCTGTTAAATCATCCCCTTGTGTTAACAAAATAAATATTAAATTGATATAGTGTCCTCAAATTTGTCGGCTGAATGCGCAAAAAAAAGAATATAAAATCAATACTATGTCACTTTATCAATATATCAAACTGAACACTTAACGCAAATTAACCCATCCCTTGTTGTATTTTAGTTCAAAAATTATCGAACATTAATCGCATCCCTGAAGGCATCAATCAGAACACGAAATGCTGACGTCATCACGCGGCAGATGCGCGTTAGGGAGCGAAAAACTGGGCCTGGGCATCCAGAAAGCCCATTTTTTGATCGCTGGGTGAGGGTGGATGCTTGGAAGTTTTTTTTTTGGATTATTACTAAGATAAGAAAAGATTCATTTGACCGAAAAAATTAAAACTAACGTTACTGTTCACACGAATTTCGAGAATAACTGTTAAAAATTCAAAATTTTAAAAATAACGTTGTTGGATCGGCGTTTGGATTGCCGAAAATACAGAACGCTTGGATCGGCAATTGGAACGCCGATCCAAGCTTGGATCGGCATTCCAATTGCCGATCCAAAATTCATTCCGGTTTTGTCAAATTGTTTACGTCTTGTCACATTAAAAAGTGTTTTGTCACATTAAAAAATGTTTTGTCACATTTCACTTTTAGCCCTCAACTTTTTTATTATTACAAAACATATATTAAACATAATTGAAACTTTTATAATGAAATATAATTATATAATTAAATTATTTATGTTAAATACATAATATTGTATATGTGTATAATACTTATTTATACATATATATATTATGTATCATATATTTTATATATTAAATACATATTATTGTATATAATTAAAATATATGATAAATATTATTATATGTACATATATTTCTATGTATATTTATTTAAACATTAAAATTTTTTATATATTAATATCTACATTTAATGTATAACAAATTTTTTATTGGACTATTTTATAAAAATAAAAATTTTAGGGTCATCGGCGAATAAATTCAACAAAATTATATTCAACTTTTTCGCCGACAACCCTAAAATTATTATTTTTACAATATAATCCAATAAAATTTTTTGTTGTACATTAAATGTAAATAAAAACATATAAATTTTGTTTAATGTATAAATAAATATACATATAAATATATAAAAAAAATTATATACATTAAATATACATACAAATATATATAATTATAAATATAATATACATGTATAAAATTAAATATAATTTATATTACGACATGTGTAATACTTTCATTCGTATTTAATTTTATACATACGTATTTGTATGTTTATTTAATATATATAATTATAAATATAATATACATGTATAAAATTAAATATAATTTATATTACTACACGTGTAATACTTTCATTCGTATTTAATATACATACGTATTTGTATGTATATTTAATATATATAATTTTTTTATATATTTATATGTATATTTATTTATACATTAAAAAAAAATTATACATGTATATTTATACACTAAATACACAAGTAAAATTGTTCGCAGCAATTATAATGTTTCTTATTATTACAGTTACAAAAATAAATTGGGTGGCTGCAATTGCAACAATGAATTGAATTTATAAATATATCGTATTAAACCTTTGAAGGACGTTATTATTTGTTTTCCCTTCTTAGGCTAGGTACTAGGTAGTCAATAAAACTAAAGGCAAAATTTGCAGCAGATTAATACTTTTATATGGACTAAAAACTAGATTGTGTGATTAATAAAGAGCAAGGTTCCGCTGACCAAATGACGAACATATTAGAATTAATCTGTCATAATTAACTAGATTCGTTCATTTGTTGACCACGTGATCAAGTATCAAACTGACTCCAAATTTTATAAAACTTATATAGAAATACATCGTTCATTAAATTAAACAAGATCAATGGTTTAGATTAAGAATTTGAATTTAAAAAATTTAAATATTGATAAAATATGAAGTTGTAGCAGCTTGTGGCACCCAAAAATAGTGGCAACGGAACTTTTGCTAATTAAAAATTATTATAAACGATTGTAATTGGTCATGGTTGAAAATGAGCTGAAAAAAAAAATAATCCACACTAGAATGTTTTAACCTAACAAAAAAAAAATGAACTCTCCAAGTATACTAATTAATATTACTGAAATTTCTTGTATACATGTGTGTCACTTTAAATGCGAATACTGTAGGGATCAAACAAAGTAAATAGACTTAAATTTATTCTTCTCTGCAATTTATTAAAAATATACGAATAAAACTATTTTAAAGTTATGTCAAAAGCCAAACTCCGAGCCACCGCGATATTTCTATGTATATTTATTTATACATTAAAAAAATTTATATATTAATATCTACATTTAATGTATAACAAAATTTTTTTATTGGACTATTTTATAAAAATAATAATATTAGGGTCATCGGCGAATAAATTCAACAAAAATATATTCAATTTTTTCGCCGATGACCCTAAAATTATAATTTTTACAATATAGTCCAATAAATATTTTGTTGTACATTAAATATAAATCAAAATATATAAAAGATTTTTTATATACATTAAATATACATACAAGTTGAATATACATACATTAAATATATAAAAGATCTTTTATATCTTAAATTGTGCATGTTGAATAGCTTTATACATATATATTATATATCATATATTTTAATTATATACAATAATATGTATAACTATTCAACATGCATAATTTAATTATATACAATAATATGTATTTAACATATAAAATATATGATACATAATATATATGTATAAATAAGTATTATAAATATATACAATATTATGTATTTAACATGCATAATTTAATTATATACTTATATTTTTATAATATATGTTTTAATTATGTTTAATTTCTAATCACAAATTATATATTTTGTAATAATAAAAATTTCGGGGGCTAAAAAGCAAATTTTGCATTAAAAAAATAAAGTCAAAATGAAAAGTTGCTGAATTTTTTTGTTTGGATCGGCAATCCATTTGCCGATCCAAACAAAAAATTTCGGCAACTTTTTGTGACTTATTTTTTTAATGCAAAATTTGCTTTTTAGACCCAAAATTTTTATTATTACAAAATATATAATTTGTGATTAGAAATTAAACGTAATTAAAATATCTATTATAAAAATATAAGTATATAATTAAATTATGCATGTTAAATACATAATATTGTATATGTTTATAATACTTATTTATACATATATATTATGTATCATATATTTTATATATTAAATACATATTATTGTATATAATTAAAATATATGATATATAATATATATGTATAAAGCTATTCAACATGCACAATTTAAGAAATAAAAGATCTTTTATATATTTAATGTATATAAAAAATCTTTTATATATTTTGATTTATATTTAATGTACAACAAAAAATTTTATTGGACTATATTGTAAAAATTATAATTTTAGGGTCATCGGTGAAAAAATTGAATATATTTTTACTGAATTTATTCGCCGATGACCCTAATATTATTATTTTTACAAAATAGTCCAATAAAAAATTTTTGTTACACATTAAATGTAGATATTAATATATAAATTTTTTTAATGTATAAATAAATATACATAGAAATATATGTACATTTTATGTACATATAATAATATGTATCATATATTTTAATTATATACAATAATATGTATTTAATATATAAAATATCTAATACATAATATATATATGTATAAATTAGTATTATACACATATACAATATTATGTATTTAACATAAATAATTTAATTATATACTTATATTTCATTATATAAGTTTCAATTATGTTTAATTACTAATCACTAATTATATGTTTTGTAATAATAAAAAAGTTGAGGGCTAAAAGGTAAAATTGCAAATAAAAAAAAAGGTAAAACAAGTTGGAAACGGCACTTAAGGGGAATTAATTGGATCGGCATTCCAATTGCCGATCCAAGCGTTCTGTATTTTCGGCAATTCAAACGTCGATCCAACAACGTTATTTTTAAAATTTTAAAATTTTAACCGTTATTATCGTAATTCGTGTGAACAGTAACGTCATTATTAATTTTTTCGGTTCATTTGATAACGAATACAAATACTCCTGAATAACTAGGCCTACTTACCAAATTGCTTAGCCCAAAAATAAAACTGGGCTAACTTGGAGCCCAAAATTAAGATTTAAGTTTTTTCAGAAATAAAGTTTAAGCCGTTGGGTGGTCTTTTTTTATTTTTTTATTTTTTAAACCCGTTTAGTGTTCAATGTTGCAAACTTCGATCGGATTATTTCGTTTCATATTGATGTAGCATTTTAAAATGTTGCAAGCTAGAATATGAGTTGTCATCTCATTGTTGGATAGTAGTGCATCTCACGCCATGTTCACAGTTCTGTTCACCCATCCAGCCACTTGTACATAATAACATGATGATGAGTTCCATAGATAAGATTATTATTATAAGATGATAACATCAAATTAATAAATGTAACTATGTCGCATGGCATTCACATCTTCGTGGAAATTGCAATTGTACATAACATGATGAGTTCCATAGATAAGGCGAACAGTATTATTTTATTTATTTGTTTATACACATGCAAAATCACAATCACAATAAAGCGATATACTCATTTTGCCCTGCAAATAGTCAACGGTGTACATCTCGTTAATTATTTATCAAATTGACCTCATCTTAAAGTAGGCCATCTCGGTATCTAAATATCAACAAATTCTCTTACAAAAATCAATCAACAAGTCTTCCGCATTTAAAAGTACCCAAAAAGGAAAAGTGCAACAAACCACAAAAATAATACCCAAAAAAAAAAAAGAAAGAAAAAAAAGAATGATGACCTCCACCAGTGAGTTAGCAATCGGATCACACATATTCAAGATCACCGGCTATTCTGTGCTGACGGAAGTCGATGTCGGGAAATATGTCTTTTCATCCACCTTCACTGTTGGGGGTCACGAGTTTTACATCGACATGTACCCCCAAGGAAATGAAGAAAATAATGAAGACTTTATATCCATCTATCTCGTGCTTAATAGTGATTACAAGGAATTGCTGGTGCAGTTCGACTTTGGTCTCGTCGACATGTCAGGCGATTCATTTGTATTAGGTGAGAAGACCTCACTCTAGTGTACCTTTGCATTCAAGAACCAGTATTGGGGCTTCGGTCGCTTCATCAAGAGAGCTGACCTCGAGGCATCGCGCTATCTCCAAGATGACTGCTTCATGGTGAGGTTCACAGTGAGAGTTGTGAAGGCAACAAGGGAAGAAGCTCCACCTCCACGGACCACTCATGATATTCAGTCAGTTGTGCCACCTTCAGACATGCATCTGCATCTGGCCAAGCTATTGGAGAGTGGCAAGATGGCCGATGTCACTTTTGAGGTTGAGCAGGAGAATTTCTCTGCACACACAATAGTTCTTGCAGCCCGATCACCAGTGTTTAAACAGCTAATTCTCAGCCAAAATGGCAAAAGCGAGATGAGATCACGTGTGCAAATTGAAGATGTGAAGGCCCCTGTCTTTAAGGCCCTTCTATGTTATGTTTATACTGACGAACTGCCCAATGACGGTGATGAAGGTCATGCTGACAAGGCCTTCACTAGTTTTGATCAGGAGTTACTTGTAGCTGCTGATGCATATGAAGTTGAGAGGTTGAAGTTCATATGTGAAGAAAATCTTCGCAAAAAGATCTCGGTCGGCACAGTGGCATCCACCTTAGAGCTGGCTGAGAAGTGTAACTGTGATCGTCTTAAAGCCGCATGTCTTGAATTTGCAGCGAAGCCAGAGAATCTGATTGCACTGATGCAAACGCATGCAAAAATTTCAGAAGGATCAGAACAAGAGAACACAGTTGGCCTCTCATGTTTACCTGACCTTCTCAACAAACTGAGTCATGTTTTTGTCACCAATAAGACTTGAGAGTGGAGAATAATTTGTCATTGAAACACTTCTCCTTAAATTGTGCTATATCTTATTTATCTTATTTATTTTACTCTTCTCTTGTCTTATAATTATTTATTAATCTTATATTTTCTCTCTTTGTAAGAGTGATGGAATTTTGTGTGCCTGTATCAGATCTGGTTTTTTAATTTGTTATGCAAGTCTGGAAATTTTATGTGTAATTATGGATCATGACATTCAAGAAGTTGACGTCATATATATATATATATATATATATATATATATATATTCTGAAAATAATATCATCATAAGTCTCTGAACAATATGTCTCTAAATTGTTAACAGTGACAAATATTTTCCAAACTTGAAAATTAGCCTCCCACTAATTAATATTCTAGTAAAGACTCTGAATTATTACTATTTATCGATAATTAGATCAAGAGTGTAAACATTTAGTTTTTCACATGAGTTCTCGACCATAGATCATTTTAATCTGATTTGATTAATGGTTAAATGTGAATCGTCATATAAGTTTATATATAGACTTTTGTTTTAAACAGAAAAAAAATTATTGCCGCTATCTAGATGATGTGAGTTGAGGCCCACTATCTAGATGCATGTTTTGACTGAAATAAAATGGTGTGCATTGCACTACAGCAAGCCAATCTGTACCAGCTATACATACATAAGCTGACATGCGGGCATTGCGCTGTCAAAGGTAAAAGAAACAAGGAAATTAGGAAATAATTGGTAAGGAAATCAATTGCTGATCTTTGGAATATAGACAGAAGGGACTACTTTTGCAAATCCAGCTTTCAAAAACAAGCTGTGGCGCTGTGCTTGTGCTTGTGCTTGTGCTCCCTCCTTACTCTCACAGCCTAGACCCAAATTAACAATTATATCAGTTGTCTTCCATCTCCATTTCTGTTTCTCATCCAACAAGTCATAGTTAGGGAAGAAATTAAGCACCTCTTCTTGGGCTCTCAATTGAACTACTTTGATTTTGTTAGATAATAATTAACAGATCCATGGCCGAACCCAGCGAGGCGAGCGAATTTGTGTGTGGGTCACATCACTTCGACATTGTTGGCTACTCTACCATCAAAAGCCTCGGCACCGGCAAGCATATCAGATCAAGCCCCTTCAATGTAGGCGGCCATGACTGGGTCGTCAAGTTCTTCCCTAACGGCAGGCATAGCTACACGACTGGCTATGTTTCCCTCTATGTGAAGCTCTTAAATCCCACAAACAAGGTGTCGGCGATTATGAGCTTCAGCCTCAGAACACGTGAGAAAGGCTACTACGTGTCAGACCAGTCTTCGTTAAGCACCACCAATTCCAACACATTGCTGCAAACATTCGACCAGGACAATCCAATCCAAGGGGTCCCATACTTCATGAAAAAGGCCGACCTCTCTTCCTCCAAGTACCTATCTGACGATTGCTTGACATTTAGGTGCATTCTCTGGGTTTGCATGGACAGCCCTGTGGCATCTGTACCCAAGCCTCCTACTGTGCCACCATCCTCAAACTTAGCCGTGCATTTCAGCCAGCTATTAGAGAGCAAGGAAGGTGCCGATGTCAAGTTTTCCCTTGGCGAAAAAACTTTCTCGGTGCACAAATGTGTGCTGGCAGCTCGTTCACCTGTCTTCAGAGAACAATTTTTCGGTCCAAAAGGACATAAGACTGCTGATAGTGTTGTTTTGGAAGGTATCGATGCCGTCACATTCCAGAATTTGCTTCATTTCATCTATACAGATACAGATTTGCTGCCTGATTGCAATGCAGGGGAGGCCATTGGCAGCAGCAATAAAAGGGCTTTGGTCGTATTGAATCAGCAGTTGCTCGTGGCGGCTGATCTATATAAGCTGGAAAGGTTGAAGGTGCTGTGTGAGAACAGGCTCTGTGAAGACCTAACCCTGGAGACCGTGGCGACTACGTTAGCTCTGGCAGAGGAGCACAATTGCCCGCAACTGAGAGCCGCATGCGTGGAATTCGCTGCCAAGCGAGAGAATTACATGGCTCTGTCGCTGACGGACGGATTTGAGATGCTGAAGCAGAGCTATCCTACTCTCTTAAAGGAGCTTTCTCAGAAAGCTGCTCCATAAATTCAATTCATTTTTTTTTCTCTGTCTTTTTTTGTTGAATGTACGCTTAGCAGGTTTCAACAATGTTTATGCCTGAATGTTTTTTGATCGTTTGCTTTAAGCCACATGTGCTTAGTTGTTATTCGGAATTCAGAGTACTGGAAGTCTGGAAATGTGCTTAGCTGTTATTCGGTTTTAAACTCTATTTGGCATTTCATCGAACACCGAACGTGCATTCACTACTAGTTAAGCACTCCTCCGACATTGAGAACAAATGTAACAGAAAGAAATGTATATTTTGTTTAATAGCATTTTGGTAGACACAATTGAATGCGTACAATCGTGAAGGAAAAAAAAAATGAATGAACGGGAAGAAAAAGCAAAAGTAAGAAGGCGTGCCGAAGCGAAATCAAAATTAAAATTGGACATCCTATTTATATAATTAGAAAAAAAAATATATATTAAAATTGTAATAAACACGTCCTATTGGAGCTGGATAGACTTTCTTCTTCACCGTATGCGAGCCGCTATTTCTATTACTTGCAGTCGAGCTCACCCATTATGTGGGCAAATTTTATTATACTAGTACTAATATATTTTTTTTGTTATAATACTCAATGATTTTGATGACTTTAATCTTATTAGGTTTTATTATTTGGGTGAGAGTATGAATAAGCTATTGGAAATAAAAATAGTGGATTTCTCTCTCCTCTAATTTTACTTTTCTAATTGGATTTTTTATTCATCCAATTCTCCAAAAAGTAGAAATAAGAATAAGCCATTCAATAGCTTATTTGAAATTGTTATTGAATGTTTGGTTTAGACTTGAATAATCTTGTTTTGAATAAAGACTTATTTGATGAGTTCCAAACACACCTCTTTCTTGATTTATTATCATAAATTATATAGATCCTTATCAAATCTCCATAGATATTTCTATAAGAGAAGGGTTCTATTGCCACCACTTTATGGTGCCACCAAATGCAACAATTCTTTTTATTAATAATTTATAATTTTAAATTTCAAGTGATGAATCCAAACCGTTGATCTTGTTCAATTTAATGAGAAATGTGTTTCCATATAATTTTTATAAAATTTAAAATTCATTTGATACTCGATCAAGATATCAAAATATGAACGTATTAGAATTAATCTGTTATAGTTAACAAGAGTCATTCATTTTTTCGCATTTCGATCGAGTATAAAATGAACTCCAAATTTTATAAAATTTATATCAAAACGCATCGCTTGTTAAATTGAACAAGATCAACAGTTTGGATTTGTTATTTAAATTTTTAGATTATAAAATATTAATAGAAAAAAGAGTTGTGACATTTGGTGGCACCATAAAATTATGGCATTAGAACTCTCCTCTTTATATAAATCCTTAGCAAATCAAGTAACATCACTGCTAGTTTAAAGATATTTTTTCCTAACTCCGCCCAAATTAATAGACTGTCCTTTTCAAATCTCTATAGCTAAAGATCCTTAGCAAATAAAGTAACGTTTCTAAGTTAAAGCTATTTTTCCTTATTTGACGCAAAGAAGTAAATCTTTTCTTTTAGAATTGCTTACCACACTAGTGAACATCCAAAAGCCTCTGGCCCTGGACCCGGCCTTGGCCAAGTCCTTCTGACACAAAAGGCCGACCCGGCCTCTCTAAACCCTTAAGAAGGGCCAGGACCTAGAGAGGCCAGGCCACAATCTCAGCTGAAAAGAGGCCTAGAGATGCTAGACTTTGGAAGGACCAGGACCTAAAGAGGCCAGACTTTGAAAGGACCAAGGTCTAGAAAGGTCAGACTTATGAAGGGCCTAAGGCTTAGAGAGACTAAAGTTATGAATAATCAGACACAATCTCAAGTGAAAAATAAGATCCTATTCGATCTAATTTAAATTAAATGGATCATTTCAAATAATATTTAAATTTTTTAACATGATGCCGAGACTAGTTAAAAATATATGAATAATTCTCATCTTTTACGTTACATTATTTCATACATTCGTAATTTTAGTTTATTTTAATTCGTTAATACGTTAAAAAAATTGTTTTTTTTACTTTTTCTATGTTATTATAATATAACCGGTCTTAAACTCAAATTAAAGATGAAAAAATAAAAATATTATATATAATAAAAAAATAAATGTGTACAATTATATTTAAATAATTTATAATATTTTTATTATCTTTTACAAATAAAATAAAAATTGTTCATTTTAAATATAGTTTAAATAAATATTTAAAGATATATATTGTCTGTCTGTCGGCCCTTCAAGCCCTTCAGGCCCTTCAAGTCCGGCCTCTCGAAACCCGAAGGGCCTAAAAGGGCCAGGCTTGAGAAGGGTCAGGCTCAATCTTCATATTTAAGCCCTTCTAAGCTCGGCCCTTCTAAAAGCCTCCCTAAATTCGGCCCTTGTGTAGGCTCTTTTAGACCCAGCCTCCCAAGAGCCCTGCTCGGCCTGGAAGGCGTTCACTGCTTACCACCATTATCGTTCTTCCATCATCACGCGCTTTCTTCAGTTCTTATCTAGCGTTTCCAATGCATCCTACCTTCCATACAACGCCTATCTAGCGCTTACTCACATCCTCTCTCCTGGCATCTACGCTTGCCCCCTCCCCCTCACACTGACCCCACACCCCCTCGACAGGCAGTGCGTGCTCTATTTTTCCATGATAATTAACTTTTTTTTTTCAAGACAATTAATCATTTTTTCCATGACAACTAATATTTTTTTTCTAGACGATTAATAATTTTTCAAGGACAATTAATATTTTTTCTAGGATAATTAGTTCTGTGCTGGATAGAGGCCGACATGAGGTGGGGGATCGAGGGAGAGAAGCGTAGGCGCTAGAAGAGGAGGGGTAGGTACGGGGAATGTGGATCAAAGACAAAAACAAAAAGGGATGATTAGGATACTGGCCAAGTATGAGAATTTTTTTTGAAGATAAATTGGGGGTTAAGCTTCCTAACTTATTTTTAAATTAAATGTCTATAAAAAACTCCAGCAGGATTTCGAACCTGCGAGGCCAAGTATGAGAATAAGAGATAAAAACAGAAAGAGATGATGAGGACGCTGGACAATTATTCTGAAAAAAAAAAAAACGTGTGATGACGGAAATGATAATCCTTGTGATAGACTGATAGTCCTTATCATTCCCGTTTTCCTTTTTGCTGCATTGCACTTCTGCTAGATTGTAAAAAAGAACGGAGACTTTATGTACAAGGGAGTTACCTTTGCGTATCTGCATTCTATGTTGCATATCCACCAGCAAATGATGCCCTTTCTTTTTTGCTCGCTAGAACACTACTCTCGTCGGTAAGACCATGACAAAACAAACAAATCACAATACATTCTATATTACCATTGGATAGTAGGCACAGATCATGCTAAAATAAGAAACTTTTATATAATGCACAGATTTGCTAAAGCATACGTGACAGATGTAGAACTGGCACACTGTATCGGAATCGAATGTTGATCTCATACCACACTAGTACCAATCACTTTTTTACATTGCAATTTGATACCAGAATTGTTGTACTAATTAAATGTTTTGTGTTATCCGTAATTGAATACTGTCATCTAGATATAAAAGATGTATCTAATTAAGAAAAGTTAAGAATACCAACTAAAGGAGAAAACAAACTAAAGGTTATCATAAACAAATAAGAATTCTAAACAAATACAAGAGTACAAAGAGGAAACAGTCAAATTTAGAAGGGAAAAATAATTTAAGAAGAAACAACCTCAAATCAATATCAATTTCGTATGTATTTTAAAATTGAAGAATAAATTTATATTTATATCCATATAAATCTGAATAAAGGTGACAAATATGAAACCATATTTATGACAAAAAATTAAAAAATAAATTAAAAATGGACATAAACCATATGCCCCCAATGACACAAAATCAAACAAATTTAGCAAGAAAAAGTGCTTTCATGGTGAAATCCTACAAATTTGAACCCCAATAATTGAGTTCACAAATCACTAAACTATTATTGTACTCTCAATCATGAGAAAGAATGACACAGAAAGAGTATCTTGATTCAAGCTTCTTTTGAAATTGTACCCAATAGAGCTCTGATTCTTGATATTGCTTCGATTACTGTGCATTTGCAAGCTTCAATTTCTACATTGATAAGGGAGACAAAAATCAACAGTGAGAATCTATAATTTCAAATATAAAAAAACATATTCGAAACGATAAAGAGAGAAAAAAGGACATTCATGCAATATCAAGTTGTTTCCTGACGACATCAATTTCACTCATTGGTGAAGTAAAATAGAGTAACTAATTAATTTGAAAATGGAGGAAATAAATACTAGAAAACTCATCAGTAATTGATATAGGATAAATTTGTATTATAGTTCTTGTTATTATGTACATAAAAATTTAATGAAATCATCGAAGTATCTAAATCAGAATATTAACTATGAAATCATGCCTTAACTACTAAAAGCAAATATCTTACAACAAGTTTCTATGCTTCAAAAACTTTTTATGGTGAAAAAGCAAGTAATTAATCTACCTTGTGGAGCAAGGTCTTAATTTTGATCAACACAAAAACAAAATTCTAAGGTACAAGCGAAAGTCAGCCGAGATCTTGTACCTACACGACCAAATGAAATATAAATAAAAAGTATTTATTTAGTTATTTGGGGAAATTACCATCTTGGATTTTGGATAAACAACCTGGCATGAACTCATTACAGAACCGAATTGTACCAAAATGATATTAGATAAATTAATCTTGGTAATTTTGACCAAATATGCTGAAAATTATTATATATTTAGGTGATCAAATACCGCATATATTGTTTTCTCCGTGCTATCCAACATAGCTTTTTTATGTTAGTTATTAAATTAAATAAATAAATTCACTTGAGAGGACAATTTAAAAGATAATTTTTGTATTGAAAAGTTTACTTAGACAGGAAACACAAAAGCTGTTAAAATGACTAAAGTCCGAATGATGATCTTGGACAAAAGCTTTCGAATGTAATGAGAATATTAAATAAATGATAGAGGCATGATTGTGAGAAACAACAGGGAAATTAAAGCTATGATGTCAAAATTGTATATATATATATAGAGAGTTTTGCTATGGTGAGTCGCGACTCACCAGAGCGTCTGTGAGTCAGACTCAAAACTCTTAGATCTGGTTCAAAATGACCGATCCAAACCGTCCAATACGATCTCCCTATTAAAATCTACGTCATGCAGACCAAATTTTACATTTAAAGTCTGCCTCTCATCTCGAACGCTAGCATGTACGCTGACTTGCAATGTCCTCGAGCAGCCAACCAAAGGTAAATTGAAGAAAAGAATTTTGCAGATATCAAATTGAAGAGTCGAATTAGTTAAGGTTTAGTATGGTTTAGAAAAAAAATTCATTTGAGATGCAATTTTCTTTTGCTGCGGACCTTGGATTTTTCAAAAATGTATACTTTTGGGTATCCCATGTCAGAATGCGATACTGTGCTTGATTTGGGTTAACTTTCTCTCATGGTTGGCCATCTCTCTCTCTCTCTCTCTCAAAATCTTTACGCTGAAGGAGGAACTCGTCAATCTCGTCATTTCTCTCTCAAACTCAGAAGGTATTGGAGAAACTCATTTCTCCATATACTCCCAAAATTTAATTTTCGATTAAAACCCTATACTCGCCTGAAACCCTTGACTTAGCATATGCTTAATCTAAAAAATCTGTTTGGTATGTTTGTGTCTCATCGTCTCCCCCTCTTTTCAGGCTATGGCATATTATTAGAGTATATCATGAAAAATTATATCAGGAATTCAAATTAAGAAGATGAGTTAGGTCGATAAGAGTAGTGGGGGAGAGGGCGAGGGCCCAGTCGGCCAGAATTGGATTTAGGAGAATAAGAGATGGGTTAGAACTTAGAAGAGAGAAACGCGAGAGGGATTAGGCTAAACTTTCTACCATTGCTGATCTCGAAAGGAGGGAGCGTCCAACATAGGGCGAAGTCGCGCAAGAGAAAACAGCACGAGCTGGTTTCGCTAGCCGGAGAGACGAGGAGAGCTCAGTTATCTACGTTTTAACTTTTAACGGAGAGGACAGACGGAAATTTTAATAGCTTCAACTCTTCTCAGCGCTAATTTTCTAGCTTTCGGATCTCATCTGCGCACAAATCTTGATGCAATCGGACAATTGAAAACTGAATACGAAAACTCTTGTGTCCTATCAAAGGACATTAGCAATTCTCTCTCTCTCTATATATATATAGAGTTTTGCTATGGTGAGTTGCGATCAAAACTGCTATATCTAGATCAAAATGACAGATCCAAACCGTCTAATACGATCTCCCTATTGAAATCTCCATGCAGACCAAATTTTATATTTTTTTGAAAATTTTAACTATTTTTTTCGGATTTTTAAAAACTGCTATTTTTTAACGGTTCAGAACTAATTAGATCTATGTTGCACGGGTGCGGGTGCGGGTGTCGTATCCGACACGATGCGGGTGCGGGGATACGGTATTTTTCAAAAAATTCGGATACGGCAGTATATATATATATAATAATAATAAAAAGTCATATAATATATCAAAATGTTTGATTTTTTTTCCTTATTGTATATATCAAGGTACAACCATACGTTGTATATATCAAGGATTCAAGGTACAACAACTAATAAATAACTAAAAGAAATAGTCATTACAATAGCCATAGCAACACAGCACAAACTAAAATTAGAACCATATCTTATACAAAAATACTCTTAGCATCCCCATCCGGCAAAACACTAATGTTAAATTTTACAATTTTTCACAGATATGCAAGACTGTATATACCAAATCACTTTTGGAATTTGTTCTTTACAAAATGGATACAACACCAACCAAAAAAGGGCTATGATGCGGGCACTACACTGGGATATTTGGTTCCATTTTTGTCTAGATATATACAAAGCCTGATTCTATCTTTCATCATTCCAATGCTATCTGACTAAGAGTAAAATACATGAAGAATCGAAGATTATTAAAATTAAACTAATTAGTAATTACAATAGAGAGAGGAAGATGGATACCTTATTTGAACAGAGGCGAGTTGATGTGCCTGAGGTGGTCAGATTGGGAGAGGTCAGAGGTGAGTTGATGTCTGAGCCGCTGTGAGAGAGTGAGAGGAGAGTCGAAGAAAGAGGAGATTGAGAGCATGAGAGGTCAGAGGCGAGGGAGAGCCTGAGAGAGAGAGGTCAGTGGCGAGGGAGAGGCTGAGAGGCGAGGGAGAGGCTGAGAGGCGACGGAGAGAGGCTGAGAGCGAGAGAGGTCAGTGGCGAGGGAGAGCCTGAGAGGCGACGGGGAGGCTGAGAGTGAGAGAGGTCAGCGGCGAGAGAGAGGCTGAGAGGCGACGGAGAGAGGCTGAGAGCGAGAGAGGTCAGTGGCGAGGGAGAGGCTGAGAGGCAACGGAGAGGCTGAGAGTGAGAGAGGTCAGTGGCGACTGGCGAGGGAGGGGAGGCGACGGAGAGAGGCTGAGAGTGAGAGGCGATTAGGCAACAGAGAGAGCCAGAGAGGGTTTGGGATTGTGAAGAAGACTGGAGGCGATAAGCACTAGGCTAGAGTTTGGGTGGGGTTATCGGCCGATTTTTATTTTTTTTTTTGGATAAATTTCGGTAAAAATTGGTAACCGTATCAAACGTATCTCAACCGAATCCAAATCGAATCCAAGCAGTATCCATCCGAATTCTGACCGAATCCTGCAGTCAAACTCATTAAAATAATTGGATACGCCACGTGGAGCGTCGGGTGCGTATCGCACGCGAATCGTACGCGAATCCGCGTCGGATACGCGTCGGATACGGGATACGTGTATTTTGGGAAGTATCTGGGCAACATAGAATTAGATTAACGATTTTTTAAAATTTTAAAAAAAATACTTAAAAATTTCAAAAAAATGTAAAATTTGGTCTGCATGGAGATTTTAATAGGAAGATCATATTGGACGGTTTTGATCGGTTATTTTAAACTAGATCTAGGAATTTTGATCGCAACTCACCGACCCTTTGGTGAGTTGCAACTCACCATAGCAAAACCCTCTCTCTATATATATATATTTAAATGAACAATCAGAACATCCTTAGAACTAATAATCGAGTCCAAATGTAGCACCGCATGAAGAGTAAGAGAGGTGTTGAGGAGAATTAATGATCAAGAGTTGATTAGCCTCAGATAATCATCATCATAGGCTAATTAAGAAAAAGGAGCATCTTTTTTATTTGAAAAAAGGACACTTCTACTTTTTCTGTTTTCTAGGAAGTTACCGTTAGGTAACGTTAGAATTTATTCCATACACTTTTTTATCGTTGCAAGATAGCCTATTTAAGGCGTGTAAACCTTCTCTGTAAAGTTTAGAAAAATAATCATATTTTCATAATAACCCAATTCTCTGTTGCTCAAAACTCAACATGGTATCAGAGCACTGATCCATAAAAATAAGCTTTTGCAATCCAAACAAAATCCTTAAGCCATGTCTGATACAGAAGATCAACTTAATCAGCAAATTACAACTATCCTGAGACCAAATTCAGACTTCAATACATCCCAAAAAATCACCATTGTGCCACTAAATGGCAAAAATTACATTCCTTGGGCCAAGGCAGCCAGAGTAGCCCTCAAGAGAAAGGGGTTACTCGGCTACATCAATGGCAGTAAGCAGAGACCAACAGAAGAGTATCTTGCTCAAGATAACTAGGATATGTTCGATAGCCAAACCATTATGCTTATCTCAAATTCTCTTGACCCCAAAATAGCAGAAAGCTTCTGCTATTGTGAGACAACAGCAGAATTGTGGAAAGCCTTGGAAAATCAGTTTGGAAATAAGAAAAATCACTCTCAAATCTACTACCTAAAAAAGAAAATAGCACAACTTTCTCAAGAAAATCGAGATGTATTAGAATACATTAGCCTTGTCAGAGCCAAAAATGAAGAACTCAAAGTGCCTCGACCGGTAACAACTGACCTGGGTGTGCTCAAGGAAAGATAAGAGACTGATTTAGTCTACACCTTCTTAGCTGGCCTTGATTCCAGCTATGATGCCATCAGGGCTCAAATTCTCTTCTCGACAGACAGGCTCCTCTTTGATGAGGTCACAGCACGCATCCGTCAGGAAGAAACACGATGTGTTGCTATGAGCGGATCTGACCTGAACCCTAAGGCCGAAGCTCACGCCTTCTCCGCCGTCGCCTCAAAATCCAAAAATAGCAACCAAAATCACTCCGCCACTGTCTCGAACTCTAACCCTAGAAAGGCGAAAGGGGGAGACAAATGCTCTCACTACAACAAGGATGGCCATACCAGGGATGAGTGTTGGAATCTCTATCCTCACCTCCGACCTCAATGCAGAGGGAATGGCGAGTGGAAGAAAAGAGGTGGCGATGCAAAAGAGGTGGAGAAGAAAGGATTTGTGTCTGGGAGAAAAGATACGAGCAAGGCGGAAAGAAATAGTCAAGCAAGCGGCGTAGCTTCAGAGTCTGGTGCGAACCTTGGCTCGACTCAGACTCAAAGCGATCGACTAGAAGCCATGCTCTCTGCCTTGTTGGGCCAACGAGCAGGCCAAGGTTTTAATTCCTCTGTTTTTATTAAGCCAGCCCAACAATCTTTAAATATAATAGGCTCAAAGAATTATTTGATAACCAGAGACGGAGACCAAAACAAAAAATTAAACTGTGATAATTTGTGCTTAACCACTGGGTTTATGGTTAAAAATGCACCAAAATTTGATACCAAATGGATACTAGACTCGGGTGCTACTGACCACATGACCGGAAATAAATTGTTGTTGAAAAATTACAACCTTATAAATGGTGACCAATACTTTAAAGTAGCTAATAATGAGAAGGTTAAAATCCTTAGTTGGGGAATGATTAGTATTCTTTCAAAAAAAAAATTTGCAAGATGTCTTTTATGTTGATAATTGTTCCATCAATCTTTTATCTATTAGTAAACTTATTAAAGAGTTGAATTGTGAAATTATTTTTAAAGAAAAAATTGTTAATTTTTAGGATCTTCTCACTAAGGAGAAGATTGGTGAAGGTTATTTAGAAAATGATCTCTATATTTTGGATAGCAACAAGCTCGTTTTTAACTCTATTAGAGATGAAGATTTGAGTATTTTATGGCATAAGCGCGTGGGACATCCTTCCGACAAAGTTTTTAAAACTTTATTTGATTTTATTAATGTCGATTGTAACAATTGTGAAATTTGTAAACTTGCCAAGCAAACTAGACTTCCTTTTTATAATTCTATTTCCAAAAGTAATGAAACTTTTGAACTTATTCATTCCGATGTTTGGGGACCCGCTCCTCTTGTTTCTTATGATGGTTTTAAGTACTTTGTTATTTTCATTGATGATTATTCGAAAACCAATTGGTTGTATTTAATGAAAAATAAAAATGAAGTTTTTACTCATTTTCAAAGTTTTGCTAATCTCGTTGAAACTCAATTTGGAAAGAAAATTAAAATTCTTCGTTCGGATAATGGTACGGAGTTTATAAATCAAAATTTTTCGAATTTTACAAAATCCAAATGTATTATTCATCAAACTTCTTGTGTTTATACTCCTCAACAGAATGGAGTTTCCGAACAAAAAAACCATCATCTTCTTGAAGTGATGAGAACTCTTCTTTTTCAAAATAACGTTCCAAAATTTTTTTTGTCGGAAGGCGTTCTCATCGCAACCTATTTAATAAATAGATTGCCAAGTGCCACTTTAAATTTTAAAAGTCCTCTTGAGATACTTTATGGTAGAAATTTAAATCTTGACCATTTAAAAGTATTTGGATGTACTAGTTTTGTACATAAAAAAAGAATTGACAAATTTGATACTACTTCTATTAAAACTATTTGTTTGGGTTATTCTACTCTTAAAAAGGGATATAAATGCTATGACCCCACAAGTAAGAGACTCTATGTTTCTAGATATGTGATATTTCTTGAAAATGAACCTTATTACAAGACCGGGAAAGAAAATGTATTTGATCATACCATATTAAATGATTTTGTCTTGCCTTGCGTTACTAATTAAGAAGGACAAGAAGTTCTTGTAGAAAATGTTATTGTAGGAAATAATAAAATTCAAGAAGCCGAAAACACTCTACATGATGATATTGAGGAAAGTGAAGAAGGACAAGATGAAGAGGCAACCTTGAGATGTTCTAGTCGTCAAGTGAAACCTTCAACGAGACTAAAAGACTTTGTCACTTATTCGGTACAATATCCAATACAAGACTACATCTCTTATAATAATATTTATCAAGGTCATTATGCTTTTATCAATTCTTTAAATCAAAATGTAGAACCAACCAACTATGAAACGGCAAAAATTGACCCGAAATGGTGTAAGGCAATGGAAGAAGAATTGCAAGCCTTAAAAAAAAACCAAACATGAGAATTGTGTACCATACCAAAAAATAAGAAACCGGTTGGGTGCAAATGGGTATACAAAATTAAGTATCATAGTAATGGAATCATAGAACGGTTTAAAGCTAGACTAGTAGCCAAATGTTATACCCAAACCCATGGTATTGATTACCATGAGACTTTTGCTCCGGTTGCCAAAATGAACACCGTTAGGATTCTCTTTTCCATAGCGGTGAACAATAATTGGACACTCCATCAAATGGATGTCAAAAATATTTTTCTTCAAGGAACACTTGAAGAAGAAGTGTATATTACACTACCCCCGGTCATAAAAAGGAAAAAAATACCTAATCTTGTATGTAGGTTAAAAAAAATTTATTTATGGACTAAAGCAATCTCCGAGTGCATGGTATGGAAAACTATCTCAATTCTTATTATCTTGTAATTTCAAAAAAAGTGGTGCCGATTCTTCCTTATTTGTTAGGCATAATATACTTGGTACTACCACAGTTCTAGTTTATGTCGATGACATAATTATAACCGGCAATAATCAACTTGAGATTGATAATGTTAAGAAAGACTCGAAACATAAATTTGATATTAATGACTTAGGTAAATTAAAATATTTTCTTGGAATAGAAACAGCTCATTCTTCGAAATGGCTATTTATATCTCAAAGAAAATATATTCTTGATTTGCTTAAGGAAACCGATAAGTTAGGTTGTAAGCCGGCCAAAACTCCAATTGACATAAACGAAAAACTTGATAGCGAAAAATGTGAACCATTAAAAGACGTAAGCCAATTTCAAAGACTCGTAGGTAAATTAATTTACCTAACTGTTACAAGACCGGACTTATCATTTGCTGTAAGCCAAATTAGTAAATTCATGCATGCACCAAGAACACCTCATTTAGATGCCATTAATAGAGTATTAAGGTATCTAAAAGGTTGTCCCGGAAAGGGAATTTGGATGAGAAAAAATGATACTAATGCAATATGTGGCTATTCCGATGCAGACTGGGCCGGAAGCTTCGATAGGAGATCGACAACTGGTTTTTGCACGTTTGTAGGCGGTAACATTGTCACATGGAAAAGTAAGAAATAAAATATCGTGGCACGATCAAGCGCGGAGGCAGAATATCGAGCCATGGCATCTACCGCAAGTGAATTGACGTGGATCAAACAATTACTAGCCGACTTGAATATAAAGCATGAAGCACCAATGAAGATGTTTTGCAATAATCAAGCGGCAAGACATATTGCGGTAAATTCCGTCTTCCACGAGCGGACCAAGCACATTGAAGTAGATTGTCACTTCATTAGAGAAAGGGTTCAAGCTAAAAAAATTGAGACCCTTTTTGTCAAAAGTAAAGATCAATTGGTAGATATTTTTACCAAGGGATTGAGTAGTAATCACTTCGAAAATATCGCTTGCAAGCTAAGATTATATGACATATACAATCCTAATTTGAGGAGGAGTGTTGAGAAGAATTAATGATCAAGAGTTGATTAGCCTCAGATAATTATCATCATAGGCTAATTAAGAAAAAGAAGCATCTTTTTTTATTTTAAAAAAAGACACTTCTACTTTTACTGTTTTCTAGAAAGTTATCGTTAGGTAACGTTAGAATTTATTCCATACACTTTACAAGATAGCCTATTTAAGACGTGTAAACCTTCTCTGTAAAGTTTAGAAAAATAATCATATTTTCATAATAATCCAATTCTCTGTTGCTCGAAACTCAACAAGAGGCTTGGGACTTTGGGGGAGATATCTGCGAAGGCGGCGCTAGCTCTTCCAAAATCTCTTGTCAAAAACAATAATCAAAAGAAAAAAAATTTTTGATGGTGCGCCTGGAGAATGTCGATAGTGCTTGGAATCAATCCCAGCATGCACTAATTAGCAAGGATAGCTAGCTGTTATATATTTCCTTTCGCAATTAAATATTAAATTAATTAATGCAAAATCCGGTTTAACACTAATTACTGGCTGCTTTCTAGCAAATGATCGCATCGGCTATCAACATTACCTTGTTTCGGCAATTGAGTTCGTATTGTTACTAATTATTTTATATATAAAAATTAATATATATCTTTTTTCTTTAATCTATAACTTAAAGCAAGTTGCAATCTTTTTTCTTCTTCATTTGGTGATTTTGATCTAGAACATTATTGACACAAAAAGTTTTTAATGAGAATTTTGATTATGCTCTGTCGCTCATTAGTCATTACTAGAACAGATGATCGATTTCTGGGATCGCTGAGATTTTAATAAAAACTTTGGCTTCAACTGTTAGAATATTCGCTGGGAGGCTTAATAAAAAACTGTTTAATTAGCTGGATACCAAGCAAAGAAGGTTCTCAAAAGTAAAAATAAGTAAAAATAAAGAATTAAACACGACCCTCAAAAAAAAAAAAATAATAATAAAGAATAAAACAACTGGTGGCATATTATTACTAATTAATTATCAGTTCAGAAAATGGAAAGATAATGCATAGCCATCCCCTGAAAATTGAATAAAAACAATCGACGGAAGCAGACAACAAAGAAAATGCAACCATGATCTATCTGAATATACATAGTACTGTTAACAGCAATAAATATAAATCATCAAAAAGCTTCCTATTCACGCGTACCGAACCTTTAGTGATTAATAATTAATAGTAATATGATATAATTATATCAAGCATCTTTTGTTGAATGCAATGGATTTGTTTTTGAGCTTCTCCTTGAGCTCCTTGACGACTGCAGGACAACTGAGAAGCAGGTGTGTGAAGCCGTCAATGAAAGCTATTTCTTCAAGCACTTGTCTCTCAGCTTGGCGATTTTTATGAACTGGTACCATCCAGAAGTGCTGCCATTGTGTTCAAAGGTGTGAGCAGTCCAAGACCAGCGGTGGTGGTGCCCCTTGCTCCAGTCTTCAAAAGATGGCTTCCCGTTTTTGTCGAACAACCCAAAGTCAAAAATCGCGCTCACATTCTTTGATTCACCTCGAAGCTCGAGATCCAATCCAACGAACAAATTTGCTGCATAACCTCTTCCGATGGTGAAAACTGGGGAAGCAATGGAGCTGTCGGAGCCGACACCTTGGATTTACCAATAGTTGACTCTGAATTGGTAAGATCCGTTTCCCAACTCAGTCATGTTTGTGGAGAAGCGGCACAGAGGATCCGAAATTCACAGCTGTGATGAGAATTTCGATCCGAAATGCTAGGAATTCGGTCCAAAATCTGTTCGGATTATGTCATAAATTGTGTTTCATTTATTGTCTCTTGATAATTTAGAAAGAAATAAACAGGGAGCGCCTGTGTTTCTATAAAGACGCCTCCTTTCCTCTCCCTGACTATCTTTCCATCTATCTTTCTCTCTCTCTCTGTAAAACCTTTAAGAAAAGAACTAAAAAATGGTGGTGTGCGTGTGCGTGGATGTATGTACGATTTTGTACTGAACCACGTTAAATACCGTGTCTCTCTGTGTTGTTCTTTAAGTTTACATGGTATCAGAGCAGTAGATCTTGGAATCAGTGTGTTTTATCCCTGTGCGAGTTACTACACAGCTGCTACTCCGTTCTTGTGCGAATTACTGCGCAGAACACCTCTTATTTGTACGAATTACTGCACAGATCTTGCCGAAACCTCGACCAGAACCAAAATTTCGGACCGAAATTTAACCGTAATCTCGACATAAACCATGAGTACTCCTAATGATTCCACCTCTAAAACACTTATCCCTGATCCAAATCCACCAGATGCCATGGCCCTCATCCAGAGCTTGAATAATACCTTGTCCCAGTTGCTTATCCAACCGAGGCCTCCATCAAATTTCCAAAGCCAAGAGAGGTTCACCTCCGCCATGTCGATCAAGCTAGATGGGACGAACTTCTATCTTTGGTTGTAGATGCTGAAGATGAAGCTCAACGGACGGGACAGATTGTGATGCACGAATAATAGAAAAAGATAATGGAAAACAACGAACAAGAGAGATTTTGGTTCTGAAATCACACAGATTTTCAGATTATTTTTTATAAAGTCTTAATTCCCCAAAAACATCTGCCCCTGAGTCTCGTTTATCTCCCTTTATTACAATTTGCGTTTTTTTATTTTTTTTATTTTTAGCAAGTATCTAATCCTAGATACAGGAAATATCACGCACAACCTTCCTGTATTCCTTTTTCCTTAATACACAATATTTCCTTAAAATATAAAAGTATGCATAACAGCTACAAGTTTCCTTTTTTTTAATTCTCGCCATCATTCTCCTCCACTAAGAAAAAGATTCATCCTCGAATCTGCCACTTCATCATTTTCTTCGGATGTCTCTTGCTCGCTGTCAGTAATGTATGGGGATAGATCTGCCACGTTAAAGGTCCCCGAGACATTATATTCACCTGGCAAGTCCACCTTGTATGCATTGTCATTGATCCTTTCGAGCACTCGAAATGGTCCATCAGCTCGAGGTTGTAGCTTGCCATACCTGCCAGTTGGAAAACGTGCCTTTCTCAAATGAATCCATACTAGATCTCCTTCTTTAAACACCACCTTCTTGCGATGTTTGTCTGCTCGCTCCTTGTACTTCTTGTTGGATTTCTCAATCTGAGCTCGAACCTGTGAGTGCATTTGCTTGATGTGTTCAACATGTTCTTCTGCATCACCACTGAATTGACACTGGACAGGCAATGGTGTGAGCTCGAGAGGTGTTATGGGGTTGAATCCATAAACAACCTCAAAGGGACTTTTTTCTGTAGTCCGGCTCTGTGATCGATTGTAGGCAAATTCAGCTTGAGGCAAGGTGAGATCCCATTGGCGTGGACTGTCACCTATCAGACTCCTCAATAGATTTCCCAGACTGCGATTGACCACCTCCGTTTGTCCATCAGTTTGGGGGTGATGAGATGAGCTAAACTGCAGTTGAGTGACCAACTTTCGCCAGAGAGTGCGCCAAAAGTGACTTAAAAACTTCACATCGCGATCCGAGGTGATTGTTTTGGGTACACCATGCAATCTGACAATTTTCTGCAAAAACAAACGAGCTACCTGTGAAGCATCAAATGTTTTGTTGCAAGCAATGAAGTGTGCCATCTTAGAGAACCGGTCCACCACCACCATGATTGAATTCTTGTTTCTCTGGATTCTGAGTAACCCGAGAACAAAGTCCTCCAGTATTTTATCAACTCCAAAATGCCCTGCAAGTCCTCCAGCATGCCCCTCTGTGATAACCGCCTCCCTCAAAGAACCCTTAGGAACACACAACCGGTTACCTTTGAAAAGGAAATTTTCTTGTCTAATAAACTACTGAAAAGGACCTGATTCGCATTTCTGCCAAATATCTGCAAAATCAGGGTCATCTCCATATAACTCCTTGAATGCATCAAATCCGCTCACTTGAACCCGCATGGTTGATATCAATGAATGCCTTCGACTCAGTGCATCTGCTACCTGGTTCAACACTCCAGCCTTGTGTTTAATAGAGAAACTGAAAGCCTGTAAAAACTCAACCCATTTGGCATGTCTTGGTTTCAACTTGTGTTGTCCATTGATGTACTTCAATGCTTCATGATCAGAGTATAGAACAAACTCTTTAGAAATAAGGTAGTGCCGCCAGTACTCAAGGCTCCTTACTATGGCATAAAATTCCTGGTCATAAGTAGAGTACTTGAACCTAACCTCATTCAGTTTCTCACTAAAAAATGCCACCGGCCTACCCTTCTGGCTCAACACGCCATCAATACCCACACCAGATGCATCACAGTGCACCTCAAAAATCTCCTCAAAATTTGGCAAAACCAGAACGGGTGCTTCAGTTACCTTTTTCTTCAGTAATTGAAATACCTCCTCAGCCTCTTTGGTCCAGGTGTACTTGCCTCCTTTGATGCAATCAGTGATAGGAGCAATGATAGTGCTGAAGTTACGGATGAACCTTCGATAGAATGAGGCGAGACCGTGAAAGCTTCTGATATCATGGAGGTTTGTTGGTGTTGACCATCCTGTGATTGCTTCCACCTTGGCTGGATCCATTCGAATACCTTTCTTAGACACTATGTACCTAAGGAATGTCACTTCACCAGTGAAAAAGTGACACTTCTTGGTATTGGCATATAACTTCTGCACTCGCAAGACCTCAAAGACTTGTCGCAAGTGTTGCAAATGCTGATTCTCAGAAGAACTGTACACCAAAATGTCATCAAAATAAACAACCACAAATTGACCAATGAAAGGACGAAAAACCTGATTCATCAATCGCATGAATGTGCTCGGTGCATTGGATAACCCGAATGGCATCACCTTCCACTCATAGAGGCCATCTCGAGTTTTGAAAGCTGTCTTCCATTCATCTCCAGGTCGAATCCGGATCTGATGATACCCACTTCGCAAGTCAATCTTGGAAAACACAGTTGCTCCATGCAATTGGTCAATTAGATCATCAAACCGAGGAATTGGAAAACGGTACTTAATGGTGATCTTATTAACAGCTCTACTGTCAATACACATCCTCCATGAGCTATCTTTCTTTGGAACCAACAAGGCTGGCACCGCACACGGGCTCATGCTCTCCTGTACATAACCATTTTCCAATAACTCACGCACTTGTCTCTGTAACTCCTCATGCTCCTTTGGACTCATACGATAAGCAGCTTTATGAGGAATAACAGCCCCTGGTACAAGATCAATACAGTGCTGAATATCTCTCATAGGTGGCAACCCGGACGGCAATTCCATTGGTGCCACTTCAGCGAACTCTTCCACCAATGACATGACCTGTGGAGGGAGCTCCTGCCCATCATCATTAACTTCTATCACTACCAAGACAAAGACCTCAACCTTCTGTTCCACTTCCTTCTGAAATTCCACCCGCGATAGCAAGTGACTCTTGACCTCTTTTCGCAAATCTGAAGGACCGAGGATAATGGATACACCATCTTTCTGAAAGGTATAGGTATTCTTGAACCCATCATGCTTTGTTCTTCTATCAAATTGCCATGGCCTCCTCAATAAAATATGACAAGCGTCCATAGGGACCACATCACACCAGACCTCATCGGTATACTTTTTTCCAATGGAGAATTTCACAAGGCACCGCTTTGACACTTTCACCTCACTACCTTTCTTGAACCACGACAATTTGTAAGGTTGTGGATGATCTTCTGTACTTAACCCCAGCTTCTCCACCATGGTATTAGACACTACATTTTCACAACTACTCCCATCTATAATTACATTACAAACCTTACCTCCACTGGTGCATTTTGTGTGGAAGATATTATGTCGCAGCCATAACTCATCTTCACCGACATTAACACTCAATGCTCTTCTAACCACCAATGATTCACCTGAGTCAGCATAGGTGATCTCCTCATCTTCAACTAAAGGGTTCTCATCATCATCCCCATAATCATCATATGTTGGGTCCACATCTTCTTCAATTAGTGCGACAATTTGTTTGTTGGGACAGTCAGCAATAAGGTGGCCTAAGCCCTGATATTTAAAACACTGTCTGTTTGTGGATCCTCCTCTAGAAGGTTGTCCATTTTCTGGGTAGGTTTTGGAATTTTGGATCTGGGCTGTTGTCGGGTTAGGTTTTGAAGGAGGTGCTCTCATGTCTGTCTCAATTCCTGCAGAACGACCTTGAAATCTAGAACCATTGACCCTTCTTTTTTGTTGTGATTCGACCTTTAAGGCCAACCTACATACATCTTCATATGAGTAATATTGTTGTAGGTACACCACATCACCTATTTCTGATTTTAACCCGGTAAGATACCAAGCAACAATCTATTCATCCTCTTCCACCACACTACATCGCATCCGTAACATATCAACCTCATTAGTGTACTGCTCCACTGTCAGGTTTCTCTGCTTCAGGTTGTGATAATCAATAAAAGCTTCATGTTTATATTGGGTGGGCAGAAACTTGGCCATTAATTTCTTTTTCATTTTATCCCAAGTTCGGATCTTTGGTTTTCCTTCTCTAACACGCCTACTCTTCACATGTTACCACCAGATCGAGGCATGTTTTCTCAATTTAATGGCTACTAATTTCACTTTCTGATCGTCAGTCAGGTTCTTTACATCAAAAACCCGCTCGACAGTATGCATCCAATCAATAAACTCGTTAGGATGAGATTTACCTTCAAACTCTGAAATATCAATCTTCACCCCAAGGTTTTGAAAGGATTGTTCAGGCTCTGGCCGAAATCTCTGGTTTCGCCCTTGATTTGGAGTTCCCCACGGGTTGTAATACTCCTCCTCGTCGCCTGCTTCAGAAGAGTCGAGGGTCTCTGACTCCTCTCCTTCTTCTTCATTAGTAGAGCACATCCTTGCCTCTGCGAGTTGGCGCTCTAACTCTCGGATTCGTCTTCCCATCGCAGCAATCTCTAGATCTCGCTGGTCTCGGCGGCGCAGCTCTTCTTCTTCGTGATCGACTCCACGACCCTGACCTCCTCGGCCACGACCTCTACCACGACCACGATTCACATCCGTCATCCTGGCTCTGGTATCAAATGATGCACGAATAATAGAAAAAGATAATGGAAAACAACGAACAAGAGAGATTTTGGTTCTGAAATCACACAGATTTTCAGATTATTTTTTATAAAGTCTTAATTCCCCAAAAACATCTGCCCCTGAGTCTCGTTTATCTCCCTTTATTACAATTTGCATTTTTTAATTTTTTTTATTTTTAGCAAGTATCTAATCCTAGATACAGGAAATATCACGCACAACCTTCCTGTATTCCCTTTTCCTTAATACTCAATATTTCCTTAAAATGTAAAAGTATGCATAACAGCTACAAGTTTCCTTTTTTTAATTCTCGCCATCAGATTGGATCACCTTGATGGTTCGACTCGGCCAAAACCTTCAGATGAGGAAGCCTATAAGCGATGGTACGTGATGGATTCTCAGGTGAAAGACTTCTTGATCAACTCTATGGACTCATCACTAATAGGTAACTTTTTACCTTACTCTACTGCGAAAGAGGTATGGGATGCAGTCAACACCTCGTACTTTGATGGTAGTGATTTGTCTCAGATTTTGGACCTCAAAAGGAAAATTAGTAAGGTCAAACAGAATGATGAATTGGTCCGGAATTTTTACAGTACTCTCTAAGGACTATGGAATGAATTAGACACCCGCAGACGAAATCCTATGGAATGCCCAATTGATATTGAAAAATACCAGAAATTGTTACAAAAAGATAGGGTGCTAACCTTTTTGGATTATTTAGATGATAAGTTGGACCAAATTCGGGCTATTGTCCTCCAAATGAAGCATCTTCCTACAATAGAGGAGGCGTTTACCCTGGTTAGGAAGGAAGAACGGAGCCAAATGGTTATGTTGAATGGGGGAGAAGTTAGAGATAATTCTTTGGCCATGATAGCAAAGACCCAAACCTTGAACCTCTAGAAGTCCAACTATCCTCTAAAATAAAATAATAAAAAAACCAATTCCACTTGTAGGGTGTACCCATTGTAAAAATTCAAAACACTCTGTGGAACAATGTTTCAAGTTGATCGGGTATCCAGACTGGTGGGAAGAGAATAAGAAGAAGAAGCAAGGCAAGACACACGTGGCAGAAGTCGTGGCCACAGATGGAAGGGCCCCACCAACTGCGAATCTGGCTGGTTTGGACCCTGGTAGTGACAATTTAAATTTCGGACCGAAATCTGATGAAAAACTTTCTATTTTGCCTTCTGTCGAGATGAATGAAGGTAAAGTTTTTACTTTAAATACATCTAGTACTGACTGCTCTTGGATTATTGATTCAGGGACAACTGATCACATGACATACAACAAGGAAGACTTGGTAAGGGACTCGGTTCCGAGAAGAAATGAGATTGTTAATGCAAATGGAGAAACCTATCCAGTCACAGGGGCTGGAGAAGTCCAATTTTTTTCTTCCTTAACTCTTTGAAATACACTCTTGGTTCCCTCACTTTCATCCAAACTCTTATCTGTAGGACAATTATGTAAAGAACTGAATTGTGTGGTACTCATGTATCTTCGATTTTGTCTTTTTCAGGACCTCTTGACGAAAGAGATTCTTGATCGTGGTATTAGAAGAGGAGGACTGTATCATTTAGAAGACTTGGCTACTGGACAAGCAAATCTATCTGCTGGATCAAACTTGAGTAGGAAGTCTTCTATTTGGATATGGCACAGGCGCTTAGGTCATCCATCTTTTGGGTACCTAAGAAAACTTTACCCTAGTTTATTTTCTGGTTTTGAGAATAAGATTTTTAATTGTGATGTGTGTATCAAATCTAAGAGCCATCGAGCTCATTTTACTAAGATTTTGGATGATGATAATAATAAAGCTCATTTTGATTTGATTCACTCTGATGTTTGGGGACCTTCTCCGGTTGACTCCCTAGTAGAAAATAGATGGTTTGTCTTATTTGTTGATGACTGTAGTAGAATAACATGGGTTAATGTAGTGAAATAAAAAACTGATGTACCACTGGTCATTACCTCCTTCATTACTACGGTGAAAAATCAATTTGATAAGAATGTCAAGATGTTTAGAAGTGATAATGGAAGGAAATTTGTTAACAAAACACTAGGAGAGTTCTTCAAAACCAATGGAATTATACATGAGACTAGCTGTGTAGGTACACCTCAACAAAATGGTAGGGCAGAGCATAAGAATAGACAAATTCTAGAAATGATTAGAGCACTGATGCTAGAAAATAATGTTCCTCATTCTTATTGGGATCATGCAGTCACCTCAGCAGTATATTTGATCAACAGATTACCTTCTGTGGCACTTAAATTTCAAACACCATTGCAAAAACTCTCAACTTACCATGTGATCCCTTCTGTACTCAATATCCCACCAAAAGTATTTGGGTGCATAGCTTATGTCCACATACAAAAATATTTGCGCTCTAAGCTTGATATTTGTGCTGAAAAATATGTGTTCATAGGTTATAGACAACACCAAAAGGATTATAGATGTATGAATCCGGTCTCTAGGAAGGTGTATACTACAATAGATGTGACATTTATTGAGAATGAGGGGTATTTTAGCAAGAACTAGACTCATTCTCAAGGGGAGAGTACGATAGAAAATGAGTTCTGGTTCGATGCGACAAGGGATGAAAGTTTTGATACAGAACAGGCAAATTTCGGTCCGAATTCTGCAAATTTCAGACCGAATTCATGTCTCTGCCCAGAAAAATAGACAAATTTTGGTCCGAATTCTGCAAATTTCGGTCCGAATTTTGATGACGAAGTTGAAAATTTGAATCTAGAGGTGGACCCATTGGTCAATTCGGGTCCATCAGATGAGGACATGGAAAAAGAAGATGAAGAAATGATACAGTCTCATATCTCACGACATGACTAATCTCCTGAGTCAGAAGTAAGTAATTCTGAACCTGTTACTACTAACTCCGGTTATCAGTTACCTTTCAGGATCAACAGAGGCAGACCACCGAAGAGATACAGGCCAGATGAAAGTAGTGAGGGCAGGTATGCAATGACAAATTTCATGACTATGTCTCACATGCCAGAACCTGTGAAGGATTTTGACAGAACTCTTGCATCAGTTCATATTCCAAGTAACTTAAATGAAGCTCATAGTGATCCTAAATGGGTGGATGCAATGAAGACAGAGATGGATGCACTGAAGAAGAATGACACTTGAGAATTGGTGACAAGGCTAAAAGACAGAAAGGCAGTAGGCTGCAAATGGATATTTACAGTCAAATATGGGACCACTGGAGAAATTGACAGGTATAAAGCAAGACTGGTAGCAAAGGGTTACTCTCAGACATATGGAGTAGACTATCAAGAGACTTTTTCACCAGTAGCAAAGCTGAACACTGTTAGGATTTTACTATCTATTGCAGCGAATCAATACTGGTCACTACACCAATTAGATGTGAAGAATGCGTTTCTGCATGGTGACATTGATGAATAAATCTACATGGACATCCCACCAGGATATGGTCACTCAAGCAATCAACCTTTTGTTTGCACATTGAAAAAGACGTTGTATGGTCTGAAACAGTCACTTAGGGCCTGGTTTGGAAAATTTTACAGTGCTATGAAGGGATATGGATACATCCAGAGTGATACTGACCACACTTTGTTCTTCTTTAACAATAAAGGAAAAATTGTAATCTTGATAATCTATGTTGATGACATGATAATCACAGGTGATGACTCTGAAGGAATTCGAAACTTGGAAGATAAATTGTCCAAAGAGTTTGAAATGAAGAATCTAGGGGACTTGAAGTACTTCCTTGGGATTGAAGTAGCACGCAGTAAGGAAGGTATTTCTTTATCTCAAAGAAGAATGTGCTTGACTTGCTAGCTGGGACAGGTATGTTGGACTGCAAACCTGTTGACACACCAACTAAATAGAACACCAAGTTGGACGTGTTTTCTGACCAGGCATCTACAAATAAGGATCAATACCAGAGGTTAGTTGGGAGACTGATTTACTTATCACATACTCGGCCTGATATCACCTATGCTGTATCTGTGGTAAGTCAGTTCATGCTTGCTCCTATCAAGCAACATATGGAAGCTGTTTTGTGGATTTTTAAGTATCTCAAGGGATCCCCAGGAAGAGGTATCTTCTTCAAGAGGAATGGTCACCTTCAGATTGAGGGATACATAGATTCTGACTGGACTGGAGATGTGACTGACAGGAAATCCACATCTGGATACTTCACATTTGTTGGGGATAATTTGGTCTCCTGGAGAAGCAAGAAACAAAAGGTGGTAGTCCTGTTAAGTGCCGAGGCAGAATTCAAAAGAATTGCTAAAGGTTTACAGAAATTACCGTGAATAAAGAGAGTACTCAAGGATTTTGGTCTCTATGATAATAGGGAGATGAAGTTATTTTGTGATAACAAGGCAGCTATTGCAATATCTCAGAATCCAGTCCAACATGATTGGACCAAGCATATTGAAGTTGATAGACACTTTATTCGACATAATTTAGAGAAAAAAATCATTAGCATTCCTCGCGTGAGAACTGAGGAGCAACTAGAAGATATACTGACAAAAGGGGTGTCCGGCACAATCTTCCATGGAGTAATTTGCAAGTTGGGCATGCAAGACATCTACATGCCAACTTGAGGAAGAGTGTGGAGAAGCGGCACAGAGGATTCGAAATTCACAGCTGTGATGAGAATTTCGGTCCGAAATACCAGAAATTCGGTCCAAAATCTGTTTGGATTATGCCATAAATTGTGTTTCCTTTATTGTCTCTTGATAATTTTAGAAAGAAATAAACAGGGAACGCCTGTGTTTCTATAAAGGGGCCTCATTCCCTCTCCCTGACTATCTTTCCATCTATCTTTCTCTCTCTCTCTCTAAAACTTTTAAGAAAAGAAATAAAAAATGGTGGTGTGCGTGTGTGTGGATGTAGGTACGATTTTGTACTGAACCACGTTAAATACTATGTCTCTCTGTGTTGTTCTTTAAAGTTTACAATGTTAACTAAATCTGCAGCTTCAAAAGTTCTAGACGCCATTTTTGTAAATCAATTTCTGAATCCTTTAAATTGGATGGAAGTAAAAACTGAAAGCAAATTGAGTGAAATAGGTGGAGAGGAATCCAGTTAATTATTGTTTTGGGAATTTGAAGGGAAAATAATATAGTAATTGCAGAAGGAATATCGTGGCATTGAGCTGTCAGTGGTCGATCTATCTTATATTGTAAACACAAAGGGTCTGTTTGGAAACGCTGAGAATAGAGAATAGGAATAAGGAATTTCGGTTTGCGTGTTTATTCTTATTCTTGTGCAACACAAACAACACAAGAATAAGGAATAAGAGCCCTTATTCCTATACTAACAAAACCATGGTATAAGAATAAGGAATAAGAATAAGCACGCAAACCGAAATTCCTTATTCTTATTCCCTATTCTCAGCGTTTCCAAACAGACCCAAAGTATATAGTATGCAATCATATATGATGGCCTCGGTTTTTCTTGTTCATTTGTGTTTTTTAATTCCCATTGTGTATTTGTTTATCATACAAAATGGGGTGATGTCAGATGGGATTTAGTCCAGTTCTAGAGACTGCCTTATCATTATCCTTTTTTCAGGTCTAGAACAAGGTATACGTCAGGTTTATACGTCATCTTGAGATTTTGCTGATTAGAAACGTACAAATCAAAATAAAAACAACCTGTGTTTTTCTGGTTAAGGGAATGTGTTTCGTGTGTTGACCAATGATCATCCATCCCATTTAAGCCCGAAAACCCAAACTATGAGCCCAGCATTGAGCCCCTGTGTATATTGAACAAATATCGTCTTGGAGAAACTTGAGTTTCTTTTTTTTTTTTTTCCGTTTCTCTCTCTCTCTCTCTTTGTCACCATAACCAAGTTTTTCAGCACTATACAAAATATCCATTGTTATTAGTGAAGAAATAACAAAAGAACACATGTAGCCAAACTTACAAGCATATCCTTCACGTTTCAAAGATTTGAATAAAGATGGAGAGCAAAAGGAATGAAATAATTAAGAAAGCCAACAAACTAAAAACAAGCCCATGTACATTCATCTCTGCCTGAAATATGGTAACTGAAAATAACAATACTAATTAATTATATTATCCAGTCCAATCAATCGAATACACATCTCTGCCTGAAATATGGCAGGCAGAAGGCCAGCTGAACTTAGACGCATAAACAAAAAGCAGCTTGAGCGAAGAATTTCAGCAGATACCATGAATACCCAATGTACATTCATCTTCACGTTGAGGAATGATCTGAATTAAGTGGACCAGCTCTACACTTGTCCCGTAGCTCCCTCAAAATCGAGGGATAAGCAAGCGAGAGATTCAAGTATTCATCGGTGAGCGCAATTTTGGACAGGTTTTCGGGGTCACTGGCAAAATAAAGGCAAGCAGCTTTGAGCCGCGGACAGTCATGCTGCTCCGCCAAAATTAAAGTTGTTGCAAACGAATCAATTGAGAGTTCCCTGCATAGCCTCTCCTCGCACATTAATTTCAACATAGTCAGTGCATATGTGTCAGCTGCCGCAAGTAATTGCTGAGTGATTGCAAGGGAAGCTCCTGCTGTGGTATCGCTGTTAGCAAGCTCTTGATCATGAGGGACCGAATCAGTGTATATGAAATGAAGCATCATCTTAAATACTGACGGTTGCATCCCCTCAATCTGCACTGCACCAGCGCCACTGAGGCCGCCTTGCTGTGAGGGACCAAAGAGTATACTTTTAAACACTGGCGAACGAGCTGCCAGTACTAATCTGTGCGCCTGAAAGAGCTCCCCATTTACCTCAAATGTTACGTCAAGCATGTCTTTGTCGAGCCAGAGGTTTGCAAAATCCTCACGGAAGTCCAAAGAAGGGGTTGTAGAAGAACTTCCTGAGTCGGAGCCCAAAATGGTGACTGTGCACGTGATAATAATGTGGCCGTCCAATAGATATTTGTCGACCGCGTCATCTTGCGTGAAGAATCGAACCCAACAGCCAGAAGGGAGGTCTCGAGATGCAAAACTGTCATGGGAAAACGCTTGTGATACCCTTTTTGTCTTTGTGGTGGACAGCGATCCATTATTTTCCAGAAGAGTGAAATCAAAAATGGCCTCAACATTCTTGGCAATGGTACGAAGGAAAACGTAGAGAGATACAGACACACCTTGACCTCGGTCGCTCGTCTCCTTCCGGCCCATCGGGTAGTAGAAGAGCATCCACTCGTATCCCCCGACAGAGAAGCTGGGAGATTTGAGGTAACTGCCGGGGCGAAACTTGATGGTTGCCGAGTAGTTGATTTTGAGTTGATATGATCTGCTGGCCATTTCCCTGATGCTTATTAAACCTCTTGCTCTTGGACTGGTCTGCGCCGGCGCCATCTCCGGTTGTTGCAATTTGGAATCAAATTTTTCAGTTCTTTTTTTTTTTCACCAAGGAAAACGTATCAACAGCTAATTTAAATAAATTATTACAGAAATGTTGGCCAAGAAAGAAAAGGCCGGGAGACTAATATAATGCCAAACAATGAACAGAGTATAAGCTTCTTTTCTTCAAAGCTAATACTGTACGTTTGACACAGCTAAATCTACCAAAATTATTAAAATTTTTAAAATTGTAACATCTGGCAACATTTTTTTTTTATTTGAGGAAAAAATGGAGATCCAGTCTCCATTTTTTTTTAATTAAATTAAAAAAAGTAACATCTGGCAACATGATTAGCTGTATTTCACTGTTTTCTGTAAATTATTATTATGTAGCAACTGGAATTTTTGGAGCCCATAGCCATAGGCATGAAAAAGAGGATTGTGTGACTTGGGCCGGTTCTATAATCTTTGGTCAAATAAAAAAAAAAAAAAAAAAAAAAAAAAACACTACTTGTAAAAACTTAAAAGAATTGTTAGCCACCAACAGTGCTCCTATATATCCCAAAAAAAAAGTCCAAAAATGTCGTAATTGTTTGTTTGATATATTTGCTCAACTGCTTATGCTTATAGGGACACAACATGTGTGTGTGTATATATAGTTACAAATTAAAGAGAAGAGGATATGTAGATGTAGGATTAGAATTAATGTAGGGTTTGACTGCGGTCTCGATATAGACAGGTATGGTTGGTCCAGGATAAGGTACAATTAGGCCTAATCAAAATGGTGTAGACATGAAATTTCATTTCATTTCATTGGATTAGAATTGATTGGAGATGATTTCTAATTAAAATTCTATGATCAAAACAAATATAAGAAGAATTGATTTGGATTCTAAAAAAGACTTATTTTGTCCTCATCTATTTGAAGAAGAGGAGGGGTATTGAGGTTTTTTCTATTTTTCCTCATGAAATCCAACCAAATTTCAATCCAATTCTGAGGATTTCAATGGGGGCCAAATTTTTCCACAGAAACCGATCAAATGAAATGAAATTCAACTTTTTATTAGATTCTAATCAGGGGATTTCAAAATCATGAGAATTCCAAATCCAATTCCTACATAAAAAGTTAATTTTGATCAAGCCTTAACTAAACTTAAACACATACTTAAAAAAAAAACTAAATTTAAACAACTTATATCGTTTTTAAGTTTTACGTAGAATAAACTTCATTCGAGAACCAGCTCTTGGTCTAGTGGCAAAGAGCAATGCATCTTGAATGAAATGTTGCAGGTTCGAAATCTGGCTGGGGGGGGGGGTCTTTTATAGACATTTAATTTAAAAATAAATTTAGAGGCTTGACCCCCAATTTATCTTCAAAAAAAAAACTTCATTCAATAGGATCCACACAGACATATATAGCAAATAAAACAAATAATCTTAAAAAATATTCTCTTTTCTTACATTTTAATTAATTGTCATTGTAAAATTTACAATTATAAACAATACTGCTACTAATAATAACTGTTATTATTATAACTATAAATTATCATTAATACTATAATAATATTTTATAATTATACTTACTATTAATATTATAATTTTAAATAATAATAATAATAATAATAATAATAATAATATTTATTTCTGCTTTACATAAGCATGATACTTATGACATAACTTGGCATTAGGTATTTATGTCACCTTAAATTATTCCTCCACTCAAGACCAGTTTAACCGTGAACCGGACTGTGGTCCGGTCCATTTTGGACTCAAATCCGCCGGTTTTCGTATTTTCAGAAATCACAACAAAATCAGAGAACGTAGGCGATAATAGTGAATAGAACTTGGGATACTAGTCCACTAGGCAAAGTCGGGCTTTTTGGTTGGTTATACAACCAAATATATTATTAGTATCGGTTTTTTAAAAAAAACTGGTACTAAAATATGGCCGTTTTTTTTACTTTTACAGCAAATATTAGTACCGGTTTTTTATAAAAAACTGGTACTAATAATCCGCAGAATTTCTCATCTACCTCCTCCTCCACTCTATCTCCTCCACTCTCTCATAACTAGTTTATACTGTTCTTGGCCTTTTCTTTTCTCCTCTAAAATCGAGAATATTTTTGTGTTATCCAAAAGCACATAAAAAATAGCTAAAAATCAAGAAAAATTCCGAAAAATAGAAAAATTAGAAGAGAAAGCAAAGGAGATCTACGAGAAGCTAAAATAATTCTCATTTTGAGATATATTCTTTGTTTTTTCTGTATTTTATTTATAACTTTGTAATTATATGCATATTTTTTTATTTTTATTGTTTTTTTTTAATTTCAATCTAATAAAATAGAAAACTGAAGAGAAAGAGAAAATGTTATTTAAATCAAAGAGGAGGAAAAGGAAGAAAAGGTTTTTTTAATTATAACGTGTATTTTTTTCATTGTAGAATAAAAAATACAGGGTTAATCCGCAAGAAGGTGCACCAAATCTATGGGATGTACAGAATATCTCGAAGGAAGAATGGAAGGCAATGGAAGCTCATTATTCCAGTGCGAAATTTGTGGTATGAAAACAGATTTCTTATAAAAGAATCATTCGTCGCTACTAATCCCATTAGTTTTGTATTTATACTAACAGTCTTCTGAATTTGTTAATAGAAAATGAGTAAACAAGGAAAGGCAAATGCTGCAAAGAAAGACATGCCCCACACACTCGGATCAGGCGGTTACATAAGTGCTGAGTTGAGATGGAAAGAGGGAGAGGTGGTCCATGGTGCGTCCTCGGTTATTACGAAGGATATGGATGGCAGAACTTATAGTTGGAGTAGGGCACGCGCAGTAACGGATCCAGAGACCGGTCAACTTGTGGTTAGAAACCCTAAAGCTGCCGCGGTGATCGACAAAGCGGTACGTGTAACAATTTAGATAAATTTATTTTGTGTATTCAACGAATTTAATTTACTCTAACATGAATTTCTTTTGTGATAGGTTGCTTTAGTTAAGTCAGGTGATGTTTTGCCTGTTCGTCAAAACGACATCTTGACGTCTGCAATCGGAACGCCAGAGCATTCGGGACGATTGAGAGAATATCCATTTTTTTCCAGCGTGAAGCAGGTATTTGGTGGTGGTAATAGAAAATCATCCAAGGGGTATACTAAAGATGAGGTTGATCGGATGGTGCAGGACGAAGTGAAAAAACGAATGGATGAGGAATTTAACAGGCGAATGGATGAGGAATGGAACAGACGAATGCAGCAAAGCTTTTCGCAAATGTTTTCGCAAGGCCAAGTCCAAGTCCAAACACCACAGACGTACGATCCAATAGTTCAACAGGCTTTTATACTGCTATCACAAGGTAGCAACAATCAACCACATCCGATACCTCACTCGAGTTTTCAGGTTCTTAATTTTACCAAGCTAATGATATATATTACTTTGCTCACATATAATATTTACGATTTATGATTTGTTATTATGTTTGATATTGGTTATAAATACAGACGCCTGTCGAAGCTTTACTACTCCTCCCAGGGACGTCCGGGACGCCTGTGTATGTAGCTGGAGCTATGGTGTCTGCACAGACTTACAGTGAGACAGTCCATGGAGAGCCAGTGGGTATAGGTGAAGTGAAGGTACAAATCTTAGAAGTTTTTGATAATGCGAGACACTCGATTGTACCTTTTCCACCTCCTAACGGAGATGATCGGCTTGGTGTTCTAATGTGTTCATTTCTAAGATGGCCAGTTCATCTTGTGGATTACGACCTGACAAAATTGGTAAATCTTACAAACTATTTAAAATTTAATTAGTTTATGGTAATTATTTATATTAGTACAATTTAAATTTAAAAATATCATTTCCATGACTAATATGTTGGTTGTTTAGGAGCAAGTGAGGCAAATGGCGAAACAAAATACACAAATTCTTCCGCAAGACAAGGGAAAACAGATTACGGAAGATGACGAAGACGAACTGAGTGTGGATCAATTTTTTACGGAGGTGAAAATTCAATTGCGCGATCCGTTCGTCTCCGAGGAAAAATTGGCAGAGATTGGACCTAATGCAAAGAAAATGCACGACTATATCTGGATGTTCGACAAGTCAGTGACTGAGTTCAGCGATCTTCCTGGTGCATTCGACTTTCAAGATGTCAAGACATTCATTCTTGAATTTAAAGATATCGGCCATGTTTTCCATCGAGAGGAACTTTTCGTTCAAGCGATTAAAGTTTGGATTTTGTAAGTATTCTCCTAACTTTACAATAGTTGATTATTAGTTATATGATATTTCTAATTAAATATATAGAACTATAGAAACACAATTGAATTGCGCATATATATATATATATATACATGCAGGCGGTGCAGGGAATATTGTGTGAATACCACGATGAAAAAGTGGATATTTTGGGATCCAGAAAGGTGCTCGGGTATCGATGTGGAGAAAGATCAAATCGGCACTGTAAGCTACATAATGAATCTTTTAAAGAAGTATGCAAAAAGAGATCCCTATCATGTTTTACTGCATCATAATCGGTTAGTTATAAAAATTTTTATTTTGACTTTAATTAAGATTTTAAATTTGCGGTTTCATATTTATATCACCAACAAAATACAATATTTATGTAATTACAGGTCGCATTTTGTGATTATTATCGCACAACTCTCAACACGGAAGTTGTGGATAGTAGATTCACTGCAATCAAAGTCTGGCTATCAATCTCCAATTCTAAGAAATTACGATCAGTAAGTTTAGAATTAACAAAATATATGTATGCATTATTTAGTTATATACTAATATCTAGAAATAAATTTTGTAACTTTATATTTAATTTTGCAGAGCTTTGTCAAGATTGGTTCAAGTTCCCAAGTTTGAAGTTCGGATGATTCCAGTACATAATTTCAACTAATATATATAGTTTAATTTCATTTATAATTTATTGAATTTAAACTTAATAGTATAATTGTTTTTCCTTGTAGAGTCCACGACAACCAAACAATATAGATTGCGGTTTTTATGCAATGACAAACCTACGCAAGATACTTGATCACTGTACGCTACACCAGGACCTCCCATCGGTATGGATTAAATTTAATTAATCTTACTGTATATGACTAGGGTTAGTAGCAATTTAGTTTTAATCTACTAAACCAAGTTTAATTAGATTAGTTTATAAATTTATAAATTTTCATATGTTATTAACTATATGAAATGTCAAAATGCAGGTTTTGCAACCGATAGGTAAGCACTACAGTGAGGACGAGATTAATTATACTGTAAATGAGTGGTGTGGATTTTTACTTGCACTTGTAGGTCATCATGGGTAATTGATTAAGTATATATGTGATTTGTAGTGACTTATATATATATATATATGTGATTTGATATTATTATGTGTTTTGATATTTCTGTGTTTTGATATTGTATGGATGCATATATGCATATATATATACCGCTGGTATATATTGGTACAAATATTGATGGGTAGCAAAGAGGGTCTAGCCCCAGAAACAAAAAAAGTTTTTTTTTTTTTTTACTTAATTTTAGTACCGGTTTTTAGTAAAAAACCGGTACTAAAATACTCAGAAAATTTCATCATGTATCTTTAGTATCGGTTTTTAACGAAAAATCGGTACTAAAAATCATTGCCGCCGATTCCAGCAACCTCATTATACTGCCTGTTTAGTACCGGTTTTAGTTAAAAACCGGTACTAAAAATCCCTCCCGCCAATTCCAGCACCCTCATTATACCGCCTATTTAGTACCGGTTTTTTATTATTTTTAACACCCCTATTATTAGTACCACTACAAAACCGGTACTACTAATATATATAAAACCAGTACTAATAAAAATAAATGGTGTAGTGAAAGCACTCGGATCCGGTATATATCTAGCTCAGGTAAGTGCATGAACTTGATTTAAAAAGGTTTGAGGTCCAGATAAGGAATTTGTGGCTATGCCTAGACTTGTTTTAAAGAGTGACTTAGTTTCAAAAGAAAATAACAATATGGCTAGGTTTGGAATTTCTAATTTGATTCTACCAATTTCATTTTATGTCTAGGATGCATTTTTTTTATCCGCCCATAGTTTGCACCACATGCTGTACAAATAACTATGTCATATGGAATCAATTTCGGATGAGACACAAGTATAGAACCAATATGAGTCAAATTAAATACGTGCGTAATAAGCAGATCTTCTAGTCTCTAATGCCGACCATACCAGAAGCGAGATGCATCTTGATAGAAATAAGTGGAGACCTTATTCAAACAGACCGTTTGCATAAGAGTTCAAACAAGCGACGTTTCGCCAGTGGACGTTTGGAATCTCAAATATGCATTATATATCTGATTTTTTGAATAGACAGATAGCCTGAAGTCTCTTAGTCTGTTTCTCCATCGTTGAGTAACAGAGAGAGCTTTGCGAGAGAGAGAGTTCCACTTTTCTCTCATACTTGGCCATTACCAAGTGTCAATGCAATCTACATTTTGGATAGTGTGTTTACTATCCTATACGTGGAAGTATTCTACTAGTGCATCGACAAAAAGAAAGGAAGGCTTGAAGGATACCAAACAATGTGATATAAGTCCAGACTAGACGTTCTTCCAGGGACAGATCGAGCCAGCCCAAATTTAAGCATATGCACACTAACAAGCTTAACATATGTTAGATGTAAACCCATGAAGAGGGATCATGCAAGAATAAGCCCAACACAGACACAATATAATTTTTAGCCCAGGCACTTTTTTAAATATACATAATCGGATCTTGTTTTTTTGAAAATAAGTCCAGGCACCTGCCTCTATGTAGCTTCGTCCTGCGTCCTTCCGCCATTTTTGCTGTGGTATATCTAAATTCGATTTAGATTAGATTAGTTTACACATCCATTATTCAAATCTCTATTGATAGCTAGAGTGCATACCCCTATTTAAGAGGACATCGATGTAGATTTTATTATTCCGTACTCATTACCTTTGTAAACCATCCTGATATAAATACATAAACCAATTGATGCTACTTATTAGATAAATATATATATAAGAGCGATCAGATATCTGCAATTAAATAAATTAAACAAATGTATATAAACCGAAACAATTTATGAAAGAAATATTTATATGATAATGGTCTGCACTTTGTCATGTTCTTCATGGAAGACGAACACGTTAAAAACAAGACAGACATAAATTGCTGAAACCAGATTTTTGTCTCATGCGAGGATTATTTATGGCAACAAATGTTTGCGCTAATTTATAGATATATACATCTTTGATTTTTTTTTAAAAAAGAAAGGAAAAATCTCTCCTTTTTCTTATGGCATGCGCATCCTAATATTTGGTTTTCAAAAAGCGACTTTGGTCGCTCCTTTTTTCTTTTTTCCCCTTGCATTCTGCAAGAAGGCATTAATTCGAGTGGACACAAATGATCTGTCAATCTGTGTCTACTAACTAGTAACTAGTTAACTACTAGGTGGAGTATAATTCGGAGAGAGAGAGAGAGAGCTGCTGTCAAATTTCTTACAACAAAATATTATTGAAGGGTATATACCAGAGGATATCTCATTTCTAGGCTCCAGCGCCCTTTTGCTTTCACTGTGGCGCCAAAAAAAAATAAAAAATAAAAAAAATCCCTTCATTCCAAATTCCCAACTCAAATTCCTTTTGTTGGGCCCATATCTCGCTCTTTTTCCTACTTTTCTCCTCCTCATGTTGCCCATATCCTTTTTTTTTTTTTTTTCTAATTTTTGCTCTCCCCATCTCTTTCTGTGAAATTATTAATTTGAGCTTCGCGAATATAACAAATTGTTAATTCGAAAATAATTCCAAATTAAGGACCTCAGATTCGTGATTTACATGTAATTTTTTAAAATATTAATATTTTATAAGTTAAAATGTATATAAAAATATTATTTCTCTTATAAGATGAAACAAAAGATCCCCGTAATTTCCATAAATAGTATGGAATAAATATCATACCGTTCGTATAATTGGTTTATTTTACAAGAATAATTTGGGGATGCATGTGTTGGGTGGTAAGGAATTGGAGTATAACGCGGATATTATGTGAAACTACTATAACTCTGTAAGGATGCTTAATGGAATAAGATACGGGACGCACTGAAAACAACTTCTGTGTAGATGCGTAAGTATATGGGAGTTCAAGTATATATGTGAATACAGTTATATAGTTATATTATTATTTTCAATATCATACCAACATCCCTACAGGACAGGTGGTCGAAATCCGGTATTTTCTGAAATTTTCCAGTATTTTGTCTCATAATACTGAATTTGTTTCGATTACTGTTTCGTTTCCCGGTATTAACGGAATTTTTCATTATAGGTACGGTATTACAAAAATGGTTATATACTTGTATAGTTGGTATATGAAATTTTATGCTGAGTTGAGTTCCTTAAAACTGTTCTGAAAGGGAATAAGTGTGGGGCCCATCTTAGCAGCCCTTTTCAAGGATCACTGGCCAGTAACCGCTCAATTAACTCCTCTCGGCTCTCGCCCTTCTTCTTCTGTTATTATATATATCAAATATCTCCTGTTGTCTTCAGACCATCATCAGAATTTAAAAAAGTTCTTCAATCTTCACCAAGAAAAGTACATATATACGAAGTTAATAAAGTTATTGCAAGAGATGGCGGGAAACGAGTGGATCAACGGTTACTTGGAGGCGATACTAGATGCCGGTGCAAAGAGAAAAGAACAAAATCAATCTCATCTCTCTGCTTCTGTCAAGTTCAAGATCATGGCCATGGATCGATTGCAATATTATGGCACCGGCAGCGACAACAAAGAGAAGGAAGCGGCGTACAGCCCGGCCAAGTATTTTGTGGAGGAAGTTGTCAGCCGGTTCGACGACAGCGATCTTCATAAGACTTGGGTTAAGGTTGTGATTATAATTTAATTTTGTTTACGATCTACATTAATCAATACGCATGCATGTCTATTTCCACGGGTATACTATGATTAATAGCAGATGTAACATCAATATATCCAAACATGGATAGTAACCTGATACTGAGGCAACAAATTAAGACTCAACGTCAACGTTAATTAGGCTCCAAACCGAAAGATATTATAATATTCTTATTTTAGTGAGTAATTAATTTTGAAACAAAGAAATGTTATATGTGCAATTGTGCATGTGGTGCTAGTTGGTTAAATTTGGATAACAAAAGGGAGGCGAAATTGAAATATAATATATAATAATTGGTGGCATGCATATATAATATATAGTATTAGAACCAGCTCTTGATCTAGTGGTAAAGAGCAATGCATCTTAAGTGAAAGGCCGTAGGTTCGAAATCCGACTGGAATCTTTCATAGATATTTAATTTAAAAATAAGTTGAGTGGTTTAGACCCCAATTTATCTTAAAAATATATAAATATATATATATATATATATAGTATTTATTTATATAATTATAAATGCAGGTGGTGGCGACAAGGAATAGCCAAGAGCGGAACAACAGGTTGGAGAATTTATGCTGGAGGATATGGCACTTGGCACGCAAAAAGAAGCAGGTATCTTAATTATATCTTCTGTCCACTAATTTAATTTAAGTTATATCTCTTGCAAGATATGCTTTTTGCCTTTTGGGAACGCATAAAAATATATACACTTATATGGGAACAGGGTACGTAATGGGTTTTTATTCGGGTGTGTATGCACAGATTTGTATGGTACATACAAAAGGGCAAAGCAACGATGCCACTTCATCCACGTAATTAATTAATTAATTATATACGACGACATATATACAAAAACAATATATATATATATATATATATATATATATATATAGAGTTTTGCTATGGTGAGTCGCACTCAAAAACTTTTAGATCTGGTTCAAAATAACCGATCCAAACCGTCCAATACGATCTCCCTATTGAAATTTCCATGCAGACCAAATTTTATATTTTTTTGAAATTTTTAAGTATTTTTTTGGATTTTTAAAAACTGCTGTTTTTGAACGGTTCAAAACTAATTAGATTAACGATTTTCTAAAATTTCAAAAAAATACTTAAAAATTTCGAAAAAATGTAAAATTTGACCTGCATGGAGATTTCAATAGGGAGATCGTATTGCACGGTTTGGATCAGTCATTTTAAACTAAATCTAGGTGTTTTGAGCGCGACTCACGGACCCCTGGTGAGTCGCGACTCATCATAGCAAAACTCTATATATATATATATATATATATATATATATATATATATATATATAGCTGATGGCCAACTTGTAGTGCCTCAGTCTGACTGATCAGCCAACACTCTGCACTAATCTATTTTTATAATCTAGAATTATGAATGATGAGCTATATATTCTGTATTAATTAATAATTAAGCAATTACTTTCTTTATTTCAATGTTTCAAGAAATTGAAAGCAAGCATGTATGCATGATACTTAATCTGACTCGTTAAGGACGAGAAAAAGAGGAAACAATTACCTCGATCAATCGTTGTAATTGAATTGAATTGAATAAATATAGATCGAGTGGGACGACACACGACGGCTGCTGCAACGCAAGGTAGAGCAGGAGCAGGGCAGCAAGGAGGCTGCCGAGGACTTGTCGGAGCTGTCCGAAGGCGAGAAGGACGTCAAGGCAGACGGCAGCACACTCTATTCGAGTAGGATCAACTCCAACTCCGACACGAGGGTTATTGTGTCTGACGAGGAGGATGGGGAGGCGCAAAAGGAGGAGGAGCATCTCTATGTTGTTCTTATCAGGTACTTAATTTACTTAAAAGATCAATTTTATGTTTAATTAATTAATACGTTCAAACTTAGTTAGTAGGATTGTTATAATTAATATGCATGATGCATGGGTGGAATTAAGCAGCTTGCATGGGCTAATACGCGGCGACAACATGGAGCTGGGGAGAGACTCTGACACTGGCGGCCAGGTCAAGTATGTCGTCGAGCTGGCCCGTGCACTCGCCGCGACCAAGGGAGTCTATAGGGTTGATCTCCTCACCAGGCAGGTATCCAGTCCCGACGTCCACTGGACTTACAGTGAGCCCGTCGAGATGCTTTCCAGTCCCCCTAACGATGACGATGATGACGCTGTCTCCTCATCCTGCGGAGCCTACATCATCCGCCTTCCTTGTGGCCCCAGAGATCAGTAAGTCTTCTTTCAACTCTTAAGTTAATCCTTCACCTGAATTGACATGATACATTGAATTGGTTGCTCGTACATTGATCAGGTATATACGAAAGGAATCGCTTTGGCCCCACATCCCTGAATTTGTGGACCGTGCCCTGGCCCACATTACCAACGTGGCAAAATCCCTCGGCGAGCAGTTCTCCTCCAACCCCTCCAATCCTGTTACTACTCCAGTGTGGCCGTATGCAATCCACGGGCACTATGCCGATGCAGCTGAGGTGGCAGCCCACCTGGCAAGTATCCTGAGCGTTCCCATGGTAATGACCGGGCACTCGCTGGGGCGTAACAAGCTGGAGCAGCTGCTCAAGCAGGGCAGGCTGACAAAGGATGACATCAACTCCACGTACCGGATCATGCGGCGCATTGAAGGGGAGGAGACCGGGATTGACGTGGCTGAGATGGTGGTGACCAGCACCAAGCAGGAGATCGAGGAGCAGTGGGGGTTGTATGACGGCTTCGACTTGATGTTGGAGAGGAAGCTCAGGGTGAGGAAGAAAAGAGGCGTAAGCTGTCTCGGCCGCCACATGCCTCGCATGGTGGTAAGAACTAAGAACTAAGAACCTCTTCCTTTTAATTTTGGTTACCTCGGTTGGTCATCACATGGTTGTAATTTTGTTTAATTAATGTAGCCCGTCTTTGTATGAGCCCTTTTCGTGTGCTACTGGCATGCACAGCAGACCAGTGTTACTATTCTGATGTTTTAAGAAAATAATAATAATGAGATGTAGGTTATACCACCCGGGATGGATTTCAGCTACGTCAACACACAAGATCTCGAAAAAGATGGCGACCTTAAAATGCTAATCAACTCTGACAGCTCCCAAAGCAAGAGGGATTTACCTCCTATTTGGTCTGAGGTAACAATAACTATAATAAATCCTATTTAAATATTTATCCCTGAGTACTATATATCTTTTTTTCCTGAACTAATCCCCAGTTGTTTGTCTGAACAGGTGATGAGGTTCTTTACAAACCCACATAAGCCAATGATACTTGCGCTTTCACGGCCTGATCCAAAGAAGAATGTCATGACACTTTTAAAGGCCTATGGAGAGAGTCGCCATCTCCAGGAGCTCGCTAACTTGGTACTTCAATTTCAATATTACTTACTTTTATATTCTTTCTTTTTTAATTAATTATAATTATTATGTTAGTAGTCGATATGTTCTTATGGTATATATGGGAGTAATTGTTATCATTTTTTTGCTGTAGACACTGATTTTGGGAAACAGAGACGATATAGAGGAAATGGCAGGCAGCAGTGCGACCGTTTTGACCAATGTACTGAAACTCATTGATAAGTACGATCTCTATGGTAAGGTGGCATATCCAAAACATCACAAACAGTCTGATGTTCCCCAAATATATCGACTTGCTGCAAAGACTAAGGTAATTGTTAATTATTACAGCTAGCATGAAATTTGGTTGTGCTTCTGACTGTACTGAGAAGTGACAACAAAAAATATTGTAGCATCCTAGCTAGACTAATGAATTTTCTTTGTTTTCTGATTGGCAGGGAGTATTCATCAATCCAGCTTTAGTAGAGCCTTTCGGCCTCACGCTCATAGAGGTACTAGTGATATATCTTGCATTAAACTTTGCACTTCAAATAAAAGATATGAAAAGTGTTATAAGTAAGTAATATTTAGATGGAGTTGCATTTATATATATATATATATATGCGCAGGCTGCGGCCTATGGTTTACCGGTTGTGGCAACCAAGAATGGTGGTCCTGTAGACATTCTCAAGGTAATTATTCTTCTTCTGCATGCTGCTGATTTCCCTATAATTAAGCAACTGCAAGAATTAATTAACATTTTCCCGCCTTCAGCTGGTCATGTAACATCATTTATTATTATTCTTCAAATTGGTTGTCCCGTCTGATCTTTTTTATTCTACTTCTACAAGCTAGGCACTGAACAATGGGCTGTTGGTGGACCCACATGACCTGGTGGCCATCTCTGAGGCACTGCTTCGCCTCCTAGCTGACAAATCACTATGGCTGGAGTGTCGTCGAAGTGGGCTCCGCCACATCCACCGCTTCTCTTGGCCCCACCACTGCCACCTCTTCCTAGCTCACCTCTCCTCCCTCCTCCATTCATCCGCCCCTTCCCTCTCCCTCTCTTCCCCACGGGTCCCCCAATCTGAGCCACTCTCTGAATCACTTCGTGACCTCTCTTTGCATTTTTCAACCGACTCGCCAGATGCATTGGCAACTGAGTCTTCGATCGATTTGCACCGCCTCCGCCACATGGAATCATCATCTAAACCCTCCTTCTCCCATGGCCACAGGTACTGTTAAGGTTAACATATCTATTGCATTATTTCTTTTTCTCTATTCATATTATTTTATTTTGTACTTTTGATTACTTCTTTTCTTTTTATCTATGATCTATGATCTATCCATCAATGACTGGACCTATATATTTCACTTTTTTTCCTTTGTATTTTCTTATTTTATTCATCTAATTGCCCTGATATTTATAGTATAGAAAGCAATTTATTTTGCCCTGAAACACTTATCTAGTAACTATTGCTATGTCCTAGTTGTTGGAGTTTTTTTTTTTTTTTTTTTTTTTTCCTTCAGAATATGTTGCACATGTAGCAATCTTGATAAAAAATTGTCAGGCAAAGGATATTCGTGATTACTATCGACTGCTACAGTGATGAAGGGGCAATTGAGATACACAGACTCAAAGAAATCATCGATAAAGTGACATTATTGGACAGATCAAATGGCCGGACTGGGTACGTGCTTTCTACGGGATCCACTATACCTGAAACCCTGGAGGCAATCAAATCATGCAACATCGATCCGAGCCGGTTTGACGCCTTGATTTGCAGTAGCGGGGCAGAGATGTGCTATCCATGGCGAGACACATCAGCTGATATGGATTATGGAGCCCATCTAGGGTTTCGCTGGCCCGGGGAGCATGTTCGGGAGACGGTTATGAAAGTCGCAAAGTTGGACGGCGCTGATTTTGATTTGGTGTTCAATGAATCAGCCAGTTCGGCCTATTGCTTTGCTTATATGGTTAAACCAGAGAGCAATGTGAGCTGTTTATTAAAATTTTATGGATACCATACAAGTAATTTATTTGTCTTAGGCCTTTGGTCAGGCATCTTTTACTTCCCAAATTGAAAACAAAAGGTTGTGCAAACTGCAAAGCAAGAAAGTAAAAAAGGTCAGACCGTGCAGATTTGTATCTGCTATCAAATACCAGTACCACTAGTCCCACAAGGTAAGGTAATACTAATACATGTTTCTCCACGTTAGTAGCTAAATGCAAATTAATAGGATAGAATTCATCAACTAATTAAATTCTGAATCTCCAATTACAATAACAAATGTAGTTTTCGAACACCTAAACATATGAATTGAACTCGTTCATATTTTCAGGTGCGAAAGGTAGATGGAATTAAACAGAGACTGAGAATGCGTGGTTTTCGATGTAATGTAATTTACACACATGCATGTAGACGCTTAAATATTATTCCTCTTTTTGCCTCTCGATCACATGCATTAAGGTAAACTCTTTTATGAGAAACTAAATTGTAGCCATTTATTTCTTCAAAGGTTTTCCAATGTTTGCCTCACACTGAAATGTGTACGGATACAATGTTCTATTATATTATTATTGCAGTTCTTAATTGAATCCTAAATTATCCAAATTAATCCTCAACATACCCAATTTGTGCAATTAAACACTGCTCCATTCCAATTTTACCATAGGAACCAGATTGGTGGGATAAGTCTCAATTAACCCTCAAAAATCAAGGTTTAATAGACCTCAACTTGCAACAGGATTAGTTGCCCAACTGTGTTTTCAAATGTCCATCTGCATTTAGCTTTAATTTATACTCAGATCATCAACTAAGCACAGCAGAGTCAGAAAATTACAAAAAAGTTCTCTGCGCTCTTAATCAGGTACTTGTCGATACAATGGGGGATTGACCTTTCAAAGGTTGTTCTCTTCACCGGAGAAAAAGGTGATACTGATTGTGAAAAGCTTCTCCCTGGCCTCCACAAAACTGTAATTATGCGAGGCTTTGTTGATATTGGAAGCGAGAAGCTTCTTAGAGAAGAAGATAGCTACAAGTTGGAAGATGTTGTTTCAACAGAAGCTCCCAATATTATAACTCTTGATAAAGACTGTAGCACTTCTGATATGACAAGTGCTATATAACGAAGTTTCATTTGCTTTCCTAGCTACAAGTTGGAAGATGTTGTTTCAACAGAAGCTCCCAATATTATTACTCTTGATAAAGATTGTAGCACTTCTGATATGACAAGTGCTATTTAACAAAGTTTCATTTGCTTTCCTTCTGAGAAAATAGATGCAGCAGTATATGGGATGCATTATATAATGGTACATGTAAATAAGTCGTGACATTACCTTGTCGTTAGTATAGTAGTATGCAAATGTTTTCAGCAATGACTGTCAGCATGCAGACTATGGTGCCTGCACATGTAATTATGTAAAGGAACCCAAATTTGGTATGAAAATGAATAAAAAATGATTGAAGTTGTTAAGTTGTTGATACATGTAGCCAGTCACATAAATCAAGAAAGACGGTTAAGAAAAGAATTAAGAAATAAAAAGCATTAAAGCAATACAATGAACACTTTAATTAAGAAATGATAAATTTGTTTGATGGCATATTGAGAGTGTTTCCCCTGCCTTACTAAACCCACTTTACCTTCTGATCTTCCCCTTTTCACAATGCATGTAATCTTTCTGTCTCCTTGCTCTCCTTTAATTTATTAATTTGAACTCTATTTGCTTCACAAGAGAAACGTAAAGGGATGACAAATATAAAAGGGAAAAAGAAGATGAAATGTCAAGAGAATAGAGATAATTTATATTCTGCGTACTTGGATGATTAATAAAAGAGACTCTTCTTTTTTTACACAAGTTGTATGGTTCCATTAAAGAAAGGGAAAATAAAACTAATTTACAACAAGTGACCATTATACCCTTATTCAATTTGTTTCTTTCAAAACCAACAATATCATCACATACATTCGGAGAGAGAGGCAGTGCACAAATGGTACCAATTCAGTTTTATCTCGTATTAAGTAACCAGTAAAATAATACTTCTTTTTAGTAATTTTTTTATGAAAACGATTTAAATCCATTCCATAACCTTGGATCTGAAAGAATCAGATGATATTAAAACAAAGCAACTTAATTAATCTTATTAACCTTCACCTAAATGCATGCAAACTTGACTGTTAAAATTAATTACGACATTATTTTGTATGCAGAGGAATCATGGCCACCCTTTCGTGACTCACTGAAAGGAACGAATCATGACAGGTAGTCAAGAAAAGTAGTTTTCCCTCTCAGCTGCATAAAATAATTAATATTAGCATTGCACGGTGTCAGTACATACAATGTACAAATAAGTGTAATTAAGCATCAATTCAACACCAATAGCCAAGTACAATTTGTTCATTAATTCCCATTCATTTACTGTACTGACTGGTTCTTCACAAAATGACGGGCTATAGTTTTTGGTGACTACTTCCAGAATATTATCTGATTCTTAGTACAAGCATGAAATCTCAACTATAGAACAATCAAGATCCAACATACACGTCGTGAGTGCTACTGCAGTTGAAAGATGAACTAGGTCCAATACACAATCTGGTTGGCACGGAGAAGATTCAGAAGAACCAGCCAATACTGTAAACATCTCTAAAGGTTAATTATTTGACCCCAAGACATGAAAATGCCATCAAAATATATACGACTTCCAGGAACTACTGTACAATCATATGCTGTCAAATTGGCAGTCAATTGAGTTCTGTTCTGCTCTGCATCACCAATCCCATAGTTGATGTAATATTCTCCAACTTTGCTACCTGTCCGCAATATAAAAGAATTTGTAAGATGAGAAATCATATACAAGCTTCAGTTCTGTGCCCATCAGCTTGCTTCCACCCTTAAATTAAATAAGAGGTAGACTAAAATCAGAATCTTTTGCACCCAACTATACCACACGCTATAGAGGCAAATTTTGTTATTTTTCTTCATAGAGATTAGATTAAATTCAGAATCAGCAATGGAAATTATAAAACAACAAGTATTAACCTATGCAAAAGAGCAAACACCTGGTACATTGGTGTATCCAAACTGGTCCTTCAGAAGAGGAAGGACTTTCTCAATGCAATCAGCTTGAGTAGGTGAACCTTCTTCTTCTCCGCTGGGACGTGTTGGAGGCAGTACGTGTTGACAGAGGCTCGTACGGCTGGTGACTTAAGCATGTTGCTTACGCAGAGCAGGTACTTGATGGTGAAAGGAAGAGCTGGGAATAGGGGTGAGCAAAATGTGAGCCAGAGGCGAAATTTCGGACCGATTTCGGAGCCATTTCGGTCCGAAATGCGTCGGAAATTATGTAAATAATTTATTTCCTTATTTTGTTTTAAAGCAAAAATAGAAACAATAATTATGGCCACCTATATTTCTATAAAGGTGCGTCCCTTCCTACAGAATCTATCTTCTTCCTCTCTCTATCTCTCTTGTACTCAATTATTCAAAAAGAAATAAAATAGATTGGTGGTGTGTGTGAGTCGTGGACGTAGGTACACTTTGTACTGAACCACGTAAAATCTTCGTGTTGTTCTCTCTGATTGTTTTTGTTTACATGGTATCAGAGCATTAGGTTCTGAGACTTGTGTGTTTCTACCCCTGTGCGAGTTACTGCACAGCTGGTTCTTCTTCCCTGTGCGAGTTACTGCACAGTTGGCTCCTCTTTGTGCGAATTACTGCACAATCAGACCCGTTCTTCTTGACCGGATCTCACCGTGTTACTGTGTGAGTTTATTCTCTGTGTGAGTTACTGCGCAGTTGATCTTTCTTCCTTGAACAAGGAGTTTGTGGAGTTGACTCTTCTTCTCGACCTTTTGACTTCGACCAGAACCCAAATTTCGGACCGAAAACCCATAATTTCGGACCGAAATTTTTCCTGAATCTGACCTAAACCTTGAATTATAAATCTGAAACGACCTTAAAATCTCTAGCAATCAAAATACTATAGACCATGACCCTTATCCAAAACCTAAACGACTGTTGGATTATAGATTCAGGGGCAACTGACCATATGACTTACAACAAGGACGACTTGATAAGCAAATCTCATCCAAGGAAGACTGAGATCGTCAATGCAAATGGAGAAGTTCATCCAGTCACAGGGGCTGGAGATGTTCAATTCTCCTCTTCTTTAACTCTTTCAAACACTTTATTGGTTCCTTCTCTTTCATCGAGACTATTGTCTGTAGGACAATTGTGTGAAGAACTTAACTGTGTTGTACTCATGTATCCCAGATTTTGCCTCTTTCAGGACCTTATGACAAAGGAGATTATCGGTCGTGGTACTAAGAAGGGAGGACTGTATCAATTGGAAGACATAGCTACTGGAAGAGCTCACTTATCTGCTGGCTTGAGTTCAAGTAGGAAGTCTTCGATTTGGATGTGGCACAGGCGTTTAGGCCATTATTCATTTGGGTACCTCAAGCATCTTTATCCAAGTTTATTTTCTGGATTTGAGAATGAATCTTTTGATTGTGAGGTATGTATTAAATCTAAGAGCCATCGAGCTCATTTTGCTAAGAACTTGGATAATGATAAAACCACTCCTTTTGACCTGGTTCACTCTGATGTATGGGGGCCTTCCCCGGTTGAATCCCTAGGTGGTAACAGATGGTTTGTGTTATTTGTTGACAATTGTACCAGAATGACATGGATTAATTTGGTAAAGCATAAAAGTGAGGTACCACTTGCCATCAAATCTTTCATTACCATGGTAAAGAACCAGTTTGATAGAAATGTTAAAATTTTCAGAAGTGATAATGGAAGAGAATTTGTCAACAAAACAGTAGGAGAATTTTTTAACACCAATGGAATTATACATGAAACAAGTTGTGTGGGTACTCCTCAACAAAATGGCATAGCAGAGCGAAAGAATAGGCAAATTCTAGAAATGACCAGGGCAATGATGCTAGGAAATAATGTACCTCATTCTTATTAGGATAATGCAGTTACATCAGCAGTTTACTTGATGAATAGATTACCTTCTGTGGTACTTGACTTTCAAACACCCTTGCAAGTACTTTCAAAATACTGCTTAATTCCCTCTGTCCTTACAATTCCACCAAAGATATTTGGGTGTATTGCCTATGTTCATATACAGAAACATCAAAGGTCAAAGTTGGATCCTTGTGCCGAAAAATGTGTGTTCATAGGGTATGGTCCACGTCAAAAGGGATATAAGTGTATGAACCTGGTCTCAAGAAAAATTTATACTACAATGGATGTGACTTTCATTGAAAATGAGGGATATTTTGTGAAAGATCAGGCTCATTCTCAGGAGGAGAGTGTCATAGATAATGATCCCTGGTTTGATGCAACAGAGGATGTAAATTTCAGACCAAACAGAGTAGAAACCATGACACCAGAGACAAATTTCGGTCCGAATTCTAGAAATTTCGGACCGAACAGAGAGGAAATCATGACACCTGAGACAGATTTCGGTCCGAATTCTGGAAATTTCGGTCCGAATTCAGAGCCTGAAGGTGAGAAATCTGATCCAGAAATGGACCCACTTAATGATTCGGGTCCAACAGAAGAGAATTTGGAGAGTAACAGTGATGAAATTATACAGTCTTCTCCTTCACCATTTGACCAGACTCCGGAGTCAGAGGTAAGTGATTTTGAACCTGTTACTACTAATCCTGGTTATCAGTTACCTTTCAGGTTTAACAGAGGCAAACCTCCTAAGAGGTACAGACCAGATGAGGTTGGTGAGGGCAGGTATGCAATAGCGAATTTTATGACTGTATCTCACATGCCAGATCCTGTGAAGGAATTTGATAGAACCTTGGCGTCAGTTCACATTCCAAGTAATCTGAATGAAGCACTCAGTGATCCCAAATGGATGGATGCAATGAAGACAGAAATGGAAGCACTGGAAAAGAATGAGACTTTGGAACTGATGAGTAGGCCACGAGATAGAAAGACAGTAGGTTGCAGATGGATATTCACAGTTAAATATGGGCCCACTGGAGCAATTGACAGGTATAAAGCTAGGCTAGTTGCAAAGGGATACTCTCAGACATATGGGGTAGATTATCAGGAGACATTCTCACCTGTAGCCAAGCTGAATACTGTTAGAATACTGTTGTCCATTGCAGCAAATAAAGACTGGCCATTACATCAGTTTGATGTGAAGAATGCATTCCTACATGGGGACATAGATGAGGAAATCTACATGGACATCCCACCAGGATATGGTCATTCAAGTGAACAACCTCTTGTGTGCAAGTTGAAGAAAGCACTGTATGGTCTAAAACAGTCGCCAAGGGCCTGGTTTGGAAGATTTTGCAATGCCATGAAAGGATATGGATACACCCAGAGTGATACAGATCATACATTGTTCTTTTTAAAGAATAAAGAAAAAATTGTAATCTTGATAATCTATGTTGATGACATGATAATCACAGGTGATGACTCTGAAGGAATCCAAGATCTAGAGAGAAAATTGTCCAAGGAATTTGAAATGAAGAACCTGGGCAGATTGAAGTACTTCCTAGGGATTGAGGTCACACGAAGCAAAGAAGGTATATCTTTATCTCAGAGAAAATATGTACTAGATTTGCTTGCTGAAACAGGAATGTTAGATTGCAAACCTGTTGACACACCTACCAAACAGAACAACAAACTAGGAATATTTCCTGATCAGGTACCAACAAACAAGGAACAATACCAGAGATTGGTAGGGAGATTGATTTACTTATCACATACTCGACCTGATATTGCTTATGCTGTGTCTGTGGTGAGTCAATTCATGCATGCTCCTAGTGAGCAACATATGGAGGCTGTTATGTGGATTTTAAGGTATCTCAAGGGATCCCCAGGACGAGGTATCTTCTTCAAGAAAAATGGACATCTTCAAGTTGAAGGTTATACAGACTCTGATTGGGCAGGAGATGTAACTGACAGGAAGTCTACATCTGGATACTTCACCTTTGTTGGTGGAAATTTGGTCACATGGAGGAGCAAAAAACAGAAGGTAGTGGCCTTGTCGAGTGCTGAAGCTGAGTTCAGAGGAATTGCTAAAGGACTGCAAGAATTGCTGTGGATAAAAAGGGTACTTAAAGACCTTGGTTTCTATAGTTGTGAAGAAATGAGGCTGTTTTGTGATAACAAGGCTGCCATTGCTATCTCTCAGAATCCAGTACAACATGATAGGACCAAGCACATTGAGGTGGACCGACATTTTATTCGACAGAACTTGGAAGAAAAAATCATTAGCATTCCTTATGTAAGAACTGAAGAACAACTGGCAGACATATTGACAAAAGGAGTTTCCAGCACTATCTTCCATGAAGCAATTTGCAAGTTGGGCATGCGAAACATCTACATGCCAACTTGAGGGGGAGTGTGAGCCAGAGGCGAAATTTCGGACCGATTTCGGAGCCATTTCGGTCCGAAATGCGTCGGAAATTATGTAAATAATTTATTTCCTTATTTTGTTTTAAAGCAAAAATAGAAACAATAATTATGGCCACCTATATTTCTATAAAGGTGCGTCCCTTCCTACAGAATCTATCTTCTTCCTCTCTCTATCTCTCTTGTACTCAATTATTCAAAAAGAAATAAAATAGATTGGTGGTGTGTGTGAGTCGTGGACGTAGGTACACTTTGTACTGAACCACGTAAAATCTTCGTGTTGTTCTCTCTGATTGTTTTTGTTTACACAAAAAACTCGCAATTCGACCTTTTTCCATCAAAACACAGTCCATTTCCTCTGATCCAAACACAGAACCTCAGAAAGATAGATAATCATTAATACTTAATAGTAATGACCATGTCTACTTGTCTTTGTGTGCATGTTAAGCAATTGTTCTTATTTTCTTTATCAATTTGCATATTTTTACCTCTATATGTTTTGAAGGCCTCTGAAACAAGACCACAGCAACAACAACACATACTTTTGAAAAACAACAATATGGACCAATTATGAATTGAGGTTTATAAAAATATGTTATAAACATAATACAACTGACTAGTGACTAGCTAGTAAATTAAGTCGGTGTCAGAAGATAATGTCCATTTCAAATGCATGGCCCTTTAAAACATAAAAAATAATCGGAGGCCAGAGGATCAAGCTCAAGAATGGTCCTTTCACAAAAGGAAGGGGCAATATGTCCATGCACGTTTGGTCAGGTTGGTTGGTTGGTTGATGTACATGCAGTGCAGAGGTACCCATCAGGTTGGTGTACATGTAGGCGGAGTCGGGGTCGGGGTCGGGGTCGGGGTTGTCGAGGTAGGGGAAGTAGAGGATCTCCCAGTGTACATGTGCTTGGTGTGGGAGTGGTTGATGGTGAAGAGGTGGGAGTGGGAGGGGCCGAAGTGAGCCTTGGTGACGAGGATTGAGGCAGCGGTGGCGGTGGCAGAGCCCATGTGTCAGTGTCAGTTGCGCATTTCATCGAACACTTCAGAGGGACAGCGAGGAAGGTGGGTGATTTGCATTTGCATTTCGTCGAACACTTCAGATCTAAAAGGGTGCGTTTGGTAAGGCTTGTACTTGCTAATTTGGGATGCCAAATGAATAAGATTAGCGAGGTTAGTTTCTAATTTTTCACTACTCTGCTACTCTAGCAAAATGGTGAGTTAGCCAGGTTAGTTGCTTTCACGAGGAGAGATAAGTGTCAAAAATTATACTTTTTATTTTTTTTAATGCTCACTTGGCACCTTTTCCAATGAGAATTAATGTACATAATCAAACGTCTATAAATTAATTAATCAAATATTTTTATTTTCTTAAGTTAATTTCAAATTGTAATAATTAATAATTAATAATAGTTAAATTAATTAATAATTAATAATAGTTTTAATAATTACAGAAATTAATAATAATTTATTAATACTAATTAATTAAAATAATTAATATTAATAATTGTAATAATAATTAATGATTAATTAATAATCATTGGAATAATTGTAATAATTAATAATTAATAATTAATAATAGTTATTGTGATAATAACTAGTAATTAATAATAATTGCGTAAATTTAAATACTCCGTAATATAAATAATAATAATTAATAATTAATAATAATAATAATAATAATTAACAATTAATAATAAGAAATAATAAAATAAAATAATAATTAATTGTAATTGATAATAATTAACAGCAAGTAAAAATTAGTAATTAAGAATGACTAATAATAATTAATATTAATTAATAACTAATTGTAATAATTAATAATTAATAATAATTATGTAAATTTAAATATTACTTAATATAAAAATAATGATAATAATAATAATTAATATTTAATTATAATGAGGTTTAATAATAATTAGTAACTAATAATTAATAATAATTAGTAATTAATAATTAATTAATTATTATGGTAATATTTATACTAATTAATAATTGATAATAGTTTATGTAATAATAATTGTATAAATTTAAATAATCCTTAATGTAAAATTATAATAATAACGATATTCAATAATAGTTATTAATAAGTACTAGTTAATAATAGTTAATAATAACTAAATCACTCATAGTTGCTAACCTTAAAATACTAACCTCAACATACCGCGTCAAACAACATTCATTAACCTTAAGTTAGCACTAACCCCATCAAATCACTACCCTCACCATTCTACCCCTCTAACCCCAAAAAGTACTAACCTTACACCACTAACCGTACTAACCCATGTTTTGCCAAACGCATCCAAATAGAGGAAGCGATGCGATGCGATTGAGATTGAGATGATGATGATGATGATGATCATCATCATCATCATCATTATTATTATCATCATTATCATTATCATTATCATTATCATTATCATTATTATTTGCTTTGCTAATAGAGCTATCCATTTCCATCCGGTTTGGAAGTTAATGAATAGTATATAAGTAGTGAGTTATATTTTCATAGACAAAAAAAAAATAGTTACCTTGTCAAAAAAATATTATTTGCTTATACTAGTTAGATGCCATTGATCGAGGGCAAAATCTTAGGTCAAAATAAAAATCTCGTGTATGTTGGTCTAATTGTTTGTAGAACAGCTTGAGGATTGATCCACAGGGACGGACTATTCTATTAATCAAACTCTCACCCTAATTAATCAATCTAGTTTTGATACAAGTTGCAATAAAAAGTTTAAAGGTCCTAAATTAATAGTTCAGAAATTGGGGTTTAGACTCAAACAGATTAGGTTTAGGAGTTTAAATTGCTACTTTTATCCACTCAGTCATGTCTCAAGCGACCCGCTCACTTTCATGAATGGTCCGATTGAGAACCTAGATTGATAAGACTTCAGGCGGCCAGCTTGTTTCTAGACTAGCACAGACAACCCGCTTGTAATCCAAGCGGCCCGCCTGGCCTGACGATGAATGTGCATACTACCTTAGTTTTATTCGATAATTGTGCAGATTAATGTCTTAATTAACTTTTCTTAATCCTACTTTCGTACAGGTCAAGTAATATCAATTAATTCAATTAATCTCCTATGCCACCTAAGTTTCAACTTTCATTTCTTGGCTTAAGTGTTATAGGTTTATTTCTTGGATCTACGGCTTCCCTCAACTTTCGTTTGTCGGAAATAGACTTCACCTCGACTTACTTCCAAACATTCAAGTTTAGCTACTACTTGACGGAAAAATATCAAATCTACCTTGCGTAGTTCAAAGATATCAATTAACTATTCAAGCACAAGAAATAAAACACAAGAAAATCAAAGCATGAAATATCAAGTATAAACTGAGAATATAACACTTACATGGATCATACCACTTCCAGACAGGAGCGTACGGTTAGGCCTACGACCATCTCTAGTGGTAGGCCCAGGGGTACGCCTTATTTGCAAGGGGTATGAGTCAATTCCAGCACCGAAAGGTTGCGGTTTTGGTCCTTCATAATCTAATCATTAATGAAACTACTTCCCTAAGACATTTATTTACATTATTAAATCTTAAAATCTCATAAAAACATTTACTTATTTGTTGTTTAATTCAAGTTCTTTTATCTTATCAATTTGTTACACCCGAAAACGAATAAAAAAATTAATCATCTAGCTTTTGAGAAACGGTAAGAACTAGTATTCAACTCTGTCCACGTAGATTCAACCCTTAGCTTTATCCCAATAACTTAGTCGGGTAAACAAGATTTTATTTGAACTTGAACTTTGCCTCGATAAAAACAACATTGTATTAAAATATTAAAATTGTACAAAGGCAACAAAAGAATTCGGGAGAACGTGTAATTATATTTCTAACTGATTGGAGATATAAGGAGATCAGTGCGAGTGACTAGTGAATATTCAAAAGTCTCTGGTCCTGGATCTGGCCCTGGCCATACTCTTCTGACACAAAGGGCCGGCCCGGCCTCTCTAAGTCCTTAAGAAGGGCCATGGCTTAGAGAGGCCAAGCTTTGAAAGGGCCAGGGCACAATCTCAGCTAAAGAAGGACCTAGAGAGGCCAAACTTTGGGAAGAACCAGGGCCTAAAGAGGCCAGGCTTTGAAAGTGTTAAGAAGTGTTGTTTATGCTCAATTTTAATTTTTATTACACTTAATAGCAATTAATTCAAGCAAACTAACACATAGAATCTCGCACAAGCATTCAACACATCATCCAAGAGAGAAAATGGTAGGAAGTGTATACCTCTTGCGAAATTGTATCCGCAAGGTTCGACCAAATTGTTTAGAGTTGGTGGCGTGCTCTCCTTTACCGCCTCCTTCGTCGACCTCGAGTCCACCTAGAAGTTTAACCAAGTCCTAATGGTATGTGCTAGCACACCCAAGAACAAGGCTAATCCTCTCTTCTATTCCAATTAATCAATTATTTAATTAAGTGGAACTAGTGCTCAACACATGAGCTCCTATAGGATACAAGAGAGAATGCAAGGAAGAAGAAGATGGAATTTTTCTTCCCTTGATTAGGGTGGCGCCCAAGAGAGGAGCAAGAGAGAGAAAGGGATTAGGGTTAGGTTTGCACCAAATGAACCCCTTATATAATGCCAATCCCTACCTAATCCAAGTGCAACAATTTACACTAATGCCATTAGGTGGCCGGCCCCCTAATGGGCTCAATTGGGCTACTTAATTCAATTAATTAAGCTCCCATTTGATATATTAAATCTCATATTTAGTGGGCCCTTTAATTGCATTCCATTCGAGCTCAATTAGACTTGATAAATTAAGTCTATTTATTTAATATAATTCTCACAACTATATTAAATAATGTTGAACAAAATTAATTATTAACTTATTAATAATTATTTTAGGATTAGCATGTGCATTAATTTATTTCTATATGATCTCTTTGATTTAATTAATTATAACGGTCCGCAACGATATATAATTAATTAATCAACCTATCATATTATTGCATTCACTGCTGCAAATAAATAAATAATGCACTGTATGGTTAAAGTCATATTTGTGTGATCCTTTGAGGATTTATGCTATGTTGGCCATGAAAAATAAATCGCTATTTATTTTCAATAATCATAGGCGGTATCTAGTAACACGTTATGATTCGCAATTCAAATAAATAAATAATGTATTGCTACAGTGTTTCAATCCTGCATAAGAAATTAAAGTATCTCCTTGTTTGATTCTTATTTCCAATGATATCTTTGTATAATCCAATATAGGAATGTGCCATTTTTGCAGATTATACATTTCTTGATCTAGAGATAATTGTATAAAGTTGCTAGAAAACAATCTATCTCCATCAAGAGACCCAAACAGATATCATCACTCACTAAGTAAATTAATGAGGGACATACGGTTTTCTTGATGAACATTTTTTTCCCGCACAATTCAAGAGAACATAAATAAAGTCCGTATAGCAGCCCTTATTAGGAATCAACGTTAAACGATATTTATTGAACATATTCTCATATGGAAAAGTTGAATCATCTCAAACTTAGAATCAAACTCATATGAAATAAATAATGACACTTAACACAATCATATATTTATTTCATTGGGTCATGTCATGTACTATGTTCTATAACATATATATATATATATATGCAATTAAGTTGGTAACTCCTTACCTACGATTTGTAGAACTTAATCATCGCTTAACTTGCATACTAATTTTATATGATAATTAATGTTCCTTGTTAATTATCAAGATTACGGACATTTTAGATTTATTATTGTCATTTGATTATAAATGAAACACGGAGATCCACAATTCAGATCCTCAATCTGAATAATCTATCAATAAATAAATCAGGGAACAAATGATCAAAATCATCAATAACATAAACTATAAAAATAGCCATAAATTGATTGGCTTCTAAGACATATCTCTAACAGGAAGGGCCAGGGTCTAGAGAGGCCAGACTTAGAAAAGGCCTAAGGTTTAGAGAGATCGAAGTTATGAATAATCAGGGACAATCTTAAGTGAAAGGTAAGACATGTTAAAAAATAATATTTCAAATAATATTTAAATTTTTTAACATAATGCTAAGACAAGTTTAAAAATATACATATTTCTCATCTTTTATGCTACATTATTTCATACATTTGTAGTTTGAGTTTATTTTAATTCATTAATACGTTAAAAACTGTCTTTATTTTTACTTTTTCTATTTTATTATAATATAACCGGTCTTAAACCCAAATTAAAGATGAAAAAAATAAAAATATTATATATAATGAAAAATAAATGTGTACAATTATATTTAAATAATTTATAGCATTTTTATTATCTTTTACAAATAAAAATTGTTCATTTTAAATATAGTTTAAATAAATAAAATATAGTTTAAATAAATATATTGTCTGTTCGTCGGCCCTTCAAGCCCGGCATCTTGAAACCCAGAGGGCCTAAAAGAACCAAACTTGAGAAGGGCCAGGCTCAATCTTCATATTTAAGTCTTTCTAAGTCCGGCCCTTCCAAAAACCTCCCTAAATCCGGTCCGGTCTAGTCTTTGAGTATACCCTTTTAGATCCGGCTTTCGAGAGCTCGACCCGATCCTGGAAGACGTTCAGTACGAGTGTGAAAGTATGGAGGTAATACTACTGTAATAGACTTTGTTTTCTATCCGAGCTAAATGATGAAGAAGAAAGATGATATACTTTACTATTTTTAAATTGTACTGGAAATGGCAAAAAGGTAAAAATGTTTTTGGGAGTTGACAAAAATAAGTAAAAGTAATGCTCGTAGATTTAATCTGAACCTTTCATCAAATTTGATCTAACGACTAAAAAACTGTGGCAACTTGTGGCATTGGATTTTAGGGGCAGCGGAACCTCATAGAAAATTTTCAACAGTAAAAATATGTGGTTTGAGTTTCTTCTTTCATCAATGTACTAATCTTTATTTTTATTTTTATTTTTATTTTTTGGTTTTTATAATGGACTCGTTTGAGCAAGCCACGCAAATTATTAATAAAAACAAGTTTTTTTTTTTCTTTTTAAGTTACCTCTGGAAACTTTGAATGGTTCTTAATGCTTAAAGAACCTTAGGAAATTTGAAAAGATTTTCGGAATTATCAGTCGTGCTCAAAGAGTGATAAGAGAGAGATAACTCCCGAAACAAGCGTGCAATTCTTAATTAATTAAACTTCAATTTGTTTGCAGCAAAGATTAATGTAGTGTACAAAGTCATATCTTTTGGTGAAATAATATATACTTTTTCTGTGTCTTTTAATTTATGAAAAAAGTTTGAGCCTTGGACAAATGAACGAATCTGATTAATTATGACAAATTAATTATAATACGTTCATCGTTGGTCACTTGATCAATTATCAAACCGATTCCAAATTTTATAAAACTTATATAGAAACACATCGCTCGTTAAATTGAAAAAGATCAACGATTTGGATTCAATGTTTCAATTTTAAAAATTTTAAATATTGATAAAATATAAAGTTGTGACAACTCGTGGCAACAAAAAATGATGGCACCGGGACCTTGCTCATTTTCTATATACACATGTCTACGCAAAGTCTAACCAATTAATAGTCGTATATGAGAAGGTTAGAACAGATATGACACTTACGAAAACTGCATCGCTAAACTCCGGGGGTACAATTTTTTTATATTTTTGCATAAAATGAACTTCTGCAATCCCAAAACATTAATTAATTATTGACAGGAAATAAGAAAGGAAGATGAGGCGTGATTTCCTGCGATTCCGCTTTTTTGTGTTGACTTGAAATCGTCGAGACTTTATTCTTCTCCAGTTTTAATTACAACGGAAGCATGGAGGCTGTTGACCTAATTTCCAATGAATCTTTTTAATTTTGGTGCATGCGCTAGTAAATAACCAAAAATTTTATCGATCGAAATTGTGTAGAATTAGTTCAAACAATTTACAAATTAAGGAATATAAATCAAGTCGAGACTTGTCCGAAAATTAATTTATTACATTGTTTAATCGAGTCACGATCGCTCTAAGAATAAACCGACTTTCTTATGAAAAAATTAATAATGGATAATCCATCTTCCCAGTTTGAATCTAAACAAGTACTATTGCATATTTGCATTTGCTCAGAGATTGCATACATATAGTGTCCATAAATAAAAAAAAAAGTGGGACATTACGTTTCTCGATCAAGTTTAAAATATTATTTTTTAAATGGAAAAGAATATTTTGTTACCCAATTCCTTCTTTGAAAAATTGGAGAAAAATGTCAAAAATGAAAGAAAAGGGTTAGTAGATGTATATTTACTTTATATTAAGCATATTACATCACCACTCACAAGTCCCATTTCTCAGAGTAGCACTAGGGACCTTAGCACCACACTTAACAAAATAAATCGGATAATATTAATTACCATTTGTGCATAGATGAATAAGCATTATAAATTTATAATCAAAATTAAGTATCAATTAACCGTTTAGGTTTTTACGATGGGCAATTAGGAAACAGATGAGTATGGCGCATGGGCAACCGGAGATGAAAGCTAGCGTTTAAATTAAACTCATCCGTCAGGAATGGACAATTTTTTTACTATTAAAATAATGATTAATTAAGAAGCAAAGCCACATATAGGAATGGACAACGAATTGGAGAAGACGCTTAGACGCGTATATGAGAAGATTAACTTGGTGCATACATCTTTAGAACTTCCTTAGTTCATTCATTCTTCATTCTTTCATTCATCATTGTTGCTATCGACATTAGTTGGATTTCTAATTCCCTTGAGCAGAGAGGCTGAGAGGCTGAGAGCAGACGGGGCGGGTGGCGGATGGATCCTGCGATGCCAACGCTGACGTCGACGTCAGTGTCGAGGACGGTGGTGAAGCTGGACAGCGGGTGCCACGAGTTCAAGATCATCGGGTACTCGAGCAGCAAGGGCATCGGAGTCGGCAAGTACATCACCTCGGAGATGTTCACGGTGGGGGGCCACCACTGGTGTCTGCGCTACTACCCAGACGGCTACGAAAAGGATGACCGTGGGGAGTACGTGTCAGTCTTCATCGAGTCGGTTGACACAGCCTGTGACGTGAAGGCCCTCTTCGACATCCGGCTGCTCGACCCGACGAGCGGGGCAGCGTCCACCTCCACGCCAGAGGTGGTGAAGCCACACGTGTTCCGCGTGCCATGCGACACGTGGGGCTTCTACCAGTTCATCCGCAAGAAGGACCTGGAGGCCTCCACCTTCTTGCGCGACGACTGTTTCACCATCCGGTGCAACCTCGTTGTCGTCAAGGAGCTCTCTGACGTCGCCGACACGCTTGCCAACACCTCAATTAACCAACCAGATTGATCCCTTTCGTTCATTAATTAATACTATATAATATATATATATACTGATGCATTGATTTATTCGTGTCTTTTGATTTATCATTATTTACCAATCAATGTATCATCTCTGATCTGATCTTGTCATGGTTGTCATGCATGTTGTGCACATACAGATATACAATATGGAAACTTGACATTTATCTTCTCGTTTATTTGTTTATATATTTCTCCAAAGAAGGGTACATTTATTAATTTATATATAATAATTGCATGCGCGCAGTTGCTATGTACCGCATTTTATTTTTCTCGATTTCATATATATATAAGTCTAGGGTTTTAGTAAATTAATGCACCTTAATTCGGCTCTTATCTTGTCATAAGCAACTTGTTGCGTTTGTCCTCAAATTAATCACAATTGAGTGGTTATAGAGAGAGAGAGAGAGCTAAGCATCAAATTAATGGGGCGATTTTTAATTATGATTGCCGCGTCACGGCGTTAGTCGCTTTCTTTGTTCTTTAAATATAAAAAATAAAATACAAATTGAGAGTTGCTCAACATGTCATCATGTCATGAGAGGCTGCGTACTGAGCAAGCTCTCCATTTCTCTCTCTCTCTCTCTCTCTGAAATTCATTTATTTGGACTGGAAAGTGGAAACAAACAAAGAGCAAAGCTCTCCAATCTCCACCTCCATCTCTACTTCTCTAGTGCCTACTGATCTTCACCGATTCCCACCATTACCCAACAAATCAAAATCAATAATTACACCTTTCTTGTAAGTTTAACCTCAACAACAACTAAAGCAATTTTTTTTTTTTTGTTTTCTATTTTATATGGTTTATAGGAGGTTAAGTGTGAACCCATTATGTGTTGGTTTCCGACTCGAATGTTTGACAAATCAAAATAGCATTTCATTTCAATTTCCATTTTGCGATCAATCCTCTCCTCCCCAATCTATTACAAATTTTAATTTGGGCTCATACAGAGAATTGCGTATTTGCGTGTGTAATTTTGGGCCGAGTAATAGGAAGAAAGGAAAGTGTGAATGTGTGATCAAGTATGATAATATCATAATACTAATAGAAAATTGATTACTGCCATCGCGCTTTCTGCCATCACTGCCATCGTGCATCAGTCAGCGCTCGTTGAGCAGCGCTCTCCCCCATCTACTCACCCAGTGATCTTTTGTTCATTTCGTTATTATAAGTGTTCACTTTATTAGATACAAATGTTCACTTTGTATTATAATTGTCCACTGTTTTATAAGTGTTCGCTATGTTCACTATGTTCATTTTGTTTTTTTTATTTTTATTTTTGCCCAAATGTTCAGTTGGGTCAATACAAATGTTCTGTTAATTGAGTATAAATGTTCAGTTAGTTGCAAAGTCGGCTAATCGTAACTCGTTTTTACTAAACCAAGCGAAGGAGTCATGAACCGGACACAAAACACATGAAAAAAATAGAAGGGGTCATGAACCGATCCGGTTCAAATTAATTTTTTTCCGACTTTGCCCCTGGCGTGCCTCTCTCCAAGTCTGACCGCGACTTTGATCCTGGCGCGACTTTACCCATTAGTTGACGCATTTAACTGAACACTTCTGATTATTAAACTGAACACTTCTTATTATTAAACTGAACATTTGTAACATATAGCAGCGATGGCAGCGATGGCACTTATAATAGCTGATACTAATAGTACTAATATAGATGATAAGTTAGCTGGATTTGGTGGGCTGGAATCAAGGTATTTATTTTATCATCACCATACTCGGCTACTTCTCCCTTTTGTAATATCATAATTTATCAAATGAAACTTTTTTTTTTCTATTTATTTTGAAACTTACGGATGTCACGACAAGTTTGTGGTCCATACTGCAAACCAACTACAAACTACAAAGTAAGTATTCGTTGACCAGTGCCCTTTTTCTTTATTTGATTTTAATTGGCCCTTGGTCCACAATTGACATCAATGACATGATATTTTAATGTTTTTCTTTACCTCAGTCAATGTCTAACAACAAGCAAGATTCATTATAAGGTCGGTCACATTTTATTATTTAATCATGTCTGAACCATTTAAATTTCGAAGACCTTCCTATGCAAGACTAATTTTTGTTATTCCTAACAAAGAAAAAAGTTCAAAAAATATGTAATAGTCAAATTGGTATATTTATAATTTTTTTCCTTAAGTAAGAAATTAATCCTTAATCCATCTTGCTATATCTGCCACTGCAATTCAATTCAGACGTTAGACGTTAAATGATATGACCATCTCTTGAGAAATTTATAGACAAAAAATAAACCTTTTTTCAGGAAGATTGTTCAAAACAGAAGAAACTTTATATTTTGCGAGGCATCTTTTATATAAAAAAATCGAAAAGGATTACCCCGTTGACATTTAGAAAAAAAAAAAAAAGAAGGTCAAAAGACGCAGTTGACATTACTTTTTCGCAATTCAATTTTCATTATAAATTAATGCTGCTTTATTCTATGGTCAACGTTTACCAAATGGATACCTTCTCCAACTACTCTTTTTCCATTTAATATTTGTGGTAAACTTGCTTTTGAATTTAAAAAAAAAAAAAAAAAGGAGGAGAAGGAGCCAAGGAGGTGGCTTGCACAACAGCACAAATACCTATTCTTGTCAGATGACCAAGAAAAGTTCAATAATTGAATGAGCTCATCAGGAAGAATTAGAAAAAATTAATTGAGCTGTATTGGACGAGAAGTTACATGTGACCAATTACTATATCACTAACTCTACAAACAATTTTGTACTTACCAAATCACAAACTCTACAAACGTTTAATATTATTAGCTAGTGGCATTAAATCTTAAATTGGTGTTGTTTGAAATGAAAGTAGGATTTCAGCATGACAGCAACAGTTTAGCCAGTAATAAGTTCCGATCCGTTAGTTTGAATTCCATACATACACTTGCGCGAAAAAAAAGAAAAGAAAAAAAGGTAATACAAAAAATTGGCGCACTAACGAAATGACCGAAGATAAAATGTGCTATATATACATATGTCACAAGTCGTCAAAGTCAACTACAATTATGAAGAAGAATTACAACAGTAGTAAAAAAATAAAATTAAATGCAGTTGTTGACCTTTCTCGTTGCAGCAAAACGAAAAGATTATTAGTTTCGACGTTTAGTTTAATTATGCAATTTGAACTTAGTCCAGATATTCCACGTAGGCTTAAATTAATTACTCTCTTCTGGCTACTACCACAGTACCACTGGAGAAGGGTTCATCTAGAAGGCATGAATTTCAAAAAGCATCAAGATTTTATATGTATATATGATTCAAGCTTATCGTGACAAGTTGTCCTTTAATGCGAATAAAAATTCCAAGTCAACTTTCGTGATTAGACAAAACTAATGGCTACCAAGTTGTATTGAATATAAATGTGTATTTATTTAATGGGTGTAGGAGTTGACTCTTTTAGCGCCTCATTGGCCGGCTACAATTTCCTGGACCACAACTTCATTCTACAACTTCTTACTTGATTTGACATGGCATGATTTAATTGACTTATTAAGAAAACAACAATAATTTAAACTTTCTCTAAGAAAGAATGACATGTTGATATGGAAGCCGTAAAAATGAAGGGGGTAAGGAGGCGAAGCATAATGTTTCAACTTCAATAGTTCAATGCTTGCAATAATTCTTTTTATTTTCTTTTTTCAAAAGTCAACCTTGACTTTTAAATGCTTTCATATCTCGTTTCTCCCCTTTGAAGAGAAGTTTCTCTGCTTTCCTTTGATGTAATTATTCCTCATCGATCATCCCCACCAAAACCTCAACCTGTTCTGTGTTGGCAATCAAAATTTTGAGCTTCGCATATATAGCTAATTAACATCACAGTTGCCTGTTTAAATTCGATATTAATCAATCAAAGATCATCAATGGAGGTTAATCGAAGCGATCAGACCAGTACTGGGAACCCGGTGCCGGTTCAGCTCATTAGGCGTGCGCGTGCCCGATTTCGCCATGGCCCCGGGACATCTCAATCGCCAGCAGAAAATCCCACACAGACGACACATATGTTGTACAACGGAGAGTGCTTGGAGATGCCACCTTACACTTACACTTACAGATGCACTTCAGGCACCGCCATGCCAACACCTGCGTCGTCGTCGTCTCATACTCAGAGTCAGAGGTCTGATTTGTCCGGAGTGCGTCTCAACTGCCCCTTGGACAATCACGGGCCAAGCGGCAGCTGCTCAGCAGCCTCGTTCGACCGATCTACTGTCATAACTGGTAGTCCAACTACCATTGTTGCTGAAGCACTTGACGACGGCGAAGGGTCAGTATATAATGGAATAAGGAGGGTTGGTTTTACCGAATTCCTCAAGCCGTCAACGACTACGGCCATGAGCATGCCTGGTGCTGAAGAAGCAACCATCTACAACGGTAAGATCGGTAGCTTGCTCTTCTCCCGCCATCAATTGGCACCCACTAATTTGGCTGCCATGATCGCACCGACTACTACCGTCAATGGATCCAACTTTGATCGAAATGGAGAACGCCTCATCTCGTTAGGGAAATTCACATCAAGCCATTCAGTTGCGGTCCTTGCCGAGGAGGGGACAACTGCAGTTCACAAAACATCACCAATTTCTGACACAACAAGCTATGAAAGGCTGCATCGACCAAAGAGGAGGTAACAACTGGACTTAATATTAGTCAGCCTCCAGTACTCGGTAGTTTTGTACATTATAACATCACATATTTATAGGCTTTGCCTAGCTACAATCTTATATAGTTTAGTACATATATGTATAATTGAATCAGCTGGCAAGGAGATACGACTGAGGATGGAACAACACAATTGGGCACAAGTGCGCCGGAGTACTCGATACAAAGTGGCATCGAAGAGAACCTGACAATACACAGCAGGAATGAACCTGGCACGTGCAGTCAATTACCAGCACCAGTGCGCGCCTTGGGCTCTTCTTGCCACAAGCGAAGGTACATACATGTGCAGACGTGCACTTTTTATCTCTGAAAATAAAATATTGTTCGATTATCAAACACCTAAAAGCAAAAGGGGTTCTCTACTGCTAGATATACCTTGTTTTGATTACAGAATAACAAAATTGAACTGATACTCTCACCAATAAAAGCGTACTAACATGTTGCAGAAAAATAAATCTGACAACAATTTCATCTTTTGTGAGCAATCGTGTGATCTAACAAATGTAATATGTATTTTGTAAATGCAGGAAGGCAGAGACGATACGTGTGGCGGTCGCTAATTCAAAAAAGTCAGAAGTACCCCCGGATGGTTATATATGGTGGAAGTGCGGCGAGAAGCAAATAAAGGGATCTCCTTACCCTAGGTATGCACTATTTCAAATGGCTTTTACACATTTACAAACTCAAAGATCTGTTGATTTCATAAAAGACAATAAGTCATTTGGTATGGGTGCATTGATTTGACTAATTAAGACGGATTGTAATTTAATTTTGTTGCAGGAGCTATTATAAGTGCAAAACACAGGATGCTTGTCTCGCAAAAAAGAATGTGATGAGAGTGGCTGACGAACCCTGGATGCTCGATGTCAGATACAACGGCGAGCACTGCCATGCTCCTCCCCCAAAATTAAATGTTGACATCCTTCCTCATGATGCTGCTGGTATTGCACTGGGCACTGTTCGTCCTGCACCTCTAGAAGAACCAACTACTTCCAAATTGATACAATTTTTCAAGTTCTTATAGATTTCTGGTTGCAATTAAAGATAGAGTAATCAATTAATGTAGATGTACAGAGTTTTCTGCCTAGCTAGCCGGTTCCCATTTTAGAAGCAAAAAAGGAAACAAATTTTTTCTGATGCAGTTGATATAGTGAAATTCTTTGTAAATTGGTTAATGATTCTATGAATGAAAGAATATTGGTTTAATTATATTTTTTTATTTTCAAAGTTTAACAAAATGGCGAGACATCCTAGTAGAATGTGATTTTTAGTGTAGTCGTTGGCAAGAATAAGTTTAGTCATGTAATTTTGAAAAATCCTAGTTAAAAGTAATATGAAATATTTAAAGACCCTTAAACTTAAATTTACCAGCGTAACAAAGCGTGCAGTAAATGATTGTATTTGTTACACTATTTTTATGGATTTGAGCTTAATTTAGAGAGAAATATGCTATGGTATCAGAAGAATAAGAAAAATTAGAAGAGATAATTTTATACTTCATGTTCCTTTTTCCTTGTTATTTTTTTCTTTTCCTTTTGTTGTTCTTTATTTGAAAACAAAGCATTAACTCCTCTACAAAACATCCAGAAGTAAATCAATCACATCAACCTACCAGTAAGCTAAGGTTAGAACAATTCCAGTTGAAAAATCCCCAATAAGTAATAGAAAAACAACCTGAACACAAACAATTATATATGGGTTGCATATGTAGAGGGTATCACCATTTGAAAATTTACAAACAAGTTCCTATGAAAGTACTGATGACAAAATGAGCGCAGACCGAAATTTCCCTAATTGATTAGAAACAACAAAATAGATGGCTAATTTTCTAACTGATCGATTTTTGTTTGCAATTGCATTACTATTGAGCATTCATACAATCAGTGATTTTGAGATGGTTGATATTTACTTTTCGACTCATTGCCATTTTCTCTTCACATTTTAGGAGCCATATGGGAACATTATTAAAATTATAAAAGTGGCGCAGAAAAAGGAACCGAGGAGAAAAGTCTTGGCTGGGAAATATAAAGCTTGGTATCCTTATCCTATGTAATTTTTACGTCTAATTATTTTGGCAGCTGGGGATCCCTCTTTGTTGGGTCAAAAAGGCCCAAAGTTGAAAAGGCTATTAATATTATGGCTTGAGAGATGATATTTTTACATTGCATTACGTGTAAACCTCCGAAAAATTTAAAAATAATATTATAATAATATAAAATATTAATAATAAATCAAAAAAAATCAGAATTTAAGACTATTATTGCGACATGAGAGTCCCAGATTCTGACACAGGATTCCGATATCAAAATAACGATACCGCAAGGATGGAGCCGAACCCATTTGCGTCCAACAGGAAACCATACTTCCTAGGTTGTGACACTTTAATTTTCATTTTCGAAAAAAAAAAAAAAACTTCCTAGGTTGTTTTGCGGAATTCAGCACTAAAGGCCAAGGATCAGATGTGGTTGTGCACTCGGCTCTCTCTTTGTGCTCTGATGTCACTCGCGCGCTTCCCAATAATTGCCAGAAATTGTTGGTTGCTCCAGGAGGCATGCACATCCTCAGCAGTAAAAAAAAAGACGTCTCCAAGCAGTCTTTTTTTTTTAATATTTAAAAATTTTAACACTCAAATCGAGAATCCAAACCGTTAATCTTGTTAAATTTTACCGGCGATGCGTTTTCATATAAGTTTTATAAAATTTGAAGTCGATTTGATACTTGATTAAGTGACCAAATTATGAACGTATTAGAATTAATCTAATCAGATTCGTTCATTTGTTGACCACTTGATCTAGTATCAAATCAATTTCAAATTTTATAAAACTTATATGAAAACGCATCGCCAGTAAAATTTAACAAGATCAACGGTTTGGATTCTCTATTTGAATTTTAAAATTTTTAAATATTAAAAAAAAGAAAAAGACTGCTTGGAGCAGTCCTTTTTTTTTACTGCTGAGGATGCGAATTCGCTCCAGGAGCACTTGGTTTAATGCATTGCCAATGTGTCGTTCTTCTTACAAGTATGTTATTATTAACAAAATCATGATTATTGGTATCCATATCTGTAGCCTCAAACTCCATGATCATAGAAATATTTAGTGTATGTAAAGTTATATTTCTATAGTGGTCTTTACTATCTAATAATTATGTCAAATTTTTATGAGATATCTCCGGTGAGACAATAATTATGTCAAATTTGTTAAGAAATAGTTACAGAGATAAAATATATATATATATATATATATAACTTAATGTGAAAGGGAAATAATGTTTTATTTTGAATAAAATTTCCATTTATTTTTAACTAATTCAATTAATTAATTAAATTTAATAAGTTAAACATATGATGTGGCTATCTCTTTTGAAATTTTCATGAATTGCGACCAATAAAAAATAGTAAAAAGATAAAAAAAAAAAGTCAAGCTTGCAAAATCACGGATGAGATGGTTTGGACATATCCAACGTAGGCTTCCTGAGGCACCGGTGCGTAGCGGAATTCTCAATCATTTCGAAAACACATGGAGAGACAGAGAGAGACCAAGATTGATATGGGAAGAAGCGATAAAAATGGACCTTAAAGAATGGAATGTCTCCAAAGAGTCGGCGATCGATAGGAGCGCATGAAAGTTAGAAATGTACCAGAGCCATGACATAAGAACCCAGGGGTAGGAGTGATGCCATTGGTTTGTAGGTCACGTATAGATTTCGGATGAGGTGTAGGTGTCTACTATTACTATTATTATAATTTTTATTATTATTATTATTATTATTGTTGTTGTTGTTGTTGTTGTTGTTGTTGTTGTTGTTGTTATTGTTATTTTTGCTATATTGCTATTACTATTATTAGTATTTTTATATATTATTTGGTTTTTGGATGATTTCTTTTGTTGGGTTTCTTTCTAGCCTATCCAACTTGTTTAGAACAAAAGACTTAGTTGTTGTTGCGGCTGCGGCTGCAAAATCTTGGATCCAATTTTAAAGCGGTGACACCACGCATCCCTGAAGTGCTCCCAGCAAAATTATCGTCACTTGTTAAACTTTTTTTATTGGTTTGGTTTTTTTTTCTGGTGCATACTCTTTAAGTGAGATAAAGAAAAAAATAATTGATTTTAACCGGTAGTAATTTAGAAATTCAAGATTAAGTAGAACATGAGTTGTCAAATAATTCCTTTATGATTAGATATGATTGACTCAATTAAAAAATAGACTAAATCATCAAACTAATAATAAAATCAAATAAGTTAATGAAAATTGGTCAATAACAACAAACAAATGAGAAAAAGGAAAAAAAAAAAAGACAGAAACATAGAGGAAGAGGTACTGAAAAAATAATAATATAATCGTCCGATTCAAACCGTTGATATTGTTCATTTTGATGACGGATGCATTGTCATAAAATTTTATAATTTTTTGAAATTTATTTGATGCTTGATCAAAAAGTCAAAAACGAACGAATCAAAATAACTAAAATAGATTAATTCTAATATGTCCATTTTTCAATCTCTTGATCAAGTATCAAATAAACTTTAAAAATTATAAAATTTTAGGACAATGCATCCATCATTAAAGTGAACAAGATCAACGATTTGGATCGGACGATTATATTTTAAATTTTTAAAAATTTAAAATAAAAAAGTAAAGTATGACATTTGTGGCACCAAAAATGTGTGGCACCGGAACCTTACTCTCTCTCCCCACCTCTTTCTTGTTACACTAGTAATAACTTTTTTTCTTTTGATATCGGAATTTTAAAATCCGATACAATTCAGTATTGCGTTGTATCGGAATCCTGTCAGAATCCGAGATTCCGATACTGCGTTGTATCAGAATCCAGGATTCCGATATTAGTGTCGGAATCTGGGATAAAGATATCACAATAATATTCTTAAAATTCTGATTTTTTCGATTTATTATTAATATATGATATTATTATAATATTATTTTTAATTTTTTTGGTGTAAACCTTTTGTTCTCTCCTGATTATGAGCCCTTGGGTGTTAATTTATGTGCCTAATACTAAATAAATGGGTGGAAGAATATATCATGGCTCTTCAGTCCTTTGGTGTCTATCCAATAGTATTTGCTAAATGATATTTTTGGTTATGATATTAGCGTGTCCACAATAAATTTGTTATTCGCTATTTAAATTTTTGTGGGACTCAATATTGATGCCTAATGCAATGATTAAATTACAAATGCACGTTTTCTGTAGAAACAATACTTATTTTCTGTTAACAATAGTGATCAGTCATTTGCAAAACATTTACTGTGTACTTTTCAGCTTCAATGCTCAGGACGATGTGTGGATAAAATTACCGTTGCTTTCCCTTGCAATAAAAAAATATAAATAATAATAATAATAATAATAATAATAAATAAATAAATAATAAATAACAACTAGATAAGCACACGCCACGCCTTGTGTCCCCGTGTTATGCCATCCCCGTGTCTTCTTTAGACGTGTCGTGTCGTGACGTGTGCAGACACGTTTAACTTTTAAACATGAATATAATTTATTTACGAAATTAAAAAAAATCATGTTTGATAAAATATGTCAAAAATTAATAAAATTGGCATGCTTTACAATTATATTGAAATATAAATTTTTTTTTATTTTGATGTGAAAAAATATTTCTAGTTTCATAGTAAATCTTTTTTTTTTGGGACATGGGACCAGCTATGTTTGAGAAAATATAGACGGAGTTACTAACGCTATTTCGTAATCATTATTTACCCATACCGTTATATATATAATATATAATTTATAATCTTTAATGGAGAAAGATATGATTATAATATCTAATTAATATGTTAATAACTAATAAGGCAATTGGATTGGTAGATTTAACCGAGACAATATACTACATTAATAATTTCTAATTCATGATGATGAGTAAGTATTGATTCTTCAATTTAAAACTTTCAATTATTAATTAGTTATATATATTTTTTGTGATAATTTACATGAGAAGAAATTATATGGCTTTATTATATTTAAAGTATTATTCTTGCACTTTATTAATATATTTATTTGATATTATTTATTTATCCATATTGTACAATTTTTTTATTGAATTATTATCATTATTATTCGTTTTCTACCGTTACTGATGTAGGGTTTTCGTACTTAATTTCCAACCGGTTTAAGCCACAAATTATGTTCAAATGTATGTGTTTTTACTTTATTCCTGCTAATTTAGGTTGTAGAAAGGTGCAGCCGTAACCCGACAAGTTGTTTTGCAGGTTTATCGCTTATGTGGCACGAAGAATAGGAAAAAATTACAAAAGAGATTTCAGACGAACTCAGCCAGACCAGTCTAGAACGGTCCATCCCAGCATTGAAACGGGTCGTTCCAGCAAATTTAGACATTTCCTAAAATAGAGGTGCAAGTTTGTCATGACGGTTTTCTCCAAATTTGACAGTCCAGAAGCTCATCCTCCATGATTAGAACGTCAAAGATCTGCTATATAAGCTATGTCCTGTCTCCAAGCAAAAAACAAAGGATTCGAAATTCTAGATTTTAGCCTCTTCCCAACTCACCAAGGAAACAACCTTGTCGAAACGATCCAATCGCACTGGAACTGCCCGTTCCAACATCAGGCCGGACCGCCCAGACAGTGTTAGGAACTCAAGTCTTTGTGCAATTTTAATTTTTATTACTAATTAATATCAATTAACAAAGCACAACATAAGATCTAGTTATTAGACAATTAACACACTTGAGAAACGGAAGGAAATCGTTACCTCTTCCAAAATCGTATTTGGAAGCCTTGATCCTTTTCTTTTGGAATCGATGACGTGCTTTCCAACACCTCCTACTCCTTGTTCTTGAGTCCACCAAAATGATTAACCAAATCCTAAGAGTTTGTGCTAGCAAACTTTAGGAAGAAGCTAATACTCGTTTTCTTCTTCGATTAATCAACAATTAATTAGAAAAAATTATTGTTCAACACATGAACACCTAAATGAATTTGAGAATCAACAATTACATGGCAGAAAATACACTTTTCTCCTTGTAATTTTCGTTCTCATTGGGAGATGAAGAGAGAGAAGAAAGTGAAAAGTCATGTCCCTTTATTTCTCCTTGAATCTCTTTTCATATAACCCACTAATGAGTCATTTCAAATAACCAATGATTAAAGAACAATTTTGTCCCTCTAAGACCAGCCATAAACAAGGTCTAAATGAGCTACATCACATGCATTATTAGCTCATTAATCCATTTGTTAATTGTTTTCTCAAGTTACTTTCAATTCGGGCTCAATTAGGCTTATTAAATCAAAGCCTGTATATTCAATATAATTCCTATAATTATATTAAATATTATTGAACTAAATTATCAACTTATTGATAATTATTATTGTATTAGCATATGCATTAGTTAAGTTCCATATGATCACTTTGCTTCAATTAATTATAACGGTTCGCAACGGTATTTAATTAATTAATCAACGTATCATATATTGCATTCTCCAATGCAAATAAACTAAATAATGCATTATATAGTTAAAGCTTTATTTGTGTGACCCTCGAGGATTTATGTTATGTTGGCCACGGAAAATAAATTACTATTTATTTCCAATAATCATAGGCGGTATCTAGCAACGCACTATGATTCTCAATTCACATAAATAAATGCTGTACAACTACAGTATTTCAATCCTGCATAAGAAATAAAGTATTTTCTTGTTTTGATTCTTATGTCACATGATATCACTGTATAATCCAAGATAGGAATGTGTTATTCTTGTATATTATACATCTAGAGATGATCGTCTAGTTTGCATGCATACGTCCAACTCCATCAAGGGGCCCAAACAGATATCATCACTCATTAAGTCAATTAATGAGGGACATACGATTTTCTTGATGAACAACTTTTTTCTGCACAATTCAAGATAACATAAATAAAGTACGTATAACAACCCTTATCAGGAATCAGTGTTAGACGATATTTGTAGAATCTATCCTTATGTGGAAAAGGTGAACATCTCAAACTTAGAATCAAACTCATATGAAATAAATAATAACACATAACACAATCCATATATTTATTTCATTAGGTCATGTCATGTGCTATGTTCCAATAACATACACATATGCAATTAAGTTGGTAACTCTTTACCTATGATTTGTAGAACTTAATCATCACTTAACTTGCATACTAATCTTATATGATAATTAATATTTCTTGTTAATTAACAAGATTATGGACGATTTAGTTTTATTATTGTCATTCTAATAAATGATCCACAGAGATTTACAATTCAGATCCTCAACCTGAATGATCTGTCAATAATAAACTCTAGGAACAAATGATCAAATATCATCAATAACATAAACTAAAATTTAAGTCATTAAACTATTGACTTCTAGAACATAACTCCAACAGATAGGACAGAGTACAGAATCGTGGAGTTTCGAGCACAACTTGTTGTAACTTGAATTTTCTCTCTTTTATGTGTTTGTATTTGATGAAACATCATGCTTGTTCTTGCATGGATTTGTTAGAGTAGAGTAGTTTAGGGGTTATGGTTTGAGAACCTTTTCCTTAGTTGTTTGTGTTGATTTGAATATTTAGTTATTAATTAAATTAAGTTATACTTTATTTCTTGATATTTGATTGTTAGATTTAATTGCTATAGTTTGTTATTGATTGAATTGATTACCTCGTTAAACAAAGGCCTAGTTTAATTGTTAGGACTAAAATCAATTGCAATAATTATAACTTAGTAATTAAAACTGTTCGATAGGCGAAATCCGGAAGGATAAACCAGACCTTAAGATATTAGGTTTTACTACCAGACCTTAAGATATTAGGTTTTACTTGAAATCAGAAGATTAAAAGTGTACCAACACCCAAGAAATAATCTAAAACACCTAAACCAAGAAACAGAAGTTGAAATTTAAGAGTTTTAGGAGTTAAATAATAAAACATAGTAGCTTGACCTGAACGGAAGTTAGAGTACAAGACTGTAGGTTAAGTATTGTTAAAACTCACATAAAAACATGGGGAAATTGGGTACATGCCACCCCAAATTAAGTTCTTAGAAAAATACCACCTCAAATCTATTATACTTAAGATATTTGCCACAATTATACAATTCTGAAAATAAAAATACTAGAATTTGATATGTATTTTTATATTTCCCAATATACCCTCATCTTCTCTCTTCTATCCATTATCTATCGATCCCTTATACCCTCATCTGATGCTTCCTGAACCCCAACGACACCCTTTCCTGCCTCTCTTTTTGTCCTATTACCATGACTCTCGACCTCGCACAGGCCTTCTATCGAGATCTCTCAATCTCGTACAAACCCTAGACGAGGATTTGCTTCCCTCTACCTGCGACACACAGACCAGGACAGCCCTGATGCAGAAAGAAATGGCTCACAACTCCAGTCGCTACCATGGTCGAATCGACCTACAGAGTGTGCATCTCATAGCTTTATTGATTGTTAACATATGGTTAGCCTGTTTATTTGGTCCTTTCTAAAGAAATTTTATTTAATTTGTTATTGGTATTTATACTAAAAATTCATCAATTTAGGGTCAATTAATTACCAATCAATGCTGACGACTCTATTTTTTATTCTAATTTTGTTTGAACATTGGATGGGAATTGGTATAGCAATACTAGTTGCTGTTTCAATGTTGATATGTGTCTGATTTTACCCACACAAAATCAACGAAGTTTGCTCATGATATTTTCGTTATTTTTTTGTGAGTGACCGCTGAATTGATACGACATAATGTATCTAATTTATAGAAATAGTTCAGTATAAATTAAGCCATTTGTGAAAATAAGTCTTTTATATAGTTGTTGATTTCATGCATGCCATGCCTAAATTGAAGCTATTTGTTTGTACCTTTCTCAATTAATGCATCCGATTAACTGAGCCTATACTGCTCTCCATGGTGTCAACACTAACTTGTTCTTTGCCTTTTCTTTTGTAGGATTAATTTTATAAGGTGAAATGAAGGTGGACTTGGTGAAAGTGTTGAAATCAATTTTGATTAAAAAGCTAAATATGTTGTAATATAATAATGGATTTGTTTTTAATTGGACAATGAAGCTATTTCTTTGAGACCCGTAATTAGTAGAAGTATTGTAATGATGTTCTTGATGTACAAGTTTGTGTCATTGACAATTAGAGGGGCAATCCAGGATTTTAACTTGTGGAAAGCTTACCGCTGAGAATTGAGTACTGATATAGCTACTTTGTAGGGTTACTGCTAGTATAGCTCTTTTGTAGTCTGGTATAGCTCTTTGTACTAGTTTGTACCAGGTTGGTGTTTGTACCAAAGTTTTTTTTATTTGCTTGTTTCCTGTAAATAGTTTTCTTTCAAGTTAATAAAATTTTGTAGGCGTGGTCTCCTCCCTACCCTCAAAAGAAAGACAACTGGCTTTATATTTGTTTTACTCTACACAACATATGATCTTTTTGTCTAATGGATTTTTACTCAACTTCATATGATACGATACCAGGAATATGACACCAAGAGAAGTATTAAAGAGGTGAACAAACGCCATAAGTTTTCATAATACACCAACATCTTAAGATGCATTTTTATTATGTCAGACAAATTATTGAGTACATTTAATCTGGAGATAAATTTCCAAGCACCGATATCCATCAATTGATTGACTAACGTCTATTAATTAATTCACTTCGTTTTACATAATTTCATTCAGGTATTGACATAAAAAAGAATACTTCAATTTTATTCAATATAGAGAAATCATAAAAACATTATTAAGCTACGTCAATTTCAACTAAAGATCAAAATAACAAATAGACTTAAACAGGCATGCATCAACCTCATTTAAGTTGTTGCTTTGAGATCCCAATTATGGACTAATACATGCCACCTACATAATTTATTTTCCAAGTTCTTACTTTCAGATTCCGACCAAATACTATCATACTAAATAATAATGATATCCTATGCCAGCTCGCCAGAGACTCTGCAAAACTTGTTGATACCGCTACCCAGCGAGAGCCTTCTAATCTTTGCAACTAGTGACTTTTACAATTTTGTAGCTCTAATAGAATGTACCGCATTAGGTAATTTGACAGCATCCTGCAAATATACTTGTGCATCTGATGATTCCAATAAATTCCTGCATCATGGTTTAAGTAACAATACATCAATCTTTACAAGTTAAAACTATGCAGCATAGACCGAAATCAGGCACATACTTATTCTAATACTTTAACCACAATAACAGACTTTGTGTGGGTAAAATCAGATACAAATCAACATCGAAATAGCCACTAGTATTGCGATATCAATTCACATCCAATGTTTAAACAAAATTAGAATAAAAAATAGAGTCGTCAGCATTGATTGGTTATTATTTGACCAAATAAACAGGCTAACCATATGTTAACGATGATAAAAGCTGTGAGATGCACGCTCTATAGGTCGATTCGGCCATGGTAGCGACTGGAGTCGCGACCCATTTCTTTCTGCATCAGGGCTAGTCCTGGTCAATGTGTTGCAGGTAGAGGGAAGCAAATCCTCGTCTAGGGTTTGTACGAGATTGAGAGATCTCGAGAGAAGGCCTGTGCGAGGTCGAGAGTCATGGCGATAAGAAGAAAAGAGATGCAGGAGAGGGTGTCGTTGGGGTTCAGGGAGCATCAGATGAAGGTATAAGGGATCGATAGATAATAGACAAAAGAGAGAACGATTGTTGAAGATGAGGGTATATTGGGAAATATAAAAATACATATCAAATTCTAGTATTTTTATTTTCAGAATTGTATAATTGTGGTAAATTTCTAAGTATAGTAGATTTGAGGTTGCATTTTTCTAAGAACTTAGTTTGGGGTGGCATTCTTCTAATTTTCAAATTTTGGGGTGGCATGTATCCAATTTTCCCTAAAAACATTTAATTAATAATTAAATTTCATAACAAAACAAGTATCAACCATTGGAACGGATTGTTCCAAGGTCAGAACGGACCGCCCGGAAGGGGGAGTCTGACCTACAACGACTTGTTCCAATCGTTGACAGAGACTGGAACGGACCGTTCTAGAGATGGAACTGATCGTTCTAACTTTGACAGGAAAGAAATTGTTCGAGAACCTGAACCCCTAATTTTTATCAAATCGGTTATCTTCTTGAGTAATTTAGAAATTAGATAATTAGGACTTGAACTTTACTTTTGATATTTTTGTTTGAACCTTAGAACTGTTAAACAACTCAAAACTTATTTGTAAACTTAGGATTTAATTTAAATTGAGCAACTTAAACTAAGAAATCGAATAGTTCGTCCCCGAGATTCGACCCTTAAGCTACACTACAATCGAATTAGAATCGGTACTTAAGGATTAATTTTGACCTGTACGCACTCAACCGATCAGTTACCCTACCCTTATCATTAATTCATAACGGGTATGGGTAGGATACGGATAAGTCAATTTTTAACGGGTACGGGTAGGATATGGATAAAGAAAATTTTAATAGATACAGTTAACGAAAATGTCTCTACCGTACCCTACCCTACCCATTGACATCCCTACAGAATAGTACCGAGTCATATAGCTATGACTCAAAGTTACAAACCACAGACTTAAACCAAAACGCTAAAAGCAAACTACTGATCAGTTAACGTCGACCTAACACAAACTACAATTATCCAAGTTAACTACTTAGTGATTACAAGCATCTAAGCCTCCTCAGAGTCTTCAGTGATATGACCATCTTCCCCTGAGCCTAGCTGAGACACCCTCCTAGCGGTAAATTTCTAAAAGAGGTGAGAAGGGGGAGAGGCAGATTTCAGCGAAAAAAAGAACGGCTCGGACACTCATAGGATTTAATTAACACTATAGATTATATTATAATTGTGCATATGTTTAATATTTTTCTAGATCCATCCCTGTCAGCAGAACAATTAATTAAATGGGACGTCATATCAAGATGATGAATTTTATACAATAGATATTTGAGATAATATGAATTTTGCAGGGAGAGTCGAAAGAAGATGAAATAGGTGTGTTTGATTTGCCTCACCAAATAAGAAATAAGTCTTATTCGAATAAGTTTTTATTCGTCTCCTTGTTCTAAAAAATTGCTGGAATAAGAATAAAGGCCTGAAAAAGTCCTTATTCGAATAAGTGCTATTCATTGATCGTTTGATTTACACGAATAAGCGTTTATTCGAATAAGTCCTTATTCGAGCCAAATCAAACACGCCTATTTAACTAGTTCTGAGTTTTCTTTTAAGTAGGGAGGGGGGGGGGGGGGGGTTGGGGGGCATGCATCTGTTTAGCATATTTCTCTTATACTCTAGGCTTGAGGATGAAAATGCATCATCAACACTTTTGGTGGATCTAGACAGAATTCTTGAATTATTCTAGAGGGACGATTAAAGAGCAAAGAAAGGTGTTGTTGTCTGTTGCGTCATTGCGTCCAACTTTTGTACAAGGCAAGGCAAGAGCAGTAGGACCCATGCATATATGCCATGTTTGGCATGTGCTGTCCTTCTTTCTTTCCCACCTTCTAAAGCAAACATGGCCACTTGGGCATGTGCATCTTGTTTTTCTTTTTTTCTTTCCACCAAGAATACAATCTACCGAGAATCTTTATCCCGTGTCGCGCGGCACCGTGCCGCTCAGCAATTCGAGCCGTTCGATCTGATCTCGACGGTTAGATTTTTTCGGACCTTACAATCTGATTACATGCACGGGGCACCCATCATCATTGGATTTAATCTGGACGGCTCAGATTGCGCGCTGCACGGTGCCGCGCGGCACTAGATTTGAGTTCATCTACTGATGGCTACCACTCTCTCTCTCTCTCTCTCTCTCCTAGTTCCTAGTTCCTTGCTGAGCAATATTCTCCTCTAAATGTAGAATGAAAGGGTAAAATTAAATTGAACTCATCAAGTGGATGGGGCCCACGTGGTTGAGTTAAGTGATAATTAATCAATATAATTTTCTGATCGATCAATCCTCTAATTTAATAATTATTCCCAGTTGGTAATTAATCTGGGCAGTAGTATTCACAGTAAAAAAGTCATAATTAATTTGCGCAGTAGTATGCACACTTAAAAATATATATAGCAGTATTTGGATCCGGCCCCTTTTAGTTATGGGTACTTTCCTTCTTTGGCAACTTAATTTTGGCATCTAATATAGTGTTCTGATCTCCTCATCCACTAAAAATGATGCCCTTGACCGTGATCTAATCTAGATCTATAATTTTTGCAATAACATTGCACATGTTCCTGCGCTAGCTTCGTAATTAATTAATGTATCAATTAATCTCAGAATATAAATAAATAATATTAATTCATTTAGCCCAAGCTCACTTGCGGTCATCACAAGAAATTTGCAATATATAGCTTACCTGGGTATTTTCAGAATATTGGTGGTGTGGGCATATGATCATTTATATGCTATACTCAAAATATTTTGCCATTGGATAGGAGTTGCAAAAATTGTAAAATTAAAAAAATAATAACGTGTAAGAGTTGTAAGTTTTTTAAGTCAAAAGTCAACAATAAAACAAGAAACTCAGGAGTCAAGACAGCATGCATGACCAGAAATGTTGGAAACCAAGCGTCTAATTACGTCAACCTTCCAAATTTTGCATCCAACCATGAGTAATCCAATCTTGTTGGCCTCCAAAGTTGGCAGTTAATTTTGATAAATGCGGGCATATATATCAATAATATATATGCTCCTTAATTTGAAATGGAAATGGTTTTATTGAAATTGGGAAGTTAGCGGTGTCACTAAAAAAAAAATGGTGTTTCTAATTTGGTTGGCATGCATTGTCTTAATTCGTCTGGATCCAATCCAATCCAATCCAATCAACCCACCAAGGCACCAAGCCACCAACTACTTTTTTTGGTAAGGTAAACCATCCATCCTATCCATCCCCTCCTCTGATCTATCCATATTTTATTTGCTCTACATATATATATTCAATATTCCCAATTCTATATATATATATATATATATATATATATATATAAATTTTCAATAAAAAATCGAACATAGGCTCAGAATTTTGTTTTGTCATTTCGCTTTCTTTTTGTTAAAAAAAAAAAGAAAGAAGAATTTTGCTTTTTTGTTGAGATAAAGTAGTTACTTGTATGCAAAGAAGAACTTTTTCTTTGTCAGATTGATGAAACAGCGGAGATTTGCCTGCGACCATTTTTAAACAAAGCTAATTTCGTGCCCCCTCTACAAAACATCCACAAGAGAAATAAAAATATATAAATGGTGCTGAAATAACACATGCAATTCTGCATACGTACCAAGAATTAAGAAAGCCTTGATTTAATTTAATTTTATGAAAAATATATAAATTATACAATTTCATCCCGACATGCAGACAGCCCTTAACCCTTTTACTCAATTATTTTCCAAAGACTTAAAAATTATTCATCACAAGAAATGAAAACCTAAACATATGACACACACACACACCCAAAATGAGAAAGAGAAAAAAAGAATGAACAAATTAATCAATAAGGACATCGATCGATCAAACCACAATTGAGTAGTACGTCTTGAAAAAAATAATGGAAGTTTGAAGTTTGAATTGCACCAAAATTCAACAAGCCAGTCGGATCCTTTTCTTGGGAGGTAGCAACCGGAAAGCAGCGGAAAGATCACGCGGCACGGCATAGAATCCGGCAGAAGGAGTTGTAGTGGAGAGCTTTCTTTTGGTGGCTGGGAGCGGCTTGCGTGGAGGTGGGGGACAGGTCAGGGCCGGCTTGAGCCTCTGATCTGGTGATGTGGGAGTGCAGCATTCCTCGGTGCTGGACGTCGACTCTTCTGCGGGGGCTGAATGGGTGCGAATTGGAGCGACAGCAGCCGGCAATTCATCTAGGGCCGCAGGTTCAGTGGCCATTAAATTTGGTGAGTCGAGCGATGGATGGATCATGCATGGATGGGAGTAGAATAGGAATTAAATTGACCAAGTGCAAGTCACTGCTTCTGAAATCTGAATCTAGAGAGAGAGAGAGAGAGATAGAATTAATGGAGGGAGTTAGTTATAAATAGTCAGAGAGAGAGAGAGAGAGAGAGAGAGGGGGGGCATAATCAATGTTTGAGGAATTAATAATTAATTAAGAGAGGGAGGGAGTAGAACTAAAGTAAGTAAGAGAGCAGAGCAGCAAATTAATTACAATTTACAAGGGAGTAAGTAAGGGAGTGGGGAGCTACAAGCCTACAACCAACAAGCCTTGAATAGAATAGTAATCAAGGAGTTGGGAGTTGGAGTTAGTCGAGTCAGTGAGGGTAATTAAGGTTAGATGGGTTGCAAATTTTAGCCTTTATTTGGTACATATACAGTCTAATACTATACATATATATACAACTACAAAAATACAAATTAATTTGAGAGGGAGCCAGGCAGCCAGGGAGATGTCACACAGTCAATTTTGATTCTTGTTTTGTTTTTTCAAGGAAATGGTCAGCGAGCACAAGAACAAGAACAACACGTGGAAATGGAATCTAAATCCAGTCCGTCTATTCATTCTTGTATTATTCACTCAGTCGGATTGATTGATTGTTGTGTACAGTGTACGTTACATTATATATATATAGTATATATTAATAATACATAGTTTTGCGTGGATGATATTAATTCATTCATTCACATGACATTAGAAGAGATTAGAAAGTGCTAATTTTAAGCATCTGCCAGCCAGCTTAGCTGCCTGCTGGTGGGGCTCCAGGTCCTGAACTGTGGGACCTCTCCCAGTGGCCAGTCCTATCCTAGCCAAATATATAAGAGGAGTCCTCAATTATGCAAAAATAACAAGAATGCCATGGGAGGCAAAAGCTGGGGAGGCCACATGCAAATATGCAATGCGTTATGCGCCTTGTTCTTGTTAGGCCGCAAAAGCCGTTTCATTATTCCATTTCCATTCCACTACTCTTTTTTTTTTTATCTATTTATTATTATCCTCCTCGGCTTTATTTGTGTTCTTTCTCCATTTTCTTAGCCATTTCAATACCTCTGACCATCAAAATCACGCTCTGCATGCATGTATAATTCAATTTTATACACAAATGAAGACATTTACTTTGTATCAGTAAATTCAAGGTTCATCGATTGTGTATACTATCTGCTTATATGATATTTGTGCATCTATATCTAAAAAAAAAAAATCTTAATTAAAACAAAAACGCGCATGTCGCTATTCTACAAATTGATTGTCTAAATGAGTACAGAACCCGTAAGTTTAGTAATAATTCATATGGTTGTTGCGTTGCTTCCTTCGCTGTCATATCTTGATGTTGGCATTAACATATATATATACTAAGAAGGCTAATTAAGGTTGGATCCAAGACCAATCAAAGTCATGTGCCGTCTTAACAATTAGCATGTGGCACTCAAGTGTGCCAACCACTGCATGCCTTTTCTCCTAAGCATCCAATGCATATATATATATAGAGAGAGAATATCAATTGTGAACCATGATACATAGGGAACTCCGTGCATCATGATCGTTTGATCGATGATTTTGCAAATTGACAAATCTAAATCAACCAATCCAATCTATATATTAAAATCTCATAGCAAACAAAATTTGACAATTTTTTTATTTTTTTTATTATTTTTTCCGAATTTTTTAAAACTTGTCATTTTCGGCTACAAATTAGTGTATTTATAGTCAATAGAGATTGGCCAAAATACTTTGGAAAGTATAAAGTCCTTGTGCTTTGGGCTTTTGGTCCGTCGGATCGAATTTAGATTTGTGCAATAATGAAATCCAGTGGTTTAATTAGATAGAAAACGCTGAGGCACTGAGCCATCAGATTTGATATCTGCATGAATTTTGTCGAAATCCAACGGATCCAGAAGTCCAAAGCACAAGGGCTCTATACTTTGCAAAGTATTTTAGCCAATTTCTATATATATACACACACACGTATATGCCTATGCTATATTACTTATATTTATTTTACTTACATTAGATTGGGTCTCAAATCTCGTTACAATATTATATATATAATAGTCAAAACTTGAGACACATTATATATGTATATACATGATGACACAGCACTATACACACTACAACAGAAAACATATATATATATATATATAGTTTTGCTATGGTGAGTTGCAACTCACCAACGGGTCGGTGAGTTGCGATCAAAACTCGTAAATCTAGTTCAAAATGACCGATCCAAACTGTCTAATACGATCTCCTTATTAAAATCTCCATGCAGACCAAAATTTATATTTTTTAAAATTTTTAAGTATTTTTTTCAGATTTTTAAAAACTGTTGTTTTTAAACGATTTAGATCTAATTAGATTAATGATTTTCTAAAATTTCAAAAAAATTTCAAAAAAATATAAAATTTGGTCTGCATGGAGATTTCAATAGGGAGATCGTATTAGACGGTTTGGATCGGTCATTTTGATCTACATATATCAGTTTTAATCGCAACTCACGGACCCTTTGGTGAGTTGCAACTCACCATATATTATAATATATATATATAGATTGGCTAAAATGCTTTGCAAAGCATAGGAGGGCTGTGCTTTAGACATCTGGTCCGTCAGATGGCATTTAGATTGGTGCTCAGATTGAATCGGATGGATACGATTTTCATCGCTGAAGCGCTGAGAGAGTTAGTTTCTCCGTTAATTCTAAATTGTTTCCGCTCCGTTAATTCTGAATTGTCTCCGCTCCATCTAAACCAATATACCCATCTGCCCCTTCTCTTCCTGCTTCAAGCCCAATTTCTGATAAAATCATATTTCTCAATTGTGCGTCATTTTGCTGCCGCTCAAACCTTCCTTCCTTCTTCATGCATTATTTCTTCCCACTCAAATTTGGTTCGTTATTCTCCTTCATGAACTAAACCCCTCTTCCTGGTTAGTCTCGTCTCACTCAGCCTTCATTTTTTTCCCCTAAATTTGGTCTGATTTTTTTCTTTGGAGAAGTGAATTATGTAATATTGATGTGATTTTTACCTTGGAAATTCGAAGAGTCAAATTGTTTGATTTTTAACATGGGAGTATCTCAAATTTATAAAAAAATGTAGCACGGCGATTCCACCCAAACTGTTCTATTGCTTGGCGAAGTCAAATTGTGTGACTTTCAGTATTTACCAGCATATTTTTTACAGAACTAGGATTTACCAGCATATTTTTTACTAGAAATTCGATTAGAAAACCAGTAAGTTAGTAAAACGATCCAAGATAGACAAGGATTTACCAGTAAAAGCTAGTAAACTGATCCTAAATAACAAGTAAAAGCTCCAAAATTTCATGGATTTACCAGCTTATAACTTTTTTTTTTTTGTTCAGTCCCACGTTAAGCTAGGGTTTACCAGCTATACCCAAAACAGACAAGAAAAGTAACTAAAATTCGATTCAAAGAAAACTAAGCTAAAATTCGAAAAAAATTACCTCAAAAAACAAGATATTACAAGTAAAAATCATTAATTCATACAATGCCTTTAGAAATTTTTTTTGCCAAATAATACAATTATGAACAAATAGAAAGAAAATTGCAACAGGAACAATTGGTGAGGTGATAAGAGGTACCGGTCATTATGAATTTTGACCTCGATAAAGTTACGAGTTAGGTAGCTAGGGTTTTTTCGAAAGGAGAGGAGGACGAGATAATTAAAGAGGATGAGACGGCTGATAAGAGAGTCACGAAAAAGGAGGCCGAGAGCACCGTGGGAAGGTCAGGCGGAGACGGTGGAGAGAAGAAGAGGAGGAGAGTGCGAGGAGCTTTGGCTTCAAAGAAGGGGAAAGTTTTAAGAGTTTACGAAGAAAGGAGAAGGTGTTGTGTTTTTAGTGTATGTTTGACAGAGAAAATAGACGGACAAAATTAAAACTAACAGAGAGAATGAGACCCTCAGCGCCTCCGCGATAGAAATCGTATCCATCTGATTCGATCTGAGCACCAATCTAAATGCCATCTGACGGACTAGGTGTCTGAAGCACAACCCTCCTATGCTTAGCAAAGCATTTTAGCCAATCAGGGGTGTCACAGTCGCCTGTCTCAGTCTGGGCTGTCACATCCATCAGTCTGGGCTGTCACATCGCATTTAGCAAAGCATTTTAGACATTTGGTGGCATCATATAGGGTGTCTTCAATTGTAGATGATGCAACATTAATTGTTTCGTCGCACAAATATTGACATATAGTAGGTATAAATAAAATCTTTTTTTGGCTATTATTAATTAATAATTTAATATTGAATTGGAGTAAGCGGATTGGCCATAAGTACCAGGTAAAAGCACAACCATCCAAACGAATCATCCCATGTCAGATCAATAAGGCTTAATTAATCAATTAATTAATTAATGTCCGATAAAGCAGAATTAATTATTGGTCTACTCTAACCTAACGCGTCGGACCGATTTGGAGTGGCCCCTCAATAACCAGAAAATAGGAGAACCATCTGAGAAAAAGTGACAGCCCAGACTGAGACAGGCGACGGATGGATGATGATCATCATCTTCTCTCTCTTGCTGTCAAAACTTTCTCAATAGTACGTCAGGGGCGTTTGGTTACGGAGCAAGAAGTTGGATAAGTCAAGGATGCATAAGTGTTTATGTACTATTATGTAATAGATGTTTGATTGTGTAGTAAAAATGAGTAACTTAATGCATGCATATATTCATGTCAAAAAACTAAAATGTCCTTAAAATTGAATTATTTAATTTGAATTAGTATTATGTACTAATAAGACGTGATCTAATTATTATTATGTATTAATAATAGTTAAATATTATTAATTACTAATTATTGTTAATTATTAATTATTATAAAAATTAATTATTAAAGATAATAATAAATTATTTTTATTATTATGAAATGTTAATAATTACTTTTAATTAAATATTATTAATTATTTAATAATTAAAATTATTATTGATTAATTATTATTATTAAATCGTTATTATTAATTATTAATTATAATAATTAATCTTTATTATTAATTATGATTTTTTAATAATTATTGTTACTTATTAAATATTATTATTTATTAATTACTTCTAAGAGGTATTTTTGGAAAAAAATTAAAGGGACCGGTGCATAACTTATGCAACCTCTTTAGGTATAATAAGTTATGCACCCTTAAGACTTCTTATGTAAGAGGTGTTTGATGACTTATTTATTTTTCTATATATATGTTTCTTACTTTCTTCAATCCGGTTCCTCTCCAATTAATTGTATCGTGTCGTATGGATCCATATACGATCCATAATATTATGAGCTAGCTCATCAATGATTTAATTTTTTGAAAATAATAAAATTTTATAAAACTATATTTATCATGAAATTAAACTAGATATTCGTTGTTTGAATTTTAAATCTTTAAAAGATAAAGGGAAAAAATGATGATAATCTATAACATTGGGATCTTTTTTAAAACTAAAAAAATTTACCGACTCTCTCTGGCTGTTTTTTTTTTTTTTTTTTTTTTTTTAAGGTCAAGGCCCATAGGCAACTCTGGCTGCTTTGTAGGACGAGGCGTTGTTCGCAGATGGCACGCGGCACGTGGCACGTGCAGAGAGAGTGCTTAAAAGAAGGGAAGGGCCAGGCTGCCTCAAATCTCAGTTGGAGGCTTGGAGCAGATAAAGCATAAAGGGCGACAAGCAGAGCATTCCCCACGTCAGATCATGGATTAATTATTAATTGGTCCAGCGGCTGAGATTGCTTCAGTTCCGTACCGAATCTCTCTCATCTGATCGACTGATCATAAAAAAATTTTATGTTCTCTTCTTCTTGTTTTTCTTTTTAGCCATAGGCTGTGGATGAAACACGTTTGGTTGTTTATCTTATTCGTATCGTATTAAATAAGACGGGCATGGATAAACATTTTATTTTCGTAAAAATATCGAGTATGGTTATAAGTAAAATAAAATTTCCGTTAACTTATCGTGTAAGAATACGTGTATCCATTATCTAACGTGTACAATTTTACACATATATGTATATATACTCATGTTATCAGTATATTTCATAAGATAAGTATTAGTTTTGATCTTCATAAAAATTTATTTATGTTGATGAAAAAATTAATTTGCACTCTATTTTATTTGATAATATATAATTTATAATTACTTATATATTTTTTAATGTCAATTAACATGAAAATAAATTACAGGATTTTTGTTATATATAAAGTATTATCTAAATGTTGTACTTTATCTGTATATTTATTTGATGTTATTTACTTATCCACATTATATAATTTTTTATTGAATTATTATTATTATTATTATTATTATTATTATTATCCATATGTATTGTTATCATATTCTTATCGTTAATTTTTAATAGGTACGGATATGAAAATACCTTCTATCATATTGTATCTTATCCATTGACAACCCCATATCGTCGTCAACTTATCAAACTCATACACAATACGCCTCTCTCGAAAATGTATACTAAAATACTTTCTTCCTTTTTATGTTGAGATACTAAGCAAGCACCCCTTCAACTCCGTATCCATCTCTTGATGAAACTATATTGAGAAAGCAAACCTGTATTCTAATAGTCATATGTATGGTCCATAAAATTATCCATGCAACACCGATAAAAAATTAATATACATTCGACGGTTCGAATTCAAATTGTATTTATGTTTCTTCATAAATTAATCTTATTTCATTTTTTTCAAATTTTCCATAACAAGATTAGCGAAAGATATTTCCCTCTTAGTTTACAAGTTTTCACACTCCTTTTTAAGAGTTTAATTGATATAAAAATTATCACGTAAGCTTAGCTGAAATCGTATCGTATCTATAGATAGAGATAGTCCCTTCAAATTAATGTATCATGCATGATAGAATAGAAGGAAACAACATAGTAAAGAAATAGATATGTGATTTAAAAATAAATATTTCAATTCAATCATACAAATTATTTGGAGTTAGCACTGATATGGCGCAGATATAGCAAATTAATGTTTCATATATAGAAGTATTGCAGCCCTGATATGTAAATATAGAGGATTTGATCATGCTGACAATAATAATATTTGATGGAAATTGAATGTTTACAAGGGTACGAGTGAGAATAAATCACTTTAGAAAATTGACAGTAACTGGTAGTGGTTGGCAGTTGACGCAAAAGCAAGGATCAACGACTAAGGAAGGGTCCATATCATATTATATCAAATCATATACGGAGTTTATGAGTCGGACTCGGAGGGCCCCGCCTCAAGTCCTCAATGTATGTATGTATGTATGTATGCATATATTGGAATTTGGAAGCAAAGAATCAATGAATGAGGGATGATACATATATAGAGAGAAAACCTATGGTGCATATCAATGTATGGAAGTTTCGGTGCATACTGATATAAATTCTTGAATCTGTTTCAAAATGATCGATCCAAACCGTCCAATATGATCTCCCTATTGAAATCTCCTTGCCGACCAAATTTTATATTTTTTAAAATTTGTAAGTATTTTTTTTATTTTAAAAAATTGCTATTTTTAAATGGTTCAGAAAAAATTGGATTAGCGATTTTCTAAAATTTGAAAAAAAATACTTAAAAATTTCGAAAAATATAAAATTTGGTCAGCAAAGATATTATAATAGGAAAATCATATTGTACGGTTTGGTTCGATCATTTTGAAGCAGATTCAAGAGTTTAGATCAGTATGCACCAAAGCTTCCGTACATTAATATGCACCATATGTTCTCTCTCTCTCTTCTCTCTCTCTCTTCTCTCTCTCTCTCTCTCTCTCTATATATATATATTGATATCGATGGATGTATTATATTATGTGCAAGCGCCTTGTGAAACAGAAAAGAAAAAAAAAAAAAAAAAAGGGGGATGGAAGTAGAGACCCCGATGACAGGTATGCTCAAGTTTAATAGCTAACCATTTACGATACCAATTGGTTGAGTTTCATGTTGTCTATCAGAGCGGCAGAAGGTACAATTCATAACGATGGATGGTAGATACTAAATTAGAATTGGTTTGAGGGGTCACCCACAACAATTAATTAATGAATTAATTAATAATCGTTGGATCGCACTTGCTTGTACTAATTTAGTACAAGCAATTTGGAGATTTGTCTACTTGGCTGTTTCTTTGCTATTTTCCTTTTTCCGTGATGTATGCTCACTATTAATAATATTACTATAGTAGAACTAGAATATAGAGAATTAAGTTGAGGGCTCTACTTTTTCATGCTTCTCAGCTTTGACAAAAAAAGGTTTTACAAGTCTCCAGTTCTAATTCTCTTCTGCTTCTAAATTAGCAATCAATTTAAAAAAAAAAAAAAAAAAACCTACTAAGTTACTTATCCAAAGGCCCACTTCCTGCGGTCAGAAAAAGCTAAACTTAGATCTGGCAGCATCTAATGCTAAAAAAAACATTATATGTTGATCGAAAGTTTATCTCATTCCCTTCACATGCTTCATCATCCGTTTCTTCTGAAGCCTCCTGCTGATGAGTTCAAAGAAAATCCTTTTACTTCCACATTTCCACCAGAAAGGCCCGGTGTAGTGGGGTCTCTTCTTCGTCTGCTTTCCTATGCTGATCGCTGTAGATGTTTCCAGACAAACATTAGATACTATTATTACAATACCAATAATCCTTGAAAACATAAATAAGACAAAAAAATTGGTCACCAGTATTTTGGGATACCACTAATATGGAGAATGAAAAGTTGCCAACAAATATGCAAAATTTCATCCTTCTGTCAAAGGTTTAGGTATTATAACTGCACTGGACTTTGACATGTTGTATTTAGTTGGTAGCACCCAAAACTTTTCACTCTTAATTACTTTATTGTACTTCCTGGCCAGAAAATCATATTTTAAGCCTCAAAATCTAACAATCAAGCAATCGAAATGATTAAATGAGATTGGCATCAAACTTGTAAGTCATAAGATAACTGACCACTGCTTGAAGAGAAATGGTCCAGAAAAGGCTTCACAAGAGCATAGTGATGACTCAAAACTGGCCAATAGGTGACTTGGACTCGTAAGACTTGAAGAACACTATCGAGGCCTTCTTTCGATGGCATTGGGTCTTCTAGCTCCATCTCTGGCTTCTCTCCTAACAAGACCTGTTATATAGAATTTTATTCTATAAATTACTGACAATGCATAAGAAAAACAATAGGTATAATAATTATAAAGTGATGTCAGAAGTTCTATATACCCCAGTTTAACCAGCTCTCATCCTTTTTATTTCCTTTGTCCTTATATTTCTTTTAGCTTGCAAGTGTTTACCAGGGATATAATTTAGTACAAAAAATTTTGGCAAGTAATGAAAAATATTCACAAGAAAATGATGATATACCTTAACAACTGCTGTCGCTGAAGAGGATATCGAACGAAGATTATACCTTTTTAATCATACAAGCCACAACATATTAGTTTACTTGCATCACAGAAGCAATTTAAGGTTACAAAAAAAAAAAAAAAAAAAAAACTATTAAAAGAAAGAAAAGAAGTGCATACCCTCCCTCAAGTACAACCAACAGCTTTCCATCAGAAAGAGAAGTCAACATGTTTGCCATTTGTGCGTACCCAGCAGGAGTTACCTGATAACAGATGTATTTGATAAGGACAATTCAATGAAATTTTGACTCACAAAAGTTATATGACAAATTTCCCTCGATTAGCTTAAATGAATCTAACTTGAATTTTCACAAGTACCCTGCCAACTCAGGCAGCAATTAATGCCCAACTAGAACCAATATGTATTATCTGTCAAATATACAGATCTCCAGTAAATGAGAATTAAGCGCTTAAAAATCTACACTCCTCCTGTAAATGAGAATTAAGCACTTAAAAAAAATCTTAACATTTTGGCCTTCAATAAAACAAACCCACTGTACTTTGGATTTGCTTCGTTTTTGTGTCATATTCCACATGAAAACAAAGATGAAAATTTTAAACTAAGCATCTGAAAAATTCTATAAATAAGAAAACAATAAATACAAGTTTCAATAATACTCACATCACATCCACCCAGGGGGTCACCCCTTGCCGCATCAAACCCAGCTGATATAATCGTCATGTCTGGTGCAAACTCCTTAGCTGAAGTTGAAAACACCACAGTAAGTTGATGGTTATAGACAAACAAATTCTTTTTTCCCAGTGCACTGCTGTCTTACTTAAATAACAAAATATAATTAGAAGTAAACTTGAGAAGCAGAGCAGACGAGTTTCAAAATAAAGGAGCACAAGTTTGTATTAGCAGTTGCCATACAGGCAGGTACATATTGGAAAAACTGATTAAATGAAAGAAGAAACCAAATTTGTATATACCTGAATAAAAAGACCACAAAGTACCTAAAAGCTAAGCAAAACTACCTATTGGAAGAACAACATTTTTAAAAGCAAAGATGTAATCACGATCACCAACCCCACCACAGCTCCACGGAATATTCACTGAGAACCCTTCAGCTCCATTAGTTCCAACCTGCAATGGAAACATTAATTCAAGCTAGCACTAGAAAGTATAGCAATACAAGCATTACCTTCTTTGGTAAAAGCAGCCATGTTGGGCAAATAATCTTCCTTATTACTATTGTACCTTATCTGTGCTTACACAACAGATTTATTCCCCAATCCCAGTATGCTTCCACTATAGCTGACAAAAATTATTCTCACCGACCAAACCCCAAGTTAACCATGTTAGTGAAACATTTTGGAAACATGACAATCTAAATAAGCTCTTGTTGGAGGAAATAAAAAACCTCAACAGCAGCTCCTGTACCAGGGTAGAAATTCCCACCTTCGTGCCGATGTAGAGAAATATACAGTACCTGAAAAATGAAAACAAACTTATTTCCAAGCCAAAGGAGTTACCGTCAATGAGGGGTTGAAAACAACTTAATTTTTCATGGGCAATACAGCATATGCTACAAGTTCAGAACAAGGCCAAAACAAGGAAGATGAAATAAAACTAAGTTCAACTCAGAGTCCTCGTAGAATTGCAATTCCATCTTTGCTTAAGAAATGTCTAATTATCAGGTAATAACATAAAAGGATAAGCATAGTCCCTTGTGATCATTCCATTTTAGTTCAGCCTCCATTACAAAAAAAAAAAAGGGAAAAAACTACTACTAATAATAAAATTAAATAAACTAAGCCTAATAACCTCATCATGATAAGGATCCTTAATTGTGAACTGAGAACAAGACAAAATTCAGGCAAAACATCATTCCTCGCTTTATAAATCTGCGATAACGGAGATAAACGTTGCAACAGAAAAGCATTGCAACCAATTTTCTCGCATTACTAATTTGCGGCACTGGAAAATAACATTAGCTGTTTGTTTTCTCAACCTATTGATTTGTGATAACCCAGAAAGGACACATTAACTTCTAGTTTGTAGTGTCTCCCTCCTACTTTAAAATTATTCAGATCCAATATATTTAAGAACACTATCTATGGGTAAGCTTTCAAGCACACAGTCAACTTTACATCATCAGCTTTCGCTGTATAAATAAAGTAAAAAAATCAAGGTAAAAAGAATGAAGACAGAACGACCTTATCTGATAACGTGTACTAATCTTCAGATCTGGATACCAAGGAAGCATATGAAACAGCGATGCTTCTCTTTGCTTACTTTCAGAAGCTTACACTGCTGGACTTAATTTAATAGGCTTTTTTTTAAGTTGATAGATTGAAATTTTGCTGAATGACAGCCGATTTTCTCAATGGTCCACCTCAGTTAGCAAGTCAATTAAAAGCATTGGGTCACATAGAGATGCATAAGAAGATACCCACAAAGTAGAGATTGTATAATCTGGTCTTCTTTTGACACACATTTGTTGAAAAAAAAGGAGCTAAAGGTAATTACAAACTTACTGATTTGTTTCCGTCGAATATTTCCTGTGTTCCATTGCCATGATGGACATCCTGTACATAATAGATAGAAATTTAAGTGCCATGAAACCACATTGACCTGTAACAAACATACATACCACAGCAACTGTTGCCACAGGGGTGAAGGGATACAGGCAGGGGGAGGCAAGAAGCCAACCTGTAACAAACATACTGTTTGCCCATACAAACCACAGCAACCATCTCCACAGGGCTGGAGGGAGACCAGGCAGAAGTGCCTCCCCCTGATTCAAAAAGGGAAAAATAAAAGGTGCCAAACATAAAATGCTTACTTTTACAATGATTTTTTGCAACAAAATTGCAAACACATGCTTGTGATTCAACAAAATTATAATTACAAGGTCATGTCCTATCCTTAATTTTTTGTTCCACCATATGATACTTTCTGGCTCCACCCCCACACATTCATGAAACCAGTACAACTTAAATAGTGAAAATTGTCTTGACAGCCGCTGTCAAGCTTTCTAAAAAAAACTTTAATAGTGAAAATATAAGCAGATATTGCACACATCATTACCCAGTCAACTATAAGGACTTTCTGTGCTCCGGCTTTCTGAGCAGCTATAGCAGCCACAGCTGTGTTGTTATGCAAACAAAATCCCATTGCTTGCGTCATAGAAGCATGATGTCCAGGAGGCCTCACCTGCATCACACATAATGCACCATTAAGCATTTTGGGAAAAAGAAGAATATAAGTAGATATGTGTAACAAAAATTCTACCAGAGCAAAGCCATTTTTGAATTGTCCTGACATGATGGAGGTTGCAAGATCTGCACATATTCCCGCAGCGAGTTTGGCGGCACATGCTGAATATGCATTGGCATATGTGTCAGGTGTGAAATAGCTGTAAAGTCGGAAATATTTCATACTATATGTCATTACATAGCCATTAATTATAGACCATTTTAAGGGGGAAAAAAAAAGGGTAGTGTCTTCTTAAAAGGCTACAGGATAATTTAAATTGTATGAGTACACAACAGATGCAACAGCAGGAGCCACATTGAAGGAATCAAATTAATATATCTTCGTGCTGACAACTACAGACTCACCTATAGAACATGTTCTTCGTTTGCTCAACAGAATCAACATTATCTAGGGAGTGGACCTGTAACAAATTTAACAGATTATGCATTATCAGAAGTATAAAGCTGGAATCAGTAACTAAGATAAGAAAAATTCACTTATGACATATCAAGGAAATCAAAATTTCCATTTATTCATTAAGTTCATCATTCCAACATTGCATCACTTAACTCCTACATTGAGTATGCTGAGGGTATTGAAATTGGGTAAACAAGTTGGTGACTTTATGAAGTAGTTTGTAATGTTCATGTATTTTATGAAAACTATACCAAAAAAAAAAAAAAAAAAGACTAGAACCAAAGAAAGAGACAATGGCATGTAGACTGAAACAGATGTAACTTATTGCATAAATGCATATATATAGAAGCTAAGATTCCTTTTGGGGAACTCCGCAAACACATCTAAATTCACAAAAGTTCTAACTTATATACATAGCTCCATAATTTTAATTGAAGAGGAAGCCAGTTCTTACAGTTAGAAGCTCCTCTCGTGTAATTTCACGAGCTGGAATCAAAGTACATTTTTCAGGAAAAATACCTAGAATAAAAGAATGGTTAGTCTAACATTAAGAGAGTGTCATTTATAGACTAAAAATTGTCACAGTTGAATCAGAAAAGTAAAAGCTCAACAAGGAACATCAGATTCAAGCTGCAAAATTGGTCAACAAAATAGATAGATATGTAGTAGGATTTACCAGCTTCAGTAAGGCTTGCAGCAATAGCTCGAAGACGATCAGGTCTCTCTGGATGCGGATGACTTTTCATTTCAATCTAACACAATACAATACAATACAATCAGTTAGTCAAGTAGGCTAGGAGATTTTGCACAAGATCTGTGTTCAACCCAACCAACTCTAATAGTAGCAGTATCCATAATTTTGTTTAGTAATTAGGCATATAATTATAATTTACCATTTCAGTGGTTACATCCCATGAAGTGTGATCATCAACTCAAAAAATATAGGTATAGGGTCTAGCAATTATAATGTATCTGTCATAACTGCAATTAAATTTATTTAAACTTGCAGTATTTTTTTTTTCCCCTAGTCCAGGTACCAGCACAGAATGATTCATTAGCCCATTACTTTGCAAGGCTAGAAGCAATGTAAGGTAAAGAAGAGTGAAGGAAATTGCAGATTGAATTTATTTATATACATGAAGCCAAAAGAAGGAAAAAAAAAATGATGCATAAAAGACAAAGGATGAAAGTTGTAAATAACACAACAAAATTGCACGCCCAAGAAAAAAGTCTCAGCAGTCAGTCCTAATATAGTGGCCAAATTTTAAAAAAATATATAGGAACAACCAGACAACCTAGAATTACCTCTTTGTGTAGCAACATTCGCTCATCAAAACCAAATCCAGTACTGGAAGAAGATGAGGAAGCTATAATTGAATTTAGTGATTGTGTTAGTAACTATTGAAGCACACAAACAAAGAAAATTAAGTAATAAATACATAGCTGCCAGCTTAAACTTGTGTAGTAATTGGTTAGTTAAATCATATACTATTGTTCGGGTGAGAATAAGTTAAGATAATTTTTCATCATGGCAAACAAATTGAAAGTAAAGTAATCCTTCCACAGAAGTATTGAGTGTGGTTTGGCAAATAAGAAAAGAATAAGAAGATGAATTTATGAGGCCAGAAGTGAGGAGAAAGGGAGAAAAAACATGCACAGGAAGGAGATAGAGAGGAAATAAGAGATAAGTACCATTATAGAGGGTGATTGCATCGAGAATTTGAGATTGAAAAGGCTCATAGCCATTTACTTGAGAAGCCATAACCTCGCCACAATTCTGAGAGATGAGATAATTTATGAGAAAACAGTGATGGGATAAATGGAAGCAGAAATTAGCTTACATTAATTTATATTGGAATTGATTAATAGTGCACGAAAAATGATTTTTAAGATGGCATTGTTTTCATTGATGCTGAAAAATTAAAGGATGATGATGCAGAAGAACGATATATACATTGCAAGAAGAGTGAGTGGCATCAAAGGTGCGCATAGTGCAGTTAATGCAAAATGAGTTGGGAATGTTGGAGGGTTGCCAGTCGTGGTCATCGTCGTCGTCGTCAGTGTCAGAGTGAGTGTCATTGGGATCTCGAAAATAGAAATCTTGGAGTGTGGTGTCCTTGTGGTGTTGTTGGTGTTGTTGGTGTTCTTCTTCTTCTTCTTCATTTAAGGAGCCATTGTTATTGGTTTGTGCCCCCATTTGAAGTTGTGCTGTGTATGTATGTAAAAAGTAAAAAGAAGACATTTAATTAATTGAAGTAGAGAATGGAATGAGTAAAGAAGACATTTTAATAATAGTGTCGTTGCTTGCTTTGGTTGCTGCTCTTACTTTGGTGGCGCCGTGGCACGGACTCCGCGAAGAAAGAAAGCTTCGAGCCTCGGAGCCTCGGAGCCGACGCCGACGGAGGAGGAAAGGAGGTCCGCTGGACCGCTGCTTTTATCTTACTTTTGTTTCGGCCCCACCCGGCCCGGCCCAACACTATTAATGGTAGGTAGGTATTGTGTGGCCCATTCCATTCCATTCCATTGTCTTCACTTGAGCCTGGTGTCATACTGATACTTGAATATGCATGCCGATACGGCTGTTATAATAACTATATACTTTTTTGTTACAATTAAATATCGGTATTATTAATTAATAATTTTTATACATCACGTACACGTATGAAATGGAATATCATATCAAATTGTTTTTGTTACCCATCTAGTTAATTTGTAGATAATGCTCCCCACATTTTATGTTATATAGATATAGATTACAAAAATATGTAATTATTTTTTAAAATATATTATATACGTTCTTTAAAATATTAAATTATGTACTATATCAAGTAATAAATATGTCATAATTAAAATAAATCATAAATAACGCCCATAATTACTTCACGAAAGTGTTGTATTCTATCCTTATTATTTAGGATGCCACCAAATGCCACAACTTTATTTTTTCATTAATATTTTAAATTTTTAAATTTAAATGTCGAATCTAAACTATTTATCTTCTTCGTTTTAACGAGTGATGCATTTTCATATAAGTTATATAAAATTTGGAATTGATTTGATACTTGATTTAGAGGTCAAACCTCTTGGAGTTATGTCCTAGAAGTCGATATTTTAGCGACTTAATTTTAGTTTATGTTATTGTTGATATTTGATCATTGGTTCCTAGAGTTTATTATTGACAGATCATTCAGGTTGAGGATCAAAATTGTAGATCTCTGTGGATCATTCATTAGAATGACAATAATAATTATAAAGCGTCCATAATCTTGATAATTAACAAGGAACATTAATTATCATAAAAGATTAATATGCAAGTTAATTGCATATGTGTATGAAACTAGAACATGACACATGACTTGACCTAATGAAATAAATATATGGATTGTGTTATGTGTCATTATTTATTTCATGTGAGTTTGATTCTAAATTTTAGATGGTTCAACTTTTCCACATGAGGATATGGTCTATAAATATCGTCTAATGTTGATTCCTGATAAGGGCTACTATACGGACTTTATTTATGCTCTCTTGAATTGTGCGGGGAAAAGTTGTTCATTAAGAAAACCATATGTCCCTCATTAGTATACCTAGTGAGTGATGATATCTATTGGGCGCCCCTTGATGGAGTTGGATTGTTTGCTAGCAACTTATACAATCAACTCTAGATCGAGATATGTATAATCTGCAAGAATGACACATTCCTATCTTGGATCATACAGTGATATCATGTGACATAAGAATCAAAATAAGAAAATACTTTATTTCTTATGCAGGATTGAAATACTATAGCAGTATAATATTTATGTTAATTGAGAATCATAATGTATTGCTAGATACCGCTTATGATTATTAGAAATAAATAGCAATTTAATTTCCATGGCCAACATAACATAAATCCTCAAAGGGTCACACAAATAGGACTTTAACCATACAGTGCATTATTTATTTATTTGCAGCAGTGAATGTAATAATATGATATGTTGATTGATTAATTATATAACGTTGTGACCGTTATGATTAATTAAATCAAAGGGATCATATAGAAATAAAATAATTCATATGCTAATCCTAAAATAATTATCAATAAGTTGATAATTAATTTTATTTAACACATTTTAATATAATTAGTTAAATTGTATTAATTAAATAGACTTTTATTTATTAGTAAATTAAAAGTCCAACTAAAGAGCTAACAAAGGGGTCAATAATTAAATGAATTATTGATGTAATTGAGCAATTAAAGTGGTCCATCAAGACCTATGGGGAGGCCGGCCATATGAGTGGCATAGATGTAATTATGCTAATGTGATTAGGTAGGGTTTGAGCTCTATATAAGTGAAGGATTTCATGATGCGAATCGGGTAATTTTTAAAATTTTTATTAACCGATAGCATCTAGGATCGTTCTTATTATCGTTAACTTTCCTTTATTTCATTTGCATCACAATCACATATATTCCTACAAGAAGAATTATTGAGCCATACTCTATGGTCTCTAACGAAGCTCTATTCCTCTTCGGTTCATCTTGAATCCGAAACAAGTACGATAGTTGAATCCGTGCTAGCGAACTTCCCGTCAACACCTAGCTCCGCCACCCGTATTTTGATCGATTGCTTAATCGATAGAATATTTTAACAAATATTTAGAAGAAGAGAAGAACAAAGCTTTAACACATGAAGACTTACTTGTTTTCTAATTTTTCTAATCTGTTTTACCTTTAAAACATCAAAAAAAATCTTTCAAATTCGTATAGCATTTAAAGCCACTAACCAGAAATTAAAACAACAATTTAATTTATGACGTTGCAGCAGTAAAACATTGTTAACTCTCTATAAAAAACTCCAAACGACATGAAACTTGAACCATTGGATTCTACACTTCCAGGGCTATAATTTTCATATATTATTTGCCTAAATTAGTTATCATTTTCTATACTAATTTTCAGTTTAAAATTGTCTCAAATTCTGATCAGAATTTAAAGTCTTCTTTTTCTCTTCATTTGTTAAAATAATTGGGCTTCGGCATTAAATAAATTTATACACTTTATAATAATATTCATATATTATTATAATATATAAAACTTATATTATCCTCATAATATGCACATATCAATAAATTTATTCCTTGCCAGTTAATCACGTCATGTGATATTTTCTATTTGTATTTTATTTCATACAACATGAAACCTTATACAGAGAAAATATATTTCTTGTGAGATCACACGAACATTCTTCTCTCCCTTGAGCCTGTTCATATCGGTCTCAGTATAAACATTTTAAATATAAATTATTGTGATGAAATGACTTAAAATTAATCCATAAACGATTGAAACGCTCAAGTGATACTAAGAATTGCAATATTTGCACTTTATATGCGTAATTACCATGTATAATCCAATCTTTTTGAATAAACAAGATATCAATTTTAGTCTAGACAGTATAAAGAGTTTAAATATAGATTATTGTGAACAAATGACTTAGAATGAATCCAGAAATAATTGAAATTCTCGAATGATACTCAGAATTGCATTACTTGCGCTTTATTTACGTAATTACCATGTATAATCCAATCTTTTTGAATAAACAAGATATGAATCGGACAATATAAAGAGTTTAAATGTAGACTATTGTGATGAAATGACTTAGAATGAATCCAGAAACAATTGAAATGCTCAAATGAAACTCAAAATTGCATTATTTACACTATATATGCCTAATTACCATGTATAATCCAATCTTTTGGATAAACAAGATATGAATCTCAGTCTGGACAATATAAGAAGTTTAAATGTAGATTATTGTGATGAAATGACTTAGAATGATTCCAGAAACGATTAAAATGCTCAAATGATACTCATAATTGTTTTATTTGCACTTTATATGCGTAATTACCATGTATAATCCAATCTTTTTGAATAACAAAGATATGAATCTTAGTACGGACAGTATAAAGAGTTTAAATGTAGATTATTGTGATGTACTTAGAATGAATCCAGAAACGAATGAAATGCTCAAATGATACTCAGAATTGCATTATTTGCACTTTCTATGCGTAATTATCATTTATAATTCAATCTTTTTGAATAAACAAGATATGAATCTTAGTCTGGAAAGTACAAAGATTTTAAATGTACAATATTGTGATGAAATGAATTAGAATAAATCCAGAAACGATTGAAATGCTCAAATGATACTCAGAATTGCATTATTTGCACTTTACATGCGTAATTACCATGTATAATCCAATTTTTATGAATAAACAAGATATGAATCTTAGTCCGGACTGTATAAAGAGTTGAAATGTAGATTATTGTGATGAAATGACCTAGAATGAATTCAGAAACGATTCAAATACTAAAACGATACTCATAATTGCATTATTTGCACTTTATGTACGTAATTAGCATGTACAACCAAATCATTTTGAATAAACAAAATATGAATCTTAATCTGGACAGTATAAAGAGTTGAAATATAGATTATTGTGATGAAATGACTTAGAATGAATCCAGAAACGATTGAAATGCTCAAATGATATCCAGAATTGCATTATTTGCACTTTATGTACGTAATTGCCATGTATAACTAAATTTTTTTTATTAAACAAGATATGAATCTTAGTCTAGACAGAATAAAGAGTTTAAATGTAGATTATTGTGAACAGATGACTTTGAATGAATCTAGAAACGATTGAAATACTCAAATGATACTCAGAATTGCATTATTTGAAGTTTATGTGCGTAATTACCATGTATAATCCAATCTTTTTGAATAAACAAGATATGAATCTTAATCCGGACAGTATGAAGAGTTTACATGTAGATTATTATGATGAAATGACTTAGAATGAATCCAGAAACAATTGAAATGCTCAAATGATACTCAAAATTGCATTATTTGCACTTTATATGCGTAATTGAAATGTATAATCCAATCTTTTTGAATAAACAAGATATGAATCTTAGTCCGAACAGTAAAAAGAGTTTAAATGTAGATTATTGTAATGAAATGACTTAGAATGAATCCAGAAACGATTGAAATGCTCAAATAATACTTTGATTTTTATTTGCACTTTGTCTGCTAAATTACTATATATAATTCAATCTTTTAGAATAAACAAGATATGAATCTTAGTCCGGACAATATAAAGAGTTTAAATATAGATTATTGCCATGAAATGACTTAGAATGAATCTAGACACGATTGAGATGCTCAAATGAAACTTAGAATTGCATTATTAACAATTTATATGCGTAATTACCATGTATAATCCAATTTTTTTTAATAAACAAGATATTAATGTTAGTCTGGACAATATAAAGACTTTAAATACAAATTATTGTGATGAAATCATTTATATTGAATCCAGAAACGATTGAAATGCTCAAATGATACTCAGAATTGCATTGTTTCGTGTTTATGTGCGTAATTGCCATGTATAATCCAATCTTTTTGAATAAACAAGATATGAATCTTAGTCTGTACAGTATAAAGAGTTTAAATATAGATTTTTGTGATGAAATGTCTTAGAATGAATTCAGAAACGATTGAAATACTTAAATAATACTCAGAATTGCATTATTAGCTCTTTATATGAATAATTACCTTGTATAATCCAATCTTTTTGAATAAACAAGTTATGAATCTTATTCCAGAGAGTATAAAGAGTTTAAATGTAAATTATTCTGTTGAAATAACTTATAATGAATCCAGAAATAATTGAAATGCTGAAATGATACTTTGAATTACATTATTGACAATTTATATGCGTAATTACCATGTATAATCCAATCGTTTTGAATAAATAAGATATGAATCTTAGTCCAGACAGTATAAAGAGTTTAAATGTAGATTTTGTAATAAAATGTCTTAGAATGAATCCAGAAATGATTGAAATGCTCAAATGATACTCAGAATTCCATTATTAGCTATTTATATGAGTAATTACTATGTATAACCCAATCTTTTTGAATAAACAAGATATGAATCATATTCCGGACAGTATAAAAAGTTTAAATAAAGATTATTGTAATAAAATGACCTAGAATGAATCTAGAAACGATTGAAATACTCAAATGATACTCAGAATTGCATTATTTGCACTTTATGTGCATAATTATCATGTATAATCCAATCGTTTTGAATAAACAAGATATGAATCTTAGTCAGGATAGTATAAAGAGTTTAAATGTAGATTACTGTTATAAAATAACTTAGAATAAATCCAGAAACGATTGAAATGCTCAAATGATACTCAGAATTGCATTATTTGCACTAATTATGCCTAATTACCATGCATAATCCAATCTTTTAGGATAAACAAGATATGAACCTCAGTCTGGGTAGTATAAGAAGTTTAAAAGTAGATTATTGTGATGAAATGACTTAGAATGAATCCAGAAACGATTAAAATGCTCAAATAATACTCAGAAATGCATTAGTTGCACATTATATGCGTAATTGGAATGTATAATCCAATCTTTTTGAATAAATAAGATATGAATCTTAGTTCGGACAGTATAAAGAGTTTAAATGTAGATTATAGTGATGAAATGACTTAGAATGAATGTAGACACGATTGAAATGTTCAAATGATACTCAAAATTGCATTATTAGCACTTTATATGCGTAATTACCTTGTATAATCCAATCTTTTTTAATAAACAAGATATCAATCTTTGTCCGGACAGTATAAAGAGTTTAAATAAATATTATTGTGATGAAATGATTTATATTAAATCCAGAAACTATTGAAATGCTCAAATGATACTCAGCATTGCATTATTGGCTTTTTATGTGAATAATTATCATGTATAATCCAAATTTTTTTGAATAAACAAGTTATAAATGTTCTTTCGGATAGTATAATGAGTTTAAAACTTTAAATATAGAATATTGTGATGAAATGACTTAGAAGGAATCCAGAAACGATTGAAATGCTCAAATGTTACTCAGAATTGTATTATTTGCATTTTATATGCATAATTACCATTTATAATACAAAATATGAATCTTAATCTGGACAGTATAAAGAGTTGAAATATAGATTATTGTGATGAAATGACTTAGAATGAATCCAGAAACGATTGAAATGCTCAAATGATATCCAGAATTGCATTATTTGCACTTTATGTACGTAATTGCCATGTATAACTAAATTTTTTTTATTAAACAAGATATGAATCTTAGTCTAGACAGAATAAAGAGTTTAAATGTAGATTATTGTGAACAGATGACTTTGAATGAATCTAGAAACGATTGAAATACTCAAATGATACTCAGAATTGCATTATTTGAAGTTTATGTGCGTAATTACCATGTATAATCCAATCTTTTTGAATAAACAAGATATGAATCTTAGTCCGGACAGTATGAAGAGTTTACATGTAGATTATTATGATGAAATGACTTAGAATGAATCCAGAAACAATTGAAATGCTCAAATGATACTCAAAATTGCATTATTTGCACTTTATATGCGTAATTGAAATGTATAATCCAATCTTTTTGAATAAACAAGATATGAATCTTAGTCCGAACAGTAAAAAGAGTTTAAATGTAGATTATTGTAATGAAATGACTTAGAATGAATCCAGAAACGATTGAAATGCTCAAATAATACTTTGATTTTTATTTGCACTTTGTCTGCTAAATTACTATATATAATTCAATCTTTTAGAATAAACAAGATATGAATCTTAGTCCGGACAATATAAAGAGTTTAAATATAGATTATTGCCATGAAATGACTTAGAATGAATCTAGACACGATTGAGATGCTCAAATGAAACTTAGAATTGCATTATTAACAATTTATATGCGTAATTACCATGTATAATCCAATTTTTTTTAATAAACAAGATATTAATGTTAGTCTGGACAATATAAAGACTTTAAATACAAATTATTGTGATGAAATCATTTATATTGAATCCAGAAACGATTGAAATGCTCAAATGATACTCAGAATTGCATTGTTTCGTGTTTATGTGCGTAATTGCCATGTATAATCCAATCTTTTTGAATAAACAAGATATGAATCTTAGTCTGTACAGTATAAAGAGTTTAAATATAGATTTTTGTGATGAAATGTCTTAGAATGAATTCAGAAACGATTGAAATACTTAAATAATACTCAGAATTGCATTATTAGCTCTTTATATGAATAATTACCTTGTATAATCCAATCTTTTTGAATAAACAAGTTATGAATCTTATTCCAGAGAGTATAAAGAGTTTAAATGTAAATTATTCTGTTGAAATAACTTATAATGAATCCAGAAATAATTGAAATGCTGAAATGATACTTTGAATTACATTATTGACAATTTATATGCGTAATTACCATGTATAATCCAATCGTTTTGAATAAATAAGATATGAATCTTAGTCCAGACAGTATAAAGAGTTTAAATGTAGATTTTGTAATAAAATGTCTTAGAATGAATCCAGAAACGATTGAAATGCTCAAATGATACTCAGAATTCCATTATTAGCTATTTATATGAGTAATTACTATGTATAACCCAATCTTTTTGAATAAACAAGATATGAATCATATTCCGGACAGTATAAAAAGTTTAAATAAAGATTATTGTAATAAAATGACCTAGAATGAATCTAGAAACGATTGAAATACTCAAATGATACTCAGAATTGCATTATTTGCACTTTATGTGCATAATTATCATGTATAATCCAATCGTTTTGAATAAACAAGATATGAATCTTAGTCAGGATAGTATAAAGAGTTTAAATGTAGATTACTGTTATAAAATAACTTAGAATAAATCCAGAAACGATTGAAATGCTCAAATGATACTCAGAATTGCATTATTTGCACTAATTATGCCTAATTACCATGCATAATCCAATCTTTTAGGATAAACAAGATATGAACCTCAGTCTGGGTAGTATAAGAAGTTTAAAAGTAGATTATTGTGATGAAATGACTTAGAATGAATCCAGAAACGATTAAAATGCTCAAATAATACTCAGAAATGCATTAGTTGCACATTATATGCGTAATTGGAATGTATAATCCAATCTTTTTGAATAAATAAGATATGAATCTTAGTTCGGACAGTATAAAGAGTTTAAATGTAGATTATAGTGATGAAATGACTTAGAATGAATGTAGACACGATTGAAATGTTCAAATGATACTCAAAATTGCATTATTAGCACTTTATATGCGTAATTACCTTGTATAATCCAATCTTTTTTAATAAACAAGATATCAATCTTTGTCCGGACAGTATAAAGAGTTTAAATAAATATTATTGTGATGAAATGATTTATATTAAATCCAGAAACTATTGAAATGCTCAAATGATACTCAGCATTGCATTATTGGCTTTTTATGTGAATAATTATCATGTATAATCCAAATTTTTTTGAATAAACAAGTTATAAATGTTCTTTCGGATAGTATAATGAGTTTAAAACTTTAAATATAGAATATTGTGATGAAATGACTTAGAAGGAATCCAGAAACGATTGAAATGCTCAAATGTTACTCAGAATTGTATTATTTGCATTTTATATGCATAATTACCATTTATAATACAAAATATGAATCTTAATCTGGACAGTATAAAGAGTTGAAATATAGATTATTGTGATGAAATGACTTAGAATGAATCCAGAAACGATTGAAATGCTCAAATGATATCCAGAATTGCATTATTTGCACTTTATGTACGTAATTGCCATGTATAACTAAATTTTTTTTATTAAACAAGATATGAATCTTAGTCTAGACAGAATAAAGAGTTTAAATGTAGATTATTGTGAACAGATGACTTTGAATGAATCTAGAAACGATTGAAATACTCAAATGATACTCAGAATTGCATTATTTGAAGTTTATGTGCGTAATTACCATGTATAATCCAATCTTTTTGAATAAACAAGATATGAATCTTAGTCCGGACAGTATGAAGAGTTTACATGTAGATTATTATGATGAAATGACTTAGAATGAATCCAGAAACAATTGAAATGCTCAAATGATACTCAAAATTGCATTATTTGCACTTTATATGCGTAATTGAAATGTATAATCCAATCTTTTTGAATAAACAAGATATGAATCTTAGTCCGAACAGTAAAAAGAGTTTAAATGTAGATTATTGTAATGAAATGACTTAGAATGAATCCAGAAACGATTGAAATGCTCAAATAATACTTTGATTTTTATTTGCACTTTGTCTGCTAAATTACTATATATAATTCAATCTTTTAGAATAAACAAGATATGAATCTTAGTCCGGACAATATAAAGAGTTTAAATATAGATTATTGCCATGAAATGACTTAGAATGAATCTAGACACGATTGAGATGCTCAAATGAAACTTAGAATTGCATTATTAACAATTTATATGCGTAATTACCATGTATAATCCAATTTTTTTTAATAAACAAGATATTAATGTTAGTCTGGACAATATAAAGACTTTAAATACAAATTATTGTGATGAAATCATTTATATTGAATCCAGAAACGATTGAAATGCTCAAATGATACTCAGAATTGCATTGTTTCGTGTTTATGTGCGTAATTGCCATGTATAATCCAATCTTTTTGAATAAACAAGATATGAATCTTAGTCTGTACAGTATAAAGAGTTTAAATATAGATTTTTGTGATGAAATGTCTTAGAATGAATTCAGAAACGATTGAAATACTTAAATAATACTCAGAATTGCATTATTAGCTCTTTATATGAATAATTACCTTGTATAATCCAATCTTTTTGAATAAACAAGTTATGAATCTTATTCCAGAGAGTATAAAGAGTTTAAATGTAAATTATTCTGTTGAAATAACTTATAATGAATCCAGAAATAATTGAAATGCTGAAATGATACTTTGAATTACATTATTGACAATTTATATGCGTAATTACCATGTATAATCCAATCGTTTTGAATAAATAAGATATGAATCTTAGTCCAGACAGTATAAAGAGTTTAAATGTAGATTTTGTAATAAAATGTCTTAGAATGAATCCAGAAACGATTGAAATGCTCAAATGATACTCAGAATTCCATTATTAGCTATTTATATGAGTAATTACTATGTATAACCCAATCTTTTTGAATAAACAAGATATGAATCATATTCCGGACAGTATAAAAAGTTTAAATAAAGATTATTGTAATAAAATGACCTAGAATGAATCTAGAAACGATTGAAATACTCAAATGATACTCAGAATTGCATTATTTGCACTTTATGTGCATAATTATCATGTATAATCCAATCGTTTTGAATAAACAAGATATGAATCTTAGTCAGGATAGTATAAAGAGTTTAAATGTAGATTACTGTTATAAAATAACTTAGAATAAATCCAGAAACGATTGAAATGCTCAAATGATACTCAGAATTGCATTATTTGCACTAATTATGCCTAATTACCATGCATAATCCAATCTTTTAGGATAAACAAGATATGAACCTCAGTCTGGGTAGTATAAGAAGTTTAAAAGTAGATTATTGTGATGAAATGACTTAGAATGAATCCAGAAACGATTAAAATGCTCAAATAATACTCAGAAATGCATTAGTTGCACATTATATGCGTAATTGGAATGTATAATCCAATCTTTTTGAATAAATAAGATATGAATCTTAGTTCGGACAGTATAAAGAGTTTAAATGTAGATTATAGTGATGAAATGACTTAGAATGAATGTAGACACGATTGAAATGTTCAAATGATACTCAAAATTGCATTATTAGCACTTTATATGCGTAATTACCTTGTATAATCCAATCTTTTTTAATAAACAAGATATCAATCTTTGTCCGGACAGTATAAAGAGTTTAAATAAATATTATTGTGATGAAATGATTTATATTAAATCCAGAAACTATTGAAATGCTCAAATGATACTCAGCATTGCATTATTGGCTTTTTATGTGAATAATTATCATGTATAATCCAAATTTTTTTGAATAAACAAGTTATAAATGTTCTTTCGGATAGTATAATGAGTTTAAAACTTTAAATATAGAATATTGTGATGAAATGACTTAGAAGGAATCCAGAAACGATTGAAATGCTCAAATGTTACTCAGAATTGTATTATTTGCATTTTATATGCATAATTACCATTTATAATACAAAATATGAATCTTAATCTGGACAGTATAAAGAGTTGAAATATAGATTATTGTGATGAAATGACTTAGAATGAATCCAGAAACGATTGAAATGCTCAAATGATATCCAGAATTGCATTATTTGCACTTTATGTACGTAATTGCCATGTATAACTAAATTTTTTTTATTAAACAAGATATGAATCTTAGTCTAGACAGAATAAAGAGTTTAAATGTAGATTATTGTGAACAGATGACTTTGAATGAATCTAGAAACGATTGAAATACTCAAATGATACTCAGAATTGCATTATTTGAAGTTTATGTGCGTAATTACCATGTATAATCCAATCTTTTTGAATAAACAAGATATGAATCTTAGTCCGGACAGTATGAAGAGTTTACATGTAGATTATTATGATGAAATGACTTAGAATGAATCCAGAAACAATTGAAATGCTCAAATGATACTCAAAATTGCATTATTTGCACTTTATATGCGTAATTGAAATGTATAATCCAATCTTTTTGAATAAACAAGATATGAATCTTAGTCCGAACAGTAAAAAGAGTTTAAATGTAGATTATTGTAATGAAATGACTTAGAATGAATCCAGAAACGATTGAAATGCTCAAATAATACTTTGATTTTTATTTGCACTTTGTCTGCTAAATTACTATATATAATTCAATCTTTTAGAATAAACAAGATATGAATCTTAGTCCGGACAATATAAAGAGTTTAAATATAGATTATTGCCATGAAATGACTTAGAATGAATCTAGACACGATTGAGATGCTCAAATGAAACTTAGAATTGCATTATTAACAATTTATATGCGTAATTACCATGTATAATCCAATTTTTTTTAATAAACAAGATATTAATGTTAGTCTGGACAATATAAAGACTTTAAATACAAATTATTGTGATGAAATCATTTATATTGAATCCAGAAACGATTGAAATGCTCAAATGATACTCAGAATTGCATTGTTTCGTGTTTATGTGCGTAATTGCCATGTATAATCCAATCTTTTTGAATAAACAAGATATGAATCTTAGTCTGTACAGTATAAAGAGTTTAAATATAGATTTTTGTGATGAAATGTCTTAGAATGAATTCAGAAACGATTGAAATACTTAAATAATACTCAGAATTGCATTATTAGCTCTTTATATGAATAATTACCTTGTATAATCCAATCTTTTTGAATAAACAAGTTATGAATCTTATTCCAGAGAGTATAAAGAGTTTAAATGTAAATTATTCTGTTGAAATAACTTATAATGAATCCAGAAATAATTGAAATGCTGAAATGATACTTTGAATTACATTATTGACAATTTATATGCGTAATTACCATGTATAATCCAATCGTTTTGAATAAATAAGATATGAATCTTAGTCCAGACAGTATAAAGAGTTTAAATGTAGATTTTGTAATAAAATGTCTTAGAATGAATCCAGAAACGATTGAAATGCTCAAATGATACTCAGAATTCCATTATTAGCTATTTATATGAGTAATTACTATGTATAACCCAATCTTTTTGAATAAACAAGATATGAATCATATTCCGGACAGTATAAAAAGTTTAAATAAAGATTATTGTAATAAAATGACCTAGAATGAATCTAGAAACGATTGAAATACTCAAATGATACTCAGAATTGCATTATTTGCACTTTATGTGCATAATTATCATGTATAATCCAATCGTTTTGAATAAACAAGATATGAATCTTAGTCAGGATAGTATAAAGAGTTTAAATGTAGATTACTGTTATAAAATAACTTAGAATAAATCCAGAAACGATTGAAATGCTCAAATGATACTCAGAATTGCATTATTTGCACTAATTATGCCTAATTACCATGCATAATCCAATCTTTTAGGATAAACAAGATATGAACCTCAGTCTGGGTAGTATAAGAAGTTTAAAAGTAGATTATTGTGATGAAATGACTTAGAATGAATCCAGAAATGATTAAAATGCTCAAATAATACTCAGAAATGCATTAGTTGCACATTATATGCGTAATTGGAATGTATAATCCAATCTTTTTGAATAAATAAGATATGAATCTTAGTTCGGACAGTATAAAGAGTTTAAATGTAGATTATAGTGATGAAATGACTTAGAATGAATGTAGACACGATTGAAATGTTCAAATGATACTCAAAATTGCATTATTAGCACTTTATATGCGTAATTACCTTGTATAATCCAATCTTTTTTAATAAACAAGATATCAATCTTTGTCCGGACAGTATAAAGAGTTTAAATAAATATTATTGTGATGAAATGATTTATATTAAATCCAGAAACTATTGAAATGCTCAAATGATACTCAGCATTGCATTATTGGCTTTTTATGTGAATAATTATCATGTATAATCCAAATTTTTTTGAATAAACAAGTTATAAATGTTCTTTCGGATAGTATAATGAGTTTAAAACTTTAAATATAGAATATTGTGATGAAATGACTTAGAAGGAATCCAGAAACGATTGAAATGCTCAAATGTTACTCAGAATTGTATTATTTGCATTTTATATGCATAATTATCATTTATAATACAATCTTTTTGGATAAACAATGTATGAATCTTAGTCTGGACAGTACAATGAGTTTTAATGTAGATTATTGTGATTAAATGACATAGAATGAATCCAGAAACGATTGAAATGCTTAAATGAGACTCAGAATTGTATTATTTGCTATTTATATGCGTAGTTACCATGTATTATCCAATATTTTTGAATAAACAGGATATAAATCTTAGTCCGGACAGTATAAAGAGTTGAAATGTAGATTATTGTGATGAAATGACTTAGAATGAATCCAGAAACGATTGAAATACTAAAATGATACTCAGAATTGCATTATTTGCACTTTATGTACGTAATTAGAATGTATAACCAAATTTTTTTGAATAAAACAAAATACGAATCTTAATCTGGACAGTATAAAGAGTTGAAATATAGAATATTGTGATGAAATGACTTAGAATGAATCCAGAAACGATTGAAATACTAAAATGATACTCGGAATTGCATTATTTGTACTTATGTACGTAATTAGCATGTATAACCAAATCTTTTTGAATAAACAAAATATGAATCTTAATCTGGACAGTATAAATAGTTGAAATGTAGATTATTGCGATGAATGACTTAGGATGAATTCAGAAACGATTGAAATGCTCAAATGATACTCAAAATTGCATTATTTGCACTTTATGTACTAATTGTTATGTATAACCAAATCCTTTTGTTTAAACAAGATATGAATCTTAGTCTGGATAGTATAAAGAGTTTTAATGTAAATTATTGTGAACAGATGGCTTTAAATGAATCTAGAAACGATTCAAATTCTCAAATTATACTCAGAATTGCATTATTTGAAGTTTATTTGCGTAATTACCATGTATAATCCAATCTTTTTGAATAAACTAGATATGAATCTTAGTCCGGATAGCATGAAGAGTTTATATATAGATTATTGTGATGAAATGACTTATAATGAATCCAGAAACTATTGAAATGCTCAAATGATACTCAGAATTGCATTATTTGCAATTTCTATGCGTAATTGGAATGTATAATCCAATCTTTTTGAATAAACACGATATGAATCTTAGTCCGGACAGTAGAAAGAGTTTAAATGTAGATTATTGTGTTGAAATGATTTAGAATTAATCCAAAAACGATTGAAATGCTCAACTGATACTTTGAATTCCATTATTTGCACTTTATGTGCGTAATTACCCTATATAAGTCAATCTTTTAGAATAAACAAGATATGAATTTTAGTCCAAACAGTATAAAGAGTTTAAATATAGATTACTATTATGAAATGACTTAGAATGAATCTAGACAAGATTGAAATGCTCAAATGATACTCAGAATTTTATTATTACCCTTTATATGCGTAATTACCAAGTATAATCCAATCTTTTTTAGTAAACAAGATATCAATCTTAGTCCGGACAGTATAAAGAGTTGAAATGTAGATTATTGTGATGAAATGACTTATAATGAATTCAGAAACGATTGAAATCCTAAAATGATACTTAGAATTGCATTATTTGCACTTTGTGTACTTAATTAGCATGTATAACCAAATCTTTTTGAATAAACAAAATACGAATCTTAATCTGGACAGTATAAAGAGTTGAAATATAAATCATTGTGATGAAATGACTTAGAATGAATCCAGAAACGATTGAAATACTAAAATGATACTCAGAATTGCATTATTTGTACTTTATGTACGTAATTAGCATGTATAACCAAATCTTTTTGAATAAACAAAGTATGAATCTTAATCTGGACAGTATAAATAGTTTAAATGTAGATTATTGTGATGAAATGACTTAGAATGAATCCAGAAACGATTGAAATGCTCAAATGATACTCAAAATTGCATTATTTGCACTATATATGCCTAATTACCATGTATAATCCAATTTTTAAGGATAAACAAGATATGAACCTTAGTCTGGGCAGTATAAGAAGTTTAAAAATAGATTATTGTGATGAAATGACTTAGAATGAATCCAAAAATAATTGAAATGTTCAAATAATACTCAGAAATGCATTATTTGCACATTATATGCGTAATTGGAATGTATAATCCAATCTTTTTGAATAAACAAGATATGAATCTTAGTTCCGACAGTATAAAAAGTTTAAATGTAGATTATAGTGATGAAATGAGATAGAACGAATGTAGACACGATTGAAATGCTAAAATGATACTTAGAATTGCATTATTTGCACTTTATGTACGTAATTAGCATGTACAACCCAATCTTTATGAATAAATAAGATATGAATCTTAGTCCGGACAGTATAAAGTGTTGAAATATAGATTATTGTGATGAAATGACTTAGAATGAATCCAGAAACGATTGAAATACTAAAATGATACTCAGAATTGCATTATTTGCACTTTATGTACGTAATTAGAATGTATAACCAAATTTTTTTGAATAAAACAAAATACGAATCTTAATCTGGACAGTATAAAGAGTTGAAATATAGAATATTGTGATGAAATGACTTAGAATGAATCCAGAAACGATTGAAATACTAAAATGATACTCGGAATTGCATTATTTGAAGTTTACATATAGATTATTTGAAGTTTATTTGCGTAATTACCATGTGTAATCCAATCTTTTTGAATAAACTAGATATGAATCTTAGTCCGGATAGCATGAAGAGTTTACATATAGATTATTGTGATGAAATGACTTATAATGAATCCAGAAACTATTGAAATGCTCAAATGATACTCAGAAATGCATTATTTGCACATTATATGCGTAATTGGAATGTATAATCCAATCTTTTTGAATAAACAAGATATGAATCTTAGTTCGGACAGTATAAAAAGTTTAAATGTAGATTATAGTGATGAAATGAGATAGAACGAATGTAGACACGATTGAAATGCTAAAATGATACTCAGAATTGCATTATTTGCACTTTACATGCGTAATTATCATGTATAATCCAATCTTTATGAATAAACAAGATATGAATCTTAGTCCGGACAGTATAAAGTGTTGAAATATAGATTATTGTGATGAAATGACTTAGAATGAATCCAGAAACGATTGAAATACTTAAATGATACTCAGAATTGTAATATTTGCACTTTATGTACGTAATTAGCATGTATAACCAAATCTTTTTGAATAAACAAAATACGAATCATAATCTGGACAGTATAAAGAGTTGAAATGTAGATTATTGTGATGAAATGACTTAGAATAAATCCAAAAACGATTGAAATGCTCAAATGATACTCAGAATTGCATTATTTGCACTTTATATGTGTAATTACCATGTATAATCCAATCTTTTTAAATAAACAAGATATAAATATTAGTCTAGACAATATAAAAAGTTTAAATGTAGATTATTGTGATGAAATGACTTAGAATGAATCCAGAAACGATTGAAATGCTTAAATGATACTCAGCATTGCATTATTTGCACTTTATATGCGTAATTACCATGTATAATCCAATCTTTTTGAATAAACAAGATATGAATCTCTGTTCAGACAGTATAAAGAGTTTAATGTAGATTATTGTGAGGCAATGACATAGAATGAATCCAGAAATGATTGAAATGCTCAAATTATACTCAGAATTGCAATATTAGCACTTTATATGCGTAATTACCATGTATAATACAATATTTTTGAATAAACAAGATAGGAATCTTTGTCCGGACAGTATAACGAGTCTAAATGTTGATTATTGTGATGAAATGACTTAGAATAAATTCAGAAACGATTGAAATGCTTAAATGATACTCAGAATTGCATTATTAGCATTTTATATGCATAATTACCATGTGTAATCCAATCTTTTTGAATAAACAAGATATGAATCTTATTACGGACAGTATGAATAATTTAAATAAAAATTATTATGATGAAATGATTTATAATGAATTCTGAAATAATCGAAATGCTCAAATGACACTCAGAATTGCATTATTTGCACTTTATATGGGTAATTACCATGTATAATCTAATCTTTCTGAATAAGCAAGATATGAATCTTATTCTGACATAACAAATAGTTTAAATATAGATTATTATGATGAAATGATTTAGAATGAATCCTGAAACAATTGAAACACTCAAACGATACTCAGAATTGCATTATTAGCACTTGCTATGCGTAATTACCATGTGTAATCTAATCTTTTTTAATAAACAAGATATGAATTTTTGTCCAGACAGTATAAAGATTTTAAATGTAGATTATTGTGATGAACTGAATTAGAATGAATCCAGAAAAAAATTGAAATGCTCAAATGATACATAGAATTCCATTATTTGCTCTTCATATGCATAATTACCATCTGTAATCTCAACTTTTTGAATAAACAAGATATGAATCTTAGTCTGGACAGTATAAAGAGTTTAAATGTAGATTATTGTGATGAAATGACTTAGAATGAATTCAGAAACGATTGAAATGCTCAAATGATACTCAGTATTGCATTATATGCATTTTATATGTGTAATTACCATGTATAATCCAATATTTGTGAATAAACAAGACATGAATATTAGTCTGGACAATATAAAAAGTTTAAATTTAGATTATTGTGTTGAAATGTCTTTGAATGAATCCAGAAACGATTCAAATGCATAAATGATACTCAGCATTGCTATATTAGCATTTTATATGCGTAATTACCATGTATAATCCAATCTTTTTGAATAAATAAGATATGAATCTTTGTCCGAACAGAATAAAGAGTCTAAATGTTGATTATTGTGATGAAATGATTTAGAATGAATCCAAAAAAAATTTGAAATGCTTAAATGATACTTAGAATTGCATTATTTGCAATATATATGCGTAATTACCATGTATAATCCAAACTTTGTAGATTATTGAGATGAAATAACTTAGAATGAATCTAGAAATTATTGAAATGTTGAAATGATACTTAGAATTACAATATTAGCACTTTATTTGCGTAATTACAATGTATAATCTAATATTTTTGAATAAACAAGATATGAATCTTATTCTGAACCGTATAAAGAGTTTAAATATAGATTATTATGATGAAATGATTTAGAATGAATCCGGAAATGATACTCAGAATTGCATTATTAGCACTTTATAAGCGTAATTACCATGTATAATCTAATCTTTTTGAATAAACAAGATATGAATCTTATTCCGGAGAGCATAAAGAGTTTAAATATAGATTATTATGATGAAATGATTTAGAATGAATCCAGAAACGATTGAAATGCTCAAATGATACCCGGAATTGCATTGTATGCATTATATATGGGTAATTACCATGTATAATCCAATCTTTTTGAATAAACAAGACATGAATATTAGTATGGACAATATAAAAAGTTTAAATGTAGATTATTGTGATGAAATAACTTTGAATAAATCTAGAAATGATTGAAATACTCAAATGATACTTAGAATTGCAATATTAGCACTTTATATGCGTAATTACAATGTATAATCTAATATTTTTGAATAAACAAGATATGAATCTTATACTGAACACTATAAAGAGTTTAAATATAGATTATTATGATGAAATGATTTAGAATGTATCCAGAAACGATTTAGAATGTATCCAGAAACGATTGAAATGCTCAAACGATACTCAGAATTGCATTATAAGCACTTTATATGCGTAATTACCATGTATAATCTAATCTTTTGTGAATAAACAACATATGAATCTTAGTCTAGACAGTTTAAAGAGTTTAAATATAGATTATTATGATGAAATGACTTAGAATTAATTCAGAAACGATCGAAATGCTCAAATGACACTCAGAATTGCATTATTTGCACATTTTATGCTTAATTACCATGTATAATCTAATCGTTTTATATAAACAAGATATGAATCTTATTCCGGATAGTATAAAGAGTTTAAATATATATTATTGTGAAGAATTGACTTAGAATGAATCCAGAAACGATCGAAATGCTTAAACGACAATCAGAATTGCATTATTTGTACTTTAATGCTTAATTACGATATATAATCTAATCTTTTTGTATAAACAATATATGAATCTTATTCCGGACTGTATAAAGAGTTTAAATGTAGATTATTATGATGAAATGACTTATAATTAATGCAGAAACGATTGAAATGCTCAAACGATACTCAGAATTGCATTATTAGCACTTTATATGGGTAATTACCATTTATAATCCAATCTTTTTGAATAAACAAGATATGAATCTTAGTTCAGACAATATAAAGAGTTTAAATATAGATTATCGTGATAAAATTACTTAGAATGAATCCATAAACGATTGAAATGCTCAAACGATACTCTGAATAGCATTATTTGCAGTTTATATGCGTAATTACCATGTATAATCCAATTATTTTGAATAAATAAAATATGAATCTTATTTCGGAGAGTATAAAGAGTTTAAATATAGATTATTATGATGAAATGACTTAGAATGAATCCAGATACGATTGAAATGCTCAAACGATACTCAGAATTGCATTATTAGCACTTTATATGCATAATTACCATGTATAATCCAATCTTTTTTAATAAACATGATATGAATCTTATTCCGGAGAGTATAAAGAGTTTCAATGTAGATTATTATGTTGAAATGACTTAGAATGAATCCAGAAACAATCGAAATGCTCAAACGACACTTAGAATTGCATTATTTGCACTTTATATGCGTAATTACCATGTATAATCCAATCTTTTTGAAGAAACAAGATATGAATCTTAGTCTAGACATTATAAAGAGTTTAAATATAGATTATTATGATGAAATAACTTAGAATTAATCCAGAAATTATTGAGATGCTCAAATGATACTCAGAATTGCATTATTTGCACTTTATATGCGTAATTACTATGTTGAATCCAATCTTTTTGAAAAAACAAGATATGAATCTTAGTCTGAACAGTATAAAGAGTGTAAATATAGATTTTTGTGATGAAATGACTCAGAATGAATCCAAAAACGATTGAAATGCTCAAATGATACTTAGATTTGCATTATTAGCAATTTATATGCGTAATTATCATGTATAATCAAATTTTTTTGAATAAACAAGATATGAATCTTAGTCTGGACAGTATAATGAGTTTACATGTAGATTATTGTGATGAAATGACTTAGAATGAATCTAGAAACGATTGAAATGCTCAAACGATACTCAGAATTGCATTATTAGCACTTTTTATGCATAATTACTATGTATAATCCAATTTTTTGAATAAACAAGATATGAATCTTGTCCGCTTGTACAATGACTAGACCAATAGGATCAAATAGAATTAAAAATCGACTAAAAGGATATTGAATCTTTGAGAGAAAGATAGTAGTTTAGGAAATAGCAAATAACACAAAAGACAACAACATTTAACTATTTATAATGGAGATTTGAAATCAGATTTGTAATCGTACCATTTTCCAAGACCTCGTGGAAGATTGTGACGTGACCTAAGCCCTAAAGCCCTTAAGGATGGAGATTGTCAGATCGAGGTTGGCACGGAGAAGTCGAGGCATTGCACCGAGAGGAGGAGCCGAGGCGTCGCAGAGATTGTTAATGCTAGATTGCTAGGGTTCTTGCGTGTGCTTTGGGAAAGACCGAATGAGGATGAATCAATAGTCTGTTGGAGATTTTTAATCGGGTTGGGTCGGGTACAGGTTATCTGAATTAAAAATAAAACCCAACCCAGTTGTACCGGGTTAGTAAAAATGAAACCTGACCCAATCCGATTAATGTTAGAACCCGTTAAAAGCGGGTCGGATGGGTTTTATTTTTTTTTCTGAACGGCCCTATGTGTGATGGTGGCGAACGGGTAGAGGAGATTGCTTCAGAGATCACAGGGAAACTCTTTTCTTAATGATTTACCAAAGGGTAATTTGAGTATTTTTAAAAAATATGACAAGTTTTAGAGTGACATATCTCTAATTTTAACTATTTTAGAAAAAATTAATGGCATAAAACTAATTTTAACTATTTTATAGTGGCATGAAACTAATTAGCAATTTAACGATGGCATTTTCCAAATTGAAAATTTTCATGGTGGCATATATCTAATCGGGGCTGATAAGGATCATCCTCAATATTCCTCATCCCCTTGCATCATTAATGAGGATAATGCTTCACTAATGGGAATCATCCCCTCCCTCCTCTCCCTGATCTCTCTCCCCTCTGTTTCGCTCTCTCCCTTCTGCTTCTGAAACTAAAACAATTAGATTTTTTTTCCAGAACAATTATATTCTAAAACTAGAACAATTAGTTTTTACATAACAATTATATTTTACAACTAAGACAATTAGCTTATTTTTTTCTAGAACAATTATATTCTGAAACTAGAACAATTACCTTTTTTTTTCCAGAACAATTATATTCTGAAACTAGAACAATTAATTTTTTTTACATAACAATTATATTCTACAAGTAAGACATTTAACTTTTTTTTTCAAAATAATTATATTATGAAACTAGAATAATTAGCTTTTTTTTTCCAGAACAATTAATTTTTTATACAACAGAAATTTACACAACTACAAATTTATTTGTATTCGAGGAACTCACCTCATTCAAAGTATGAGAACCAAAGGCATAGTTGAAGACTGCATAGTGCATAGAGTTGGACAAAGTTAGAAACACTGGGAATTAATTAATTGTATTCCGAAAATGGAAAGCAAATATTAACATGTTTTCTAAAAATGAAAAAAATTAAGAGGATGATAGGGATGATGGAATCTTAGAGATGGTGGAAAGCAATTCCGTATATGTAATTATTTCTTATTCTTATTATTAGTATTAAATAATAATAATTACTTAATTTTACAATATCAAAATAAAAATAAATAATAAGAAATAAGAAATTGGTTGAAAAAAATAAAATAAAATTTTATGTTATTCATTTCTTCCATTTTTATTCTCAACTCACCATCTGAAAAATATATCTTCTTCTCAGAATAATACTCTTTCTAATTTTTCTTTCCAGAAAATTTCTTCTTTTTTATTTTCAGACAATTCAAACACGTCCCGGACTTATTCCATTTTAAAAAAGTTTTGCAAAAAAGTGAGCTAATGATGGTGGTATGAATAATAATTAAGTTAATATTGAAATCAGATACTTTTGTTCGCACACACTTGAATTCATTATTTATTATTTATTTTTACTCCTCACTTACTATAGATTAACGATAAGACTAAATTAAATTGGAAAAAGGATTTACGAAAGAGACAGGAGAGCTGCCACAACTACTGACTATGCTTATCATATTTTGATTCCTACGTACGATCACTAATATTGTAATAATTGTCGAGAAATAACTGTTCGTAACAATATAACATAATCATCATAAAATAATAAAATATAACAAATTAAACGTAACAAATAAGAAGGAAGACCCATATATGATAATGCAACGAGGTTTCATTTACTAATTAAAATCGGATTGAAAGTTGACTTGTGGAGCAATTAATGGAAGATCATGTGTGTAGTAAAATTTCTTGTTTTTTAGGATAAATTCATTTTTATCTTTTCTAAGTGGAATTGAATATCAATACATTTACAATGAAAATTGGAAATACGCAAGATAGTGTTTAGATGGTGTTGGTAAGATACTCATTCATTTTCTTTGTATATATCAGTATATGTGTGTACAATACAGGTGAGAAAAGTATATCGACAGAGGAGCAGAATAGCTAAAGTTTTATTAGTTTATCGAATATATATATATAAGTAAATTATCGATTAAATTTATCAATTGCAGGCTGCTAGTGCTAGTACATTAATTCGGGTGGTGGTTTAATGTTAAGAATCAGGACCGAGTCCACCTAACTTTGTTTTGAATGAATATTTTTATTTATTTGAAACAATCTGGGGACTGGCCACTGGGGGTGAATTGTGATTGATCTTATCCTCTTTTTTTTTTTTTTTTTTTTTCTCTCATTCAGTCATTCTCGTAATACAGTACAGACTACAGACAGTCATACTTGACCATTTCCATCATCATCATCAATTCTTCATCTTCATAGTTGTACTTGTATGATATTAGATATATCTCTCTTCTCTGCCTCTCTATCTGAAGTCTGAAGCTGAGGCTGGCTGCTAATTGATGACAGAAAGGCCATCTGCTCTTCTTCTAAGAAGACGACGCCGGAGAAGGGAGGAGAAGAGTGGCTGTGGTTGCTGTTATTGTTCTTCATATTCTCCATCTCGATCGATCTCAATCCAATCTTAGAGGACACCGATGGAGATGCCCATCCCGCCCCCGCTCGAGGTTGCAGCAGATGGGGATGGACACGCAGATCATGATCAGAATATAATAAGGAGGAGCCTCAATTACAAGATCCATAATAATTCTTCCATCGAGATCGAGATCGAGAAGGTGCGATCAGGGAATCACGAAGACGATGAGGATGAGGAGGATCTGAGGTCGGAAACTTCTTCCATCGGCGTCTGCTCCTCCAGCTCATCAGCAGCCGATGAGAATGATATTGAGGTGCAGAGCAAACGAATCGACGATCCTGATAGTAATAGTAATAGTAATAGTCTCCACCAGCAGCACGAGCTAGAGCTAGATAGTAATCCAAATACTAATGAGAGCAGCCTCACTTCTCTCGACTCTCTCGAGGACTCCCTTCCCTTCAAGTATTACTATCATCATCATCATTATTATTATGCTCTCTTCCTTCAATTCAATTCATTTAGGCTCTAGGCTCTAGCTCTTCTTCAGTTATTATTAATATTAATTGGATGATGAATTCAATTGAATGCCTGATCAGGAGGGGACTATCAAACTTCTACAATGGCAAGTCCAAGTCCTTCACCAGCCTCTCCAACGTCGCCAATGCCAATGCCACTGCCAAGGATCTGGTCAAGCCCGAGAACCCCTTCAACAAGCGCCGCCGCTTGCTCATCGCCTGCTCTCGCAACCGCAGAGCCTCCTGCAGCAACCTTGTCTCCATCGCCGAGTCCCCATTGCTGCTGCTGCCTCCAGTCGTTTCAGAATGCGAGGACGAGGACGAGGAAGATGACGAGGACGCATTGGTGACAACAGTGATGAGGAGGACGAGGTCAGACAAGGAAAAGAAGAGGCCGTCGCTCTTCACAGTCGCTGTCTCCCGGCAGCAGCAGCAGCAGGTCTTTAATGAGTTCGACAATGATCCTCCTCTTCCTCCTTTTCTAACTCCAAAACCAAGCATCACCACCGGCAGCAAGATGCCATTGCGGTTGCCCGGCAGGTCCTTCTCTCTCTCCGACCTCAACCAGCATGCCCATGCCCCACCTTGATTCCTTTCAATTAACTTCCACTTCACTTTCCTGATGAAAAAATCAAAATTGTATTGCCTCGTATTTTAGTTACTTAATTAGTGGATTTCATTTCAGTTATATAGCGAGCTAGCAATCTTTGTTTTCGGGAGTCAGCGAGCATAATTGATCTAGATGTATTTAGATGTTCGCAGTTGCTGTCTCAATTTGGCTCAGTCGTCCTAATTTTATTTAATCTCTGTATGGAATAGGAAGAATCTCTTTTCTCAATTATAGATCAAAATAAATAAATAAAAAAGTTGTGTACATTAATTTTTAATTTCATAAGTGATTTTCCTATTAAAAAAAATCATCTCCTTTTCACTTTTTTGGTAATGGCGATTGCTTTTCCGTCATTCATGTTGGCACAAAAATCTTGTCCATGGATCTTGACATATAAATAATTGTAATTGTCTTTTGGGGAGAAGATAAGAATGAGATAACAGGGAGAGAGAGGAATCAGAGGATCCAATGCTTGGTTGGTTTTGGTATATGATTTGATATGATAATATTTATTACGAAGACTAACTAATGCCCAGTGGAGGCTGAGGCTGCTTATTTAACAACAATTATTGAGGGATAAGGGGAAACAAAGTTGATGTTGGGTTTGGGCAATTAGGCATAGGTTTGAATTATTAAATAATTAATTAATTTTGTATTGTTAGAGGGACAGGGACGGGGGACAGGATAAGATCATAAGATAAGATAAGATAAGATTGCCCAAGTTTGCTTTCGGTTTGAAATATAAATGAATGAAAAGACAAAGCAACTTGGCAGAGAAATATATGGGACAGGATTGGTAATGGTAACACATGGACTGATGGATGGTAATGTTAGGTGACCTTATCCCTTGCACAGTTGCACCAACACCCTCCTTCAAAGAATACTACATATGTGGGCTGTGGCCCTGTGGGGGTGATTTTCTACATTAACTTAGATGACGTCATGCTGACGTACGCGATCTGCTGAGTGGATCTGAGCGCTTCAATTTTTACTCTCCTATATGATAAATTGCATCTAGACCGTTTGTCTCTCAAAGCCTCACTAGTCACTTCATATAAGTAAAAACTGCCACATCTCCGCTCGCTAGTCGAGTTGGTAGAGACACAAGTCTCCCTTTGGGGAGACGGAGGTTCGAATCTCGCTGGGGCGAGATAATTTGGGTGAGTGTGTGTGGGGTGTGAGTTTCTGCGGGCTGTGATAAAAAAAAAAAGAAAAGAGTAAAACTGCCACATTTTACTGTCCCTATCCGTTTCCTTCTTTTTACATGGTCACAAGTAGCACAGGCAAGAGAACACCCTTATATAATGACTAAGGACAAATTTAGAATCCCATTGTGGGACTAATGAGATGAACCAAACCGGATAGTATTCACTATGGCTCTTTCTATGTCTCCATTTATTCACAAAATGGATGTTCCATTTATATATTTTGGTAGAAAATATTACATTAGATTTTCTTAAGTATTTGAGAACCTTTTAAAATTTCATTTGAATGAGAAAATTTATATGCATGCACAAAAATATTTGAAGAATTCGCTAATATAAAATTTTTCGAGAAAACATATGGTGCATATTAATGTTTGGGAGCTTCGGTGCATACTGATCAAAATTGTTTGATCTGTGTCAAAATGACCGATCCAAACCGTCCAATATGATCACCCTATCATAATCTCCTTGGCGACCAAGTTTTATATTTTTTTGAATTTTTTTACTATTTTTTTTTTGAAATTTTAGAAAATATCGCTAATCTAATTTTTTCTGAACCGTTCAAAAATAGCACTTTTTAAAAATCCGAAAAAAAATACTTAAAAATTTTGAAAAAAATGTAAAATTTTGTCGGAGATTTCAATAGGGATATCATATTGGATGGTTTGGATCGGTCTTTTTTTTCGGTCAGTATGCACCGAAGCTCCCGTACATTAGTATGCACCATAAGTTTTAACAAATGTATTTCATTTCTATAATTTAAGAAATGTATTAACGTCTTAAGAAACATGGGGGCCTTCCTAAATTTTTTTTTGTATGAAATTTTATGTACACACTCTCAAAATTATAAAAGTTATTAACGATGATTCTATTTTTTTTAGACATTTAAAATATTTTACATAATTTTTTTATATCTTAAAAATTTCAGGAATGATTTTTTATTTTTTTTATTGATTCATACCTTTTCGAAATATTGGTTACAATGACATTTTGTATCTTAATGGTTTGAACTTACTAAAATATCTTCTATAATTTATCTTATTATTTTATTGTTACATTACATAGATCTTATTATTTTGAAAAAAAATTTAAATATGTAACATGTGTGTGGGCTAAATTAGACTCTAGCATACAGGAGGTCTGTGTACTCAAATTCATTAACCGTCCGATCAATAATCCGAGGGTCCAGATTGAGGCGCTGATTGAATGGATGAATTTTTGTTTCCTTCTCCTGTGGCAAATAAAGAAAGAAAATAATATTAGACAATAAAGATATGTTGCTCAATCTATCAGTGATATAGATAATTATGGTGTTTAATTTATTTCCTTATTAGATGTAAAATCAAAACATATTGTTGCTTCGTCTAACGATTGATATCCAACCACATATCAAATCGATCGAACGACAGGAACATGTGTTAGCACGCTAGATCTAGTGTGCTAACACCTCTTGGATCCGTGCGTTTATAAGTAGTAGAGATAACACCAAAAAGATATTTGGTGGGAGGTTAAGATACCTTACAATGTTAAGATTTTTATGTCGTTATTGCATAGAAATAAATTGCTCACCAAAACTAATTTACAAAAAAGAGGGTGGAGTGGAAACATTAACTGCGTTTTTTGCGGGGCTGCTGAAACAGCTAATCATCTTTTTTTGATGTGTCCCATGGTGCAAAAGGTTTGGTACTGGATGGGTTATTGTCAGGAGGTGTATCCTTCTTGGCAATGCTTGCAGGATATAGCTAACTTTGCTTTACAGTTACAATCTAACAATAAACAAGCTTTTTTTTTTTTTATTACCTATAGTGCCTTAGCTGGTATATTTGATTAGAGAGAGACAATTGTTGTTTTAATAATACATAACCTAAAACAATGTGAAATACACTGACTGGTATTTGTGCTCTGATAGGATATTGGGCAGGATTGGCTAAGAGAGGAGTTCAAGAATGCATTAGCAACTGGATACCAACAAATTGGGACACGATATAATTGCAAGTGCTGGATCCAATTAGCAGGCTGACAAATGGAGCTGAAGTGAAGAGAGATTACAGTGGAAGCCTGAGTCATAGAAGCCATGCTGCACTTCAACTATAAAAATAATAAAGAGTGTTTGAACACTGGAACTGGAGATTTTGTTGGTTGTTTTTGCTTGGTCAGAATGGTTGTATGTGTTGGGACTATTATAGAAATTAGAAGGGATGAATAATGGGGGTTACAGGTTATTGGTTTTCATAGTTCTTTTACTTTGATTATTAGCATATTGGCAAAAAAGCCACTAGATGAGGGTAGGGTTTAATACTGTTGTTTTGTATTTGATCTTTGTGCTTTTTTAAGTTTCATATAATGAAATGGTAGCACAAAATGCTACTTTTTTAAAAAAAAAAAACAACAAAAAGATATATTGCTTCAGCGAAGGGATGACAAATTGACAATAGACAGAAAAATATATTTCAAGCACAACGTCAGATGCATAAAACGTACAATTAAGCATGATAGAATGGCCTTTTATACAAAGTTAATAAGTTAAGAGATGGTAAAATAGATTAGTCTATACACTTATTAGCTTCTATCATTCCCCCTCTTGTTCCTCCGCTTTTTCCTCTGCATAATTAAGCAACCAAAATATAAATAAACAAATAAGCGAAATATGTGCAAAACAATCACATTAAGTGAAAGTGCCCTTCAGAATATTTCAAACAATCTCAAGGTTATACTTTAATTTATAAGCACGAAGAGAAAATGATAGAAGCCAAAACTCCATGATATCCAAAACACCATTAAAACCAACAAATTACTACAAAAGAAAAAAAAATGCAGAAAGCCGGTACCAGGCTGTACCATCCCTATACGCATACAAAGAGGGATATAAATGTGTACCTTCCCGGTTATTTTTCCTGCGGATCTGTGTAAAGTAGTCACCCAAGGGAATCTCAGGAACAGGTATAAATTTGCCCACAAAAGCCAGCGGCCAGCTGAAAAACATACCAGAGAGTGGACAAAGTGTGGTTAGAAAAATTTCTATCTTAGCCAACACTAGAATGGAGCGATGACAGCTCATTGGATGCGCATGCAATGTACCTTATAAAGGCAATGGCAATTGAGATAAGCCACAAATTCCAGCTAAGTCTGACGGTAGAGGTGAATTTCCCAAGGAACTCAATTATTAGTGTCTAAACCAGCACCAAAGAAAAACAAAAAAGAAAAGAAAAGAAAAGAATATCGTATCAGTATTATTTGGTAAAACTAGGGTTAGGAACAGAAAGCTGAGTTCTGACAGTAGAGGTGAATTTTCCAAGGAACTCAATTTTTAGTATCCAAACCAACACCAAAGAAAAACAAAAAAGAAAAGAAAAGAAAAGAATATCGTATCAGTATTATTTGGTAAAACTAGGGTTAGGAACAGAAAGCTGAGTTCTGACAGTAGAGGTGAATTTTCCAAGGAACTCAATTATTAGTATCCAAACCAACACCAAAGAAAAACAAAAAAAAAAAGAAAAGAAAAGAATATCGTATCAGTATTATTTGGTAAAACTAGGGTTGGGAACAGAAAGCTGAGTTCATTGTCGCGAACTTACCTGAAGTAGAGTTGTGATTCCTATAATTCCCATAAAGAGGTGGTTACTGGTGAAACCTTCAAATACATTTTTCTCCTCTGGCTTCCTAGCATTAAACTCATTGAATATCTAACAAAAATGTGGTATCAGTTAGTGCATGAAAATATTTAATATAATACCATCCGAGTCCTATTTTATGCAATTTTCTATAGTCATAATGTAAAATATAAGAAAAAGAAATCGACAACAGAATAAAAAACGTGAACAAAAGGATTCAGTCAAGCTTGAAAGTACAACATAACAATCATGGACTCATGGCATCTGGTACTAGTAAATTTAGGGTAAAATGGTAAAAATCAAAGGGCACCTGGCACAAGACAAAGGTATTAAAAATAAAGGTGTTCTTGAGTTTGTCAGCATGCTCGTGTGTTGAGTTACGATCAAGGTGGAGTATCTTGCGGCCACCGAAATTGAAAATAAGGAGAACAGCCACTTGATAAATAGCCTGCTTGTGCAATCAAAAGTTAGATTTGTGCATCATCTCAGTGAGATTTATGAGAATTAAAAAGTTTTAAATGGAGACAAAAGCAAGGAGACTTTCCTGAATTAGGAGATTTCTCCACATGATGTTAGTGACTAGTGGTTCCCTACAGGTGTTAAATCAATCATTTATCAACAGGGGCGGATCCAGAAAAATTTTTAACCCAGGCACAATTATAATATAATAAAATTTAAAAAATAAAATAAATAATAAATTTAATAATTAAAGTCATTCTAAACATATATAATTGAACTATTACAAAATATATCGTTTTTTAATAAATCTAATCAATTTTTCATTATTTTTACTTCTCTATCAATCACCAAAAATACAAAAAAGTTAAAACAACACATTATTTTTAGGCATGCTCAATAATTTCTGAATCTTAGCCTAGGCACTATGATTTTTTAAACCTGGACACTTATCAAATCCTACTATTTGGGTCCTTAATTTTTCAAAAACGACCCCAGGCAAGTGCCTGGGGTGGTTTGTATTTGGATCTGCCATTGGTTATCAACCCAATTGTAATAACTATGACGATTAATCCGAGAACCAGCTCTTGGTCTAGTGGCAAAGAGCAATGCTCTTGGTTCGAAATCCGGCTGGGGGTCTTTCATAGACATTTAATTTAAAAATAAGTTGGGAGCTATGTTACCCTGGTACGTGGAATGTACAGTCGTACAAGTACCGGGTACGGATGCGCGCCCGGTACGGCACTGGTATGTATTGAGTACGCCACGTGGCGTATCGCAATACTTTAATTTGTTTGACTAACGGGTACGACTCCACACGCCACGAACCAACTAATCATACGACGCCACATGTCACCTAGCAAGAGGCACAACTCCACGCACGCACATGACAACTGAATTGTTCAGCCCTAGAGTACAACCCAGTGCTTATATACAATCTGTGTACACTTACATCCACCATGTGGGACTAATATTGGAGTTCCAAACCGGACAAGAAAATTGTTGAATTTTTTTGGTTGAAAATGGGATTCGAACCCAAGATGAGTGCTGTACAATCCAAGGCAACAACAAGCAGGCTAACTTGCCTTTGTTGATATTTGTGTTTATGTTATTTATTTATGTAAACTCCAAGTCTTAGCTAAACAAAATTATGTTATACACATTATATTTTATAATATAATTATAGATCAATAAAATATTCAAATAATATACATATATATATCGCCGTACCCGTACTGGAAATTTTTTTAAATTTTCGTACCGACGTACCCATACCGTACCGCGTACGGTACTCGTACCCGTATTCATGCAACATAGGTTGGGAGGCTTGACCCCCAATTTATCTTCAAAAACTATGACGATTAATCCATACAATATGACAAAGAAAGCTGGAAAAGTTGAATTTTCGAAATTTACCCATTCCAAATCATATAATGGCAATCCACTATGTGCTTCTACAAATTATAGCATGTTCCTTTCAATCATGTAAATTTTCAAAAATATCCCCATGAAAAAAGCAACTTGGGTTAGACATTTTGGACCATTTCTGTGAGTAGAGATGAAATATTAAAAAGGAGCCAACAGGCATAAAAGTGAATACCTACGACCAACAGGAGGCCGTTTCATGAGATTGTCAGTAGGTGGTTCAGTAGCTAATGCAAGAGCTCCAAGCGTGTCCATTATAAGGTTGACCCAGAGAAGCTATAACTCAACACAAAACAATCAATGTACTATTACTTCTCATTATAGTTCCCATGTATAGTTGTTTGTAGTTCCCAAAAAAAAAAATACCTCAACAGCATTTAGAGGTACATCACCAGAGGAGATAGCCGCAATGACATTAATTACTAGAGCAGTGACATTAACCGTGAGCTGAAATTGTATGAATTTTTGAATATTCGCATAAACTGACCGGCCCCACCTCACGACCTATAATAACAAAATTTGGAAAACAGAAGGAAATTACTTTGGGGAAAAAGGACGAAGAAAACGAGAAAACTAAATATACTTTTCTCCGCTCCGTCAACTGTATTGCACTTGCAATGATATTGTAATTGCTGGTAAAAAGGGTATGCATACAATATCTAACCTTGACAACAGAAGCAAAATTGTCGTCCAAAATGATTATGTCAGAGCTTTCTTTAGCAACCTCTGTTCCAGCAATGCCCATGGCCAGACCTATGTCAGCCTAGGATCACCAAAGAATTCACACAACATTAGGGCAAGAAATAGAATAGAATGCATGTTGATAAATGCCCAGATAGAGTGGTACATCATGGAGAGCAGGAGCATCATTGGTACCGTCCCCAGTAACAGCAACCACATGACCTTTCTTTTTCAAGGCTTGTACCAGTAATAGCTTATCATTTGGAGATGACCTCCCCATAACCTATAATCAACATTTTTCCGATTATAAAGGTAGAAAGTCATTCAAAATTTTTTATTTTGTTTTTTGTACCTCTAACAATAGCACCAAATGGATACAAACATACACTGATCTTGTCAGCAATGGATTCCCTCTCTGTTTCTGATAAGGCACGAAACACTCGACCTTCTATGACCACAGGCTCAGTGGCTTCTCTGGTGTCAAGTATGCCACACTCAAAGGCGATAGCTTTAGCTGTTTGTATGTTATCTCCTGTCACCATGCGTACCTAACAATTTCAACAAAATAAGGAAAAACTAACTATTGATTGCATAAGACTTTTGACTAATGGATAATCATCTAGATATCTAATTCATTTAAAAAATATTGATTTCTTTCAATTTTTTATGTAAATGTAGCAATTGTTCTTCCACACAAACATGCATTAGCACACAGAAACCAAGTTTAGGCATTGAATAATACCTTGACACCAGCACTGGTACATAGTTCTACAGCACTTTTTACCCCTGGACGGCATGGATCCTACCAAAAAAAAAAAAAAATAGAGAACAAATTAAACAACAAGTCAAGGATAAATAAAATTATATAGAAAGAATAATTGCAATTTTCAAGCATACCTTTATTCCCACTATTCCAAGGAGAATGAGTTCTTCCTCTGGCAATACCCAATGGTCCCTATTCCCCTCCTTTGGTACAGCTTCGGCATCGATCAGTCGATATGCAAGAGCAACACATCTAAGACTAGCTGCAGCCATGACTTCTATATGTCTCTTGTATTCATTTAGCTAAAGTTATACATAGTAAAAAATTAGTTCAAGGCTAATATGGCATTTTCAGAGGCCTGTTGAAAGAAGTGAAGCATTTAAAATACCTTGTCTGGGGTTATTGGATGAACTGTACCATCAATGGAGAGACAACTGGTACAAGATGAGAGAACTAATTCAGCTGCACCTTTCCAGTGAATATGAACCTCACCACCAGGCTAAGCAAAAATTAGTTATATTGTATGTATATGAAACTCGTAAAATTTATAAAATACAAGAAAGATGATCATTCTTCATATCTCCTACCAGTTGTACAGCGACACCACCACGTTTTTTCTCAGAGTTAAATGGAAGCACATGAAGAACAGAAGATTTGGTTCTTGCTTCACTGAATTTCATTCCCAACTAAAATGGCACCAAACATAAAACACAATGTTGTAATCTAAAAAGCCGAGGTGAGTGCTCTTGATGAAGCTGCATAATTTGATGAATACCATACCTTGATGCCCCACGAGAGGACTGCTTTCTCAGTAGGTGAACCCGTCACCTCAGCAGCTCCACCATCCTATATTGCATTAATAGTTTTCAGCAATAAGACCTATACTATTACAAAATAAAAAAAATGATTTTCCAAAATGTGGCTCTGCAAAATCAATGAGGCTTCAAGGCGAAGCAAATGCACCAACGTACAAAAAACAGACTCGCCTCAGGCTCGAAAACACTGCCAGTAGTGTTTTGTGCGATGCCCTCAATGAGCAGACTTGATACGGTTGCTGACATCATTTTTGTACTGCTGACATCCTCCAACCTGGTCCCACCAACATAGGCCTCCACAACTGTCATCTAATATTCAAAAATGAATTTAGTTCCCAGTAATATAAGTTCTCTCCTGAACCATGGTGTATATTAACATTGTTAGTACCTGATTCAAAGTGAGTGTACCAGTCTTGTCGCTACAGATGGTAGTTGCTGAACCCATTGTTTCACATGCTGACAGCCTTCTCACCTATAAAAGTAATTTCAGGATAAATAAAGGTAATATAAAGTTCCAAATGATTTTTAATTCATTCTTATAATCTGAGTTGCCACAAAATCAAGGAAATAAAAGAAGTTCATGTATTTACCAAAGCCTTGTCCTTCATCATCTTGCGCATTGAATATGCAAGCCTGAAAGATGAAAACAAAAGGCTTTCAATTACACAAAAAAAATTAAAAAGAGAGAAATACTTTGAAACAAAAAAAAAAATCTGCTTACGTAAGTGTTACAGCCAATGGAAGCCCTTCAGGCACTGCCACCACAACAATTGTCACCTAAAAGCAAATTGAAGAGAAAATTTGGGGATATTAGAAAATGTGCTTTAATAAAATGCACAGAGTTAAAATATTAAGGAATCTAACAATATGCTGATACATACAGCAATAGTCAATATTTTAATAGCTCCAATGAAGGACTGTTTAAGGCTTGTTTTCCCCTTCACAAATTGAACTGTGCCATCAGCATTCGTTGTATGCCCCGTAAAATACCTGATAAGATATAAGATGAAATTAGTGAACATAACTCCACTTATGTTGTTTCAATATAGCCACTTCCAGCCCAAGTAAAAGGACGAGGATTGTGATAGGTGTGGCGAGCCAATTTTAAAGAAAACACAGCTATCTTTATGAAAATGAAACCCAATCATTTTTCATTGGGGGCACAACCCTCTTAGTGACCATGGAAGTCATTTTCTTGATAAGGCAGCCCACGGAGAGATATTAAGGAGCAGAAGGAATTACATATGGTATTAAATATGGAGAAAGAATATGATAGAGTACTGAGGAAAGTTATGTGGTGAGCACTAGAATAGAAGAAAGTTCCCATAAAGTACATTGCCCTTGATAAGGACATGCACGATGGTGTTGTTACTTATGTAAGAGCATCTAATAGTGAGACAAGTGACTTTTCCATTAAGATAAGACCACATTAGGAATCAGCATTATGCCCATACCTTTTTGTCTTAGTGATAGATGAAACCACGAGGGACATATAAGGAGAGATTCCTTGGTTTATGCTCTTTGCATGATGTGGTGCTAATTGATGAGAGTAGGACAGATGTTGATATAAAATTGGAGTTGTGGAGACGAACTTTAGAATCGAAAGGTTTTAGAATTTGTAGAACTAAGACAGAGTATATGAGGTGAGTTCAGCGGAGTAAGATCAAAGGATGGAGATATTCGTCTAGATAGGCAAGTAGTTTCCATGAATGATATTTTTTTATATTTGGGTTCAATACTACTGAGTGATCGGCGAGATAGATGAAAATATTAGTCATAAGATAAAAGAGTAGGATGGGTGAAATGGAGACAAGCATCCATTGCCTTATGTGATAAGAAAGTCCTACGGAACCTAAAAAACAAGATCTATAGGACGGTGATTAGTCCTGTGTTGTTGTAACGGAATAGAATGTTACTAAAAGACGACATGTCATACAAGGAGTGACCGGATCAGAAATAATGACATAGGAGATATGGTTGGGTTGGCACCAATTGAGGAGAAACTTATTGAACATCGTTTGAGATGGTTTAGGCATATCCCTCATAGGTCTCCTAGAGCACCGATGGACAGCAGATTTCTAAAACGTTCCAAGAACACAACGGGAGGCCGGAGTCAACCAAAATTGACGTAGGAGGATGTGGTAGAAAGGAAATTTAAAGAATGGAATATATGTAAGGAGTTGGCATTGGATAAGAACACATGGAAGTTGGCTATCCATGTACCAGAACTATGACATAGGAAATAGGATCTTACAAGTAGTGTAATAGGTTTTAGGTTATAGTTTAAGCTGAAGATGTAACTTTTACTACTACTATTTTTATTTTTATTTTTTTTGTGACTTTGACCTTGTTGGGTTTCATTTCTATCCTACCCTAACTTGTTTGGGACTAAAGACGTTGTTGTTATTGTTGTTGGTATTGTTGTCGTCGTTGTCGTTGTGATATATATGTGATACTATAGTTTTTACGTGGTATGAACAAAAACTCAAGGAAGAAAGAAAGATAATGTTTCCCATGGAAAACTTACAATACTATAAAGTTTTCATACCTTAACAAAAGGACAAGGAGAACTATACCAGCAACTGTCAAACCCACCAGGCCAATAAAAGTAGCAACACCATTTAACCGTACCTTGTTTTAATGGTAAAAAAAAAGGTGACTTAGCACAATGTATACAAATAAAAATAAAAAAAGAAACAGAAGAAAATGTGCTAAACCTGAAGGGGAGTTTCTTCACCATTATCTTCAGAAATATTAGCCATCAATAGACCCCATTCAGTGTTTAGTCCAACAGCTGTAACCTTTTACCATAAGAATGAAATTACCAACTAAGTCAAAGAAATAATTCTATTTTACAACACACAAAGAATATAAGAAAATTAAGAAGAATCAATTAAGTCTATATATAGTGAAGCATCAGGAGTTGCATACCATCATGGTGCCATAACCATCAGCAACTTTGCAACCAGACATCAAAAACGGATTCTTTTGATCTTTGTTAACCTATGTTTTGTGGAGAAAAAAAATAAACATTTGTCCGTCTTTAAGAAAACTTGATCATTCAAACAAGATTAAAAAGCAATTTGAAAAAAAATAAATAAATAACTCACAATTTTAGATTCCCCAGTCATACTTGATTCATCTATAGCAAGAGAATGCCCTGAGATTAGGACACCATCTGCTGGAACCTTATCATTCGACAAGTAAAAGGACATAAGAATGGAGCCCAAAATAGTTGGTGAGATTATAAATTGGGAAAAGAAAAGGGAGGAAATTTTAACAAGTTTTCTTGAGCAACTTAAGTTGATTGATATGCACATTGTCTTGTTTAATTCAATATATATTCCCATAATATAAAGCATGATTGCAATATGCCTATTTATAATGCGAGATACATGGGATAGCAGAGACATCTTATAATAGCAGATAAAAAGTTTGTAGAACTCACTTGATCTCCGATTTTTAAGGGAACTACGTCACCAACTACAAGATCAAAAATTGAAGCTTCCACTCTCCTTCCACCTCTTATCACCTAGAAATTTTCCATTGGTCCAAAATTTAATTAAAAATGGTAATAAATGCTAACTAAAAAGAAATTTTGTCTTAAGAGACATAAGGACGTACCTCCAGTTGAATATTCTGTTTCTCTTCATTTAAGTGCTGGAATTGGAGAGATTGCTTATAGTCGCTGATTGCTAAATAGAGAAAAAGAAATAAATGAAATAAAAAAATCATTTTATTAGATAGGGATAAAGTATTTTTAAACCTGTAATTTTCTAATCAAAGAAATATTGATGATAATTACCAGTGACTAATATAACAAGAATAACAGCAAATAGAATACTTCCACCATCATACCAACCTTCACTCACACTCTGCAAAATTGGACTCAAAGAACAGCAAAATGGTTAATTTTTAGTAATGCGCAGCAATACAAATAATAATATAAAAATGTAATAGACAGAGAAACAACCTCAGTAGTCATACCCAAAACAAGAGAGATAACTGCAGCAACCATTAATATAACCAGTGTTAAATCTTGGCATGCTTCCCACACGAACAGCTACAGTTCAACAACAAAATTTAAAAACAATACCACCTCAAAATCTAAAGGCAAAAGGGAGACATAATATAGAGGGCATACGAAAAAGCTTCTGCCTTTCTTGGGGGGATAAGTGTTGGTGCCGAATAGTTCTTTCCTTTGTTGCAATTCTGCAACGTCGGCACTCGTACCCCTTTCTACATTACTCTTCAATAAGTTGGAGAGCCCCTTTATCTGCATTTGAAAAAGGATAAATTTGACTGGATTTAATTTTATATAGTCAAATGTGCTTTATTCCTATGCCACCCAATAAAAGTAGCAGCAGAAACTACCTCGTACCGGTTGTACTAGTACAAACTTATTTTAAAGATGCGGAAAAGAAGCATGGACGATTTTTGAGAGAAAATATTATACCCCTCCAAGCTCTTGAAGTGTGGAAAGATTGTGCTCCCTGGATAGAGAATTTAGTTGCTCTGAGCTAATTAAAAAGCCACCATTACTCCTTGGATCCACTATTTTCGACTCAACACTCACCACTTAATTTAATAAAAAACAAATAAGAACAACGTCAGTTCACCTTTAATGGAATTTCATTACACTTTACTTAAAAAAAAGTGTACCAGCTTGCTACTAGTCCAGACCAGTCTAATGAAGTAACCCGCTTTAGGTTTTGCAAAAGAAAAATGCGAAGAGAAACATATAACCAGAAAGGAAACATGAAAGGCTATACTAACCAACAGCTTCTCTTTCCCCTGCCTCCTTGAAAAGAAATGCTGCCTGGGTTTAGACACACACAAAAAAGAAAAAAAAGGAAACGTTATTTTAAGTCGGAAGGAGTGGGATGTAAAGCATAGCTGAAACTGAATTTGCTCAAATTGGGTATGATAAAATGATGTGTGTACAATAAAACATACTCGTATAACTTGAGCATGTGCACGAATTTTTCTTTTGATTTTCTCCCTCTCTTCTTCCTTTTTAAGGTCGAGCGTGTATCTAAAACGGCGTGATGCATTCAACACAAGGGCAGCTTGCTGAAATATTGAGAAGAGAGAGGTTGAGTGAGAGCACAAGTAAAAGAGAGAGAGGCTTAATTTATTGAAGGAGTTGACTTGTGCTTGTAAGAAAATGTTGATTAAAGTTAGTTAGAAAAAATATCTTTAGAGTCTAATAAAAAGAAAAGCTGATGTCACAGAATGAAAAGCTTAATCCGTATGTAGAATGCAGTGCACTGTACTGTAATTGTACTTTGTAATATTTTATAGTAATCTGAATATACATCCGGTGTTGTTTTAAGTGAAGAGTGAAGAGATTACATTATTAATTAGAAGAAGCATTGACTTATACTGTCTGTGGTCTTTGGATTGAGGTATAAATATAAGATGATATAATAAAATGGGAGAGGGGAAGGGGGTGAGGAAATACTCTCCAACGGCGGAGGCGGTCGATGGGGGCATTCTTGGGAGGGATGTCAAAGGCGTCGAGTTGGGAGGTGGATGCGACGGCCACGATTTCATCATGATCATGATCATGATCAAATCCGGAGGGAGGGCCACCGAGGTCGTCATCATCGTACCTGCGGTGGTATTTGTCAGGTGATCTGAGCTCCATCAATCAGTCGGAATCTGAATCTGTTTGAGAGTGAATGAGGAGATTGAGATGAATGAATCATGCTTCATGCATGAAGAGAAGAGAAGAGAAGAGAAGAGAAGAGGAGAAGAGAGATAAAAGTGAAAAAAAGAAGGAAGGATGAATGAGCACCTGAATTGAATTGAATTGAATTGAATTGGTCTGCCTCTGCCTCTGCCTCTGCCTCGCTCGCTGCCCTGCCCTGCCCTGCCCCGCCCCGCCTGCCCGCCGCTGGCTCGCAAGAGGAGAAAGAAAGACGAGAAGAGAGAGGTCAAACAATCAATCAAAATCAAAATCAAAATCAAAATCAAAATCAAAATTAGCTAGTTAGTTAGTGTTAGTGAGGAAAGAGAGAGAGAGGAAGTTTCGCGGTAGTTTCGTGTCCGTCGACTAATTTAGCTAATTAATTAATTATAATTATATAAGACCACCATCATCAATCAAGTAACGCCTGCCTGCCTGCCTAATTTTAGTTAAATCAAGCCTAGCCTCAGAGCCTCCGACTAAATGCTATTTGTAACTAATAATAATTTTGGATTTTGGATTTTGGATTTTGGATCTTGGATCGACACTTCACTTCAACACAACACAACACATTCATTCATTCACAATCCCTCAATATGTATTTTTTTTCCACCAGTAGTCGGTCGTCGGTCGTCGGTCGTCAGGTACTCCAACGTCCAACTCCCACAGTCCCACTGCAACATGTTCGCTAAGTTTAGGAAATTGCCTCGCAATTTCTTCGTGTCAGTTTTCAATCAGTACAGAAAATTATTATATAATATAATAATATAATAACTGTCGTCGAGCCGCAGAGCCAGGCCCGAGACGTCTTTTCTGTCGTGCTTCAAGGCTAAAAAACCGAAAAAATTAAAACTAACGTTACTGTTCACACGAATTATGATAATAACTGTTAAAAATTCAAAATTTTAAAAATAACGTTGTTGGATCGGCATTCGGATTGCCGAAAAATACAAACCGCTTGGATCAGCAATTGAAATGCCGATCCAAGCTTGGATCGGCATTCCAATTGCCGATCCAAAATAAAATGCAAATTGTCACATTATTTTATGTTTTATCGCATCAGAATGTTAATCACCACCAACTTGCCTCAAGTTTAGACGGTGCGCTTCCTTCACAATTTTCTGCAGAATCCAACTACAATTTTTGGAACTTCGAAGAATTCTGGCCAGACCAACATTTCAATGGAGATTAATTATGTTGTACAAATTAAACCATAGATTATCAACATATATATATGGTATTATGTTTAAAGCGGAGCTAGTCGAGCTACTTGCCCATCATATTTTATACCTAAGAAATAGTTCAACATATATTATATTTTATGTTTTGTCCCGTTTCGTCACATAATATTATATTTCCGTTTTGTCTTGTTTAGTACGGACATGTTTTAACCCTTTTCTAATCAGATAACATACAATTTCATTTACCGTTTTCAATTTCGAAGTGTTAATAAGTACTAATTAATAATGATTATAAAATTTTAAAATAAAAATTAATATAATAATTACAATAGTAATGATAAAAATAAGTAATAATAATAATATTTAATAATTAATGAGGATTATTAATAATTAATAATAGTTAATATAATAATAATTAAAGTAATTAATAATTAATAATAGTTAACAATTAATATAATAATAATTAAAGTAATTAATAATTCAAAATAAATAACAATAGTTAATAATAATTACACCACTAATAGTTGCTAGCCTTAAAATACTAACCTCAACATACCGCTCTAAACAACATTCACTAACCTTAGAATGGCGAAAGTAGTGATTTGATGAGGTTAGCGCTAAACAACATTCACTAACATTAGTTATTCGGAGTTTTTATTCCAAAACGATCACAAATAAGTTTTTTAGGATCTAGAGTGTTATTTTTAAGTGATCCAACATCCGGATTAAATTTTTTATTTTAGAGTGTTTGTATTATCTTTTTAATCCGGATTAAAAAGTGGTCCCTACAACTTCGTAATCCATATTAAGAAGATGGTCAAAATATTTTTATTTTAGGAATAAAAATTTAATCCGGACGTTGGACCACTTAAAATATAGCATTTTAGATTCCAAAATATTTATTCTCGATCGTTTAGGAATAATATTTTATACTCCGAATAACTAATCTTAATTGTATTCTTAAATGATCCAAACGTACCCATTAAGAATTATGTGAGCCACTACAAACGGATAACAGAGGAGTAAATAACAGTATTGAACTAAAATTTTGCTTTCGAAAATAATTTGTTCACTGTTCATATATATGCTAATATAACTTAATTCCTAAATATTGTTTATCGCTCAATACATTCAGTGAAACTATATGTAATGCTCTCGGTCTTCCTCTCTACATCATAGAGGACACACGCATCTCCTAAAATATTTTTTTTTATTCTTTTCTTGGTTTCATATTGTTGGTTATTAATGAGATGATCCGGATCATATACACTTCGAATGTTGGAATTTGAAGTTAGCACTTATTTTCCATATTGTTGGTTTCATATTGTTGGTTATTAATGAGGCTGTTTTACGGAATCGAGCTGAGAGTGTAGATCGAAGGCCGTGGTCTGATACAATTTAAAGGAATTATACGAGGTACATGAGGGAGACATGTGTAGCTGAGCTTCCTGTCAGCAGAGCTGAGGCGTATGCTCGTCGCCGTCAGCAACCTATTAGTGAGCGACATGATACTCCCATGGCGCCCAGAGTACATGCACAGGTTTGTGTAATTCATTCAGTGATTTATCTTAATAAATTTAGTGATTTATCTATTTATCATAATTAATTCAGTTATCTAATTTTGTAAAAAAACTAAGTTTATTATGGATAAAAAAATTAGTATTGTGATAAAAATACTTAATGAATAAAAAATTTATGCTTAATTATTTAATTAATTTAGTGATTTCTGTAATTATCAGTTTGTTTCAATATTGTAGGGGAAGAGCGCTCTCGGTACTGCAATGGAGGCCATTGAATTGCTTGCGAAAAAGGTTTTAGACGGGTTGGTAAAAAAATTCTTCGCAACTGTCGATCTCAATTAGAAAATGCATCGATGCCATTCCAATTAGATGACTTACTGCAGAATGAGGAATTTTTACAAAATATTGATGACATAGCAGATTCGGATACCGAGACTTCTGCTCCGGAGGATCCTGTGCAGCCTGACGAGCCTATGCAGCATGTATGTTAACAATTAATTTTTATTACTTATTGTTTTACGTTATGTAAATGTTATATGGATGTTAATTAATCTCTTAACTTATTCAGTCTGAGGATCCGACTCCTAGCTAGTTCCAGGCATCTAGATGACATCGACATCTCACTTTGCAGGTATGTCGTATGACTCCACTGGCATCTTTAGTTCCTTCATGCCACAGTTTGGTCAGCCTTATACCACGTTTGGTCAGCCGGCATTTTCATACAGCGGACCATTTCCATACCCGTCCTACACATCATTCAGTAGCCAGCCAGCATTTGGATACGACCCTGTATTCAGTACAGACCCACAGGGTACTAGTTCTGGGATTCCATCATATTCTTCTCCGATTGGTAGTATGGGTGGGGTAGACTCCTTCACTACTCTTTTACATACTGGCATGTCTCTAAATAGTCAGTATGGTTCATATGACCAGAGTCAGGAGCCTGAGATGCATGATGATGAGGGGGGTCAGAGTGCTGACGGGGATGAGGGGGGTCAGGAGCATGACGTTCCTATTCTTAGTCCATCTCTTGCTAGAGGACGAGATAAGAGGACGGTTAAAAAAGTAAACAGATTAACACTGTCAGGGAGAAAAAGACGATGGATTTGTATTTTTATTATGTTGTTATTATGGACATGTCTTTTACTTTTTTTATTTGTTTGTATGATGCATAACAATCGAAATGCAACGCATTACGATACGTAATCGAAATGAGACATAACAATCGAAATGCAACGCATTACGACACGTAAACGAAATGAAACCATTTAAAATATGAACATTTAATTTTTAACAATTATATTTATACATAAATATCATAAAAAATATATACTTGAAATATCATATTAATTTACTATGTATTTTTTTGAAAGAAAATTCCGGTTCCAACAAACAATACAAAATATCATATTAATTTACCATGTATTTTTTTTAAAAAAAATTCTGGTTCGAACAAACAACAAACAATACAAAATATCATATTAATTATACAATTACAATTAAAAAAATGTGAAAGAATTACAATTTAATAAATTTATAAAAAATACCATGCCATTTCTTACTATTGTTCTTTAAAAAATAAATACTTAATTATTTTTAATCTCAAAAATATAATAATATATATTGTTCTTTAAATAATAAATACATAATTATTTCATCTCAAAAATATAATAATATATCAAGTAAAAAAAAACAGTAAAAGTAAAAGCAAAAAGGAAAAAACACAGTAAAAAAAAAAACCTGCGCAAAAAACAAAAACCAAGAGGAATCTGTCAGCAAAAAAAAAAAAATCCTTCGAGCCCTTCTAGCGGCAATGCTATTGCCGCTCGAAGGTTGAGTTCTAGCGGCAATAGGATTGCCGCTCGAACTGTGTTATATTTAAAAAAAAATATCGCGTTATGTTCATATTAAAATTGTTTATGCAATTTTTTCTGTATATAAAATGTTTCCCTATCAATAATAAAGGATGAACAGTGCGTGGCATATTGATTTTTTTTCCGTGCGATTGTTGGTGTGGTGAGTTAATAACTAACAGACGAAGAAGGGCAGAGATGACGGCGGAAGAGGCGCAGGAGAAGGAGAAGGAGGAGGTGGTGGTGCGGGTGCTGTGCCCCGTGGACAGAATCGGAGCGGTGAGCCGGCTGATGAATAGGCCCCAGCGTATCCGATTCGACTCGGCCTCGGCGTCGCCTTTCCCCTCCGACCGGGTCGTCCTCATTTCTTCGTCTTCGTCTTCTTCTGAAGAGTCTTCCTTCCAGGCTGCTCTCCTCTCCGTCTTCGAGCGCATCGTCATCCCTCCGCCGCCTCCGCCTCCTTCCCCTCATCACCTCGTCGCCCATCCCCATGTCATCTGCCGCTTGCTCTCTCCCTCTTCTCAGGTCGCCTCCCTCCTCAGCCCCTGCCCCTGCCCCTGCCCCGGCGGCACCACCCTCGACCGCCTCCGCCACGACTCCCCTGCTGCTCAAATCCTCCTCCTCCCCAAAGACCACGCCTTTCCCAACTTCCACGCCGCTTCCCCACACGACCACCTGCTCACTGTATGTATCTATGTATGCATGTATGGATGTCCCTCTTATCATTTATTACTTTCTTCCTTACTTATCAATCCTTTCTATCCAGATTAGCGGCACCTTCCCTGCTGTCAAGAAAGCCCTCCTCTCCATCTCCTCCGCCTTGCTTGCATGTCCGCGTCCGCGTGCACGTGCACCCCCTCCTCCTCCTCCTCCATCCACTCAAGTCCAAGTCCTCCTTCCTTCTCACTACCTCCCTTTCCTAACTGCACCCGACCTCTCTCACATCCAACTGGTACTGGTACATTACATTTTTACATTACCCCTACCCTCTCCATTTCTAATGCCACTATTCACCACAATTATCAAACTATTACCCGTCCTTTTTCACCTACTTTTCAGATATCAGGTGCAAATCTCACTCTTCACGACCCAAAACCCGGTGAGGCAACAGCAATCGTGATTATTTTCGGCACAGCTGAGCAAACAAAGACTGCACAGAGCCTTCTTCACGGCCTCATTTTCTCTGGTGTTTTCAACCCATCTTGAATCAACCATAGCATAGCCTCTCAAAGTTACTTTTTTCATCCAGTTGGAAATGCTATGATGGCGTTGTATGTTGTATACTATATGTTCGATCCTTTGCTTTTTCTCTACTCTTAGTCTTAGGTTAAAAGACCCTTGGTCCAATGTAGACTAGTGTATGCTATGCTGTACTTTGTATTCAACCCTTTCTTTGTATTTTGTCTAAGGCAGTACAAAATACTGAGTCTTTAGTCGAACTCGAGAGAAATTTTAAAATTCTATCGGATTTGGTTGATTGGATGCCTGTGTTATGAAAGTGTCCAGGTAATTATTCTGACAAAATTATAACGTCTAACTCTTGAAAAAAAAATAAATAAATAAAACTCAGTAGCTGCAGTGGAACTTTCAATTGCATCAGTACTATCACCTTCATTGCATATGATATACTATTGTTATTCTCATTGCATATTTGCATCTACCCTTTTATGCCGGATGTTTAATTGGAGGTCTAGGCAAGTCAACTAATAGCTCCTGCAGATAAGGATAGTTAATAAATATCTGTCTCATAGGCTTTTCTGACACTACACTAGTACTTCTGTCTACTGATAAAGGCATGCATAGTCTTAGTTTTTTTTTACCCCATACATCACCTCTCTTTTCATCAAAAAAAATACATCACCTCTTTTTGATGTGTTTCCTTATCAAAGTGTGATGGATTCTTATGAACGGTATAGCGATTGTAGTGTTGTAACCCTTATCTCCTTTGTCTTTCTTTGCATGAGTTGACTCCACATGGCTTTTTCCCCTTTAATTACGATCATCAAGTACAATGGTCGAATAACAAGGACACACTTGTTTATTATTGGGGGTGCTGATGCATCCCTTTTTTGCCGAGGAAAAAAAACCAATTTAGATCTGGTGCAAAACATATGCAAAAATGTGGGGTTAGATGTGCTATGCGACTAGAGCTCTGTTGCCTGGTACCAACCTATAAATTTTATCATTCTTCCTTTAAACATTTCAAGTAGGCATCTTTGTTTGGTTGGTTTTTTCCTTTTTTTTTTTTTTTGCGGCATCATTGTTAGAGTTAATCTCTGGTTTTTGACATCCCATGTCTTAAAATCTAGATGTCTATACTAAAATTTACGGATATAAAGAGGCTGGTTCAGTTGACTTTCACTTTTATAAGAAAGAAGGTACACAATACAAAATTTATCTCTAATTAATTTGCCACGTGCTTTTCTTTCGAACTTGATTCATGTCGCGAACCTGATTCTCTCTGTATAAGAGGACTACGGTTCCGTATATTATCTTAATTTGAACAATAATATATAAAAAAAAAAAGAAAAGAACCGGACTTCTGATGGCGGCACTAAGCTCTGCAAATAATGACATCTAATTGGTTGGAAGTTGGAACAAGATAAAATAAGAGAAGCAAATCACATCACAAGACATCCAATTCCTAAATGAGAAACAAAGACCGACGAAACTAAATCCTAGCATAATTAATCATATATATAATTGATCGAGAAATGTAAATGTAGATGGGAGAGGATTGTTAGACGTCAAGTTTTGTGCAGCGAGACTTGCGCTGCGTGTTCCTTCACGTTACCCCCGGGGTTACTTTGGAACCTGACAATGCTGAACATGCCCATATCGACCCCATCGGGCACCTCCGCCTCACCCCGCACTGCCAATTCTGCCAGAATCTTCCCCACCGCGGGCCCCATCTTGAACCCGTGACCTGAAAACCCACCAGCCACCAGCACGTCCTTGCCGAACTCCCCTCCCAGGAAATCAATGATGAAATCACCATCTGGCGTCATGGAGTACATGCACCCCTGTGTCATGACGGGTCCGTTGCTGGCATCTACGTGCGAGGGCATGAACTTGCTGACCCATTGCGCAACAGGACCCACGAGTGCATTGGCATCAGGTTCATTTGCAGATGCTGCAGCTCTGGAGCCCACCTGCCAGTCTCTGCGGTCAGGGTCGCAAGGGATTCCTCCATGCATGGCGATCTTGATGAGGTTGGGGTACTCCATGCAAGGGGTGCCATAAATGTAGGGGTCCCCGTAACTGGCGAAAGTGGGAAAGCCGCCAGCTGCCGCCAGCTCCTCTTCAAGCCCTTCTCTGATCTTCCAGTAGCAGATTAGGTTGTGCACCGGTTCTATTGGCAGCTCTATCCCGCCAACTGACCCGATTAATTTGCGTGTCCATGCCCCGGCCGTGATTATCACTTTCTTTGCATAAAACACCTCTCCGCTGGCAGTGAGCACCTTAACTGGGCCCGATGCAGCCTCCTTCTTTATGCTGATGACCTCTGTGCGGTCTCTGACAACCACACCATGTCGTGCTGCCAGGGACTGAAACATTGCAACTGACTTGGTCGGGTGTAATACACCTGTTCATAATTAAGTATATATGTATTTAGATCGTCATTATAGTGAGTGCCATTTCTGATAAGCTTGACAATATTCTAAATTAAGGCAAGTAAACTAATAGATAGCACTCTGTATATATATATATATATATTTGTACCTCCTAGTGGAGTTTCCAGAGCCACCCATCCATCGTCCTCTGGCATATCAAATGCACCAGAGAACTTGTCCTTCAGGCTCTCCTTGCCCAACAAAACATGCTCGGTTGAACTAGAATTATCAATGCAAGATTTGAAACTCAAGTCAGACACGGGCCCCATATCGAGGTGAGGAGTGGGAGTGAGCACGGTGTAACCGGCCTCAGACTGTGCATCAAGAAAGAGCGACCTTGCCAGAGAGACTAGAGGCGGGTAGAAGGACTCTGGGTAGGTCGTGCGGGTCGTGCGGGAGTGGCCGTGCGAGGAGCCAAGTGGATGGAGGAGATCGAATCGTTCCAGTAGGAGAGCCTTTTGGCTGAGTTTTGACAGATAATATGCCGCACAACTACCCATAATACCGGCACCGATCACTATTGTGTCGAATGAACTGGATGCGTCCATTTCTTAATTTGTTTTTGAGCTAGCTAGTTTCCCGGTGTTGGTGTTGGTGTTGGTGTTGGTGGTGTTGATTTGGGATGTCGATGGAACACATGCAGAGAGGGAGGTATCTAAGTAAGGGGTACCGCTGAGGCTGAGCTAACAATGAAATCATATATTTGTTGTTTACTCCTTGTGGGGAGATATATATAGGCCCCAAAAGCATATGCAGTTTTGTTTCTTTCACGAAAATCTACTAAATTCCAACTTTATCTATCTCTTTCTGTGTTTGGGTTTGTGTGGTGGAGTATTGTTTGGAGGTCTCCGTAGCTCTCTCTTTTTGTGAGTTGTGAGTTGTGACAACCCAAAACCATTTTTAGCGTGGTTGGGATCGTCTAAAACCTCAGCTTCTGCAACTGCTGCAATCGGACTTGGGACTGGAGCGCTTTGTGATTGGCATGCTATATATAAATTCAGACTTGCAGAGTTGATGATATATGGACACATCGGATGAGCTATATATTTTACTATTTGCTTCATATATCATTGTCAACTGTAATTAACTTCATTTTGTACGTAATTTTTAATTTTTATTTACTGTATGTATAATTTAATATCGAGACATGACATGTGACACTGCTGCTAGTTTTTAACTCTTCTGGTACCACCTTGCAATCAATATTTTAATTACATTAATTAATTAATTGGTGATCCGAAGGAAGAACTCTATGTAGGAGTCGAATGAATGAATATAACAGAATCTTTCTGGCATTAAAATTAAAGTATTATCTAGATTCCACCGTAAACTATAGACTATAGTTAGGGCTACAAAACGTTCGAAACGGTAATGAAACTAGAGTGTTTCGTTAACCATTTCGTTTTGTTGATGAAACTGACTATTAATTTCGTTAACAGTTTCGTTTTAGATGAAACGATCGGAATCGATGAAATTTTCGTGATTTACACATGGACAAAACTGTTTCATTGTTTCGTTAACTGTTTCGTTTTTGAAACGCAGCCATATTTCTTAGTCATTTCATTTCTTTTTGGACGAAATGAAATGAAATAACGGTCGAAACGGCTTCCGTTTTCAGCCCTAACTATAGTGTAATATTTTTTTGATTCTCTGAAGGGTTAGTGGGCCATGAGAACGCCAAGCCCAACAACCCACTCAAAACCTTGGCCCTTAGGAAGAGGGACAGCTCCATCTCTACAAAGTCAAGGTAGGTCGAATCGACGAGCAATGGTGTGGAAGAGGGCAGCATGAGCTAGGCGGAAGAGAGCGATGCCGAGCTTGTGCTCGGGAGGGAGAGAGGAGAAGGGGAGGTGGAGGGATCGGAGAAGGGAGTAAAGTTGTTGATGTATTACTTCTTTGTTTGATGTGATTGTATATATGATAGACTTATCTTATGAATTGTTATATATGATGGACTTGTAGTTTTATTATCTTCTATTATTATGGACATCTAGTTTTATTATCTTCTATTATTATGGACTTGTAGTTTTATCTTGTATTATGGATGCATATGTTTTTATGTTTGTATGCTGCGATCAAATAACGACAAAAAACATTACCACACATTATAACAAAATTCCATATATTCTCTTTCTTGTGATCTCTAGAACAAATCTAGCAAAAAAACTAATCATTATGAGACATAACAACATAAATAATAGGATTAATTAGATTTATGCCATCCTAAAAAAATGTTAATTTGAAATATGCCAATGTTAGATTACTAATTAGATTTATGCCATTATCGTTTAAATTAGATATATGCCATTATCTCATTCCAAAAAAAATTTAATTCTAAATATGTCATCTTGAAATTTCTCAATATTTCTAAAAATTCCCAAAGTGTCCTTGTTAATAAACCCACGATATTTCCATGTTTTACCTTAACAACCTCACAAATCGTTTGTCCCATTCATTTTTTGTCCGAAACCTTGTAAGGCAAATATTTGTCTGAAACTTGGAGAATATATTAAATATCCTTTTTACATGTAGCCTTGTACCATTCATTGTTTTTTCTTAAATACATACAATAAAAAAAAAATCTACAGACATGCTCTTAATCTAACAAATCGTTCTATATCTAATTTGTTCTAGTGGCATAAATCTATTTTTTTATATTTTTACATGGCACAAAACTCATTTAATTAATTTGTAATGAAATCAAACTAATTTGTCATTTAATGATGGTATTTTTTTAATTTTAAATTTTTTTAGCGGCATAAAAACTAATTTGTCATTTAGTAGTGGCATTTTTCTAATTTCAAATTTTTGTAGTGCTATATTTAAAAGGGTAAAATTGACAAATCAATTTGTCGATGGCATAAAACTAATTTTACTATTTTATAATGGCATAAAACTAATTTATCATTTAGTGGTGGCATTTTGCTAATTTCAAATTTTCACAGTGGCATAAATCTAATTAACCCTAAATAATATCACGACACATAACAAGATAAAACCGACAAAATATTACGCCAAATAAGAATAAAACCGACAAACCTAAATTTCATAAAAACAAAATATTATGACACACAATAAAATATTACGACACTTAAGTTTCATGACAACCTAAATTTTTTGGACGAAGTTTTGGCCCTCTTTCTTGCGATCTCTTGTAGTTCCGCGCATTTTTTTTTTTTTTTTTTTGTTTCTTCATCAAGTTCAACTAGTTTCTTCCTTGCGTTTTTCGCACTACATTCTTCTTTTCCACCCTGTTCATTCTTATTTTTGTTTTTGTCACTCTCTTTTGTATTATTATTTTTTTATATATTTATCACTCACTTTTATGTTCCAATGAAGATAGTATAGTAGCGTTTATATAATGTCAAATAGCGCAATCATAAATCGTGCTATACATACAAAAGTTAATAATAAGTATCTGAAAAAGTTTTGTCATGATTAAAAGCTACGATCGTGCATTGAACAAATTTTCGAAAGTATTAAAATTGTTACATCCTAATAAATATCAAATCATTAAACATATATTAGCAGTACAACACAACAACAACTGAATTAACTTAATTAATAAAAGCCTGGTGGTGGAGGTGAGAATCGACGAGCTGTCGGATGGTTCTCGAAGCCTGGTGGTAGAGGTGTAAGTTGACATGAACTATATTTACACTGAACACGAACACCTAACCTACGCTCTACCGCATTTATCCAATGCTGGAAGTCCTTAACATGGAATTGATTATTGGGTAATGCAGCGACGTAGAATCTTTTTTCATGGGTGTACAATAGACGGGTCAAAGCATTTTATATAAAAGTTTAATCCAACCCAATTATATCGGGTTGAAAATTTTTTTTAACCAACCCACTGTAAACCCGACCAACCAGAATAATGTTTGAACTCGTTAAAATACAGGTCGGGTTGGACGGGCTAAACCAATATTTTTAATACCGTACCGGATGTCAAACCGGTGAAGCAAAGGGTATGGAGTTTTATCGGTTCGAAAACCGGATGACGTCATATTATCTATAATATTAAAAAATATATTAAACATACAAACATATATAAAAAGATCAAAAGTACATATATTCCCTAAATTATAATGGTGTTCAAATTAAAAGTACCATATTATTACACTATGGAAAGTGCAAAATAATTTGCATCCATGATCTATGCAAGCTTGGATTGAAAATAAAAGTAAATTACATTTACTAATACTGCTTGATTACTATATATAAGTTGAATGTTTCTTTGGTATAATCAATAAGTTGGAACAAACCACAAGCTGAATCAATGAATATGATTCTCCTACCTATGCAATTTTAACATGTGAGAAAGCTATAAGAATAACAAAAAAAATATATATATATATCATGAAAGGTCCAATCTATTAGGTATCTAATATGTGTGAACCCCATGAAATGTACTTGTAATCAATTAAAGTACAATACTTTTACCTACTTCTTTACCAAAAAGAAAAAAAAATTGAAAAGGAAAAAGTACGTACACAAACTTTAGCCAGAAGGGAGGAATCCCTATCCGGTGCCGCGCGGCACGGTGCCGAGCACTAATCCGAGCCGTTCGATCTGATCTCGACGGTTTGATTTTTTCGGGCCTTACAATCTGGTTACATGCACGGGGCACCCATCATCATTGGATTTAATCTGGACGGCTCGGATTGCCGCGCTGCATGGTGCCGCGCGGCACTAGATTTGATTTCAAAAGGGAGGGTAAAGGCTAAAGAAAAAAAAAAAGGCTAGGATAAAATTTGCATTCAATGTTTCTTTGTCTTCTAGCCTTAGCGAAATTGGAAAGAAAGTAAACACATTTTTTCTTGGGAAGACATTAACACTCTGTTTGGTGCTATGGTAGAGGATGGGAGAAAAAGGAAAATATAAAGAGGGAAGGAAAAGGATGGGATGGAAAGTGATATTGTTTGGATGAAAAATGAAGGGAAAGGAAAATTAATTTTTCTTTCCTTTGTACCTCTTGTTTGGATTGATTATTTTGGTGAAGGAGAAATATAAATTTTTGACTAATTTAATCCTGCATCTTTTACTGAGCAAACAACTTGTGTCTCTTATTTCGTCCATATACGTGCAAGATGAAACTCCATCAAAGAGAATACATCGTAAATACCATTATATTATAGCATCCAAATAAAAAATTATTATGCAATTGCCACTCCCAAGCGCACATTTCTGAAATCATTTGGTTACATCAGTAACTTTAAAAAAAAAGATATAGAAAATATTAGAAAATTCAGTTCTCAAGTAAATCCTGTATGAAGCCTGTCATTATCACTATAGTACCAGAAGCATAGGTTATTCCTTTCAACTTTAAAAAATATACGTATATATATGAACAAAGAGATGATAATCATTTCCACTCAAATTGGATTAAGTGATGAAATGCACGAGCTCCAACCAATACCATGTTTAAACTTTGGTGGCAAAGGGAAACGAAGACAGCAAAATCGATCAGAGCCGGTACAGCAGGTTTTTCCGGTTTTTGACCGGTTTTTGACTAGCGGGTTTTATTGATCTTATCCTACCGGATTCTGACCCGGTATCTGATTTTACCGGAAATTTCCGGTACCCGATAGGGTATTAAAAACATTGGGCTAAACGGGTTGGGCGAGTTTCTATTTTTCTTGCACACCCCTACCTTTCTCATAGGATGATTTAGTTATAAATACGAATTAATTTATAATACCGAATTATCATTATCTCTTTGAAGAACCACACTGAAAGTGATAGAAGATGGCTTAGGACCCATTAACAATTATATAAGTAGTAAATAAATTATGTTTGATTTCAGCGAGAATCGAACAGAGGTTTATATAACATGTCAAGCGCGGTTATAAACTTGTAATTATGATCGAAATAACAAAAAAATTGGAAATGACATAAAGCTGATGGAAATGACGAAAAAAGGCAATTGGGCGAGAAACAACCATATAGTGCGGGTTTGACTCCCATTATTATGAGCTTATAACAGAGTTTTTAAACCCGCTATAGGCTATAGCGCGAATCCGCTAGAAGGACTAAGGAGAGGGTATAGTGCGGTTCTGATCCGCGCTATACCATGGTTTCTATTAAATAATTTTTGATTCTTATTAAATTTTCTGATTACTAAATTGTTTATATTATATTTTTTAAAAAAAAGGGATAATAGAAGTTGTATGTATGTATGCATGTATAATATTGATATATGGTATATGGATGTGGACTAAAACCCTTTTCACTTATCATTTTTTGTCCTTTCCCTTTCTTTTCTTTTCCTTGTTGATATTGAATCAGTGATATTATTGCGAGCGAAAGATGGAGGCGGCTGCTTTGTCGTCGTCGTCGTCGGCGGCGGCGGCCTGGTCGTGCAACTCTTTTCTAGCGGAGCACCACCCAGAACTACAACTGGAAAGAACAAGGAGAAGACGCTGGGCATGGGCATGTGCATGGGCGGGCCCCAGCAGCTCAACTCGGATTTTGAAGCTCTCCCTCTCCTCGCCTCCGACTCCGACTCCGACTCCGACTCCCACTCCTCGGCGGCGGCGAACTCTCCATCTTCTCCAGGCCCTTGCAAATGGACCCTCCAGTGATTCCAATGCTCCCTCTCCCTCTCCCTCTTCTGATTTCACTCTTCAAGACATCACTTTTCAGGCCAAATCCCAACACCCCAATTCTATCAATACTCCTATTAATATTAATACTACTGAGGATGTCAATGTCAAGGATGCCGCCGCCGCCACCTCCTCCTCCTCCTCCGTATCCGGTGTTGTGACCGGGTCCCGCGCAGGTCTTTTCAGAACCCCCATCTCTGGCGGTGTTCACAGTGCCACCTCGGCCCATGATTTGCCTCCTCCGGCCCTGGCCGTCCGCAACTTAATGGAGCAGGCTCGATTCGCACACCTTTGCACCACCATGTCCAAGATGCACCACCGTCGTGCTGGCTACCCCTTTGGTTCCCTCGTCGACTTTGCTCCTGACTCCATGGGCCGTATGCACCAATCTTATATATTCTTTCTTATTGCACATATATACTGATTCTTTATTCATTCATCACATTCATTCATTCATTCACAGATCCCATCTTCTCCCTCTCACCCTTGGCCATTCACACCAGAAATTTACTCGCTGATCCCAGATGTACCCTTGTCGTCCAGGTACCTTTTACTTCTATTTATTTTCACTCATCACTTCTTTACTTCTACATCAATTCACATCTCTCCGTGTTCCTTCCCAGATTCCTGGATGGAGTGGCTTATCAAATGCACGCGTTACCATTTTTGGTGATGTTGTGCCTCTCCCTGCTGACCACCAGGTACCTTCTTCTCTTCGTCTCCATTTTGCACAGACTTTACTATTGCAGCAGGTATGTATGGTCATATCCATTTTTCTTTATAACAATAATCTAAATAAGTTACCCGAAAACTCAGGATTGGGCACGCCAACAATACATTGCAAAGCACCAGCAGTGGGCTTCCCAACAATGGGGCAATTTTTACTATTACCGCATGCAAACCATCAGGTAAGGGAAATTACCTTTTTGCCAATGATATTCTTGATTTGTTAACTTTTCTCCAGATTTATTCAGGAGAGGGATGATTGGTTATGGTTTTGGTTTGCCATCATGCTCAGTCTTATTTTGAGAATATGGTGTTAAATGTTAATGTCTAAATACATTTAATTTGGAGTTTGTTCTATATGAGATCAAGAAATCAAATCTCTACGGTTTGTTGCGATTAATTGGTACTTTGATTTTCCACCTTTTTATTTTGTACAAAATGAAACCCTGAATTTTCAATTTTTTTATATTGAATTGTATCAAAATAAATTATTACTGGTAATGATGGTACAGCAAAAGCATGAGCACTGGATCCTTCTATCTCAAATCTTTTGATACTATTGTATGTCATGCATGTTACAGAGTAGGCTATGTGTGTATTTAGTCATTTATGATTGTATACTTTTTGACTATGCAGTGATATCTATTTTATTGGAGGGTTCGGTACAGTGGCATGGCTGGATGTGAAGGAGTATGAGGCCATTCAACCAGATAAGATAGCTGCCATCGGAGGGGAGCAAAACCTCAAGGTAACTTTTCCTATACTGAATTTTGGAATCTACTGGTTCTTGTCTCAACTATTGGATGAAACCTTAAGGGCCTGCTCTAGAAGGGATGAACCAGAGCGAAGGAAAGGCAGCGTAACCTAGATACCCTGCTCTCGTCGTTGGTGCTGGATGAATCGACGGAAACTCCATTAAACTACAGCTCCTGAACAGTCCATTTTCGGAGAAGACCGATTACCCCCAAAATCGGGGTGTAACCAAGAGACACCAAAATATTTAATTTTTTACCTAAAATGCCCTTCGTTTTTGTTTCTCTGGCTGTGGGCTCCAGCAATTCAGCTCTCTCTCCATTTAAACTAAAAAGGGTAATATCGTCCAAGAAGGAGATTACTGTTGTTACCTTTGATGCATGATTTTAGAGATATGGAGCACGGTACCTTCATTCTTCTAAGCTTCCTTCATCTTCCGTTCCTTTCCTTAGCTTAGCTTACACTCTTCTGGAGCAAGCCCTAATGAGTCATGGTTCAGGGCCGAGAGCATCAGTATGTATTGAAAGTCACAAATAAAGAAAATATTAGGGATCTTTCTGTAATTTCTTGATAATGTAACGAACTGTTGCATCCATTATTAGTCGAACAAAACTGAATCATTGGTTTCCAGCTATGAATACATTAAAAAGTTAAAAGAGTAAAGAAAGAGGGCCCTTTTAAAGTATCTTTTACATTTATTGAATGTAGGAGCTCAATGCAATGTTTTCAAAGCCGTTAAAAGAACTGTTATCTGCTGAAGTAGAGATTGATGATGCAGCCCTCATATCTGTTGACAGTAAAGGCACTGATATTCGAGTAAGGCAAGGTGCTCAGGTAATTTTTCTTTCCATTGTTGGAATAATAGGGGTACAGTCGAACCACCTGGTTCACTTTTGGGGAACAAGTGCTGAAGTTTGGTGCTCAGATAATGTTTTCATACAGTATTGTCTTTAGTTTTTTTAATGAGATAATCTATTCTGGTGCAGTTTAATATCCAGAGACTGTCATTTGAAGTAGACCATGGGGTGGAAACTCTAGAAGATGCAAAAAGAGCGCTCCAGAAAATAATTAAGAAAGGTTCTAAACTAAAACCACACAAATAAATCTGAGTTGAATAATGTTACAAAGAGGTGGTTTTTATCTGATCGTGTGATCATCATCTGGAAAAGGAGAATAAAGGCTATGTTTATGTTTTATGGTAAGAGACAGACATGCAATAAGATTAATTAAATAGTTCCTAGTTTTCTTTTAGAATTCTCGTAAGGGACACGAAATTTAGTGTGGTAAAATATTGTGATATTCAGTGTTTATCATTTAGTTTTTGAAGGATAGTAGGCTTGGATTATTTTTATTTATTTTTTTATTGTGATATTAAGTGTTTTATTTATTTCTATTATTGCTATTAGTATCTATTTTTATGTATATATATACTTTTTGTTTTTGGATGATCTCTCTTGTTGGGTTTCTTTTTTAGTCTACCCCAACTTGTTTGGGACAAAAATGCGTAGTTGTTGTAAATTTGCAATAGTCTACCCCAATTTGTTTGGAACAAAAAGGCTTAGTTGTTGTTGTTGTTGTAAACTTGCAATAGTCTGCCCCAATTTGTTTGGAACAAAAAGGCTTAGTTGTTGTTGTTGTTGTAAGAAATGGTAGGATTGTTCAATTAGTACGCTTGATTTAAACCTTTCAACTTAAAATCAGAGCTAAAGCTAAAGCCATGAAATTGGCTTTCATGGGTGCATTTCATTGCTTTGATTTGATTGGAATATGTTAATTAATTTAATTAGTACTAAATAAATAGGTAATCAAATGAAAATGAAAAGTTGAAAACCCCTCAGTCAGTCAGCGTGAGGCTCCAAGTAATCGAAGTTGTTCCTTTCTGTCAATCAGCTCGAATATTGAGCAAAACTTGCAATCAAAATATAAATGTAATTGTGGATGACATGGTGCGCCAGGCGTTAGTGGGAGCACTTTATATTCCCATATTTTAAGGAGATTCGTGTTAGTGGGAGCACTTTATATTTATAACAACTTAACGAGGAAGGAGGCACCAATCAAAGCACTCGTTCGTACCTTTTCTAGCAATCTTCTCCTCTTCATGTAACTAAGAAAATAAAAATGTTCTCTCTATCAAATTGAAATCTTCTCTTCTCCAACGAGGAGCACTCATGCCAGAGGTTGAGAAATAAGATTCATACTAGACAACAGTTTCAGACTTTTCAGTTCAAAATAAAGGGGGATATATATATATATATATAGAGAGAGAGAGAGAGAGAGAGAGAGAGAGAGATCAATCGGCGCGTTTGAACAGGCGCTAAAAAACATGGTATGTCTTCTCATTCTTCATATTCTTAAATTAACCATAGATAGATCTTATAAATTATAATTAATTTCAATTCTCCACAAAACATTTCGTCGTCATTTGTCTTCATTCTTCAGAGTTTAAACTTTAAAAGTTTAAACAGAAACAGGAATTGATTCCGCCCCATTTCCCAAAGAGTAATTTGATATTTCCAGAAAGGCCCTTTGCATTTTCATTTGCACCGTCCAAAGAACGGTGTACCAATATTTGTTGCCACGTAGGGTACGACCCATGATTTTTGGCTACAAATTTAACTTTGATCGTTTCAATCAGTGGTAGCACTATGATAATTTATTTGAGCATTTTAACTATCTTATCATGCTGTAAAAAATAAAAATAATAATGAAGTGTCCAATAAGATTCTATCTGCATGAGAAATATTGGAGAAGCTAGATAAATTAAAACGACAAGGTAGAAACTAAAAGATGCCTTAATTATCAAACTAATTAGAAAGGGAAAAAGAGGGTTGATTATATATCACTCCCAAACTAATAAGAAGAAAACAAAATGTGACAATCCAAATGTCCTTGGGACTTTTGTCGTGTAGGAAGTAGGATCCACAAATGGAGACGGTTTCAAACTGAACGAAGTCATTAGTCGTATATGTCGTCTTGGCTTTACAAAGTTATGGTACAGAAAGACGCAGAGATTTGGATCCATTTTTTTTTAAGCAAATATTTCGTTTGTTTGTGAATCCCAGTAGTAGCATAGTTTGTAAAATAAGGCATAAAAAAAAAAAAAAATCCATAGAGATGTGAGAAGGGTGTGGCTAACGCGTGACTTTCGGCCTGACTGAATAAACTATCCACTGAAAAATAATATTTTGTAACAGTTGACCGTGACATGTGAACTTTTTGTTTGTAATCACAGTTCTGTTTTGTTTTGTTTATCTTAGATTTTAAAAATATATATGATGCCAACTCTATGACGGTGTATTTTGAATTTTTCAAAATTAGTTTGTCAGTCAATTCATCATCTACTCTAGCTAGCTGCAGATTGAAGAGATGATTCCGTTACTTCCCTTTCCCCTTTCCGATGAAAAATTAAACTACAGCAGTTGGTGATCATATTATAAACGACTACAACTAAGGATGGTGCATGCATTCTTAACTAACAAGCTAATTATAATAGAGTTAGTTCAAAGTTTTTAAGCAAAACAAAATGTACAACTAATAATAATTGAATGTGATCGAGTTGATAAATTAATTAATTTGGGGGATGTGTGGGACAGGTGGGAGAGAGTGCATCATCAACAGTCGTGCTGACTGCGCCGCTAGCATTGGAAGGTGGTCTGGCAGAAGAGATGCAGCCACCTAACATGGTCCAGCGGGTGCTAAGTCTTTTTCGCAATATCCGGCCCGGATCTGATCTCACTCAATTTCAGGTAACAGCATCTGCGCTCTATGAGTTGGTGATCACGCCATAAATGTAGTAATAATTTGCTACTACTGATCTGATTTGTTTGTTCGACCGATGTTGATTGAATTGTAAATGTAGCTTCCCCCTCTGTTCAACATGCCGAAATCACAACTGCAATGCTATGGCGAAGGGGTGTATTGCATAAGAGAGGACTACCTGAGCAGGTGCTCCCTTGAAAAGACAAGCCGAGAGAGATTCACCTCGGTTGTTGCCTGGAGCATTTCGACCACACGACCCGCCATTTTTGGTTTGGCCCCATTCAATCCCATCCTGGGTGAGACTCACCATGTCTCCAGAGGAAACCTCAATGTTCTACTTGAGCAGGTAATTTACTTTCCAGCTGGTAAATTATAAAGTTTTTTTTTTTTTTTTCCTTTCAGTCTACGATTCATTGAATTTAACTATTTGTGTAATTTTATTTAATTGGAGACTTTGATAAACATATTGTCAGAGCATGGTTGCTTCCCTGTTTTCATTGGGCAATCCGCATGCAACAATATAAACTTCAATGTGCTTTGTTTTAGGTTTCTCATCACCCTCCCATCTCAGCCCTTCATGCAACTGACTCACTGGAAAATATAGAACTGGCTTGGTGCCAACATTTAGTTCCAAAATTTTACGGTAAATTTAGAATAATTCTATCTTGATATTAGTTATTCTTCCAATCTTTTGGAGATAAAAGGCTAGCAAGCTTTACATTTTTTTTCAATTTTGTTTGTATGATTGATGGCAGGTGCTAGCGTTGATGTGGTAATACATGGACATAGACAATTGTTGCTAAAATTGCACAAAGAGAAGTACAAAATGAATGCCCCAAATTTGGTGATTAGAATTTTGCCTAAGACAAGCATGGAGTGGTGTGGCACAGTCCGAATCAAGTGTGAAGAGTCAGGCCTTGAGGCTGAGGTATGTTATTACAGAGGTCGCTCTTTTTGGGGATTCAGGGGCAATTCAAGGTGTATCAGCGGAAAGATCTTCCATACTGATACACAGAAGCAGGTTTATGAGATCAGGGGCCATTGGGACAAGTACGTATGCATTCTCCATCATAATTATTTTCTGATTTCTTTTGAGGCGTTATGTTGTTCTTTTTTACCTGCGATAAATTAAAGACTGGACTGAGACAAGGTGGCTAGCTTTTCAGAACTGTTTCATTGAAGGATATTAACAGCGGAGAGGTTCGAGTTCTCTATGATGCCAAGAAGGCTATATCAAAACTGGAAACTCCTGTCTTGAGAAATGCAGAGGTAAGTATTTTTGTATTTGTGATTTACTAGTTGTTCTTTGTTATCATTTTGATTAAATGCAAACAATAGTATTTTTTTTTTAATTTTTACTAAAAGCGAAGAATTTAATTTTGTGATTGAATTTGCCTGGTGTTAGGGATTGTCTGCAACGGAATCAGGGATGGTATGGGGTGAGGTGAGCCAGGCCATCATAAACAAGGATTGGGAGAAAGCGAGAGAGGCAAAGAGGAAGATTGAAGAGAGAGAGAGAGCACTGGCGAGAGAGAGAAAGGAAAGGGGGCAAGTGTGGATCCCGAAGCATTTCACGATTTCTCAGACAAAGGAAGGCCACTGGGAGTGTTCTCCCCTTGATGCATCAGTACCGCAAGCCCCAATTTTTGTGCCACTGCCTTCACCAGACTAATTAATTTAATTGGTTATGTTGTGGATTAGTGCGTTAGTTATTTGTATAGCTAGCATGCATTAAGAAACTAGCTTCAAATGTTTCCATTGTGGTTTTGATTGAGTGGCAACTGTATGTTCTCTTAATTACTTGGAAAATGAATCAAAATAATCCAAAAAGAAACGAAATTGATCTTTAATTACAATAAGAAAGAACAAATCATGATACATGAAGTTTACGTTTTTGAAGAGTTTAAATATTGAATCAATAATCTGTAACCAACATCTTATAAATGAACGGCCTTAGATATCTGCATTGGCTTAGTTCGATTTATATGAATGATGGTAATAATACTGTACAAGGCATCCATCTATCTATCTAGTAAATGATTTAATTAATAAGTAAATAATTTGTTTCAGCTCCTGCTGTTTGTGGAGGGTGAAACTTGAGATGTATTTAAAGCAGCACTATCATGTCATCATTAGTTAGGAAAGCAGCAGCACCAGCACCAAGCAATCTGGACAGAGCTTGCTAGATCAATTGACAGAGTCGATGGATGATGAATCCCATGAAGAGTAATCAAATTAAATTGAGAGGAAGGAAACGGTGAAGAGGAGAAACAACAACAGAAGATAATAATGAGATGCAGTTAATGTCTTGATGATAATTGGTGCAGAGGCTGATGAGCTGGTCATGTCATCTAAGTCTAATGCCGCTCCATCACCATCAGATTCAGGGCCTCCGTTGGCGGTGGCACCTCTTCTATTATTACTACTAGAAGTAGTGGGACCATTTTCTGGCGGCGGTGTGCTGCCTACCCATGTGCCATCTGATCTCTTCATTCTGCATCAATTATTTATGTATGAAGTATAGTTAGAAATTTAGAATCAGAATCAGCACAATATCAGCACCCATGTCAACCATTTATTGTACATATGATCTAAGCTTTCTAGCTTGAGAGGAAGGGAGGAGCATACGCGTTGGTCGGAGGGCAGAAGGCAATGGTGTAGTCAAAGGCAGCGGCACAGGTGAAGGTGCTGGTGCTGTCATCATAGGCGTAACTGTAGGCACGGGGGCAGGCCGCCTTGAAAACTGCTGAGTAGCGTGTGGGCCGGCACGTGCTCGGATTCCCATACTGCCCACTGCAGCAGAACTCATCCCGCCCGAAAGCCTCGCATGCACTCCGACACGCTATCACTCCTTCTCCGCAGTCCACCTGGAGCTCCTTTGGACACGCTAGATATCCATCGGTAATTAATTCCACCAAATATATTAGTAAATAGTCACAATTATTAATTACATATCTGAATGTACTTTTATATATATATATAATATTAACCATTAATAAATTATGATGTAAATTGTCAATTGGTTAATTAATATCTACTTTAACTGTGAGTGAGTGAGTGGTGGGCCACCTTGGTTGAGATCAGCTATGCACCCTGTAGCGTTGCAAGTGCCATGTTGAACTCTCGGGATCACAACAACCGGCAAATTGTACCCATCCACCAAGCTTACGTCATAGAAATCCTCGTCGGTACCCTTCCCGAGGGTGACCTCAAACAATGTAGCAGGCGGCAGTGCGCCTGCCCCATGACACTCTAATCGGCCCCCACAGTCCCCGGTCTGGCATATACCTGCACCGTCCTGGTCAAACTGGCACCCAGTTCGTGCCCATATTCGGCCTGACCAGCCCGGTGTGGCCTGGAGCCTGGCAGTTTGACCCGGCTGCAGCATGAATCCGGTGGATGACAGCTGAGGCGTCCCTGCACCAGCTAACGTGCCGGGCCAGATTGTTTCTGAACAATAGTTGGATATGGTGAAGGTGCTAGAAAGAGATAGCTGACAGAAGATTGCATATGTTGAGGTAAAGAGCAAGAGTTTGAACAAATAGGATCCTTCCATGTAATGTATAGATAGATAATATGAGAAAGTTGTGATTGTTGTCCGTTGGTGGAGAGAGGGTAAGGGAAAGGGGGAGGAGGCATTGGGATCAACATTTAAAATGTTTACTCAGGAGTCAGGACTCAGGAGGGAGAGGAGAAGGCTTCTTCTTAGAGACAAGGGTTAGTCGCATGGAGAGGGATTTGGGTTTAGAATTTTGCATGACATGGTATTGGTAGCCTCACCACAAAGTAATACCTTCTGTTGTATTACAAGAAAATTAAACCAAGTAAACATGTTTTCTCTCCCTCAATCACAATTAAATGTGTTCAATAAACCACACTAATCAGTGAGTTTAATCTTTCCAAATTGTTAAACAGACGTACCATTCTTGCACAGAGGCTCCTCAATCTTATCATTTTATCTCCTCTTTTCTAGGCGAAATAGAAATTAATTATACAGCCAGTATTATAAACTCTTTTTTTTTTTTAAATTACTTTTTAAAACTTTAGATAGAGCATGTCGGACAGATTCACAGTTGTGGAACATCCATGGAATATCAATATATAGTGCATATGAAAAAAAAAAAAAATTTACGGTGCTAACCAATAATTTAAGTTATGATTCAATCAATTTATAATAACCAAGCAAACAGCACAAGAGAAACCAAGTGAAATATTAATATAGAGAAATCAGAGCAGTAAGAATCTTGTCCTGGACTCCTGGGCATGCAGGAGGATTAGTAAACTAGTAGACTAGTAGTCATTTAAACTTCCGTTGCAGCTTTAGATTAAAAAAAAGGAACACTTTGTTTCAGATGCAAAAAAGGGTATCATTGCCACTGAACATTTGGATTGAACATTCCAATTCACAAAAGAAATGGCTAACTATGATCTCATGAATCAAGATTGAATCGTATTTGATCGGAGCTGATCCTCTCCAGTCTCCATTTAAAAACTGAAAGCAAAGAGTGTGCCTCCTCCAGTTTCATGTAAATTTATGGTGCAGTAAGATGTGATATTGGTTGGTATTTAACTATTTATGCAAATGGATCAGCCATGGCAAAAAAGCGATGGAGGTGTCCAGTGTTATTGGGTGAATGGAGAAAGGCTGTGTATATATAGCCGGCCCAAAGAGAAGGATCAGGGAAATGTGATTACTGTATGTATGTTTGTATGTATTAAGCAAGAAAGGAATAATAGCATCTCAATCTGGGAAGGAAATGCTCTCAAATTAGTTAACTTGTGCGGCGCCACGGATAAGATAAGGTGATAATGGCAAGAATATTTACTTGTGGCATTTGTTATGTTATTTAATTATCTATCCATCTATTCTATCTATCCAATAAAAAAGGTTGGACACTTTTATTTTAGGCTTAATTTTTTGCATGCCCTCTAACTCTTTTCTATTTTTTATTTCTCCATATACTCTTGTGTATTTCTCATTTGCCACTCAACTCTTCTAAATGATTTCTTATTTCTCCTTCAACTTAATCATACATAATTAACTACGGTTATTTTAATTATAAGAAATCAAAAAATTAATTCTGAATTAACTTAGAAGGACAAAAATATCCCTGACCATTTAGCATGCACTCCCACAAAAACGTCTATCAGTAACCCCCATTTTATAACGGTTTTTGAAAAAACCGTCACAGAAGTCGTAGTGGCAGCGGTGTAAATATTATCAAATTCATTTAGTAACGGGTTTTATAAAAAAACCGTTACAGAAGAACCGTCCAGAAAAAAAAAATTTGTTGTCAACTCATTTGTAACGGTTATTATCTAATAACCGTTACAAAAAGCTTGTATTTTGTAACGGTTATTATATAATAACCGTTACTAAACCTCCGTAAATTAACTAGGGTTTCTCCCTGCTCCTTCTCCTCTCTCTTCCTTCGATCCCAGCCGCACTGCTTCTAGCTATTAGAGAAAAAAAGCCGAAATTTTTTCTTTTTTTTCATATCTATTTTCACTCCAAAAAAATAGTTAAAAATTTTAAAAAATTCTGCAAAAATAAGATTTAGAAAGAGAAGGAGAAGGAGAGCAGATTCAAGGTTAAAAAAACAAAATGTTATTAATTTTTCTTAGTTTTTCATTTTTCCTTATATATTTCGATTTTATTTTGATTTATGGTAAAATTAATGATTTATTGTTGGTTTTTTTGGACAATTTCAGATCTCATTGAAGAGGAGAAGTTTGGACAATTTGATATCTAGCTAGCACATTCAAGAGGAGAAGAATAAATCGGGTTGGAGGTATATTTTTGTAAACTTTTCAATTTTATTCATTTATTATCAAATCATGCATACATTAATAATTGGCATATGCATTTAAATTAATATCGTATTGTCATATATGACCAACATACCGGAACAAAACCAATTTTAGGTCACTGCCCGTCTGAGATTAATCCATTAGGAATTAATCTCGGATAGTACTCCCGGTCGGGAGTACTGCTCTTTGGATACGATCTGTCTCATTTAGGACAGCGAGTTGTACGTTAGATGCAATGTGTTGTCTGAGAAAAATTCGACGGCATTTCTCCTTATGTTCCCACGGATACGTACGCACGAGTAATCGTGTGATGGCGTATTCAGGGAACATAAGGGGAAATGCTGTCGAATTTTTCTCAGACAACATATTGCATCTAACGTACGCTCGCTAATGAGGCAGAGTATCCAAAGAGTGGGCTAGGATGTTTACCAGCCTTAAAACCTAATGTGACAAATCGACCCACAACCTCAAACCCTAACATTTTGCATATATTTTATTGTTCAGATGGATCGGACGTGGATGTACTCAAGCAATTGATATTCAGCTACATTTTCAGAGGGGCTTAAAGAATTTATGGGTTGTGCTATAGAGAATATGAAAAGGACGGATGATAATAAAATTTATTGTCCTTATTGTGTTTGTCAGAATATGTTGAAATAGTCTAATTTAGAAGAAGTAAGAATTCATTTGATTAGATCTGGATTTCAACCAGATTATACATGGTGGACACTTCATGGAGAGATTGGAGGGGGATATTTAATTGATGGGCCTAGCACAAATGTATTGGATTCACAATGTGAGGAACAAAATGTATTATTGGATGATGAAAGTGTATTTGATGATGTAAATATATGTGATGATGATGATGATGATGATAATGTAGATGATACACAACTTAATGATGATGATTTGGATGAAATTGTGAACAATGCAAATGAAGATTTTGTTGATAATGTTGAAATTTTTGGGATGTTACGTGAAGCAGATAAGATTAAGTTATATCCTGGTTGTGAAATGTCAAAACTTAATGCGGTTTTTAAACTATTTAACCTAAAAGCCAAAAATGGATGGAGCGATGCTAGTTTCACAGCTTTGCTCAACCTTTTGCGTAAAGATTTTCTTCCAAAAGATAATCAGTTGCCGGATTCAATTTATAAGGCTAAGAAGATGTTGTGTCCTTTGAAAATAGGAGTTGAGAGAATTCATGCATGTCCAAATGACTGCATATTATTCCGGAATCAGTATAAAGATCTGGATAAATGTCCGCAGTGCAATGCATCACGGTATAGACCGATGGACGATCAGATCGATGAAGGTAGTAAGGGACCAGCTGCGAAGGTGGTGTTTTATCTTCCGATAATACCAAGATTTCAGCGGCTCTTTTCTAATACGAGGGATGCCAAACTTTTAAGATGGCACGCTGATTGTAGGAAAAAAACTGATGGTATGCTCCGACACCCCGCAGATTCTCCAGATTGGAGGAACATAGACAGAGTTTGAAGAATTCGGTAGTGAATCCAGAAATCTGAGATTGGGATTATGCACGGACGGAATGAATTCTTACGGCAACATGAGTAGTCGTCAGACTACGTGGCCTGTCTTATTGTATATTTACAACCTTCCTCCCTGGTTATGTATGAAAAGAAGATACATGATGATGCCCTTGTTGTTTTCAGGTCCTAAATAACCGGGTAATGACATAGATGTGTACTTGGCTCCATTGGTAGATGACTTTGGTAAATTGTGGCATGAAGGAGTAAAAATATTTGATGCACACTCTAGAACTGAGTTCAAACCGCGTGCCATGATATTTTGCACGATCAATGATTTTCCTGCTTACGGTAACTTGTCGGGATATAGGAACAAAGGAGCAAAAGCATGTCCTATTTGCGGGAAAAACACTCATTCTATTTACTTGAAGAACTGCAGAAAAAATGTGTACTTGGGACATCGTAGGTTTCTTAAGAACCGTAATCACCCTTATCGGCGAAATAGTGAAAAATTCGATGGCAAGGTCGAGAATGGAAAGGCCCCGTTGCCGTTATCTGAGTTTGGAGTATATCGACAGGTTAAGGACATCAAGGTCAAATTTGGTAAGAAATTTGTAAATGAGATTCCGAAAGGCTTATGGAAGAAAAAGTCTATATTTTGGGATCTTGAATATTGGCAGTATTTGGAGATTATGCATTGTTTAGATGCGATGCATATAATCAAGAACATATGTGAAGCTTTGATTGGTTGCATGTTGAACATTCAAGGAAAAACTAAAGATGGCGTGAATGCGAGGAAAGATATGGTTGAAATTGGAATTCGGAAAGATCTAGCAGCACAGGATAAGGGTAAAAATCGAACTTGGCTTCTTGCTGCACAATTTAATCTATCAAAGAAAGAGAAAAAAAGTTTGTTGGAATGCCTAAAGTCGATTAAGGTTCCTTCTGGTTATTCTTCGAACATATCAAGGAAGGTGTCGATTAAGGAGAACAAATTGATTGGGATGAAATCACATGATTATCATGTTTTGCTGACCCAGTTACTTCTGGTCGCAATTCGTGGAATTCTCAGTGAGGAAGTGAGGATGACCATCACAAGGTTATGTTTTTTTTTCAAATCTATTTGCTCTAAGGTGATCGATCCGAGTAGTTTGGACAAGTTACAGGACGGGATTGTATTGGCCCTTTGTGAGCTTGAGATGTACTTTCCGCCATCATTTTTTGACTCTATGGTACATTTGACCATTCATTTGGTTAGAGAGATAAAAATGTGCGGTCCGGTATTTCTACGGTATATGTATTCTTTTGAAAGAGCAATGGGTCAATTGAAAGGTCTCGTTCGTAGCCGATCTAAGCCCGAAGGGAGCATAGTGGAATGATATGTTGCTGAGGAGGTTATTGAGTACTATACTGATTATTTGAATGACGTTGAACCTATCGGGCTTCCAAAGTCTAGGCATGAGGGTAGACTCGAAGGAAAAGGTACAATTGGATCCCGTACTGATGTACCGGATCTTAATATGAGAATAAAAGCACATATGAAAGTCCTCCAACACCTTGCCGTTGCGTCAACAATACCCGACTTACACAGAAAACCTGATTAACATACAACACGGATTACATTTTGTGCAATGGTTTGAAGAAAAGGTGGAGTCCCAATTATCTGAAAAAGTTGAGGTAGACGAAACCGTGAAATGGTTATCCAAATATCTTGATGCGGTGGTTCAAACCTACCAAGGATATGACTTGAATGGATTCACTTGGTACACAAAGAAACAAGATGGTAAAAGTACTGTGCAAAATAGTGGAGTCTCAGTTGTTGCTTTATCCGGTGCTAATGAAAGGGCTGATACTTATTACGGGTGGATTGAGGAGATTTGGGAATTAGATTACATTAAATTCAAGATACCCTTATTCAAGTGTGCATGGATCGACAACAGGCATGGCAGAGTAAAAAATGATAGAAACAGATTCATAATAGTTGACTTCAAACAAAGGGCTTATCGAGATGATCCTTTTATACTTGCAAATAAGCAAGCAATGCAAGTTTTTTACATTCAAGATCCGGCGGATAAAAAAAGACATATTGTCCTTTTAGGTAAGTGTTCACTTAAATAAGTGCAAATGTTCAATTTAGTAAGTATGAGTGTTCACTTAAATAAGTGCAAATGTTCAATTTGGTAAGTATGAGTGTTCACTTAAATAAGTACAAATGTTCAATTTAGTAAGTATGAGTGTTCACTTAAATAAGTGCAAATGTTCCATTTGGTAAGTATGGGTGTTCACTTAAATAAGTACAAATGTTCAATTTAGTAAGTATGAGTGTTCACTTAAATAAGTGCAAATGTTCAATTTGGTAAGTATGAGTGTTCACTTAAATAAGTGCAAATGTTCAGGAAAGAGACGTATTGTTGGTGTTGGAGATGTCGTGGACGAGGAAGCATATGACCACTTCGAGAAAATACCTCTATTTTCCACCGGTATCGATGATACATCACAACCGATATCAATCAGTCATCGACGTCCAGATAACACCGAAGGAGTGTGGGTCGATACGCGACAAAAAGGAAAGAAAGTAACTACATAATTAATGTGATGTGAGTTAAAATCCAATTGAATCTAATTAATTATTTTTAATATATATATTTTATACATATATATATCGTATGTATATATATATGTTTATCTTTAATATTAATACTTACATTAACTTTTAATTTTTGTAGGTGGTCGGTCACTTTTATCATTTTGTTAGCAGTTTGTTTAAGAATTTATTTTCTATCTGTAATTTTGTTAAGAATTTGTATTAAATGTTCACTTTCATTAAAGTATAAAATGATTATTTAGGTTGCGCAAATGTTCACTTTAGTTTTATTTAAAAAAAGGAGGGATCACCCGTCCAAATATTTGATAATAATAAATAAAGATAATAAATAAATAAAGATTATAAATGATAATAATAAATATAGATAAAAAATGATAATAATAAATAATTGATATAAATTTTTTATTTACAGAGAAGAATAATATAACAGAAAATAATATAAATTTTTCCATTTGTAATGGTTATTACCAAATAACCGTTATAGAAGGCTCAAATCTGTAACGGTTATTTGATAATAACCGTTACGAAAATAATTTTTTCAAATTTTTTTAAACGAAAATAATTTCACTTTAGTTTTATTTAAAAAAAGGAGGGATCACCCGTCCAAATATTTGATAATAATAAATAAAGATAAAAATGATAATAAATAAATAAAGATTATAAATGATAATAATAAATATAGATAAAAAATGATAATAATAAATAAAGGATATAAATTTTTTATTTACAGAGAAGAATAATATAACAGAAAATAATATAAATTTTTCCATTTGTAACGGTTATTACCAAATAACCGTTACAGAAGGCTCAAATCTGTAACGGTTATTTGATAATAACCGTTATCAAATAACTGTTACGAAAATAATTATTTCAATTTTTTTTAAACGAAAAAATACCCCTGCCTCAAATCTCTTCCGCCTCTTTCGAAAATCAGACTGTCCGAAAACCCTATCTCTTTCGCGCTCGAAACCTCACCTCTCTCGACCTAGCAGCAACACCCGCCCCTCCTCTCTCTCCGGCCTCCGCCTCTCTGACTCTCTCCCCAAGACCTCACCTCTCTCACCTTCTCTGTCGACCCAACACGGCCAACACGTACCCCTCCCTCTCTCCGTCCGACTGCCTCAACTCGATTGTTGGGCTGACATTGACGAAGGTAGCAACGGCAACGGCAGCGATTGGTGGCTGAACGGAGACCAGGAGGCAGCTCAGGCGACGGCAGGCTGTGCATCTCTCCTTCCTCTTCCCTTCTTTGCTTATTATCTCAGTTTGGTATTGTTTTCCTTCTCTTTTTCTTTTGATTTAAATTACAATTTATAATTTTCAATCAGAACTCCTCACGGAGTTATGCAGGATACGAATGTCTGATTTTCGTTTAGGTACTGTAGTACTCATTCAATGTAGATAAATAGTGGATTATTTGAGATAAAAGAGAATGCTAAAATTCTATAATTGACATTAAATACTGGATTTTCGTTTAACAGGCTGTAATTGCTTACAAAAGTTGTAGGGAAGAAGCGAAGTAGGGTACAAAAAAGGTTGCACTGGGGATGTTTTGAATTGAATATATAGTTGATGATCCATTTCCCCTGCACACGTCTAGGATTAGACGTGCTTGTTATCGTTTCAATCTGAGTTGTTGATTGCTAGTTTTCATTAGTGCTTGTATTCTAATTTTGCTTTCAATAGATATGTCTCAACAAGAAGAAGATCATGAAGAGAGAGGAGGAGGAGAAGAAAATGAATTGGTTGGGGATTGGAACGGAGTGATCAAAAGGCAAAGGACCAAGATGGAAGAGTTTAGGCGACTAAGGGCTAAAGGCTACAATTTTAGCATTACGTTTGACGATGAAGGACTTCCAATTGGTGATGAAACTTCGGTCAAGAAATTCGGAACCTTTTGCGCATATCTCGCTAAGTTAAGAGTGCCAATTACAATTGATAACTGGGGCAAAGATGTTGCAAAGAATGTGAAGGAAGACATGTGGCAGGAGATCAAGGTACGTAAATTTCAATACTTTGAATTACTTGATTATACTTGAATTGTTAAACTCAATTGCTTGAATTACTTGAATTACATGATTATACTTGAATTGTTAGACTCAATTGCTTGAATTACTTGAATTACATGATTATACTTGAATTGTTAGACTCAATTGCTTGAATTACTTGAATTACATGATTATACTTGAATTGTTAGACTTAATTGCTTGAATTACTCGAATTACATGATTATACTTGAATTGTTAGACTCAATTGCTTGAATTACTTGAATTACATGATTATACTTGAATTGTTTGACTTGCTTCAATTACTTGAATTCTCTAACTTTATCGCAGAAAGTGTTCAAAATTGAAAATAATGATGGGAGGAAGAAAACTCTGTCGGTTATGGGTAATGGTCACAGGACCTATAGGTGTAGGCTTGCCGATGAATTTATTCATAGATTTGATCCTCAGAATTCCAAAAATCCGTGCGATCTATTTCCAATCACACCAAAGCAGTGGGAGGAGTTTTGCATTAAGAGGAGCACACCGGAATATATAGCAAAGAGTAACAGGGGCAAGGAATTGAGAAAGAGGTGGGACATGCCTCACAGGATGGGTTCTAGTGGCTATAAAACAGCGAAGAAGAAGTGGAAACCAATAGACATAATTGTGGTACAGTCTAATTCTGAGGTAGGTTCCACTAGCATCACCATCGGTGAATTGGAGCCGAGATCTCAAAGGTATTTCAGGGGAAGGGCTGTGTCTACTGAGACAAAAGGTCAGTACACCTTTTCCAAATCAGATAAGGCGACTTCTGAAGCATTTTGTCGATTACCTGGTTTGACTCAAGAACTCAATTCCGGGACCATCCAGCCTAGTGAAGTTTTAAGTATGGCAGTTGATAAGCCAGAGCATCCGGGTAGAATGAGAGGAACTTCTGCATGGACCAAGAAGTCAGATTTGTACGAGAGAAAGCAGAGGTGACCTTTGCATGAAGGATGTGTGTCACAAGTTTCTATGGATGAGTTGGTCAAACAGGTCACGGAGAAATGTAAACAAGAATTCATCGCATCGTCAGAGGTGAGAGATACCATTAGGCAAGAGTGTTTTAGGGAGTTCCAGGGATGGTTGGCCTCCGCTGGAGTACAGATTCCGACCCCGCCGTAGTTTGTGACGCCTTCGCCACCATTTCATTCGGTCGAGGTTGACTCAGCAATGCCCAATGATCAGTTATTTCGATCAGTTGCTTCATGCTATATGCCTCCAGATCCAATTGGCAGTGATCGGGTTGATTTCATTTTATATTTTATTAAGTTTTGAATTTGTTTATATTTTTAAATAAATGTGCGATTTAAATCTATTTGTAATTTTCAGGAACCCATCCTATGCGATCTTTACCTCTATGATAGTCAGAATGAGCGGGTGCATGTGGCCGAGGGACTTATCCTGTCATCTGTTCCGGGTCAGATTGTACACTGTGAGCCTCTATCTCCCGAGTGTGCTCTAATCCAACTTGACAACGTATTTGACCAATACCGCAATTGGTTTGTCCCGGGGCTGACACAAGATGAATTAGGCCTTAGTAAAGGGGGTCGATTCGCGTGGCCGAGAAAGGATGTGGAGATCCGAGGACATGTATCTCTTTATTTATCACAATTTGGTTTGACATATGCATCTCTAATATTATTAATACTCGTTTTGATTACAAAAAAATATGAACTTGAATGCAGAATAAGAGCAAGGAGATAGAGAAGGGCAAGGAGAAATAGAAGAGGAAGGAGAAATCGAAAAAGGAGAAACCAGTAAAGGAGAACAAGAAGGTGACAAGTGCGGGGTCGGGTATTGGTCGCAAACCGCTCCTCTCAAAAAAGATTATTGACAGACTTTCTGAATTAGAACGCACAGTATATGACCTTTTGATTCTCACACCACAAGGCGACGGAAATTTTGAACTGTTCGAATGCAATCCTTGGGGTACCCACGACGACGAGGTTAAGTTCAACCTTAACCTAGGTGACATCGTCGAATGTTTCAAAAGAGAAGAATTGAACATATCGCTCATCAAAATGTACTCCTGGTATAAATCTTCAAACTTAACATTTTTTTTCCATATTCAATTCAAGTGAACGAAAAAGGATTAGGGCACTCCATATTCAAACTTAACATCAACATGAACATTTTCAAGTGATATCTATGAATGCAGGTATTGGATGGGCCAACTTTCGAAAGGATTAGGGTACTCTAAGAAAATCACCATATTGGATCCTGATCTCTTGGCTGAAGCTAAAGTCATGCACGAAAAAGGTTTCGTAGTGGATTACATGAAGAAGTCGTTCTTAAATTTTCCATGCGACTACTTTCTTTTGTCGTATAACCAGGGGTAAGACAAAATATTATTGAACTAATAAAGACTAATCAAATACTTTTTATTTTTATTTCCATCTTAATAATAATTAATCTTAATTACAGGTATCATTGGACAGTCCTTATTATTAATATAAAAAAACTAGAGATTCATTTCATGGATTCCTTGATACGCACGGATGTCCCTTCGTTATTAAAGATAAAGCCGTTTATAAATTCGTAAGTTTTTGTTTCTATGTTAACAAAATATTGATGTGATTTTGGAATTGATGGAATAATTTTAATTGCATGCAGGGCATATAAAAATTACCTGATGGAAAAGTTCCAAAAAAGTCATAGTGGTGACCGGTTATTTAGCTGGTTCGAAATACCGGTACGCAATTATATTTAGTACGTTCACGAAATTATATTACGTTCTCCTAACTGTTATGTTGAATTTTGATCTTAGGGTCCAAAACAAAAGGGGAATGTAGAGTGTGGATACTTCACATTGGTCGCCATAAGATACATATTGAACCATGTGGTCGAAGTCGGAGCATTACCTGAGGTACTTATTTATTTCAGATATAGGATTTAGAGTTTAGATTTTATGATTTGGGGTTTAGAGTTGAAGATATCAATCCTATAACTAATGTAATGTTTTGGCTTGTTTATAATCAATTGCAGAGAATCGAACCGGTTGGAGCACCTTATGTAGAAGAGCATATTGGAGGGGTAGTGGATGAGTTAATGCAATTTATGTACAGGGTATTGTTCTAAACAAGAAACATATGATTTAATTGCATGTACTATTATATTTTTGTGTTGTCATATTCATGCTTGATATGTCTTATATGTATGCTTGCTGTATATATGTTATATTATTGTGTTGTATGCATGCTTGATCTGGTACAGAGGTACCAGTTGGTACACTCATTTCGGCTAGCAACAGGGGCTAGCCACAAAAAAGAAATTATTTTTTTTAATGAAGAAGAATTTGTAATGGTTATTAGCTAATAACCGTTACAAAAGGCTTATATCTATAACGGTTATTAGATAATAACCGTTACAAATTTAAAATGTCATTTGTTTTTTTTTAAATATTTGTAACGGTTATTACCTAATAACCGTTACAGAAGGCTAAAATTGTAACGGTTATTAGCTAATAACCGTTACAAATCTTAACAATTCAGATTTTAAAATATATTTTAATAAATGTAACGGTTATTTTATAATAACCGTTACAGATAGCTTGTCATCTGTAACGGTTATTATAAAATAACCGTTACGAAACTCTCGTACATTGACAGAAAATTTATGACGGTTATTATGAAGTTTTGTAACGCGAGCTACTGTGACGGGGCATACCCGTTACTATTTTACATTTTTAACCGTTACTGATAAGATAATTTCGCGTAGTGATGCCTACTTTAGAAATATATGAATGGAAACAGATGTAAGTTTCATTTGTTTCTAAAGCTGGGTGACTAAAATATAATATGAAGAGCTCTCATCTCTTAAGCATTGCGACCAGTAAGAAAAAAGTTGCAGCTAATCAAGGATTAAGATCTATCAATCATCTGCTGCATTAAAATTTTGTTGTCACCTTCAAAGGTGCTCTGAACATCAAACTCTCATTGTATATGTATCGTCAGTTAAATTGACTGAGAAATAGTTATGTAACTTAAGAAGATAGTGTATATGTATCCTTATTTGCAATTGACTATACCTGTAACTGTAAGTAGCCATCCATAATGACACCTCTTTCCGTAATAGCCTCGGTACCGCCGTCCTCTCTCAGACGGAACTGCTCGCACGGCCTCCGTCTCCGTCTCCGATCTCCTCACCTAGAGTTTTGTCTCCTTTTTCTTCTTCTTTTGTAAACTGCATTTATAAAAGAACTTTAATTATTGATCTCTTCTTGTCAAACCATACTATAAATCCATTTGCTTTTGTGTACTATCAAAAACTATTTTGCATACTATAAATCCATTTGCTTTAGGAAGTACTGTCATTTGTTCTCCTCACGATTGATTACATATCAGAGACCTGCAAGGTACAACAAGTATTCTCCTAAAATTTATTTGTTATTCGTCATTGATCTCACATTGCAACTTGATTGTAGTGGATATTTGATGTTTTTGATTGTTTTGTTGGACACATTAATTAGAGGATTTAAAGGCAAATTGAAAATTTGAGGATGAAACTAAATGGAATTATTATTGTGTAAATACTATCATTTGTATAGGGAGCCAATAATGTCATTCGTATACTATTCTACATTATTTGATGCTTTACAAATTCTGTCATTTTTTGGTTGCAGGAAGAGAGAGGCAACTCAGTGAGGGGTGAATGCAAGAGAAGAGAGTAGATAGAGAGATTGCATTCATTGAGATCGAAGAGCTATGTTGATTCAGCATTTTCATGCTGTCTACATTTATTACATAATTAAGCAAACTATTTTTTGTAGTAATGGTCCTGATTCATACATTGGATGCTATTTTGATTCAGCTACTGAGATGCCATTTTGATTCAGCTACCGAGATACATTTATTACTTATTATTGGATGCATGTTTTGTATGCTAGTGCTTTCTTTTAGATTGTATGCTAGTGATCTCCTAATGTACTACCGGATGCATGCTTTACTGAGATGTTTTCATGGCGATTGTCTTTCTTTTTTTTTTTTTTTTCTGAGTGTTGTACCGATTGGATAAGGAATGATTGGATAAGGCAACATTTCAAGCATGGTACGGGATATTTACTATTAATATTAATTTTATTTAATGAAACCTGATGAAAAAAGGAAAATGTTAAATTGATTGATGAAAAGCAATTATGGTAATTGAATACACCTTGCCTTTTGGCACATCAAATAAAAAAAAAAAATCTACGTATTAAAGGTTTTTTGATAACATACAGACAACAACTTACATATTTCAAGTTCTAAATCGGTTTGGACAATTTTTCGAAAATTAACAATTCAATTCAATTCAAGTTGGTTCACACACAATCAAGCAAACAAATAAATCAAATGCAATGTAAATAAAGAGAAGAGTAAGAGAGATGACAAACGATGTGATTACGGAGTTTCGACCCGCTAGAGAGAGCTAGCCTTAGTCGTACGTCTTCGGGAGTTCCGCTACCACGAAAGGGTGTGCTTCGTTCAATTCCACCAAGAACGGGTCTACATGTTCGAACCGAATCGTCTCGTCACAAGAAACTCGAGGTGGATCGGCCTAACCTCTAACTATCAATCAAATACACTAAGTATTGATGCTCACAATCAAAACACTCAATGATATGGCTAAACAAGCTATGGGTTTGATTGAGGCTATCTAATCTCAATGATTTTGCTAAAAAGTGCTCAAGAACAAGAGAGAATCAAATCTAGCTGTTTGGAGCTGAAAGAGAGAGATTTTGTACGGTTTCAAAAAAGTATCAAAACAGTCCCAAATGGACTGGTATATATAGAGAGCGTCAACAGCTTCAAAACAGTCTATTTTTCTCTCCAGTGTTGCCTAACGCTATTTAGCGTTGTACAACGTTCAATATAACCGTTGAAATTTCAAATGGCTATTTTATATTATCGTTGACATTGTCAGAGCGTTGTGCAACGTTCTGTATCGTTGACCAATGATGGAGCATACAACAAAAGGAATGCTCCGATAGTTCCGTTGGAAATTGTCAGAGTATTGTGCAACGCCAGAGGGCGTTACACAACGATTTAGAAAACAGTTGAGAGACAGCTCTGACTAACTCAACAGTTCGTCATACGACGCTTGCTGACGTTACACAACGCTATTTGGTGTTGTCACACGATAATTGTAATTTTTGCATGTAAAATGCGCTGCTTGAGGCCAAGACAACGCTGCATGGATCGAAGCAATGCTGTCTGAATAGCGGAGAGAACTTGGGATATTTGAACGTTACACAATGGTAGCAAATAACGTTGTGCAACGTTGTGGGTCGTTGCATAACATTCTGACAGGAGGAACATATTAAGTTCCAAATCCTCTCATTCTCTCGTTGTATGACGCTACTGAGCGTTATACAACTCTATGACACAGCGTTACACAACCCCAGTGGGCGTTGTGTGACGTTGGTTAACGTTGTCAGAGAATTTTCAATTTCATGCTGAATTTTCTCAGCGTTGTGCAACGTCAAATGGCGTTGTATGACGTTTGACAGCAAAACTAAGCATTTAGATAGCAATTGATTGAGATTAGTTTAGGGATTAAATATACCTAAACTAATGACTCTAGCTAGCCTAATGGAGTCTCTTGAAGCTCCACAACTTGTACTACACTTGCTTTAAGTCATTCTTCAAAATAATTCACTAAAAATCACTTAAATAAGATGTTAGTTGAGAGGTTTGGTGTTGTTTTGCAAATCGACAAATCAAGAGTTAATTGTTTAATCCAACAATCTCCCCCTTTTGCCGAATTGCAAAACAATACCGAAGTAAAGTATGGATATAGCAATTTAGAATTGGATTCTTTACTTCAAAACTTCTCCCTCTTTTTGCAATTAGGAAAAAGAGTATTGGTGCAAATCCTAAACCACTATGGTTGATCCTAAACACATGCTAGACTCCCTCTTTCAAAAGTGATGTGGCATGGTAACAACAAGCGAGGTTTAGGGAGTAAAAACTACCATTCTTAGCTAGACTAATAAACAATATAAAGGGAAGAATGCATGCACCTGATATAGCAAGAGTAAATCAAGGAGAAAGCCATTTAGCTCATACAGCAAACATTCATTAATCAACATAAATAAGTTCATACAAGTTAAAGAACACATACTCAAATCAAATCCAACAAAAAGCCATTTAGCTCATACACATTAATCCCACAAAAGCTTAAGTACTAAATCAACTAAACTACGAAAATCAAAACAAAAAACAATAAAAGGCTATGGCTAAGGTTTTGGCAAGGCATGAGATATGGCAATCACACATCGTCATCATCTCCCGTTCCGCTTGATGAACTCTTGGTGAGCTTAAGATCCATATCGGCTAAAAACTTGAGCATATCGTCCTTGAGGTTTGTAATGAAGACATATGTGCGGTTGCTATATGAAGTAATGCTCTCCTCAATTTTTGTGAAGCGTTGATCATAGGAGGTGAACTTATCGTCAATTTTTGTGTTCAACGCCGCAAACTTTTCATCCAAATAGGCGGTTATGTCGGGTGTGAGACCTTGATCTCCCGCCCATCCACCGGGCACATGTTGTTGGAGTTATGTCCTAGAGGCCAATCATTTGATGGCTATGATATTAGTTTATGTTATTGATGATATTTGATCATTTGTTCCTAGAGTTTATTATTGATAGATTATTTAGGTTGAGGATCTGAATTGTGGATCTCTGTGTTTCATTTATAGTTAAATGACAATAATAAATCTAAACTATCCATAATCTTGATAATTAACAAGGAACATTAATTATTATATAAGATTAGTATGCAAGTTAAGTGATGATTAAGTTCTACAAATCATAGATAAGGAGTTACCAACTTAATTGCATATGTGTATGTTATCGGAACATAGTACAGGACATGACCCAATGAAATAAATATATGGATTGTGTTATGTGTCATTATTTATTTTATATGAGTTTGATTCTAAGTTTGAGATGTTCAACTTTTTCACATGAGAATAGGTTCTATAAATATTGTCTACTGTTGATTCCTGAAAAGGGCTGCTATACGGATTTTATTTATGTTCTCTTGAATTGTGCGGGGAAAAGTTGTTCATCAAGAAAACCGTATGTTCCTCATTAGTATACCTAGTGAGTGATGATATCTGTTTGGGCGTCCCTTGATAGAGTTGGATCGTATGCATGCAAACCGTATGTCCCTCATTAGTATACCTAGTGAGTGATGATATCTGTTTGGGCGTCCCTTGATAGAGTTGGATCATATGCATGCAAACTAGACGATCATCTCTAAGATCAAGAAATGTATAATCTGCAAGAATGACACATACCTATCTTGGATTATACAGTGATATCATGTGACATAAGAATCAAAACAAGAAAATACTTATATTTCTTATGCATGATTAAAATACTATAGCAGTACAATATTTATGTTAATTGAAAATTATAACGTGTTGCTAGATACCGCTTATGATTATTGAAAATAAATAACGATTTATTTTCATGGCTAACATAACATAAATCCTCAAAGGGTCACACAAATAAAGTTTTAACCATACAGTGCATTATTTATTTATTCACAGCAGTAAGTGCGATGAAAATATGATAAGTTGATTAATTAATTATATACCGTTATGAACCGTTATAATTAATTAAATCAAAGGGATCATATAGAAATAAATTAATGCATTTGTTAATTTCAAAATAATTATCAATGATTTGATAATTAATTTTATTCAACATATGTTAATTGGTTGAATTGAAAATTCAGCTTAATTAAAAGGGCAATTTAATTGGACCATTAAATGAATGATTTAATGTGTTAATATGAGAGCAAAATAATCTTGATTGGTGTTTATGATGGAGAAATCCATCAAGAACATATAGATCTTTGAGGGAAAGATTGACATGGATGACAAGTCGACTATGTACAAAGCACAGTTTCTCGCTTGTAGCTATGTATAAGTAAATAAAGATCATTCTAGCAACAATTGTATTTCATATATACTGATATATGGAAAGGAACATCAAAACCGCCTTCTTCAATTGAATGAATGGAGATGTTGTGTATATGACACAAATCGAGGGTTCTGTTTGATGTATTGCTAGAAACATATACATACTTTAAGGATCTATTAATGGATTGAAGCAAGTGTTGTGGAAATCGAAATAAATTTTTGACAAGAAAGTCAAGGAGTTGAATTTCGTCAAGAGCATTTTGTATAGACAAGGTATTCAGTGGGAGCATGATTGTGTTAATTGCATTGTACAAAATAACAAGACATTAATTGAGAATAATATTAAAGAAAATGAATATTGTCAAGATCTCATTGAAGAATGTTTTCTCAATAGAGAACTTGGACAAGATCGCCTAAATCTTAGAAAATAAAATCTATGGAGATAGATTATGATGGATCTTAGGTTTGAGATAATGTACATAAAATAACGAAGTGTTATAGAACCACGTCATATGACATATAACTTGAGTTTGACTCCATTCAATGCAACTCAATTCAAGAAGAAGTACATGAAACTGTTCAAGTACACTTCTGTTATGAGTTTCATCATATACGTCATATTTATGCACATGCCCCAATGTGTTGTATTCAAGAAGTGTGACAACCAGTTGTCAAGTGGATACAAGGAGAACATATTTGAACAATAATCAAAAGAATTCTCGAGTATCTTATGAGAAAGAGAGATATATTTTCATCTATTATGATGGAAATGAGCTCATTTAAGATGTTACAATAATGCTATTTTTCGAAAGATTGATATAATCACAATTGAACTATATATTTTGCTTAAAAGTGGTGTTGTAAATTTAGAAGGTGTTCTAAATGGAATATTACAACCGTTTCCGTCACCAAAGCAAAATATATGGCAACTTATGAAGCAATGAAAGAAGGTTATTTGGATCGAGTTCTTAGTCAAGCTAATATGGTTCTATGCATCTCGAACCATAGCTCAGTCCTAAAGAATCCAATATCGTATTAGAGATTCAAATATGATCTATGACAATATCACTTGTGTTAGAAAGTGCTCGTTTTTTAATTTTTCATCTAATCAAAACAACAAGTATCTCAATGGATCTCGTTCAAGTATCAACAACACATCACAAAGGGGAGAGGAAGAAGGATTTTACCTCTTCTTGAATCGTATTAAGAAGGCTCAATCCATATCTCTAGAAATCGATGGCGTGCCTTCTCCACCACCGCCACCGTCGAGCCGCCGGCCTCGAGTCCATCAAAGAGATTAACTATGTTCTCAAGGCATGTGCTAGCACGTCCAAGAACAAGCCTAATCCCATTAGTTTTCTCTCTTCTATCTACTAATTACTTTAATTAAGTGAAGAGATGAGAGCTTAACACATGAGCAAATGAGAGAGAGAGGAAGAGAGCAAGAGAAAGAGAAAATTTCAGAAATTTTCTCCTCTCGAAAATGGCGGCTAAAGAGGGAAGAAATAGTGGAGAAAGAAAGTTAGGTGGAGGCTCTCATAAGTGGTCCTTATATAGAGCACAAAACCTAATTAACCTCTTGCATAATTACAACTATACCACTCCTACCTACCACTAGGGCCGGCCTATAAGAGGGTCTTTATGGGCCACTCAAACCTCTTAACTTGGGTCTTTAATTCTATTAATTAAAGCCTCTCTATTTGCACTTCAATTGGGTTATTCATTTACTATTAAATAACGGTCTAATTAATTAATATAACCATTTATATTAATATGTGTTGAATTAAAATTAATTATTAACTTATTAATAATTATTTTGTGGGATTAACTAATGCATTAATTTATTTTTATATGATCATTTTGACTTAATTAATTTGTTAAGTCAAACAAATTTTTAACTCGATTTGTCGATTTGTAAAACAGCACAACAATTACTAATCTCTTCTCTAAGTGCTTAATATAGTTTGAGGTGGAACAAGGTAATGAAGACTAACAAGTCCCTGGAGGATCAGTTAGGAAGTCTAGAATTTAAGGTTGTAATCCTAAACAAATTTTCTCAAACTGTCTGTTTTAAAATGCTCAAAATTTACTGGTAACATTATACAACGTTTAATAACGTTATACAACGTTATAGAACTCCTCCTACTGAAACTAGTCGTAATAACAGTGTTTATCCGTTACAAAACGTTTCATTCAGTTGTGTAACGTTTGGTCAAACGTTATGTAACGATTTAATATGTTACACAACGCATTGACCAAGTCAGCTGAAACGAAGCACTGTTAGCAGAACGTTGTGTAACGCTTTCTAGCGTTACACAACAGACCAAAACCAAGCGTTACAGAACGCAAGTTTCTATTTTTTTAACGCTTTGGGTTTTGGCCATTTTGAGGACGTTCTGGCCTACGTTGTGTAACGTTATAGTCATTCCCACAACGTTTAGTTTTTAAAACGTTGCATAACGCCTTCTAGCGTTGTGTAACGTCTCTGACAACTTTTTGAACGTTGGAGGTCCACTGTTCATTGCGTTGCACAACGTTTGCAAACGTTATACAACGTTTCGGACACCCTCCAACGTTATTGTCGGAATTTGTTTTATTTAACGGCTATGTTGAAACGTTGTGTAATATTTCGGAGCGTTGTGTAACGTTTTGTTCAGATTTTGACTGGTTTAGAGCTCTTGGCACCCTCTATATATATCAGACCTTTTTGAGCTGATCCAATTGATTGAACACCTTGCTATATCCCTTCTTTTGAGCTCTAAACCTGAGAGATCCATCCTTTCACCTAATTGAGCATTTTCTTAGACAATTTATAGAGATTTGAATGCATCAATCAAACCCATAGTTTAATAGCTAGATTATTGAGTGTTTTAGTTGAGAGCCTCAATCCCTTGTGTTAATTGGTGATTAGTTAGAGGTTAGGCCGATCCGCCTCGAGTTCCTTTTGCCGAGGTGATTCGGTTTGCAATTGTAGACCCGTTCGGTTGGAATAGAATGAAGCACGTCCTATTTGGTGGTCGCGAAACTCCCGGAGACGTACGACTAAAGCTAGCTCTATCTAGCAGGTCGGAACTCCATAATCACATCGCTTGTCATTTCTTTCTCTCTATTTACATTATATTTGGCTTGTGTGTTTGATTGTTTGTGTTGAATGAAATTTGAATTGAATTGAATTGTTATTTCTGCAAATTTGTCCAAACCGGTTTAGAAATTGAATTGAGCCTATTCACCCCCCTCTAGGTCTTTATTTAGGGACAACAAAGTGGTATCAGAGCGGGAGTTATCTTTTTGACCAAAATTTGTGGTAGATAACCTAGCTTTCCATGGCCTCAAGGGTGATTGAAAAACTGGACAAATTTGATTCCAATTGCAAGAACTTTCGTTATTGGAAGACATGTATGGTTGTTTACCTCAACTTGATTGACCTTTGGGATGTGGTTGACAAATCTTATGCACCATGTTTGGATAGTGAAGGTAATGAAACTTATGCCTCCAAATTGCTAAGGGCAAAAAATGACAATGCCGTAAATGTCCTTCTTAACTCGGTTCATGAGTCCATAGCGGCCATTTTTGGTAGTTCTACAAATGCACATAAAATGTGGATTTCTCTCTTAAACCGCTATGAGGGAAATTCTCTAATCAAAAGCTCTCGACAATTTGAGTTGGAGTCTAGATTAGATAATTTTCGCATAATGGATGGTGAATGCATTGAGGAAATGTATACTCGGTTTATACAATTACTCGATGAATTCAATAACATTGGAGAAATCCTATCTAATAGCCGTGTGATAGAAAGATTGCTTAGGGCTTTGGTGGGAAGACCTCAATTCGACAATCTCATCTCGACTCTTGAGACACAACAAAGGTCCCACAACAACCTCACACCGGAGATCATCTATACTCACTACCGGTGTGTAGATGAGAAGCTCAAGTAACTTGGAGAGTTGAGATATGAGCCCAAGTGCATTGCATTGTCGGCCAATGAGAACAAGGTCTCTCCCTCCAAACACCGCCAAAATGACAACAATCAAGGTAGACACCGTCACTCGAGTGACAAGGCTAAGGGCATATTTGACCTTGATGAAGACAAGCAAGGAGCCGTGCTCTAAAAAATATTTCGGGCCATTATAATCTTTGAAGGAAAATTAAACAAGTAACGGCTTGACAATGATGAGAGGGCTCTTTGTTTTGTTTGTCAAAAGAAAGGTCACACCATGTACACTTACTTTAAGCTCTTCCCACACTTGAAGAAGGAAAAGAAAGATGGTGGCAAGAAGAGAAGTGATGGCCGGTACAAGTCCAAAAAGGGACATTACAAAGGCAAGAAGAAGGGTGAGAAGGCTATGCAAGACACATGGGACAATGATTCCGACTCTAGCTCATCCTTTTCATCCGATTCGGAGTCCGAATGCGACTTTGACAACCTTGCTCTAGTGGCTCAAATTAATGATGTGATGATGCACATGAATGACGACCTTGATTACTTAGTGAAGGAGGTCTTCAACGAGTACAATCGAGGCAATATTTATGTGCATCCTTTGAGTAAGGCAAGCATTGGAGAAGCCTCAACCTGCTCAACAATCACAACTCAAATCTCTACTCCAAATCAAGAAGTGGTACCTAAGGTAACTATTGAAGCGTCTAAGGTTACCAATGAGGTACAACTAAACCCATCTCTATGTAGTGATAGTGATAGCAATAGTGAAAATGACTTGTGCTTGAATGATGATACCAACTCTCAAATTGATAGGTTGAATGATTATCTTGATGAGTCCCTTAAGACTATTACTAGTCAAAAAGGGAAAATTAGCCTTTTGACGGCTAAGGTGCATGATCTTGAATCTTTGGTGAGTAAGTATAAGGGTATGATTGAGAGTTTTAAAAAATTCAAAGATTGTGAAAAATGTCAAGCTCATTTGAGTGAGACAAATGTTTTGAAAAATAATGAAAGGGCATCAAGTTTATCTAGTACTTCTTGTAGTATCAAAATGGATCTTGACAAAATGTATGTGGGCCAAAAACCCAATGACAAATCGGGTCTTGGTTTCAAAAAGAGGAATCAATCCTCTTTTAGATCAAGAAACTCGATTAGCCCGACACAAAATGAGAGGTATTATAACAATGACACCAATGATAGGAACACACACGGGAAAAAGACAAAATAATTTCTTTGGTCCTCAAAATGGTGCTCAAAGAAATTTTGGTAAGAATAGAAATGGTTTCAAAGGTCCTCAAAAGAATTTGCAAAACAATCGGTGCCCAAACAATTTGTATTTCAAGAGACCCGATGGGTGCTTTCATCTTTTCCAAAACAATGGGGGAAATAGGAATATCACACACACTAGACCTCAACACAATGGGAAAAATAAGAATACCTCTCAACAAAACAAAACGAATTTTCAAAAATCAAATTTGAAAGGCTCTAAATCATACACTTTCTCTAAGGATCCAAAGATCAAGGCCATGGAGCTTAGACATTATTATGAGACCCATTTTGTTAGAGAAAGGTCACAAATGAACAAACCCACTAGTGCATGTTGCAACTATTGTGGTAAGAATGACCATCTCACATTAAAAAGCAAGTTTAGGAAAGCAAACCATACGTCCGGTTCAAAGAGTATGGTTTGGGTTTCTAAAATCGCTTCCACTTTCACTTTATCTAGTGGAAGCGGTTCTAATGTAGCTTGAAAAGCCATTCTATTTCCCCGGACCTTATAGTCAAATTTTAAGGGGGAGCAAATACAAGAATTATGTTAGTTGTTTGTTTCTAACTAATATATATTCTTGTAGGTTTGTTTGTTATTATCATTCAAGAAAAGTGCTTGGATCATAGATAGTGGGTGTTCAAATCACATGACCGGTGATAAATCTTGTTTTAAGACACTTGAATCTTTTGATGGTGGTGAGGTTATTTTTGGAAATAATCTTAGAAAGAGCACTATTATTGGTATAGGCTCGGTTGGTAACCAAAATCTTACGGTATCCAATGTATATCTTGTTGATGGTCTTAACTACAACCTTTTAAGTGTGAGCAAATTGTGTGATGCCGGATATTATTTGAAGTTTGATCACTTCTTTTGCTATGTGCATCAAATTTCGGATAATTCTCTTGTATATACCGGACAAAGAAAAAAGGATGTCTATTACTTGAATTTTGATCATTTTACCACCGGTGAACAATGCTTTAGTGCCATAGCTACCGGCTCATGGCTATGGCATAAAAGACTTGGTCACGTTTCAATAGATTCCTTAAAGAAACTTGTCAAACTAAATCTTGTCCGTGGTCTTCCATCACACAAACTTGAATTAAATGGATTGTGTAAAGCTTATATGAAAGGCAAGCAAACCAAGTCTAGTTTTAAAACCAAAGAAGTTATCTCTACCTCTCAACCCTTGCAACTACTCCATATGGACTTGTTTGGACCAATAAATGTTATGAGTTTAAGCAAAAAGAGGTATGTGTTTGTGATAGTTGATGACTATAATCGCTTTACTTGGATTTTCTTTCTTGCTTATAAGGAAGAAGCATTTGACTATTTTATCAAATTTAGCAACCGGGTTGAAAATGAAAAAGGGTTAAAAATCTCTAGAATTCGTAGTGACCATGGAAGGGAATTTAAAAATGCTAAATTTAATGAATTATGTATAGAAAAAGGATATAAACAAGAGTTTTCCGCTCCACGCACTCCCCAACAAAATTTGGTAGTGGAGAGGAAGAACCGAACTCTTCAAGAGCTAGCACGCACAATGCTACATGAATTTGCCGTACCCAAGTTCCTTTGGGCCGAAGCGGTAAATACGGCATGTCATGTAGTAAACCGTGCATGTATTCGTTCTAAACTTAAGAAAACTTCATTTGAATTGTGGGTTGGTCGAACTCCTAATATATCCTATTTTCGTGTATTTGGGTCCAAGTGTTTTGTCCTTGATGAGTCTCCTAAATTAACCAAATTTGATACTAAATCCTTGACCGGTATATTTGTTGGTTACTCAAACACAAGTAAAGCATATAGAGTCTTTTTGCCTATCTCAAGGGTTGTAATTGAGTCCATAAATGTCAAATTTGATGAAAATGCTAATGAGAAAACCGAAGAAGGTAACTCTATTGTAGGTATCCAAGATGGAGCAACAACTCAAGAAATTGAGTCTCAACCAAAGGAGGAGCTTCAACTGGTGATAATCGAGCAGCCTTTGAACCGGGTTGATGATAATTTGATAAGGGGAGAGAATCATGAGGAAAACACAATTGACACAATTTAAAGATGAAACACCTCATGATGAACTTCAACCCACGTCTCAACCGGTTCATGAGCCTCCCGAAGTGCTTAGAGAAGTGTCTTCTCATCCTCTTTCTAATGGTATAGGTGACCCTAAGGAAGGTGTTAGGACTAGGTCGGGTTTAAACCAAATGATTTGTTATTGTGCCTTTGTGTCTCAACTTGAACCAAAGTCTTTTAAAGAGGCCAATGTTGACCCAAATTGAATTGTTGCCATGCAAGAAGAATTGAACCAATTTGAAAGAAATCAAGTTTGGGAACTTGTTCTTTTACCATGTGGTAAGCAAGTTATTGGTACCAAATGGGTTTATAGAAACAAGTTAGATGAACTTGGTAATGTGGTTAGAAACAAAGCCCGTTTGGTTGCACAAGATTTCAAGCAACAAGAAGGTATTGATTTTGAAGAAACCTTTGCACCCGTTGCTCGTCTTGAATCCATTAGAATGCTCTTGGCATATGCCGCTAACAAAAGTTTTACTCTATTCCAAATGGATGTCAAGAGTGCATTTCTAAATGGGTGGATAGATGAAGAAGTGTATGTCCAACAACCTCCCGATTTTGTTGACCATTTTAACCCCGATCATGTGTTCAAACTTCACAAAACTTTGTATGGTTTAAAACAACCTCCTAGAGCTTGATATGGTAGACTTTGTACCTTCCTTCTTGACAATGGTTTTATTAGAGGTAAAATGGACACAACCCTTTTCACTAAGAAAAAGGATGGCCATTTGTTACTTGTGCAAATTTATGTGGATGAGTATTGAATTTGAGATGAGCATGATGGGAGAATTAAATTTCTTTTTGGGTCTACAAATCAAACAACTCCAAGATGGAATCTCTATTAGTCAAACCAAATATGCCAAGGAGTTAATAAAAAAGTTTGGTGTTGAAAATAGCAAGAGCTTCGACACACCAATGGGCAAGAGTGCAAATATTGATACGGATGAGAATGGTAAGCCGATAGACATAACTTTTTATCGAGGTATCATTGGAAGTTTGCTTTATCTCACGGCGAGTAAGCCGGATATTATGTATGCCGTATGTTTATGTGCTAGGTACCAAGCCAATCCTAAGGAGTCTCACCACAAAGCGGTAAAACGGATTTTGAGATATGTTAAGGGTACTCAAAGTCTAGGTCTTTAGTATGGTAAACAAACCGAACTTTACTTGATAGGGTATACCGATGTCGACTTTGCCGGTGACCGTATGGACCGTAAGAGTACTAGTGGAACTTGTTAATTTTTTTGTGGTTCACTAGTCTCTTGGTCAAGCCGCAAGCAAACTTTGGTTGCTCTTTTAACCGCGGAAGCCGAATACGTAGCGGCCGGTAATTGTTGCACACAATTACTTTGGATGATGCAAACCCTTAGGGATTATGAGTTAGAATTCCAAAAGGTACTAATTTTGTGTGACAATACTAGTGCCATCATTATTTCCAAAAATCCGATATTACACTCTAAAACTAAGCACATAGAGATACGACATCATTTTATCCGAGATCATGTTGAGAAAGGCGATGTGGAGTTGGTACATGTTGATACAAACAAGCAAATTGCCGACATCTTCACTAAACCATTGCCGACACAACAACATTTTGAACTTAGGTTCAAACTCGGTATTCTTGAACTAAAAGATTAAATTTCTATGCATACTATGATTTTGTCTGTCTGTTTGCTGCATCTATTCAATATTTTTATTTCTTTTTCATTTTAAGGCCAATTAGTTTATCTTTTTTGTTTTATTTTCAATAAAGTAAAACTTTCACTACTTTAATATAAGTCCCTTAAAAGAAATGAATTTCCAAGACCCCTATTTTCGTCAAGTTGGACCTGCTATGGCACGTCATCCAAAATGACTAGATAAGGTAGGTTATCTTTAACTAATCATATAACTTTATGATTCTTGATTCGCGTCGCGAACTTTGCCTCGATGTCCAAACTCTAGTTGGGTCCATCGATAAGTAACCTCTCTCTATTTGCTTCTTACAAATCATTTTATTTGTAGCCCGACTATCAAATTGACAACCATGACGTCCGCTTGGGCGGACTGCGTCATGAGAGGGCAATTGACGTGAAGGGGATAGAGAGAAGGAGGGCGGTCGACTTAACCAAATTTGGGACAAACAATTATGTGACTATTGTTTGGTGGTCGTGTAATCATATACCCATACCTATCCTATGACATTCATAGCATCCACAAACATTCACATAATAATAAGCATCTCAAGCATTGTTGTGGGTTTGTATGGCTCCCGCTTGCATTAGTTCCGCCGCATCTCCATGTAGCAAAACTAATCTAATTGTCCCTCCCACTAATCATATGGATCCTATCCTATATAATTAAAGGACAAAATACATGTGAAAATATCTCTAATTCCCTCCTAACTTTAGGGGCATGCAAGCCTCACAAGTTACATTAAGAAATTAATCATAATTAATTAATTAACCATGGCACCAAAGGCCTTACATACAATCAATCACATGCATTCACAAATTACAACACACAAGGCATTGGTTTCTTGAGCCATACTAAACTCACGATCCTTCCTACAAAACAAAGTTAGCACATGTCTCTTTGTTTCTTAATTAACAACAATGAATTAGAGTCTTTGCACATCGCTTGTAGTTCGGGTCTTTCCGCATAAAAGTTTAACTTCTAAACAACTAATTTGCTTAAACCATTTGAAAAACCAATTCAACAATTGTAAACAGAAAGGAGGAATATCATGGAGTATTCTAATTAATTTATTCAACCAATTTGAATAATTAGAAAATACTTTAACTATTTAAAATAATAAATGGGACCCGATAAAATCCGAAATTTTTCGGTCTTCAAAAATTATAAAATAAATCATGCATACTCCCTATTATGAGTGCAGCTATCTGTTAAATTTTCAGAGAGAGATCACTTACCATCAGAGAGAAACAAAATTAACAAATCGTCAAACTGTGCGCGAAACACCGTTATCCGATTTTCTGTTTTTTGTCTAACTCTTTTGGTCTGTAGGATCATCTTCCAAAACGATTTCATGCAAACACTTTACATAACAATTACACTTTATGTTATTGGATACCAATCCACTAAAAGAAATCAAACTAGTCTTATTTAAAATCATCAAGATAAATAGCAAACAAGCCACTTGCCCTGTTCTGAAACAGACTGACGACTAAAAACTTTTGACTCAGTTGAGGTAACAAACCTTAATGAAATTTTTTGAAACTAATTTTCATAGAATATAACTTCAAATAGAAACTTTCTATTTAAATACTTTTTCAAAAAAGTTTCTCAATTAGTACAGTTTATCCAAACAATCAATTTGTTGGAAAACTAGATCTGACAACCGATTCAAATCTCTTGACTTGAATGCCCACATAAAATCTGAAGCATGCATCAAAATATACATGTCCAGAAAGAGAATCAAGTCTACAAGATTCTTAGCCAAGAAAAACAGATAGTTATTTTCGAAAAATAAATCCTTCATGCCTAAAACACAGAACTGTGCAGCAGAGTACCAGATCTGCGTACCGTTACTGTTTAATTCACCATAAATTCATAACAACTTAGAAAAATGTGAAACTAGTGGCTAAAGAACCACATCTCACAGATCTACAACCTTCAGTAAAATTTAGAATTTTTCTGAAAGCTTTTCTCAGCGAAAAAACCAAAAAAATGTTGAAAACAGAACAGAAATCCAGACAGCAAGCAAGTGCATCACTAATTCATGTGTTAATTAATCATTTCTCAACTAATTATGTGTTAAAATGCTTTAGAATGACCTAGAGCTCTGATACCACTGTTTGGAAGTCTAATTTTCAAAATTTTTATGCTAATTAACTATTTAATTAACAATCCAAACGACATAGACCTCGAAGGATCTAGTCCAAGCATTCACACATAAGAGATTGAGAATAGGAAGGTACCTCTTCTTATTTCGTAACAAGAAGGCTTGAATCCAACGGCTTGAAATCGATGGTGTGCTCGCTCCGCACTTCCTTCTTCTCCTAGGTTGGCCTCGAGTCCACCAAGAGTTTAATCACGACCTCGAAATCGTGCTAGCGATTAGAGGTCAAGTCTAAACCCTTCCTTCCTTTCGCGATTAATTCTATAATTAATGGTGGGAATGGATGGCTCAACACATGAGCAAATAAGGAAGAAAGAGAGGGTGGTGGCCGGCCAAGAGAGGGAGAGAGAGGGGTTGTGGCGACTAGGAATAGAGGACAGAGAAAGGGTAGGGTTTGAGCCTTCAAGGTGTCCCTTTTATAATGCTCCAACCCTAGACCAAAGTTCCATCTATTTACACAATTGCCACCCTACCTACCACCCTCCTAGGGGCCGGCCACAATAGAGGCTTTGATAGGCTTCATCAACTCTCTAAATGGACCTTTAATTCATATAATTAAAGCATCTCCATTTGCTCTTTAATTGGACTATTCATTTACAATTAAATAATGGCCCAATTAATTAATATAATTATTTATATTAAAACGTGTTGAACCAAAATTAATTATTAACCAATTAATAATTATTTAGGGTTTAGATAATATATTATTTATTTACATATGATCTATTTGACTTAATTAATTATAACGGTTCGCAACGGTATATAATTAATTAATCAACTTATCATATTTTCGCAATACTCATTATTACGAATAAATAAATAATACATCGTGTGATTATAACTCTATTTGTGTGACCCTTTGAGGATTTATGCTACGTTGGACATGGAATTTAAATCGCTATTTAATTCCAATAATCATAAGCGGTATCTAGCAACACGTTATGATTCCTAATTCGCATCAATAATGTACTGCTACAAAATCTCAATCCTGCATAAGAAATAATAGTATTTCCTTGTCTGATTATTATGTCACATGATATCATCGTATAATCCAAGATAGGAATGTGTCATTCTTGCAGATTATACGTTTCTTGATCTAGAGATGACTGTATCAGTTGCTAGCAAACAATCCATCTCCATCAAGGGGCCCAAACAGATATCATCGCTCACTAAGTAAATTAATGAGGGACATACGGTTTTTCTTGATGAACATTTTTTCCCCGCACAATTCAAGAGAACATAAATAAAGTCCGTATAGCAGCCCTTATCAGGAATCAACGGTAGACGATATTTATTGAACCTATCCTCATGTGGAAAAGCTGAACTATCTCAAACTTAGAATCAAACTCAAATGAAATAAATAATGACACATAACACAATCCATATATTAATTTCATTGGGTCATGTCCTATACTATGTTCTACAACATATACATATGCAATTAAGTTGGCAACTCCTTACTAATGATTTGTAGAACTTAATCATCACTTAACTTGCATACTAATCTTATCTGATAATTAATATTCCTTGTTAATTATCAAGATTACGAACCTTTTAGATTTATTATTGTCATTTATTATAAATGAAACACAGAGATCCACAATTCAGATCCTCAACCTGAATGATCTGTCAATAAATAAATCAAGGAATAAATGATCAAATATCATCAATAACATAAACCATAGAAGTAGCCATATAATGATTGGCTTCTAGGACATAACTTTAACATCTAAAACCCTAGACTTTAACCTTCTCTTCGATTCCGGCAAATCCGACCGTCGGATCTTCAATCGGCTTCGGGTTTGTGCTCTCCAAGGCATCCTCTTCACTTCTCCTCTTCAATTTTCACAAGGTTTCAACTTCTCTCTCTCTTCTCAAATGGCACCACCTAAATCCCGTAGCGGGGCCCCCACCAAAAGGACTAGAACCGGTGCTAGCACATCCTCTAGCATTATACCAACCCAACCGCCTCTACAAGGTACAGTACCTGGTTCTCTACCGTCTCAACCTCTAGAAAGTTGGACTCTCTCACCGCAAAATCGTTTTCTATTCAAAGAGGACGAGGCTTACCGGTATTACACATACAACATCTAAGGAAATGCCCGGTCCGTTGGCCAATGCTACTATTTTGTCCAACCAAAGGATAATGAACCGGGGTGGAGGTTAAGTAACCCGGATTGGGATCGCATTAAGCCACATCTGGACTATTTGCGCGCTTGGGGGCTTCTCAACTGCACTCAACCGTACAATTCCGACCTCATCAAACTCTTCTATGCAAACTTGGATATCACTTGGGAGGAAGGAATTCCAATTGCTCACTCATACGTGTGTGGAAAGCCCATTACCATTGATGTGGACCGGGTAGCACGGGAGCTATTCTTGAGGAACGAAGGTAAACAAGTGTACATCTCCAAGTCTTGGCCAAGGGATGCCGATGTGGAGCCATTCGAGGGTATCACGAGTTTTTCTACTGTTGGCGAGATTATAACCTCAAACAATTCACCGCCACCGAGCTTCCCGCCTATCACCGTCTCTTCTTCCTAATCATCAACAATGTCCTAGCTCCGAAGAAACAAATCAAAACTAATGTGGAGTTTCGCGAAGTTTTCTTTCTCCGGTGCATCATTGAGCAAAGCCCGCCAATCAACCTTGCCTATCTCTTCTTCATGCACATGGAAAAGGTGAAGAACACTAGCAACACCTCTTTTCCTTATGCCAATATCATCTCCTATCTTCTTGCCAAGGATGGCGTCCCTCCAAAAGTGAACACGTTCGGTCGGGAAGCTGAACTTTGGGACCCCACGAACCTCATGGATGCTCTTCCTACCACCGGATGGTTCCTTGATGACAAGACCGGCATTATCACTCCCGATCCCAACTTTATCCGGAACCGTTATCTTCTCCAAGAAGGTGCAAAGCTAAACCAATATGCACCGGGGGGTCAAGAACCAACGGGATCTCTTCATGGACCCGGCTCCTCAAGCCAACAAGCGGTTGGTCCCGACTTTGGTGGATGGACCGACACTTTGTCTAAATATGGGACTTGCTTGATCAATCTAGAGAATGATTGGTCAAATTAGAAGACCGAAGACACGAAATGGAAGGAAGAGGATGCCAAATGGAAGGAGGACGAGTTGGTATACCGGGCTAAAAATGATACTAAGTTGGGCAAGATCGAGATGGATGTCCAAAAGTTTTAGGGATCCATGCAAGAAGAATTTTGGAAGCTAAATGTAGCCATTCGCAAAGGCTCCTCTAGTGGTGCCGGAGGAGATGATGAGTCAGAAGAGGATTGAGGATATCACTCGTTCCATGTCAACACCGAGACCTTAGCCCATTTCTTTTTCCTTTCTTCTTTTTGCTTTTCTTGGTAGCTTTGCTAGTGATTCTTGTATTTTGATGGTTTGTTATTTAAGTGCTAAATGGTTTTGCTAGTTGACTGGTTAAATTGTATGAACTTGGTTACTACTTGAGTTATTTGATCTATGAGCTAAATGGCTATATTATTCCTTTTTTTTTTGCATGCATAAATTATTCTACTCTCTTTCTTTTAAAATTGCTTGTCTTTATGGTAGTTGCTCCTCTTTGAATTGGAATTCCTTGTGCCTTAATTGCTAAACTCAACTTGAGAGGGGGAGCAATTTTTTATATCAAGCCATAGCGGTATAGGTTTGACCAAATGACCTTTTATCTTTTTGCAAAAAAGGGGAGAATTTTGTTGTAAAGCCTAATCGTTTGCCTCTACATTTATTTGCTTTACGTTGTGTTGTTTTGCAAATCGACAAAATAGGGAGATTGTTGAGTCAAACAAATCTTTAACTCGATTTGTCGATTTGTAAAACAAATCTTTAACTCGATTTGTCGATTTGTAAAACAACACAACAATTACTAATCTCCTCTCTAAGTGCTTAATATAGTTTGAGGTGGAACAAGGTAATGAAGACTAACAAGTCCCTGGAGGATCAGTTAGGAAGTTTAGAATTTAAGGTTGTAATCCTAAACAAATTTCCTCAAACTGTATGTTTTAAAATGCTCAAAATTTACTGGTAACGTTATACAACGTTATAAAAATCCTCCTACTGAAGCTAGTCGCAAAAACAGTGTTTATCCGTTACATAATGTTTCATTCAGTTGTGTAACGCTTGGTCAAAAGTTATGTAACGATTTAATACGTTACACAACGCATTGACCAAGTCAGCTGAAACGAAGCACTGTTAGCAGAACGTTGTGTAACGCTTTCTAGCGTTACACAACGGACCAAAACCAAGCGTTACAGAACGCAAGTTCCTATTTTTTTAACGCTTTGGGTTTTGGCCATTTTGAGGACGTTCTGGCCTACGTTGTGTAACGTTATAGTTCGTCATACAACGTTTAGTTTTTAAAACGTTGCATAACGCCTCCTAGCATTGTGTAACGTCTCTGACAACTTTTTGACGTTGGAGGTCCACTGTTCATTGCGTTGCACAACGTTTGCAAACGTTATACAACGTTTCGGACACCCTCCAACGTTATTGTCAGAATTTATTTTATTTAACGGCTATGTTGAAACGTTGTGTAACGTTTCGGAGCGTTGTGTAACGTTTTGTTCAGATTTTGACTGGTTTAGAGCTCTTGGCACCCTCTATATATATCAGACTTTTTTGAGTTGATCCAATTGATTGAACACCTTGCTATATCCCTGCTTTTGAGCTCTAAACCTTAGGGATCCATCCTTTCACCTAATTGAGAATTTTCTTAGACAATTTGTAGAGATTTGAGTGCATCAATCAAACCCATAGTTTAATAGCTAGATTATTGAGTGTTTTAGTTGAAAGCCTCAATCCCTTGTGTTAATTGGTGATTAGCTAGAGGTTAGGCCGATCCGCCTTGAGTTCCTTGTGACGAGTTGATTCGGTTCGCAATTGTAGACCCGTTCGGTTGGAATAGAACGAAGCGCACCCTATTTGGTGGTCGCGAAACTCCCGGAGACGTATGACTAAGGCTAGCTCTATCTAGCGAGTCGGAACTCCGTAATCACATCGCTTGTCATTTCTTTCTCTCTATTTACATTATATTTGGCTTGTGTGTTTGATTGTTTGTGTTGAACCAAATTTGAATTGAATTGAATTGTTATTTCCGCAAATTTGTCCAAACCGGTTTAGAAATTGAATTGAGCCTATTCACCCCCCCTCTAGGCCTTATTTAGGGACAACATAATTATAACGGTTCGCAATGGTATATAATTAATTAATTAACTTATCATATTTCTACAGTACTTACTGCCGTGAATAAATAAAATAATGCACCGTGTGATTAAAGTCTTATTTGTGTGACCCTTTGAGGATTTATGCTATGTTGGTCATGGAATTAAATCGCTATTTAATTTCAATAATCATAAGCGGTATCTAGCAACACGTTATGATTCCCAATTCGCATAAATAATGTATTGCTACAATATTCAAATCCTGCATAAGAAATAAAAGTATTTTCTTGTCTGATTCTTATGTCACATGATATCATCGTATAATCCAAGATAGGAATGTGTCATTCTTGCAGATTATACATTTCTTGATCTAGAGTTGATTGTACAAGCTGGCCAAACAATCCAACTCCATCAAGGAACCCAAACAGATACCATCACTCACTAGGTATACTAATGAGGGACATACGGTTTTCTTGATGAACAACTTTTTCCCGCATAATTCAAGAGAACATAAATAAAGTCCGTATAGCAGCCTTTATCATGAATCAACGTTAGACGATATTTATAGAACCAATCCTCATGTGGAAAAGCTGAACATCTCAAACTTAGAATCAAACTCATATGAAATAAACAGTGACACATAACACAATCCATATGTTTATTTCATTGGATCATGTCATGTACTATGTTCTAATAACATACACATATGCAATTAAGTTGGTAACTCGTTACCTATGATTTGTAGAACTTAATCATCACTTAACTTACATACTAATTTTTTATGATAATTAATGTTCCTTGTTAATTATCAAGATTACGGACGATTTAGATTTATTACTGTCATTCTAATGAATGATCCACAGAGATCTACAATTCAGATCCTCAACCTGAATGATCTGTCAGTAATAAACTCTAGGAACAAATGATCAAATATCATCAATAATATAAACTAAGAAATTAAATCATTAAATATTGACTTCTAGGACACAACTCCAACAACTTGATATCATTTTGATGATGATCAAGAACATATATATAGAAGTATATATATATATATAGGGTTAAATAATTTGGATAGGTTCGCGAACACAGCGAACACTCTAACATAACCTCTACCTTAAGCATTACACAAGATGAAATTGTGTATCCATGCGTAACGGACGTATGAGTAACTAACTTTAAGCGTATTATTTCTTTTGAGGTTCGAGACATGTATATATAAATATATATATGACATCATTCTCAATTCTTCACTGGCTAAAAGTCATTACTGATTGACTTTAGGTCAAGTGGGAGATTGTTGGAGTTATATGTCCTAGAAGCCAATCATTTGATGGTTGTGATATTAGTTTATGTTATTATTGATATTTGATCATTTGTTCCTAGAGTTTATTATTGATAGATCATTCAGGTTGAGGATCTGAATTGTAGATCTCTGAATTTTATTTATAGTTAAATGACAATAATAAATCTAAACTGTCCATAATCTTGATAATTAACAGAAAATATTAATTATCATATAAGATTAGTATGCAAGTTCAGTGATGATTAGGTTCTACAAATCATAGATAAGGAGTTACCAACTTAATTGTATATGTGTATGTTATCGGAACATGGTACATGATATGATCCAATGAAATAAATATATGGATTGTGTTATGTGTCATTATTTATTTCATATGAGTTTGATTCTAAGTTTGAGATATTCAACTTTTCCACATGAGAATAGGTTCTATAAATATCGTCTACCGTTGATTCCTGATAAGGGCTGCTATACGGACTTTATTTATGTTCTCTTGAATTGTGCGGAGAAAAATTATTTATCAAGAAAACCGTATGTCCCTCATTAGTATACCTAGTGAGTGATGATATCTGTTTGGGCTCCCCTTGATAGAGTTGGATCGTATGCATGCAAACTAGACGATCATCTCTAAGATCAAGAAATGTATAATCTGCAAGAATAACACATTCCTATCTTGGATTATACAGTGATATCATATGACATAAGAATCAAAACAAGTAAATACTTATATTTCTTATGCATAATTAAAATACTGTAGTATTACAATATTTATGTTAATTGGAAATCATATCGTGTTGCTAGATACCGCTTATGATTATTGAAAATAAATAATGATTTATTTTTATGGCCAAGATAACATAAATCCTTAAAAGGTCACACAAATAAAGTTTTAACCATACAGTGCATTATTTATTTATTCACAGCAGTAAGTGTGATGGAAATATGATAAGTTGATTAATTAATTATATACCGTTATGAACCGTTATAATTAATTAAATCAAAGGGATCATATAGAAATAAATTAATGCATTTGATAATTCCAAAATAATTATCAATGAGTTGATAATTAATTTTATTCAACATATATTAATTGGTTGAATTGAAAATTCAGCTTAATTAAAAGGGCAATTTAATTGGACCATTAAATGAATGATTTAATGTGTTAATATGAGAGAAAAATAACAAAATAAAATGGCTAAATTAGACCATTTCGTGGCCAGTATATAGGGGGCAATTTTGTCCATATTGGGTGAAAGAAGGATGAGGTTTGGATGCCTAAATATAGGGCTGTTAATTAGGAAACAGCACCGCTAAATTTAGTGTTAACCTCTTCCTCTCTTCCTATTATATTATGGATGAAAATTACAGAAAATATATCAGATTTTTCTCTTCCATTGCTCTCTCAAATTATTGCTCTTCCATAGGAATTCATGTGTTGAATATTAGCCACAAATTAAATAGTTAATTTTGTGAAGAAATGCAATAAGGAATTTGCCCCGTTCTAGGGTTTGCTAGCACAAACCTCTTGAATTTGGTTAGAGCTTTTGGTGGACTCGAGGCCAGCGTGGTTGTGGTGATTGGAGACACGCCATCGACTTCTATACCATGGGTCGAGCCTACTAATTGCGAGTTTGGAAGAGGCACGAAATTCCTCCGCGTTTTTCATGAGTTCTTGATGCTTAAATACTAGATCTTTGTTGTGCATGTTTAATTAAGTATTAATTAGTAATAAAAATTAAAATTGCATAAGGACTTGAGTCCTAACACATGTAGGGGCTCATTCCCTATCTCCTCATATTGATTTACCGTAGCATTTGGCCGAAAATGATATGTATTGCGGTGAAAGGGTCCAGGCAAGTACGTGCCATCATCAAATGAGATCCAATCCGTGCTCTTTAGATAATCGAAGAGGTTTTCGGGCAATGCCAACTCTGTTTCCGTGGTAGGAACACCCCAAACCAGAGTGTAGAGGTCGATCCCATCTTCTATGAGGATGGCTTGGATGATATGGCCATAGGGGAGGAAAAGCTTGTAATTTGTTTCCGCCTAGTGCATGTAGGCCAACATAATATGAGGGATATTACTTGTTGGTTCATTTCGAGAACGGAGCGGAGGAGAAATACCGTGAACCTCTCAACATTGGTCTTGATGGTAGCCTCGGAAGTGATGATATTATCGATGATGAGGAATAGAGGGCGGTGCAAGGCCAGGAGCTCGATGGCGGTGAATTGATTTACCGTATAGTTCCTCCAATAATAGAAGAACCTATGGTATTCCTCATAGGGAGGCAATTCATTTGGCCAATTCCCATGAATATAAATTTCTAAATCCTCATCTTTGAGCCCTAGGAGCTGGGCTAGCCTATCCCTTGTTATGACAATATTTGGCCGAGCACGTAGGAGTGTGCGATTGGATGGCCATTGGTCCATTTGACGGTGAGATTTGCATAGAAGAGTTTGACCAAAGTAGGATTGTATTTTTGCTTGCAAGAGAGAAGGCCCGAAATGTGCCAATAGTTGAGCTTTTTTTTTATCCAATTCCATTGCTTTTGGCCAATGAACTCATCTTCATTTAGGTTCTCCAAGTAGAAACAATCGGAGCATTCCATATCGCTCTTAAGGAATATTTTCCAACGCCGGTATGCGGAGGAATCACAAAAGAGGTAGGTATTGGATGAGGTTAAGGACCAATCCACTTGAACGGATGCTAGACTAGGTGGTACCGGTTGTTGGGTAGGGCCTATATCCATATGAGAAAAAGAGGAGGACCCTTTGGCAACCTTTTTAGGCATTTTATAGGTTTTGTCAGTTTGTTTTTTCTTTGATGGTGCCATTGAAAATTGAGAGTGAGAGGAGACCCAAAGACAAACCTTGATTGGAGTAAAAGAAGTGGAGGAGAAGCCTTTTGTGAAGCCGTGTACCAAGCCAATTGAAGATCCGACGGTCGGATGGATGGAATTGGAAGTGATGGTTGAGGTTAGGGTTTGGAGGAATAGAGAGAAGGAGAAATAGAGGAAGTGATTTGAGGGTATGGGGTTGTAGAGGAGAGAGAGAGGAGTGTAAAGGAGGTCTTGGTTGAGGAGGAAGAAGAGTGTAGGTGGTGTATTTGGAGAGGAAGTTTAGGTGGTGCAAAGAGGAGAAAGAAGAGAAGATAAAGAGGTGCTCTCGGGTTGGAGAAGAAGTGAGGAGAAGAAGGAGAAGAAGAAAAGACGTGACAGTTTAAATTTCGATCGAGCGTTAAGCAACGCTAAGCCCAAATTTAAAAAAAACAGAAACAACACTGGACCGTTGTGCAACGTTGTATAGCGTCATGTAACTCAAAATACAAAGTAACATAACGTCATGACGCTAAAACAAACATTTCATAGAAAAGCATAAATAACACCAATCCGTTGTGCAACGTGGTAGAACATTCTGTAACGTTACAAAAAGTGAAACAGCAACAGAAATTCAAAATAACGTTATACAACGGTGGAGAATGTTGTGCAACGTTTGAGCTGACAGTTTTTGAAATTCTTTTAAGCGACAGTTAATCTAATTCCAGCGTTGCACGACGCGAAGTAGCTTGTGTAACGCTGGTGCCAGAAAAGCCAGAAAACTGAATCAAATTCAACAATTAATTGGATTTTCATGAAATTCATTTAGAAAACTAAGCAAAATAGCTGAAATAACTTCCAACACACAGATACAACAACATGATATGCATAAAATTAATCTTTGAGTTCAAGCATACCGAGTTTGAACCGAAGTTCAAGATGTTGCGTAGGAAGTGGCTTGGTGAATGTCGGCGATTTGTTCTTTTGTGTCAACATGAACTAGCTCCACATCACCTTTATCAACATGATCCCGGATAAAATGATGTCGAATTTCTATGTGTTTGGTTCTAGAGTGCAATACCGAATTTTTGGAAATAAGGATGGCACTAGCATTGTCACACAAGATTGGTACCTTTTGGAAATCTAATTCATAATCCTTAAGGGTTTGCATCATCCAAAGTAGTTGTGTACAATAGCTACTGACCACCACATACTCGGCTTCCGGAGTTGAAAGAGCAACCGAGGTTTCCTTGCGGCTAGACCACGACACTATGAACCACCAAGAAATTGACAAGTTTCACTAATACTCTTGTAGTCCATACGGTAACCGGCAAAGTAAGCATCGGTATACCCTACCAAGTCAAATTCGGTTTGTTTACCATATCAAAGATCTAGGTTTTGGGTACCCTTAAAATATCTCAAAATCCTTCTTACCGCTTTGTGGTGGGAATACTCAGGATTGGCTTGGTACCTAGCACATAATATCCGGCCTATTAGCCGTGAGATAGAGAAGGCTACCGATTATGTCTCGATAAAGAGTTATGTCCATCGACTTACCTTTCTCATCCGCATCTATATTCGCACTCTTGCCCATTGGTGTGTCCAAACTCTTACTATCTTCAACACCAAACTTTTTGATCAACTCTTTGTCATATTTGATTTGGCTAATGAAGATGTCGTCTTCGAGTTGCTTGATTTGTAGCCCTAAGAAGAAGTTGAGTTCTCCCATCATGCTCATTTCAAACTCACTACTTATCAAAGAGGAAAATTCTTGTGCAAGAGTTGCATTAGTAGAGCAAATAATATTATCCACATAAATTTGTACAAGTAACAAATAGTCAACTTTTTTCTTGGTGAAAAGAGTTGTATCTATTTTACCTCTACTACAACCATTGTCAAGTAGAAAGGTACATGTCTACCATACCAAGTTCTAGGTACTTGTTTCAAACTATACAAAGCTTTGTGAAACTTGAGAGTATATGGTCAGGATTATGGTGGTCAACAAAATCGGAAGGTTTTTGGATATACACTTCTTCATCTATCCAACCATTAAGAAAAGCACTCTTAACGTCCATTTGATATAGGGTAAAACTTTTGTTAGTGGCATATGCCAAGAGCATTTTTATGAATTCAAGACGAGCAACGGGTGAAAAGGTTTCCTCAAAATCAATACCTTCTTATTTTTTGAAACCTTGGACAACCAAACGAACCTTGTTTCTAACCACATTACCATGTTCATCTAGTTTGTTTCTATAAATTCATTTGGTACCAATAACTTGCTTACCACTTGGTAAGGGTATAAGTTTCCAAATTTGATTTCTTTTAAATTGATTCAATTCTTCTTGTATGACAACAATTCAATTTGGATCAATATTGGCCTCTTTGAAGGTCTTTGGTTCAAGTTGAGATACGAATGCACAATGATTAATAATTTGGTTTAAATCTGACCTAGTTCTAACACCTTTCTCTATGGTCACCTACAACATTAGAAAGAGGGTGAGAGAAAACTTTTCTAAGAATTTCGAGAGGCTCATGAACCGATTGAGGTATAGGTTGAGACTCATCATGAGTTTCATCTTGAATTGTGTCATTTGTATTTTCCTCATGATTATCTCTCCCTTATCGAATTGTCAACGACACGGTTCAAAGGCTCCTCAACCCTCACCGGTGGTTGCTTCTCATGTGGTTGAAACTCAATTTCTTGAGTTGATCATTCTTCTTGAGTACCTACAATAGAGCTACTTTTCTCGATTTTCTCATTAGTATTTTCATCAAATTTAATATTTATAGACTCTATAGCTACTCTTGAGGTAGGCAAATAGACTCTATGTGCTTTACTTGTGTTTGAGTAACCAATAAAAATATCGGTCAAAGATTTAGCATCAAATTTGATTACTTTAGGAGACTCATCAAGGACAAAGCACTTAGATCCAAATACACGGAAATATAATATATTGGGAGTATGACCGACCCACAATTCAAAGAGAGTTTTCTTGATTTTGGAACGAATGCATACACGATTTACTACATGACATGCCGTATTTACCGATTCGGCCCAAAAGAACTTGGGTATGGCAAATTCATATAGCATTGTGCGTGCTAGCTATTGTAGAGTTTGGTTCTTCCTCTCCACTACACCATTTTGTTGAGAAGTGCGTAGAGCGGAAAACTCTTGTTTATATTTTTTTTTTCTATACACAATTCATTAAATTTAGTATTTTCAAATTTTCTTCCATAGTCACTACGAATTCTAGATATTTTCAGCCCTTTTTCATTTTAAACCCGGTTGTTAAATTTGATAAAGTAATCAAATGCTTCTTCCTTATGAGTAAAAAAGAAAATCCAAGTAAAACGATTATAGTCATCTACCATCACATACACATACCTCTTTTTGCTAATACTCAAAATATTGATTGGTCCAAACAAATCAATGTGGAGCAATTACAAAGGTTGAGTGGTAGAAATAACCTCTTTGGTCTTAAAACTAGACTTTGTTTACTTGCCTTTCATGCAAGCTTCACACAACTCATTTCATTCAAGTTTGTGTGGTGGAAGGTCAAAATATGACCATGTTTTCTATGCCATAGCCATGAACCGGTAGCAGTGGCACTAAAGCATTGTTCACCGGTGGTAAAGTTGTTAAAATTCAAGTAATAAACATTCCTTTTTCTTTGTCCGGTGTACACAAGGAAATTATCCGTAATTTAATGCACATAGTAAGAAGAGTGATCAAACTTTAAATAATATCCAGCATCACACAATTTGCTCACACTTAAAAGGTTGTAGTTAAGACCATAAACAAGGTAAACATTGGATACTGTTAGATTTTTGTTACCAACCGAGCCTATACTAATAATAGAGCTCTTCCTAAGATTGTTACCAAAAGTAACTTCACCACCATCAAATGGTTCAAATGTCTTGAAACAAGATTCATCACCGGTCATGTGATGTGAATATCCACTATCTATGATCCAAGCACTTCTCTAGAATGATGATAACAAACAAACTTACAAGAATGTATATTAGTTAAAAACAAATAACTAACATGATTCTTGTATTTTCTCCCCTCTTAAAATTTGACTATAGGACCCGGGGAGATAGAATGACTTTTCAAGTCTCATTAGAACTGCTCTCACTAGATGAGGTGGAAGTAAAAGTGATTTTAGGAATCCAAACAGCACTTGGTGAACCGGATGTGTGGTTTGCTTTCCTAAACTTGCATTTTAATGAGAAATGACAATTTTTACCACAATAATTGCAACAAGCACTAGTGAGCTTGTTTACTTGTGAGCTTTCTCTAACAAAATTGGTCTCAAAATGATGTCTAAGCTCTATGGTCTTGATCTTTATATTCTTGGAGAAAATATATGATTGAGAGCCTTTCAAATTCTGTTTTTGGAAATTCATTTTGTTTTATTGAGAGGCATTCTTGTGTTTCCCCATTGTTTTGAGGTCTAATGTGTGCTATACTCCTATTTCTCCTATTGTTTTGGAAAAGATGAAAGCACCATTGTTTGAGTCCCGATTGTTTTGTAAATTCTTTTGAGGACCCTTAAAATCATTTCTACTTTTATAAATATTCTTTTGAGCACCATTTTGAGAACCAAATAAATTTTTTTTGCCCTTTTCCGTGTGTGTTCCTAACATTGGTGCCCTTGTGATAATGCCTCTTATTTTGTGTTTGGCTAAACGAGTTCCTTGGTCTAGAAAAGAATTAATTTTTCTTTTTGAAACCAAGTCCCGATTTGCCATTGAGTTTTTGGCCAATATACATTTTGTCAAGATCTATCTTGGTACTACAAGAATCACTAGATGAACGTGAAGCTCTTTTATTATTTTTCAAAACATTTGTCTCACTCAAATGAGCTTGACATTTTTCACAATCCTTTGATTTTTCAAAACTCTCAATTATACCCTTATACTTACTCACCAAAGTTTCAAGATCATACACCTTAGCCGTCAAAAGGCTAATTTTCTCGTTTTGACTAGCAATAGTTTTAAGCGACTCATCAAGATAATTATCCAACCTATCAATTTGAGAGTTTGTGTCATCATTCAAGAACATGACATTTTCACTATCACTATCACTATCACTACTTAGAGATGAGTTTAGTTGTAACTTATTGGTAGCCTTAGGTGCTTCAATAGAAACCTTAGGTACCTTTTCTTGAGTTGATGTAGAGGTTGGAGTTGAGGTTGTAGTGGAGGTTGAGGCTTACTCAATGCTTGCCTTGCTCAATGGATGAACATATATCTTGCCTTGGTTGAATTCATTAAACATTTCATTTACCAAGTCATCAAGATCATCATCTACGTCCATCACCACACTATTGACTTGAGCCACTAGAGCAAGGTTGTCGAAATCGCATTCGGACTCCGAATTGGATGAGGAGGATGAGTTTGAGTCGGAGTCATTGTCCCATGTAGCTTGCATGGCTTTTTCTCCCTTCTTCTTGCCCTTGTAATATCCTTTCTTGGACTGATACCGGCTATCACTCATTCTCTTGCTTCTCTCTTCCTTGTCCTTCTTCAAGTGTGGGAAGAGCTTGTAGCAAGTGTACATGATGTGGTTCTCCTTTTGACACACAAAGCAAAAGGCCCGCTCATCATTCTCAAACCTTTTCTTGTTGAATTTTCCTTCAAAGATCATTATGGCCCGGAATATCTTAGAAAGCACGGCTCCTTGTTTGTCCTCATCAAGATCGAATATGCCCTTGGACTTGTCACTCGCGTGACGGTTTCTCCCTCGATGGTTGTCATTATGTCGATTCTTAGAAGGAGATGTCTTGTTCTCACTAGCCGACAACGCAATGGACTTGGGCTCATACTTCAACTCTCCAAGTTGCTTGTGCTTCTCTTACACACACCGGTAGTGAGTGTAGATGATATCCAATGTGAGATTGTTGTAGGTTCTTTGTTGTGTCTCAAGAGTTGAGATGAGAGTGTCGAATTGTGACATTCCCACCAAAATTCTAAGCAATCTTCTTATTACACGACTATTAGAAAGGGTTTCTCCTATATTATTGAATTCATCGAGCAATTGTATAAATCGAGTATACATTTTTTTTATGGATTCACCATCCCTTATGTGGAAATTGTCTAATCTAGACTCCAACTCAAATTGACGAGAGCTTTTGATTAGAGAATTTTCCTCATAGCGGTTCAAGAGAGAAACCCACATATCATGTGTATTGGTAGAACTACAAAAAATAGCCGCTATGGACTCATGGACCGAGTTAAGAATGAGACAAACTTGGAGCATAACAGAAGTTCTTACGAGTGAAAACAAACTTGTCCGGTTTTTCTATCACCCTAGAGGCCATGAATCGAGGTTATCTACCACACAAATTGGTCAAAAATATAACCCCTTCTTTGATACCACTTTAATTTCCCTAATTTAAGGCCTAGAGGGAGGATGAATAGGCACAATTTCAAATTCTAAACCGATTTGGACAATTTTTCAGAAATTAACAATTTAATTCAATTCAAGTTAGTTCACACACAATCAAGCAAACAAACAAATCAAATGCAATATAAATAAAGAGAAGAGTAAGAGAGATGACAAGTGATGTGATTACGGAGTTCCGACCCGCTAGAGAGAGCTAGCCTTAGTCATACGTCTCCAGGAGTTCTGCTACCATGAAAAGGTGTGCTCCATTCAATTCCACCAAGAATAGATCTACAAGTTCGAACCGAATCGCCTCGTCACAAGGAACTCGAGGTGGATCGGCCTAAGCTCTAACTATCAATCAAATACACTAAGTATTGATGCTCACAATCAAAACACTCAATGATATGGCTAAACAAGCCATGGGTTTGATTGAGGCTATCTAATCTCAATGATTTTGCTAAAAAGTGTTCAAGAACAAGAGAGAATTAGATCTAGCTGTTTGGAGCGGAAAGAGAGAGATTTTGCAAGGTTTCAAAAAGTGTCAAAACAGTCCCAAATGAGCTGGTATATGTAGAGGGCGTCAACAGTTCCAAAACAATCTATTTTTCTCTCCAGCATTGCCTAACGCTAGCGTTGTACAACGTTCAATATAACCGTTAAAATTTCAAACGGCTATTTTATATTACCGTTGACATTGTCAGAGCGTTGTGTAACATTCTGTATCGTTGTACAACGATGGAGCATACAACCAAAGGAATGCTCCGACAGTTCCATTGGAACTTGTCAGAGTGTTGTGCAACGCCAGAGGACGTTACACAATGATCTAGAAAATAGTTGAGAAACAGCTCTGACTAACTCAACGTTCTGCCTGACATTACACAACGCTAACGTTGTACAACGTTATTTGGCATTATCACACGATAACTGCAATTTTTGTATTTAAAATGCACTTCTTAAGGCCAAGACAACACTGCATGGACCGAAGCAGCGCTGTCTGAACAGCTGAGAGAACTTGGTATATTTGAGTGTTGTGCAACGCTGAAGAGCGTTACACAATGGTAGCAAATAACGTTGTGCAACGATGTGGGTCGTTGCATAACGTTCTGACAGGAGGAACATATTAAGTTCCAAGTCCTCTCATTCTCTCGTTGTATGACGCTACTGAGCGTTATACAACTCTGTGACATAGCGTTAATTGTCAGAGAATTTTCAATTTCATGCTGAATTTTTTTAGCGTTGTGCAACGCTAAATGGTGTTGTATGATTTTTGACAGCAAAACTGAGCATTTAGACAACAAATTGATTGAGATTAGTCCAGGGATTAAATATACCTAAACTAATGACTCTAGCTAGCCTAATGGAGTCTCTTGAAGCTCCATAACTTGTGCTACACTTGTTTTAAACCATAATTCAAAATAAATTCACTAAAAATCACTTAAATATGATGTTAGCTGAGAGGTTTGGTGTTGTTTTGCTAATCGACAAATCAAGAGTTAATTGTTTAATCTAACAATCTCCCATTTTTGTCGAATTGCAAAACAACACCTAAGTAAAGTATGGATATAGCAATTTGGAATTGGATTCTTTACTTCAAAACTTCTTCTCCTTTTTGCAATTAGGGAAAAGGGTATTAGTGCAAACCCTAAACCGCTATGGTTGATTCTAAACACATGCTAGACTCCCCTTTTCAAAAGTGATGTGGCATGGTAACAATAAGCGAGGTTTAGGGAGTAAAAACTACCATTCTTAGCTAGACTAATAAACAATATAAAGGGAAGAATGCATGCACAAGATATAACAAGAGTAAATCAAGGAAAAAGCCATTTAGCTCAAACAACAAACATTCATTAATCAACATAAATAAGTTCATACAAGTCAAAGAACACATACTGCTCCCAGCTCTATTATACTTTGCTCTGCTAACTCTTTTTGTTTGTATTGGCCCAACTGTCCCTTTGTCTATTGTGGATCGGTATGGGCTAAACTAGGCGGGACCATGTCGATGTATCGAATCCTATCATTAGTCTTCGAATTTCTGATATGTGAAGCTGGTGGAAGATAATTAATACAATGTGCTGTTAGGTGGTTGGGTCGCATTGACGGACCGAATCCTACGAATGATTTTCTTGCTTATGTGAATCAGTATTTGGTTTGGTATCCAGGAAGGAAATTTATTAACACGATCGCACGAAACGTCATCACTGAGCAGCGCTCTCTTGCGAGTGGTCCCCTCACCCACCCAGTACGCCTGTTATTTTTTGTTCACTCTATTGTTATAAGTGTTCATTTTATTAGATATAAATGTTCATTTTCTGTTATAATTGTTCACTATGTTCAATATGTTTATTTTGTTTTTTTATTTCTTACCCAAATGTTCAGTTAATTGTAATAAAAACATAAATGTTATAAGCAAAAATGCTCATTTTATTAAGTATAAATGTTTGGTTTAGTAAATATAAATGTTCAGTTTAGTAAGTACAAATGTTCAGTTTTTTAATAGATGCGCATGGAAACAGAAGAGGTCACGAACCGGACAAAAATACATGAAAAAAATTAGAAGGGTCATAAATCGGTCCGGTTCAACTAAAAAAAGTTCCGACTCTGTCTCTAGCATGTCCCTTTCCAAGGCTGACGCAAGGCTCACGCGCGATGGTATGTAATAAAATCATCAATTCACACATTTAACTGAACTAATTTGATTATTAAACTGAACACATTGATTATTAAACTGACATATATAACAGACACCTTCTAGTCACGCGAGGTTCACGCGTGCGTGCTCTCTGTTCAACGATAGTGCACGATGGCAAAAATAGCGATTTTCACTTATAATAGCTGATTCAGGAATCATGCGTCACTGCCTCACTGGCCAGTCGCCAGCATTAATAGTAATGAAGCGTGGGCTGTAATCTATAGTATTAATTAAAACCCATGGGTGTCGTAGTCCGCTTTTTGTTTTCGCCGGCGACACGGCAATCTGAACCGTTTGTTCGTTTACGCTAAAATATCATCATCTTTTCTCTCCATCTATCCAGCAGCGCTTCGGAACGAAATCAACTCCTTTCTCTCTCTCTGCCTCCTCCGTTGATCTCGCACCCCATTCGTCGGATCCTCACCTCCTTTGGTCTACCCCACGGCCTGGACTCCTATGCTGCTCCTCTGCCAAATCTGTCATCTCCCAACCCTTTTTCCGTCTTCACTGCTCTTTCTCATGGATTCTGCGGCCATGGCATTGCAACCCTTTCCTTATTCTCTCAATTTGCAACAACAGATCATGTATCTATTTTCTGACCTAGCAGCAATTGATGAGGTATTGACTCAAATCAGCTGATTTTTGGTATTGACCCACCTTCAAGACTCCTCTAACATCCAACAGCAACATGATTAAAATTAATTTTGACCTTCAATTTTCTATGTACGAATTTAAGAGCGAGACAAATAGCAAGATCATAGCAAGAAGCATCAGCGATGCTCGAGGCTGCTGTTCAGTGGCGAAATCCACCTCGGCGGCAATATCTACCACATGGATTCCGTCCTCAACAAAATCATCGACGAGTTTGACAATTTGATTGTTACCTCGACGGCAATATCCAATTTGACGAGTTGGATCTGGATCTTGATTCCTTCACCAAGCTCGCCTTACTCCCTGCCGCTCATCCCAAATTTGTTTTAGAAAATTGAGGTTCTACTAATTTTTTTACCTCCTCGGCACTCACCAGGTATGCCAATTTCTTCAAATTGTTTTGAAGAAGAGAAAAAGAAACATGTATATGGTATGGCTGGTTCTATGTACATTAGATAATCTAATTTTAATGTATTATTTTCTTTTACTAATAGATAGAAACAATTTTAATGTTCTGTTATCCTAGCACTACTGCTATCACATTGAAATGCTGACAGATAGTCTTTTCTAATATCTTCAAAGTTTTTGTAATTGGTGATGGTCTTAGTAATTGCTGATATATTTTGTCTCATAAAGTATTTTAGAAATTATATTGTATAACGGCAAGTAACACCTTTTTCTTATTAATGACAATAATTGACTGGCTGATGTTATGCAGCGTGCAAGAAATGACACACTGTTATATATAGAAAAATTTAAAAGTGGGTCTTGGCTATTTGAGAGTAACAAGAGAACAATTATGGACGATCCATTCATTCGCAATTATACTGAAGATCTGTTAACAATATCAGGGTGCAAGTCTTGCTCAAGCTGATCAAACCATACACCAGGATCAGAATTTCTTTTATTTCAAAGGTGATAAATTTTTCTTTTCTTCTACTTAATTTACTTGGTAAAGCATGCTAAGTTTCAGATTAAAAAGGAATTAGCTTTTCATCATTGTTCTTAGTTTTGTAGCTTATGTAGAGTTTTGGTGTTATCATGTTGACATGGTATTGATTTGGTTTAGTTTCTATTAGAATGTTTTGGCAATATTACAAATGTGTGTTTAGGAACTGAATGTGCATGAGAAGGATGTTTAGAAAGATTTGGTTCAGTTTTTCATTGATGCTTATAACAAGATCCAGGGTCACACGATCAGGTTAACAAGCTCTTGGAACGCAATGACATGTATTTACTGCAATAGACAAGTGGAATGCCCAACTTAAGTCTCTCCACCACACAATTTCGAATAAAGTGTGTCGAGAGAATAGAGCAAGCTCTTGGCCGTTAGTTCATTTGCACAGTGGTTTTGTCCTGGTGTAAAAACAGTCAGTTGGATGGTCTTCTTTTGCAATTTGGCTGTTTTATGGTAATTATTAGTGTTTCCAGTTTTATTTGTTTTTCCAAAGTAATAATTCATCTCATCGTTCAAAGGGGATGGTGCTTGCCATAATGATAGTGCAAATAGTTGTCTGAAGTCACCTGATTGCAATTGCTTTTGGAACTGTTTAGATTCTATATCTCTGTAATCTCGATGCATTTTCAATTGTAGAGCATTCAGTTTCCCTGGTCCTGTGAATTAATATGTATGAAATAATTTTAGATTTCAATATTGGAGCATTTTCAATTCTATATCTCTGTAATATGTTAGAAGGTGGTGGTCTGTGTCAATTTCAGAACAATTGTTGTAGTTTCTTTTTTATGTCTATAAAATCTAGGGTTATTCAAGGATGGTTGGAAGGGTTCAACTTTTAGCCATTTTTTTCCCTAAATTTGTATCTTCTTTTGTTCAATATGATAATTGATAACTCAAAATTAATATTGTGAATATTAATTAATAAACTACTTCTTTTTCCTCATTCTTTTCTCCAGGTGGAAGTTAATAAAATTTAGGAAAATGTCACATGATAATTTCTGCTCAATTCGTTTTCTTTATTTATATAGGCGCATTGGTAAGTTCTATTGTTTTGCTTTCTGACAGTCACTAAGGATCCCTTTTCTATTCATGTCTAATGGTGAGTTCTATTTCTTAGGTCCATATGTTTCTGTGCTTGCTCTTTGAGATTTATTTTTTAATATTGACAGGTGGAGGAGTTCCAGAGTCAAAAAGAGCATCTCATTTAAGCAAGCTTTTTTAAGTGTGAACGTATAGCCTTTGCAGATACCTTTTCTTTTTAAGCTTCTTCCTGCATTATTGAACTCAAGATATGTTACAATACTGGCATATACTATAGTATGCAGATTCATTTCTATTTATTTGAATAAGCTAACTTACATTAATTGATTATGAAATGTGTACAAGCATTCTTGATTCTGATTCACTGAACTTTGCTTAGTTAGCTTTACTTGATTCAGTTTTCACTTCAGTTACAACAGATTATTACTTGAACAAAACTTTGAATTCTTTTCTGTTTTATGGGGCAACCGTGTAGGTGGTTCAAGGCCATACACCTATTAGAGAACCGCTTAATCGGTACAACTGTTCATGTTCAATTTTATGATCCTTAATTAATGACAAATAGTTTTGGAAATGAGCAATAGTTGTTGTCGGAAACGGGAAACCAGTTACAGTTGCCCCGTTTTATAAAACTATGCTTTCTTTTCAATAAAAATTGAGTGGTTCCCAGGATCATTTATTTTATGTTTTTGTTTGTAATGTTTAGCTGTTCACATTCAGGTATTTACAATTAAGTTATAAATTGGGTCTACTAACTATTTTTTAGTCACTGACTTAGATGTTGGTTCTTGATTTGATTAAAGATGATCAGGTGACAACAGCGATAAATACTGAAATTCAAGATCCAATTTCAATTTAAAACATATAACCATGACAGAGATATCGCGCATGGTATAAGAGTCATTTTTCTGGACAAATGATGGTATGAAATTTCACTGTTCATAGGGATAACATTCTTTGTTTTCAGGCTGAGATAACTTCTTGTACTGTTTTCAGGCTTATCTAAAAAAATAATAAAATAAAGGAATTTTTGCACCATGCGTCATCTAATGACAACAAGCCCAACAAATTGAAAATTATATATTACCAAAAAAAAATTATTTTTTTAGGTTTGAGAATATATAAATTCTTAAGGGGCCGTTTGGATGGGGCTAGGAATAGGCTATTCCTAGCATTAAATCTCTCTCACAAAGTTACACACTTCCCAATATTTTCCGTCTAGGAATAGGCTATTCCTCTTATTCCTAAGCGATCCAAACGACCCCTAAAGAAATTATATGATACCAAATATGTTAAATAATTAGTAAAATAATGTTCAATTGGTAAAACAAAATTATGTTAAATTACATTTCTTAAGAAGTTATACATTACCAAATAGACCTAGAAATTTGACGAAATAATTTGAATTATTCTCAATCTAAAAAAACATAACGCAGCAAAGCTGCAATTGAATTAATATTCATTTCTTTTATTATTTGATAGAAGCTTATTTGGTGAACCCTATAAAAACTGGATTATATTTTTTTATTTTGAGTAAATAAATTTTCATCAGAAAGTAAAAAGAAAAATCAAATAGCGGCGAAGCCGCTACTACCCAGCTAGTTTGTATAATTTTGAGGGACATAACTAAAGCAAGTCGGAAAGTTGGGGAATTTTGAATTCATATTCCCATCTATGACGGGACCCTACCTGTCAATCAAATTAATAATTAAATTTATGTAGGTGCAGCAATAATTTGTATGTAGGTACCGTATTGGGGATTGGTCGTCCCTTTTGTGTTGTTTTGTTTGTTTATTATATGTAATGTAAAAATGTGTAAAATAAAAGAATGCACAAGGAAAGGAAACAAAAGAGAGGCATCAGCATCATCGTCAATCCTCATCCATCCAAAAGCGAAGGCAAAGGCAAATGCAATTCCAATTATTTGTGAGTCTGTTTTATATATAATTTCATTCATTATTTATTTTTGTCTCTTCTATCTCTGGAAATGAATAATAAATAATAAAGAAATAAAAAACAGAGAAGACACACCGACCCATTGCAATTGCAATTGATTCAATTCATTGAGAATTCCACCTAATCATTAATCAAGCACAAGCCAAGCAAGGGGAAGGGAAGGGGCTCTCGGCTCTCCCAATTCATTGAATTCTCTCTCTCTCTCTGCCTCCGACGACGATAGAGCCCTCCCAATTCATTGAATTCTCTCTCTCTCTGCCTCCGACGACGACGACCCATTGCAATTCATCGATGTCTCTAGCTGCTTCTGCTTCTGCTTCTGCTTCTGCTTCTTCCATCGACGAATCTCCCAGAAGATTCTGGAATCTGCGGAGCTTGAGGTGGCGAATCCATCTCGGCATCCTCCCTTCCTCCTCCTCCTCCTCCTCCTCCTCTTCTTCTTCTTCAATCGACCATCTCCGCCGAGCCGCCGCTGATTCCCGCAGGAGGTCAATTTTCTTCCTTCCTTTTATCTTTCTTTCAATTCTATTCTATTCTGTTCTATTCAATTCATTGTTGGTTGGTGTACTGAGAAACCCATCATTGCCCCTTGCTTCTCTCTCTGCTTCCTTTGCTTTTTCTTTCTATTGTCACATTTTCCAATTTATTTGTCAATGAATTCTCATAGATTTATTTTTCGATTTTTTTTTTCTGCCAGCTCACTCGCCCTTCCCCTTCCTTTGAAAAATTCATTGTCTTTAATAATTTGATCCAAATAACTGGCTTATTTTAAGAATTTATTTATATATGATTATTGATTAGACAAATAATAATTAATTCTTCCATGACACTATGACAGATATGCGAGTTTGCGGCGGCGACTACTGCTGACAGATGCCAAGGATGAAGACTCCACTCCTGATCTCTCCATTGACAACCCTCTCTCTCAAAATCCTGGTACCATCTTCTTTCTTCTTTTTCTTCTTCAAAACCTTACCTTACCTTACCTTACCTTACCTTACCTTTTATCCTTATAAAGCTAGTAATGACTATCATATCATGTGCTGCCTTACAACTACATGAATTCTCACACATGTACCTATCTCTCATTAATGTATCACATCATTGCTTTGGATCTTTACCCATGGAATGGAAAATGAAATCTAAAGTTGTTCACAACCCTCATCCATAGAAATTTAAATATGTTATTGTTTTGTTTGCTATGAATTATGTAGAGAGCACATGGGGTCGCTTTTTCAGGAATGCCGAGCTGGAAAAGACTGTTGACCAAGATTTGACCAGGCTGTATCCCGAAGATGGCAGCTATTTCCAGACTCCCACGTGTCAGGCTGTGCTTCGCCGAATTCTTCTCTTGTGGAGCCTTCAACATCCCCAATATGGCTACCGCCAAGGCAACTCCATTTTCAACTTTTACTCTATCTAGGGGTGTATATATTAATTATACATTGATTCACATATTCATTACTGAGGCGATGTGTTGAACTAGTTTCAACTTTGTAATGCAAAAGCCACAATGGCTTCAACTTATTTGAGTGTCAAATTACATCCTCAGTTACTCATAGAAAAAGAAAATTGAATATATACTCCCTTTCTCTTATTACAGGAATGCATGAACTCTTAGCTCCGTTGGTCTACGTATTGCATGTGGACTTGGACTGTCTATCCCAAGTGCGCAAACTCCACAAAGACTGCTTCACTGACGGCTTTGATGAATCTCTCTTGCCGTACAACACAAAACAAAACACCAAAGCAAGATCAAACAATGATGAAGCAGGTTCCAGTTCGAAACTAATCACCTTTGCTGATCTCGACCCCGAAACCAAGCAACTGTTCCTCTTGAGTGACCCATATGGGGCTGAAGGGGAGCTAGGGGTGGTGTTGTCTGAAAGATTTATGGAGCATGATGCTTACTGCATGTTCGACATGCTGATGGATGGTGGGTCTCACAGAGGAGTGTCTATGGCCGAATTCTTCTCACATTCCAACCCTATAGGGTTGGGCAAGGGTACATCACCCGTTATCGAGGCCTCATCAGCCTTGTACCACTTGCTAAATCTTACTGACCCATCTCTACACAGTCATCTAGTAGAATTAGGGGTTGAACCCCAGTACTTTGCTCTTAGATGGTTGCGGGTTTTATTCAGCCGTGAATTCAATCTAGAAGAGTTACTGACGATTTGGGATGAGGTTTTCGAATACCCAAACGACACTTGTCTGGATCTCAAGGCGACTGATATTGGCTTTCAGGTATTTTGTTCAGATCGGGGTGCATTTGTTGCTTCCTTTGGGGTTTCTATGATTCTTCACTTGAGACCGGCCTTGTTAGCTACAGAAAATGTCACAGTTTGCCTCCAGAAGTTGTTGAATTTCCCCAAAAATGTTGACATAAAAAAATTAATAGAAAAGGCAAGGTCCTTGCATGGCATAGCTCTTGATGCGAATGAGAACATATATGGCAGTCAAAGTTTATCTGGGTCGGGTTCTAATAGGACGCCTCCTCACCAACCGATACCCGATAGTTATTGGGAGGAGAGATGGCGGGTCTTGCACAAGGCAGAGTCGCTCCCTTCAGAGAGCAAGAAAGACCCAGTCCATGGTAGGCCAGTGAAAAAAAGGACATTTAGAGAAAAGCTCGGTCTAGTGCGCACCGAGTCAGATCCTTCAGCTAGAGAGGACAACCAAACTGGGCACACCGTTAGGCGACAGCTCTTTGCTGTAAGCCCATCTCGTGAAATTGAAAATTCTGGGAGGTTAAATCAAAGTTTGTCATTCAGTGGAGAACCTTCTCATTTCCCAAACCGAAATGAGTTCATTTCTAGGGAGGTCAGTGCATCAAATTCCGTGACACATGATATTTTAAATGGAAGTGCGTCGGGATCTGTGCAGGGAGAGGGGTCGAGTGCTTCTTCCGTGAATAATGATAAAGAAAATTATGAAAATGACACAGATAAGAGTAGTGTTACATCCAATTCTTTCATTGGTGAGAATACTGAGCAAGAAGTAGCTTTTACAAATGGCAAGGTTGGAGAGGAAGGTGCTAAAGAGGAGGAAGAAACCTCACAACTGGGTTTGAAGGAAACAAGATCTGTTTCTGGCAAATTTGGGTGGTTTTTTAAATTTGGAAGGGGATCAAATGGTGAAGTTAATAATAATACAGAAAAAGGCGGAGGTGGACATAGAATTACAGACAAGGATGGTTCTGGTTTCAATTCTAATGGCATTTCTAATTCCAATTTCAATTCCAATTCAGCCAGTCATATTGCAAGGGCTGAGAACAGCGGGGATAAAAAGGTGATGGGTACTTTCAAGAATCTTGGCCAATCAATGCTTGAAAATATTCAGGTATCACAAACATTTTCATTCTATGAATTTTCTTTGCTTCTTTTTTGTTGGTTTGTCCTTCATTTGCATTTTTTAGTTTTTGAATGAAAATGCGGGCATATATATTTGTTATTTAGCATACTTGGCTGGTTTTGAGTATGCTGGATTATAGTCTTTCCCTGTGTTTTATGTGTAATCAGGTAATAGAGTCGGTGTTCCAGCAGGATCGGGGCAAAGGGCAAGCCACGGCAATGGCTGCACTGACGGAGCTACGCAAGATAAGCAATCTTCTCCGGGAGATGTAAGAAAATGAATTTGTAGAAAGATGAAATAGAAGGTCCGCAGAATCATTTTTCTTTGTTTCTTTGAGCAACAGTACCAACATTCCTCCTCCGGCGCTTAGTAATTGTTATAATACATAGAATTTTAGATACGTATGTGCCTTGGCAGTGTTGGATTCATTCTTTACACATTATTTTGGTAAGAAATAAAGAAAGTATGTATGTATGTAATGTATATAAATGCAAGCTCTATTTAGCTTCTACTTGTAATTGTAAAGGGGCTTATAGGGATTTGCCACTTTCCAAATTGATATTCCTTCTATATCTAGAATAAATAGTAAAAGTCCATTTTATTCTTCCTCTTAAGTCTCAAGAAAAATTGGAATAGAGTGTTTTTTTTTTTTTTGTGGTTATTCTTTTCCTTGTGGAAGTTGATATAATTAGACAAGATAAAAGAAGTCAATAATGGCAGCTCAGCAGTCGTGTATTCTGCCAAGGAAATATGTTTGGTGGGACCGCAAAAAATCATGTCTATCTTTGACTGACTCATTTCTGTAGTAGTTTTAACTTTTAAATAATGATTTTTTCCCTTTTTGTAAATTGTCATGTGGCGAATGGCGATAAGATTGGGTTGTTGAAGTGGTCATGCATTCCTAAGTGGAGAAATTAAAAAAAAAAAGAAGTGGTCATGCATTTATGAGATGACGTGTCAGATGATATCGCAAGGGGTTGGGGAGGGACCATTACCTGAGGAGCTTTATATTTTCTCCTGGTTCAATTGCAAAAAAAAAAAAAAAAAAAAAAAAACCCTCTCTTTTTTCGTGGACCATACTTGGGTTCTCTCGCTTAATTGGAAGTTGTTGATGGTAACTAATAAGCATGAATGTTGCTGCTTTTATGAACAAGTGAAAAACCAATATTTGCACCAGAGAGTAGAAAAGAAAGAAAAAAAAAAAAAAACAAACAAGAAAGGAACAATGGGAGGAAAGTTGGAAGCAGCAGTTGACCAGCTGTCAGTTGATGCCAGCTAATAAAACTCATTTTAAAAGACAAATATTAGGTAATCAAATGTTGATGTAATAAAAGAAAGTCAGAATTGGACTCTAAGGCTTTGCTCCAAAATTTGAAGGAAAAGGAAAAGGGAAAGAAAGCAAAGAGAAGGCCGATACACCCCAAATTCGGGGGTGAATCAAGTTTTAACTTTCTTCATTGTTTTACATTAGTTTTCTCTAGGTTTTCCCAGGTTCACCTCCATTTCCTTTGAAAATTTGTTGATTGGGAGCAGGTTAACACCCCTGGGCAGGATTTGGTCAGTTAACCTTCTCCCCATTACCCTCCTCTATTCCTTTCTGGAGCAGAGCCTAAATCATAACAATTGTAGAAACCCTAATTCTTTCATGCTGTGCAAATGTAGCTGCTTCGGGCAGCATTCATTGTCCTCCGCACAACATTAATGGGCAAAATTGCCCCTCTTACTAAACAAACTCAATTCAATATCGTGTTTTAATTTACAATTAATCGTAATGGCCTTATATAAATCCACATTATTTACGTTATATTATGCATATGCTCAGTTACACACATGGGCATGCCACTATAAAATATATTTGATAAATTTTTTACACTGGAAATTTTTTTTCATTAATTTCACTACTAATTTTAGATAAAAGAATTTATTATATTTCTTTATTAGAATGAACTTGATTTTTTCTCAAACTCTTATTTTACATTATTTTAAATGATTGTATTTAATAAAAGAATTTTAAAAAATAATATTGGAATGCATCTACTTAGTTTAAAGGGGCAATTTTGTCCACAAATGTTGTTTGAAGAAAATTAGAAGTTGCCCAAAGCAGTTACCCTGTGCAAAGGAAGCAAGGAAAAGATTTCTTGTACGTTTCCTCGGCTTGTGCCTTGTACAACTTTGTCTGGTCTACTACTCTACACTTTAGTTCTATTCTTATTAATTATTAATTCCTAAATTAGATTTCTTTCCGTCTGCTAATGAACTTCTTCTGGAATATGAAGCCTACTTGAATTTTGTTATTTGCTTTACAAACTTTAACTTTGAATTCTCAATTAATAGTTCCAGCCCAAAGGTGTTAGCCCAAATAATGATTAATGGGCTACAATTTGGTTGTGGCCCTAAATATTAAGCCCAATTTACACAATGCTTGCTTATTTATATCCAGAATCCCGAAAAAATTAAAACTAATTTTATAATAATTAAGAATTTCGAAAAATAAATAGAGAAAAATCCATATTTTATAAATACTGTTGTAATATCGGATTCTAAGAATCCGATACCAAAATCCGTTAGTATCGGATTCTCAGAAACCAAGCTGTTTATAGTTTGTTGAGGAGAGAACTTGTCAGAAGAGCGATTGGTCAGAATAAAAGAGTTGGAGAAATGGTCAATAAAGAGACAAAGTCACAAAGATGACTACACACGAAGGTTTGCATCATGAAAGATTAGCTAGAAACAAGTTCCAAGTGGACTCCACATATCCTCTGATGTTTTATTTACCTGAACAAAATTCTGATTATCAATTTATTTTCAGCGGCCTAGATTTATTTGCATAGATACTCGGACTTCGAAACGTTTTTGTTTGTGAATTTTACCTGCTGAAAAATAAATCATCGATCGGAATCCAATCTACTCTAAGCTTATCACCAGTGGAGTTGGTTTAAGACTAAGCATTTGATTGGACAAACACTTTATTGATGGATGGGTTGATTTGATATTAAAATGTCGCGTTCATTTGATTTTATTATACAAATAAAATATAATCGTATGAGGAAAAAAGGAAATAGTGATTTTTTTTTGGTAAACTTTTATTTTGTTCCCATGTCTCCAAAATGAGAAAGTTAAAATTAAAATAAAATTAACAATTCTATTTTGTTTCTGTGCTCAAAATTAATAAAAATATGCCTTGATATCTTTTTCTTTACATAAAGATAATGTCAACTCTTCCAACTTTAGATTCACAATTTTTTAACTATATTTTTAAATCTGCGACATCTACTCAAGAATCAAGATATGTTGTCATTATCCACTAGATGAAAGGATAATTCTCATATGATTAGTAATAATACTAAAATACACTCTGAATATATTTGTAATAAATAATAATAAGAATTAAAATTTAACGGTTATATTCTTATCCGATCAACAAATTATCTAATTTTATATACCATAATAACTAACTATCTTTTGATCCGGATTTTGTTAATTTTGACTTGAGAATAAGTACATGATAGGGAAACATATATAAATAATAAAATTGGGTCTTAAATTAGAAATCTCAAGTCATAGAGATCAAAACAGAGACTGTTGTTGACTATTTTTTTTTTAAAAATTCTTTCGAAAGGTTTAAACAGATTGGTCGGAAGGGTCGGTCTAAAAACAAATAACAATACTCACAAGAAAGTGATATGTTGAATTCTATACTTTGTATATTAAAAATAAGTCAAATAAAATTATATTCACTAGTTTTAATGGGACAAACATCCACTAGTTTTAGTATGATCATGGACTCAATAATCATACAATTATATTATTTCAATACAAGATTTAATTCCCTATGATTAATACCGACAAGCCCCACCATGTGGGATATCAAATACAGATTGACCCCACGTTATTATAAAAAATAAATTTATACTATCCTAAAAAAAAAGTAAAAAATTTATAAATACAGAGTCCATACAAAATGCTCACGGTACAGCATGAAGCATACCACCATTGCACGCAACGGCACACGTGCCTCTGCCACATAAATCATCTTAAGATAAATCCAAGACTGAAAACAGAAAGCAAACCAAAAAGCCGCACCATAGTCCATAGGTCCATAGCACCTGAGTGGTTTGTCTTTATTCTGACCAGACCGATCGCTCTTCTGACAAGTTCTCTCCTCAACAAACATCTATAAATAGGGATGAAAACGGATCGGATATGGTATCCGAAAAGTTGCGGATTCATGGGAACACATTTTGCCAAACGGATATCTGAATTCTGTCCAGACCCGCATGGTAAGTGCTATAAACTGGAATTGCTTAAAGTGGAAATCGAATCGAACCCACGTTGTCTAGATAACAGACCAACAACTTAACCACCAGACCAATTAACACTTGTTGATAAAGCTCATTTTGAAAATTTTGATACATATTAATATAAATTATAAATAATAATTAATAGTATTAATAATAATTAAATTTATACATATAATACCTTGATGTGATATTGGATTGATTGATTGAATGAATGAATTCTAAGCACTACTTACCTAATTAACGCGCAATTTATATTCTCAAAACTTAACTCATTGCATGACGTAATATATTCCTCTATGCTGCAAGCTTTTATATGCACTATGAATTTTACAAAATGTGCTGAAGAAATGAATAAAAAATAATCGATCAAAATGCGATCCGTATCCGATAAAATATATTCGTATTCGACTCCGCATCCGATAATATCCGAACCGTATTCATATCCGCTTAATATCCGAACCATATCCGTATCCGAACGCATCCGTATTTGTATCCATATCGGAGAAAAAATATGGATGCGGACATGGGAAGACCAACATCCGCTCCGTATACGATCTGTTTTCATCCCTATCTATAAACGGCTTGTATCGGATTCTGAGAATCCGATACTAACAAATTTTAGCATCGGATTCTCAGAATCCGATATTACAACAGTATTTATAAATTATAGATTTTTTCGAAATTCTTAATTATTCTAAAATTAGTTTTAATTTTTTTGGTCCAGAATCTTTCTTTTCGGCCCCTTTGGATTTTTGAGCTTTCTAGACTAGTTTCATTTGTTAATATTTCTGGAGCTATCCCCATTCAATCCACCAACGGTGCATTGTATTTAATTTAACATGCCATTTTGTCATGCTTGTCCCATAAGTTATGGATTTATCAAGGTTTTAAAATGCGATTTATGCGGTTTGACGGTTGGGTGGTGATTTAGCGTTTATCGGTGATAAAACGGTAAAAAAACGGTTTATGCGGTGATAAAATGGTAGTGCGTTATGAACCAAAACTAAGATAAAACGGCGATAAACGGAAAAAATGGAGTTTTTTTAAAAGCTTGGGATTTATATATATATATATATATATAGAGTTTTGCTATGGTGAGTCGCGCTCAAAACTCCTAGATCTTGTTTAAAAATGACCGATCCAAACCGTCAAATACGATCTCCCTATTGAAATCTCCATATAGACCAAATTTTATATTTTTTTAAAATTTTTAAGTATTTTTTCAGATTTTTAAAAACTGCTATTTTTTAATGGTTCAGAACTAATTAGATTAACGATTTTTAAAAATAAAAAAAAATACTTACAAATTTAAAAAAAATGTAAAATTTGGTCTACATGGAGATTTCAATAGGGAGATCGTATTGGACAGTTTGGATTGGTCATTTTGAACTAGATTTAGGAGTTTTTAGCGCGACTCATAGACCTTTGGTGAGTAGCGACTCACCATAGCAAAACTATATATATATATATCCAATGTAGCTGAGGTGGCTTTACCTCAGACCTGTTTTAAATACTATTATTCCATGCACCGAATTGCAATCATTTATAATATTAACGCCCGCGCTACGACTTTTCGTTGACTTCACTAGGTGAACAGTTGTTCGGACAGTAAATCATCCTGGTCGTTCATTTCTTTATAAATCGATCTGGTTCGTCCGATGGAGTTTGATCTGTCCGTCTATCTGCGCCTCTTCGATCTTTGTAGAGACAGCTTTTCAACGCGTGAAGGGTCAAACGCTGTGCTACCTGTCGCTGGCCCCTCTCTCCCTCTCCTTCTTTCTCTTTCACACGGTCGAAAACTGTACTTAGCTGGCCCCTCCCTCTCTCCCTCCCTTTTTCTCTTTCTCTTTTCTCTTCTGATCCATGGCGGTCGCCTCTTCTCCTTCTGTAGATAGGGTTTTCGCTAGCAGATCCGTAGCTTCTCGGTTTAGTCCGTCTCCGTTTCCGCTGTGGGGCTTCTCATCTCACTCAGAACCGAGTTCGTTCTTCCTCCTTTTCGATCGACAAGCAAGAGAGCAACGAACAATCAGGTACGATCCTTTGTACACTTCAATTTTAGGTTCCTACAGGAGCTAAATTCTCTAATAAGTTTGTAGAGATGTAGCATGCGGTTTCATGAAGCACTCTAAGGTTTCTACAAGAGCTAAATATCGCCTCCTGATTGTTCTTTTACTCCAACCACTTTCTTTCTCTTGCTCTTTCTTTTCGTCCATACCAGGTTTCTTTCTCGCCGTCTCTATTTTTCTGTCTGTGATTTCTTTACTGTTTTTCAGCCTGGTGCTATTTTTTTTCACCTAATTGCGCTCCTCATTATCTTTCTTTTTGCTTCCTCGCAGTCTATTCTGGATCTGCTGCTGCTGTTTCTATCCACAGGTAAGATATTGTTATTTCTGAGTGTCTCTGAATTTTCTCGCGCGCCAGCAGAAATTGTTCTGCTGCTGCTGCTGTTTCTTGGGTGTCTAAACGCCACTGCGTAATGTGATATTTGCCAAAAAGTATGCACACGGATATTCATAGTAAATTAATAGTAAAAAGGGAGTACCCATGTGAGCATTCTATTTTAGAAAAAATGGTACTTGAAAAGAAAAAGAAGAGTGATCAAAATGTACTATTCAGAATAGCACTGCGAAAAGTATTCTTTTTGAAATTTTTGTTGCCATAGTTCAATCTTTCTTTATGATAGCGGTTTCTAAGCAATCAAGTTGACATGATTACAGTTCCTGTATGAAATAGCAAACATTGATTTATCTGATGATCACAGATGGCAACTGTTGATTTACAATTTCAGAAATAACAGTTTGACTGTCTCTGACTTTCTTGCATGCTAGAGGATGGCTGCTGTTGTATTTGCGCTTAATAGCATGGGATTTTTTTATTTTCCTGTGCTTCTTTCACCACATAAGTAATATTTGCTGTTTTGCATGTTTACCGAATGAAAAATATTTGCCAGGATCTTATATATTGATGGCTAACTATTGAAATAGAAGTTTAGATTTTAAGGTTATGCATAGGCTACAAATGGTGCTGCAAATTTCGTGGCAGCATATTAGCATATCAACAAATTTGGTTTGGTTCATCACGTCTTCAAAACAATGTATTCCTGAACAATGACACATTTGTTAGTTGCTTTTCAAACTTTTTATGTATTCTAATGTACAGTGTAATGTAATATTGAAGATATAGGATGTATAATTGTTAGGTCCACAGAATTTTCATGCTCAATATTTGATCTTTTTTCACACGAAAGCCCTCTTTTCATTGAGTTTTGTTCAGTGCTTGCAATTTTGAGCTTCTGTGCTTTTATTTATTTTTTTTTTTTTTGAGGGGTTAGATTTCATCTCATTTTGATTAACGAATTCAGAAATATCTACAATCATTATTCACCTTAGAGAAGATTATTATTTAAAAATTCTTTTTCCTTATTTATCTTTTGTTTTTTCGTCTCAATTACAGAGGTATAAGGAGGTCTGCTGGCAGCATGCGAAATGAAGAATACCAATAACTGTACAGTAAGGGCTTCCGTTAATAAGCTTCATTTTATATGTTGGCTTTCTGGTGAAAGAAAAAAAAAATTATATGTTGGCAAGTAGTTTCGCATCTTATACTTACCCAATTTCTGTTGTGGGTTCAATGTATGGTGCTGCATATCTGGTCTCTGTCGATCAACTTATATTGCTTATCGGTGGTGGGTTTTCATTTTATTTGATAGATATTTTATTTGTTGACCTGGTCATGAATTCTAAGTATGTGCTTTAGTTTTTTAGCACTCTCACAACCTTCATTTTATGTGTTTGGTTAATGACTGATCAAATTTTATTCCAAAATAAATAGAGGATAATCACAGGTTAATTTTTAGTACCTTTTTCTTTGACTTCTTCTTTCTGCTCTGATTTTTAATTCTCAAGTCTCTACCTGTGCAGCTGACAGATGGGCCCACACAATAAGTGCAATATGTGGCATGAGTGGGCGCTGGTATGATTGGGCCAATACTGGCCTGTTTTGGTGGTGATTATGTTCTATTTTTTATTTTTTATGTTTATTTTTTATATTTATGTGGTCCCCTACTGTGATGGAAGTACAAAAATTGGTCCCTTTGTTAATGGTATAAAGACCATTGTATTTATAAAGACCAATTGGTCTTTATACCATTGACATAAATTGCATCATCTTCATACCATTATATTATCATCTTTACAATGATGGAACTACAAAAATTGGTTTTATGTAGTCTCCTACTGTCATAAAAGTACAGAACTAGGTCTCTTTGTCGCTGGTATTCACCATGTCTGATGGATCTCCTGCAAAACTGTTTCCGTAGTTTCTTTTTTTTTATTATTCCTTTTGAGCTTATTCAGCCTACATAATTATAAATTCAATTAACGAAATGAGGTCCCAGTGGAAGAGACTTAGATGGAGTTTCGAATGGACAACTATACAACACTCCTGACCACCCTTTGCTTTTCAGAGATGCAAGGTAATTAACTTTTTTTCTCAATATATTGAAGTACATGTTTGAACTAGACTATCTGTAATGCTGCAGGCCATGCTAGAGTACATGTTTTTCTTTGTACTAATTTCTTTCTTGCATCATTGTAGATTACCATCATGACTGAATTTAGAATATCTACCGATATAGATATCAATTTTATACTGAGTATATTTTTCAATATAAAAATAGTTCACTGCATTTCAAATAATTTTATGGAATGTAGGACTAACAGCCAGGTGACTGATCAACTAGAATAGTTTAATGATTATTTTATCAACATTATTCTTTTTAAGTTTTGCATTCTGATAGGAGGAACTTTTATGGAAGTTTGTTAAAAATTGATTTAGAAACAAGTAGCTGCTAAGTATCCTATGTGCCAATCACAGGCAAGTCAATAGAGAGCATGCCTTTTGGTAAAAATATTAATTGTACAGGTTGAATTAAATCCAACCTATGTTCTTAAATTAAATCGCTAAATGTATGATGACTCTATTTTAATAGGAAAGTGAATCAGTCGCCAATTTTACCACTGATTAATTTTAACCATTTCTAGCAGACCTAATGTAGTCGGTTGTACCATCAAAATGGTAACTTCTTGCTTCAGAGAACATACAAGAGGTAAGTTCAAGTTCATTCTTTAATATGTACATTACATAATAACATCACTCTCGAGGGAAAATATTCTAAATTTTTAAAGCCAGCTTTATGTTACACAAGTATATTATTTCAGCCTAGAAGTTAATTGGAAACTGCGAATGGGCTTCCAAACTTAATTAAGCGTAAATTAGTACAGTTGTGAGGTCTATACTTCAATGAATTATTTCGTTTCTTATTAATATCTTTGATGGAATGATGTAGTGATTTTGGTTTCTTTTTTAAATATATCTGAAAAATAGAATTAGTAGTGGCCTCTACCTTGCTCTTTGCAGCTGGTTAGCCTTCTTTTTTTTACTTATTGCAGAAAATGTAATTGCAATAATGAGGATAGCAACTGGTACCATGTTGGTACCAGTACTATGCAACGTTTCTTATATTAAAGAGTGAATATTAGTTTTTCATCAATATAATAACTGTATAATTAATACAAATTCCGTGTTATATTTTGTCTACATTATTATCTATCAATAGTTATTCTAAGTACATTATTACTTATCAGTACCCTCTACGTTATTGCATATTATATGGTTATATATGTTTGGTAATTTTTGCATCTGCTTTTTTTATATTTTTCCTCAATATTAGAAATTTCTTAAATAATTCTTCGTTTTTGCTCAATTGGAGCATCTTGCTAATTACTGAAGTTTAGCAGTACACTTTATAACTTTTACCAATTATCATTTTTCATTTAGTTCCGAATGTTTTGGCCTTTGTTGAAGATTAAAACTTTTCAATTAGAGCATTCAAAATTGGATACAATATCTATAATCAAGTTTCTCTTTTCAAATCAAAATTAATAGGTCTTCAAACTGATACAATGTCTGATTTTCTGATCTCCTTTTTCCATTTACATTGATCAAGCTCCAATGGTGATAAAAAAAATTAACCATCTTAGCAGATATGAAGTCAACCTCTGCTTAATTGGACATAATCAGAGTCGAGAGGTACATATACAATGCATTATCAATGAATTGTTCGAATTATCTTTTTATTTGGGTCAAGTTGCAGATTTGATGGAACTAAAGATTTTTTAATTCTATATGGTTAAGCAATGGATAATTTGAGGTTGTCATTACTTCGCATTAAGATGATCATAAAATTATACAACTCGATTTGTCAAATTCAATTTAGATTTATTGCTTTTTTTCCCATCATATTTTTACTATTAATAAGACTGTCAAAAAACACAAGACAAAAAAATAGGTCGCGCAACGCGCGACGCACCCACTAGTATTAATAAACAGCAAATTAATTAGCATATATCATTGTAGTCTTGACACAAAACTCATGTAGATTACAATTAAAAAGCAGAAATTTATCAAAACTGAGGACGGAGATAATCTTTAATTAAGTAAATGAGTAAACGAAATGATATTATAATATGAAGCACTCAATTAATGTATGAAAGGTAGTTAGAACTTGGAATATGGTTTGGAGAAAGATGATCATGAGAGAGAGAGGGGGGGGGGGGGGTTTATTAATATAGGAATGTTCAAGTGGGGAATAGCACGGAGCTTAATTGAAAAAATCATATATTCTGAATGCATGAAGGATGAACAATGCGCAATTGTTTTCTTTTTGACATTTTCCGTACAATTTATATGTGGAAGACTGCATTTACCCATAACATAATGTAATTGTGCTATTAATTATACAAAGGCTTGCATGAAGGTGGACTCAGATGGCCTTTAAGAGAATAAGATGTCCGTTTCGTTTGGTTTGTGTGCATCATGGTGCAACAAGCCTTGGTTGGACCATTTAGGTGAATACTGCGAGGTGGCCCATGCCTATATAGGTGTTTGTGAAATTAGATGGTGCACTGTGCCCATGTGCATACACACTATAATGTTTGGGATTTATCATGACCAATTTTTCTGTAGGATATTGAATGACTGTTAGTTGAATTTTATTGTCATTATGCTATGTTACATGTTAGGCTGCATGGAATTGGGTTCATGAGCATTTAGGACACTTTTATTTTGCCTGCTCCTATTCTACAACTGAATGTCACCCTCTTCCTACTATTTTCTATGTGGGGGTGGCTAGCTCCTTATATAGTTATATATATGATGTTCTATACTAAATGGTATACCGTCCTTTTAAAATAAGAAATAAAAATGGTTACCCTTATTGCTTTTCTATTTATTTGCCGTACATCCTTTCTCCTTAAAACTTTGCTGTACTCGTCCTTCTTTTTTTTTTAAAAAAAAAATCGACTAATTTGTTTCTCTTGGGAATCAATCATATTTCGGTCACCGAGTGGTTTAACTTATATACAACCAAGCATTTTAGTTGACAAAGATCTTTAGTTGACAGAGATCTTTCTGTTTATTATTTCTATGTCAGTGAGATTAAGTGTGAACTCAAAATCTTATATATCGCATAATAATATGCAGCTTGGGCTTTTAATTAATGCTTTCAGTCATTAAGATTATTTATTATGGTTCATAACTTAAAATTAGCTAAATTGTGGTGATTTGAAAAATTGAGGGTTACATTAATTAATTGCAAAGTACACATTAGTGCTTCCTGTTTAAGGTCATATTCTTTGCTTTGAGGAATAAATTGGCACCTTAAATTGGAAATATAGAAACATCCCACGATGATAAAGAAAGGGTCAAAGGAGAGTTAAATATCATCAATGCTGCATACCAATTTAATATTCGCGCACACGATGCTATTAATTAGTATATACATTCATTTACAATTACTCGCATGATTTTGTCCTCATTACATGATTTTACTATTTTAAGAATTTTATTATTTTTTATATTCTATACATAATTTATAAATTTTCTTACTTCCAAATAGTATACTAACATCTTCATCAATAATTAATATTGCTCGCTTCAGGTCTAGCATTATAAATTTTGTAAAGGCCATTGATCGGGCTTGAAACCTGGTCAAAACAAGTCCTCAAAACTACTGATCTAATCGTTTGTAGTAGTAACTCAAGGGTCGATTGCTAGGGATTCGATCCTTGGCTGTATTCGGACGGGTCCGTTCCATTTCTGGCGGATCTGCTTGAACACATCGCTCGATCTGTTTGATCTGTCGATACACTATTTAATATGCAGTTTCTTAGGTAGAAACAAGACTATCCTGACTCTCGTTCAAAGGCTTAATATCCTAATTCCTACCCTCGAAACTCCTAAAAACCCTAAGTTTCAACTCTCGTTCAATGGCTTAGGTTTCTAGGTCGCTTTTTTAGATCCAGGACCTCCTGCGCCTCTCGATCACAGGTGAGAGCATAAGTTCCGGGTTCACCTCTCGGCTACTACTTGTCCTAATGCGTGCAAACGCGGTTTGGGTTGAATTTCCAGTTCTTATTACCTATCGGGTACACAAGGCCTTGGCCTACAGGGTAAAACCTTAGATCCAACCAAAACACAATTACAAGACATAATTTAAGGCGAGAAAAGACAAATCAAATAAACAAAGCATCAAACAAATCAAATATCACATAGCTACCAAGTATCGGTTCCCTACAATTGCCCCTAACTAAACTAATACAAAACAGAACAAATGTTTCATCATATGAAACATTAAAGCAAACAAACTAAAGAAAGAATACAACAAAAACCGGTCATTTCTCCTCTCTGGCGGTGTCCAGGCGGGGTCGCCTAAATTCAGGCGGACCCGAATGCGACGGCTGCTATGCCCTCTTTCCAAGTTTTGCCTCCTCTTTGACCTAATTTCCAAATCCCCCTTTTCTCCTCTCTCTAAAATCGCCTTTATAGCCCTCTCCTGGAGGGTGCTAGCTGTCACGGGTTGGCTTTGGAGCGTTTCCAAATCAAGGAGAGGTGATCTGCCAATATTCAGGTTTCCTCGTTTGGCTGTTGGGTCTGATTCAGACGGGTCCGCCAGGATTCAAACGGGTTTGTCTGAATTCAGACGACCCGCTTGAATTCAGACGGATCCACCTGAATGCTGCCAGATCTCTAAAATCGCACCAAATCATCGATGAACCTGCAAAATAACAAGAAAAACAACAGTACCTAGATTCTAAACTAAAAGTGCAGTAAATCTAACTAAAAACATAAACATTTGATTGAAATTAGGGCCTAAAAGAATTGAATATGTCTATATGAAACCCGCCGATCAGCCATGACTTGCCTTTTTTTTTTTTAATTGGGTTATTGAATCAAACAAATCAATTCTACATATTTTTTCTACTGTAACTTTGTACAGAAAATGCTTTTATGATATGAATAATTGGCACAACGTGTCACGCAAGGAAATAGAAGAGCGCATACTAATAATGTGTCTGTGATATCTCTTAAAATGATCTATTGATCACAAATTGCCGAGAACCGACAAGCTGAATATTATTCAAAATATGTACTTAAAAAAATAAAAACAAATAAACAGTCTAACTCCAACCTAATAATAGAACCTATACAAGGAACGAAAAAAAAAATTAACTCATAATCTAAATTGACATTCATATAATTAACATACAACAAAAATATGGACATACATAACAGAAAAATTAGATGTCGCGGCAGACCCGCGACGGAAAAATCTAGTTATTCATGTAATATATAATTGATTATAGTTTTTGCAACTACTTGAATTCTTTCTCAAATGCAATGTCCATATATATATATATATGCTTCAAAGAACCAGCTCTTGGTCTAGTGACAAAGAAGAATGCATCTTAAAGATCGCAGGTTTAAAACCCGGCTGTAGGTCTTTAATAGACATTTAATTAAAAAAAATAAGTTGGGTGGCTTGATCCTAATTTATCTTAAAAAAAAAAAAATCTGCATCAACATTCTAAAAAGGTTAATTAATTACCGCTTCGTGGGAAGGAATTAAGTAATGGCCGACTGGGTATGTATAATGTATCTGCCATGTACTTCCAGTCTCCAACTATATCGTACTTAGTTTTCAGAGAGCAGGTATTTAATTAAATTGTACATGTGCGCAAAATTGAGGCAATTGTACGGTTGAAGACTCCTAGTACTACTATATGATAATATGAATGAATATAACCAAGAACTTGCATACAATATATATTACCAAATTGTCTTCGAAAGTGTGAAGTACACGAGATCCGGACGTGCCGAAGTTTCTTACAAACAACTTTGGCATATGCTTTAGTTAAATTAGTACTAGTTATTAGAAATCAGTTGTTGTTTGCTGACTAATGTCTGAACTAGTTATCTGGTTTTCACATCACCACTTGGAAATTGAAAATGACTTGGCCTCTAAATCCAATAGCCTGAGGAATTGACATTTCAATCTGAAATCACTGATACCTTTGTTTCGAGCATCCATTGATGTACTCCTGTTGCTAGTTGGTACTGCTTCAAACTAATAGATTTTTTCAAAGTGATGCCGGAAGATATGATGGCAGTGAAGACGTACCCTCACCACACGAAAAAAGGCTCCTGTAACGGTTAATATAAGCCTTTAATAATGGTTATGCTAACGTTACAGTAGCCCCCGTTACAGAAGGGTTAATAACCGTCACAAGATCTGTAACGGTTATTAACTAATAACCGTTACAGAATCCTATCTTCTGTAACGGTTATTAGATAATAACCGTTACAAAAGACTAGATTCTGTAACGGTTATTAGTTAATAACCGTTACAGAAGGTATGACGAAATTAGGTATAAATTTTTATTATATTCTGTAACGGTTATTCAGTAATAATCGTTACAGAATCTTGTCTTCTGTAACGGTTATTATCTAATAACCGTTACAGATAATTACATAACCGTAAAAAAAATTAATTTTTTAAAAATCTGTAACGGTTAATACTTAATAACCGTTACAATTTTTTTTTTAAATAAAACGCCTGTTTTGGGTGGCTAGCCCATGTTTGCTAGCCGTACCAATTGGTACCAAATTGTACCAATATCAAACATATCACGCACATTGCATATCAAACATATCAAGCATAACACACATATATATATAGCATATATATCAAGTTATATATACCAAGTATAACATATGCAACAAAACAATTAACAAATATACAAATAATATCAAACAAGTCATGATAACATATCAAATTTATATTATTCAAATAATACCCCTTGCATGAAGTTCATTAACTCTATCACGATACCGTCAATCGTACTCTTTTCATATGGTTTTCCAACCGGCTCGATTATCTGCATTTGATTATAAACAAGTAAAAAATAATTATTAGTTAGATTATGATATCCTAAACTAAAAACTCTAAATCTTAATTGTTTTGATCCTAGCTAAACCCTAATTAAATCGTAATAGTTAATAAAAAATCACCGGGAGTAATTCTCCGCATGCTGTCATATAGGCTATTACGTTTCTCAAGGCGAGCATTGTAAAATATCCACACTCTGTGCCGCCTCTTTGTTTCGGCCCCTAATTAAGATTCAACAAAATAAATAGTTAAGATTTTTTATAGTTTCACAAACCGTAATAATCTTGTAGACACTTATTAGCCAGTTTCATACGTACCTCTATTTCGTACCAGTCAAATACTGTTCTGATCTTTGGGTTATATTTTCCCAATTCCATCAGGTATTGCTTATATACCCTACATGCAATAGCATTAAATTATGTTAGATATCTTAGATATAATCTAATATTTTCTCAATATCAGACATAATTGTTTTGTTAATTTAGAAAAGAAAACTTACTGGGTTATGAACGGCTTAATTTTGTACTTTTGATTCTTGCGTTTCAAAGAATCAACTAAGTGAACAGTTCGCTTCTCGACATGAATAGCAATGAGAATCCAATGAAACCTGTAATAGAGTTTATTGTTTTGATGGAATTAATGGAAATTAAAAACTTCTTTTGTATCTAGCTATTTTATTCATTATATTGGTTCTTACTCCTCATTATACGCCAGAAGAAGATAGGTGGATGGATATTGTAGAAACATTCTCAGAAGGTAATTCACCGCATTATTGTTTTCGTGTTGAATTTTTTTGCATGCCAACATCTCTGGATCCAATATGGTGATGCCATCAGGAATGGGTTCCTCTATCCAAAACCTACAAAAAATGGATATCACACTTAATTTTTTTCAAATTGAATTGAATAGTAGGCACAAAATATTTAAGTTTGAGAATTCATACCAGCAGTACAACTTAACTATCGACACGTTTAGAGAATCCCTTTTAAAACATTTGATGATGTCGCACAACTCGACATTGAACTTTACCTCTCCATCGTGCGTACCCCAGGGATTGCAATTAAAGAGCTCAAAATTTTTCTCGTCTTCCGGTTGGAGCATCAACAAATTGTACATCTTCAGTTCGGATGGGGTAAGTCGTTCAATGACGTCCTTTTCGAGAAGTGCGTCCCGAGTAATACGCGACCCCGCACTTGCGACCTTCGGACTCTCCACCACCTTCTTCACCACCTTCTTCCTGATCTTCTCTGCTGGTTTCTTGTTGCTCTGAATCTGTATTCAAGTTAATCATATAATTAATTAGTCACACGTAGAAATGTGTGAAACAGATTGTGATTATTAAATGATACCTTGTGGCATACCTCCACCAGAAATGACGGCCACGCAAATCGCCCTCCAATATTATCGCCTAATAGCTCTTCTGTCCAACCAGGGACTTGCCAGTGACGAAAATCGTCGCCTACTTTGAGAAGTTGGATATAAACATGTTGATCAGATAAGGGCACACCATGTACAATCTGACCAACAGTACTCGGAATAATATTTTCCTCGGCCGTCTTAATCCTCTGACTTTGGTTATTAAGGAAGTAGAGATCGAACGGCTTTTTCTTCTGAAATTCGCAAATAAATTCAGATAATCATTCTAGTTACAAATGTAATAAAATTCATTACTTGATAGAAATGACATAATAATATGAACCTGAACACCGCCACTCGGATCTGGAGGCATATAGCTTGAGGCGACTGTTCGAAATAACTCTTCGTTTGGCATTCCTGAGTCCACCTCGGCTTCAACGAATTGTTGGGGCGTGAAGAATTGAGGTGGTGTTTGAACCTGCACTCTACTCATGGCCAACCATTCTTTGACCTCCTTAAAAGCTTCTTGTCTCGCTGCATTCCTTATCTCCGTAGAGTTAATTAAATCCATTTTAGCTTTTTCGGTGGCCTGGTTCACCAAATCTAAAATTTGGGCCGGTGTCATGCATCCTTCATGCACATTCTTTCTAACCTTTCTATCATACAAATCTTTCTTCTTGGTCCATGAAGAGGATCCTCTCATTCTACCTGAATGTTCCGGCCTGTCAACTGCCCGACTTAAGACTTCTTCTGGCTGGATTGATCCGGAACTGATTTCGTCAGACAAGGCATGTAATCGACTGAATGCCTCAATAGTCGCCGAATTCGAACTGTGGAATGTGTAACTACCTATTTAGCAACAAAGAATAATTATTAGTGGTTATAAGAGAGAATTTGTGTTAGCATAAAATATAATCTATGTATGTAATTGTATCTTCTGTCTTTGTTTGACAGGTCCTTCCCATAAAATACCTCTGACTCCTCGGTTCCAATTCTCCGATGGTAATGCTTGTGGAACCGACCCCTTCGGAATCACCAGGTATGATAATTTTGTCTGTAGGTTTCCACGAACTATTTTTTCCTCTATAGCCAGAGGAACCCATTCTATGAGGCTCCTTCCATTGCTTTCTCAACTCCTTCGCTTTATTACTCTTTTCCACAAATTCTGCACTTGTCCTCTTATTGTAAAATTCCTCCCATTCTTTTTGTGAGATTGGGTGTTTATCGCACGGATTTTTGGGATTGTTTGGATTGGCATTTGTGATGTACTCGTCAGCAATCCTACTCCTATAAGCCCTATGACTGATGCCCATAGCTGTGAGAGTGCTCTTCTTGGTTGTAGCATCTTCCTTGATGTTGAACGTTTTCTGAAAGATAGCCACACATTAGTTAGGGTTTGTACCTAGGTAGTTTAATTAGATGATTGAATTAAATTAAAACTTTATTTACGTACCTTGATGTCCTCCCATAACTCATTCTTCAATTCCTTTGTAACATCGTGGTGCCAGTTATCAATTATGATTGGCACTCTTGCCCTAGCGAGATACCCGCAATATGATGCGAATTTGGCCACCGACTCTTTATCACCAGTCGGCACTCCTTCATCGTGAAACTTAATATGAAACTTGTGCCCGGCCACTTTTAGTTTCCTGAACTCCTCCATCGTCGTCCTACTTCTTTTCTTCGATCTATCAATATCTTGAGTGATCTCTTCATCGCCGGATTCTTCCAAATCATGTCCAGCTTGTAGGTGTCTATCTTCTCCAGACATATTTATTAACAAGTAATTAACAATAACATAGCAGTTGACAATTAAACAAATAAATTCAAACACATTCAATTTCAAATAACATAGCAATTTAATCTCAAATAACATAACAATTGACAATTAAATAAACAAGTTCAATCTCAAATAACATAAAATCTCAAAAACAAACAAGTCAAATATAAAATCCTTGAAACCCTAAGCTAAACTCTAAGCCAAATCCTAACACAACAATTAACTATTCTTCATCATTCGGTTTGTTCTCGTCATTATCTTCTTCTTTCCATTCAAGGTACGGTGCCACAAGTTTTGCCATTAAGTGCTTAATGGCCATTTGAGTCATTTCGCTGACCTGGACGTCTGGAAAAATTAGATTTTGGTTGGGTGGGTTTTGGTTGGCGGGGCTTTCGTTGGTCGGGTTTGCTTGGTTGGCACGAACATTACGTCGAACATAAACTCATTTGATCGGCTTTTTCCCTTTTTGGTTGCTTCCTTCACCTTTCTCCATTACTACCTAATTAAAACATCATAATTAATATATTTAATTAATCCTAAACCATCATATATAATACACAAATTCATACGCAATAATTTAGATAATAATTAAACATAGATAGATAATTAATTCATATAAAAGTTCATACACAATAATTTAGAAAATAATTAAACATATATAGATAATCAATTCATAAAAAAGTTCAGACACAATAATTCATACAAAGGTTCATACAAAATAACATAGATAAAAGTTCAAATAAATCCAAATTCTAATTTAAACCTAATTCTCATCTTCCTTAGTCTTCTCCTCCTTGTTCTGACTAGATCCCTCATCTATATGAATTTCTATTTTGAAATCATGGCTCCTGCCATAGCCTGGAGGGAAACGACGTACAGCAGAGACGGCCCTTCTCTTGGGAGGCCCGTAAAAAAACATGTGCTTGTTCACCACCACCTTGGGCGTTTCCTCGTCCACCTTATCATTCTCCTTCTCCACCTCCGCCACTTTCTGATCCTTCTCCATCTAATTTCAATAGCAATTTTATTTTTTAATCCATTATCCGTATTCAAATTGATGCATGGCAATTCAAAATCCATTATCCACAAGCAATTCAAACCCATTATCCACAAGCAATTCAAACCCATTATCCAATGGTAATTCAATTCAAATCAATTTCATTCAATTCAAATTGACGCATCAAACAAACAAACAATTTAAATCAACAAACAACAATTCAAATTAAAATAGAGAGAGAGTTACCTTCGAGGGGGCTGTCGAGGGAGTGTGAGAGAGGCTGTCGAGGGGGCTGTCGCCTTGGAGAGAGTGAGAGAGAGGCAGTGAGAGGATCTGTGGGAGAGAGAGAGAAATCGAGTGAGAGGCAGTGAGAGAGAAAGGAGAGAGTGAGAGAGAAATGGAGAGGGAGAGGGAGAGGGAGAGAGATTTACCTTAGAGAGTGAGGGGCTGCCGTCGGCGTCGGATCTGTCGAGAGGGAGAGAGAGTGAGATGAAGTGAGAGAGAAAGGGAGAGAGTGAGATGGAATTAGAGAGAAAAGGAGAGTTACCTGTTAAGAGGGAGAGGGGCTGCTGTCGCCGTCGAGTGAAGGAGCGAGAGAGAGAGAGCGGCGGGACTTAGGTTTAGTCGAGAGAGACTTAGTCGACAGAGTGAGAAAGAGAGCGGCGGGACAGCTTTTAGTGGAAAAATTGACCTTCTGTAACGGTTAATAGCTATTAACCGTTACAGAAGGTCAATGTTGATTTACCGTTTTTTATATAGTATTTCGTTTTTAAAGAAATAAAATTCAAATATGAAATACAAATCAAAATAAATTGAAATTTAAAATAAAGTACAATTTTTTTTGTATTTTTTTTTATGTTCTTTTACATTTTTCTTTTAACAAAATGAAATTACAATTTTAACTATAATTAATAAAAATAAACTAAAATTAACAAAATGTTAAAATTGACCAATAACCTGCAAAATTTAAAAATATATAAATATTAATATTAGAAATGAACATATTTTTAAAATATGTTAAAATTAAATTAGATTTTAACTCAAATGGAATTATGTGGCCGTTTTCTTTTTTTCCCCTCGCGTATCGACCCACACGCCTTCGGTGTTATCTGTACGTCGGTGACTGATCGGTGTAGTACTCAATAACCTCCTCGGCAACATATCCTTCTACTATGCTTCCTTCGGGCTTAGAACGACTATGAACGAGCCCCTTCAATTAACCCATTTCTCTTTCAAAAGGATACATGTACCGTAGAAATACAGGACCGCACATTTTTATCTCCCTAACCAAATGAATGGTCAAATGCACCATGGAGTCAAAAAATGATGGCGGAAAATACATCTCAAGCTCACAAAGAGTCAGTACAACACCTTCCTGTAACTTGTCCAAATTATTCGGATCAATAACCTTACATCAAATAGAATTAAAGAAAAAACACAACTTAGTGATGGTTTTCCTCACTTCTTCCTCGAGAATTCCTCGAATTGCGACCGGAAGTAATTGGGTCAGCAAGACGTGATAATCATATGACTTCATACCAAGTAATTTGTTGTCCTTAACACAAACCTTTCTTGATATTTTCGAGAAATAACCGGAAGGAATCTTAATAGACTTCAGGCATCCCAACAAGCTTTTTTTCTCTTCCTTTGACAAATTAAATTGTACTGCAGGTAGCCAAGCTCGGCTTTTATCCTTATCTTGTGCCGCTAGATCTTTCCGGATCCCCATTTGAACCATTTCCTTCCTTGCATTCAGGCTATCTTTAGTTTTTCCTTGAATTTCCAACATGCAACCAATCAAAGTTTCACATATGTTCTTGATTATGTGCATCGCATCTAAGCAATGTCTAATCTCCAAACTCTGCCAATATTCAAGATCCCAAAATATAGACTTCTTCTTCCATATCTCCTTCGGAATTTCATTTGTAAATTTCTTACCAAATTTTACATTTATGTCCTTAACCTGTCGATACACTCCTAAACCGGATAACGGTATTGGGGCCTTGTCTTTTTCCACATTACCATCAAACTTTTTCTTATCTCGCCGGTAAGAGTGATTGCGGTTCTTAAGAAACCTCCGGTGTCCCAAATAAACATTTTTTCTACCATTTTTCAGGTAAACAGAATGGGTGTCTTCCATGCAAATAGGACAAGCTTTCGCTCCTTTATTTCTATATCCAGAGAGATTACCATATGCAGGAAAATTGTTGATTGTGCAAAATATCATGGCACGGAGGTTGAACTCAGTTCTAGAGTGTGCATCAAATATTGTCACTCCCTTACGCCACAATTCACCAAGGTCATCTATTAATGGAGCCAAATACACATCAATGTCATTACCTGGTTGTTTAGGATCTAAAATCAATAAGGGCATCATCATGTATCTCCTTTTCATGCATAACCATGGAGGAAGGTTGTAAATACACAATAAAACCGGCCACGTAGTCTGACGGCTACTCATGTTGCCGTAAGGATTCATCTCATCCGTGTATAAACCCAATCTCAAATTTCTAGGATCACTGTCAAAATCTTCAAATTCTCTGTCTATATTAATCCAATCCGGAGAGTCTGCTGGGTGCCTAAGCATGCCATCGCCTTTTTTTTCTACAATCTGCGTGCCATCTTAACAATTTGGCATCTTTTACATTAGAAAAAAGTCGCTGAAATCTTGATATTATTGGAAGATAAAACAACACCTTCGCAGCTGGTCCCTTACTACCTTCATCAATCTGATCGTCTCTCGGTCTATACCGTGATGCATCACACTTTGGACATTTATACAAATCTCTGTACTCATTCCGGAACAATATACAGTCATTTGGACATGCATGAATTCTCTCAACTCCAATTTTCAAAGGACACAACATCTTTTTAGCCTTATAAATTGAATCCGGCAACTGGTTATCTTTTGGAAGAAAATCTGTACGCAAAAGTTTGAGCAAAGATGTGAAACTGGTATCACTCTATCCATTTTTGACTTTAAGATTAAACAGTTTGAAAACAGCATTAAGTTTTAACAGTTCACAACCAGGATATAAAGCTATTTTATCTTTTTCACGCAACATACCAAAAATTTCAGCATTATCAACAAAATTTTCATCCACATTATTCACAATTTCTTCTAAATCAGTATTAAATTCAGAGTTATCTACATTTCTGTCATCGTCAAATACATTGACATCATCAATTTCATCATCCAATAATACATTTTCTTCCTCATATTGAGAATCCAATACATTTGTACTAGTACTAGTTCTATAAGATTCCCCTCCAGTCTCTCCATGGAATGTCCACCGAGTATAATCCGGTTGAAATCCATTTATAATCAAATGAGCTTTCACTTCTTCAAAATTAGACCATTTCAACAAATTCTGACAAATACGACAAGGACAATATATTTTATCATCTTCCTTAATTTTCAAATTCTCTTTCGCACAAACCATAAATTCTTCAACTCCTCTAAAAAATGTAGACGAGAATCGACTACTTGAGTACATCCACGCCCGATCCATCTGAACAATAAAATATATGCAAAATGTTAGTGTTTCGGATTAGACATGAGTCAATTTGTCATATTAGGTTTTTGGCCCGGTTACCATCCTAGCCCACTCTTTGGATACTCTGTCTCATTAGCGAGTGTACGTTAGATGCAATGTGTGTCTGAGAAAAATTCGACAGCATTTCCTCTTATGTTCCCTGAATACGCCAACACACGATTAATTGCTCGTGCGTACGTATTCGTGAGAACATAAGGGGAAATGCCGTCGAATTTTTCTCAGACAACACATTGCATCTAACGTACAACTCGCTGTCCTAAATGAGACAGATAGTATCCAAAGAGCGGTACTCCTGACCAAGAGTACTATCCGAGATTAATCCCTAATGGATTAATCTCGGACGGACAATGACCTAAATTTGGTTGTGTTTCCGGTATTTTGGTCTTATATGACAATACGATTAACTAATGAAATGCATATGCAAATTATTAATGCATGCATAAAAATAAAATAAATAGAAAAATTTATTAAAATATACCTTAAAGTCGCGATGTAATTCTTCTCCTCTTAAATTATATCTGAAATTATATAAAAAAAATAATAAATCATTAATTAACCATTAAATCAAAATAAAAACCGAAATAAATAAGAAAAAAATACAAATATATGAAATATTGTTCAAATTTAATTTTTTTTACCTTCAATCTGGTCTCCTTCTTCTTCTCTTTCTAATTCTTATTTTTGAGAATTTTTTAGAAATTGTTTGCTATTTTTTTGGAGTGGAAATGAAAATGAAAAAAAGAGAGAAATTTCGATTTTAATGAAGTGGTTGCGGCAGTAAGTGAGGAGAGAGATCCAGGAAGAGAAAAATATAAACTGATCAGTAACGGTTTTTCTTTAAAAACCGTTTTAGAAGAGTTACAAAAAAAACAAAAAACCATCATATCTTCTGTAACGGTTTTAAAAACGAAACCGTTACAGATTTAATACCTTCTGTAACGATTTTTATATAAAAACCGTTACAGAAGGTGAACCGTTATTTTTATATTTTTTAAACCTTCTGTAACGGTTATTATATAAAAACCGTTACAGATTTGAAAACCTTCTGTAACGGTTTTTATATAAAAACCGTTACAGAGTATTTAGCCGTTTTTTCTCTTAGCCATGACGGAAAAATTATTACGGTTTTTTTGTAAAACCGTTACTGATGATTGACGTCAATTTTCCCGCGCCATGTCCCACTACTCTGTAACTGTTTTTTAGAAAACCGTTACAGAAGACCCGTTACAGAATCTCTTTTTTCCCATAGTGCCTGTTAATGGCAACAAACTGTAAAAACGTAATTGGGGTGCTTGACAAGAAATGAATATCTTTGACTTGTCTTGCTTTCTGTTGACGAGTTAAAAACATATATATATACGTGTATTAATGAATTCTCATGTTTATTATGTCAGGCGGCCTACACCACCCTCCAACTTATGATATGCTTTATATGCGCGCAACATTATAATAATTTTTTCAGAGGCTATCTATAGTCACTGTAAATAGAAGATTCGGCAATTGTGAATAGAAAAAAAAACTTAGTATGGTTACCTATAGCAGGCTTTTCTGAGTTTCCTGTGGCGTCATATATGCCAACAAAAAAAGGACAAATAATAGCATGATAAATTGATAAGGATAAATGTAGGGTGCACACAGATCAAATTTTTAATAACGTATCTAAATGTCTGTAAAAAACAACATGATAAAAGATCTTTAAACTTGAAAATATGCAACACCGAGTATCTTCAGAGATTTTCATCAGGTCGATCTCCTTTTGAGGAAAGTATACCTTACTATGATTTGCTAAGCTCAAAAGAAGCATAGGACCACAAAATGGGTGTACAAAACATTTTTGGTTGATTATCCCTAAAATTGCTAAAATAACTATATACATGTAGATGCAAGGATCGATGAGGAATACTAAACTGGTAAAGCATGCAAATATGAGGGCTATATATGACATGCACTGAATAATTACTCATAAGCTCGGACAGAAAATTAATGTAAACAGTAACACTAGGATGTGCAGTTAGTTTCGATTTCCATCACGTTATATGATGCTATTTTTTCGGAGTAATGTGCTGAGGCAAGTTATGATCATTTGGTCCTTGTTAAATTGGGAAATCGAATGATTTTGATTTATCAAGTTGTTAGTTATATTATATGCATATATTTGTGGTGCCAAATTAATGTACCACTTTTGGTCCCTGTTAATTCATCCGTACTTAATAATTTTGAAAAAAAATATACTTGTAACCACCTCATTTCCTTCTTTTTTTTTTTTGTGTGCAAAAGATCAATCTCTTTCAATATTTTCTGATTTGATCTATTTGCTACAACTGCATAAATCTTCGTGTCAGATTCATCTAGGAACATTTCAGGAACTGGATGACAGTCTCACAAAAAATTAATTTGCATCAAATATATGTTTTGTGCTCTCAGAATTTGAAAGAGTCTTATATTTTAGAGCATTTGACTGTACTGTATTATGTAGGCAAACAGAGAAATTGTGTTAATTGTGCAGAATTACTGAATAACTATAAGTTTTTTTCCCCTCTTGATCCTAAATTCCTAATTTATTAATTCAAACATGCAGAAGTATTTCAAATAAAGGATTAATTTAGGATTTAGGGTTGTTTAAGTGCAAACAGTAGTTTCGTGTGTCTCTTACGCAACTCTTTTAGAATTGGTAAGGGTCGTTTAAGACGGCGACACAATCATGATCATGATCTTTGATCGTTTTCAACAAAATTATAAACTAAAAGCGTTGGTTGTGTAGGTTTCTATCACAACTCTTTTGAATTTGCTTACATGATAATTTTAGATTGGTTAGTTATTATTTCTTTCTTGTGTTAGAGTACCAATAACCAACTCCAACACTTGGAGGAAGAAAGAAATGCAAAGGGAAACTTCTGATCCACATAATCCAAAAGTTCAATCGTGACGAGGTGGCCAATTAATTAATGTTTAATTGTTTCAATAATTTTACAATGAGGTCGGCACATGGAATAAAATACATATTTAAACATTAGTACAAGATCCATGGAATAAACATAATACCTATAATATGTATGCGAGCTATATAAGTACGTATTTGAAAAAGAATATGTTCTTAAAACAATCTCCTTTACCTAATTAATCTAAAAATGAATGACGCATGCTAGACAAAAGCAGGCGAATTGTAGTAGTTCCATGTACTTATTTAAATTTAACTTTTACCATTTCACAAATAAAAAAAATAAACATGAAGCAATTTACAAGAATAATTTTGATGAAAACTTAATTAAACTGTATTGCTTAAATGAGTATCTATCTCACAAATAATTATAACGTTAGTAACTGGAATTAATTGGCACTTTTAATTTTAAAGAAGGTTGATGATATTTTCTGATTTACAGATAAGCATATATAAGCCCTGAAAGACTGATATCACCAAACGTAGTCAATATAATGGTTTTGTTTTGAACTTGAGGGGTCATTTTCGCTTTGGCAGATAATCATCAACGTACATATATATAAATAGCAAGGTAGTCAAATTATAATATATGATTCTAATGCCCTTTAGGTACAAAGTATTGCAAAAATCCATATTGATGACCTCCGCTGTGACAGACCTATTCAAATGAGGTGACTAATCAAGATGATGCATTATATAGTGTGTATCAATAAATAGAAGAAAATCGTACATCACAAATTAAGTTCACCATTATTCATGTCTCTAAAAATGATGCGGGTGAGACAACATCATCCAATCAAATTGATTTTTGAATTAGATTTAACGAAAGCTCATCAACTGTATGTATCGTCAAATTTTAATAAACCTAATTAACTATACTCACTGATCATCTGTTCATTAAATATATGCGTGCGCACGTGTGTACGTGCCATCTATATATATATATATATGCTTCCACAACCCTCTTTCATCCCTCATCTCCGGCCAACAAAAAGAGAACTCTCTTCTCACATGCATAATAGCACACCCGATATACGTTAATAAAGAGTCAGTAGTAATACTTCTAAAGTATAGAAACCACGATAATGTGAACAGCAAAGATCCAGCACTAATAAACAAAATGAGAGAAGATCTGAAAAAAAGCTAGCACAGTCAAAGGAACTCACTGTTCATTGCAAGATCCCAGTTTTTAAGCCACATTATTTGCAAATTTTGTTCAAAATTGTTAGTAAGGGATATCAGACATATATATATATGTGCTCTGCATGCAGTCTGATGATGCAAATTAAATCGAGAGCTCTCCATAATGTTCTAGCAAGAGTATTACAGAAATTTGCAAACATTGTTGTTCCGTTCCAAACTGAACTAATTTACATAGACTATAGCAGTTTAATTTACAAACCAAAAGAAATGCAAAGCTCCTTCTTTATTAATTAAGTTTGCCAAACTAAGCCTACTAATTAACTATATGTATATATATATATATATGATAGCGAGTAAACTTTAGCTTACTATACCAATCAATGGTGATATTAGATACGTGCACAACAGTTGTAAAACAAAAACTATTTCTTGGCATAGCGTTTGAGATTACAAAACAGATGTTTGCCTTCAATGCAGAAGAGGATCGAGATATAATTAAGACAGTTGCAGTACTGAAATATATGATGGCCCATATATAAAGGTAACAACGTTTTCAAGCAGCATTCAACTATCGTTGTCTTCTTATAACTCATTAATTCTAGGAGCAGGCAAAAGAATATAAAAAGGAACAATTTAGATATAGGTACCTAGTATATAGGGAGACAAATCAAACCTCTTAAATTCGTTCATCAATACATACAACGGAAAGGATATAATAGTAACAAATGTGGCCATGCACCCAATTAATCCATAGTATCAACTTGCTACGAAGGATATATTATTAGCATTTTCATAATTCCATGCCTGCATGTATGATTACATGAACAACGTCAATTAATCAATCATCATCACAATTAATCGCCACCATCACCAATTGATATTAACAATTAATGGACTTGCATACATAACCACAAACTTAACGTGAGTCCAATTAGCATTAATTAAGTTTTAAAACTGTCTCTAGATCCGAGCTTGCATGTATGAAAATTTGCTTCTTACAAAAGTCAAAGTACCAATTTTGCAATCGAAATGCCAATCAAACAAATGAAGACAGAGAATATTTAGCAGCTAGCTAGTATTCAAATTGAAGAAAATTAAGTACAACTTTTTGTGTGTGGCATATATAATTGAATTACCGCAACAACTCACAAAAAACCTATAAAAAACTGTATCACCTGTATATTAATTAAGCAGATTAATATTCAAAAAAGAAGGAAAAAGAAAAAAGAAATGAAAGAAAACACGGGAGACGTCTTTTAAATTAGCGCGGTTTGTGGAGGAGGAGACCCAGGCCCGGGTCGCCTGACCGACTGCTTCCCTGGTCAAAGGGCTCCGGGACCCTCATGGGCCTCTTATGACGTGGCATTAAAAGAATGGCTGAATTTGAGGGGGAACAGTGGAGCCCACACCACACGTGCTTGGCTGTTGACTGTGTGCAGGTTTGGTGGGAACGTAGAACCCTAGCCTCATCTGTTTTTCTTTTTTTTGGTATTTGTATCGTTTCATTCCTTCCTTTGTCTTTTATCTCTTCGAGCGTCCTAACCACAAACCCTTCCTCAAATTCAAAATCATTTTCTTTTTTTCTCCTTAATTTTATAAAACTATGTGACCTTAATTTTATAAAACAATGTGATCTATTGGTTCAGTGGTAAGAGCACTAGACTGGTCTTTAAGGAGTCAAAATTTCAAACCCCGTATGTACTTTTTATTTCAAAATAAGTTGGATGGCAAAGACCTTCCTCTTTCTTCAAAAAAAAAAAAATTATGAAACTAGCAAAAGATGTCCCTGGTGGGCAAATAAGAAAACAAAATAATTAATATTATTTTTTTTCTATATAGAATTGTACATGTTAGACAATAAAAATATTATAATAATATATTCTTTCTATTTTTAAATAAATTTCAATTTAGTAGCGACTTGAATTTTTTCTAATAAAGAATTTGATCTTTTTTCTGAAATCAAGATCTAGACCACATATCAGACCAAATTCGACAAATCAATGGTCCATAATTGATATAAGAATTGTTTACCCGTAGGTGCAATTATTTACGACCTTTTCATTGTGAATGCTTTTATAAGTAGTAAGGATATGAAAAATAAAAAGTAAATATATCTTGAATATTCTTATAAGATTTATATTTAAATTGTTGATAGCACATACTTTAATTGCAGCCTACCCTCTTCTATCAAAAATAAAAAGAGAAATGAAAAACAGAGAAATTACTGATATATAAAAATTTGTTAATTAATTTTATACGATTTAAAGAACTTACCAAAGAACACATAATACTACATGGTGGTATTTCAAAAAAAAAAAAAAAAAACATAATACTACATGGTGTAGGTTAGTAGTTTCTATAATTTGCTTGGGTCAATTTATCAAAGCTAATTTGGAAAATGAATAAATCATACTCCTATATGTACGTAACATGTACTATATATAGTACATATATATAGATTTACATATATATAGTAATGTTATATCTGTGTTGCAAATAATAATTAAAATAAAATTATTTATATCGTGTCATGTTGTCTTGCAAACTATACTTTTGTCTGTATGCCTATAGGTTACTTATATATAAAAATAATATTCTATTTGTAAAAATTTAAGAACGCTATCATCCCTTCATCTCCAATCTTGACTTCACCAAATTGCAATCCTATAGTAGCTCAAAGCCTCAAACTACAAAAATATAAGACAGTTATCTCACAGTGGTCGTATGACCAAGTCATCATTTTTATTAAGGATAACAAAAGGGGAAAACAAAAAGAAAAAGAAAAGGGACGAACAACATACAAATGACTTCATCGCACCGAAAAGTGTTGAATACATCAAAAAGCACGTCAGATTTTACCGCATAGATGAATGAATAGTTTTGAAAAGATAAAAATGGATATGAGATTTATCAACTAGTCACCATAATATTCTTTTGAATTTATCAACACTTGGCCACAAACTGATGACTCTTCTAAATCAAGCTCCTTAATTAGTAGTTGGTAGAAGCTTCAAAAACACAACACCAAAATGAATTTGAAAAAGATCTACATATATCCATCTCTTCCATTCATTGCCATTATTTTTGGTGCCTCTTAATTAATTAAACTAGACACCAAACCGTAAAGAGTATTGTTGCGCATGTGTGCTGCATCTTCTCTACCCTCTCCCTTGCCCTTCCAAATATTTCATTTGTCTCCGTACCGCTATTATTTATGCCATATCTTTCAAGGCTGCTGCTGTTTATTTTCCATACTTCACATCTCTCCTCTCTCTTTACATATTTGTTTGGAAAACTCGTAGATACTTCTGTCCTGTTAAGTTGGAAATTAAGGAAATAAATCTTGCCAAGCATGCATATATATATCTTTTCAGTGATTGAATTCCATATATAGCGACTTGATGCTGAAACATGCATGTAAGTTTTGGTTTCAATTTATTCGAGTATAATCTGATAACTATCTAAATAATTAATTTTCTTCTTTTCGGCATAAGTAGTGTGCGCCTAAAGTAGTATACACAAAGCAGAATTAAGGAGAGAATTACTAGTGATCTGCAAGAAACAAAAAGAAACTGAGATGGAAGGAACATCAATTAATAAAGAGGAGAGTTTGCCTCCTGGATTTCGATTTCACCCGACTGACGAAGAGCTGATCACTTACTACTTGCAACACAAAATCACTGAAGCCGATTTCCGTGCAAGAGCAATTGCTGATGTTGATCTTAACAAGTGTGAGCCATGGGATCTGCCAGGTAACAAGAATTTGATAATGAACATTTGGCTTCTATTTATGGAATTAATAATGGATATTTCAGATAAAATCTTTGATGAACGAGAATAATATTATTTATCGTATTAATACCATGCATTCCTCGTCTTCACAATCCGCTATTAATTTGGTTAGCTTATCTTCGCTTTTCCATATTTGCTGGTTCAACCTTCTAGCTAGTAAGAATTAATTTCTTTATGATATATATAGAATTAGAACTTCCATTAATTTGACAATAGTTATTTAGTTCCATGGAGATCAAGTGGTGATGATGTTTTACATTCATCAAAGGTATATTATAGCAAGTTAAACAATTTCCTTTGATCAGACCATAGAAGTTGTTTCAATATTTATGTGAGGTCACGGTTTCATCAGTCACCATTAATTGTAGCTTAGCTTGTAGATCCTTTTCTTTTGTTTAATTTGTTTTTCTTTTGGCAAAGATACACGTGGACTTGGCTTTCTTTACTCTTTTTTTTCCCATTTTTTTTATGTTAATTTCGTAGGAGACGTTTCCATTAGAGCAATAGTCCGTAATCATTACGGATATTGCATTTAGTATACCTAGATTAATTAAATAAAAACACGCTCCACTCTGAAATTTGGCATTTTAAACTCATTAAAATTGATAATTTTAGAGAAGTTCCATACTTTTGCACAGACGACATTTTGATCGATTTCATCAATATTGTTGTATTATTCATATATAATTTAAAACGAACTAATACTAATCACAAATATATGCATTCCTCGCCTGAACAGTTCTAGGAAATTAATTACTACGTGTTTTAAGCAGTCATGCACCCTCGATTTATGTGTATAGTCAATGGAAAACTTTAATTTCCTACAACTTTTCTGTTGAACTTTTCTTTTAATTTTTCTCTAATTTATATTTGTTTTGCCAATTAAGAGTGTTGAGGATTTCCAATATGCATATATTAATGATCAGTTGGGCTAAGTTATTTTTGCAATTCTCAAATCCGTACAATGTGTACTATTTTGTACAGTTCCATAATTGTACAGGGACGTTAGAGTAAACCATATGTAAATGCATTCTTATAGAATCGTTCTGCTTTCATTGTGTCACTGCATCAATATTTATGTCTAATTTATGATTATGTAAATACAATATCATAGTTCTGTGTGAATTTCTTCTTTTAAAACCAAGTAGAATTAATTTATGCATCTTTTGTCTTTCTTCTCCAGTTTGTTCTCCGCACATTACCTAATGTGATATATGTTCTCTGTGCATTACCTTAATTAATATAATGTGATATATGTTCTCTGTGCATTAAGTAACACACATTATATACACACAAAAATAAGAATAAAATCATATTATTTATTATCCAAGCACACTAACACAAGGCACTAGAATTTTTGAGGTTTACTTGCACTACTCTTACTCCGAATTAATACGCTGCCAAAACTATAAAGCTTCATCCTCCGGATTAAGAAATCTTGAGTAATATTTTCCTCAAAGCTTCTCTTTCTTCATTTTTTCCTACCAAACTCAACCCCCCAGCACAAGATGCAAGTCGTCCACATAGTACCTAACAATTCGACCAAGTCTTTATATAGATATCGTTACATACATATATACACGACATGAGCAATTGGTGGGTACTACAATCACTCAAATTAGCCAAATGAAAACTATATATATACTTATTGCTGGTGCTTCAGACGTGTTGATTAATCAGTCAGAATAAATATCAGAGAATCAGTGGAAAATATTTGTTAATTCGTCTTCAAATAAGAAAAGCTCAATGCAAAAAAAAAAAAAATAAATAATAATAATTAAAAATATAGGAATCTAGCTATGCACTGCATGTGCAAATGTATATACAGGATTTGTATGCTTTTACCCTTTGAATACAGTAGTGGCCAGTCCGTGAATGATCTTTGATAACTTACAGATGTAGTATTATAATTAACTAATTATGTTTATATTTCCATTAATTAATAACAGAGAAAGCGAAGATGGGAGAAAAGGAATGGTACTTCTTTAGCTTAAGGGACCGAAAGTATCCGACAGGGGTGCGAACCAACCGAGCAACAAATTCAGGCTATTGGAAGACAACCGGCAAGGACAGAGAGATTTACAGCAATAATGGTCAGACCTCAAACTCGGATCCAGTAGTAGTAGGCATGAAAAAAACCCTAGTTTTCTACAAGGGACGAGCGCCGAGAGGAGAGAAAACAAATTGGGTCATGCACGAGTATCGCCTTCAGGCAAAAGCTGCCTCCAAATCCAACAAGGTACTGATTAATGATGTAAATGCACGCGCGCATGCATGCAGAGGACCACAAACAAATTAATTAATTGACACATGGTAATGGAAATTGCAAATTAAATTAGCACTAACACTGAAATCCTTGAATCATATTTTTAATTTGCCGCATCATGAACATTTACCTAATGATCGTTGATCTGATGATACTTCCATGTAGGATGAGTGGGTCGTATGCCGTGTTTTCATGAAGAGTTCCTCTGGAAAGAAGTATCCATCCAACACACACACCCGAGCGCACCCATACACCCTTGACATGGGGCCCCCTCTCCTTCCAGCTTCCCTCCTCTCAGCTGATCCCTTCTCACGTGGCCCGTATCCGACCACGGCTGATCTGGCAGAGTTATCACGCTTTGCTAGGGGCACCCCGGGTCTGAACCCCCACATCCAACCCCACCCTGGTTTTGGGTCCCACATGGCTCCTCCTTTTGCATTGTCGGGCCTGAATTTGAACTTGGGAGCAGCGGCGCCAGGTCCACCTCCGACCCTGCTTAGGTCAATGCCGGTCCAATTGAATTTGGCAGGACAAGCAATCGCAACGGAGGCGGTATTGGGTAGCTCAGCGATGCCCGGCGCAGATGCGGTATTTCAAGCGAGTGGGATGAGGTATCAACAAAATTTTGAATCGTCCTGCGTGGAACCACTGGAGGGATATTGGCCTTCATATTGATAGTCGAGGTATACTGGTTTGAATCATAGGGTTGAAACATTTATGTGAAAAGGATTATCAGATACAACACATATTAGTTGTCCCTAGTAATTTACTGTACTTAGTCTTTTTGTGTTTTTGCTCTTGTAGTGTTAAACTGTTAATTTATATATCCTTGTTTGTTAGTTTGTTTGGAGAAGTCGGTGTAGACAATTATAAATATATATATATATATATATATATATATATATATATATATATATATATAGCATGTAGATGTAGCTCCTGAATTTGCATAAATATATATGCGTTAAATTATTGGATGAACTTGGAAAATGAACCGTAGCGAGGAGAGGACCCAACTCCATCCATCAACGATCAGTAAATTATATATTCAATTTGATTATCATAGAAATTCGTTTTTTTACTAGCTCAATATAGATAAGGGAAAAAAAAAAAAATCTTGTTGACTATAATTGGTTACTTTGATAGATTCACCTTTTTTCTTTAAAAAAAATAATTGATCTAAGTGTATATAGCACGAGGAGGAAAAATTATAAAATGTTTATGTGAATGTATATATCTCTGGTAAAGACGAACACCACGATGAAGGGGTGAATATGATATATAAGGGTGCATTTGGCAAAACAAAGGTTAGTACGGTTAGTAGTACAAGGTTAGTATTTTTATGGGGTTAGAGGGGTAGAATGGTAGGAGTAGTGATTCGAAGGGGTTAGTGGTAGTTTAAGATTAGTGAATGTTATTTGGTATGATATGTTGAGGTTGGTGATGGAGGGAAATAAATAAATTATTGATTACTTTTGGTTTTTATAGATGTCATCAAAATGCACACCAATGTGGTATGTTGACGTGTACTGCCTCTTTGCCTTTTTTTGCTACAGATATTGAACGAGTTATGTTGAAAAAATTATTTAATATTTTTTTTATTGGACGGAGCTACATAGATTGAATATGTTACCTTATTATCATCATAATTAATAATTACAATATTATTAATTGGAATTGATTAATATTGATAAATAATTAAGTAATAAAAAACGTTCTAATTACAAATATTTAAAACATAAACAAGTGATGAAGTGCAAAATATTCTAAAATTATAATATTCTTAATACTAACAAACAAAGACTGCAATTCCAAACTGATTATGGAAAATAAAATAAGGCAAAACATGATTACAAAATAGATAGTTAAAACTTAAATGCCATAGAAATAAATCCAATGAAATTATACATGCACGCACCCAAATCAGTTTAACAATTATGCCAAAAATTTTTATCGCTTCTTCTTTTGATTAGAAAAAATGTCCTTGATTATTAACTTTAAAAACTAAAATTGTGATTTAAAATGAACTAAAAAGAACTAAAGAGAGACGACTCAATTAAGATTGATGGACTCTTGCCTATCTCAGCACCAATGCTAGGCAAAATATAAAGGAATGCACCAAAAATTAGGACAACCATGGCCAGCCTAGCTCTATAATGGCGAACTACCTAGCCAGCTCCTATCCTCGTTCAATTCGACATGCAAATTTTAGTTGCAAGCAAACAATTTACATGTTGTTCTCATACAAGCAAGCAAGCAATTTGTATGTTGTTCCCTAAACCCACTCTAAGCTCACCAACCACGTTCAATTGGACCGAGCTCACAATCCTCCGTGAAACAGAGGCAAACCGGATCTCTATCAGCTCCTTATAATTTCAATAGCACAAAAATGATATTTATTTAAGGTGATTTCGTTATTTTAGCAATGGAGATCTGAGCTACACAAAAATTGTAAAGTTCTGCTTTTGCTACCTGAGGAAGCATTGTTTTGGAAGAGTGATGTCACGTATTTATATATGGTTTTATACCGGACATTTACCCAAATCATAACTCAAAAACCTTGATTTTATTTGGTTTTATTTGATTTTAGTGTGTTTTGTAGAAATTTGGTACTGCTTGGGTTTCATTTTGGATTTGTAGGAATTTGGAGCCAAGTCGCAGCGAAAACAGTGCATTTCGGCAAGAAACGACGCACGAACCATGGTCCAGAAGACCATGTGCGGCCGCACAGGATCCCGTGCGACCGCACAGGCCCCTCCTGGCTCACGTGGCACGCTTCTGGCTCAAGTCTAGCCCAGTCACTCCGGTGCGACCGCACAGGGATGTGGTGCGACCACACCGCCTCACTTCGGGCTCATTTCGGCCTAATATGACTTAAACCTGGTCCAGTGACTTTGGTGCGACCGCACAGAATTTTTGTGCGACCGCACGGGCCTCTAAACCCTACCAAATCCCTATATAAGGTGCACCAATCGTCTTGTCTGGGGTATCTCTCTTTCCACCTCGATCCAAGGTGGCGCCGCAGCAGAAACCAACCCATTCTCCACCATTTCACACCATTCGACCTCCCGTACGACCGCACAGCCAGCCCGTGTGACCGCACAGACCCTCTGTCGTCTAGGATCTTGCTGTCTCGACCTCCTACATTTCACCATTCCACCCAAGCACCTCATTTGCTGGTCCAGAAGTCGATTGGACTTGAGAAGGGACAATTTGCCTTCATTTTTGACTTGATTTAGCATGGAGATTGTATCTTTACATTCGTTTACTTTGTTTGCTTGTTTTACTATTATGTTAGGCTAGATTTAGATATGTTCTAGGGACTTAGTGAAAACCAAGGTTAGGTTTGTTGAATTGATGTGATATTTGATTTCTATTGTGTACTATTTGTTTGATTGTTGAAAGAATATGCTTGTTTGTGTTTAATTACCCAATTGAACCTCCTTTTAGGTGAATGACCACACCTAACTTAGGCTAAAGGTGTAGATTGTTTAATTGAACCAAGTACGTAACCAAGGTAGGTTAGGAGCCGAGAGGTAACCAACTTAAGCCTCAAAAGGGACAAGTTTCTACTTAGACGAGAGTCTAGTGGATGCCTTTGTGAATCAACAAATAAATTTAGGATAATTAAGCCAACATTACGAGAGTTGAGGGTTAATTGACCTAATGGAAAGTTTAGGCTAGGTTCCGCACCAAATATTGTGACCAACACGCGAGAGCTGAGGTTCAAGAGTTTAGGTACGACTAGACTTATCCTATACAACCTAGAAATCAATGTATCGCATCAATCCGGCACTAACCATGGGCTGTGCGACCGCACAGGGCCCTCTGGCCCGTACTGGTTAGTGTTTTGCTACGAGAGTGACAAGCGCTGACAGCCCATGGCCTAACTAAGATTGAAACTGAACCCCTAGGACATTTTTATACCAAATTGCAATCAAATTACCAACAGAAATAACTTGTTTCCTTCTTGTTTGTTGTTAGCATTTATTTTTAGTAATTGTTAAGCCAACTTGTTAGTTTTTCTCTTGAAATTGCTAGATCTAGACTTTGTGAAATTGTGAGTCCGGTACTTGTGTATCCTGTTAGAGATATGTCCTAGAAGCCAATCAGTTGGTGGATATTATATTAGTTTATGTTATTGATGATGCTTGATCATTTGTTCCTAGAGTTTATTGTTGACAGATCATTCAGGTTGAGGATCTGAATTGTAGATCTCTGTGGATCATTCGTCAGAATGACAATAATATCTCTAAAGAGTCCATAATCTTGATAATTAACAAGGAACATTAATTATCATATAAGATTAGTATGCAAGTTAAGTGATGATTAAGTTCTACAAATCATGGGTAAGGAGTTACCGACTTAATTGCATATGTATATGTTACTGGAACATAGTACATGACATGATCCAATGAAATAAATATATGGATTGTGTTATGTGTCATTATTTATTTCATACGTGTTTGATTCCGAGTTTGAGATGGTTCAGTTTTTCCACATGAGGATAGGTTCTATAAATATCGTCTAACGCTGATTCCTGATAAGGGCTGCTATACGGACTTTATTTATGTTCTCTTGAATTGTGCGGGGAGAAACTGGTCATCAAGACAACCGTATGTCCCTCATTAGTTCACCTAGTGAGTGATGATATCTACTGGGCCCCTTGATGGAGTTGGATCGTATGCGCGCAACTAGGCGATCAACTCTAGATCAAGAAACGTATAATCTACAAGAATGACACATTCCTATCTTGGATTATACAAGGATATCATGTGACATAGGAATCAAAACAATAAGATACTTTTTCTTATGCAGGATTGAAGTACTGTATTGATACAGTATTTATTTATGCGAATTGGGAATCATAATGTGTTGCTAGATACCGCTTATGATTAATGGAAATAAATGGTGATTTATTTTCCATGGCCAACATAGCATAAATCCTCAAAGGGTCACACAAATAGGACTTTAACCATACGTGCATTATTTGTTTATTTGCAGTAGCGAGTACTGCGAATATATGATAAGTTGATTAATTAATTATATACCGTTATGAACCGTTATAATTAATTAACTCAAATGGATCATATAGAAATAATATAATGCATATGCTAATTCCAAATTAATTATTAATATGTTAATAATTAAGTTAGTTCAATGCATATTTATTATACTGAGCTAATTGGCCTTTTAGTTAATCAGTTAACTGAAAGTTCGATATGAGACGAATTAAAGGAGTGATTTAATGGGCCATTATATCATGTGGCCTGGCCCACATGAGGGCTGAAAATTTCAGCCATGATAGGGGCAATTTCGTCCAGGAGAAAATAGGAAGAGAGAAATCTAATTATAGAAACGTTCTATATATATATTGATTGTTTCTTTGGGAACAGGTCAAGGAAAAACTCTAATTTCCTCTCTCCTCTCTCTTGGCCGCACTGTTCACTATTCACGGTTACTGTTCATAGTGGAGAAAATCGGTTTCTCCATTTTCTAACCTCTTAATTCCATCTCTAGTTCATGCGTTGAGCAATTCTCCTTCCAGTTAAACAGTTAATCGTACGAAGGAAATCAAAAGGGAATTAGCTATCGTCTCGGACAAGTTAGCACTTGTCTTGAGACTTTGGTTAATCTTCTAGGTGGACTCGAGGCAACAGGAGGCAGTCAAGAGGGTGACGAGCACGCCATCGACTCCAAGAGATTTGATTCGAGCTTTCCGAATACGATTTCGGAAGAGGTAACCTCCTACGCTTCTCCTTTTATATGTTAAATGACTTGAATAACTAGATCCGTTTTTTCGTGCGTGTTAATTACTTGTTAAATGTTAATAAAAATTAAAATTGCACATGGACTTGAGTTACTAACAGTGGTATCAGAGCGTTGGTCGTTATTCAAGTTTTTAACATTTTAAATCGAGAAATTAGTAATTAACAAAGTTAATTAGTGATGTGTGTGCTTGCTGTTCTGGAAAAAGCTGTTTTTCTGTATTGTTGTTTGTTTTTCGTAATGTAAATTTCTCTAGAATTTTTCTCTCTTACTGGAGGTTGTAGATCTTTGAGTCTTGGTTCTTTTGGCACTGGTTTCACTATTTTATAAGTAGTTATGAATTTTTAGTGAATTAAACGGTAACGGTGTGCAGATCTGCCGTTCTGCTGTACAGTTCTGTTTGTATAGCAAAAAGGACGTATTTTTGAAAAATATCTATCTGTAATCTTTGGCTAGGGTTAATCTAGACTTGATACTCTTTCTGGATATGTATAATTTGTTACCTGTTTCGGATTTTATATAGATGTTCAAGTATGGAAAGAATCGAAGTCGTCAGATCTGTTTTTCTGAACAAGCTGGTTGTTTTGAAAAAATAAATTTATTGAAGGACTTTTATAGAAAAGTGTTTGAATAAAGTTGTTCAACTTCGAATTAGAATTCTGTGAAAATTAGTTTCATAATTTTTCTTTAAGGTTTGATGCTTCAACTAGGTCAAATGGTTTCAGTCGTCAGTCTGTTTCAGAACAGGGCTTCTTGTTTGTTTGCCGTTTAACTCGATGATTTTGAATAGACCTTAGTATTTTTCTTTTTATGGAATGATAACCTAGTATGTAAAGTATTTTTCTATGTAAATTTTTTGCTTGAAAAATATCAAGGGGGTGATCACACAGACCGAAAGGTTGAAGCCAAAACAGAATTTTCTCTAACGGCGCTTCGCGCGCTGTCTGGGATTTTGTCTTTTTTGTTTCTCCCTGATGGTAGCTGATCTCTCATTGAAATTTTTATTGGTAGTGACACTCATTGTAAGGAGCTCTCTGGATTTATTTTGGAATTTTTGGTGACCGAAAAATATCGGATTTTATCGGGTCCCAAATTGCTTATTTTAATTAGTTAAAATATATTCTAATTAATCAAATTAGTTGAAATGTTAATTAGAACGCTCCTTAAATAACCTCCTTTCTGTTTTTGATTTGTTGATTAAATTTCAAAGGTTTAAACAAATCGTTGTAATGTTAAACCTATTTGCATTTGGAAAAACGAGCAACAAGCATACACAAAGATTCTAATTAATGAAGTTAATTAAAAACTAGTGGAACATGTATATTGTATATGTGCTAACTCGTTTTTGTAGGAGGATCGTGGGTTTAGTATGGCTCAAGATTCCAATGCCTTGTGGTTTGTAAATGAATGCATGTGTGAATGTGTGTAATGCGGCCTTTTGTGCCATTAATTAATTTTGATTAATTTTAATGTAACTTGTGAGGCTTGCATGCCCCTAAGGCCTAGGAGGGAATTAGGATTTTTTCACATGTATTTATTTTCATTAATTATAGGATATAATTATTATAATTAGTGGAAGGGCTTGAATTAGATTAGTCTTGCTACATGGAGATGCAGCGAAGATTAATATGCAAGCTGGAGCCATACAAACCCACAACAATAGTTGTGCCTTGAGATGCTTATTATGTGATTGTTTGCATACTATGAAATGTCATAGGATAGGTATGGGTGTATGCTGACACGACCACCAAACAAAGTCGCATAATGATTGTCCCAATTAATTTGATTAAGTTGACCGCCCTCCTTCTCTCTATCCCCTTCACGTCGCTTGCCTTCTCATGGCGCGGTCCGCCCAAGCGGACGTCATGGTTGTCATGCGATAGTCGGGGTACAAATAAATGGATTTGTTAGGAGCAAATAGAGAGATGTTGCTTTTCGATGGACCCAACTAGAGTTTGGACATCGGGGCGAAGTTTGTAAATATATATATATATTCACAAACCAAGAGTCATATGATTGATATGATTGGTTGGAGAACCTACCTTGTCTAGTTAAGTAGGGTGACGTGCCATAGCAGACTTGATGAAAACGGGGATCTTGGAAAACCAACTACATTTGGGACATTAAATAAATGTAGTGGGAGTTTTGTTTATTGTTATAAATAAAACATTGCATAAACTAAATGACCTTAAATTGAAATTGTTATAGATACTAAATGTATTAATTTCGTTGCGATCAATCTTTGAATTTGAACTATCTCGTTTCTAAAGGTATTTACTTGGAGAAGTAATATCAATTCCTAAGACATGTTCTTGGCGAAAAGAAACTTGAGCATGTTTATTCCTAAAAATATTCCTCAACTTCCCAAACGTAGCATCGCGATGATTGATTAACTTTTACGAAAAGTTATTCAATAAAGCGGATGCTGATATTCTCATTTTAGGATCTCTAGATCTTTGGATTATAGAATTCATACGGACTAGATATGTCTACTACGCTCGCATTCACTTACTCAAGAAGGAGTTCTTAGAGAAAGTAGATGTTGAGTCAATCATTTATGATCGAGTAATGGAGCATGAATTAAGTAAGAGAGACTTCTTTTGAGAAGGTACATGAAGGTTCCAATGGCTTACGAACCGAAAGGTTTGAGTAGCTATTTGGCAACTAGAGATATTAGATCTCCGATATCAAGGACTGTTGATATTGTCATGCTATCTCTTCCTAATTAAATGAAGGAAATGATGTTACATTTCGCAAACTTGTTTGTGCAAATGGTAATTAGCTAAGTATTTAAGAAATACTTCGCTTAAGTTTGAGTTGAGACTTCGAGACCCTCAATTGTGAACATGTGTCACATGAGATGTTTCATTTGCCATTTATGGAGGCATTTGAAAGGTTGTCCGAAGTACCATGATTATTGTGTTGGAAATGTTCTAAACTTTCGAAAGTATTTGTCGTTCAAATTATCACGCTATCTCTAAATTCATACCAGTAACTTAGTACTAGTTCATATGCTCGCATTTAATGAAATGTGTAGGCAATGAAGAGTGAGAGAAAGCTCGAGATTAGTAAAGTAAACTCCGTATAAGGATATGGCTTATTCGTTTAAGCCACTACCATTGGATACGTAGAGTTGTCTTTACTAATAGGAACTGTAGGTCGAGTACCTCGTTTCTTACATCCTAAAACTTTATCTCCATTTCATATAGATGATGGATGATTACGTTTTGTAAAAGACAAGCGATGTTCTTTTATTATGGATTTGTTTATATGATTTCATGTCTATTGCTTGAATATGCTTGAAATAGATAAACGAGTTTTGAATGACAAATAGGATGCGTAAGACTTCACATAAAGTGTTCGACTTTCATGTGAAATGACCGCTTAGTCATACATAAACGAGAATCGCATTATGAGAGTCTACATAGCGTGGAACTCGTGGCTCAATTCGATTTCGAATCAATAGAGATATGCGAATCTTGTTTGTTAGATGACAAAAGTGCATTTGACCTATAAAGGTTCAAGGACAAGTAACTTGATTAGGACTTATACATGTCGATGTATGTAGACCTATAAGTACTTGTGTACTGAAAGGTTATTGAGACTTTACCACTTAGCCAACGATCAAAGTATAGATATTAACGTATCTATTTGATAAGGTATGAGTGTGAATTTTTTGACTAGTTCAAAGGAGTTCAAGTGTGAAGTTAAGAGACCGTTCAAGAAAAGAAAAGTCTTACAATTGATCATGGTGAATAGTTAAGTCATATGATTTGAGATATTATCTAAAGAGTGTGAAAGTCGTTTCATAACTCACTCTATGAGGAACATTGTGAAAATAGTGTGTCCAAGAATGAAGGTATCGAACACTATTTGATATCGTTCGATCGATAATAAATCAAATTGACTTATTTGACTCATATTAGGGACTTATGCTTGAAGACAATATTGTTTACACTGAATAATGTTCCATCGAAGTCTATTGAGAAAGATATCTTACGAGATTTGATCTCTAAGTACATTATTTCTCAAGATTTGGTGTTAAGAAGCTTATTTCAAGGTTTGTTGATTAATAAGTTTTGACCCAAATAGGACGCTTAATATTTTGTAGGATGCCTAAACTAATCGAAAGGTACTACTTCTACGAACATGGTAAGAACAATCTAGTTGTTGCTCATCATGACATAGTCTTGGAGAATAACGTTCTCAAGATAAAGTAGTGGGAGTAAGGTGAGCATAAAAGAGTTTATGTGTCACTACAGGAAGTATCCTTTATGGAAAACTTGTTACTCCATACATGGTGCTTAGTGGGAGTTGAGCGAAACTTCATTCACAAGTCGTTGTGAAAGGAAGAAGTTCTTTAGCACGCTCGTTTCTAATGATGACTTAAACATCTCACGAGCTGATGATGTTTGAGAAACTCAGTACATACGAGGATCGAGAACTTATTCTACAAATCGTTGTGGAAGAGGTTCATGAACCTCGAGCACTAATCCTACAAAAGGTCAACGAAAGTGATTGTCTAACCGAAAGGTGCATAGACATCACGACATCCTCGTACCTGGCATATGAGGATCCGTTGATAATTAAAGAACCGATGGAAGAACCCGATTCCACAAGTATGTTTTGAACCCATGTGATCTTTAAGTGCAATCCATGTGTAACAACAAGGTATGGACCTTTGTTGATGTTCATGAAGGAGCAATCCGTCAAGAACATTTAGATCTTTAAAGGAAAGATTGACATGGATGGCAAGTCAACTATGTACAAAGCACAGCTTCACGCTTGTGGCTATGTCTAAGTCGATGACGAGTTGACTATGTACAAAGCATGGTTTCTCACTTGTAGCTATTTATAAGTCAGTCAATAAAGATCATTCTAGCAATAGTTGCATTTCATATATATTGATATATGGAAAGGTACATCAAAACCGCCTTCATTGATTGAATGAAAAAAAGATGTGTATTTGACACAAATCGAGGTCTTGATTGATGTATTGCTATAAACATATGCGTATTTCAAGGATCCATTAGTGGATCGAAGAGAGTACTGTGGAATAAATATTTTGACAAGGAAGTCAAGGAGTTGATTTTCGTCAAAAGTATCTTGTATAGACAAGATATTCAGTGGGAGCATAATTGTGTTATCTGTATTGTATAAGATAACTGGATATTAATTGAGAAATAACATTGATTAAAGGAATATTGTCAAGATCTCATTGAAGAATGATTTCTTGGGCAAGATCACCTAAATCCTAGGAAACAAAATTTATGGAGATAGATTATGATGGATGTTAGATTTCGGCGAATGTGCATATAATGACGAAGAGTTCTAGAAACATGAAAGCTGGACTTTATGTCGAATCGCGTCATATGACATATAACTTGAGTTTAACTCGGTTTATTGCAACTCAATTCGAGAAGAAGTGCGTGAAACAGTTCAAGCATTCTTTCATTATGAGTTTCATAATATACGCCATACTTATGTGCATGTCCCAATGTGTAGTATCCAAGAAGTATGACAAACAGTTGTCAAATGGATACAAGAGACACGTATTTGGACAATAATCAAAAGATATTCTCGAGTACCTTATGAGAAAGAGAGATATATATTTTTCATCTATGATGAAAAAGAGCTCGTGTAAGTTGTTACACTAATTCCAGATTTCGAAAGATTGATATAATCACAATTGAGCTACATATTTTACTTAAAGGTGGTGTTGTAAGTTTAGAAGGTGTTCTAAATGGGATATTACAACCGTTTCCGTCACCGAAGCAAAATAGATAGCAACTTGTGAAGCAACGAAAGAGAATAGTTTGGATCAAGATGTTCTCAGTCAAGCTGATATGATTCTATGCATCTCGAACCATAGCTTAGTCTTGAAGAACCCAATATCTGATTGGTGATCCAACTATGATCTATGACAGTATCACTTGATCTCATATGATGATAATCAAGACTATATATATAGGAGTATATATATGTGTAGGTTTAACCAAAAGTGGATAGTTTCGCGAACACAGCGAAGACTCTGACATAACCTCTACCTTAAGCAGTATACAAGATGCTATCGAACATCCATACATAATGGACGTATGAGTAACTGTCTTTAAGCATATTATTTCTTTTGAGGTTCGAGACATGTATATATATAGATATATGACATCGTTCTCAATTCTTCACTGGCTAGAAGTCACTTCTGATTGACTCTAGACCAAGTGGGAGATTGTTAGAGATATGTCCTAGAAGCCAATCAGTTGGTGGATATTATATTAGTTTATGTTATTGATGATGCTTGATCATTTGTTCCTAGAGTTTATTGTTGACAGATCATTCAGGTTGAGGATCTGAATTGTAGATCTCTGTGGATCATTCGTCAGAATGACAATAATATCTCTAAAGAGTCCATAATCTTGATAATTAACAAGGAACATTAATTATCATATAAGATTAGTATGCAAGTTAAGTGATGATTAAGTTCTACAAATCATGGGTAAGGAGTTACCGACTTAATTGCATATGTATATGTTACTGGAACATAGTACAGGACATGATCCAATGAAATAAATATATGGATTGTGTTATGTGTCATTATTTATTTCATACGTGTTTGATTCCGAGTTTGAGATGGTTCAGTTTTTCCACATGAGGATAGGTTCTATAAATATCGTCTAACGCTGATTCCTGATAAGGGCTGCTATACGGACTTTATTTATGTTCTCTTGAATTGTGCGGGGAGAAACTGGTCATCAAGACAACCGTATGTCCCTCATTAGTTCACCTAGTGAGTGATGATATCTACTGGGCCCCTTGATGGAGTTGGATCGTATGCGCGCAACTAGGCGATCAACTCTAGATCAAGAAACGTATAATCTGCAAGAATGACACATTCCTATCTTGGATTATACAAGGATATCATGTGACATAGGAATCAAAACAATAAGATACTTTTTCTTATGCAGGATTGAAGTACTGTATTGATACAGTATTTATTTATGCGAATTGGGAATCATAACGTGTTGCTAGATACCGCTTATGATTAATGGAAATAAATGGTGATTTATTTTCCATGGCCAACATAGCATAAATCCTCAAAGGGTCACACAAATAGGACTTTAACCATACGTGCATTATTTGTTTATTTGCAGTAGCGAGTACTGCGAATATATGATAAGTTGATTAATTAATTATATACCGTTATGAACCGTTATAATTAATTAACTCAAATGGATCATATAGAAATAATATAATGCATATGCTAATTCCAAATTAATTATTAATATGTTAATAATTAAGTTAGTTCAATGCATATTTATTATACTGAGCTAATTGGCCTTTTAGTTAATCAGTTAACTGAAAGTCCGATATGAGACGAATTAAAGGAGTGATTTAATGGGCCATTATATCATGTGGCCTGGCCCACATGAGGGCTGAAAATTTCAGCCATGATAGGGGCAATTTCGTCCAGGAGAAAATAGGAAGAGAGAAATCTAATTATAGAAACGTTCTATATATATATTGATTGTTTCTTTGGGAACAAGTCAAGGAAAAACTCTAATTTCCTCTCTCCTCTCTCTTGGCCGCACTGTTCACTATTCACGGTTACTGTTCATAGTGGAGAAAATCGGTTTCTCCATTTTCTAACCTCTTAATTCCATCTCTAGTTCATGCGTTGAGCGATTCTCCTTCCAGTTAAACAGTTAATCGTACAAAGGAAATCAAAAGGGAATTAGCTATCGTCTCGGACAAGCTAGCACTTGTCTTGAGACTTTGGTTAATCTTCTAGGTGGACTCGAGGCAACAGGAGGCAGTCAAGAGGGTGACGAGCACGCCATCGACTCCAAGAGATTGGATTCGAGCTTTCCGAATACGATTTCGGAAGAGGTAACCTCCTACGCTTCTCCTTTTATATGTTAAATGACTTGAATAACTAGATCCGTTTTTTCGTGCGTGTTAATTACTTGTTAAATGTTAATAAAAATTAAAATTGCACACATGGACTTGAGTTACTAACATATCCGTCCTTGTGGATTCGACCCCAATTGTACCAACGATTTACCGTGCGCTTGCAATTAATTTTAGGATACTTTTGGGTATTAGTTTCACTCACATCAAGTTTTTTGGCGCCATTGCCGGGGACGGTGACAATATCGGATCCTTGCTTTGGTAACAAGGGCCTAGATTATTTATTTTTGTTCTCACATTTTGTTTGTTTGTTTCTATTTGGTGTTTGTAGTGACAAGAGCTGGCCGGAAAGAGACACAAGACTTAACGGGCCCCAATCCGAGAGTATCTCTTGAGGAGTAGGTCCACCAAAGCCTTGATCTCTCTTGATCGACCAACGACCGACCAACCGAACCCAATCAAGAAAGTCCAATCCGATCAGTGCATTCTCTGTGAATCCGACACACTCTCAGACCTAAGCCCAGAGTCAACATCAATTGGCCCTACACAATCCTCATTCTGCGGACCAAACCAGCCCCTGCAACCTCTGTGCGACCGCACAGACCCCTTGTGCGACCGCACAGGAGCTGCTGGAACCAAAACCCAGCCGAATTCACACCCAGAGCCACAGCCTGACCCCTTGTGCAACCGCACAGACCCCTCTGGTGGTGAAAACATGGGCGAACTCGAGGAATTGCGGCGACAATTGGAGGCCCAGCGGCTGCAAATGGAAGCTAAGCATGCCCAGTTTGAATTGGAGGTGCAAAGATTGAGGAATAGAGGCCCATGCAATGGTGAAGGAGAAGGAAGCACACATGGCGACTCGGATGAGGAAGACCCGACACTACCACAACGGACCTTGAGGCAATTGGCTGCACCCAAGTCAAGCAACATTGGGGCCACCATTCGAGTGCCGGGTGTCGCAGCGAACAAACTCAATATCACACCAAACCACATTAGCCTTGTGCAACAAAACACCTTCCATGGTGGTGAGAATGAGGACCCGCATGAGCACTTGCTTATGTTTGAGGAAGTTTGCTTGACTATTAAATTGAATAGGGTTACTCCATCCATAATTAGATTGTTGTTTTTCCTTTTCTCTCTCAATGATAGGGGTAGGAAATGGTATGGTACCTCGAAAATGAGTCCATAAAGACATGGAAGGAAATGACCCAAACCTTCTTGACCAAGTACTTTCCTCACAAGAGGACGACCAAAATTAGGACCCAAATCTCTAGTTTTAGGCAAACGTCTGATGAAACACTTAGTGAAGCTTGGGGAAGATTTAGCGACTTGAAATTTTCGTGTCCACACTATGATTTTCCTATTTGGGTTGTTATTCAATCTTTCTATGATGGATTAACCGATAGTACTTGCATGAATGTTTATTCCGTTTCAGGTGGAAGTCTCATGGACCGCGATGCGCAAGCCCTTTTGACTTGATTGATTATTTGGCGCGCAACCAACAATGGTTGGTGCGAGACAATGTGAAAGGTGGAGGCAAGTATGAAGTGAGTGAGATCACCGCTCTTCATGCAAGAATCGTCCAACTTAAGATCGAAGCGTCCAAGAAAAACACCGACAAAGTGGTCCACCACTATCAACCCAACCCATGCGGTGCGTGCGGTGAAGAAGGTCACACTTCTCTCAATTGTCTGGGACCTCAAATGGATGATGAGTTCGAGCAAGTCACCTCTATCAACAATGAGCCATCATATTTTCCCAACCCTTCTTTCACCGCGAGTTATTCCATGGATGAGAAAGAGAGACAAGAATAGCAACACAGGAATAACCCCAACTTCAAGGACAATGCTCAAAACCAAACCATGGCGCAGCCCTACTTTCCAAGAAGGCCCCAACAACCCATGCAAAATCTGTAACCCAACAACAATGCCACAACCTTCCGCAATGCCACATTTGACAACAATTGGAACCCGAACTACCAAAGGAAACCATTTGTGCCTTATGTTCCCCTCGTTATTGAGAACTTCATGCATGAAACCGGCAAGTGAAATCAATCCGTGTCCGAAAAGCTAGACAAATTCGAGGATGGGCTCAAGTCTTTGACAAGGCTCGAGCAAATGATGGAGGCTCATTTTTCTCAATCCGGGATAAGTCAAAGGGCCCCCGAACAACTCCCAAGTCAGCCTGAAATCGATCCCAGAGGAGAAGTCAAGGCCATATCACTGAGGAGCGGGACAAGATATGAGGGATCGCAACCGGCGCCCGATTCGGCCCAGGAGACACCCCTGTGCGACCGCACAGAGGGTCCCAACCACCAAGTCGAGCCCCAGAATGCCAGTCCAGAGAAGCCAGTCTCTGGTCGGTCCGAACCTGTCCTTGTTCGGCCCGAACCATTGTTGTGCGACCGCACAGGACTAGAAAAAAGCTGAAAAGCGTGGTCTAGTTGGGCCTGAATCGAGATTCATACCCCTTGTGCCATTTCCTCAGAGGCTAGCCCAAAACAATGCAGACCGAGGCTTCAAGAGCTTCCTACAAATGCTCAAGCAATTGCTAATCACCATACCTTTCACCGATGCCATTACCCAAATCCCCACCTATGCCAAGTATCTCAAGGACATTATTTCCAACAAGAGACCTTTGGAGGACCTCAAAACCGTGAGATTGACCGAGCAATTTGGTACCGTCCTTCGAAGCGAGATGCCAGCTAAGATGGATGACCCGGATAAATACAACATTCCTTGTACCATTGGGAATGCCACAATCAAGAAAGCTCTTTGTAATATGGGTGCTAGTGTGAGCCTCATGCCAAGAACGATTTTTGAGAAAATTGGAGTTGGAGAGTTGAAGAACACCCGCATGACCTTGCAACTTGCCGACTTATCCATGCGGCTCCCACTTGGTGTGATTGAGGATGTACCGGTGCAAGTGGGCAAGTTCTTTGTGCCCGGTGATTTTGTTGTTATGGAGATCGAGGAGGAGTTCCCATTATTTTGGGGAGATCTTTCCTTAGAATGGCCGGTGCCTTGATGGATACTAGAGATGGAAAGCTAATTCTAAGGATTGGTGGTGAGACAATTGAGTTTTCCATTAACAAGGCCATGAAATATCCAAACCAACTTGACTTATGTTGCATGATTGAGGAAGTAGACCAATCCGGTGATGAAATGCTTGGAGATCAATATAATGAGGCTCTCAGGTACCTCAAAACCATTCTATCTGAGATGCAAGAGGGAATAGAAGTTAAAGACTTGATGCTTGAAGCGATTCGGGACCAAATCGTGCACAGAGACCTTTGTGCGGTCGCACATGACTCTCTAGATCTAACAGATGATGAAACAGAGGGCCAGACTGAAGAACTGGAACCCTGTGCGGTCTCACAGCGCCCCCAGGGTGAGGTTTTCGTGGCCGATATCGCACGAAACACCGCCGATCCAGCACCGCAAGCAGCACCGCAAGCAGTGAAGTTCAAGCCACTACCTGATAGCCTGAGATATGAGTTCCTTGGCCCAAATGAGACATGTCCCGTAATTATGAATGTCGATTTGGGACCCGAACAAACTGAGAGGTTATTGGCCGAGTTGAGGGCCCGTCGCAAGGCGATTGGGTATTCGATTGGAAACTTGAAGGGAATCCACCCATCCATTTGCACATACAGCATCCTCCTAGAAGATGACCATAAGCCAACCGTTGTGGGGCAATAAAGGCTCAATCCCAACTTGAAAGAGATTGTCAAGAAGGAGATCCTCAAGTTGCTTGATGCGGGCATAATCTATCCGATTTCGGATAGCAAGTGAGTGAGCCCGGTTCATGTCGTGCCCAAGAAGGAAGGAACCACCGTTGTGAAGAATGACAAGGAAGAGGATATCCAAACCCGAATGGCAACCGGTTGGCGCATTTGCATCGACTACCGTAAGCTCAATGCGGCCACGCGCAAGGACCACTTTCCATTGCCATTTGTCGACCAACTACTTTAAAGGCTTGCAAATCACTTTTTCTTTTGTTATTTAGATGGTTTTTCTAATTTTTTCCAAATACCTATTCACTCACTTGACCAAGAAAAGATCACATTTACATGTCCCAATGGTACATACGCGTACCGTAGGATGCGGTTTGGTTTATGCAATGCACCCGTCACATTTCAAAGGGCCATGATAACAATTTTTTTAGATTTTCTTGAGAAAAAAATCGAGGTTTTTATGGATAATTATTCGATGCTTGTCTCACTAACCTTTCTCGAGTTTTGAAGCGTTGTCAAGAAGTCAATTTGGTGTTGAATTGGAAGAAATGGGAGAAATGCCACTTCATGGTGCTTGTTCATGTTGTCACGGCCAATGGAATCGAGGTTGACAAGGCCAAAGTGGAGGTGATTGAGAAGCTCAAGGTGCCCACATGTGTCAAATATGTGCATAGTTTCTTGGGGCACACCGGGTTCTACCGCCGCTTTATCAAGGATTTCTCAAAAATAGCCAAGCCACTCACCAATCTCTTGATCAAGGACAGCGAGTTTCACATAGATGAAGAGTGCATTCAATCATTCCAAAGGCTCAAAAATGCTCTTGTGTCGGCTCATATCTTGCAATCGCCCGATTGGACCCAACTTTTTGAGCTCATATGCGATGCAATTGATTATGTGGTTGGGGCCGTTCTTGGATAGCGAAAGGACAAGAAACCGGTCGCCATCTACTATGCAAGCAAGGTCCTTCACCCGACACAAGTCAATTACACCACCACCAAAAAAGAATTCTTGGCCATTGTGTTTGCACTTGACAAGTTTAGGTCCTTTCTTGTCGAGTCTAAAGTGATAGTCTACACCGATCATGCCGCGGTCCACTATCTCATGAGCAAGAATGATGGCAAGCCAAGGTTGATTCGGTGGGTCCTTTTGTTGCAAGAGTTTGATTTGGAAATTCGAGACAAGAAAGGCACGAAAAATTCAATTGCAGACTATTTCTCAAGGCTACAGCAGCAAGACGAGTCAGACCTACCAATCGACGACTCATTCTCTGACGAACAACTCATGACGGTTCTGGTCCAGACTCTCTGTGCGGTCGCATAGGCCAAGCCCAGCGCCAGACCAACCTCTGCTACGTCCGAACCAGGTACAGCTCGGTCTGAACCGGTGTTATGCAGCTCAGGCCAGTCTTTGGTCTGTCCGAACCAGTCACAGCTTGGTCCGAACCAGTTCCGTGCGACCGCATAGTCCCCCTGTACGATCGCACAGAGGCCTCAGGCACCCTTGTATGTCTTACCTTGGTATGCCGACTTGGCGAATTTCCTGGCCAGCGGAGTCTTGCCTTTGACATGTCAATCCAGCAAAGGAAGAAGCTCAAAACTGATGCCAAGCACTACTATTGGGACAAACCTTTCTTGTTCAAGTTGGGGATTGATGATATCTTCCATACTTGCTCATTGCCACTCCTCCTCATATGGCGGCCATGTTTCACTCTCAAAAACAGCGGCTAAGGTACTTCAATCCGGTTTCTTTTGCCTTTCTATTTTCAAGGATGGGAGATCTTTTGTGTTGTCATGTGATCAATGCCAAAGGACTGGTAACATTTCAAGGAAAAATGAGATGCCATTGAATTCCATTTTGGAGGTTGAGATCTTTGATGCATTGGGAGTTGATTTTTTGGGACCATTCCCTAATTCAAATGGATTTGAATATATCTTGGCGGCCATGAATTATGTCTCGAAGTGGTTTGAAGCGGTGGCTTGCAAGGCCGCCGATGCCAAGGCGGTGATTAGATTGTTTTCCAAGATAATTTTCCCAAGGTTTGGAGTACCAAGGACGGTGATTAGTGATAGAGGAAGACACTTTATAAACCGCCAATTTGAGGGTTTCTTGAGGAAGCATGGTGTGACCCACAAAGTTGCCATTGCTTACCACCCTCAAACAAGTGGCCAAGTTAAGGTCTCCAATAGAGAAATAAAGTCTATTTTGGAGAAAACGGTGGCATGCTCAAGGAAGAATTGGTCTCAAAAATTAGATGATGCACTTTGGACCTATCGCACCGCATACAAGACACCCATCGGAATGAGCCCTTTCAACCTTGTGTATGGAAAGTCTTGCCATCTTTCCCTGGAGATTGAGTACAAGGCTTATTGGGCAACAAGGGTTCTTAACATGGACTTGAAAAAACGGGTGAGAAAAGGATCTTGGACTTACATGAGTTGGAGGAGTTGAGACTCAACTCCTATGAGAAATGCAAGGCTTTACAAGGAGAAGACCAAGTTGTTTCATGACAAGCACATCTCTAGGAGAGAGTTCAAGGAAGGAGACTTGGTCCTTTTATTCAACTCTCGATTTCGACTTTCTCTGGGCAAGTTGCCCTCGACATGGTCGGGGCCATTTCGTGTAGTCAAGGTATATCTTTTTGGTGGCGTCGACATTTCTAGCAAGGATGAGGAGCCATTCAAGGTCAATGGCCAACGGTTAAAGCACTATGTCGCCAACCACGACGAGGGACAAATCATGGCGTATACCTTTGTCGATCCACCACCGATTGAAGATTAGCGACATTCGGTCAAGCTAGGGACCTTAAACAAGCGCTTCTTGAGAGGCAACCTAAGGATATCTAACCCTTCTCCTTTCATTTTCTTATTTTTGGAAAATTCGAAAAACACATAATTTAAAAAAAATGAGAAAAGAATAAAAAAATATGTAGGATAATTTAGAATTGTTAGGATTTATTTTCAAATTTTTAGAAAATAAAAAATCAAATAAAAATTTGAAAAAGTAAAAATCAAAAAATAAAATATGGTGAAAATTCAATGCCTATTGATTGTTATTTGTTGTGGCATTTTAGATTTTTAGATTGCGTATGTCCCCCGATCGACTTGCGCAAGAGCACCATAGGTCAAGAACATGGGACACTTGGCCCCGAACGACCTCATGCAAGCTGTTCGATCCGCACCGCGAGCCGCGGACTCCACACGCTGTCTGCCATGACAACTCCAGACAAAACACTATTGAATCATGCTTTGGAAGGGGTAATCATTGCTGAAAATCACTGTTCGGGGGACCCAGGGAACTGTACGACCGCACCAGGCACAGTGCGCTCGCACTAGGTCATGTCTGCCATGCTTGGGCCTACGCACCATGCGTTATCTGCCCGTCCAAGCACTGTGTGACCGCACAGGAGGGCGTGCGACCGCACCATCCCCTGTCGGCCACGCTTGGACCCACCAGAGCACTCTTTGCGGCCACCTGTGCGACCACACGCTGCCCTGTGCGACCGCACGCTCCTGTCGGCCACCTTGTCTACCACGCCTCAAGTGCCCCACATATCTCCCACGCGCCCATGTGCGCCCTCACAGCCTCACATGCGACCGCACGCGCCAGACAGAGGTGCCCCACATGTCCCCCACTTCAATTTGAACTTCAAATTCGAAATTACTTCCCACCCAGCTCTTTCCCCTTATAAATACCCCCTTCCACTGCCTCAATTCCCCACACCATCTCTTCAAAACTCAAAGAATCCCATTGCTTAGCCATCTCCTACGCTCAAAACACCACTGTCCCACGAAACTTTAAAAACTTGCATGCCGAAACAAAAACCGCTCCATAACGTTTGTCAAGCATCACCACGTGCACCTACTGTCTAAATTTGAGATCAATCCGACAACCGTAGCCCCTAACGAAGGCCACCGCAAGTTCAGCACGATTCCAGCCGATTTAGCCACGTCTCCGGCCGATCCAGACACGATTTCAGCCGATCCAGCCACGATTTCGACCGATACAGCGATGAATTCGACTACGAATCAGAACCGAACTGCTACGAACTCCCACGAAATAAGGTTGTAACGCTCTATCTCTCTCTGTTGAGTCAAACAAATCTTTAACTCCATTTGTCGATTTGTAAAACAACACAACAATTACTAATCTCTTCTCTAAGTGCTTAATATAGTTTGAGGTGGAACAAGGTAATGAAGTCTTGCTTAGTGCATTTAATGAAGACTAACAAGTCCCTGGAAGATCAGTTAGGAAGTCTAGATTTTAAGGTTGTAATCCTAAACAAATTTCCTCAAACTGTCTATTTTAAAATACTCAAAATTTACTGGTAACGTTATACAACGTTTAATAACGTTATACAACGTTATAGAACTCCTCCTACTGAAGCTAGTCGCAAAAACAGTGTTTATCCATTACACAACGTTTCATTCAGTTGTGTAACGCTTGATCAAACGTTATGTAACGATTTAATACGTTACACAACGCATTGACCAAGTCAGCTAAAACGAAGCACTGTAGCAGAACGTTGTGTAACGCTTTCTAGCGTTATACAACGGACCAAAACCAAGCATTACAGAACGCAAGTTCCTATTTTTTTAACGCTTTGGGTTTTGGGCAGTTTGAGGACGTTCTGGCCTACGTTGTGTAACGTTATAGTCCGTCACACAACGTTTAGTTTTTAAAACGTTGCATAACGCCTCCTAACGTTGTGTAACGTCTCTGACAACTTTTTGAACGTTGGAGGTCTACTATTCATTGCGTTGCACAACGTTTCCAAACGTTATACAACGTTTCGGACACCCTCCAATGTTATTGTCGGAATTTGTTTTATTTAACGGCTATGTTGAAACGTTGTGTAACGTTTCGGAGCGTTGTGTAACGTTTTGTTCAGATTTTGACTGGTTTAGAGCTCTTGGCACCCTCTATATATATCAGACCTTTTTGAGCTGATCTAATTGATTGAATACCTTGCTATATCCCTGTTTTTGAGCTCTAAACCTGAGAGATCCATCCTTTCACCTAATTGAGCATTTTCTTAGACAATTTGTAGAGATTTGAGTGCATCAATCAAACTCATAGTTTAATAGCTAGATTATTGAGTGTTTTAGTTGAGAGCCTCAATCCCCTGTGTAAATTGGTGATTAGCTAGAGGTTAGGCCGATCCGCCTCGAGTTCTTTGTGACGAGGTGATTCGGTTCGTAATTGTAGACCCGTTCGGTTGGAATAGAACGGAGCGCGTCCGATTTGGTGGTCGTGAAACTCCCGAAGACGTACGACTAAGGCTAGCTCTATCTAACAGGTCGGAACTCCGTAATCACATCGCTTATCATTTCTTTCTCTCTATTACATTATATTTGGCTTGTGTGTTTGATTGTTTGTGTTGAACCAAATTTGAATTGAATTGAATTGTTATTTCCGCAAAATTGTCCAAACCGGTTTAGAAATTGAATTGAGCCTATCCACCCCCCCTCTAGGCCTTTATTTAGGGACAACAAAGTGATATCAGAGCAGAGGTTATCTTTTTGATCAAAATTTGTGGTAGATAACCTAGCTTTCCATGGCCTCAAGGGTGATTGAAAAACCGGACAAGTTTGGTTCCAATTGTAAGAACTTTCGTTATTGGAAGAGATGTATGGTTGTTTACCTCAACTTGATTGACCTTTGGAATGTGGTTGACAAATCTTATGCACCATGTTTGGATAGTGAAGATAATGAAACTTATGCCTCCAAATTGCTAAGGGTCAAAAATGACAATGCCGTAAATGTCCTTCTTAACTCGGTCCATGAGTCCATAGCGGCCATTTTTGGTAGTTTTACATATGCACATGAAATATGGGTTTCTCTCTTGAACCGTTATGAGGGAAATTTTCTAATAAAAAACTCTCGACAATTTGAGTTGGAGTCTAGATTAGATAATTTTCGCATAATGGATGGTGAATGCATCGAGGAAATGTATACTCGGTTTATGCAATTACTCGATGAATTCAACAACATTGGAGAAACCCTATCTAATAGCCGTGTGATAGGAAGATTGCTTAGGGCTTTGGTGGGAAGACCTCAATTCGACAATCTCATCTTGACTCTTGAGATACAACAAAGGTCCCACAACAACCTCATACCGGAAATCATCTATACTCACTATCGGTGTGTAGAAGAGAAGCTCAAGCAATTTAGAGAGTTGAGATATGAGCCCAAGTTCATTGCATTATCGGCCAATTAGAACAATGCCTCTCCCTCCAAACACCGTCACAATGACAACCATCAAGGTAGAAACCGTCACTCGAGTGACAAGGCTAAGGGCATATTTGACCTTGATGAAGACAAGCAAGGAGCCGTGCTCTAAAAAATGTTTCGGGCCATTATGATCTTTGAAGGAAAATTCAACAAGGAACGGCTTGACAATGATGAGAGGGCTCTTTATTTTGTTTGTCAAAAGGAAGGTCACACCATGTACACTTGCTTCAAGCTCTTCCCACACTTGAAGAAGGATAAGGAAGATGGTGGCAAGAAGAGAAGTGATGGCCAGTACAAGTCTAAAAAGAGACATTACAAAGGCAAGAAGAAGGGTGAGAGGGCTATGCAAGCCACATGGGACAATGATTCCGACTCTAGCTCATCCTCCTCATCCGATTCGGAGTCCGAATGCGACTTTGACAAACTTGCTCTAGTGGCTTAAGTTAATGATGTGATGATACCCATGAATGACGACCTTGATGACTTAGTGAAGGAGGTCTTCAACGAGTACAATCGAGACAACATTTATGTGCATCCTTTGAGCAAGGCAAGCATTGGAGAAGCCTCAACCTCTTCAACAATCACAACTCAAATCTCCACTCCAAATCAAGAAGTGGTACCTAAAGTAGCTATTGAAGCGCCTAAGGTTACCAATGAGGTACAACTAAACCCATCTCTATGTAGTGATAGTGATAGTGATAGTGATAACAATAGTGAAAATGACTTGTGCTTGAATGATGATACCAACTCTCAAATTGATAGGTTGAATGATTATCTTGATGAGTCCCTTAAAACTATTACTAGTCAAAAAAGAGAAAATTAGCCTTTTGACGGCTAAGGTGCATGATCTTGAAGCTTTGGTGAGTAAGTATAAGGGTATGATTGAGAGTTTTGAAAAACCCAAAGATTGTGAAAAATGTCAAGCTAATTTGAGTGAGACAAATGTTTTGAAAAATAATGAAAGGGCATCAAGTTCATCTAGTGCTTCTTGTAGCATCAAAATGGATCTTGACAAAATGTATGTGGGCCAAAAATCCAATGACAAATCGGGTCTTGGTTTCAAAAAGGGAAATCAATCCTCTTTTAGATCAAAAAACTCGATTAGCCTGACACAAAATGAGAGGTATTATAACAAGGGCACCAATGATAGGAACACACACGGAAAATGGCAAAAGAATTTTTTTGGTTCTCAAAATGGTGCTCAAAAGAATTTTGATAGGAATAGAAATGGTTTCAAAGGTCCTCAAAAGAATTTGCAAAACAATCGGTGCCCAAACAATTTGTATTTCAAGGGACCCGATGGGTGCTTTCATCTTTTCCAAAATAATAGGAAAAATAGGAATAGCACACGTACTAGACCTCAACACAATGGGAAAAATAAGAATGCATCTCAACAAAATAAAACGAATTTTCAAAAACCAAATTTGAAAGCTTCTAAATCATACACTTTCTCTAAGGATCCAAAAATCAAGACCATGGAGTTTAGGCATCATTATGAGATCCATTTTGTTAGAGAAATGTCACAAATGAACAAACTCACTAGTGGATGTTGCAACTATTGTGGTAAGAATGGCCATCTCACATTAGAATGCTAGTTTAGGAAAGCAAATCTTACATCCGGTTCAGAGAGTATGGTTTGGGTTCCTAAAATCACTTCCACTTCCACTTTATCTAGTGGAAGCGGTTTTAATGTGGTTTGAAAAGCCATTCTATTTTCCCGGACCTTATAATCAAATTTTAAGGGGGAGCAAATACAAGAATTATATTAGTTGTTTATTTCTAACTAATATATATTCTTGTAGGTTTGTTTGTTATCATCATTCAAGAAAAGTGCTTAGATCATAGATAGTGGGTGTTCACATCACATGACCGGTGATGAATCTTGTTTCAAGACACTTGAATCTTTTGATGGTGGTGAGGTTACTTTTGGAAATAATCTTAGAAAGAGCACTATTATTGGTATAGGCTCGGTTGGTAACCAAAATCTTACAATATCCAATGTATATCTTGTTGATGGTTTTAACTACAACCTTTTAAGTGTGAGCAAATTGTGTGATGCCGGATATTATTTTAAGTTTGATCACTCCTCTTGCTATGTGCATCTAATTTCGGAAATTTCTCTTGTATATACCGGACAAAGGAAAAAGGATGTCTATTACTTGAATTTTGACCATTTTACCACCGGTGAACAATGCTTTAGTGTCATAACTACCGGCTTATTGCTATGGCATAGAAGACTTGATCACGTTTCAATAGACCCCTTAAAGAAACTTGTCAAATTAAATCTTGTCCATGGTCTTCCATCACACAAATTTGACTTAAATGGATTGTGTGAAGCTTGTATGAAAGGCAAGCAAACCAAGTCTAGTTTTAAGACCAAAGAAGTTATCTCTACCTCTCAACTCTTGCAACTACTCCATATGGACTTATTTGGACCAATAAATGTTATGAGTTTGAGCAAAAAGAGGTATGTGTTTGTGGTAGTTGATGACTATAGTCGCTTTACTTGGGTTTTCTTTCTTGCTCATAAGGAAGAAGCATTTGACTATTTTGTCAAATTTAGCAACCGGGTTGAAAATAAAAAATGGTTAAAAATCTCTAGAATTCGTAGTGACAATAGAAGAGAATTTGAAAATGCTAAATTTGATGAATTATGCATAGAAAAAGGATATAATCAAAAATTTTCCGCTCCATGCACTCCCCAACAAAATGGTGTAGTGGAGAGGAAGAACCGAACTCTACAAGAGCTAGCACGCACAATGCTATATGAATTTGCCGTACCCAAGTTTCTTTGGGCCGAAGCGGTAAATACGGCATGTCATGTAGTAAACCGTGCATGTATTCGTTCCAAACTCAAGAAAACTCCATTTGAATTATGGGTTGGTCGAACTCCTAATATATCATATTTCCGTGTATTTGGGTCCAAGTGTTTTGTCCTTGATTAGTCTCCTAAAGTAATCAAATTTGATGCTAAATCCTTGACCGGTATATTTGTTGGTTACTCAAACACAAGTAAAGCATATAGAGTATTTTTGCCTACCTCAAGGGTTGTAATTGAGTCCATAAATGTCAAATTTGATGAAAATGCTAATGAGAAAATCGAGGAAGGTAACTCTATTGTAGGTATCCAAGATGGAGCAACAACTCAAGAAATTGAGTCTCAAGCAAAGGATGAGCTTCAACCGATGATAATTGAGGAGCCTTTGAACCGGACCGATTACAATTTGATAGGGGGAGAGAATCATAAGGAAAACACAATTGACACAATTCAAGATGAAACACCTCATGATGAACTTCAACTCACGCCTCAACCAGTTCATGAGCCTCCCGAAGTGCTTAGAGAAGTATCTTTTCATCCTCTTTCTAATGTTATAGGTGACCCTAGGAAAGGTGTTAGGACTAGGTCGGGTTTAAACCAAATGATTTGTCATTGTGCCTTTGTGTCTCAACTTGAACCAAAGTCCTTCAAAGAGGCCAATGTTGACCCAAATTGGATTGTTGCCATGCAAGAAGAATTGAACCAATTTGAAAGAAATCAAGTTTGGGAACTTTTTCCTTTACCAAGTGGTAAGCAAGTTATTGGTACCAAATTGGTTTATAGAAACAAGTTAGATGAACTTGGTAATGTGGTTAGAAACAAAGCCCGTTTGGTTGCACAAGGTTTCAACCAACAAGAAGGTATTGATTTTGAAGAAACCTTTGCACCCGTTGCTCGTTTTGAATCCATTAGAATACTCTTGACATATGCCGCTAACAAAGGTTTTACCCTATTCCAAATAAATGTCAAGAGTGCATTTCTAAATGGGTGGATAGATGAGGAAGTGTATGTTCAACAACCTCCCGATTTTGTTGACCATTTTAACCCCGACCATGTGTTCAAACTTCACAAAGTTTTGTATGGTTTGAAACAAGCTCCTAGAACTTGGTATGGTAGACTTTGTACCTTCCTTCTTGACAATGATTTTATTAGGGGTAAAATGTACACAACTTTTTTCACTAAAAAAAGGGATGACCATTTGTTACTTGTGCAAATTTATGTGGATGATATTATTTTTTGCTCTACTAATGCAACTCTTGTACAAGAGTTTTCCTCTTTGATGAGTAGTGAATTTGAGATGAGTATGATGGGAGAACTAAATTTCTTTTTGGGGCTACAAATCAAACAAATCCAAGATGTCATCTTCATTAGTAAAACCAAATATGCCAAGTGTTGGAATTGTGTCCTAGAAGTCAATATTTAATGACTTAATATCTTAGTTTATGTTATTGATGATATTTGATCATTTGTTCCTAGAGTTTATTACTGACAGATCATTCAGGTTGAGGATCTGAATTGTAGATCTCTGTGGATCATTCATTAGAATGACAGTAATAAATCTAAATCGTCCGTAATCTTGATAATTAACAAAGAACATTAATTATCATAAAAGATTAGTATTCAAGTTAAGTGATAATTAAGTTCTACAAATCATAGATAATGAGTTACCAACTTAATTGCATATGTGTATGTTATTAGAACATAGTACAGGACTTGACCCAATGAAGTAAACATATGGATTGTGTTATGTGTCATTGTTTATTTCATATGAGTTTGATTCTAAATTTGAGATGGTTCAACTTTTCTACATGAGGATAGGTTCAATAAATATCGTCTACCGTTGATTCCTGATAAAGGCTGCTATACGGACTTTATTTATGCTCTCTTGAATTGTGCGGGAAAAAATTGTTCATCAAGAAAACCATATGTCCCTCATTAGTATACCTAGTGAGTGATGATATCTATTTGGGCCCCTTGATGAAGTTGGATTGTTTGGCCAATTTATACAATCAACTCTAGATCAAGAAATGTATAATCTGCAAAAATGACACATTCCTATTTTGAATTATACAGTGATATCATGTGACATAGGAATCAGACAAGGAGATACTTTTATTTCTTATGCAGGATTGAGATATTGTAGCAGTACATTATTTATGCGAATTGAGAATCATAACGTGTTGCTAGATACCGCTTATGATTATTGGAATTAAATAGCGATTTAATTCCATGGCCAACGTAGCATAAATTCTCAAAGGGTCACACAAATAGGACTTTAATCACACAGTGCATTATTTATTTATTCGCAGTAGTGTATTGCGAAAATATGATAAGTTGATTAATTAATTATATACCGTTGCGAACCGTTATAATTAATTAAGTCAAGGAGATCACATAGAAATAAATTAATACATTAACTAATCCCAAAATAATTATTAATAAGTTAATAATTAATTTTAGTTCAACACTTTTTTTTAATATAAAAGATTATATTAATTAACTGGGCCATTATTTAATAGTAAATGAATAGTCCAATTAAAGAGCAAATATGAGAGGCCTTAATTAAATGAATTAAGGACTCAATTAAAGAGAACAAAGGATAGCATCCTCGTGTATGGTGGAGACCAAGAACTCATTGTAAGTGGTTACACTGATGCTAGTTTCCAAACCGATTGAGATGATATGAAGTCATAGTCCGGTTTCGTATTTCTGCTCAATGGTAGAGTCGTGAGTTAGAAGAGTTCCAAACAGGATACCACTGCTGATTCCATCACTGAAGCAGAATACTTAGCGGCTGGTGAAGCAGCGAAAAAAAACGTTTGGATCAAGAAATTCTTGACCGAACTGGAGGTGGTTCCAAGCATCTCTGGTCCAGTGGATCTATACTGTGACAACACGGGAGCCGTAGCTCAGTCCAAGGAGCCTAGGTCTCATCAAAAGACCAAGCACATTCTACGACGATTCCATCTCATCCGTCAGTTTGTGAATAACGGATGGATCAAGGTCAAGAAGGTGGACGGTGCCGCGAACACAGCGAACCCTCTGACAAAGCCTCTATCTCGAGCTGCACATGAGTTGCATGTTGCATCCATGGGGATTAGACGCATTCCTGAGTGGCTTTGAGTTGTATCTTTTACTTTTTAGGCTTTAGTATGAGACATGTATATATTTTGATATTGCATTGAGTACTATGCATTGGTTAGAAGTCACTGTTGATTGACTCTAAACCAAGTGGGAGATTGTTAGAGTTATGTCCTAGAAGCCAATCATTATATGGCTACTTCTGTGGTTTATGTTATTGATGATATTTGATCATTTGTTCCTTGATTTATTTATTGACAGATCATTCAGGTTGAGGATCTGAATTGTAGATCTCTGTAGTTCATTTATGATTAAATGATAATAATAAATCTAAAAGGTCCATAATCTTGATAATTAACAAGGAACATTAATTATCAGATAAGATTAGTATGCAAGTTAAGTGATGATTAAGTTCTACAAATCATAGGTAAGGAGTTGCCAACTTAATTGCATATGTATATGTTATGGAACATAGTACAGGACATGACCCAATGAAATAAATATATGGATTGTATTATGTGTCATTATTTATTTCATTTCAGTTTGATTTTAAGTTTAATATGGTTCAACTTTTCCACATGAGAATAGGTTCTATAAATATCGTCTAACGTTGATTCCTGATAAAGACTACTATACGGACTTTATTTATGCTCTCTTGAATTGTGCGGGGAAAAGGTGTTCATCAAGAAAACCATATGTCCCTCATTAATTTACTTAGTGAGTGATGATATATGTTTGGGCCTCTTGATGGAGATAGATTATTTGCTAGCAACTTGATACAATTATCTATACATCAAGAAACATATAATCTGCAAGAATGACACATTCCTATCTTGGATTATACGATGATATCATGTGACATAAGTATCAGACAAGGAAACACTATTATTTCTTATGCATGATTGAGATATTGTAGCAGTACATTATTTATGCGAATTGGGAATCATAACGTGTTGCTAGATACCGCTTATGATTATTGGAATTAAATAGCGATTTAATTCCATGGCCAACATAGCATAAATCCTCAAAGGGTCACGCGAATAGGACTTGACCATACAGTGCATTATTTATTTATTTACAGCAGTGAGTATTGTGAAAATATGATAAGTTGATTAATTAATTATATACCGTTGCGAACTGTTATAATTAATTATGTCAAAGAGATCATATAGAAATAAATTAATGCATTTACTAATCCCAAAATAATTATCAAATAGTTGATAATTAATTTCGTTCAACATAATTTAATTAATGGAATTAAATTGAGCTAACGGGCCTTTATTTAATTGGTGAACTAAAGGTCCAAAAGAGAGCAATTATATGGATCATTAATTAATGAATTAATGGACCATTTAACACATGATAAAATGGGATCTTGAGCCCATTAAAATTTCAGCTAGGGCAAGTGGCAAGCTTGTAAATAGTTGCAACTTATCATGAGGAGTGGTTGGCTATAAAAGGGAACCATTTGGAGAGAGAAACCCTAGCCACCATAGCCTTCTCTCTTCCTTTTCTTCCTAGGCCGAAAATTAGAGAGAAAATTTTAGAATTTTCATATCTATCTCTTGCTCTTTTTCACCTCATCTAGCTCATGTGTTGAGCAATCAATCCCTTTCATTAAATAGTAGATTAAATAGAAGGACAAATAAAGGAATTAGCTATTACCTCTTGCTTACTAGCATAGGCCTTGAAGTTTTGATTAATTCCTTGGTGGACTCGAGGCTTGCGACAAGGCTGTGGTGGTGGTGGAGAGCACGCCACCGATTTCAAGTGCCGTTGGAATCTCCTTCTTGTTACAATATAAGAAGAGGTAAAAATCGCCTTCCCTTTTCTCATGTGGATGTGTTAATTGCTTGAGACTAGTTCCTCTTGTGTTGTTAGCTTAATTAATGGTAATTAAGTGCAATAAAATTAAAATTATGCATGGACAACACTTTCTAACATGACCTTCTTATGGAGAGTTGGTTCTCGGGGCTCTTAGGTGGCCTTCCTGTGAGAACGAAGTTGAAGTTTCAGTTCTTGGATTTGAATTTAGTTTTAGGTTTCTTGCTTTTACTCTTTTCATTCTTGGATTTTCGTTTCTAGATTTGTGACATAGGTTTTGGTTCCTAGATTTGAGTTTGGTTTTGAATTTGGGTTTGGAGGTTTTCTAGGTTTTAGGTTTTTAGTTTTCGGAGCTTAATTTTGAATTTGGTGCTGAGGCTTTAGTTATTTTGGATTTAGGTTTAAAGGTTTGACTTTGGTTTGAATTTCAAGTTTTCTAATCATTTGGCTTTTGGTTTTGGTTTCAAGGCTTTTCTCATTTGACATTTGGCTTTTGGTTTTAGCTTAAATCTCAAAGCTTTTGGATTTTGTATTTTTGATCAGATTTTTAGGCTTTTAAGGTTTGGCTTTTTGGTTTAAGTTTCAAGATTTCCAGCTTTTGGGTTAGAGTTTCAGGATTTCTGGCTTTTGAATTTGGATTTCAGGATTTCTGGCTTTTGAATTTCAAGGTTTCTGACTTTCGAGTTTGAGTTTCAGGACTTTTGGCTTTGAGTTTGGATTTCAGGATTTCTGGCTTTTGAGTTTGGATTTTCGGATTTCTGGCTTTTGATTTGAGCCCTTGTTCTTTTTCTCTTCTTCCTTTTTGCTTTAATGAAAATAGCTTTTTACAACTTTACTCTTCTAACTTTGTCTTTCGAGAAATTTTGAATCCTCTTCTTTTTCTATTTTGGAAATAATCATTTAAAGAAAAAGTTATTCGAAAATTGTCTTTTGGAAATTGTTTTGACTTTGTTCTTTACTTATGCTTTATCCATTTTCTTTTTGAGATTCTTTTATGAATCCCTTTTATAAAAGGTTTATTGTGTTTAATGCTTTTATTATTTCCATTTATTCATTTTGTTTTATGAAAATACTCCAAGAGTTCAAGAGATTGCTAGTTTAACAGATTTTTGTATCGAAATATCAAGATATAAAGTTACCAAAGTATTAAAATATAAGAATATTTGATTTGTTTAAATTTTATAACTTTAAAGTTGTTTTATTTGAGTTTTTATAGTCTTGAGGTTATTTTTACAAATTTTCTGTGTTTGAGGCTATTTTGAGAAATCCTATTCTGTTTTATTTAAATTCTGTTTTAATGAATGTAAATGAGTTTGGTTAATTTTTCTACATTTTCACTAATAGGTTTTATCAAACCTTGCTTTCTTTTCTTTTCTTTTTATTTTTATTTTACTTGTTCATAATTTTTGCCTTTTCTTTGTTTTTTTTTTTTTTATTTACTAAACTTGGGTTTAGTTTGGTAAGTAACAGAAAAGACTTTGGCCATCGGGTTAAGTTTGATTGGTACACTCTATCGGACTGACTGGTACAGTCAGTATGAGAGAGGCTCTTGTGTTTACTTTAGAAATCGGTACAGAAATGTGAGGTTCAGGTATAGATACAAGTTCTGGCGTTAGCAGGCGAGTACAGGCTGGTACAGAGGAGGAGTTGGTACGAAGGGATGAACTAAGATAGGGATAGGTCTGGTAAGGGTCTATGGTTGGTACCAGTAATGGGGTCCACTACAAAAGGAGTTAGATTTGACTTGGGAGTGGAATACTTCGTATCGGTACAGTGCTTGGCATAAGGATCAGTTGACACCCCTATCTTTATTTCAATTTGAAGCAGTGAGGATGGTACAAGTACAAGTCGGTATACAAGAGCTAAGTCCTAGCATTGCATCAAGGCTTGACAGGATCTATGCAGACGTACAATACTATATAGTATACATATCTTATTGCATATTTCAGATTTCAAATTTTATGTTCTCTATTTATAAACTCAATGCACAACATTTCAATATTGCGTCATATTAACAATTGAACATGCACGGTTGGTAATTACATTGTGAACTAACATTGTACATAGATATACATCATTCGTCTAGTACAGGGGTTGGTACAAAGAAAGGTATAACCAGTGATAATCTTGATGTTGGTATCGATTGAGGAAGGTTAGACACAGGTACATTACTCAAAGCAGAAAAAGGGGCTGGTATACACAAGGCTAAGTCTTAGCACTGCATCAAGATCTGACAGGTTTTATGCATATATACAACATTACATAGTGCACATGCTTAATTTCAGACTTAATATTCTGTATTTATAAGATCTACATTCAATATTCCATTATCCTCATAGTCGAAAATACGCAGTTGATATCACTGGCAAATACTATGTGAATATATATATCACTTGTTTCATATGAGGTCCACATAATATAACATATGCTTGTCTAAAAAAAGTTAAGTACAGACCATTTAATTCGAGCCATTATTTACAAATGATAGCACAACTACTATTATTACATACACAAATCTTAGACTTTTTCAAATCTCTCTTTAGTACCTGTTGTGAAAAAGAAGGAAAAGAGTTAGTTAGTATTTTGATAAAAGATATAAAACATATTTCAGCAGCTTCATTTAGTCCTTATTTTTAACTTTAGGGTGGTACAAACCATTCTTTACTTGTTACTTGAAATGTTTAATCAGTTATACATAGTAGGTCAACACTTCTATCATGGGAATCTTCATGGGAATTTAATCTAATTGCAACAGGATTTAAGTCTAAATGATATCCACGATATTAATCATATCTATTCCTACATATACCCATATTCCTACTACCAAATACTAGAACTGGTTATTTAAATAGTGTAACAGCTATGAAGCAAACGGAATGACAAAATATGTTGACCATTTATCCAGAGGTCATAAAGATTGACAAGGATACTCTGCATTACATATACAAGGACATGGCCATACTATACTTTTTGTTGGAGTCACAGGTCATCTAAAATGAATTTCCTAAATAATTTCCAGAAATGCCCCTAACAATTGTTTCCATTCACCATTTTGGACAAAACTAAACTTATCAGAATGAAACACAGGAATTTCATAGGTCATACACATTATATACATGTTATTTATGTTATTCACAAGGGATGTATATTGAGATCCCTGATTTTATTGCTTTTCAAGAGATGAGCAACCCTGATTTTTGCTATTCTCTCTTTCTAAGCTGTGGTGCTTCGATGAAGAATCGTCGATCGGCCTTTCGTCTTCTCCAAAGCTCCGATTTTCTCCTCAGATTTCTGCCTTTCGAATCGTCTGACCTCCCCGATCGCTTCCTTTTAACAGAAATTAGTTGGAGAGGGAGACCCCTCTTTTCAAACCCGGCTCATCGTGAACCGGCGCATCAGTTCAGTCAAGGTAGCCTCTCTGTCCATGCTCCTCATCCATTCGGGTTATTATGCTGGGAGGGGATTTTGAATCCAGCGAGTCTCTCTTCTCCATCCCGTTTAATCTGGACATCTCCATTTAATCAATTTGCCTGGATTGCCCTCTCATGGCACGGTCCGCCCAAGCGGACGTCATGGTTGTCAATTCGATAGTCGGGTATAAATAAAAGGATTTATTAGAAGCAAATAGAGAGATGTTACTTATTGATGGACCCAACTAGAGTTTCGACATCGGGACGAAATTTGTAAATATATATAGATATTCACAAACCAAGAGTCATATGGTTGATATGATTGGTTGGAGAACCTACCTTATCTAGTTAAGTAGGATGACGTGCCATAGCAGACTCTACTTGATAAAAACAGAGATCTTGGAGAACCAACTACATTTGGGACATTAAATCTATATTATATTATATTAAAAGCACCAATGGAAGGATGTAACATCTCAGTATACAACCTTGGTCTGAACAATCTACACCATTAATTACTTTTAATCCATAATCTAAACCATTGATTATTAAAACAGAAACTTGATCAGCGGTCCAGATTGTATCGCAGAAGGAAAAGATATTTGTTCCTTCGTTTGATCGGAACGGAACGCGGAAGTCGCCAATTAACGGGGAGAGTATCCTCTGCCAATCTTTTAAGGTTGGCATGGTGCCAACTTTTGATCCGAGCCGTTAGATCTAATCTGGACGGTTCAAATTTTTCGGGCCTATCAATCTGTATCATGCACGGGGCTCTCATTAACCGTTGAGATTAGATCTAACGGTTTAGATCGAAGGTTGGCACCTGCAATCTTTTTAGGTCGGCAGAGGATGTGATTCCCAATTAACGTGCTCCCGTTCGATTCCTTCTGAGAGCAGTTTTTTATTTTTTATACAACATTAATTTTTTAGCGATATAATGTAAGCCATTCGATTTTCAGAACCTCCTCTGAAGAGCTGCATCTCCATCCCTTTCTTCTAAGCCCTACGATGGACTACAAATCGTTCCCCACCGAACGACCGATCGCCACCCCCACCAACGACCCACGGATCGCCACCTCAGATCCGTAACCCTACGATGAAGATCGACCGTCTTCCACCAATGACCCACGGATCGCCACACCCAACGGCCGATCGCCACCCCCACCCAACGGCCCACGGATCGCCACCTCAGCCCCTGATGCGCATACAGCCACGGATCGCACCACAGATCGCATACCCACTATTTCAATTTGAAGTTTGAAATTCGATGAAATTCGAAATTGGTATGCATCCTTTAAAGTTCGATTTCGAAATTCAAACTCTGATATCCCACCCCAACAACTCAAATCCTATTTAAACATTCTACTTTGTAATTGTAATGTCCTCTGTGTGAAAAAAGACGAAGACAAAATAAACTATTCCTACTAGAGCATGTTAGAAACTCCAATAATTCACTACCAGGGTATATTATTACCGGTCTCCCTCTTGTCTATGCTTTTGCAGACAAACACGATATTGCTTTCTCTTATGCTACCTTTTGTTGCTGAACATTTAATTACTTTTCTTTTTTCATATCATATCATGTTGGCCATGGCTTCCTCTTTATGGCTAATAGCAGTTGCTCCAGCGTCATTTTTTTTCCTTCATTTTTTTACCAGGTTGGTTCTTCCTAAGTTTGATGCATTGTAAAAATTGGTACTTTTACGTATAAGAGAATTCAAGTTCTTTATTTTTGTTTGGTCTCAGGATACTCCTGTCGTTTTCTCTTCACTTCTGACTCTTCTTCGACTGATCCTGGGTGGCAGTGTTGAGGTACAATAGGACTTTATTACCTTAATGGTTGTTTGTTTGTTAGTTGTTATCATCTTGTTCTGAATTCTCACATGAAGCCAATTTGGTTTGAAAATAAACTTTTCAAGCAATACCTCTTAATTCTTCTAATTCCTTTTTCGTTGATTTATCTATGGGTCTATTTTTTCTGACAGAATAAAGTGACTCCATTTATTGTTCCTTAATTCCTTGATTTATTACTACTAATTTCTTTTTTTATCTTCAATTTCTCCTCAATAGTCCAAGTCCGAAGGAGAGTTCTGGAGAGGAAGTTGCTATTGTGTCAGGTCCTTCATCCAACTTATTACTTATTTCAAGTTTTAATCACTCATTACTATGTCAAAATTTTAGGAGGCTAAATTGATGTATTAGGTGAATGAAGTTACATGTGGGTATTATATTTGATATTATCATTCTGAAAATACAATAGTCAACAAAGAAACTTGGAACCTGTATCACTAAAGCTTGTGCCTATTGGCCATAAATTTGTTCTATTAGTCTCTTGCACATTAATTTGCACTTTAATACAAATAACAAGATTTATTTCAAAATAGTTACCTTTGTATCATTTGATAAAATACTAGAAGTTAAGGGACTGATTAGCAAGTGTCATAAACTCATAGGCTCAATGATCGATTATAACAAGATCAAAGTATAGTAAGAACATGGAGTAGCTTTCTGGATTTAGGTGCTTAATTATTTCATGATATTCTGCTCTCTGGACTCTGGACCAGCACGTATCAAAATTGTGCTTAATAGTTTTTTCTGAACACTTGTGAGTTTCTGTAAACTATGGGTCTATTGTAAAAATCACCAATTCTATCAATAAGAGTCAAATATTAAAATAACAGTACAGTAGAGCACAAACCCCTAATATGTATAATTCTGACATTTTCTATTCTATATTATCTCCATGTGTTTTACTATTTTTTTTCCAGGCTATTTTTTTATTTTTATTAGTTACATCCAAGCACTATCCAGGAGCCTAGCTTAGACTGTACTTCAAACCTTGGCTTTAAAGGAGAGAGATTGGGCACTCTTTCCAATATTTCATTGGTTGAAATTTCTCAATTAGGACTAAAGCTTTTGGTTTGCCAAATTCGTATTGCCAGATTATAAATGTGAAGAAATTTTTTTGTTCACTGGCCATAATTTGTTCAATAACATATATATTTTCTGTTAACAGATGTTTGAAATTGTTGGATTTGGTATACTTACAGGGTTTCAAGTGTATTTATATGGAAATAGATGACAAGAGGGAAGTAGTTGGGATCACAGGTACTACACTAAAATTCTTATGTTTCCCACTTGTTGCTCTTTTTTAGTTACAATATTATGGTTATGTGCTTATTGATTTTAAAGGAAAAAAACTGATAAAGTTCTTCTACATTTGGTTGCAGTTACCGTTAGAGATCTGTTTTATAATCAACATGTTTAAAGAAATTGCAAACAACTTTGATTGTACTCTCTACAGAGGTGATGTTGCTTATATTATACCTGTTTGAATGTGCTTTTATCTTTTCCAGTTGTTTATGCTTATATAGTTTGTTTCTTCATAGCTTGGTACTGTTATGAAGCCCAAAGAAAAACTATATTCAGTACAGAAGTGTGTACTTCAAATTGCACTTGTTCACCCACAAATCTCATTCAGAGTTTATGACGTATTTGTCGTAGCACATTAATTGTTGCATTATCTTTTTCAAATGGTTGACTCTATTGCTCAAGCACCAGAGTAAATGCTATTGGATGCCACTTTTTTAGCACAAAAACATGTATTATTAATTTTCTTTTCTTTTTTTTTTTTTTGCTAGGGCAAAATTTAGACGACAAACTGCAAAGCTACGTGGTTATCACAAACATAACAATTGGTACGTTTTCATTTCAAATATTCTCGGGTGAGAATGGTTTTTATCAGAATTGTATTTATCAGAATGGTGCTTGTTGTAAAGTTGTTTCTTCATAAAAGAATTGCATTACAGGTTTGACCTTTTTGCCTTTCTTTTAAATTGTTCCTCTAGGTATTATTTTTATCGATAATAATTTCAATTTTAGAAATATGAAAGTTTATGTAATAGTGAATTATGGTGATTGTTCCAGTAATTGTGAATGTATTGACAGCACTGAAATTGTTACTGGTATTATCACTACTATTGTTGCTATGAACTAACTCTAAAAATAACCTCAGAGAGAGAGAGAGAGCTGTTCGAATCAAATTGTACCAAGGATTGATTTGAGAAATAACAAGGAGACTCATAATCAGAACAAGTATTATGTAAATTGTACCCACTTTCATTTTCACACTTCGTCAGAACTGTACCCATTTGCAGGTTTTGATTGACAAGGGTGGTTGTGGGTACATTTTGTTGTAGCAGAAATTGCAAATTTTGTTTTTAAAACCAAATCATGAATCATTTTCAATTTATCGTGCAAAATGGCAGTTCCCATTGTCAGTGGTTGTATTTGAGCCTCACTGGATACTTTATTTTTGTAGGATATATTTTCTGTAGACTTATAAATAAGATTGTCCTTTTAAATGATTTGGTTTAACTGATTAAGGTTTAATATTATTGTGATGAGAATTTGCATAATAGCTATTTAGAGCTTTTTAAGTCACAACTAAAAAAAGATTTGGGGAACTGACAAATGTTTTCTCCAACCCATCTGTTGCTGAGAATTAGGAAACATTAATTGGGTTATAGTCCTTTTTCCTCTTCTTAATTTGTTTTTTTAATAACACTCATAGCCTTTAAATTAAACTTCTATAACATGTGAAGGTCTGAATCTTGTTTCTTTGAATTCATCAGTATGCCTGTGATAATCAAGATTGTTATTTGCATTTTATTTGTCTTTTATATCTTAATTAGATTGTTTTGCTGTAGGAATTTCTAATTAGTAATTACACTTCCTGTATTTGGATCAAATGTTCAATGCTTCCTGTATATAGGACGCCTACACATCCTACACCTGTTCAAGCACTGGCTTTCCCTTTCAGGCCAGAGTTCATGGCCATGATGCAAAAGATGATCCTTGTGGAGGTTAGAATTTACATGTAGGGGCCGGAGCACCATAGCAGCCACAAAAACTGTGATATATGATGTACAGATGGGGTGCATAATGCAGTCTTCAAAGAATTGGGTATTGGAAAGATCAAGTGAGATAGAGAGTTTAACTAGGCAAATACTTTTCAAAAAAGAGTAGAAGAAGTTGGTGTTCCTTTGAAAATTAGTAATCTTTTAGCTACCAGTTCCTTTTAGCTTAATATTTTATTTTATTTTATTTAGTTTGCTAAGGCTCCTTCCTCTAATCCTATTGTTTCTCTCCATCGCCTGTTTCTAGCCATAGGAATAATTCCATGTACAGAAAATGAGATGACAAAAATTTCCAGAAAAAGGAAGTCTTGAATAGATGTCAAAAAAAACTTATCAGCTTTGTGATTTTGTGAATGATCAGTTATGTTTCGTGTTTGTGTAAAGATGGACTATTGGTAGACTTGTACAAGCTATACCGGTTTAGTGGCACCAGCATTTTTTGGTAGTAACATATGGTACCTTTTTCTGAAAAAAGGTACAATCGAGATATATAATAATGGCCAATTTACTGGATTTTATGTCATTTGGGTGGGAGTGTGTTGATTACATATGGTCAGTGGAATGTTGATTTGTTTTAGTTTTGAAACAAAATTTTCCAATAGTCTAATTGATGAGACGGGAAAGTAACGTTTAGATTGGAATGGTTTGGCTATTGAAGCTAACTGCTGTAATTTCAAATTTTATTTTTGGTTTTCGAAATTCAGTGACAACCTCTTCCAATTTGGTTCTTTTTTTTTTCTGTGACAATTACTTATGTGGTCATTCGTGCAGTCTGCTGTTATCATAAATTGCATTTACTTTTTGGTATGTTGTTCAATGGGTTATCTTTTTTGCCTTATTTGCAATAAATTTATGCAAAATAAAAAAAAAAATGCACGGATAAATCGACAAATGTGACTATTCAGAGTAAATATGAAAAATCGTACCAACGACCACGTAGAAGTAGACATAAAATTCTAAGATGGGAGTTCTGATTAAAAAATAATTTAAACTGAGAATAGTAAAAAGTCGTATTTAGATATTAAAATTTATCATTGATCTATCTTATAAAGTCCTTATATTTTCTTGTCAAATAATATTTTTCACACATTAAAGTCTGCCCACATATTGAGTGGGCACTGCTGCTAGTAAATGTAGTGGGAGTTTTGTTTATCATTATAAATAAAACATTGCATAAACTAAATGACCTTCAAATTAAAATTGTTATAGATGTTTAAACGTGTTAACTTTGTTGCGATCAATCTTTGAAAAGAACAAGCTCGTTTCTAAAGGTATTTATTTGGAGAAATAATATCGATTCTTAAGACATGATCTTAGTGAAAAGAAACTTGAGCATGATTATTTTCAAAACTTTTCTCAACTTCCCGAACGTGGCATCGCATTGATTGATTGACTTTTAGCGAAAAGTTATTCAATAAAGCGGATGTCGATATCCTCATTTTTTGAATTTTAGAATTTTGAATTAGAGAATTCATACGAATTAGATTTGACTCATACGCTCTCATCCACTTACTCAAGAAGGTGTTCTTAGAGAAAATAGATATCGACTCAATCATTTATGATCGAGTGATAGAGTATGAGTTAATCAAGAGATTCTTCTTCTATGAGTTTTATTCTCAATGTAAATTCTTATCTTCCCTTTCTCTACTTTTTTTTTTCTTGAAAGACTCACCAAGCCTTAACATGCTAGAGATATTTCATACAAATCTTTGAAATTTATGGAAATGAACGGACAAATAACATTGGTCTTGCATGTTGTTTAACATAGAGAAGCTAGAGTCATTGAATTTTGAAATTAAATTTTTGAGGACTAAGTGCATCATAAGCCAATTGTTTGGAGATCTTGGGTGTAAATTTTTGTGGTAAACTTCATAACCATTTTCTTTTAAGCCATGTGTGAAACTTGAACCGAATTGATTGAATTGACATTGCAACTTGTAGGCCATCCAGGATTTTAGGTTAAGGTTTAGGTATTGTCCAACCCATTGGTTTAGATTTTTCGTTTGAGGACAAGCAAGATTTTAGCTTGGGGGGATTTGATGTCACGTATTTATATATGGTTTTAGGCTAGACTTTTACTTAAATCATAACTCAAAACCATTGATTTTATTTGGTTTTATTTGATTTCAGTGTGTTTTGTAGAAATTTGATACTGCTTGGGTTTCATTTTGAATTTGTAGGAATTTAGAGCCAAGTCGCAGCGAATACAGTACATTCGGCAAGAAACGGCGCACGAACCATGGTCCAAAAGACCCTGTGCGGCCGCATAGGCCCCTCCTGGCTCACGTGGCATGCTTCTGGCTCACGTCTGGCCCAATCACTTCGGTGCGACCGCATAGGGATGTGGTACGACCACACCGCCTCACTTCGGGCTCATTTCGGCCGAATATGACTTAAACCTGGTACAGTAACTTTGGTGCGACTGCACAGGATTTTTATGCAACCGCACGGGCCTCCAAACCCTACCAAACCCCTATATAAGGCGCCTTAATAGTCTTGTCTGGGGTATCTCTCTTTCCACCTCGGTCCAAGGTGGCGCCGCAGCAGAAACCGACCCATTCTCCACCATTTCACACCATTCGACCTCCCGTGCGGCCGCACAGCCACCCCGTGCGACCGCACAGACCCTCTGCCGTCTCGGATCTTGGCATTTCGACCTCCTACACTTCACCATTTCGCCCAAGCACCTCCTTTACTGGTCCAGAAGTCGATTGGGCTTGAGAAGGGACAGTTTGCCTTCCATTTTGACTTAGTTTAGCATGGAGATTATATCTTTACATTCCTTTACTTTGTTTGCTTGTTTTACCATTATGTTCTAGGGACTTAGTGAAAACCAAGGTTAGGTTTGTTGAATTGATATGATATTTGATTTCTATTGTGTACTATTTGCTTGATTGTTGAATGAATATGCTTATTTGTGTTTTATTGCCCAATTGAACCTCTTTTAGGTAAATGGCCACACCTAACTTAGGCTAAAGGTGTAGATTGTTTAATTGAACCAAGTAAGTAACCAAGGTAGGTTAGGAGCCGAGAGGTGACCAACTTAAGCCTCAAAAGAGATAAGTTTCTACTTAGGCGAAAGTCTAGTGGATGCCTTTGTGAATCAACAAATAGACTTAGGATAATTAAGCCAACATTACGAGAGTTGAGGGTTAATTGACCTAATGGGGACTTTAGGCTAGGTTCCGCACCAAATATTGTGACCAACACTCGAGAGCTGAGGTTCAAGAGTTTAGGTACGGCTAGACCTGTCCCATACAACCTAGAAATCAATGTATCGCATCAATCTGGCACTAACCATGGGCTATGCGGTCGCACAGGGCCCTCTGGCCCGCACTGGTCAGTGTTTTAGCACGAGAGTGACAAGAGCTGACAGCCCATGGCCTAACCAAGGTTGAAACTGAACCCCTAGGACATTTTTATACCAAATTACAACCAAATTACCAACAAAAACAACTTGTTTCCTTCTTGTTTGTTGTTAGCCTTTATTTTTAGTAATTGTTAAGCCAACTTGTTAGTTTTTTCTCTTGAAATTGCTAGATCTAGACTTTATGAAATTGTGAGTCCGGTACTTGTGTATCCGTCCTTGTGGATTCGACCCCAATTGTACCAACGATTTACCGTGCGCTTGCGGTTAATTTTAGGACACTTTTGGGTGTTAGCTTCACTCACATCAAAGAGACGATGGAAAAGAAATAATAAAAAAAGGTTGGAGGATTTGTTTAATATTTCTCTCTCTTCGCGCAAAAGAGGTAAAAATGCTAACTGAGGTATTTGCTGAGTTAGAAGGTTAGACATTGGTTAGTCACTAACCGTACTAACAACAACTCATTTCGTAAACTAACCTCACGGAAGGTTAGTCACTAACAGTAAAAAACTGCTAACCTTGGGTTGCCAAACGCACCCTAAGGGTCTGCTCTAGAAAATTGCTGGGAGAGGAATGGAATGGAATGGAAATCAATGGATCAGTTCCTAATTTCCATCGTGTACATCCCAAAATTGAAGGTAACAAATTGATTGAATTTATATAGAGCAACTATTCTCCTTTTCCATCCATTTCCATTCCATTCCATTCAATCTTATAGATTCTGGAGCAGGTTAAACCCTTGGGCAGAGTTTGGGCAGCTCACCTTCTCCTTCCATCTAGAGACAGCAATTTGGCCCAGTGGCCCGAAGGCCTGCCTGAACCCACCCAGCCCAGAGCTTCGCCCGCCTGGCCCGAAGATGAAACAGGCCAGGCCTAGACACCGAATCAGGCAGGCGTGGGCTTCAAGTAAAGCCTGTGGGCTGCCTGATGGGCTTATCGTATGACATATATTTTGGACTGAGAGTTTTCGGCCTGTGAAAAAAATTAGAATAGTGATTTAAATCCCTAAATCCCATATGCCCATCGCCGCACTCCTCGTCTCTTTCTTTCTCCTACAGCATCCTTTCAGGGTTTAGCCTCAAGCCTCGACGACGGTGGAGATCTCGACGACGGCAGAGATCTTGACGAACCAGCAACAATCTCGAAAGCAACGTGGTCTCTAACAACAACCTTCAGCTCTCAATCGTTGTCTACTCCGTCTTTCTCTCTCTCGGCAAGTTAAGACTCTTTCTCTCTCTTGTATCTCTGTGTCTTATTAGCATCGCCACTTGACGGCATCTCTCTCTTGCACTCTCGATCAATGTTTCTTTTACTCTCAATATCTAAACCGCTTTCACACACAGTAGATAAGTTGTTTTATTTCTTAAGCTCTCATTGGTGAGCCGTCTTAGCTTATTGTAGATTAAATTTTTTTTAAAATTGCATTACTTTGAGTACATGTTCAAGTTATTTTTTTTAATTCTTTCTATTTTTGTTAATTTGTGTGGTACAGAATCACTAAAAAAAGAGCTTCAATTTTTCCAGAGAAAGAAAGCAATAGGTATGCACATCATTTTATATTGATACTTTGTCATTCAAACTGGTATTTGTTTGAATTTAGTTGCCGTGTATAGATGAATAAAGAATGTTGTTAATTTAACCATTCTATAAACATTTTCATTCTACAACCATTCTGTCTTTTCTTTTCTTTGTCACATTATCAGGCATGATGTATTTTTCTTGGTCAATGTCATTCAATTGAAGACTATTGTTAATTTATGTTGTATCTGTGATGTATTTTGTAACTTTGTGTTGGCCATGTATCTTTTTTTTTAACTTTTGATAATATGTAATCGCTATTTGTTTTATTTCTTATGCAAATTTTTATCTTTTATTATGTTTTTTGTGTGAAACTTTCTTGTCTTATAATAAATGATGAATTATGCGTTGACTGTTGAGTTTGTAATAATTATTGCGTAAATTATTGAATTGTATGTAAAATGTGTTAAAATGGTCAGGCAGGCCCAGGCAGGCCTGGGCTTAGAGATTAAGCCCGTCAGGTAGGCAGGCATTAATATATAAGCCCAATTGATTGGGCCCAGGCAGGCAGGCTGCAATTTTGGATATAACAGGCCAGGCCTGGGCTTGATACTTTTCTGACGGGCTAGGCCCATTGCCATCCCTACTTCCATCACCCCCTCTACACCTCTCTGAAGCAGACCCTACGTTGTTAAATTTTAAAATTATGAAACAGTGATTGTGATATTATGTGGCAGTAAATATTGATGCATGACATTAGATTAGAAGTTGTGTATTATATAACTAGCAAACATACCCACTCACCTACTCAAATGGGTCGGTAAATTACAGATGAGAAGATTTTATATATGTATTATGTTTTCAGTTTTCAAAATAAAAAAAATTATTATTATTTTAATGAAGTTTTCCATATGTGTCGTGCTGTTTTTCCAAACACAGTGCACAATCAATCTAGCAATAAATTTATTTTTGTTTTGATGAGTGCACAACTAATCGAGTGAAAGTTTTCTTTCTACTAAAAGTGAAGAGCTTGAAAACTTATATCAATCACTAACATCTAGCCATTGGTTTAATTGATCAATGACTAAAATTACATAGAGTAAACAATTATTTATACCCTTCGCTTAATTATTTTTTGCCATTGGATACGTGTTTTTTATAAGTATAGTAGAGATATACTATTGTACCCGTTTTTTTAGAGTACTGCTCTTGTTGTAGGAGGTCCGGCATATAGTGTTTTTTTTTTTGTGTTTGCTGCTTTAATTTGCAACTAATTAACACTATTACAGTTTTTCATGACATGAGGTAGAATCATTATTAGTAATGGAATATAATATAATATGTTAGAATCTGATAAAGTATTATGTATACAAGTAAATAGTAACAATAATAATAACAACAGTAAAACGAAGTGTGCATAATATTAATGAATTAATCAATGATACATAAAAATTATATGGTGCCATTTTACATAATAGTTATTACAAACTGCACATAAAATTTTCGGAGAACTTTCTGTACATGTGAAAATTAAGTAATTTGTTTAAAATTTACCCCTCATTTAAAATTTGACACTAATTGCTAACAAATTTGGAAAAACAACACTAGTAGGATGCGTTAACCAATAAAATGTAGAAAAAAAATTAAAGGAAAATGATATATTGGAGTATAAATAATAATAATAATAGCAACAGTAGCAGTAGTAATAGTACTAATAATAATAATATTATTATTATTATTATTTTACAAGAGAAATGATAACTGTCATTTGAAATTTTGCCATCGCTTGCCATTGATTGAACAAAATGAACACATAAAATAGACAAGGTTAACATACAGATGATCAAAGTAATCACATAATAACAAATAAGTTTGTCATCCCTTGTTCAGATTTTATATATGCATATTCAACTTATTTTTTATTGAACTTATTTGTTTGTATGTGTTCACTTTGATCTTTTTAGTGATTACCTTGTCTATTTTATGTGTTCACTTTGTTCAAGCGATGACAAAACTGTAGATGGCAATAATCAATTTCCTTAATTATGTGCTTGGTTCAGACCCTTTAATATAGTTTGGGCCAGGAAGTGAGAGTGGGCTGAGACTTATTAATTAAAGAATTCGAAACTGACGCAGCGACTGAGCGAGCGACGAAGAGAAGCTTGTCCCAAAAAATAAAAAAATAACATTAAATTTTGAAAATATTACTATAAAATAATCCAAATTATATAAATAATATCACAATATCAGTTTTTCAAAGTGATATTATCTAGCTTAATAACCCAAAAATGTCCTAAAATTAACCGCAAGAGTATGGTAAATCGTTGGTACAATTAGGGTCGAATCCACAAGGACGGATACACAAGTACTGGACTCACAATTTTACAAAGTCTAGATCCTGCAATTTCAAGGGAAAACACTAACAAACTTGGCATAACAATTACTAAAAATTAAAGACTAACAACAAGCTAGAAAGAAACAAGTTGTTTTTATTGGTAATTTGATTGCAATTTGGTATAAAAATGTCATAGGGGTTCAGTTTCAACCTTAGTTAGGCTATGGGCTGTTAATGCTTGTCACTCTCGTGCCAAAATATTGACAAGTGCAGGTCAGAGGGCCCTGTGCGACCACACCGGTCCTCCGTGCGATCGCACAGCCCATGGTTAGTGCCGGATTAATACGATATCTTGATTTCTAGATTGTATCGAACAGGTCTAGCCGTACCTAAACTCCTGAACCTCAGCTCACGCGTGTTGGTTGCAGTATTTGGTGCGGAACCTAGCCTAAAAGTCCCTATTAGGTCAATTTGCCCTTAACTCTCGTTATGTTGGTTTAATTATCCTAAGTCTATTTATTGATTCACTAAGGCATCCACTATACTCTCGCCTAAGAAGAAACTTGTCACTTTTGGGGCTTAAGTTGGTCACCTCTTGGCTCCTTACCTACTTGGTTCAATTCAACAATCTACACCTTTAGCATAAGTTAGGTGTGGTCATTCACCTAAAAAGAGGTTCAATTGAGCAATTAAACACAAACAAGCATATTCATTCAACAATCAAGCAAATAGTACACAAGAGAAAAAATCAAATATCACATCAATTCAACAGACCTAACTTTGGTTTCCACTAATTCCCTAGAACATGTCTAGATCTAGCCTAATGATAAAGGTTTTCAAGCCTAGGTCAAATAAATTTAGAACCTTCGCTCTACCCTACTAATCGTTGGGGGCAAAACTAAGGGTCGATCCACAGGGACAGTAAAAATGATTACTGGATTTAGTTTTTCTTAAAAGTAAGACAAGATAATTTTTGTGAAGTTTTGGGATTAAAAAGTTATATTAAATAACAACTAAAATTAAGAAAATAAATAATAAAATATTTTTGGGTTGATTTTTTATGTTTTCTGGACTCAAACAGATGCAAGAAAATGTCCTAAGGTTTTGGGTTCATTTAATTTGGCTCTTTAATGTAGTTGTCACGCACTTTCGTGCAAAACAGATAAGATTTCGGACCGAAATCTATTAATTTCAGACCGAAATTAATAGATCGTCGTGCCGAAATTCATTCCAAACTCTCTGTTCTGGTTTGATAATTTTAGGTTAAGCTATGTGAGGGTTACTTGTCGACCAGACCTAAATCCTAGCCTCAGCTGTCGCAATTTCAGTTTGGATTTTGGTTTAGAACTCGATTTTTACCACGTAACCGACTAGTCTTAAACTTTCGTGTTGAAATTTAGTCAATTAAGGTCTTTGTGTTGGAATTCCAGAGGTATCTAAGTCCTTTCGGATCGTAGAAACTACACCTATCGGTTGATTAGTTAACCTCTCTTTCGAGTGATTGGTTTACCTCAAGTACTTAGCAATTTTCACAATTTATTCAAGTTCAATGTCCTAAAGATGCTATCGTTCATCCGTAGGTAAACAATCAAACAAATCATAAACATAACCAAGCATGAAAATAATATCTCAACACATCAACATCACATAACGTAATCGTATCTCATCAAACCATAGCAAATACCAAATTAAACTATTACCTAACCTTAAGACATACAAAAATTTAGCCTAGCATGTTGAAACTACAAATAACAATAAGTATCATGCATAAAATAAGATACAAACCCATAGAAAACCAAAATAAAAGCATGAAAGAGATAACCAAATAGTCATTATGCTTTACTTCTTCTTCTATGGCCAGAGATCGATGGAGAACAGATCTGAATTGTTGTCGCTTCATGGAAAGAGCAAAAAAACACAATGCAAAAAGGTGGAGAATAATGGTGAGAAGGTAGAATCCTCTTCTGGTCGAATCCGTGCCTAAATACACTCAGGGAAAGTATAGAAGGCGGTTAGGGCAAGAAATCTTCTTTCTTTCTTCGAAACTTGCAAAATTCCACTATCCATACATGGATTTCGGACCGAAATATGTGCATTTCGGACCGAAATCTAGCTCTGTCGATGTGATCTGGGCTGAAACCAGGGACTTTGCGTGATTTCTAATTTCTCTCGGCCTATGGGAGTCTTCTCTAGTCCTTGGCACGTGTGTGTGAGCCAGGAATGAGTCGTCCGGCTGAGAATTTGGTTCTATTCTTCTTGCTTGGTGTGTCTTGTCTTCGATTTCCATGAGAATTCTACAAAATAAAGACAGAAGTAGAAGATAGTACCAAAATCCTGGAAACACAGTTGTTAATGAGATATTTGTATTGGTTTGAGTGCCATTTTGGCGCTAAGTATGGTCAAAATATGTATATAAATATGAGATATCACCTACATAATGGTAAAACAAGCAATTAAAATAAGAAAATATAAAGATACATTCTCCATGCTAAACTAAGTCAAGGGGAAAGGCAAGCTGCCCTTCTCAAGTTCCGATCGACTTCTAGACCAACAATGAAGGTCCTTGAGTGGAATGATGAGGTTTAGGAGGTCGAGACGGCGAGATCCGAGGCAACAGGGAGGCTGTACGATCGCACAGGGTGGCTATACAGCAGCACATGAGGTTGAATGGTGGGAAAATGGGTTGGTCTTCGCTGTGGTGCCTCCTAGGATTGAGGTCGAAAGAGACATGCCCTAGATGAGGTGATTGGGGCGCCTTATATAGGGGTTCGGTATGGTTTGGAATCCTGTGCGGTCGCATAGAAGGGTGGTGCGGTCGCACATGAGTTGCTGGACCAGGTGATGTCACATATTTATATATGGTTTTAGGCCGGACTTTTACCCAAATCATAACTCAAAACCCTTGATTTTATTTAATTTTATTTGATTTTAGTGTGTTTTGTAGAAATTTGGTACTGCTTGGGTTTCATTTTGGATTTGTAGGAGTTTGGAGCCAAGTCGCAGCGAAAAGAATGCATTTCGGCACGAAACGGTGCACAAACCAAGTCCCAGAAGACCCTGTGCGGCCGCACAGGACCCCGTGCGACCGCACAGGCCCCTCCCGGCTCACGTGGCACACTTCTGGCTCATGTCTGGCCCAGTCAACTCTGTGCGACCGCACAGCAATGTGGTGCGACCGCACCACCTTATTTCGGGCTCATTTCGGCCGAATCCGACTCATGCCTAGTCCAGCGACTCTGGTGCGACCGCACAGGACTCCTATCTGACCGCACCGACCTCCAAACCCTACCAAACCCCCTATATAAGGCACCCCAATCGCCTCATCTAGGACATCTCTCTTTCCACCTCTATCCAAGGCGGCGCCGCAGCAGAAACCAACCATTTCCCTTCCATTTTCCCACCACTCGACCTCCCGTGCGGCCGCACAGCCAGCCTGTGCGACCGCACAGCCCCTCTGCCACCTCGGATCTTGCCGTCTCGACCTCCTACACGTCACGATTCCTCCCAAGCACCTCCTTTGCTGGTCCAGAAGTCGATCGGGCTTGAGAAGGGGCACTTTGCCTTCCCTTTTGACTTGGTTTAGCATGAAGATTGTATCTTTGCATTTATTTACTTTGTTTGCTTGTTTTACCACTATGTTAGGCTAGATTTAGACATGTTCTAGGGACTTAGTGGAAACCAAGGTTAGGTTTGTTGAATTGATGTGATATTTGATTTCTATTGTGTACTATTTGCTTGATTGTTGAATGAATATGCTTGTTTGTGTTTTATTGCCCAATTGAACCTCTTTTAGGTAAATGGCCACACCTAACTTAGGCTAAAGGTGTAGATTGTTTAATTGAACCAAGTAAGTAACCAAGGTAGGTTAGGAGCCGAGAGGTGACCAACTTAAGCCTCAAAAGAGATAAGTTTCTACTTAGGCGAAAGTCTAGTGGATGCCTTTGTGAATCAACAAATAGACTTAGGATAATTAAGCCAACATTACGAGAGTTGAGGGTTAATTGACCTAATGGGGACTTTAGGCTAGGTTCCGCACCAAATATTGTGACCAACACTCGAGAGCTGAGGTTCAAGAGTTTAGGTACGGCTAGACCTGTCCCATACAACCTAGAAATCAATGTATCGCATCAATCTGGCACTAACCATGGGCTATGCGGTCGCACAGGGCCCTCTGGCCCGCACTGGTCAGTGTTTCGGCACGAGAGTGACAAGCACTGACGGCCCGTGGCCTAACCAAGGTTGAAACTGAACCCCTAGGACATCTTTATACCAAATTGCAACCAAATTACCAACAAAAATAACTTGTTTGTTGTTAGCCTTTATTTTTAGTAATTGTTAAGTTAAATTTGTTTGTTTACCTCTTGAAAATTGCTAGATCTAGACTTTGTGAACTTGTGAGTCCGGTACTTGTGTATCCGTCCTTGTGGATTCGACCCCAATTGAACCAACGATTTACCGTGCGCTTGCGGTTAATTTTAGGACACTTTTGGGTATTAGCTTAACTCACATCACCAGGATCGAGTCAGATACGTGCGAAATGAGCCCAACATAGTGCACCCAATTCCTGTGCAGTCGCACAGGTCTTCCGAACCATGGTTCGTGCACCGTTTCGTGCCGAAATGCGTTGTTTTTGCTGCAACTTGTCTCCAAATTCCTACAAATCAAAATAAAACCCAAGCATTACTAAATTTCCACAAATACACACTAAAATCAAATAAAACCAAATGAAATCAAGGATTTTGAGTTATGATTTGGGTAAAAGTCCGACCTAAAATCATATATGAATATGTGACATCACAAAGTTCGATACTGCCTGTGCCGTTCTTTAATAAAACGATATTAGCTAATATTGTTTTTTCAAAAAACGATACCAGCCATAACCAGCCTAACGACATTCCCTTATCTATTTTAAGTGTCCTTTAATATTTTTTAATGTTTTTAATATAAATAAATATTTTTTTTAGAAGAAGGTTCCAATGCCAACATTTTGATTGCCCAAAGTGCCAACATTTTGATATTTAGTTATTGTTTTAAATGTTAAATTCAAACATTAAATCCAAACTATTGATCTTATTTAATTTAACGAGCACTGGATTTTCATATAAGTTTTGTAAATTTTGGAGTTTATTTGATACTCGATCAAGAGATAGAAAAACAAGAGAACTTTGTTAACTATGATTGATTCGTTTTAATACGTTAATGTTTTAGCCTTTGATCGAGTATTGATGTGCGGCTAGGATAACCTATCAGGGCTTTTAAATTTATACCTACATATGCTCGATTTCGGTCGCAAATGTATAACCTACGTTGAGTATTCAGAGTCGATCCACGGGAACAGTTATTCGAGTTATTTGAATCTAATATTATTGTTCAAATCAAGTCAAAGGATGAAGAATAATATGATTTTGGGTTGACTAGATTAAAGAAATAAAATAAGAAAATAAGATGGTTCCAATTAGAGAAAAGTTGGCTTAACAAATACAAAATAGGGGTTTATGGTTAATTTACTTCCCACTTAACTCCCGTTCTCAAGCTACCCGCTTATTTTCGTAGTGGTCCGCTTGTTAACTTGGGTAGTTAGTTTAAAGACAAACCAGTTGTTTCTAGGATGGCACAGACAACCCGCCTATAATCCAAGTGGATAGTCTTAACTAACTATAGTTTTACACTACTAGTTAGTTTGCATTTGTTTGATTGAGCATTTTAATGACTTAATTAACTTCCCTAAGATCCTTCTTTCGACAGGTCAAGTTACATTAATCAAACCAATTAAACTCTTGTCTAACCAAAGTTTTCACTTTCATTCCTTGGATTAAACTAAACAAGTTTAATTCTTGGATCTAAAATTTCCCTCAATTTTAATCTGTTGGGAATAAATATCCATTTATGACTTATGATCTAGATCTCATCTTTCGAACTATTGATCATCTATTGGTATTGATATACGTAAATTAATCTAAGTTTGGTTGGGTTTAACTTTCTAACATTCAAGGTTGGACTACTCTTGACGAAAAAATACCATATCTACTCAAACAATTCAAGCATAGCAAATAATAAGTAAAACACAAGTAAGAAAACTCAATAAACAAATATTCAAACTAATTAATCATGCAAACTAAGTTAAGTATCGATTTTTCAACCATAACCCCTAATCAAACTACTCAAGTATGATCATTGTAACAACAAACATCAAGGTATCAATGATCATTACCGAATCAAACAAGAATTAATGAGAGATTACAACAAATCAGTCGAATTCCTGGGTTTGTCTACTGTGGCATGAACTGAGTGGCATGTCTGACTCCTGGTCTTGTGGACTAAAGACAAGGGTTGCTCAACTCCTCCTCTTCTTTAGCGTGACTTCTTTGTAAATTTGGGAACATTAAACTCTCGAAACTCCTGTCCTTTTATAGCAGTGGAAAAGAACTGTCAAGGGCAGTTCAGTGCTTCAGAAGTAGGTCAAATCATGGCAGAAGTAGTGTAGGAGAGGTTGCTAAATAAACCGTCTGATCGTGAAAACCGTCTAAAACTTCTCTAGTGGCCCGCTCATTGGTGTGATCTACCCGCCTAAGATACTTCAAGTAGTCTCTTGGCGTTCTCCTGTTTGGTTGGTCTTCTGTCTGCCTAATCCATCTCGGCAAGCACTCTGTCGAGTCGCTCAATAATTGTTGTTTTGTCCTATGAAAACATCTGATGATTGACCTATAAAAACATAAAAAGGCATGGCAGTACTTAAAAACTAATAAACATAGATAAAACTAAGTTAAAATCACATAAAATCAATCATAATTTGAGTCCAAATTGGGTCAAAATCAATATATAAAAACGTCCTATCAAGTATCAAATAATTAAACTCTAAAATTTACAAAACTTATATAAAAACACATCGCTCATTAAATTAAATAAGATCATGGTTTGGATTTAATGTTTAAATTTTAAAATTTTAAAAATTAACTAAATAACAAAATGTTGGCATTTAGGAGCAACCAAAATGTTGACATTAGAACCTTCCTCATTTTTTTTTAATACTTCTAATCATTTTATTAGCTAATATCGTTCTTTCAAAGAACGACTCTAACCATTCATCCTTTATATAAAAATGATATCCCTTCTGTTCTCCCCTTCATTCTTCGCTTGATATCCCTACTTCTCACTTGTGCAGAAAAACCTCTCGAGTTTCTTCAGGTAAGTTGTTTTTATTATTTTATTATTTATTTAATTAATTATAAATGATGATAATACTGCTCATATTTTGTAAAAATAATAAATTTACTTAATTTATTATTTATTTAATTAGGAATATTTTGTAAATGAGTTTGAAATTTGACATTAGTTGTTAATGGGTCCTAAACCACGCGTCGTTTGTTATGGTGCTCTTCTCATATGAGATTCTCAGACCACCAAATGACAACTACTTTCATGTTTACTACTGTAATACCGAAGAGGCGAGGAGAAAAATTCTATTTAAAGAAAACAAATGAAAAATAAATTTCATGTTAGATGCCCAAAGTTCTTTACATATATTAGAAATGTGAATGGAGGCAAGTGGTTGCGTCACTTGCCAGCAGTTCCATCCAGTTTTGAAAATCATCCCGCTGTTAAAAATATCGTCCATCTTCGCTAGATGTACTTGTTGGAGTTATGTCCTAGAAGTCAATATTTTAATGACTTTAATTTGGTTTATGTTATTGATGATATAAGATCATTTGTTCCTCGAGTTATCATTATCAGATCATTCATGTTGAGGATCTGAATTGTAGATCTTTGTGGATCATTTGTTGGAATGACAATAATATCTCTAAAAGGGTCCCAAATCTTGATAATTAACAAAGAACATTAATTATCATAAGAGATTGGTATGCAAGTTAAGTGATGATTAAGTTCTACAAATCACGGGTAAGGAGTTACCAACTTAATTGCATATGTGTATGTTGGTTGAACATAGCACAAGACTTGACTTAATGAAATAAATATATGAATTTTGTTATGTGTCATTATTTATTTCAGTAGCTCTTAGAGAGGTTTGAGTTATGATTATTGGAGTTGGAGCTATTTTCTTTCTCCATGTTGGAGAATTTCTGATGGAGATAGAAGATTGAGGGTAGTATTTATAAAGGGATAATTTAATTTCACATGATTTTTTTCAGAACTCATTGGAGCACGTGTAACTTTTTTTAGACATGGACACTTACCACCCCATATGAGGAGTATTACATTATTGGCAGGAAAGACACCTACCACTCCGTAGGCCAATTTACTGATGTTTTTGAGTTTAGAAATTGGATTCCACTACCTTCTTAACCATGTCAATTGGCTCGATTAGCGGAATAGAAAATATTTCTGTCCAAAGAACTATTAAAACAAGCTTGTAATGATTATTCATTACATTTAAATGTAGAACACAACACCACATGTAGTAGTCCCAAGAAATATATATTAGATTGTAAGGTTCCTATGTGTAAGTGACATTTGTATGCCAGTCTAGAGAGGCAAGGTAAATATTGAAAAATTATATAGAATTGAGAGGATCATACATGCACGACAAGGCACAGTGAATTCTCGCATGACAATATGACGACTGAGGTTATCGCTAATTCCATTAGGAATGCAATAAAGAGAGATCTTGGTATTTTCCATTTTTGACGTGAAATATATATTAGAGAAAGAATATCCAAAGGTGAAACCAACTTATTACAAGCTTTGATATGGGAGGGAGAAAGCAATTGAACAACTGTTCGGATCGTGGGAAGGTACGTACAATAAACTACCAAGCTTATTAATGGCTATCTTGGAATACAAGGTCTTCAACCACGCCAAAATTTCATTAGCGTGAATCTATGATCCCCTTCGGCACGATTTACTACCAATCATGGGGCATCAAGTATCAGGGGCAGTCATGAGGTATCAAGTAGCAAGATGCCAAGTGAAAGTAGTGGGGGAAGGGAGATAAGAGGCGAGTTTGAACGTTTAAGTCAAATAATAGGGAACACCATTCCTAGAGGCGAAAGACATTAGTTTTATCATGTGGTGTAATTATATATATTATTTTTATTTAATAATTTTTATTTAATCATATGGACTAGTTTGATGTAATATATTTCATGTTGTGTAATTTTTATTTTGCATCTATTAAGTTAATCGAATATTAATTCTTACAATTTCTAAATTAAGTATGGTACAAAATATATGTGACATATCAAAAAATAAAATAAAACAACTTAATAAGAAAAATATATACGAAACAATACAAATATTAAATTGCATAAAAATGATTAGAAATACAAATATTAAAATTGCAAAAAAAAGATTAGGAGTATTAAAAAAATATTAATTTATATAAAAAATATTAAAAAACATTTAAAATAGCTAAGGAAATGGAGAATTGATTTGGGTACCACTCAAAAGTGATACCTCACCACAAAATTTTTAGAATGACAAAACACCCTTTGCTAAATAGGTGACTCCCAAATGTGTACCCAAACTGATTAATATATAATCCTCATTTGCTATTAACCTTTAAGGCAATTTATTAGTATGGCCTCACACTATCGTGGTTATCCGCGATCTTCCTCATTCTTTGAGTACTGTACGGTCAGGATAGTTCTTTTGGTTAAACTTTTATAATTTGCATTATAGGTTAATATCCAGAGGTTGATTAATTATTAATTCATTTCAAGCTATGAACAATTTAAAATTTGACATAATCGCGCCCTTAATGCCTACCTAGAATAGAAGAAATTTAGAAAGCCATAGAAACAAACCTCGCTCTGATACCAAAGAGGGGACGTTCCTAGGGAATTTCGCAACTAACTCGGACTTAAGAAAAGTGCTGGCTAGAAGGAAATTTTTATTGCTTACTGTGAAAAATGTTTACAAGAGAAGGGTAATTACTTGGTGTGGGATATGTGTCCTTCCAAATGAAACACCATCTGCTTATATAGCCTAAGGGACGCTTCCTTTGAAGCTCAATAATTGAGTGCGGGTGCGCATTTGGGCCCCATCGTCCATCTCAATTAGTGGCATTCACATGTGGAATTGTCCTTACAAACACTAATGAGCATCTTTAGTACAATAATTGCCCGATAAAAGAAAAAAGATTCCTACACCCATGTGCCATGGAATAAAGAAAAACAATAACAATGCGCACTACCATTAGTGGCACCGAAAGTAAACACACCAATGTGATTCCCATGTGATGGTGGTCTCACTAATAGTAATGGCCTTGCTGGATCAGACTAATCCTCTGGTGGATTGCCAATAATTCATCAATGTTATGATTAACTGGTCCTAGTGCGCTTCTGGCCCAGTTATCCCTGGATGCCCCTTGTTCGAGTCAAATCTTTTGCAAGTAGCTCAGTGCAATGAGCCTTTCGACTTTTTTTATGGTCTTTTGTATCTGCTCGTTATGTATTTCCTTGAGTCTTAGTTGCATGACTCCTTCCCAATGAAAAGATCATGGGTACATTGTTAGCAAATCACCTGTGATTATTTCATAATCCCGAAGAGAGTCTGGCTCTCCTCCTGAGGCTGCTCATCTCTCAGCTTGCTGAAAAGCTTGTCGTCCTCCTGGTCTGAAACCAGTTGTAGGGCTTCCTTCATGGATTCTCATTAAGTTCCTCAAATGATCAAGCACCATTTCCTATAAAAATTTAAAAATTTACACAAAATAAAATTATCAGAAAACTAAAAATGTCAGTAGCTTTCCGTAGATTACTACCAGACAGTTCCTAAGATACAAGTATATGTTAGAGATATGTCCTAGAAGCCAATCATTTTATGGCTACTTCTATTGTTTATGTTATTGATGATATTTGATCATTTGTTCCTGAATTTTATTATTGACAGTTCATTCAGGTTAAGGATCTGAATTGTGGATCACTGTGTTTCATTTATGATTGAATGACAATAATAAATCAAAACTGTCCATAGTCTTGATAATTAACAAGGAACATTAATTATCAGACAAGCCTAGTATACAAGTTAAGTGATGATTAAGTTCTACAAATCATAAGTAAGGAGTTACTAACTTAATTGTATATGTATATGTTACTAGAACATAGTACAGGACATGACCCAATGAAATAAATATATGGATTGTGTTATGTGTCATTATTTATTTCATATGTGTTTGATTCTGAGTTTGAGATGGTTCAGTTTCTCCACATGAGGATAGGTTCTATAAATATCGTCTAACGCTGATTCCTGATAAGGGCTGCTATACGGACTTTATTTATGTTCTCTTGAATTGTGCGGGGAGAAACTGGTCATCAAGACAACCGTATGTCCCTCGTTAGTTCACCTAACGAGTGATGATATCCACTGGGCGTCTTGATGGAGATGGATTGCTTGCTAGCAACTTGTGCAATCATCTCTAGATCAAGAAACGTATAATCTGCAAGAATGACACATTCCTATCTTGCATTATACAAGGATCTCATGTGACATAAGAATCAAAACAATAAGATACCATTTCTTATGCAGGATTGAAGTACTATATTAGTACAGTATTTAATTTATGCGAATTGGGAATCATAACGTGTTGCTAGATACCACTTATGATTAATGGAAATAAATGATGATTTATTTTCATAGCCAACATAGCATAAATCCTCAAAAGGTCACACAAATAGGATTTTAACCAAACGTGCATTATTTATTTGTTTGCAGTAGCGAGTACTGCGAATATATGATAAGTTGATTAATTAATTATATACCGTTGCGAACCGTTATAATTAATTAACTCAAATGGATCATATAGAAATAATATAATGTATATGCTAATCCCAAATTAATTATTAATATGTTAATAATTAAGTTAGTTCAACGCATATTTATTATACTGAGCTAATTGACCTTTTAGTTAATCGGTTAACTGAAAGCCCGATATGAGACGAATTGAAAGAGCGAATTAATGGGCCACTATATCATATGGATTTGACCCACTTAATCTCTAAAAATTTCGGCCATAGAGGGGCATTTGTGTCCAAGAGAAAATAGGAAGAGAGAAACCTAATTATGGAAAACGTTCTATATATATATTGATTGTTTCTTTGGGAATAAGTCGGAGAAAAATCTAATTCTCTCTCTCTTCTCTCTGTGGACATACTATTCACGCACTGTTCATAGCGGAGAAAATTGGTTTCTACAATTTTAAGCTCTTAATTCCATCTCTAGCTCATGCGTTGAGCGATTTCCTTTCCAGTTAAACAGTTAATCGTGCGAAGGAATTCAAAGGGAATTAGTTATCGTCTCGGACAAGCTAGCACTTGTCTTGAGACCTTGGTTAATTTTCTAGGTGGGCTCGAGGCGACGAGGTGGTAGTGGTGTGCTACCCATCGACTCCTAAGCAAAGGTCGAGCCTTCTAGTTACGAGACTAGAAGATGTAAATCCTTCTACCATTCTCTTAAAGTGTCAACTTGCATAATTATCTAGATCCGTATAATAGCAATTGTAAATTGTTTGTTAATAAGTAATAAAAATTTAAATTGCACATGGAATGAGTTCCTTACAGCATAGTGAGTTTTTCCAGCGGTCCACCATGCTCGCTATTCTCCATCTTAGAGGTTTTGGAAGAAGGATTTGTATTCTAGCATGTTGTTGATATGACCAACAGTTGTAGCTAGATGAGTGAGAATTTCTTCCGGAGCCTCTCTTGTTTCCTCGAGCACTTTCTCAAGGTCAGCTAATTGTTCATCAACGAAATAACAATTTCCGATTTTTACCATGTTTGATGTTAGTCGTGATAATGAATCAGCTAAGGCATTCATTTTTCCATCAATGTGCTCAAAATTAACCTGCACTCCTGTTCATGTAACAAAATCAACAAAATTAATCCATCGAACCCTTGATGGTTTGTTCTATGCTGATTTGTTGTAGAAACTGATGATAGCCTGGCAATTAGTTCTTAGAGTGATCTCCTTCTGATCCAGGTAATGGATTTTGAGTGCCTTCATTGTTTCCATGCAAGCATAAATTTTCGCATCTATTGTGGATTTTATAACCGAGAATTTCCCGCTTGCATATGTACACACCTTCTCCGTACTTCGGGGGTCATGTTTATATTTCTTCCATTTGCACACTCCACCCCATCCTTCCATACATCCATCTGTCTCAAGGATGATGTAAGATCCTTACGGAGGTAGCTCGAGTTCAGGGAGTTGCTGTATAACTTGTTTGACCTTTCGAATGATCTCGTAATCGGAACTTTTGAGCCTTTTATCACCATATTCACTTGTTTTTTAGTACAACGGCCCAAATAGTGTATCCAATTTTGGTATGTATGATCTGGCGTAGTTGAGAATGTCAAGCCATAACCTTATACCAGCTTTCTCCTTCAGCTTCTCCTCATCAAAAGAGATGATTTTCTTGATTATGTGCGGCTGAAGTTTGATTTTCCTGTTCCCAATAACTGCACCTAGGAATTTGATTTCCTGTACAGCTATTTTCATTTTCGTTGGGGAGAGAACAAGTCCCCATTTTTCATAGATTGATAGCATGGTTTCCAGGTGTCTGACATGCTGTTCTTCATCTGCAGAAAACACCAGTATATCGTCTATGTAGACTGCTATGAAATCTTCCGTTCTCCGGAAGCAATCATCCATCTTTCTTTGAAAAATTGCAGGTGCATTCTTCAACCCGAATGGCATAACCATCCATTCATATAAACCATTTGGAACGACAAACGCCGTCCACTCAATTGATTCGGGATCCATCGCTACCTGATGGAACCCGCTTTTTAAGTCGAATTTTGAATAAATCCGACTGTTGCTAACTTTCTTTAGGATGGTGCTGATTTCTAGTAGGCTGTACTGATCTTTATGAGTATTGTCATTAAGAGTACGGTAGTTGAACACCATACGCTCTTTGCCTTTGATTTCAGCACCAGTTTTCGGGTCAATAGTTGTGCCCGAGTTTACCATCATTGCCATAGTCCTATGTCGGCTCTTACTGGGTCTTATCACGCCAATTCTTAGCAGTTCCTGAACATGCTTGTCAAATTGTTTTTTCATTGCTGGAGTCACATGCTTCAGTGGCTTGTCTTGGATCGTGATATCCAGGTTGATAATATCAAATTTGCATTTCACCTGATTTTTCTCCCAATGTTGGAGAGGATTTTCTCCAATATACCCTTGTTATTTTAGTCTTTCAAGGAGAGGTCGGAACTTTTCCCAGAATCTTTGTGATTCTTCACCACAAGAGTATGCAGTAATTCTCTAGATCTCAAAGTACTCGAGTTCGGACAGATCCAGTTCTTCGATTGCTGCCAAGGCTGCTACCTCAGCGTCCACCTTTGTTGCAATTGTTGTGACATTCTTGTAGAAGGTCACCATTTGCCCTTCAATCCTGAGCCCTCCTTGCATAGCTCAAATGAAATTACAACCAGTCAACATTTGAATCCCGTCCCTTTGTTCCATCGAAAAAGCATAAGTGAAGGGAATTCTGAACTTATTTTCTTCAATGACCATCATTCCGCCTTTGAGTTTCTGGTTGGCTATTTGAGAAGAGTTAACCCCGTTGATCTGAATAGGGTAAGCACTTGGTTCCAGTGCTTTTTTTGGAACTGCATTATGGTCTACGCAACAGACTGTTGCACCTGTGTCCAGGATTGCTTGGATTTTGAACTTCTAAACCCCTGGAATTGCCATTGTCAGCTCAATGTTGTAGAGTCTGTTTAAGACCCTTCTTCCCTTTCTTGGATCCGAGACTTGAGTATTGATATCCTCACCACCTTCAGTCATCATTTTAATTACCACTCCCTTTTGTTTTTGGATGTGGTTCTTAATTGCTTCATCATCCGAATCTATTTCTTCGAGAATTGGTTCTTAAGGCGCTTTTCCTTTGTTTGGATCTCGCATCTCGTCCAGATTCTTGCTCATCTCAAATTCTTCAATTCTTTCCTTTAGCCTTAGGTTTTCTGCTAAAAGAAAATTTGTGTACCCTATTAATTCGTTGATTAGGGTATCCTTGCTGTCGTACTGGGATTTTGACCTTTGGATTGTTATTGTTCTCCCCAGATTGAATCTTGAACACATTGGGCAGACTATCAAATGACACAGGCTGCAATGTGCTCGCATCTTTGGATTGGTCTGCTCCTTGCAAAATAGACACCTCATGAATTCTCGTGTTACTGGGCTGTTATCCTCCCATTGATGCACACAGTTTTGGATCTCTTGAGGCACTGAGACAGCTACTCGCCATGAAATTTCTTCATTTGTCATCATCATCGCGGTTTCGTATGGTACCTTATTTATACCAGCCATCAGAGAATGACTAGTACCTCCTTCCCCTTCAGAAAATGAATAGATTGCATCGCTATCTGGTTTATTCTGATCCACCGGGAGCACATCCCAGTCGTCATCTAGCAATGTTTGCCCTTTTGCAATGTTGCCCTTTTGCCTTGTGCAATTCCGGGCAAAATGTCCTTCTTCACCACATATGAAGCACTTGCATTTCCTTATTTTATCAGCGTGCTTCCTTTTGAATACTCTGATGTGAGTATCATGTGGTTTGCCTCGATATGTCTTCGCCTTTCTAAGACCATACTTCTTGTTCTTTTGGTAGTAGGCTGGCACTGGTATGTGGCTACAGAACGAGAGATCTTTGAGGCTTCTCTGGAGTGCAATCCTTTTGCACAGCTCTACCAAATACTAGTAGGTGAAGTGTATTCTTGGAATAACTCCTACCGTATTGCCTGGGTATTTCTCAGCAAATGCCTTTTCAATTTCTCCACTAATGATTGAGGGCATTTTCTTGAAAAATTTTGTTGAGTTCAGGAGATATGAACATTCTTCCCAACTTTGCGGCCAAGATCTTGTAATCATTGATGTCGTCAAAGAGATCTTTCACATTGTGGCATGAGAGTCCCTTCAACTCATTATATGCTCGATCTTGCTCTTCTATGGTTCCGGTTGTCGGATCTTTCAATAAGAACATTCGCCTGATCTGGGAAATTACATTCTGTGGATCATCGGCGATGTTTACCAATTCTTCGTATTCAGTAGGGAATGCCATCCTCCACTGAATCCAGATCTTTTTCTCCGTTTCTCCTAGGAGATTCTCAATGTAATTGACCTTTGACTTGTTATCTGTCCAATTTTTCTCATTGATAAGATTGAGGGTGATTGATTTCCATCGGGAGATAACTTCTGAATATAACCCAATGTCTTCTGGTATGACCAAGATTGCGCCTTGACTAGCTTAGGCTGTTGGCAGGTTGAACATTTCATTAATCTATCTTGCATAACAACCACGAATGTTATCTAATCGTGCTCTTATCTCCGAGACCTGGAGATTCTGTGGCCGTCTTGCACCTGGTGGGTACATAGCAGGACCCATGATTGGTTCAGGTGGTATTCTTATAAGTGAAGACTCTGCTGTTGAGAGTACTGTCTCCACTTTCTTCTTGAGATTTTTGAATTGTGGGTACTCCATCTCTTCCAGCATGTAGATTGTTTCATATGAGTATTCATCCCACTTTGTTTCATAATTTGGGAAATTGGCATCCTTCCCACCACCTTTCGCTAGAAGATTGAGCAAACCTTCTTTTTGCTATTCTGGTGCGTCCAATTGTGAGAGGAACTGCACCGTTGCGAATTGGTCATCCTCATCATCTGACTCATCCCATTGCCAAGTCATCATGTATTTTGAACTCTTGCTCGAGTTCTTCTTCATCTTTTTCTTCTCGAATAACCTCTTGTTCAGGGACTGTTATTGCATACCCTGAAAATCTGACAGACAATGAACCGTCTGTTCTTGCTTGTATTCTTGCTGCCTAAGGATTCTAGAATTGTGAGATGACAGCTGGTCTCACAATCCACTGTCTTCCTTGGAGTTCTGCTGTTGTCCATTGCGAGCCTAGGATGACTCGAACTCCTCGGCTTGCTAGGTGGTCTGCCACATTTTGAACATTGTATCTGAAGTTTGTGTGGCTGGTATTAGACAATCGCCCGATAAGTGATCTTGAGAGTAGGAGATTACTCTCACCACCTTGCCATCCTTCATATCCGTGAGTTTGAATCACCAGTTGAATGTGAAACCGAAAATCACGAATACTCAAGATCATATCTGGAGCAGTACATGCCAACTACGTACCGGATGTGAGATATATTTCCATAGAGCTAATGACAGCTCTATCATCTCGCCATCTAGTGTCTCTTATTAACACTAGAGCATTTACACCTTCACTCCGCCTGTGCAGCGTGTAGAATCGAACCATGATTAGTCCGATATGTAGGTGTTGGAGCCCTTCTTGCAAAAGTCTGTTAAAGCTTTCTTCAGAGATGAATGATAGCTCCACTTGTTGGTCATCTGTGATCAATGTTCTTTCATCCGAGTAATGTTGGTATACCCGGTGTCTATTTTCTGACCATCCAGCTTGATATAGAGTCTCTACTGGGACCTGCTGTGCTCATCTGTATTGAGAGATATTGAGCTCAGCATCATGATTCATTTGTGACTCAAAGGCTTCGCTGGTATCGTCGAGATTGACCAGGGAGTCTCCTTTGAGCCTCAAATCTGAGTCTAGACCCTAGGCGATAGCCACGGATCTGATCTTCCACAGTGGGAGTTTGATTTGTGTCTCTCCCCGATACTGACGGTCTTGCCGCCTCTGTTGTTGTTTGTGTTCTACTCATGCCGCCTTCTTTTTCTCGGTTTCAAATATTTCTTTTGGGTTTTTGAACACAAAAAGCTTGCCTTTTGATTTAGGCACTGCTGGCTTACTGGACTCGCCTAAGCTCAGCTTCTGAAGTTGCTTTTGGATTTGATCAAGGGAGTCGGATAGGTCGTCTGGTTGAGCGACTTCCTTCCCTTTTGCAGTCTCAAGCTTTTTAACTGCTACCTTCAGATCTTCAACTTCTTCAGTCAACTTAAGCAATAATTGTATAATTGTGTTGTTTTGCTTAAATTGAATCTCGGTTGTTCTTCCGGTGATGTCCTGTGGTCTGACAAAATCGATTGCCGGTGGCTAGATTGATTCGGTTGCCTTGAGTGCTTCTTTATAGATGGTACTGTTTGAACTCAATCGCCAGTTACTCATAAAGCAAATGAAATTATTTTAATTATTCTCTAGGTTTTTAAATGACTTTTTATTTCAAAATATTCTAGGCCGACTTTCTGGGTTTGACTATGCCATTTTATGAATATTTTTGTTCTAAGGCTTGAATACACTGTTTAAAATTCATCTGGTCTCTCTTGGGGACAAAATTAGAGTTTCTAAATTATTTTCCTATCACGGAGTGGAGGGGTACTTAAGTCTTTGAACAAGTTTTGGTGGTGTTTTATTATTTTTCAGAGGTGTTCGAATCACTTCCCAAGGAAATGTCGTTAGGTTGGTTATGGCTAGTCTCGTTCTTTGAAAAAACGATATCAGTATCGGAGTTTGGAAAAAACGATATTGTGATACTATTTATATTAATTCAGATTATTTTAATAATATTTTGAATTTTTTTTTTCTAATCGTCTTTTCTTTTCGGAAAAAAAAGAGAGAAAGAAAGAAAGAAAAACCCTAAAATACAAAAAATATAATAATAATCAGAAATCTCAATCAGTCGGAATTTGATTTTTCATTTTAATTTTAATGATATGAATGAATGTATGCTGATTCTGATTGCCGCCTGATTCGATTCGAGAATACCTGCTGAAGGAGTCAGAAGAGAGAGCGAGCGATGGCGAGGAGGAGGAGGAGGAGGGAGGAGGAGCTCAGCCTGAGAGAACGGTGGCGCTCCATAGAAGAGGAGGCCGATTCCGACCCCGACGCCGTCGATGCCAAAGCCAAAGCCTCCTGGTTCTCCGACGCCTTTGATTTCCTCATGGACGAGGATGCCGAAGAAGAAGAAGAAGAAGAAGAAGAGCACATCTGGTGCCACCACTCCCACCTCATGGCGCCTCTTCTTGAGACATTCCACGCCTTCTCCTCTCCTTCTGCTGCTTCTGCCAACCCTCTCCCCCTCCTCTGGGCCCGCCTCTCCCGCCAGCTCTCCCTCTGCACCCAATGCGTCTGCCTCCACCACCAGGCCCAGCTCTCCTACGCCTCCGACTTCCACCCTCACTCCGTCGCCCCCCTCCTCCTCACCCTCCGCCGCCTCGACGAAGACAGGGTCACCGCCCTCCTCAACCGCCTCAATGCCAACCTCCGCTCCAACCACTACGACCCCGCTCGCGACGCTCCCCACGTCGTCACCGTCATGTTCGAGGTCCTCATGTTTCCTGTACTGTTGGATGATATGTCCCTCGCCAATCAGTTTCAACTCTTTATTGAGGCCATCGACCACTCTTATCAACTCACTCTCTCCACTGATCAACACTATCCTGTATTTTCTCTTCCTTTCCCCTAACCTTCATCATCATTATTATTCTTATTATTCTTAATTTGACACTAATTCTTCCGTGGGTAAATAGGGAGTCTTTGCATTGCTTTTCTTCAGCACTGGTAAGGCTCGAGCTATCGGCCTTCGTCTCGCCAGATGCATGGGCAAGTTCAGGTTTCTCTCCCCCTTACACAAATATATTTATTTTTTTCTTCAAAACCTGTCAACTAATGTAATGACCATATAGGCTAGCAAGTGACTTGGAACCGTTGCAACCTCTACTAAAGAAATGGATCAGCTTTTTAGAAACAGATGTTCCGCCCACTGATAATGAGGCCCTCAGACCGAGAGTGCAGCTCAAGCGAGCTGATGTATGGCTTGGAATTAAGTCACTGTATGTAAGTCTAAAACTGGGTTTATGCTTGCATGTGCTTCTTTGAAGTTAGGTTGTCTGTTTCTATTTGTTGATATTTGCTTTGATTTCAGGCTGGGTTTTCTGGATGGCCCAGCATTTGAGGATGGTATATTGGAGAGGTATCCTGTTTTCCTCAATATAATACTCAACCATGTCAGTGACGATACTTCTGATTTCTCCTATGCTGTTAGTTGCCTCAAAGCATCCTTCGAGATGTTAGGTGAGTAGTACTTGTTTGGAACTTAATAGGATTAATTTTGTTCCTATGATATGACATCTTTGTCGGACCTGTATACAGGTTGTAAACTCTGGTTGAAAGCCTCACTATCCCCAAGTGTGATGCGAAACACTCTATTGGGGCACTGTTTTCATACTCGGGATGAGAAGAGCCATAAAGACATCTTTGACCTTTTCATTCCCTTTCTTCAGGTACCTCCCTCTCCCTCTCCCTCCCTCCCTCTTTCTCTCTCTCTCACACACACACACACACAGTGGTGAATGTTTGAGTTCAAGTACTGGGTGTTGCATACACCATGCTTTTATGCAGTCCTTATCTATATCATCTGTCTGTTAAATAAATGCAAAGAAGAAAGTAATGTAAGCTTTCTGTGATGTAGTCTCTTGAGGCATTGCAAGACGGAGAGCATGAAAAGCAAAGGAGAAACATACTTTATTTTCTTCTCCATCAGGTCACTAGAAGCAGTAACTTCAGTGTCTTTACACGGCAAAATGCTTGTAAGGTAACCTTCTCTGGTTTTATTGAATTATTTGTTCCTTCTTAAGACTTATCTTTTCCTCAAACTGTGTTAATGCTTTCTTTGTGTGAAGTGTCACTGGGCTGGTGCTGTATTATATGCTTGATTTATCATCCAGGACCATATGAGCTTCTTTGTTAGAGAAAGATTTGTCTCATGTATTCTTTGCATTTATAAAAGAATGGCCATTTAGGCTGGTATCCAGTCAAATGAAAATGATGTGACATCAGCAAATGAAGTTGTTCTACATATATCTATATATAAATTTCAAAAAAAATGTTTTATGTCAGATTGCTATACTGATTGTGTACCGAGGATATACGATGGAACCTCCCAGTCCACCATTTGAGTGTGCTCATATGTGGTAAGATTGAATTAACATTGTTTTCTTAAACATAATTCAGTTTATGTGAATTCAACTCTTTTTGTTAATCTATTTTATCTGTCCAAAATTTTTCAATCAGGGGCCCATCTTTGGTGAGCGCATTGAAGGACAAGACTCTACATTCTTCTTTACGCCAGCCAGCTTTTGATCTCATAAACTCTATAATAATATCGGATGCATGTGCATTGGTTTCTAAGCTCTTGTCCCTCTCAAAAGCCAGTATTAGAAGCCTATTCGACGAAGAAGAGGATACAGTCTTATCAAAGGATGCAGAGAAAGACAAAAGCTATTGGACTGAATTGTGCTCTCAGTGGAACTTGACTTTGCGTGAATGTATCCAATGGAGGTGTATTCCTTTATTGTGGTATACTGCACTGCTTCAAATTTACCCTGTGGATCTTCCGATCTCATTCTCTATGGCCATATTTTTGGTACTGTCTCATGTTTCTGTGGCCAATCTTGGTTCTGGTAATGAGCTGATGTCACTATCAGTGGATGAGTGGCTGGTGTCACATGCTGGCAAGATATCATGGTGCTTCAAATGGGAGATCCCTAGTGGATCAGACGATGGGGGAGACGGCAAGGAATCATTAAACTCAGTTGAGGTGGCCACTACTACGTGCACTCTATTGATGAGGGCCTTGAAAAGGTTTCGTGGTAGTTCTACCTAGTGAACTTCCTTTTGTTCTTGTATCTTCTTGGTAGCAGCCATGCTTTTTTGTTTCTCTTTGGCATCCCTAATGAGATATTATTTTGTTATTTAATTAGATTCTCTGTACATTTTGTGGTGCAACTAGTAAAGCTGGAACTTCAAAAGCAATGGACTTGGACACCTGCAATGGCTGAAAGCTTGGTTCTCTTTCTTGTGGATCCTAATGATGTCAGTAACTGGCTTTTATAGCTCATTTAGCTTCATATAAAAGAACGAAATCTAAACAGTGTCGTTAGTTGATGCCTAATAGTTTGATTTATTATTATATTATTATTATTATTTTTTTTTTTTGTTATTATTATTTTTTTTTGGAGCAGAGTATAAGGCAAGCAGGTAGAGCCATCTTAGAGAGTGCGTCTCAGAATAAAATGCTGACAGCCGGGCTCCAATTTCTTTGTTGTGGCACTTCTCTCTCTGCCATGCATTTGGGCCTCAGATATGCTCTAGGGCTGGTGGGTTCTTCATTCATGCATAATAGATTTTGGTAGATCTCTTTGTTTATAGCTCTGTACTCTACTTCATTAACATTGTACCTTCTACTTTTTCTTTCTATCAGGTTCAAGTCAACCCAATACCAGAAAATTTTCACAACCTCCACCACATATTTTTTGTCGCGCGAAAGCTGCTAAAGGAAGTGGTTAACCCTGACCAATCACCAGAAAGTCTTCATAAGGGGCCTTTATCCACACCAAAAGCAATGGAAGGGGGTTTTATAAGGCAACCAGGATTTAGCTATCCATCAAGTCGGCCACCACAAAGTACAATTAGTCCTGTGGACATGCAGTATTGGGAACAATTTTGTTATTCCCTATCGGCAATCTTGTGGCCTTTTATAGTGAATTGCCTAGAGAAAGGAGGCGTGATTTTTGATGAAAAGCGTTATGAGGTACTGTTTTGTGGAATGTTCCATCTTTGTAGAACTTTAATTATGCAAAAAGATTCTTATTATGGATATATAATGATTGCAAATTTGCAATGTTGCCTAAAGTGTGACCACAATGACACTTCACCTTTCTTTCTGCAAAGCATACCTAAAATTAAAATTTACAGGGATACAGGTGGTTAATTGCCCAAGTTACCAGTAGTTAATGTCAAAAGTAAATGTAGTAATTAAATTTGTAACAGATGGCAAGCGTGCGTCTTCTTGAGATGCTGCCTTGTGTTGTGGAGAGGCTCTCTTTGGGGTTATCTTCAACTCGTGAAGAATTTGCTCCTGTCAACTTGCCTTTTCAGGACTTGGCCTGGCTCTCATACTTGGCAAATTGGGGCAAATCATCCCTAATTGTTCTCACCAGGCACTGGAAGCAGTGCATCATTTCTGTTCTTCAAATTCTCATTGGATCTCTAACTACTGGGCCCACACAACTCTTTCTCGACCTTGAAGCAATGGTCTCCAAAGGTTTTCTTTTTTCATTTTCTTAATATATCTATGGATTATATTGGGTAATGCAGCTATTGCTACAAGTCTCTTGAACTTTTGAGTTATGGGCTATGTTTGGTTCAACACGTGAACAACACAGAACAACGAACAAAGGATAGGAAAAGTGGGACCCACCTTGTTCTTGTTCCCAATTCTTATTCGGGTGAAAAGGTGAAATAAGGAATTGGGCCCTTGTTCGCTGTTCGTGGGATAAGATTGTGTGTTTGGTTCCATGCGAACTACATAGTTCGCGAACTGTGGAGTTCTTACCCTCACCAAACATAGCCATGATAAATAGCCTCTGAACTTTTAATTTGACAATGCCATGCCCCCCACCCCCCCCCCCCCCCCCCCACACCCACACACACACAACCCCCAACAAAGAAAAGAAAATAAAAGAAATTTCTGGTTATGCTAGTATCGTGATGGTAAGATCTTCCTAATTTTTTTTTTGTTCTGTTTGATTTGATATCTTCTATAGCAATGAGAGCTACAATAAAGATTGAGATCAAATCAGGCCTTTGTTTCTTACTATCTCATAATATTGTAATGGCTTTTGAAGGGCCTTGATGAACTCATACCACCATAATTGCTTTTGGTGATCTCGTAATTCAGTTTCCTTAAAGCATTCGTTTACTGATACCGACTTGGCCATATGACGCAATGCCATTACAGCCATTTTGAGGTTACTAGGTGGTTTGACTTTCAACCAAATTAGCAAATATGATTTTCTTTGAATTTATTATTTATTTTTACTTTTTTGCACACTTGTGAACTTACAGACAAAATTGATATTGAGAAATTTCTGGAGAAAGTGTCAGCATGTAAAACGAGTGCCTTCTCAAAGGAGGCACCTCATGCTACCACAAGGCAACAGGTCCGGCTGTTGGATGCTATCGCTACAGACAGGACCCCACTTGGCAATGATATTCCCAGTCTGGTCATACAGGAAGCAAGGAGACCATCCACCAAGATGGAAACAGACAAGGTCCTATCAGCAAAAAGAGACATGACCGACAGGCTAGAGCAAACTACAGCTGGGTCTGCTGACATTCTACGAAAACCAGTTCCTTTGGATGGAGGAGACTGCTGCGAGGGGAAGAAATCAATCACACCATCTGAGATGGCTGAGCCAGCAGTTGCAACAGCAAAGGAACCCTTGAAACCACCTGAGCCGGCACGGCCATCAGAAAAGAAACAGTTCAAGCCCCCTGCTAACGAGGAGTCCCTGCTTAAGCAAATAGTACAAGATGATCAACCTGATCCTCTAGACGCCGCGCTGGGTAAAGCTCGCCAGCCACCAATCCCGCTTTCTCTGACAAAGACACTTACCATCCCCCCAAAGCGACAAGTTGTTCAACTTCCAATGCCAAATGGAAACAGAAATGCTTCCTTTGGCAACAGAAACACAACTGTCATGAGATTTAAACACCCCAAATTCGACCAGTGGTACAAGGAAATATTACAGATGGACTACTTCACTGCAGCTGGTGTTTCAAAGAATGATCAAAAGGAGAAGGAACCAAATGTTAGTTTAAAAAAGGTCCCTCTTAGCTTTGGCTCAGAAAGACAATACCTGGAAATATTTAAGCCACTGGTTTTGGAAGAGTTCAAGGCACAGTTGCGTGCTGCATATATGGAGAGCTCCATGGAAGACATGGTGTGTGGTAGCTTCTGCGTGTTGTCTGTGGAGAGAGTTGATGAATTTTTAGTGGTCAGGGGTCGGCCTGATGAGAAAGAATTTCTCAAGAACCAAGGCGGTTGTCTCGAAAGTGACCTCATTTTACTTACCAAAGAGCCCTTCAAAAATACTGAGCAGTCTGTGCATGTGCTAGGACTGGTACATTTTTCATTTTCATGCTTTCTTTGTCAGCATATTTAATCAAGTTGCATTCTATTATATTGACTGGTTGACTGACTTGAGTGTGTAGTCAATCTAGATACTGGCCTTACTACCAGCCTCAGCTATAATCCGACTATGTCAACCAACAATTATTGTCCATAATTATAATTGGTTGTGCATCCTACCTCAATGTCCTGTTGCCATCAGTATTTTAACAGAATCGGACCATCAATAGTAATGTGCAAATTCCATATGAAACTCTATCCATCTGTATTGTAAAAAAAGTTGCAAACTGTACCGCTGGTACCTAATATCGTTCTTGTAAGTTGACACGACAATGTGGATTTTGTTGAATTGCAGGTGGAAAGACGAGAGAAAGGTGATAAAAATCAGTCAATTATCCTTGTTATTCGTTTGCTCATCTCAAATGAGGTTGCTCGTTTCAACAAAGTGCGAAAATTTCTGATAGTACGAAGTAAATGGTTTCTGAATCGAGTTTTCAACCTTACCCCTCAGAAGAGGGAATTCCAAGCCCTCTCTTCGTTACATGACATTCCTATTATGCCTGCCATCCTAAACCCGCTGATTGAACCCGTCTCCTCTGCTGGATTCCTCAAGGCGAAGTTGGATAGGCTAGGTGGACCCATAAAGAGTTTTTTGACCACCTCTTACAACGATAGCCAGCTCCAGGCCATTGATGTGGCAATCAGGTCGATCCAAGCTGGAAAGAATTTTGAGCTCTCTCTCATACAAGGCCCTCCAGGTCTCCCTTAAACCCTTAGAAAGTCCATGACTTCTCTTTCTTTCATTCTTTCATAATTAATTAATTAATTAATTAGGCAAAACAATCATTTAATGATTTTTTATTCAGGCACTGGAAAGACACGCACAATTGTTGCCATAGTGAGTGCGCTGCTAGCCTCACCTCTTGTGCAAAGGAAAAACTTTTCCGCTTCCTGTACATCTTTGCATTCATGTGCTGGCAGCAGTCAAGGTAGGAATCCTACAAAACTCTGCCAATCTTCCTCCGTTGCTAGGGCCTGGCAAGACCTTCCTTTAGCCAAGCAGCTGATGATGGAGTCTGGATTGCAACACCAGGTGTCCTCTTCTGAAGGTGCTGAAAGGTCCCTCAAAGGAAGGGTTCTCATCTGTGCCCAATCGAACGCTGCTGTAGATGAGCTCCTCTCAAGACTCAGCGAGGGCCTCATAGGAAACGACGGCCAAATGTACAAACCTTACATTGTCAGGGTTGGTAATCAGAAAACTATCCATCCGAGTTCCCTCCCTTTTTTCATAGATACACTTGTCGAGCAGAAAGTTTCAGAAGATATGAAATCAAAAGCTGATGCTAAAGCTGTTGCTGATTTTGAGTCAACTATTTCTCTGAGGGCAAGACTGGAAAAGGTGGTAGAGGATATCAGGAAATATGAAACAAGGCGTGCGAAACTAGATAGCAATGATGGTGAAGACAAGCCTACTGATAAGGTCTCTGTATCTCGAGATGAATCACATGACGTTCCAGATGAGCAAATTAATGCAAAATTGAATGCATTGCATTGGCAAAAGAGGGACATCATTAGTGATCTCAAGATTGCTCATGCTAATGAGAAGAGAATTGCTGAAGAGAACAGAGGTCTTAGGCAAAGGGTGAGGAAACAAATTCTGATGGATGCTCAAATTGTGGTGGCCACACTTAGCGGGGCTGGCGGTGACTTGTATTCGGTCTGCTCAGAGGCTGCCTCAGCTGGTAAATTTGGAAATATTTCAGAGAATACACTGTTTGATGTGGTTATCATTGATGAGGCAGCCCAGGTGAGCTAAGGAAGTATTCTTATTCTATGTTTTTTTTTTTATTTCTGTTCTTTTTGTGCATAATGCTGGTCTTGGCTGCAATATAGTGGCAGGTCTTATGTACATATGAAACTAATAGAATTCCTTTCCTCTGCGTTCAGGCTTTAGAACCTGCAACACTTATTCCCCTTCAGCTTCTCAAGTCAAAAGGAACTAAATGTGTAATGGTTAGTATCCCTGTTTCTCCAATTTACTGTTTGAGTTATCTGGTTTGTGTTGGCATCTCAATAGTTTGTTTCCTAGCACTATGATCATGTGTATCAATTTTGGTTTCTTGATAAGAAGTTCTTATGAAAAGGTGGGAGACCCGAAGCAACTGCCAGCAACAGTGATATCAAATATTGCAAGCAAGTTCTCATATGAATGCAGCATGTTTGAGAGGTTGCAGCGAGCCGGGCATCCTGTTATAATGCTCACAGAACAGGTTCCCATTCTGTGTTCCCGTATTCTTGATTCATGCTATTTCACCCTTTACTTTCTAGAGATGATGGTTAAGGACTTAAGGTGGTGGAGGTATGAACTAGCTGCTAGCTAATCTTTTTATAACTTGTTTTTGGTATTCAGTTCCGCATGCACCCTGAAATCTGCAGATTTCCGTCATTGCATTTCTATGATGGCAAGCTTCTGAATGGGGTCCACATAGAAGACAGATTGGCTCCATTTCACGGGATCAAATGTCTTGGCCCCTACATGTTTTTTGATGTAACAGATGGTCGGGAACGTCATGGTCGAAGTGGTGGTTCTCAGTCTCTTTTTAACGAATCTGAAGCCGAGGCTGCCACTGAAATTCTAAGGTTCCTTAACAAGAGGTATTGTCACTTCTGTTTCAGTCCCTTTTAAAACATGTAATATTTGTTTGCACCTGTGCAGTGAACAAGGTACTTTTTATCGCTACTGTTGTCAGGTACCCATCTGAACTAACCTTCAAGAAGATTGGCATTATTACCCCTTATAGGAGCCAGCTGTCCCTTTTACAATCGAAATTCAACTCCACCTTTGGACCTGAAGCTGTTTCTGACATGGAATTGAACACCGTTGATGGGTTCCAAGGACGTGAGGTTGACATTCTCTTGCTATGTACAGTCAGGGCTTCATCATCTAATGAATCAGATTGCAGCGGTACTGGCAGTATTGGATTTGTGGCTGATGTGAGACGAATGAATGTTGCTCTGACACGTGCGAAGTTCTCTCTCTGGATTTTTGGGAATGCCAGAACTTTGCAAGTGAATCCTCACTGGACTGCATTGATCCAGGATGCCAGAAAGAGAAACCTGTTCACCTCCATTTCTCGGCCTTACTCCTCTGCTTTCACCAAAGAGCAACCTCAGTCTTTGCTCGACTCCATGCACAAGGATACCAGGATGAGTTCTGGAGGGAAGCAAGCAGAACAAAGCATGCGGATGCCACCTGAAAGGGGAAGAGTGAAGAGGTTTGGTGAAAGCATGCAGAAGGATACCAGGATAAATTCCAGAGGGAAGCAACCAGAACAAAGCATAAGGATGCCAATGCCTGGGAGGGAAAGTGTGAAGAGGTTTGGTCCTGGAGAATCAATGAAAAGAGCAATTGATGAGGTGGCCGTCAGAGGGTCAGGTGGGGGAAGCTGTGGATATTCAAAAACAATTTCAGAAAGTAAGGGGATAAGCCAGAATGCCGGTGCCACCTCGTCAGTGCTGCTGGAACTGAAAGGGGGGAAGAGGAGCTTGGTTGATCATGTGAAAGAGGCAGCCAAAAAGTTGTCCTCTAAGAACTGTGATGGTGCTGGCATTGCTCCCTCTAAGCAGACCCAAACGAAGGCTGATTCTTCAAAGGGAAAACATTCGCATTCAGTGATGACGGAGAGGAGGAAGGTGATGCCGATGCCAACACAAGTGCCGCGCGGCTTGAAGGGAACTGGGTCCAGCAGCTCTGACAAGAACAGAGGTAGAGGAGGGGAAGCAGGGGCAGGAGAGAGGAAGGGAGGGAAAGCAGAAGGAGGAGTGGGACCGGGAGGAAATAGTGTGCTGAATTCAGCAAGGAAGCGGCGGAGAGAGGATGTGGATTCTCTGCTCCCCTCTGCCTTTATCTCCTCTAGGAAGAAACCATGATTATGACTGACATGCTCGCCCTTGCTGATACAATTATCAATTTCTCTCTAGGTAATTCTTACGTTTTGTTTATGTTCTGTGGAAATCAGTTTCTGTTGAGCGACAAGGTTTTTAGTTAGTAATTGAATTTGATAGCCACCAGGCCTGCAAGAATGATAGTTTGTGGCAGGAGATGGTAGGATGACAGGATAGCTGGATAGGATAATAGCACAGAAATGATTTCAGATCTGAATCAGGTTTTATTTTTCCTTTTTCTTTTCATTAGGGAGGTTTCTATAATAGGATTATAGCTGAGAATATTAATGTAGGCATTGTGGCCCGATCCCATTTTTGTACTCGTTTGTATATTGTATCTTTTTGAAGGCAGCCTTTGTATATTATGTCACAATACCCAATGTTTGCTGTGTTGTGTGGCTGAGATATCAAATTCGTCTTGCTATCCTAATCTCTTTCTACTACAAGTTAGGGTAGGTTGTAAAAAATGAGACCGAAAGTAAAATGTTAAATGTGTTTTGACTGTTTTAACTTTGTAAGAGATGGACTGTGGTGAACTTTCTGAGTGGGTTCTTTTTTAATTTAGCAGAAGGCCCACTGACGAGAGCAACACGTCTATGTGACCTGCTAAAATAAAGTGTACCGGCCCTGGTTATGCTACAAGAGATATTTCTGCAACCGTGGCATATATGATATACCCAAAGAAAACAAAAGAAAAGAAAAGGAAAAAAATTGTAATTCCCGGTGCGGTATGCTTGTAGTACTGGCGAATGTTTCCAACTTCAGAAAGAGTGGGAAAGAGAGGTGAACGAAGTCGTCTATTTTCTATTCCATCTATCACATGATAAATTTATCCGATTCTGGATTGCTGGTGCTGTATTTCCACTACATCTCCTGCCTAATTAAACTCTCCTTTTTTCTTTTTTCTTTTTTGTTTTGTCGAGAGTGCGTGACTTTGGAGTGTCGTAGAGAGAAGAAAAAGTCCAAAAGAAGACTAATCACTATAACTGAATTTTGGGTTGGAAAACAACCGCCCCTGACAGATCTTTACAGCAAAGTGCCACATTAATTATATGTTGCTTAATTAATTAGTGGCCATGAAATATACGCCTGTATCTATCTTGCCTATTGTGCCATCTATCTATGTGTAAACCACAAACCATATGTATATGCATTTCGCATTTGACCGCACCCAATTAACCCAAAACTAATAAAAAAAAAAAAGACAAAACGAAACAATATAGAGGTAATAATAAAATAAATTAGTAAGGTTAACGAATACAACGGCAGCTGCTGCTTCCTTTCACCTGTTGTTTCCATATCTGTACTTGAGCCGTAAGAAGAGAAAATTCAATATTCATTTAGAAATATTAAAATTAAAGCAACATGGACGGATGATTTTATCAAATCCGATCTTATCTCAAATTTGAAAGCTTAAATTACCTATCCAACCCATTTAATATGATCTTAATATTGAAATATCCTTGCCAACCAAATTTTATATTTTTTAAAATTGTTTAATTTTTTTTAGAATTTAAAAAAATTCTCAATCTAATTAGTTCTGAACCTTTTAATAATAATAATAATTTTTAAATATGCAAAAAAAAAACTTAAAAAATTTGAAAAAAAAAATATAAAATTTGATCATCAAGAAGATTTCAATGTGAATAACACATTGAACTGTTTGGATTAATCATTTGAGCTTTTGAATTCGAGATGTAATTGGATTTGATAGAGCAATCATTCAAAATTGCTTAGACCGTAGCCAAACTTATATACCGAATATATATGGATGTAAGCACTCTGTCATTTCCATTGCAAGGGATGTATTTTCCCATCTCAATTTAAGCATTAATCAGGTTTCACAAAAAGGTACAGATTTATCCGTCAAACCAGTGAGATGACAAAAAAGAAAGGGGAATGAGTGCCTTTTTGCAAATTTGCGTCCAGGGCATATTGAATCTTTTTAAAGCGCAAAATAAATCAACTATGTTGAAAAAAATATTGACATGGTTAAAATTTTTCCTGTACATTCTCAGAACGTGAACTATACAGTAGCGATTATAAGCCGGACCAAAAGAAGCAGTTTTTCGGGGAAACAAAACCAAAAAAAAAAATAAAAATTGCAGAATATTAAGATCACTTGTAAAAAAAATATGCTTACTATTATCATCTTCTAGTTTGCTTGACTCGACAATAATGTCATTCTTACAATCTCAATTGAAATGACACAGTACGATCCTCATTAATTATCAATAATGCAAATTACATGACTATCCATATACTAGTAATCAACTAACTAGCAGAATACAATTTTATTTCTGGTTAGATTAATCAATGACAATTGATAGGCAAGACAGGAATTTGTATTCGTTCTCTTTTTCCCCTGAAGTAGGGGCCAAGAGCCTTGGCCTTTTTTGGGAGGATAATGATAACTAATAATTAAATTCACACAGACAAGCAATCCCTCTGATCTACCTTAGCGTTTGGAGCAGCAGCAGCATGAGGAACAGTGATTGGATGTTTATGCGGGGCCTTGGCTTGGCAGCTGACATCCAAGATGTCGAGGTGGTACAGTATGGGCATAATGAGAAGGGAAGAAAGAAAGGAGAGGACGGGGCCAAAAATCCAGAGCAGCAGTGGAAGAGCGGTGTAGAAGAGGCGGTTGCCGACGGTGTTGAGGAGGAAGCCCTTCTCGAGAAGGTCGCAGACGTAGTCCTGGGAGAGGGGCCTGCCGGCGGCAGCATCATCGTCGTTGAAGGCAATGTTGATGAGGAAGTTGACCTGGTTGATGAAGCGGATGGAGAGGGAGTAGCAGAGGAAGGCAAAGACAAAAAGGAGCAGCAGGATGACGTACTTGAGGGAGAGCATGAACTCCCCGTGGGCCCCAAACACAGAGTCGTTGAGCGGCCGCTTGATGCTGTATGTGCTGCTCAACACTGCCGCCAGCCCCGTGCACAGCAGGATCGATGTCGTCGCCATCAGCGTGGACCCCATTATCGCATTCCGGATCGACTGCACCGCAAGGATATTCTTCTTGTCGTTGTCCTTCATTATGGCAGCCACCCAGAGGCGCCGCCCGGCAGAGTTCACGCCGATAAAGGTGCGGTGTGGCTGAGAGCGCACTTTGTACCACAGCCAGGCGTGGTACATCATGGGAAAAAAAATGGCAAAAGGCACCAGAACCAAATCCAAGTAGCTCTTCCTCCACTCCATATTCCTATATCCTTCCCTATATTTCAGATTAACCAACTGATCGATGATCCAGTAGTTAATTGTTACCTCGTTTCTTTTGTTGTGGCAATTTGCAACGTACAACCAGAAATTAAGAAAAAACAATGAAATAAAGGAGATGCGGAAACGGAAAGAGAGGGTGGCTGTATATTATGTAATGTGGAGAGAACATAAATATATATAGTGCGGGCCTGCGGGGGATGGTTGTTGTACGCATGGTGCAACTTTAATATTAATTATGTAATGAAATGTAATTTATTGACATCAAAATAGGCATGACCCGAAAGTGTAGGGAAAACATGACCTGACCAAACATCATCCGATTAAGCGTCCATTCCACTACCTTAATTTTAATTAATTTGGTAGAATAGTTGTAATCCATCTATGCCAACTTTATTCTCTTATCACTTATCATTATCATTCCGTTGCCATTTATGTATATAGATAATCAACGAAGAAGCCACAAGCCCCCTCTATATATGGTTATGTGTAATTAATATCATTATTATTATCTAGGTTAGGAAACTAGGACATCAGGAAGTTAGAGATATTATTGGGTGTTTTTGTATGTGCAATGGGAATTGGGAAATGGTGCCAATAGGACGCGAACACTCGAGTCAAGTCAAGACGCAATCAATTGTTTGGATCTTTTAAGAATGTTTGGCAACCGTTTCTGAATGCCAAACTATATATGCTTCTACGCATTGCATGCACAATTTGATAAGATAAATTAACTAACTCGAGGCGCTGTAAACTTGATTGATTGCAACTTTTACAAGCAATCTACCTCATCAAAGTTGCCTGCATATCCTAAAGTATCGGGGAGATGCCAATCTAAACTTCTGAATTCAGAAATCGACTATTTACATTTAATTGATACTCACCATCCACTTTTATGCCATCCAGCGTCATCCATCAGATGAGCGCTCCTTCCCTCTTTTATTTTATTATTTATTTATTTATTTTTTTTTGCGCCTCCCCTCCCCTCTCTTCCCTCCCTTCCCTCTGCTCTTTCGCTCTACTCCTTCCTTTCAGCGCTGTCCCCTCCCTCCCTTTCGCATCTCCCCACCCTCTTTCTCCTCTCTCCCCTTCTATGTGCTTCCTACTCCCTCTCTTCTACCTCTTTCTTCTTCCCCTTTTTGTCCTCGTTCTCTTTTGTTTTTTTATTTTACTCTCTTTTTTCCCTGACAGTTAATAATACTAAAAAATTATTTAATAGACATAAGTGTTCAGATTGTTATAACAAAGGAGTATGTAATATTTACTCAATTAGTATTACAAAGGAAATATCTAATAGAAGTAACTGTTCACTTTGTTTATTGTACATTTTCACTTTTTTACGTATATATGTTCACTTTATCTTTTTGTATGAGTTTACTTTGTTTGTTACATCTGTTCAATTTGTTTGTCATATATGTTCAGCTTATTCTTGTATTTGTACACTTAAATTTTTTGTTCATCTTATCTTTGTATATGTTCATTTTGAGAATATAAGACAAAGTTCATATGGTGGAGGTGAAGAGGAATGAGACATAAGTACGAGAGAGAGGTGAAGTCAATGGAGAAAAAGACGAGACGGAGGGTGGCAGAAGGAAGGAGAGGTGAAAGGCGACGCAGGAGAGGAGAGGAGGCTAGGCCAAGTAAGGAGGCAGAAAATGACGAAGGTAGAGGAGGGTGACGGAGGTGAGGTGAAGGGGAAGAGAAACGGATGTGAAGGAAAGAGATGAGGGGGTGAGGTAGAAGAGGGTGGTGGAGGTCAGGTGAAAGGAAAGAGAAGCAGAAATGAGGGGAAGGATGAGAGAAGTGAAGAGGGAGGGAGAAGTGGAAATAAAAGGGAGACGAAAAAGTAGTAGAGAAAGAGCGCAGGAGAAGGAAAAGAGAGAAGTGAATGGCGTTGATGATAATTTACTGGATGGTGTATATCACATCTGAAAACATATCATATTTAAAGGGAAAAAAGATGAGATTTTTTTTTAAATTATAAGGATGATCGATTGAGTCTATCAGTTCTAATTATTTGCAACGAATTTCAAACCGTATTAGAAATTAATGACCTTATAAAACGTCATTCTTAGGACAAATTTGTTTTAAAAAACAAAACAAGGAAGAAAGAAAAAATTCACAAAATGAAAAATGCAATATAAAAATTCAAGAATTTTATTTTGAAACAGGAAAATGTAATATAAAATAGAGCAAGAAAATAAAGTAATATAGAATGAGACAAAAGAAAAATGTACACTGATGATAATATGAATACCGGCGATATTCAGTATTACAATTCATATCGCAGACAAAAGTACTTGCTTCTATGCAAATCAGATATCTTTGCCGTGATTTGCTTACCATCTGAGTAACAGTACCATCAGTCCCATACTGTATTAATTTTGATTTGTAATTATAATTACGGAATTGCTTACCATCATTCCTGAGGAGCGTCATTTCCATTGTCCCCATCTTTGGTCTATTTATGACTCCACGAGTTTTTTTTTTTCCATTTCTGAAATCTCATCCCATCTCCATCATCCAACGCCCTATTGTGTTTCCATTCCTCCATCCCTGTGTTTTCCTTCCCTCACATAATTTTTTTTTCGGGTGAAATTTTTTTTTCAGAACAATTATGTCCTAAAACTAAAACAATTAGGTCTAAAACTAGAACAATTAGGTTCTAAAACTAGAACTATTATGTTCTGAAACTAGAAAAAGTTTTTCAAAATAATTATATTCTGAAACTAAAACATATTAAATAGAACAGTTACTTATATTAGTATTACAGAGAGGGGGAGAGAGGGGGTAGGGTAGGAGGTCAGGCAGGGGTGAAGTAATTAGTGCTAAGGGGAAGGGGGAGTAATTAGCACTAGAAGCCATGGGATGATGGGATTAGCGACAAAAATAGAAAGTTAATTAGTGTTGATCCATCTCTGTAAAGAGAAAACGTGTGGGAATGATGGAATCTAAAGTATTAATTAAATCCCGTGAGTGTCCGATCTCGTTTTTTTTTTCAATTTCGACACGGCAATCCGAACCGTTACTTTTTTCCGTTGAAATCTAATCGTCGTTTTTTTCCTCCTTTCTAAACCTAGCAGCGTTATTGATCCATGCCTCCTCCGCAACTCATCCACCGCCTCTCCTTTTCTTTGCTTCCTCCACCAATCCCACCTCAACCCCTGCCCCTTATCCCTCCTCTCTGTCGCCTTCTCCTCCGCTAACACCGCCTCAATCCATAACCCTCATTTTTTCTGTTGTTTCCTCCATCTCCGCCAACACCGCCCGTCATCCATCGTCTTTGTGCCCTCCAATGGAAAATTAAGGCGATCGCAATTCCGCAATCAAGACAACTACGACATTCCCTCTGATTTGCTAGCTTGAGCTCTTGGATTTGGTACTAATCGCTCTTTTGAAAAATATAGGATTAAAAATTTGGAGTTTTCTCTTTAATTTTTTGTGAGGACAACATCAAATATGGAAACAAGATTTTATAGCAAATTTTCTTTTTTCTTTTGATTTTGTACCTCCTGATAAAATTTCTAAATACTTTCTTCAATCTGAATTTTGTGTTTTTCTTCTTGCTATCGATTTTTTCATTATTTATTTAGGCATCTAAGTGAAATTAAATTGCAATTGTCCCAATTTCACAATTTTATTGGGACAATGAAGATTTCCTCTTTGATTTTGTTAGGATTAATTAAATATTATGTGACTTTCATTTAACAATGGAATTATTGGTTTTTGGCAGGGGGTTAGATGCTCATCAGAAAACGTTCAATCAATTAACCATCACAAGTAAGCATCTGATCATTACTGACAAATAGGACTAGATAATACATGATGTGGTAATTATTAGGCATCCATGAACAGTAAATTAGTGCATCATGGCATTGATATATAATTAATAAAATTATGATTATAACAATTTGATCTGATCTAATTTATGTTCTTTTGTATATGTAAAGGTATCTATGAGGCTTTGGAGTTGAGAGGTGGTGGATCTGACTACTTTGGCAAGAGTGTTAACAATGTGTGTTTTGTTTTATCCCCTTTCTATGTTTGCATGTTCTTTACTCTGGTAACTACATGGTGCATGAGCTTGATGGAACCAACAAGCAGTAGGAGTGCAAACAAAAAGGTTAAATTATATAATATATTTTCAGTAGTTTTTATAAGAACAGATAGAAATTGTAGCATTTAAAGAAATAAAGGGACTATAGCATTTAGAGGACGCCTTATTCTGGCAATATACAGTAGGGTCTCGAAGTGACTACTGTTTAGTAGTCAGGCATTGACCACATAATGTGACTATTAAAAATAAATTATAAAGATTTCTACAACATTTAAAGGTCTTGACTCTTGAGTTATACAAGGAGGGCCTCGAGAAGTATCTGCTTTGTACCAATATCCAACTGCATCTTTTATAAAATTATTCAATGGTTATGGAATTTTCACTCATATTATTCTATAAAATGCATCCAACCTATGTGCAACTGATATGCATCAAACCATCGATGTTTAAATCTTTTTTGTCATAATTTTATTGTTAACTTAATTTGCAGTAGTGAATATTGTAACTGAGATTTTGACTTTTTTCATTACTTAATTAGATTATAATTTCAAATTTCTTTTCTTAGGTCTACAGAAAGCTGTTCTTTTCTTCTACCAACTATGCTGGAATCAACAAAAGTGAGTTCTGCATATATATTGAGGCAATACTGAAACTATAGCAAAAAAACTCGCCAATCTCAGTGTGGTGATGCATCTTGGAAAATGGTATGCCAAATTTTTGTCCTTTTATTCTAATGTCCTGGCACATAATTGAGGTTTATGCAATTACCCAAATTTCCTGGGCTTGCAAATTTAGTCAAATACAGCCTCATTTAGCCCTCCATTATGCTCGATTAAACCACAAGATACTCACAGACAAAATGCTTAATTAGTGAAGACAAATGAAAAGCATTAATCATGAAATTCCTCCATTTTCCATCTCTTCGTCCCGGTCAATTAATGTGGTTCTTGATATCGCAAGATTAACTGTGCTTTAGTAGCCCTTTTCATTATTTTCTTTATGTTTATTTTCTTTAGATGTATTGTGATTGTTTAAATACTACATCAGTATTGGTTATTTTCTTTAGTGGTGCAAAATCATGATGCTATCTCAGGAACTACACGGCAACACACCTGATGATTATGCCAATGCCTTTCCATTGGTGCATATTTGGTATTAATTTTTTTCTTTTTTAATTTTTAGTTGCATTTTTAAGAGTCATAGAAGTTGTGATCATATTTTTGGTTATTTTTAATTATTTTTTTAACGCTGGTAAAGGTATTGATGTTGCTCTCACTTGCCTGACAAGTGGATACAAGACTTGTTCATCCTCAGATTCAGCACTTGGGCCAGGTACACGTATTCTATATTATGTTCAAAGTTTATTATTTGTTAGTCATTGTTCTATAATTTTTTTATTATGAAAATTGAGAAAAAACTACAGAAAAATATCTGATTAGAAAAAGGTATAAAAAGCAACCACGTAAAAAAAATATATATATTCCAGTCATCTGTCAGCTTTAGCAAGGCACTTATAAGTTGGTATTATTCACAAGTGTATACTTAAATTTTGCCAAGAAACTCTCTCTGCAATAATTACAGTGCAATTTGCTTAAAATATCTCATCTAAGAAAAGCTTGGTATGGTTCCCTTTTAATTGAGATTTATGTCTACGGAAGTAACAATAACTGAATACCCATATACATGTTTGGATATTTTTTACGTAGGTGGTGGTGGCATACAACTCTCTTGGATGGCACCGTACTGATTTCATCCGGAGACCACTTAGTAACACAATAATGTGATCATGTTTTTTGTAGTATTGAGATATAATGTGAACATAGCTGAACTATATATATCTAAAGATGAAAATAACTAAATTATAACAACATAATAAAGATGAACTATTTATCAAATTGGTACCGATGCTAATGTAAAGACAATGAAATATGAAAATTTAATCATTCCCAAAAATTTTTGTTTTACTTTTATAGATTAAGAAACTTGAAAGAAAAAATTTAGATAATTCTCAATATAAAAAAACACAAATTTTTGTTTTACTTTAAATGAAAATAGATTTAGAAACAAATATTAATTAAAAATTGATATAGTTGCTTAGTGATATCCTCCTTGGTGACTGATTTGCCGTTTAAAAAAAAATGAATTTTGTATATAACATATTGGCACTCAAACGGCGGCGATGCCGCCTCCCTCCACCTAGTGAGAAATATTAGAAATGATCCTTATCACCCTTGTTATAATTATCCTCTTTCGAATTTTCTTTCACAAAAATAAGATCCATTCAATGGTTCGTGGTAAAATTAAAATTTTACTCTGTCGTCACATCAACATATGATAATTATATTTTTGATAAACTAACTTTCTGTTAAGTTTCCTCATGTTGTTTTTATTTACGTATTTTGTAATAATTTAGTTTTATAGGGCTGTATTTGTAAAGTTGTCAAAACTCAATTATAGTTTAATAAAAGCATAAACGAAAATGGGTAGTGGATCGCCCCCCAAACATTTCTTGTTTTCTTCTGTCCACTTGTGCGTGCACCCCTCCTCCCATAGAAAATTTCAATCTCCTTGATATCTTTCTGTACCACTTCGTACCACTTCTCTCTTGAAGCAATACGAGAAGGAATTCACCCGAGAGGGTATCTCAGGGTATTTCACCCGAAGTATCTTAGGGGCTTCCTATTCACCCGAGATACCTCGGGGTGTATGATGCGGGTAATTCACCCAAGCATACTCGGATTGTTCAATCCGAAGAAGACGCGAGTCATTCTCCCGAAGTACGTCGGAGCGCTACATATTCACCCGAGGTACCTTGGAGTGTTTCATTCAAGCACGACGCGAACTCGATCCGCGAGGGTACCTCCAAGGATATTGCACCGAACTTCACCCGAGGGTATTTCACCCGAAGGTACCTCCTCGGAGGTTACCTAGGGATATTGCATCGGAGAACAACGCGAGCCAAACCTCACCCGAGCCTGACTCAGAATCTGACGAGAACCTTTCTTTAGTCTAGGACATTACTATATTTGTAATTTTATATTTTCTTTCTCTTTCTATAAATTTTCTTTTTTAGAGTACTATTTTTGAAAATATACTGACTTGTAGTCCAAGGCGCCGCCTCGCTATATAAAGGGGTGCTTGTCATTGTAAAAGACAGTTGATTAATTAATGAAATTTTTCTTTGGGCTCTTTGAGTTCCTCTTTGCTATTTAGCATTTCTTTGTGATTTCTAATTCCACTAAACCAGTTATCACCGCCCGCCACTAATGGAGCGGTGATTTGGGACGAGAGACGTCGTAATCTCTAGTCTCAACAACTGATATCAAAGCGTCCCTAGTCGTCGAATCATCGAAAAAATCGTAGCTGCTGCTGAGTTGCAGCCGTTGATAACCTTTATTGTCGACGTCGATCGGGTAATTATTGTCCAGTCGCAAGTGGTCGTTTGACTGGTGTGTTAGCATCTGGGATCTAGGATTTGTTTCTAAAATGGATGAGAGTTATAGTTGTACCATGGTCAAACTTATATCTTCCAATTACTCTATTTGGAAGTCTCGTATAGAAAATATGTTATATTGCAAAGATGCGTATGAGGCCCTCTTACGGGTACCAAACCCACTATTATCTTCGAAGATGTTTGGAAAGTGTCTAACTGAAAGGCAATAGTCATAATTAGACAATGGGTTGATGATTCCTTTTTCACTATATCTCATCCAAAACCGATGTCAAAATATTGTGGAAAAATATTGAAAGCTTGTATGAGCGTAAGACCGCTCAAAATAAGATCTTATATGTTAGAAATTTGGTTAATATAAAATATCAAGAAAGTTCTTCGGTGTCGGATAATTTGAGTCGGTTCCAAAATTGTGTGAACTGTTTAGCCATCAAGAAAATGATCTTGGATGAGGAATTACAAACATTGAGTAACTCAGCACCCGATGGTGTTGTGACTCTAGACATGGTTAAAAATAGCATGCTCAATAAGGAGTTGAGGCGCAAGGAGTTAGAAATCACTAGTGAGTCTTGACTTTTGTCACTGAAAATCTTGAAAGAAGTATTCAAAGGAATGCTCATGGTAATGATAATAGGGATAAGTCAAAGGGAAAGTCTAAGTCAAGAAAGAGAATTACGTGTTATTATTGCAAGAAATCCGATTCCATAAGAAGTTAATGTCAGAAGTTCGAAGTTATGAATGACAGCTCCAAGAGAGATCAATCTAAGGGAAGAAGAGATGATGATGAGAAAAAATACCACTGTAATTGTTACCAATGAAGAAGTGTTCATATCTTGCGATGAAGATTTTATGAACCTTACTAGACAAGATTTCACTTTGGTGGTAGACTCTGCCGTCTCATTTTATGTCACAACTAGAAGTGACTTGTTCATTTCCTACATGGAGGGTGATTTTTGTGTTGTTAGAATGAAAAATTATGGAGTTTGCAAATCATTGGTATTGGAGAAGTTAGTGTGGAGACTATTTCCCAAGACTTAATCATGTAAGAAATTGTCATAATTCTGATTAATTAGACAGTAATCAAGTTCCAAGTTATCTGAATTAGGATTAATTTGGTTTAATTAAATTATATGATCAAGAAATTAAATGAAATAAATTAAAGTAACAGTAAAATTTGATGGAATGTCTAATCTGAAATTGTGGGAATGATCTTTGAAATTTTCTGAGTATTTCTGTGTGATTGCCATAATTATCTGATTTCTAGATTTGAGTAAATAATTAACAGGTCAAATAAATAATTTAATTAAATAACTGTCAGTGACCCGTTACACCAAAGGCAACACGAATTCTGTCACAGAAAATCTCGTGGTGATTATTAAAAGAAAGAGAGGCGACGAGGAGCTTTCTCCTTCTGCCTTGTCTCCTCCGACTGATCTGTCTCGTTTCGATTTCTTCGAGCTCTGCTCGAACTCATGCCTTGGTTTTCTTGTGGCTCCCTGTGATTTGTCGAGAGATGTGGCTGCCTCTACCCCTTCCTATCAGAGGATGGCACCTCCTCTTGGTCCCTATTGACTTGCACGATGCTCATGAGGAGAGCTTGCCTCTGGCTTGTCGATCGATTGCGGCTGTTAGTCGGTTTGTTTGAACTGATGTGGCTCGATACCTGCCTCTGCTTCGTTCCTCTCTCTTCCTCTTCTTCCTTTGAACTGAGGTAATCCTCTTTATATTGGGTCGGGAAAGAAAATTTTATTTGGGTCTAAATTGAAGTTGAGGAGATGAAATTAGAAGCACGAGGAGGTATTATCTTTCTCTCTCAATCTATTTCTTTGATTAATTGAATCAATTTTGTTTGAATTTGAGAATCCTAATTCTTAGGGATTTGAATATGTATGGATTGGGCTTTGTTTCTCATTAGTCTATCTCTGATTGTTGCTTTGGTATTGTTGGAATTTTTTAGGCTATTTCTCAAATCACACGAGATAGGTATAATTTCTCTCTTCTTCTCTTTACTGTGATGAATTTTCTGTGATGCCATGGTGTAATCTATTATGTGATGTTGGGTTAAGTACTTGAATTGATTAATTGAGTAGTAGCTAGAACTAAATGTGAGTGATATTCTGTTAATAATTAGCAACTGAGTAAATTATGAGCAAGCTTGTAAATTGTTGCATGTTGGCATGGTTTATGGCATGAATTTAGTCTATAGCTCATTTGCTGTAGTTATAATTTGAATGTCAGTTTTGTTATGCATGAAACAGTGGAAAGGTGTGAAGTTAAACTAGAATTGGAGTCTAAAGTCATGTAGCATGTTAAGTATGTTCAGCAATGATTTCAGTAGAGAATAAATATAATTTTTGCATGTATAGTGGTATATAGCAGTGCATGGTCAGTTATGAAGAGAAATGCTACTCTCAATACTTGTAATTAGACATCATTTGATCAAGAAAATAGATTTCATATCATGTGATTGCATTACTGCTATACACCAGTGGTATAAAGTGATTTAAAGCAATTTGAGCATATAGATGCATAATTGAGACTGTTAAACAGTGGCTATGTGCATTGTTTGTGTTACTGTTGCATATCGTTGGTTTACTTTAAGTGAACTAAGCATATAGGCATATAATTAGAACTGTTAACAGTGGCTTTACACATGTATATGTGTTACTTGTGCATTTCATATATGCTATCAGCATTTGTATGCTTAATTGAAGCTGTGAAGGCTAATTTGTTGTTTAAGTATGTATTTCCAAGCATACTGCAGTGGTATACTAGGAATATGAAGGGTAAATGGTGTAATTGCATGGTATATTTATACTGTTGAGTATAAAGTGTGGCATTTCTAGTGTGGTAGGCTAAATAAATACAAATTTAAATTGTGTAATTGTTGGTTATCCATACTGTGGCATGAACTGAGATTTAAGGTGCATTTAAATGCATATTTAAGAGGTTTTAGACTAAATAGCATGTAATCTGTTGAGTTAGTGGCTATGAATAGTCATATTGAAGGATAAATTAGAAATTTGATGTGTAAACATGGCATATTTAAGCCTATGATGCATTGTCGTGGTCAAATCAATTTTTCTGAGGCTTGGAAGTTGCTCTGGTTGGCTAATTTTGTAATCTGGCACTTTTATTATTTGATTCAGGGGTATATGTGCTGGAAAATTTAAGTTGGAGGGCTTTTCTGTAAAATTCGAAGGGTTTGTTTATGACTTGTGGAATATATGCAATTTTCTGTGGACTGTTGTGTATTAAATTGCTGGATTTTTGGTGTTATGAGGGCTTGAATGCATTTCTATGAGGCTTATTGCATGTCGGGTTTATATCCGACTGGGTTTTTGCGGACCCGTTGCGGAATCTGATTCAGTCGATTGGGTCAGGTCGATTGATTTGGATTAGAGGCGCTGGAATTTTATAGGGCCGAAGTTGTGGGCCGAGATTGGAAAACAAAAAGGAAGGAAAAGAAAAAAAATTGGGCTGCTGTTTGGGCCTAATTTTGGTGGGCTTTCGATTAAATTTATTTGGGCTTTAATAATTAAGTTTCGGATAAATTAAATTTAATTAAGAAATAATTAGACAACTAATTATTCGGATTCTGTTGAGCTTGATTTAACATTAGACTATACGACTTGAATTCAATGTACATAGTCTAATTCGTGGGCGCTTTAGGGAAGTGATGAAACGTCTGACTTTTGAAAGAGAATGGATACTATGGCAATACTCAGACAACTCTGTGTTAGAAAGTCCTTGTTTTTCAAAAAATTTTGTTAATTATTATTAATTAACCATTTAAATAACAAAGACCTCGATGGATCTTGTTCAAGCATCAACACATCATGAGAAGGGAAGGAAAAAGCTACCTCTCCTAGACTCGCAACTAGGAGGCTCGAATCCGATGAGTGGGAGTCGGTAGCGTGCTCTCCTTCACCACCAAGTCGCCGACGGCCGCCTCGAGTCCACCTAGAAGTTTAATCACCTCCTCTTTCAACTTGTGCTAGCAAGGAAGATGAGAGCAACTAATCTCCAAGGTTTTCTCTCTTCTACTTCTTTCAATTAACTAGTTTAATTAATGGAGAAGGGAGAAGGCTCAACGCATGAGCATTTGAGGTGGATTAAGAGCAAGAGAGAGATGAAAATTCTGAAATTTTATCTCTAATTTTCGTTTTAAGAGGAAGAATGAGAGAAAAGGCTATGGTGGCTAGGGTTTCTCTCTCCAAATGACCTCCTTTTATAGACCAACCACTCCACAAACTTTAAGGACCTTTTTACCCCTATTAGGGTAGCCACTATATGGGCTATCAAGCCCATTTTGTGGTGGGTTAAATGTCCACTAATTCAATTAATTAATGGACATTTCTCTTGTACTCAAATCGGGCCTTTAATTTACTAATTAAATAAAGGTCCATAACCTCTATTTAATTCCTATAATTAAATTGTGTTGAACAAAATTAATTATTAACTTATTAATAATTATTTTGGGATTAGTTAATGCATTAATTTATTTCTATATGATCTCCTTGACTTAATTAATTATAACGGTTCGCAACAATATATAATTAATTAATCAACTTATCATATTTTCGCAAAACTCACTGCTGCGAATAAATAAATAATGTAATGTGTGATTAAAGCCCTATTTGTGTGACCCTTTGAGGATTTATGCTACGTTGGCCATGGAATTAAATCGCTATTTAATTCCAATAATCATAAGCGGTATTTAGCAACACGTTATGATTCCTAATTCGCATAAATAGTGTACTGCTACAATATCTCAATCCTACATAAGAAATAAAAGTATCTCCTTGTCTGATTCTTATGTCCCATGATATCATTGTATAATCCAAGATAGGAATGTGTCATTCTTGCAGATTATAAGTTTCTTGATCTAGAGATAATTGTATCAAGTTGCTAGCAAACAATCTATCTCCATCAAGGGGCCCAAACATATATCATCACTCACTAAGTGAATTAATGAGGGACATACGGTTTTCTTGATGAACAACTTTTCCCCGTACAATTCAAGAGAACATAAATAAAGTCCGTATAGCGGTCCTTATCAGGAATCAACAGTAGACGATATTTATTGAACCTATCCTCATGTGGAAAAGTTGAACCATCTCAAACTTAGAATCAAACTCATATGAAATAAACAATGACACAACACAATCCATATGTTTATTTCATTAGGTCATGTCCTCTACTATGTTCTAATAACATACACATATGCAATTAAGTTGGCAACACCTTACCTATGATTTGTAGAACTTAATCATCACTTAACTTGCATACTAATCTTTTATGATAATTAATGTCCCTTGTTAATTATCAAGATTATGGACGATTTAGATTTATTATTGTCATTCTAATGAATGATCCACAGAGATCTACAATTCAGATCCTCAACCGAATGATCTGTCAGTAATAAACTCTAGGAACAAATGATTAAATATCATCAATAACATAAACCAAGAAATTAAGTCATTAAATATTGACTTCTAGGACACAACTCCAACACTCTGATCCCACAAAATAAATAAACATTCATTTTATGAGTTTCTGAGTTTCTGTTGATTTGAAATTAATTTTCTAACTTCTGTTTATTTGAGACTGATTCTGATTTCGATATATAATAATAATTATTATTAATTAATGACGATTGGGCAAGTAACTAATATAATTATTTTAAGTTAACTTGTGAAACTTGGAACTGTAACTGTCAATTAATAATGGTAGCAAACCAGGCTTCTAAATTAGTTCACCAAAAAGATTATAGAACCGTTAAACTGTTGTTAACGGACCTTGATCTATAATTGTGAACAGGCAACACCCGTGACTTGGATCCCCCTGAGTTGTGTGAAGGTGCGGATACGCGGTTTTTTTGTAAAATCTGGATAGTCGGTATTTTTAAATTCCATGCATAGCATGTTGAATCAATTTAAACTATGCATTATGTTTGTCATATAGATATATAAGCCCTAAATAAATGAAACTGTACACAAATCACTTGTATAGTTGAAATTGAAAAGTCCGACTTCATAATCCAATTGAGTTATTATAACAGTTGGACTTATTACGGGATGGTTGAATTTTCTTATCTGACTAAACATGATTAGAAATTAAATATTCTTATAACCATTTCCTAATGATCCGCATTAAGCATATCTTTTGATTTATGAATAATTTCACCAACCGATGATTCGGTTTCGCCACCGACCCGGCCAGGCTATTAGCGCTACTATCTCTGGATAATTCCTTCTGTTGGTTCTGTGCCATATGATTTTAATCAATCGTTTGGGAAGGGTTCTCTCTGTATCTGCGGGCCTTGAGAACTTAAGTGTGAAAATTTCCAACTGAAATTCTGTGATAAATATGCTTAAATCTGTTATGTTTGCATTATATCGCAGCATGCCAGTATTAGGACCGTTCAGGCTTGTACCAACGGAGCGTCGCATGCTTATTAGACCTCGAACTATTGCGACCATCGAGTGTTCCTTTGTTAAACTCGAGGTGTTTGTGCCCAGCTTGCAGTGTAATGTCGCTATCCTACTCTCCTTTGACGACCTACTAGAGATATTTGCTTATGTTTATTTTGAGTTTCCTGGTCCTGGTACTCCGCCTGATGGAGTGGTGCCCGAGTGGGAACCTCAACCGGACCCGCAAGAGGAAATATGACGAGTTATAGATACACTCGTCAGGAGGAGTGTGATGCTCCCTCTGGTGTTGGTGTTCTGTTGTTTTGTTAGTGTCCTTTAGAGTACGGTTTATGTGAGTCTGCCTTACCTGCCCAGATGTTGTGGTGCCTTTTTAAAGACAAACTTTATTGTAAATATGTAAGTATTTAATGTTATGCCTGGAATAGGACAGTTGGTGTGAATCTACCAGCACTTCTTTTTGTATAATACAGCTGGTAAGATTATAGGTTAGTGGCAAGAATAAATCCAGGCTTGGAAACATGTTTTGTTAGCTATCACTGCTTGTAAAACTTTTTAGTTTGAATAATAAACTTTGTGTGTGAATGTGTAAACCTGGGAACAAAATCAAGAAAATGGAATAGGTCATCTAGAAAAAAAAATTTCACCCTCTATCTGTTAGCCTTACAAGAAGATTAATTCTCTCTTATGGCAAGGGAACCATCACACTTAACTTCCGGGGTGTTACAGAAATAAAAGAATATCTTAACACATCTTCAGATAATCTAATCAGATTCTTAACAAATAGTCATCGCCTTTCTTATGCATATTCTTTCATTTTCTTGAAATACCTCCAAGAATTCTTTCCTTTTCTCTGAGATACCTCCAAATTAAGTTCAGAACTATCCCTTTTTGTTGCTGCCATGCATTTGATCCAGGACACGATCTTATGCGGCACAACCCATATCTATCCATGCCATGCATCCGATTCCAGGTACAATCTTTTGCGACATCATATTCCAATACTCCCCCTCAAGTTGACATGTACAATCTTGTCATGACAACTTGCCAGTTTACCGCTGAATCCTACACTCCCCATCTTGACTCCTCCGTCAAGCAACTCCAAATCATGTCTTAAAGAGAGTAACCATTCACCACTGTATACGTAACTCTCTCAACTCTAAATCCGGAACGAGCAGATTCCACACGACTCCCTAAGAAGAGATGAATTCCAAAACTGATTGATGTGGACTGAGATAACCTATCAAGGCTTTTAAATTTATATCCAAATATGCTCGATTTCGATTTCAAGCGCACAACCTACATTAAATAGTCGGGGTCGATCCACGAGAACAGTTATTCGAGTTTTTCGAAATCTAGTTCTACTATCTAATCAAGTCAAGGGGTGAAGAATAATATGATTTTTGGGATAAACAAAATAGAAAATAAAATGGTTCCAATTAGAGAAAAGTTAGCTTAATAGATACAAAATAGGGATTTATGGTTGATCAACCTTCTACTTCGACTGTACTGTTTAGTGCGTTTGTCTTCTTCCTTGTATTATTCCTACTTTACCCCGCAAACAGTCTTGACTATACTTTCTTGGCTCTGCTTGCTCCCAAACTGCCTGCGCTTTCCCTTTATATAGATTTTGACACAGGAAAAAGAAGTTTTTCCATGTTTCCGCCTTACTTATAAGAGACTGGCCAGAACGCATACTAACTAGCATAGGTCGTAAGTCCAGCAGGGGTTCCCGGATATCTGTACCCAAGCGCCGGTGCAAGTTCCTCTTGAGCATGTGTGATCAACGTCTTCTGCATGCGTTGTTCTAGTTTCAGTTGTTCTGCTAGGACCGCAGTCTCTCTCGAGAAGGGAGTCGTGTCCACCTACCCCAATTCCTCCACTCCATTTCAGACTTCCTCATCACTAACAAACCCCTCATTAGTGGCTACAAGAAAAATATTACCACACCAGCTGCTTTTCTAATGAAGAAGTCAAAGAGGGGCATAATTCTTCTTCTCATTTTATTATTATTATATATATTCGAGTTTCAAAATGCCTTTCCAAATAGAACGCTACGCCCTGGTCTTGCTGAAGCTTTTTGTCGCAATCTTGCTCCTAAACTGGAACAGAAAATATACATGCCGCTAGTATATGGTAAGACAATGCATAGTGCATCAGCGGATATACAAAAAGCTCTGGAAAAACTCTTACACGATAAAAAGAATGAAATCTATAAGATAGCTAACGTCTTCTACCGCTTTTGGAGTAATCGATTCCCCGCCATAAATGGATTAATGAAATAGTCAATGAAGTAGGCTGGTTTGCTGCGACATTGGAGCATCCGGTTACTTAGAAAAACATCTTCTTAAATACCTACCATACAAGAAACCATGAAAAATTAATCTATATTCGTCTGGCTATATGATTGAAAGAGGCAGAAAAAGAATAGAAAAAAGGTTTGACCAATAGAAACCGAGTGCTGAGGACGGAGGAGCGCATCTCTGGCGTGTCGGAAGTTACTCATATAAGTCCCGATTGAAAGTGTCAGGATCACAAGTGGTAGGATTCACCTATACGCAAAAGGAATGTTTCCTATTCAACCTTGTCCCAACAAGAGATAAATTCTCCAGTCCGTCTATATATGAGTTTCTGAACTGAAAAATGCACTTCCTCGCCCCACTTCAAGAAAATAACTCCTGCTGTGGAAAGATATGAATTCATTACCAGGCAGACCTATAAGCTGCTACGACAGTAAGAGTGGATTCAAGGCCAAGCAAGAGCTACTATGGCTAGCAGTATTTATTAGTATGGCAATTAACCTCTACTTCCATTCCATGTTTGGCTACCACGAGCTCATGCAGAAGCACCACTAGCAGGTAGTGTTATTATAGCGGGTCTAATTCGAAAACTCGCTACATATGGATACATGCTCATTCTAATTCAGTTCCTACCTGATGCTACATTATACTTCTCCCCTCTAGTGAAAACTTTTGCTGTCATTACACTAATTTATGCTTCACTAGCTACACTGCGATAAACATATTTGAAAGCTCGAGTTGCTTTCCTGTTCTCAAACAACTCGCTTACTTTCATAACGGCCAGTTTATGAACTAGGATAGTTAGTTTACAGACAGACTGGTTGTTTCTAGGGTAGCACAGACAACCCACCTATAATCTAAATGGCCAGTCTTAACTAATTTCAGTTATACATAACCAATTAGTTTATATTTGTTTGACTTAGTAGTTTAATGACTTAATTAAGCTCCATAAAATCATTCTTTCGACAGGTCAAGTTCTTTTAATCAAACAAATTAAACTCTTATCCAATCTAAGTTTTCACTTTCATTCCTTGGTTTAGATTAAACAAGTTTATTACTTGGATCTAAGATTTCCCTCAATTTTCATCTATTGGGAATAGATCTCCATTTCTGGATAATGATCTAGATCTCATCTTTCGAACTATTGATCTTCTGTTGGTATTGTTATACTCAAATTAATCTAAGTTTGGTTGGGTTTAACTTCCTAACATTTAAGGTTGGCCTAATCTTGATGGGAAAATATCAAATCTACTCAACCAATTTGAGCATAGTGATGTGAGCTGAGATAATCTATCAGGGCTTTTAAATTTATACCCAAATATGCTCGATTTCGGTTGCAAGCACACAACCTACGCTGAGTATTTGGGGTCGATCCATGGGAACAATCAAGTCGAAAGGTTGGTGAAGAAATATATGATTTTGGGGTGAACAAATAAGAAAATAAAATGGTTCCAATTAGAGAGAAAGTCTAACTAAACAGATACAAATTGGGGCTTATGATTGATGAACTATCATACTTAACTTTTGTTCCCAAACTATCCGCTTACTTTCGTATCGGCCAGTTTGAGAACCAAAGTAGTTCATGTTCCTTTAATTAAATCAATTAAACTCTTATCTAATCTAAGTTTCAACTTTCGTTCCTTGGCTTAAACCATATAAGATTATTACTTTGATCTAAGACCTCCTTCAATTTTCATCTGTTGGGAATAGATCTTCATTTCTGGCTTGTGATCTAGATCTCATCTTTCGAATTATTGATCCTCTATTGGTATTGAAATATTAAAATCAGTCTAAATTTGGTTGGGTTAACTTCCTAACATTCAAGGTTGGCCTAATTTTGACGGAAAAATACCAATCGACTTAAATAATTCAAGTATAGCAAATTAAAACTAAAAACACAAGTTATAAAACTAAGTAAACTAATCAATTCATGTAAACTAATCAATTCAAACTACTCAAGTATGATCATTGTAACAACAAACATCAAGGTATCAATCATCATTACAGAAACAAACAAGAAATATTGAGAAATTACAACAAATCAGAGTTGAATTCCTTTCTTGGCTGTTGTGGTATGAACTGAACTCCTCACTTGGCTTCTGGTCTTGACAACGGAAGACAAGAGAATCGCTCAACTCCTCCTCTGCAATAGTGCAACTTCTCTGTAAAATTAGGAACACTGAACTCTCGAGATCCCTGCCCTTTTATAGCAGTTGAAAAGAACCGTCAAGAGCAGGAGTGCGCTCAGAAGTGGGTCAGATCGTGGCAGAAATCATATCAGAGTGGTCGCCAAATAACTGTCTTGAACGTGAAAACTACTTGATAGACCTCCTAGTGGCCCGCTTACGGATGTAATCTGGCCGCCTGGAATACTTCAAATTGCCTCCTGGCCTTCTCTAGTTTGGTTTCATTCTGTCTGCCTAATCTATCACCTCTGGCACTCTGTCGAGTCACTTGAAAATTATTCTTTTAATGCAGATTTGGTATCACATTTGATGATTATCCTGTTAAAACACAAAAAGGTAGGGCAATACATAAAAATTGATAAAAGATAAGTAAACTAGGTTAAAATCACATAAAATCAATCATAATTTGAGTCCAAATTGGGTCAAAACCTATATATTAAAACGTCCTATCACATAGCAAATAATAATTAAAAACACAAGTAATATAACTAAACAAACAAATATCAAACCAATTAAATCATGCAAACTAAGTTAAGTATGTGTTTTCAAGCATAGCCCCTAATCAAACTACTCAAGTAAGATCATTGTAACAACAAAAAATAAGATATCAATCATCATTACATAATCAAACAAGAAATAACGAGAGATTACAACAAATCAGAGTCAAATTCCTTTGTTTGTCTGTCGTGGCATGAACTAAGCGGCTCGCTTGACTCCTGGTCTTGTGGACTGAAGACAAGAGAATTGCTCAACTCCTTCTCCGCTTAGCGTGACTTCTCTGTAAAATTGGGAACATTGAACTCTCGAAACTCCTGCCCTTTTATAGTAGTGTAAAAGAACTATCAAGGGTAGTTAAACGCTTAGAAATGTGTCAGATCATGGCAGAAGTAGTGTAGGAGTGGTTGCCAAATAAACCGTCTGATCGTGAAAACCGTCTGAAATTTCTTATGGCGGCTCTCTTACTGATGTAATCTACTCGCCTAGATACTTCAAGTCGTCTCCTGGCCTTCTCCTGTCTGGTTATCTTCTGTTTGCCTAATCCATCCCGTCAAGCACTCTATCGAGTCGCTCAATGAGTATTGTTTTGTGCAGATTTGGAACCACATTTGATGATTATCCTGTAAAAATACAAAAGGGCATGGCAGCACCTAAAAACTAATAAAGATAGATAAAACTAAGTTAAAATCACATAAAATCAATCCTAATTTGAGTCCAAATTGGGTCAAAACCAAGAAATAAAAACATCCAATCACTGTTTCTTGTGTTCTTTACTTGAGTAAGTACTTAGAATAATTTATTCATGTAGATTTATATAAGGACGTATCGGAAATCGAGGAGGCCGATACTACCGGTGGTAATTAGGATTTGCTTGTCATTGCTTGTGTCTACTTGTGTTGCAGGTGCGGATGTTACACTTACTCTGAATCTGCATCTTAGGAATTTAATTCTGACATTGCATCATGTTGAATTGTTCATTCATTGCATGCATATTTGTAATTGTATCATATGTTAATATTATTGTTAATTGTTATACATGATGAATGGTTACCGATTGAATGACTTCAAAAGGTCTGTGCTACTTGTATGAATGAATGGACATTGGTTGACTCGAGGACGGAGTCATGATCCGTTCCTTGAGCTCCGAGTGATAAGTGCTTTGATCCGGTATTCTGACGATGTTCTCAACTTGTGGTACTGTTTCTAATTATGAATTGTCTGAATTGTAGTAATCTGAGTCTACGGACTATAAAATCTGAGTCTACGGACTATAAAATCTGTGAAGGAAGTCGTAATGATTTATAACCAGACTTGCATGCTATGTGTTGTCCAACTCGAGCCGATTTTTGAAATGCCGTCTTGTAATTGAAATCCTTATTGAAGGGACATATTTACCGTGCTCATGATGCATTGCATGATTTAACTTGAGAGGTTGATTGAACTAATTGATATGTATATTGTTATAGTATTTGCTTGTATAATGAAATGTTGTTTTTAACTCAGTCAGTAGTTAGTTCCTGATCATGTACCTTCGAGGCTTGTGTGACTGGAACTAAATACCGCACTGGGATAATTTTTATAATTATCTCACTCTCCACTTTGTGGGTTCCAGGTTGTAGACCGAGCGGGAATCAAGTTGTAGAGTAAGCCATCTACATTTTGAGTAGAAGCATGAAGCGTGGGATTTCTAAATGTTCATTTTGTATAGTTAACTTGTACTTTTGATATTGTAAAGCTAGCTAATGTTACACGTACAAGTTTAACTAGTTGAAACTTGCCATATGCCAAGATATAATCGATACTTATAAACCCTTATATATTTATTTACATTTAGATTTGTGATGCTTCATGCAATTAACTTAGAATGTTTTGCGATATGTAAGCCTTGCGGGTGCGTGAAGGTAAGCACGTAGTCGCGGAGGGCCGTGGTACTCCGTGACTTCGGTTTCGGGGTGTCACACCAACTTGGACCATATTTCTTCTGTTGGCACCAAATATTTCTTTCATATCAACTCTTCCCCTGAAAGGAATATTTGATGGGTCGCATACACCGTTTCTTTTCTTGACTTCAAATGTCCTTGACTCAAAGACAATGAATTCTTCAGACTTGAAGAGCCTTTCAAACCCGCAACTTGCGAGTAATTCTCATGCATCAACATCATATTACCAACATAGCAATCCAATAATCCAAGGCAAATTACCAAATTAACTTATATTGCGGTTAATCCAGATCTCCAATCAACCAATATCAATTTCTTACTACGGTCACATATCGAAGTTGGTTGAAATTGACCATGTTCATTAGATTTCGGATCATTGAATAGAAAGATAAAAAAATGGCATAATTCATAATTCACCATAATAAAAATTTCCAAATCGTTTTGTCCTTTCACGTGGTGCGTACCATAAAAAGAAGAAAGAAGCAATTTTCATTAAATCATGTCGCAATTAATCTAGAAAAATTACCACAATATGTTGATCGATTGGGAAATTTTCAAAAAATTGATATCACCAAAATAATTTGCCAATACATTTCCTTAGTTGACGCGGCTTGTTTGAGATTGTGCACCAATCCAGTTGCGACCCAAGAAAGCAAGCATGTGCCGCCTCTCAGGCAAGTTACTCAACTGCTCTAGACAGCATGAAACAAAACAACAAAACAAACGCGACTCACTGGATCTCTTGCACCGCGGTAGTGAAGGTTTCTGCCTTTGTTGTGTGGTTCAAGATAATTTTCTACGTCATGCCAAACTGACAACGGTACCCGCGACAAAGAAGAATAGCGGTGCCATAGAAGTAGAAGAACAAGCAACAATCTCCGTCAAGTAAAACAGATGCCTGAAAGGCTGGAACTACACCCTTAACACAGAGAGTAATATCAGCAATTATTAATCTTCAAAATTCTTCTCGACAAGAACGACCACGCTCTGATACCATGTTGAGATTTCGTCAGTCGTCGCAGCGGAATAATTTCTTCATCAAGTCGGGTATGGGAAGGCACAATCCGAGTGTCACAGCACACAAATCGTGCACCTAAGAGTCTTGATACAGTGAACTCAGAAATCAATCAAGCACACAAATAAAAATAGACACAAGATTTAACGAGGTTCAGCACCAACTTGGTACCTACGTCCTCCACACACAAGCACACTATTTTTATTATTTTCTGAAATAAATACAATACAAGGAGAGAAGATATAAATAGAAAAACAGTAACTTCTTTCCGAAGACACAATTAGGTAAGAAATAAAAGAATATCTAAACACCTCTTCAGATATCTAATCGGATTCTTAACAATTAGTCACCGCCTTCTTTGTACATATTCTTTCCTTCTTTTCTTGAAATACCTCCAAAGATTCTTTCCTTTTCTCTGAGATACCTCCAAATTAAGGTCAGAACTATCCTTTTCTGTCACTGTCATGCATTTGATCTAGGACACGATCTTATGCGACACAACCCGTGTCTATCCATGCCATGCATCCGATTTCAGGTACGATCTTCTATGGCATCATATTCCGATAGAAAGTAAAAGTTGTTGAAAGGCCATTGGGTTGTTTCTCGAGGAATCAAATCTGGTTCGCTCTATGTTACTCAATTCAAGATGTGTGGTGAGATGAATGTTATGGAGAGTAACTCAATCAATTTTTTGTACTTATAGTTGGGTCACATGAGTGAGAAGTGCATTGGGATGCTTTCAAAAAGAAAGTATGTATCTAGTGATGGTACTTCACTTACCTCATATACACATTATTTGGCGGACAAATAACATCGTGTAGCCTATAAGAGAAATCCAACAAGTAAGATGTCGGATGTGCTTGATTTGCTTCATATCGATCTTTGTTCTATGGGAGATAGAACCCTTGATGGTACTCTTTACTTTGTTACTTTTGTGGATGATCATTCAAAGAAGTTGTAGGCATATTCTTTGAAGGCGAATGATCAAGTCTTGAAGGTATTCAAATAATGGGTTGTAGAGGTTGAAAGAGAGATCGGTCGGAAGTTGAAATGCATCTAGTTAGATAATGGAGGAAAATATTGTGGTCCTTTTGAGTTATTTTCCAAGACTAACGTATCAAATTTGAGAAGACCGTACTCAAAACTCCACAATAAAATGATGTGGTCGAGCGGATTAATCGCACCATTTGTGAGAGAATTCGTTGTATGCTCTCTTATTCTAAGCTTTCAAAGAATTTCAGGGTAAAACTTTGAATACCACGGTTTATTTGATCAACTGCTCTCCTTCTCATACATTAGATGGTGATATATCCTAGAAGGTTTGGAAAGGGAAAGATGTATTTTATAACTATCTAAGAGTGTTTAGTTATATGGCTTTTGTGTATGTACCCAACAATAATAGATAAAAGCTTGATAGCAAGACTAAAGAGTGTGTGTTTTTGGGATATGAAAATGATGACTTTGGATATAGGTTGTGAGATCCGATTGAAAAAAGGTTAGTGAGAAGTCGAGATGTGGTGTTCTTTGAACATGAAACCATTGAAAATGTGTGCAACCTCAACCCCAGTCAATCAACTAAAACAAGTGTCCCACACAATGAAAAGAATGACTCTCAAATCGAAACCTCTTGAAGTGATAGTTCTCAAGTGTAAGAACGATGGAGGTCAAATCGAAAGAAATAGGTTAATGCAAGGTATTATTTTAATGAGTTTGTTTTAGTTGTAGAAGAAGACATGTTGTGAAGGTGAGACCGAATGCTATGAAGAAGTCATGTTGTCAGAGCACAAAAGTAAGTGGTTGGAAGCCATGCAAGATGAGATGAAATTCTTGCATGAGAACGACACTTTTGAATTTATGAAGTTGCCGAAATGCAAGAAAGTGCTCAAGAACAAATGGGTGTATCGAGTGAAATTCGAGGGTCAAGAAGCAAAATCGAGGTATAAATTCGGTTAGTGTGGTAAGTCGCTTTCGTTCTAACCAGGTAAAGAACATTGGAATGTCGTTAAGTAAATACTTCGGTATTTGCGAGGTACGACCAACACTTAACTTTGTTTTGGTGGCATAAACAATCCAACTTTAGAGGCATATACAGATCCTAATTGGGCCGGTGGCGTAGACACGTGGAAGTCTACATCTAGTTATTTGGTGTATTTTGGAAATAGAATTGTGGGTGTATTTTGGAAATAGAATTGTATCATGGCAATTTAAGTCGCAAAAGTGTATTGCACTCTCTACTACTGAAGTCGAGTACATAACATGCAATTAACTAATTTGGTGGAAAAAGTTCTTTTATGGATTGGGCGTTCGACAAGAAAAATATGTGTTATTTTGTGATAGTCAAAATGCAATTCATTCGATTAAGAATCCGACATTTCACTCTAAGTCCAAACATATAGATTTGAGATATCATTGGATATGTGATTCGTTTGAGAAGAAGGAATTGATATTGGAGAAGATTCACACTAATGAGAATGGGTAGAATATGTTGATAAAGCCCGTACCGTCTTTGAAATCCAAAACCTGTTGTGAAAAAATGAGTTTAGTTGATGGATGTGCTTCACAAGTCAGGAGGAAGAGTTTGTTGAGTTCCTTCTTTATGTTACTTTTATTCATCTCCTTTGTAATAATTTAGTTTTATAGAGGTGTATTTGTAAAGTTGTCAAAACTCAATTGGTTTAATAAAAGCAGAAACGAATATGGACATTGAATCACCCTAGACGTTTCTTGTTTTCTTCTGTCCACTTGTGCGCACACCCTCTTCATGTGGGAAATTTCAATCTCCTGGATATCTCTCTGTACCACTCGGTACAACTTCTCTCTCTAGTCTCAACACTTAGGGTGTCAATACCGTGCCGTTTAGCACGTTTTCATTCTGTTCTGTAAAAAATGGAATAGAAACAGAAGGGAAATCAGTTTCGTTTCTGAAAATGGAACGAAAACGAAACGAATACTGATAAACGTTATCATTCCGTTTACCAAAAACTGGACTGAAATCAATGGAAAATGAAGAACGGAACTAAAAACGAAATCGAAAACTATTCCATTTTACGAAACGAAACGGAAACAAAATATAAATCTGTTATGTTACCAGAAACGGAATGAAAACGGAATATACCAGTTCCGTTGTCGTTTCGCAGGTTTGACACCCTATCAACACTTACAATTTGGCCCGAAATTAGCATGGTTTGAGTTTGACGCACGAATGTGCACAAGTTTTGATGCATCATAAAAGTGTGAACTAGGGACGGAACTCTACAATTTTTACACTTAATGTAGAGTAATGCTAGAATCAAACATATAGAACGTCAAATATGATCCAAATGTCGACCATTAAAATTTTAAACTACCGGTCTGAACCGCTCAATATGATCTCTGTATTAAAATATCCTTGAAAATCAAATTTTATATTTTTTCAAATTTTCGAACTATTTTTTCGAATTTTCAAAATTGGAGGGTTCATAGCTTTTTAGATTGAGCATATTAAAAAATTCCAAAACAATAGTAAAAAAATTTGGTCTCCAAGAAAATTTTATTATGAAAAACAATTTGAGAAGTTCGGATCGGTCATTCTAATTTAAAAAATTAAAATTTTATCATGTTGGACGAGTGTATGTGTTATATATATTAGACAATAGCCACTCCCCTTAATGTATGGAGGTATATATATCGTTGGAATACAGTTTTCAAAAGCATCATGAAGTTTGAGTTTCTCTAGTTTAGCAAAATAGTTAATAATTAACCAAATATATGGAGGTATAAATATCGACATCCTTGTAATACATGGAGTTGGGAGGGACTTGTTATTGCAATTTTTTTTTTTTTTTTTTTGCTTTTAATAAAGCAGAAACAAGATCACACGTCAGCGTAATCCCTGCCATAACTGTCGGCCATTTTATGTTCCCGTTTCATTTCCATTTTCGTTGTATGAACCCGGACTAAACCAATTGTTTTGCATTCCCATCAGTATTCTTAAAAGTGTGTTTAGATGTGCAAGAATAAGGATTCGGATAAGAATAAACTCTAAATTTTTTATTCATGTGAAATTCAAACAACACAATAATAAAAAATTTGGATCCTTATTCATATTCTAACAAAATCATGATATTAGAATAAGAAATTTGGACAAGCACGCATTTCGAGATCCTAATTCTTATTTCTTATTCAACCCCTCATCCAAACAACCCTAAATCATAGCTTAATTTTTGTATACCCTCCAACTTTTTTCTATTTATTTATTTCTTCCTGCATTCTTGCGTATTTCTTATTTACCACTAAATTATTCTAAATATATGATTTCTTATTTACCCTTCAACTTAACCATACATAATTAACTATGGTTATCTTATAAGAAAATTGAAAATTAATTCCGAATTGAATTACACTACCACACAAAAGGGCTTTTGCAACTGTGGATTAGCAACTGTTTTTTTATAAAAACAGTCATTTTCTTAATCTGTGGCATTATCGTAATATAATGTTCAAATCTTTACCACCGTTTTAAAATAACACAGTCATCTATAGTATTAATTAAAACCCGTGGGTGTCGTGGTCCGTTTTTTTATTTTCGCTAGCGACACGGCGAACCTTTCGTTTACGCTAAAATATCATCATATTTTCTCTCCATCTATCCAGCGGCGCCTCCGAACGAAATCAACTCATCTCTCTCTCTCTGCCTCCTCCGTTGATCTCGCACCCCCATCCTCCCTTTCACGCGCCTCTCTCGCCACCTCCTCCTCATCTTCTGTCAATCCCCCTCCACCTCCTAAATCCTCGACGGATTCTTCGTCAGATCCTCACCTCCTTTGGTCTACCCCCACGGCCTGGCCTCCTGTGCTGCTCCTCTACCAAATATGTCGTCTCCGAACCCTTTTTCTGTCTTCACTGCTCTTTCTCATGGATTCTGCGGCAATGGCACTGTAACCATTTCCTTATTCTCTCAATTTGCAACAACAGATCATGTTTTCTCTTTTCTGGCCTAGCAGCAATTGATGAGGTATTGACCCAAATCCTGTTTTCTCTAACATCCAACAGCAACAGGTTTAAAATTAATTTTGACCTTCAATTTTCTATGTACAAATTTAGGGGCGAGATCAATAGCAAGAGCATAGCAAGAAGCAGCAGCGATGCTCTCAAGGCTGCTGTTCGACTGGCCAGATGAGATGAAGGAGGAGATCGCATAGGGATTCAAGCACCTCTACAAGCTTGCCTTCAGTGGCGAGACCAACTTCGGCGGCAATATCTACCACATGGATTCCGTTCTCAACAAAACCATCGACGAGTTCAACAATTTGATTGTTACCTCGGCGGCAATATCCAATTTGACGAGTTGGATCTGGATCTTAATTCCTTCACCAAACTCATCTTACTCCCTGCCACTCATCCCAAATTCGTTTTAAAAAATTGAGGTGTTGCTAAATTTTTACCTCCTCAACACTCACCAGGTATGCTAATTTCTTCAAATTGTTTTGAAGAAGAGAAAAAGAAACATGTTTATGGTATGGCTAGTTCTATGTACATTAGATAATCTAATTTTAATGTATTATTTTCTGTTACTAACAAATAGAAACAATTTCTTCGAAAAAAAAATTATTGTATGAAGAGATCAGTGTTTGAGTTGTGTTCTTCTCTATTTATTCTAGCACTACTGCTGTCACATTGAAATGCTGACATAGAGTCTTTTCTAATATCTTCAAATTAAGTCTTTGTAATTGGTGATGGTCTTACTAATTGCTGATATATTTTGTTTCATAAAGTATTTTAGAACTTATAATGTATAACGGTAAGTAAAACCTTTTTCTTATTAATGAAAATAATTGACTGGCTGATGTTATGCAGGCGTGCAAGAAATGACACATTATTATGTATAGAAAAATCTCAAAGTGGGTCTTGGCTATTTGAGAGTAACAAGAGAACAATTATGGACGAACCATTCATTCGCAATTATATTGAAGATCTGTTAACAATATCAGGGTGCAAGTCTTGCTCAAGCTGATCAAACCATACACCAGGATCAGAATTCATTTTATTTCAAAGGTGATAATTTTTTCTTTTCTTCTACTTAATTTACTTGGTAAAGCATGCTAAGTTTCAAATAAAAAAGGAATTAGCTTTTCATCATTGTTGTTAGTTTTGTAGCTTATGTAGGGTGCGTTTGGCATTGTTGAGTTTAGTAGGGTTAGTCGCGTAAGGTTAGTACTTTTTGGGGTTAGAGGGGTAGAATGGTGAGGGTAGTGATTTGATGAGATTAGTGCTAACTTAAGGTTAGTGAATGCTGTTTGACGCGGTATGTTGAGGTTAGTATTTTAAGGTTAGTACCTATTAGTGATGTAATTATTATTAACTATTATTAATTAGTAGTTATTAATAACTATTAATTTTAATAAAAATTATTATTATTAATTATTAACTATAAATTATAAAAAATAAACCATTATTAATTATTATTATCATTATTATAATAACTATTATTGAATATCGTTATAATTATAATTTTACATTAAGGATTATTTAAATTTATACAATTATTATTACTATAACTATTATCAATTATTAATTATTATAAACATTACCAAAATTATTAATATTATTTATTTTTAATTATTAATTACTTTAATTATTATTATATTAACTATTATTAGTTATTAATTAATAATTATTCTTAATCCTCATTAAATATTAATAAATAATTAATATTACAATAACTATTATTGATTATTATAAATATTACCATAATTATTAATTAATATTATTATTTATTTTGAATTTTGAATTATTAATATTAATTAGTTACTAATTATTATTTATTTAATATTTATTGTTATTAATTTTTTATTTAAATATTTATTTTTAATGATTAATTACTATTAATTATTAAATAAATAATAATAATTATTACTTATTAAATATTATTATTAATTATTTTTATCATTATTATTGTAATTATTTTATTAATTTTTATTTTAAAATTTTATAATCATTATAAATTAGTAATTATTATTTATTATTAAATATTAATTACTATTTATTAATTGTTAATTAGTATTAATGATTAACTATTATTATTTTTTATATATTATTAATTATTAAATATTAATTGTTATGAATTATGAATTATTATTCGTTAATTATTAATTACATCATAAATTATTATTATTATGTATTATTAATTAATTAATTATTACATAATAAATTATTATTATTATTATTAATTATTATAATTAATATCAATTATCATTATTAATACCAAATTAACACTAACCTTCGAGTCGCTAACCCGACTAACTTACCCTTCCATTGAGTTAGTGGGTTAGCGAAAGGTTAGTGCTAACCTCTACTAACCTATTTTCATTTGGCAAACTAACCTTGGAAAAGGTTAGTCACTAACCAAGGTTAGGACTAACCCCAACGTTGCCAAACGCACCCGTAGAGTTTTGGTGTTATCATGTTGACATGGTATTGATTTGGTTTAGTTTCTATTAGAATGTTTTGGCAATATTACAAATGTGTGTTGAGGAACTGAATGTGCATGAGAAGGATGTTTAGAAAGATTTGGTTCAGTTTCTCATTGATGCTTATAACAAGATCCAGGGTCACATCGATCAACTTAACAAGCTCTTGAACGCAATGACATGTATTTACTACAATAGACAAGTGGAATGCCCAACTTAAGTCTCTCCACCAGACAATTTCGAATAATGTGTACCGAGAGAATAGAGCAAGCTCTTGGCCGTCACTTCATTTGCTCAGTGGTTTTGTCCTGGTGTAAAAATAGTCAGGTGGATGGCCTTTTTTTGCAATTTGGCTGTTTTATGGTAATTATTAGTGTTTCCAGTTTTATATGTATGGTGCTTGCCATAATGATAGTGCAAATAGTTGTCTGAAGTCACCTGATTGCAATTGCTTTTGGAACTATTTAGATTCTATATCTCTGTAATCTCGATGCATTTTCAATTGTAGAGCATTCAGTTTCTCTGGTCCTGTGAATTAATATATATGAAATAATTGTAGAGCATTCAGAACAATCTAGCTAGGTGATGGTCTCTGTCAATTTTCAGAACAATCTAGGTGATGGTCTCTGATAATTGATAACTCAAAATTAACATTGTGAATATTAATTAATAAACTACTTTTTCCTCATTCATTTCTCAACGTGAAAGTTAATAAAATTTAGGAAAATGTCACATGATAATTCCTGCTTAATTCGCTCTCTTTATTTAGATGGGCACATTGGTAAATTCTATTGTTTTGCTTTCCGACAGTCACTAAGGATCCCTTTTCTATTCATGTCTAATGGTGAGTTCTATTTCTTAGGTCCATATGTTTCTGTGCTTGCTCTTTGAGATTTTTTAATATTGACAGGTGGAGGAGTTCCAGAGTCAAAAAGAGCATCTCAATTAAGCAAGTTTTTTTAAGTGTGAATGTATAGCCTTTGCATATACCTTTTCTTTTCAAGCTTCTTCCTTCATTAATGAACTTAGGATGTGTTACAATACTGGCATATACTATAGTATGCAGATTCATTTCTATTTATTTGAATAAGCTAACTTACATTAATTGATTATGAAATGTGTACAAGCATTCTTGATTTTGATTCACTGGACTTTGCTTAGTTAGCTTTACTTGATTCAGTTTAGTTACAACAGATTATTATTTGAACAAAACTTTGAATTCTTTACTGTTTTATGGGCAACTGTGTAGGTGGTTCGAGGCCATACACCTATTAGAGCACCGCTTAATTGGTACAACTGTTCATGTTCAATTTTATGATCCTTAATGACAAAGAGTTTTGGAGACGAGAAATAGTTATTTTTGGAAACGGGGAACCAGTTACAGCTGCCCCGTTTTATAAAACTATGCTTTCTTTTCAGTAAAAATTGAGTGGTTCCCAGGATCATTTATTTTATGAATTTGTTTGTAATGTTTAGCTATTAACATTCAGGTATTTACAATTCAGTTATAAATTGGGTCTACTAACTATTTTTTAGTCACGGACTTAGATGTTGGTTCCTGATTTGATTAAAGATGATCAGGTGACCACGGCGATAAATACTGAAATTCAAGAACCAATTTCAATTTAAAAAATATAACCATGGCAGAGATATCACGCATGGTATAAGAGTCATTTTCTGGACAAAATGATGGTATGGAATTTCACTGTTCATAGGGATAACATACTTTGTTTTCAGGTTGAGATAACTTTTTGTACTGATTTCAGGCTTATCTAAAAAAATAAAAAAAAATAATAAAATAAAGAAATTTTTGCACCATGCTTCATCTAATGACAACAAGCACAACAAATTGAAAATTATATATTACCAAAAAAATTTTATTCTTTAAGTTTGAGAATATATAAATTCTTAAGAAATTATATGATACCAAATAATTTAAATAATTAGTAAAATAATATTCAATTGGTAAAACAAATTTATGTTAATTACATTTCTTAAGAAGTTATACATTACCAAATAGACCTAGAAATTTGACAAAATAGTTTGAATTATTCTCAATCTAAAAAAAAACATAACGCAGCGAAGCTGTGATCAAATTAATATTCATTTCTTTTATTATTTGATAGAAGCTTATTTGGTGAACCATAGATAAACTAGATTATATTTTTTATATTTTGAGTAAATAAGTTTTTTCATCAGAAAGTAAGAAAGGAAAATCAAATAGCGGCGAAGCCGCTGCTACCCACCTAGTTACTATTAAGCGTGAGGGGAAAAGAATAAAAAAATCCTAGAAACATTGTGATTGTTAATATTAAATAACAGTCACAAATCCTTTAATGACTGTTAATTAAAAATAACAGTTGCTGTAAATCCTGCCAAAATTGACTGACGACTTGTGGTCTGACAAGCGGGTCCGATCATTTGAAACTGTCTATATTTAATAACGGTTGTCAGACCTTTTTTTCCGGCCTTTTATGACCGTTTTTATTTAATAATAGTTGCAGAACATCATTTAAAATACCTGCCAACAAAATACTTATTGGGTATAATTGAAATATGGGACAATTGTGAAGGACATTGGAAATTGCATCTTAAGTGGACATACTATACTAGCTAGATGATTATAATACTTATAGATGGTCTGATAAGGATATTAAATTAAACTTTTGATCTTATTTCTAAAAAGGACCTAAAAAGCAAGCACAGGAGCTATGTCATCTTTAAAATGGTAAGTGAATGCTCTTGATGATGTGTTCTTATGACATAAGATTTTTAAAACAGAATGTTATTTTTCTATTTATTAGACAAGAAAGGGAGGTTTGGACTAGACAGATGTCCCAAATGCTTGCTTCAATGGGATTTCAGATGCCACAGTCACAACCCTTAGCACCTCATTTTGTGCCGGTCGAGGTGGACTCTGGCTATTCTCCTAGGCAATCTATTTTTCCAACCCAGATAGACTCAAATGGAATTCCTCCGGATCCGATCGACGATGTTCAGGTTGATCTTGTTATCTCAAATCTATCAAGTAACTAATCTATAGTATTAATTAAAATCCATGGGTGTCGTGGTCCGTTTTTTTTTTCCGTCAGCGACACGGCGATCTGACCATTCATTCGTTTACGTTGAAATCTGATCGGTCTTTTTTCCTCCTCTTTTATCCAACCCCTCTTTCTTTCTCACCTACTCTCTCCCTCCTCCGTCGACCTTGCGCACCTCCTCCTGCCAATCCCGCTCAACCGCCTCCCAGACGTTGCCGTCTCTCTTTCCTCTCTCCTCTGACACATCGTTGTCACCTCCTCCTCCGCCAACTACCCTCCTCTGCCTCACATCGCTTTGATTTTTCCCCTCTTTTTAGCCTAGATATCTTCAACTGCCTCTTCCTCTCTCGCCGACCACGCCACACCCCCAGCCCCTCCTTCGCACTGCCCTCCTCCTCCTCTGCCAACCGTGCCCCCCACCTCCTCCTGACGCTCCGCCTCTTCTTCCTCCTTCCTGGTGTTTATTCTTTTTTCCAGAGCAACCAACGAAGAAGGATCACCGTCCGATTCTATGTGTCTCCTCTCTTCGATTTTCGATTCTTCTTCTTCATCTCTGTCCAATTCTCTAACCCTAGATACTGCTCAAGCCATTTCTATTTTTATTAAGGACAACTTTTTTTTTGTAAAATTCAATTAATTTTTATACCTTTAACAAATTTAGATGTTCCTTCATTCTGCAGACTCCAACCCTTCCTCTTCGTCTCTCCTTTTTGCAACTGAGTCTGGCTCTCTCTAAATCCAATATTCCAATTCTGCTATGTTATCACCTTATTCAACACAGGAGTCTCCCTCTCCCCAATGCTGAGTTGGATCAGAATCGGACGATTTCCCAAACCATGGTTAAGTGACCAATTCAGTTGCTTTAACTTTGATTGCTCTTAAATTACTTATCGTCTACCTTTTCACTTTTTGAGTAATTTGATTTTGTGGCCCGTGTAGAAGTTTGTGGCACCCGCTTAAGCTACCAATGGTTGATATGTTTGTTAGTAATTTTTTAGTTAGTGTTATCTAATGGATGATTTGTGCTTATGTACTTGACATAGGGGGGAAAATTGCATGGCGGGACTTGGGAGCCAAATAGTGTGCAATGGTTGTAGGAGCCTTTTGATATATGCAAGGGGAGCCACTAGCGTGTGCTGTGCAGTATCCAATACCATTACTCCTGTGCCACGTCATGGTAATTTTGTTTATATATTGGAATTGGCCTTAAAACATCTTTGGCCTGTGGTTGCAATTTAGACAGTAGTTGTCCTTTTGGTAGTACTTGCTAAGCTCCAATTTTTGGATGAATCAGCTCTTTTCATCCGATTCTTTATCTTCTTCTCAATTTGATTTATCCCTCCTCCTCCGTTTAATGGTGCTTCTCCCTCGGACACCACCCTCATATTTGCTTCCTCTTTCTTTGATTTTCGTTTTTTCTTTTTAGTATAAAGATGATGCTTATTTAATTTGTTGTTCCTTTTTAAAAAGAAACATGACTTTTAAATTTTTTATGTTAGTATATGTAAATTACTAACCTCGATTGTCGAATCCGCCACCACGATCGTAACCTCCCGACATTGTTTTAGGGTTCAAACGAAGAGCAAGAGAGGATTAGGGTTTAGAGAGAAAGAGGTCTGGTTTTGGTTACAACTTAGAAGAAGAATGAAAGAACGGCGCAAGGAGATTATTACGAAAGAAGTGGGGTCGGTTCTTCTGTTATCTGGTCTGAATAAGCTAAATTTTCCTTTCTATGTTTGCGCTGTCAAATTATAATTGGACTCTTCTGATGGCATATACCAGTCAACGTGAAGGCAGTCTGGAGTGTTATCACTTTATGTTTTTAAAACAAAACCATACTGGATTGGTTATGTTTGTCTCTGATTTCAGTAAGTGTGCATAATGGTTTTGTTTACTTTGCAATACTGATTTGGAGAATACATTGAAAGCGCACAACATCCTACAAAGGAATAAATATACTGGTTTGTTTACCTGCATTAAAACATGATATGTGCATACTGGTTTGTGAATAATAGTGCATACTGGTTTTGGTTACTTGCATTGAAACATAACCAAATCTAGCATATAATTAAATGCTTAACTATTTTGTTGAAATAGGATTTAAATGCTTAACTATTTTGTTGCATTATTAAAAATGGGATTAACAAGACTAGGAATGAACATAGGGTCCATCTGCAATTATGGTAGAAGTATAGCACGCTTACTAGGATGCTTCCCATGCATTGAAAGTTTGTATATCGGTGTTAGTTTCTTTTTCACTGCTTGCTATATACCATTAGTGACCTAATTTCTTGGACTTCTCTACTGTTCAGGTTCCAATTTTTCAAGCCACAATGGACATTTGATTTTTAAAATGTCAAAACTATTTACTCTTTCTTTTCTTAGGACTACACATTAAACCAGAATAACAAATTTGAAGTGGGATAAAACTAATAATCGTTGGACACTATTGCAGATTAAACCAAGATTTGTTAAGAGGTCATTTGTAAGTTGGATTGTTAGTGAGTCAATATGTATATAGGTCCAGTCAACATTTTTTTTTTTTTTTTTGAAATGTCAGTCAACATTGTTTTACATCATCATTTCACAACAAATTGTAACTAAACCAGATCTGAGCCAACCTACCCAGTAACCTTTGTGGTTCACTGGTCAATCTGACCTGTTCCATACCAAATATTATCAATAGAAAATTAGAAATTAGACCAATAAGTAAGCCACTGAAATACATTATTTTCTTAGTGAAAAAAATTCTTATCTTCGAAAATATAATTATTAAAAATAAACATGTTAATTTTAGCATAGTATAAATATTGAAGAGAGTTTAATAATTCAAATTTACTCATAAGTTGTCATGCTTACAAACTTTTTAAACTAATTGATCAATCTAATTTACAATGGTGTTAAACCAATTAAGTCATCACAGAGATGGGTATCAGGGGCACAATGTAGTGACATTGATGAATTTATGTTTTTATATGGCGATCTTTTAGAAATTCCTGAAATGTTGTGTTCAATTTGTGATTTTCTATGTAGGATTCGAACAACCGCTCTCATCGAGCAGTTCAAGAATTCTGGAACAAGCAAGGTTCTTTCGAGTTTGGTTTGTGGCCTATAAAAGCCCTCATATTAAGCACTCATTAAACAATGAGTCAATGAATCAAAGAACCTAAAAAAAAAAAAAAGAAACATTCAAGGTTAATTTGCATTCTTTATTGACTTTATTCTTTGTTTCATTATCATCAGCTCTATATTTGTATCAGATATGTATTATAAATCTTTATATATGTATAATGTCATGGTATATGTTAGGTTGTCAACTGGTACACAATTTATACTACACGTGGCATGCCAAAGTGTTTTGATTCATAATATAACCTGCTTATCATAAAGCCAAGTATTTGTGCTCTCATTTTTGTGCCTTATTCACCTCTGTATGTATTTCTAGGTCAATAGGTTAGCATGCCACATCATTATTCATCAAGAACAAAGGTAATTAACAATCTTATTTTCTCATTTATTAGTTTCAAAATAATCAGCTATTTTGTGATAATATATAAGAAGTTTGGAAATTCTGGAAATAAGTATTTCAGACATGCTACTGGCAATTTACATGCTATCTTAAAGGATCTTGCAACCTAATAATTCTGAAATTACATTTAGAACATTGGCTTTAGGGCAGTGAAATACAGGAACACTTTGCAACTTTCGTAGTTTCTTTATATAAAGAAAAATACATACTTTATGTTAGCATTATATATATAAAATAAACTACTTCCTTTTGTATATTTCTGCAATGAATTGGCATACGAGTTCTGAAAAAAAGAATGCGGAATCAGTTTTTTTATTTTTTATTTTTTTTATTTTTTCACAGAATATAAGCTGTTGCATTTTTAAAAATTCTCAACATCATCTGTTTTGGCATTATTTTTCTTAACAATATTTGAAAACAAAGGCCTTTCCATCATTTCTGAATCGTAAAAAAAATTCGGCAATGTAAGAGGTTTTCTAAATTTTACTTATGATTAAATAGATATAATGAAAGTGGCCTCTGCATCCAAGTTGAGTGATATTCTAATTGCTGATGTCGATTTTGAGAAGACAAGGGCCTACGTGAAAAGTTAGCTCTCTCTCTCTCTCTCTCACACACAGCCACATGCACGTTTTCACATATATGCAAGCTTTTTGAAACACAACATGAATCTCTATATGTTAAGACTTAAATTTCAATCTGATAAGTTAAGTATGACTAAGTAATAGAAAGTATTTAAATATTTTTTTTTAGTTCATCATTCTCTTTTGAGTTTTCATTATTTATTCTATATATCGTTTTTATTTTTTTTGATCTGTTGGTTCAATTAATTAAATGAAAAATTAGGCATAACTTAATTAGAGTAAATATTGATTGGTTTGTTCATATTTGTCAATATTTAATAAAACTGAATGCAAACTCAATATTACTACAATACATTACAAAACTTTTCTTTAATGCCTACTTTTACTTTCGTGCCATTTAAATTGATATTAGGTTTGATTATTTTTCTACATTATACAGTGGTTTCAAGTTGGAAGAAAATTTTGTCAAGGCAAATTTCTCAGCAAAGAGCGTGGCTGCATTTTATGTAGTTTAGTTTGTAAGCAAGGGAAGGCATGTATGGGCTAGAGAGGTGGATCCCTTCTCACAATTAAAATATGTGCCAAGTGCCATCCACTTTGCTCGGTTTTAATCTCAAACCGAGCTATCTACGTGCTAACTTTTTCTCAAGTGGGTATGCCTCTGAATTATACCCTTCTTATTCCTTTGCCAAGCGCATCATGTGGGTATATTTCAGATGTAATTTAATCGTTTAAGACTAAAAACAGGATTAGTTATTCATAATTACCAAATGTATGATGTAATTTTTTAAAAATATTAAAAATGTATGATGCTTATGCACTTAATTTTTTACAGCTCATGTGAAAAGAAAAATTATGATATTTTTGCCTTTGCACTAATATGTCTGTCGCACGCACACAATTTAGACTTAATGATAAATTATTAGTGATTCTTAAAATTGAAATACAAAAAAAAATCCGCTATGGCGCGGCGAAGCCGCGCTTCCCCACCTAGTTAATTATGATTTGTAAATAAAATGACCTATAACTATTTGTAATTTTTAGGAAGAGACGCCTTGCACTCTCTACAGTTACACAAACATAATGATGCGGGTCCAGGTGGCTGAGGGAAGACTCCTTCCATCTAGTCAAACAGTAAACAATGTACCCCTTGCGCCTGATTGTTAGTGGGTCTACATTGACCGGGTCTCTGAACAATACCGTACTTGGGAAACGCCTCGTGGAGTAGAGGAACTCTTAGTTGATGTGATAGGGAATGTCGTTCAGTGGCCGAAAGTAGATGCGGAGCTACGGGGACAGGTATATATTTTTTTAATTAACGAAGTTCATTTCACTTCTTTAGTTTTATTTATGACTAGTTAATGCACTTGATGTAGAATAATCAACAACAAAGGCCACGTGAGCCCACGAGTAAGGAGAGGGTGCCAAGTGAGACGTCTGGTGTTGGTCGCGAACTGTTCCTCAACAAGAAGCATTTGGATAAACTTAACAATTCTGAACGGTCCGTGTATGAGATGCTGATGCTCCAACCTGGAGATACCCACCTATTTATGCTCGAGCATGTTGATCCTTGGGGTACGCATGCTGGTGAGCTTAAGTTCTCCGTGAGCGTGGGGGACATTTTAGAGTGTTTGAAAAGGGAGCAACTGAACATATCTATCCTCAAGATGTATACATGGTATGAAATTTTGGACATGATATTTTCTTTATATATTCCAGTCTCAACTGACTATCTATTTTGGTTCTAGACTGAATATTTAAGATTTGAAAACTAAAATAGAGTACTATCTAAAAAGTTTTTAATGAATGATAACCAATCATATTCAAGGGAAAACAATTAGCTCAAAACCAAGTATGAACAGAGAAGTTCTCATTAGCATTGAACATGAACAATTTCTATCATAAGTTACAACGGGGCTGCAGACCCACCAAGAGAAAGGTATTTGGTAAGATGTGCAATAGGCACATGTGAGGTTTTATTTCTTATGCTTTTGAAATTCATTATTATATATACCAAATTTTGTACTTTTTAATTAGGTCTTATTTAGCAGCAAAAGAAAAACAATGCAATTGCAGCTAAGAGCATGCCGCCAGTTTGAGGACGAAGAAATCGTAAAGGTGGGAAGTGAACACTTGCGTGGGCCCACAATCAAGTGGGTTTTCCCTCCAACATCACCTGACAATCTGACGTCAGCAGGACCAAGTGGTCTATCCCTCAACGACGGCTATAATTAGAGACCATCTACCATTAGGGAGGGTTTCCAACTATTTGCATTTTACATATCTCTACATTGTAACTTGTAATCACCATTGGTGGAATAAAGCTCTCATTTTCTAGATCTAAATTCTCTCAACACACACACACGCACACAAATACTCTATTACGATCTCTCTCTCTCTCTCTGTTCCTCCCCTCACTCCTGAGTGTTGATCATATGAGAACAATATCCCTACCAAATCTAGACGTATCAGTTCCTATTTTTTTTTTTCATTTCATAAAAATGACCAAATATCACATGTACTAACACACAGATATAAAGAATTATGAATAAATTAATGAACAATCTATTTGTTAGTTAAGTTGTTAGTTGATATAAAAGAAAGTACTGTTTTGTTCTTAATATATGCCGAATAAATATGCCTCCGGAATGTAGAATATGCTACCTCTTTTTTAAGTTGCTTTGTTCCGGAACATGCCTTAATAATAAGTTGTTTTGTTCCTAGCAGCATATATAGCATGCACATTTTATAATTTATTATTGTGTTTTCAGTTGGAAGCTAAAGCTAGTTTTCAGATTTAATTAGTGCTTCCAAGAATCTGTGGATGGATGTTGTGGCCATCCGAGTCAGATTTCTGAATTAAAGATCATGAGATATAATTAATTTATGCATGCACAGTCACCAATTGAAATTACATATCTACATACCCCACTGGTTGAATTTTAATTCCGAGCATCTTTTTGATGCTGAATGAATTTTCATTTCAGAAAGAGGCATGATGAAAGTTTTTTTTTAAAAAAAAAAAAAAAGGATCAAGCCCATAAGGGCCATAACTTTTGAAGAAAATGATGAAACTTCAATTTCGAGAATTAGATTTTTAACGTAAAGCACATATATATATCCTTTTCCCTCCGGATACCCAAAACTAAAATGAGTAAAATACATACATATAATGTGTATCAAGAGCTTATTTTTAACCTAATTTTCATCTAATTGGATTGCAAGCATACAATCTATGCTCAGTATATTTCGGGTCGATCACAAAGACGTATTGTTCGATATCTAGATCTAGTTCCTAAACAAATAAGACTTTTAATGAGAAGTACAGTTGGAAAAATAATTTGTTTTGTTTTAAGTAAAAGAGACAATTATAAAGTTGTAAAAATAAAATCTAAACTACTATGTCATAGATTAAGGATCGGGTTCTACTCAATTAAGGATTATTTACGGATTCTGGCCTGCAAATTTCTCTACTTAAGCTAGTTCCAAATGACCAAAGGTTTAAATAGCGGATAGCGGATTCGTAGCGGACAGGCAAATGTCATAGCGGATAGCGGATAGCGGTTATTTCACGGCCGATATCGGACCATAGCCGATTTGCACACACAAGTGTATTTTGAAGGTTTAGTATAGCCTAAAATAAAAAATTAAAATATTTTCATGCAACTAATTAGTGCCAACTAAAATTATATTTATTGTCTATGCATATTTGACCACAAAATTTTTAGAGTTTGAAAAAAGTTAAAGCATAAAAGTTGTAGCTTATTTTATAACCTTTCCATAAAATTTTGAATCACATCAATCGGAGTTCGTATGTGAAAGATATGCCTAAAATACTACTGTTAAATCAGCAAATTATAAATTGCACCGCTATTTCCGCTAATTTCCCGCTATATCGCCGCTAATTTCCAGCTATATGCCCGCTAAATCCCGCTAAATCCCGCTAAATCTGTCGCGCTGTAGCGTTCCACCTCCTTGACCCGCTATCTCGCCGCTATAGCGGCCGCTACAGCCGCTATTTAAACCTTTGCAAATGACTCTTGATTTCTCAAACTGTCCGTTTAAATCATGGTTAACTTACTTACTTATTTAATTTTATATTTAATCAAGTGTGGAATAATAGTTTAATCCTAAGTTAACAGATACTTATCTAATCATCATTACGGTTTTGTTTTCCTAAATTAAACTACTTCTTCCCTTAAAAACTCTAAAATTTGATTATCATCTTTGGCTTAAGTTCCCTAAGTTTTATCTATTTTTTTCAAAGGATATCTCCCTATCATCATTACGAGAAGGGATTTTCCTATCGGTTCTTATCCTAATTTCACTCATCTGCTACTATCATCCTCAAGTTGTACAACTCACAAAGTACTCAAGTATAGGTTAGGGTGTAATAACCAATGTTTACTTAAGCAATTCAGGAAATCACAAAATCAATCAAGCACAAAAGATAAAATCAATGAACTACTAAATATTTGTTCATTACCATTACCCCTAAAGTAAAGATCTAGCCTAGCATAGTATCAATATAAACAAACAAGGTTTCTTCACAAATCATAAGAGAAAATAAAAAAAAGATTACAACAGTATCCAACTTCTACTTCTCTTTCTTAGCACCCCCAAACGATCCGTCTGCTCCTTACAAACGGGTCGTTTGCATTGTCTCTAGCTCCTGACTTGCGTGAAATCTCTTCAAAATCGTAACAGGCCACCATGCTGTCAAATTATCTCTTTTATAGCAATCAAAATAACTCCCAGTCGATGCAAAGTGGTGGAAATCATGCTCTAATCATGTTTGGTAAAACTGAAAATGCCATTAAACAACTCTACCTGAAATAACTGTCTATTCTTCTAGAATAGTCCAAAAGACCCGTCTGAACTCCTCAAACAGTCCATTTGGACATCTTCTGGATGGACTTTGTGAGACTGACTGATCTATCTCCAGATGTTCCACTTTAATCTCCAAGTAGTCCATTTGAATGCGCAGAAATCAACAGAATTGAACTGAGATTGATGAAGAACTTGAAACAAAACAAGCGCAACAATAGTACCAATTTTCTACCTAAAATGATAAAAAACTCATTGAAACAAAGGTATTTAAGTTAATTTAGGATCTAATTTGATTTGAAATGTATGCATAAAAATCAATGAGCAAGATACATGCTTAAAATTAAAACGAATAAATGAATTAACAGCATTAAGTAATATTTATATGACAGGCTCTTCAAATCCCAAGCACCCTGTACCTATGGACCAAAATACTCTGCAGTTCTTCATCACGACCGTCCGATCTAATCTCGACGGTTTTACATACCGTAAGAATCCGATATTAATCGGACGGTTGTGATGCAGAACTGCAACCGCAGATATCGATTCCTCTGCCTATCCTCGGTAGATCTTTTTTCTTTTTTACTTTGTTTGTTTAAATTAAAACCCAGAAAGATAGCATTTAATGAAAGCAATAAAGAATGAAAAAGAAAAAAAAAAAAGAGGGAGTGCGCGCACCTGGACCAACCAAGTGCCAAGTGCCTAGTGGTGAAGACAAAATAGTTGCGCTTGAATCTGGCGCTTTTTGTTGACTACATTCACCCCCCGAATTTAATTAGTTACGTTAGACTCACCCACTCACTCTTCATGCAATGCAATTCCAAGTTGCCTACGGTCTGAGATTAAAAAAAAAAAATGCAATTCCAAGTTGAAATCCTACTTTTTATTCATTTGTGTTCTTTCTTTTTCCATAAAGCACGCCAAAATAATGAATTTCTCCATCAAATTGCCAGGTCCAGTTCGAGTGCCTAACAATCCAAAATATCATAAAATGATTTAATATCTACATTATATTATGATAGATTAATTTTAGTATTTTTAGTTTTTGGTCTCTTGGTCTTATACAAAATAACTCCAAAAATTATAAAATTCGGTGCCGATACAGCATCATGACAACGAACAATACCAATAGTTTAGAATCAATATTTTGAAATTTTAAAATATGAATAAAACAGAAGCGTATATATGGCGGTAACAAAAAGTTGTGGCATCATCACTTCCTATAATTAATGTGTGAGGGCGAGCGCGTGCATGAACTTGTGCATTAGAAAGAGAGAGTTTTGGCTAATGTTTTAATTTTAGTGTTTCAATTGACACACTAAATTAAGATTCAAATTTCAATTATTCATGTGTAAACAATTGATCAAACGTGACGAATATTTTTCCATATCAAAAATCTTGTAGGAAAATAAATTCTGTTATTTTTATAATTTTGAAAGATGAATTTACAAATATAAAAAAGGTTAGCACGTCCGAATAAATGGCAGAATATGCCATCTGTGTGACTGTGTTACTGCTAATAAAAGAAGTAATGACATAATTTATGAAACAAATGAAAATTTAGAAAGAGTGATTATATCGTAAAATTGAAGTTTTAAGATACAATGTCACATCCCATATATATCAACAATTTAAGAAGTTAGTTTGAAGATGGAAGCATTTAGTTTGGGATCCGGATCCTCTGGTCGTTTTTATAAAACGACCAATGGACGCTTTTTTATCTGAGCCGTCCGATTTAATCTCAATGGTTAATTTTTTTTAGTCTATCAATCTAGTATTATTCACAGGACATCCATTAACCATTGAGATTAAATCAAACAAGCTCAGATCAAAAATTGACTAGAGGATTCTGGAGGATCTCGTTTCTTTAGTTTGGGCTATATGATGGTCTGATGGGTGACAACTTAATTTTCATGGGTCATGGCGCGAGTAAAGATCCAGAAAGGGAGAGTTTGGGCCTCGCGCTTGCGCTTTGTGATCTGCTCCTTCACTCTGCTTTGTTTGGCGGTTGGCCAGTTGTGAGAGTTGTTGTTGTTGTTGGTTTTTTTATTATTTTTTTAAAACTTTGAATTTAATTTATCTGTTAAAGTAGAAATTGTAATTGACTAATAAATATGGGAATAGAGAAAGGATTTGTACATCAACATCAACAGTATTAATTAAAACCCGTGGGTGTCGTGGTCCGTTTTTTTTTTTTTCCGTTAGCGACGCGGCAATCTGACCGTTCATTCGTTTCCCCTGAAATCTAAGGAGACCTCGCGCACCTCTGTCTCGTACCTTTTTTGAACCTTTTCCACGGGTAGCCATCGAAGGATAGCTCTCGCCATGGGAAAAAAAGAATACGGAGCAGATACCCCTCGAGCATCTTGCGACCCGAACGCTACCGACCGTCCGAGAAACGGGCGACGGACGCTAACGCGGCTCTAAGTACCTCGAAGGTTGATTGTTTGTATTTGCAGGTCCTTTCCTTCCAGCAGGCGCAAGCCCCTGCTGTTAATTACCTCCTACCTGAGTTGAGAACCAGACAAGAGTACCTCTAGATCGGGAATATTCGAGTCAAGCGTAACATGTAGCTGAGGGTCTAATTTAATCTTACAAGATTAGTTTAAACGGGGGGGTTCGACTTTTGATTGTCACGGTGTAACTTTAAAATTATTACAGGACTTTGGTTGACTTCTATGTCACAATTTTAGCAATTTTGTTATTTAACTTGTTCGAGTGGGTTGTAACCACCCTTTGATATCTAAAACCAATACTGGGGGTTATATGGCCTAGTCTTGTATTCAGTCGATTTAGGAATTTAGGGATTTTGAAGGTTTCTTGTTCAAGTCTTGAGTACAGATGCGCTATGCCTCCTCTTGACAGGAACTTCAGGTGTGTACTCCCAAGTCAATGCGCTATGCAGCCTTGAAAGAACGATTTAGATTTTCGAGTTCGACACTAGAAAGATGGGCGATCTAGGTCGATTCCCAACCGTTTGGGGTTTAGAGAGTTTTGGGATTTCGTTCGAGTCGCGAAGAAAGAAGCGCTATGCCCTCCTCTTGCTAAGAACACCGTGGTGTGACTCCTGCGGCAACGCGCTATACAGTCACAGGAGAAACGAAGTTGGACTTTTAAGACTTTAATGTCATTTTTGAATTTTAGTTATTGACCTTGTTCCAAGCTCTAAAGCGTTGGCCTTTGCGTCTTTAACCATTTGGGATTTTAACTTAATTCTTGGGGCTTAGGATGTTTCAAGACTTTTAGATTCCGGCTATCGGATCCCTTTTAGTCTTGATTATACCAATCTTAAGTTGGACTTTGGAGTTTCATTTTTCAACTTTTAGATTGGACTTTTGAGTTTAACTTTTTAAATTTCAAGTTAGACTTTTTGAATTTAAACCTCCGGATTCTATTCCTTTTTCCCAGATGTTTGGGTCCGGAATTCGATTTTCTGGGTTTGTTTTGGGTCTTGGATTTTTTTTTGGATTTGAATTTTGGGTTTGGAATTTGAGTTCTGGATTTGGGATTTCTGGATTTGAATTTTGGTTTGGAATTTGTTTTTCCGGATTTGGGATTTCTGGATTTGAATTTTGATTTGGGATTTGAGTTTTGGATTTGGAATTTCTGGATTCAAATTTTGGTTTGGAATTTGTTTTTTCGGATTTGGAATTTCTGGATTTGAGTTTTTGATTTGGGATTTGAGTTTTTGGATTTGGAATTTCTGGATTTGAGTTTTTGATTTGGGATTTGAGTTTTTGGATTTGGGATTTTTGGATTTGAGTTTTTGATTTGGGATTTGAGTTTTGGATTTGGGATTTGAACAAGAATATCCGGAGAGTGTACCTGCTGTCCAGAACATAAATGTTCGTGTGTTCATGCAGAAATTTAATTTTAATTTTGATTTTATCATTTTTATATTTACAAAAATGATCATTTTGAGGGTTTTTCATTTTATATGTTTTATGCTTTGGGATTTGGGCTTGGAAAATATTATCACAATACTTCTCATAATTTTCTGGACATTTTCATATTTTATTTGTATTTTTCTGACACTCCTGTGATTTTTAATGCATTTTTGAAAATTTAAATCTGCTGGAAAATTCTGATTGGCTGGAGGCTTGCTGTTTGCTGCACCGGGTTGGAGTGACCCGCCACACGACGGACGCCACAAAGGGTTTTTTATGGCGCCGAAGCTCTTTGATTTGAGCCGGGTTTTGATCCATTTAGTGGGACCCATTTTCTATGTTCTGGCTTACCGTGCACCAGTTTCATTTGGATTTCCTTTTGAATCCGTTAGAGATGGGATCCAATCGTCCACCTGGCGTCTAGATTCGTGCCAGGGGACGTTTTTTTCTTTTCTCTTTTCTTTTCTTTCTTTCTTCTTCCTTCATTTCTCGTCCGATAATTTGTCGAGCGTAGGAGTTTTCGTCGGACGGGGAATTGCGGCGACTGGCATCGATTTTCCTAGAATTGAAGGTGTTTTTCCACTTATAATGCATTTCCCTTTCTTTTGCTTTACTGCATTTCACAAATTACCCTCTCTTTCTGAGCCTCTTGTTTTCCCAAACTGAATTGGTATTTTCTTTCACGCTCAATTAGTTTGTTGAGGGTCAAATTGAACATCGAGAGTGGGTCCCACGGGGCTCTTGAGGTTAGGAGAGGCTGCTGGGAGCATCAATTGAGCAGGTATTCCTCTGACTTTGTTCAATTTCAAGTTTGTTTAGTGCGGACTAGTTGCGTTTGGTAACCTAATCCCTATTGAGTTTCAAGCTCAATTGAGCTGTATTTGAGATTTATTTTGGACCTATTAACCGAAACGACTAACCATTGTAGTCTATTTCCACTTGATTTGGTCTGATTTGAGTACCAATTTGGGGCTGGTTTGAGCATTATTCCTATTTCAGGTTTACCAACGGGTTTTCAAGGTTCAGCCAGACTGTCCAAGGCTTGTAAAATCCTCTCATGAGTCTAACTTAGAGATATGTGCCCCCAATTAAACTGAAATTTACATGTTTATGTGTTTTGATGTATTTTCTGTTTTGTGTTTGTTTGCTTTCAAATTTATGTCAAAGTTCAAAACTGAGTTTATGCTGAGTTTTAGGACATGCTTTCTTCTTTTTTTTGTAAAGATTTTTGGCTACATTTCATGCAACAGATTCACTTATTTCAAAAGGGAACTCATGCAATTGCAAGACAATTTTGTGCTTATTCCTATTTGTTTTTTTTTTTTATGCTATGCTGTACTATGCACATGAAGACTATGGGATTATGCACTAACTATTCCCTATTACTGATGCAAACAGCATGTGAACTTATTTCTATTTTTGATACTACATAACTTGTCTTTAAGAAAGATGCATGAAACACGGGGATACTCTTTAGACTTGTTGTTTTTCTCTTGCTTTAAAGGGACTATGCATGTGACAAATGAGGAATTAGTAGGCTCTGGACTAAAGCCTAGTAACTCTGATGCTAATGCAAACTCCAACGTTTTTGTTTGATTTTTTTTTATTCTTGGCTAACTCACACCAACTAGGGTTTACTCTATTTTATACATAGATATGTCATTTTCACTAATGCTATGACCTGACCATGACTTCTTGCAACCCTAGCATGGGGTTTAGACAAACAAAATTTTTTATTTGAGTTTATATGGCCTTATACTTTTGTTCTCTGGACATCATTTATTTATGGAATACCCAATCCTCTACACATTTTTTGTTTTGACTCCTGCAACTTTGACATGAGTTTGTTTCATTTTATTCTTATTGAGGCAGACAACCCACTGTAAATTATGAGTTTAATACACTTTCACTACATGAGTTACTGGACTTCCCTAAATCATCTATGCCATTATTATTTTTTGACTGAACCTTGGTAGGTACCCTAGAAGCAACACATGCAGAAATATTCATTTTTATTGACTTATTCTTAATACTCTTAAATAGACATGAACTTTAGTATGCTTTATGAACAGATATGATGCAACATGAGATGCAAATAACATAGCATGCTCTAGCCTGACCCTGATATGCATGGATTTTTTTTAAACAAAAATCGATTTTTTTGCTTGAGCTCCTGACATATGCAACTACTTTTATGAAAATCTTCTGCCATTTTATCATTTTTTAATGGGTATAACAGATAGTAGCACCTGGCATACAGTCTGCATAACCCTTTTATTCACTTTATTTGGGGTGGCATGCAAGCAATAGCACCTTGGCATAAAGCTTACATGCCCTTTTGCACATATCTCTAAGTTAGCTCCTCATGAGAGGGTTTTACACAGCCAAATACCAGGCTGGGATGATTGGTAAGGCCAAATACCAGGCCACCTCTGCCAAATACTAGGCATACACAAGAACAGTGTCAAATACCAGACACTTAAGCCAAATACTAGGCTAATTCATAACCAGAAAAGAAAGAAAATAGGAAAAGAGGAGGTGAACAAGAAGATCAAACAATTTTAAAGCATTTCTGCCCCCTTTATTTCATATAAAATCAAATTTCACATCCTAGTTACCTTTGACAAAACTTAAAACTGCTTTTCTTCTTTTACAATTTTCTGAAATGCAATACTAGCCTAATAATTGTAAAATTGGGGGCCTCTTTTCCATCGTCTTCAGCTCCTTATATAGCCAAAGGACTAGGGTTTCACTGGGGTTTAGTATGCCACTTGGCAATTCTTGAGGAATTTTGGAATTTGATAAGGCTTGATGAAGGGTGGAGATTGCTTCATGCTTCTGCCGCCTTACTTCACAATGCTTGTTTCACCTTCCATATTCTTTACTTCATTTCACTGGCCAATTGCTTCCTGCCATGTGGCTTTGCATTGCCAGGCAGTGGGATGTTCAGTTTCATTTCTACTTTCTTTTACTGGGTTGGCATTGTGCCTGTGACAAGTGGGGTTCATGCCATGTGGGTCTTGAGAGGATAAGTATGGTCTATATACTCTCTTTTACTCAACAACAGACTTGGGGGAGGAGTTATCTTGGGCGCCAGCTATCTCCTGTGCATGTCAGGAGGGATAAACATGGTATTTCAAGGCCATTTGAGTTATCTCCAATTGGGTTTCCTTGTTTAAACTCCCCTCCAGTTGCTCCCCTTGGTTTAGTTCCCTTTTATGTCCTTCACAGGACACAATTTGGTGATTTGTTGTGGCATTTGGGTAGCTGTTTGACATGTAGCTACTGACTTGGCTTTAGATGATTGGTTGTTGTGGGTGTTGGCTGTTGAGGCTCCACATAGTTGCTTAGTTAGAGAATCTTCTTGGCGCCAGACTTGGCATGATATGGCACTCATCTGATGGTTCATGGGCATCAGATGGCTTGAGTTGAGTGGTGAGAATAACCTCTCCCAGGTGAGCCTTGTCTCATCTGGATATGTATTTGAGAGGCCATGTATTTCTCTCCAGTTATACTCCTGTTCAATTATGGCCAGGTTTCATGGTGCCTTGGTGCATTTGATTGCTTTATGGCGCCTGGCAATTGAAAAGTTGCATGGTTGTTTGGTTTGTTGGGTTTGCATAAGCCACAGCTCATCACACAGCTTTATCCATAGGCAGCTGTTTTGTATTCATTTGATTGTCATTTCTGGACATCTCAAGGGTCTAGATGCTAATTTGCATTGCCCAGCGTTCTCAATTAAGCCCCAGGCTTTGTTTTGGCTTGGTTAATTTTAGGTTTTAACCATAGCTTATGAGGCTCAAAGACTTACACACACAGGTGGTTGTGCCTCATTGGGTGTCTTTGCTGTTGGGTGTTGTGTAACACTAATTGGCAGTGGTCCCTTGGTATGTCAAGCATTTCCATTTGTATAACACTTGTTTTTGGATTAGAATTGCTAATTAGCCCTTTGATTTTAAGTTTATCCTTGAAGAGTCATACAATGACCATTAAATTTTAACCAACATTTACATGTAGTTGGCCTGGGTTTAACACAACCCCCTTTATATAATTGAGTGTTTAATTGGGGTTTGATTCAAATTTGTTACCAATTATCACTGCTATGGGGTTGGTAAAAGTATCCAGAGGGGTAAAACTGGCATTGACCATTCAATTCCCTTCCATTCATGTTCAAATTCTTTTGTCCTACTCTCATTAAGACTGATTTGCCCATGAGCTTTGGAGATGTCATTCTCAGGCGCATTCTGTTGCCTTGAGATGTTATGCTATCTCAATTGCATGTGCAGCTGAGGTGGGGTGCTCAATTGAGGCATCTGTCCACCCATTGAGTCAACTACTCGGATGAATGGTCAGATGTGATCCTTGAATGCATAGGTGTGCTCCTTATTTGTATCTTTTTGCTGGGCATCTTCCGTTACATGAGATACAACTTCATCACAAGCCATTGGTTTTCATTCCTCTCCTCATCAGATGGCTTCAATTGAAAAGGGACCATGATACCTCCTGTGGCCTCATCAAAGCGTTTGTACTGTGGGACCATGCTAGAAAGTTCTTTTCAGTGTTTAGGCTGACGAAATCCAGTGACACTCCTCTTCATTCTTCTTTCTTTCTCTGTCTCTTCCTTGTGTTTTCACTGGAGGTGTCCAGTTATAGGAGAGTTTGATTGTAGCTACACTAGAAGCTTCATGCTCCCTCTTTGTATGCTCTCTGACCGAGGTGGAGCTTAGTTAGTGCATCACAGTAACACACATAACTCCTCTCTTTCAATTATGGACTATCGCCATTGTCGCTCATCTCTGGGATAGCTCGCGCATCTCCAGCAGCACTTAGCTACGAAATTGAGGGTTTAGGTATGTGATTAGTTCTCCCTTCATGCTTCGTCACCACTTAACTAATCAATTTCAACTCCCTTTTGACCTAATTCCGTCGTCGTTCTCACAGGCAGTGAACTTCCTTCTCGTGGAATTGAGGTCATTTCCCCTCCGATATCAGTCGTGTCTGGTGTCATCGGAGTCGTGAGGTCATTGCCTATCCAGCGGCATATTTGGTTTGAGTAGAGGCGGCCTGAGACGGCGACAGAGACCATCCCTACGCCGGTGCGTCGAAGGCCTGACAGAATTGTACTGTTCCATCTCTCTCTCTTTCCCTTTTTTTTTGTCTTCAAACGGTAATAGTCGGGGCCAATCACAGAGTGACACGTGGCGTCCCCCAGACTTGGTTTAGTCGAACCAGGTAATCGCTGTTGAGTCCAGTCGGATCAATGCATTGGGTCCAGTCGAGTGAGTTAGTCGCATGGGCCCCGACTAAGTCGGTTTCCGACTGTCGGGTTTGGTCTTGATATCGGGTCTGGCTTCGTTTCGCTGTGTTCTGGACCTGTTTCGCTTTTTGCCTACTGGGCCGCTAAATTTTGCTGGGCCGCCAGAAACGTAAATAAAAATTGGGCCTTTGATTTATGAATAATTGGTATGGGCTTTGATTTAATTCTCTATGATTCGGCCCATCCGAATTTAACTCAATTTGAGGATAATTGTGCTACATTTATTTGATAAAATTGTTTGACGCCCTTCCGTAAGTCAGTTTGACATGAAATTTTGCATGGCTCCTCATAAAAGTATGAAGAATTTAACTGCTACAAAATTTCTATTTTTTGGGACATTTTTCATAATTAATTATTAGGGTATCACAGGCTCATAATGGCATTCCCCATAATTAATTAATTTATCGTCCATTTTTTGGAATTTCTGTATTTTCTTCTCATGCATCATGACTGTTTGTCTGGGCGGTTTTGTCGAGTTGCTGTTATCATAGGTTTTGTTTATTTGAGGAATAAAATTTGTTTTGTTTATTCCAGGGTTTTATGCAGCAGAATTTAGGGGCAAACAACCTCCTCCTGCCAATCCCGCTCCACCTCCTCCCCAATGTTGTCGCTTCTCTTTCCTCTCTCCTCCGACACAACGTTGTCGCCGCCTCCTCCACCAACTGCTCGCCTCACCTCCGCCAACCCTTCTCTCCTTCTCCGCCTCACATCGCTTTGATTTGTCCCCGTATTTTTAGCCTAGACATCGCCAACTGCCTCTTTCTCTTTCGCCGACCACGCCATACCCCCAGCCCATCCTTCGCACTGCCCTCCTCTTCCTCTGCCAACCGCGCCCCACCTCCTCCCGACGCTCCGTGTAATGTCCCAGCAGTATTTTAGGACAATATTTAGCTTGTATAGAATGGAATTGATGGAAGAAGAAGAGATAGTGAGATACAGATGGGAGAAAAAGAGTTAGAAGGGAAGAGAAAGAGAGAGAAAAGAGGGAGAGATGAAGAACAGTTTTTTTATTAATTATTCGACAATGAATACAAAATTGCAATTCCTCTCCTATATAACCAAGATTTGTCCCTAACCAAAATTACAAACAATATAATAATTGTCTTAACAACTCTAACAGACTTAACAAACACATTTATTACATTTGACCAATCACTCTACTCCTAATTGCAGTCCATCAGTTAATTGTTTCTTTGACAAGCGAGCCCTTGATACAATTACTGATTGCATAGCTTATTCTTTCTCCAGTCTAACGACTATTCCCAGCTGAGGTGTATCCAGTTCTGACAGTCCCCCCTTCCTGAAATTTTTCTTGTCCTCAAAGATGAATTGAGGGAACCTGACGGCCATGCCATCATAGTATTCCCATGTATCATCTTCTACTGCCTTATTTTTCCATCGGATCAACACTTGTACTGCAGGGGCATTATTTTGCTTAACCAGTTTTCTGGAAACAATTGCTTCTGATACCAGTGATGGTCTGGTTGTGCTTTCCACAATTGGTAACCCAAGGGTAATTGCCTGTCATTTTCCCACCTTTGGTTTAAGCTGTGATACATGAAAGAAATGATGGATTTGGGACCCATGTGGCAGGTTTAGTTTGTAAGCTACAGCCCCAATTTTCTCAATGACTTCAAAAGGACCATAGTACTTCATGCCAAGCTTTCTACTATGTAATCCTGAGGTGGTGACTTGTCTCTATGGTGTGAGTTTCAAATACACCCATGACCCCACTGTCAATTGTCTTTCACTTCTATTGTTGTCAGCATATTTCCTCATCTTCCCCTGAGCTCTTTGCAACTGCAATTTGAGATCCAACAAGGCTTAGTGTCTCTCCTTAAGTGTTTCATTAACTGCTTCTACATGGCTCTTGGGAGGATTTCCCATTGGTAATTGTGGTGGGGCATATCCATGGAGTGCTTGGAACGGTATTGTATTGATGGAACTATGGTAATTGGTATTGTACCACCACTCAGCCAGTGGCAACCATTTCCATAACCTTTGGTGGTTGTAAACCATGCATCTTAGGTAGCCTTCTACACATTGGTTCACTCTCTCAGTTTGCCCATCAGTCTAGGGGTGGTATGCTGTGCTGAAGTTCAATTTTACCCCTAGCTTGTCCATCAATTCTTTCCAGAAGTTGCTTGTAAATAGTGGGTCTCTATCAGACACAATTGTTGTTGGTAAACCATGTAATTTATAAACACCATCTAAAAATACTTGTGCTATATTACTGGCTTTGAAAGGGTGAGAAAGAGAAAAGAAATGGGCATACTTTGTTAATCTATCTACTATCACAAAAATAACCTCCTTTCCTTCAGATTTGGGCAGACTAGTTATGAAGTCCATGGATATGCTTGTCCAGGCTTGGTCAGGGATAGGAAGTGGTGGAGTAATCCTGGAGAATGAATATGTTCTCTTTTGTTTAACTGACAGACTTCACATTGTCTGTCATAGTCACAAACTGATTTCTTGAGTCCAGGCCAATAGAACATCTTTTTAATTCTTTGAAATGTCCCTAACATGCCAGAATGACCCCCCAAGCTTGAGTCATGCATTTCCTTGATCAGTTTATCCCTCCAATTGTTGTTGCTCCCTATACAAATTCTGTTGTTCTACCTCAATATCTGTTGGTGTAGTGTATAGCCCTCCACGCTTGGTTCATTGTTGAGCAATTTTGTGGTAGGTCAGCTATCCACTTGTCATCAGCGTAGCTTTGTTTGATCTCTTGTACCCAGCTTGGAACTAACTCACTGATAGCATGAATATTTGCTGCGTCTCCCCAATTTTGGCATTGTAGTCTTGACAATGCATCTGCAGCCTTATTGTCCACCCATTTTTTGTATTCCACCTTATAGTCTAGCCCCAGCAATTTGCACAACCCTTTGTGCTACATAGTGTTGTGCAATCTTTGCTCCAATAGGTATTTCAAGCTGATTTGATCAGTTTTAATGGTGAAGGGTTGGCCAGTCAGATAATGTTTCCATTTCTGAATTGCAGTTAATAGTGCCAACAGTTCCTTCTCATATGTTGATAATGCTTGTGATTTAGGGCCCAAACTCTTGCTCAGAAAGGCATTTGGTTTCTTCCCTTGCATCAAAACAGCTCCTAAATCTTTATTACCTGCATCTGTTTCAATTGTGAAAGGTTTATTGAAGTCAGGCATACCTAAAACTGGTGCACTGGACATGGCTTGCTTCGACTGTGTAAAAGCTTCTTCAGCAGCAACACTCCAGTTGAAGGAGTTATTCTTGAGTTGGTCAGTAAGGGGCTTACTGATGTTCCTATAATTTTTTATAAAGCTCCTGTAATATCCAGTTAAACCCAAGAAGCCCCTTAGTTCCCTAACTGATTTGGGACTAGGCCAGTTTTGCATAGCCTCTATCTTCTTTGGGTCAGTGGATACCCTAGATTGAGATATGATGTGACCAAATACTGCACTTCTTTTAGTGCAAACTCACATTTGGATTGTTTTCCAAATAGTTGGTTTTCTCTCAGCACTGATAGCACTGTTGCAAGGTGTTGCTTATGTGAAGTCATATCAGGACTGTAGATGAGTATACCATCAAAGAATACAAGTATAAACTTCCTCAAAAAATACTTGAATGTTTGGTTCATCAGAGATTGAAATGTGGCAGGGGCATTAGTAAGTCCAAAAGGCATGACTGTAAATTCATAATGCCCCTCATGTGTCTTGAAAGCTGTCTTCTGGATATCAGCTGGGTGCATTCTAATCTGGTGATAACCAGATCTTAAGTCTATCTTTGAAAAGACCTGAGACCCATTTAATTCATCCAGCAAATCTTCAATTATAGGTATTGGATATCTATTCTTTACTGTGCATGAGTTCAATTTCCTCTAATCTATGCACATTCTTCAAGTTTGATCCTTCTTCTTAACTAGGATGACATGAGATGCAAAAGGGCTAGATGATGGCTGAATAAATTTGTTAGTCAGCAATTCAGCTATGATTTTCTCCAATTCTAGTTTTTGAAAGTAAGAGTGTCTGTAGGGTCTTTGATTAATAGGATTAGTGTTAGGAATAAGGGAAATTTTGTGATCAATGGCTCTGTGTGGAGGGAGAGTAGTGGGTTTAGCAAACACATCTGAAAATTGTTGGAGAAGGGATTCAATCTCTGCATTGGTGTTTGTAATTTGTGGATCTTCTATCTCAGTTTGAAATAAATGTGCTATGAACACTTCACTGCCCTCCTGCTCTTCTTGTTTTAAATTCAGTTGGCTTTGACACATTTTAATCTCAGTTATTTCTTCACAAGCCTGCAATTTCACCTCCTTGGTGCCCTTCTTAAATTTAATACTGCCTTTCTTCCAATCTACAAGCATGGGCCCCATCTCATTCAACCAATCAAGCCTTAGTATCAAATCATATCCTTTTACATCAAGTAGTCTCATATCTTTACAAAATTCATGGCCCTGTAAGGAAAACTTGAGAGCATGGCAAACAGAATTAGTAGTCATCTTATTGCCATTGGTAACCACCACTGTCATAGGGTTAGTTGTGGTTATAGAGAAAATTTGAGGGTCCAATATGTTGGGATTAACAAAGGAGTAGGTACTCCCGCTGTCAATTAATGCACACACTAGCATGTTCCCTACAAACCCTTTGAACTTCATGTTTTTTACCCTTTTTACATCATGTGTAGTGAATAATGAGATAACAGCTTCTTCAGGTGGTTCATGTTCATCAGTTGGCTCCCCACTAGACTCCCCTTCTGCGTATTCAACTACTGGCTCCATTTCTTCTAATTCATTGTCAGCTGGACCCATCAGCATGTATATAGGTTTGGCACATTGATGACCTGGGTGCCACTTGGCATCACATTTGACACATAAGCCCTGAGCCTTCTTTTGCTCATACAATGCATTCCTGTAACCCCCTCTATTTTGTGTAAACCTTTGAGTATTGATAGGCACAATTTCTTTTCTGTCATCTATTTCTTTGGGTTTAGAAGATGACAGCATCATTGGTAGTTTAGGGTTATATCTCAATCTCATGTACTGTCCTTCCTGGTATTGCTTAGCTTGTTTAGCAAATTTATAAGAATTAATTAGAGTTTTAGGGTTAAACATGGAGACTATTGCTCTCAATTCTTCCCTTAATCCCTCAATAAAGGAAGAGATGTAAAAATCAGAAGGAATGTATGGTCTCTGATACATCAATTTCCCTCTCAATTTATCAAAACAGCTAATTAAACTTCTGATGTAATCAGCTATTTTATCATTTTGGTATAACCTTTTAAACTCCCCAATTAGTTCTTATGTTGCATTTTCAGCAAATCTAGCAAATACCTCTTCTACAAACAAATCCCATGGGGGGTTATCCATGCCTAATCTGAAGTGCTTGTACCATGCACTTGCCTCACCAACAAAGCTAAGAACTGTCATTCTTGTTCTAAGGTCTAGTGGAATTTGATAAATATCAAAGTACTAATAACATTTCATCAACCAATCAGAAGGATCAGAACCATCAAAGGTTAGAAAATTAGTTCTCGGCAATTGTACTAGTGGTGATACAATTCTTGTTGTACCTTGATCTCTTCTGTAATTTTCTCCAGCCCAGAAGTGCTCATTGAATCGTGGTTCAAAATTGTCAGGCCCTCTTCTGTTTCCTTGATCTCTGATGGCAGATGGATGAGATCCCAGTACACCAGCACTTGTGGCAGTCTGATTTGTGACTGGTGGTTGCTCAGGAGGTGGCTCTTTATCATGTAATCGCAGCATCTTGTCAAACATTTCTTCAAAACGACTCAGTCTTTCATCAATATATCGATGTACATACTCTGACTGTTCCTTCATTGCTTCAGCTATTTGATATTTCAGATGTGAAATTTCTCTGGCTCCACGATCAACCCCTTCTTTTGCCACCTTTTCGATCTCAGCTTGCAATTGGGACAGGTGAGTCTTCATTTCATCCATGACAGCTGAATTTTCTCGAGTGGAAGTCATGTAATAGAATCGATTGTTTCTTGCCAGATTCACAATTTCTAGGGTTTCAGTTCTGGAAGCGATATGAGATTTGAGCGATTCCCAGCAAGGCGTCGGTGTCTCTGGTACCACTTATAATGTCCCAGCAGTATTTTAGGACAATCTTTAGCTTGTATAGAATGGAATTGATGGAAGAAGAAGAGATAGTGAGATGCAGATGGGAGAAAAAGAGTTAGAAGGGATGAGAAAGAAAGAAAGAGAGAGAGAAGAGGGAGAGATGAAGAATAGTTTTTTTTATTGATTATTCGACAATGAATACAAAATTGCAATTGCTCTCCTATATAACCAAGATTTGTCCCTAACCAAAATTACAAACAATCTGATAACTGTCTTAACAACTCTAACAGACTTAACAGACGCATTTATTACATTTAACCAATCACTCTACTCCTAATTACAATCCATCAGTTAATTGTTTCTTTGACAAGCGGGCCCTTGATACAATTACTGACGCCTTTTTCTTATTGGGCTTCTATTTCTATTGGCCCAACAGGTGCATTAGAATTGTGACTGCATAGGTTATTCTTTATCCAGTCCAACGGTTGAGGTGTACCAGTTCTGACACTCCGCCTCTTCTTCCTCCTTCTTGGTGTTTATTCTCTTTCCAGAGCAACCAACGAAGAAGTATCACCGTCCGATTCTATGTGTCTCCTCTCTTTGATTTTCGGTTCTGCTTCTTCGTCTCTATCCAATTCCCTAACCCTAGGTACTGCTCAAGCCATTTCTGTTTTTATTAGGAACAGTTTTTTTTTGTAAAATTCAATTGATTTTTGTACCTTTAACAAATTTAAATGTTCCTTCATTTTGCAGACACTAACCCTTCCTCTTCGTCTCTCCTTTTTGGAACTGAGTCTGGCTCTAGCTCTCTCTCTCTAAATCCAGTCCAATTATGCCATGTTATGACCTTATTCAACACAGGAGTCTCCCTCTCCCCCTAATTTACCTTATAAAAAGCCGATTCCGTTCCCACTCGGCCGTATCGGATCGGAATCGGACATACGGCCGAAATCGGACGATTTCCCAAACCATGCTTAAGCGACCAATTCAGTTGTAGGATTTTCATATGTCACTTTGCTTTAACTTTGATTGCCCTTAAATTACTTATCGTCTACCTTTTCACTTTTTGAGTAATTTGATTTTGTGGCCCTTGTAGAAGTTTGTGGCATCCGCTTAAGCTACCAATGGTTGATATGTTTGTTAGTAATTTTTTAGTTAGTGTTGTCTAATGGAGGATTTGTGCTTATGCTCTTGACATAGGGGGAAAATTACATGGCGGGACATGGGAGCCAAATAGTGTGCAATGGTTGTAGGAGCCTTTTGATATATGCAAGGGGAGCCACTAGCGTGTGCTGTGCAGTATGCAATACCATTACTCCTGTGCCACGTCATGGTAATTTTGTTTCTATATTGGAATTGGCCTTAAAACATTGGCTTGTGGTTGCAATTTAGACAGTAGTTGCCCTTTTCGTAGTACTTGCTAAGCTCCAATTTTTGGATGAATCAGCTCTTTTAATCCGATTCTTTATCTCTTCTCAATTTGATTTATCCCCCCTCCTCCGTTTAATGGCGCTTCTCCCTCAGACACAGTAGAAGAGCGTGAATCCTGACGCAAGAACGACCCTCATATTTGCTTCCTCTTTCTTTGATTGTTCGTTTTTTTCTTTTTGGTATAAAGATGATGCTTATTTAATTTGTTGTTCCTTTTTAAATAGAAACACGACTTTTAAATTTCTTATGTTAGTCTATGTAAATTACTAACCTTGATTGTCGAATCTGCCGCCACGATCGTAACCTCCCGACATTGTTTTAGGGTTCAAACGAAGAGCAAGAGAGAATTAGGGTTTAGAGAGAAAGAGGTCTGGTTTTGGTTACAACTTAGAAAAAGAATGAAAGAATGGCGCAAGGAGATTATTACAAAAGAAGTGGGGTCGGTTCTTCTGTTATCTGGTCTGAATAAGCTAAATTTTCCTTTCTATGTTTGCGCTGTTAAATTATTATTGGACGCTTTTGATGGCATATACCAGTCAATGTGAAGGCAGTCTGGAGTGTTATCACTTTATGTTTTTAAAACAAAACCATACTGGATTGGTTATGTTTGTCTCTGATTGCAGTAAGTGTGCATACTGGTTTTGTTTACTTTGCAATACTAATTTGGAGAATATATTGAAAGCGCACAACATCCTACAAAGGAATAAATATACTGGTTTGTTTACTTACATTAGAACATGATATGTGCAGCTGGTTTGTGAATAATAGTGCATACTGGTTTGCTTACTTGCATTGCAACATAACCAAATCCAGCATATAATTAAATGATTAACTATTTTGTTAAAATAAGATTTAAATGCTTAACTATTTTGTTTCATTATAAAAAATGGGATTAACAAGAATAGGAATTGACATAGGGTCCATCCGCAATTATGGTAGAAGTATAGCACGCTTACTAGGATGCTTCCCCTGCATTGAAAGTTTGTATATCGGTGTTAGTTCCTTTTTCACTACTTGCTATATACCTTTAGTGAACTAATTCCTTGGACTTCTACTGTTCAGGTTCCAATTTTTCAAGCCACAATGGACATTTGATTTTTAAAATGTCAAAACTATTCACTCTTTTTTTTCTTAGGACTATAGATTAAACCAGAATAACAAATTTGAAGTGGGATAAAACCAATAATCATTGGACACTATTGCAGACTGAACCAAGATTTGTTAAGAGGTCATTTGTAAGTTGGGTTGTCAGTGAGTCGATATGTATATAGGTCCAGTCAACATTGTTTTACATCATCATTTCACAACAAATTGTAACTGAACCAGATCTGACCCAACCTGCCGAGTAACCTTTATGGTTCATTGGTCAATCTGACCTGTTCCATACCAAATATTATCAATAGAAAATTAGAAATTAGACCATTAAGTAAGCCACTGAAATACATTATTTGCTTAGTGAAAAAAAATTCTTATCTTCTAAAATATAATTATTAAAAATAAACATGTTAATTTTAGCGTAGTATAAATATTGAAGAGAGTTTAACTAATTGATCAATCTAATTTGCAATGGTGTTAAACATTTAAACCAATTAAGACATCACAGAGATGTTTTTATATGGCGATCTTTTAAAAATTCCTGAAATTTTGTGTTCAATTTTTGATTTTCTATGTAGGATTCAAACAACCGCTCTCATTGAGCAGTTCAAGGATTCTGGAACAAGCAAGGTTCTTTCGAGTTTGGTTTGTGGCCTATAAAAGCCCTCACATTAAGCCCTCATTAAACAATGATTCAAAGAACCTAAAAAGAAAAAAGAAAACATTCAAGGTTAATTTGCATTCTTTGTTGACTTTATTCTTTGTTTCATTATCATCAGCTCTATATTTGTATCAGATATGTATTATAAACTAGTGAATACATCGTGCTTCGCGCGATGAAAATTGAGCCGTAGTTCATTCTATCATTGCGCTGATGCACTGAGGCTGCTTTATTTTTTTTTTTCGGCCATGAACAGCGTGGTCTCATTGTCTAAATCTCTAATTGGTCGTTAAGATCCGCTTGTTTTCTTTTTCTTTTTTTTTTTTGGACGCTTGGTGGTATGGCCTGGTTTTACTGTATTTCGTTTAATTTTTTATACGGTCCTCATTACTTTTAGGAAGTGTCATAGCAGATGGGATGGCCTTGCTATGAAATGCATACGTCTGATTACAATCATTTTCTATAGACTTAAAGAATGTGATTGACAACAATTTTTTTTTTTTTTTTTGAAAATAAGCAGGGTTAACCCGCCACTTTCTATTAGAAGAAAGCAAAAATTACAAAGTCCAACACAACATCTAAATAAATACAACAACATCAACAACTAAGTCTTTTGTCCCAAACAAGTTGGGGTAGGCTAGAAAAGAAACCCAGCAAGAAAAAAAAATCCACGAAAAAAGTCAGAGCCTTTTGTCCCAAACAAGTTGGGTAGGCTAGAAAAGGCTGAATTTTTACGCTGGCTCGCCAAACCTATCGCAAGCATGCGGTCTTGAACCCTGGATCTCCTAGAAGAGAGCCCAATGCTCTACCACCCGAGCTGCTAGACCACATGCAAGAACAATAATAGTAGTAATAGAAATAGAAATAATATCAATAATAGCAATACTACTAATAATATATATAACAATAATAGTAATAGTAGAAACCTACACCTCAACCAAAATCTAAAATCTAACCAAAATCTAATAAGGTGACCTACAAACCAATGACATCGCTCCTATCCTAGGTTCCTATGTCATGTTTTCGGTACATGAATTGCTAACTTCCAAACGCTCCTATCAGTCGCCTACTCCTTGGAGATGTTCCATTCTTTAAGGTCTCGTTTCACGACTTCATCACATGTCAATCTTGGTCTCCCTCTGTCTCTCCGTGTGTTTTCGAAATGATTTAGAATTCCGCTACGTACTGGTGCCTCCGGAGGTCTGCATTGGATATGTCCAAACCATCTCAAACGATGTTGGGTCAGCTTTTCCTCTATCGGTGCAACCCTAACCATATCCCGTATGTCATCATTTTTAATCCGGTCTCTCCTTGTGTGACCGCAGATCCACCGCAATATACGCATCTCAGCTACACTCATCTTCTAGACATGTCGTCTTTTAGTAATCCAACATTCTGCATCATATAGCATCGCAGGTCTAATCGATGTCCTATAAAACTTGCCTTTTAACTTTTGTGGAACTTTCTTATCGCATAAGACGTCTGATGCTCGCCGCCATTTGACCTACCCTGCTCTTATCCTATGACTAACATCTTCATTTATCTCGTCATCGCTCTACAGCATCGACCCCAAATAACTAAAGGTGTCTTTCCTAGATACTACCTGTCCGTCTAAATAAATAAAGCAAAAAAAAAGGCCCAAACGCACTGTACCAGGAATCTATACCAGTGAATCCCCTCTATCTAATTTGCCATCCCTTTACTATCCCCTGATCACCCAAGACCAGCCAAATATTTTGGCAATAATTATTAAAGACAAAATACTATAGCAGCACAATAAAAATGTCCAAAACAACAAAATAGAAAATATTAAAAGGTTGCTGGCAGTTTTTTTCTTAAGCGGCAGAAGGTCCACGGCTCCACCCCTTGCATCTGTGATTGGCAATATTTCCATGTCAGACGTCAATTTAACCAACACTATAAAAGCATTGAAGTAATTCTGCTATAGTAAAGCGTTAAATAAAATAATTAGGATGACAAAGAAAGAATCTTTTTATATAAGTAATTTATATTTAGTACCTATAATCCCTCTCCTTGAAGCAACCACAGCCTCCATTGTTCACCTATCCATAAGTCCCAATTACTTTTTTTAATCAGAATATTATAGCTTTTAAACTGAAATAATAAGGATTTTGTGACAGTAGCTGAGTTGCAGAAAAAAAAAACAAAAAGAAGCATTTACCCTCATTTGTTGTGGTAGGTTCCTTTTGCATCTCATAGATTATCAAACCATACTAATACAAGGTAGCTCAATTAACTATGCTGACTTTGATCTCTCTACTCACCAAACGTACACAATAAACAATCAACCCACATATCAGTAAAAGAAAAATAGGTATGTTTGTGCCGTCATTGTTGCTGCTCATAGTCCAGTTGGTACTAAACAGAGTGAGATGGTTGGTACTTTCGTACCAGGTTTTATCTCATAGAGTAAAAGTAATTTTGTTTTTTCAATATGCAAAATGAAGTAGAACTTTTAGAATTTGCATTTTGTCTCGTTTATTGCAACACATCTATTCAAGTGAGATAGTTGTACTTTCGTACCAGGTTTTATCCATCAATGGACCCAGCAAACTCCCTTGGCGACAGCGTCCCTACTGCCTTGCCCCCTGCTCCTTGCTCTGCTGGATCAATGCAAACAAAAGGTTTAGTCAAAGCACTGACAGAAGCAATACTTATACTTTTAAAAGCAAGATTTGTTTCTGTAAAGCGATAAAAAAAACATACTTCATTATGTTCTTGTTAGCGGTGCTCAGATGTGAACCATTGTGAGGAAGAAAGCCTTCAAATTTATTTTTGAAGAAAATTTCCAATACCTGAAACTGAAAGAAATTTAAAAGTAGAAAAAAAAATACATTTCCAACTTTGTCGCTACAGAATAGAATTTCACTTTGAAATAGAAATCCTTTGACATATGTATGCAAATAAATAAAAAGGTAAAAGGGAAGAAATATAGAACTTCTAATCACCGACAAATCACTTGCAGGAGGCAGCATGACTGAGCAGAACCATTGCCGACTACAATTGGTTGATTTGAACAACCAACACTGATTTTATCCTCTTATTAGACATCGCTCCATCAAATATAAATTCTATCAGCTAAAACAACACTGCAACGAAAATTATATAAGCAATTATGATTTCAATTGCAAACTAATCCAAGTAACAAATAAAAATAATATAAATGGAAAGCAAGAGTGCAAAATAATTACTTTGATTTTGAGACCTTTGTATGCTCCCAGTGTCCGCACAAATGCTACCATACCATCTCCTTTTTGGTTGCACAAAAAGCAAACCACAAATAATCACAGAAATATCGTGCAATTGTGATGATAATTAATAGCAAATACTTACAATTGTAATAATCACAGAACTGACCTCCCAACTGCGATCCTGCGATCCCCTTCACCAGTACGAATACTGAACTCTCCCTGTTGAGCCGATGGCGTCTCAGGAGGGAGAAAACACTAGAGATGCGTTTGCAGTGTGGATGAAGCTTCGCGAAGGTGAGAGAAAAAGGGTAGCGACAGCGTTAGTGGAGCTAGCTCAGGATCAACCATGATCTTTCATTCCGTGTGGCCTGGTACAGAAAGCGGAGCTCAGTTCGAATACAGGAACACTATGCAACTTTTGTAGTTTCTTTATATAAAGAAAAATACATACTTCATGTTAGCTTTTTATATATAAAATAAAATACTTTTTTTTTGCATATTTCTGCAATGAATTGGCATATGAGTTCTGAAAAAAAGGGTGCAGAATGTTTTTTTTTTTTTTACTTTTTCACAAAATGTAAGCTGTTGCATTTTTAAAAATTCTCAGCATCATCTGTTTTGGCATTATTTTTCTTAACAATATTTGAAAACAAATTAAGGCCTTTCTATCATTTCTGAATCGTAAAAAATTCGGCAATGTAAGAAGTTTTCTAAATTTTACTTATGATTAAATAGATATAATGAAAGTGACCTCTGCATCCAACTTGAGTGATATTCTAATTGCTGATGTCGATTTTGAGAAGAGAAGGGCCTACGTGAAAAGTTCTCTCTCTCTCTCTCTCTCTCTCTCTCTCTCTCGCTTTCTCTCACACACACACACAGCCACATGCACGTTTTCACATATATGCAAGCTTTTTGAAACACAACATGAATCTCTATATGTTAAGATTTGAATTTCAATCTGATAAGTTAAGTATGACTAAGTAATAGAAAGTATTTAAATATTTTTTTTAGTTCATTATTCTCTTTTGAGTTTTCATTATTTATTCTATATATTATTTTTTATTTTTTTGATTTGTTGGTTCAATTAATTAAATGAAAAATTAGGCATAACTTAATTAGAGTAAATATTGATTGGTTTGTTCATATTTGTCAATATTTAATAAAACTGAATGCAAACTCAATATTACTACAATACATTATAAAACTTTTCTTTAATGCCTACTTTCGTGCCATTTCAAGTTGGAAGAAAATTTTGTCAAGGCAAATTTCTCAGCAAAGAGCGTGCCTGCATTTTATGTAGTTTAGTTTGCAAGCAAGGGAAGGCATGTATGGACTAGAGAGGTGGATCCCTTCTCACAATTAAAAATATGTGCCAAGTGCCATCGAGTTCGCTCGATTTGTTAATCTCCAACCGAGCTATCTACGTGCTGACTTTTTCTCAAGTGGGTATGCCTCGAATTACACCCTTCTTATTCCTCTGCCAAGCGCATCATGTGGGTATATTTCAGATGTAATTTAATCGTTTGAGACTAAGAACAGGATTAGTTATTCATAATTACCAAATGTATGATGTAATTTTTTTAAAATATAATAAAAAATATATTATGCTTATGCACTTAATTTTTTATAGCTCATGTGAAAAGAAAAGGTATGGCATTTTGTCTTTGCACTTATATACCTGTTGCACATAATTTAGACTTAATTACAAATTATTAGTGGTTCTTAAAATTGAAATATAAAATAAAGCAAAGAAAATAATCATATCTACCTATCTATCTATCTATTTATCTATTTATTCTAATTATCTATCTCTCTGAAAACGATAATAGCAAGAAATAATAATAATAATAATAATAATAATAATAATAATAATAATAATAATAATAATATTAATAATAATAATAATATTAATAATAATAATAATAATAACAATAGGAAAAAAAAGAAATAGTGAGTAAAGATAGTATTAGAAAAGGGTGGACCAAATCTTCCAATTTTTTTAATAATAAATATTAAAAATAAATAAAATAATTTAATAAATTGAGAAATGTTTTAATAATAGTAATAAAGTTGGGTCGCCAATGGCTGGGAATCGTCCTTGGCAGCGGTGATTCCTGGCGAAGGGCAGAATGGTCGTTACCAGTGGTGATTCCTTCCTTACCTGCCTTATATAAGGGAGTCGCCATGTGGGGCTTGAGAGCGAGGGAGAAGAGACGAGGCTGCTTGGAAGAGAAGGACCCGCGTGAAAGAGAGAAAAGAGAAGAAAAATGAGAAGATTAAGGTAATTTTTTAATTTATACAATTAATTATGAAGGTTATGCCAAAATTGTTAAAATGTCAACTAATGAAAATTTACCGATGTAATATTTAGAAATATCTATGTCAAATAATTTATATGAAAAATATTTATTTATTGTCATTGTGTAATTTTAGATTATGCCGAAATTGTAATTATTTATATAAGAAATAATTAGTTATTTGTTATATAAATTGGTATAGTAAAATATTGTTTATTATCCAAAATTTAATGTATTAGATTTATATTAATTTTAGTAAATTTTATGGCCTAAAATTATTGTCCAAAATAGATATTTATTAATTTTCATAAAATTATTGTTAATGGCCCAAATTTGTTGAAATAAAAAGTAGACGTGCCGAAAAATTGAGACGTTTCAAGGAAGATGAAGCGGCGTGGAAAAGAGAACTTGGGAGCGTATAACAAAGGAAATGAAGGAACAGACCCAAAAAGAGGCACAGGAGGCGGAGGAAGGAAAATGGTGGGATGAAGCATGTGAAATGGCAGACGACGCTGAGGTAGAATTTTGGAAAAAAAAAACGTGTCAAATGGGCAACAAGTATGAAGGCAAAAGAAAAAATAAGCAGTTTGTTGTTTTTAGTTAAATGTTGTTATAGTGTCTATTGTGTCGTTATATTTTATGTGTTGTTATGTATCGTTATATTGTCTAAGGTGTTGTTAGAGTGTAATGTGTTGTTTATCTTATAATTTGTCGTTATATTGAATAATATTAATTAACGTTTGCTTAATTAATGTATTAATATTATTATGCTTATGTTGCGTTCTAATTTATAACCAAATTAAGAACCATAACGAGATTGTAATGTGGTGAATGAACATGTGATACTTTTTCAAACATATTTATTGCCCGTGATACTTTTCCATAACACATTAATGACCACGTCCATTGATATCACATATTTATATATGGTTTTAGGCGGACTTTAACTCAAATCACGACTCAAAAACCTTGATTTTATGTGTATTTCGTTTATATTTGTAAGATTTTGGTACTGCTTGGGTTTTATTTCGTTTCGTAGAAACATAGAGCCAATTCACAGCAAAAATGGCACAATTCGGCACGAATCGACACATGGATCGTGGTCCAAAAGATCATGTGAGACCACACAGGGGTTGGGTGCGACCACACAGGCCCATGTTGAGCTCACATGGCACGCACTTGACTCGACTCTGGTCCAGTGATTTTGGTGCGACTGCACGGGTCCATGGTGCGATCACACGGACCCTCACATGACTCATTATGGACTAGATGTCTCATTCCTGGCCCATGTGCTACCGCACATCCCATTATCAGACTGCACGGAGCTCCAAACCCTAACCTAGCCCCTATATAAGGCACCTCCAGCGCCAAATTTAGGGAATTCATTAATCCCTCTCCTTCCTTGGTGGCGCTCCAACCCAAACCACCTCAAATCGACCTCCAGTGGCCCCTGTGCGACAGCACCACCCCTTTGCCGCCTTGGATTTCGCCGTCTTGACTTCCTACACCTCACCATTCCACCCAAACATTTTCCTTGCGGATCCAGAAGTCGATAAAGGCTTGAGAAGAGGCCTTTGCCTTCCTCTTTCACTTGGTTTTTGCATGGAGATTGTATTTTTATATTCCTTTGCTTTAGTTGCTTATTTTACCATTATGATAGGCTAGATTTAGACATGTTCTAGGAAATTAGTTGAAACCAAGGTTAGGTTTGTTGATTTGATGTAATGCTTGGTTTCTATTGTGTACTATTTGCTTGATTGTTGAATGAATATGCTTGTTTGTGTTTGATTGCTCAATTGAATATTGTTTTGGTTGAATGGCCACACCTAACTTAGGCTAAAGATGTAGATTGGATGATTGAATTGAATAGGTAAACTAAGGTAAGTTAGGAACCAAGAGGTGACCAATTTAAGCCCTAAAAGGGACAAGTTTATACTTAAGTGAGAGTTTAGTTGATGTCTTAGTGAATCAACAAATAGACTTTGGATAATTAAGCCAACAAGATGAGAGTTGAGGGTTAATTGACCTAATGAGGACTTTAGGCTAGATTCTGCACCAAATACTGCGACCAACACGCGAGGACTAAGGTTCAGGAGTTTAGATACAGCTAAACATGTGCACACAATTTAGGAATCAATGTATCGTGTCAATTTGGTGTTAGAGTTATGTCCTAGGAGCCAATCATTATATGGCTACTTCTATGGTTTATGTTATTGATGATATTTGATCATTTATTTCTTGATTTATTTATTGACAGATCATTCAGGTTGAGGATCTGAATTGTAGATCTCTGTAGTTCATTTATAATTAAATGACAATAATAAATCTAAAAGGTCCGTAATCTTGATAATTAACAAGAAATATTAATTATCGGATAAGATTAGTATGTAAGTTAAGTGATGATTAAGTTCTACAAATCATAGATAAGGAGTTGCCAACTTAATTGCATATGTATATGTTATGGAACATAGTACAGGACACGACCCAATGAAATAAATATATGGATTGTGTTATGTGTCATTATTTATTTCATTTGAGTTTGATTCTAAGTTTGAGATGGTTCAACTTTTCCACATGAGGATAGGCTCAATAAATATCGTCTACCGTTGATTCCTGATAAGGGCTGCTATACGGACTTTATTTATGTTCTCTTCAAATTGTGCGGGGAAAAGTTATTCATCAAGAAAACCGTATGTCTCTCATTAATTTATTTAGTGAGCGATGATATCTGTTTGGGCCCCTTGATGGAGATGGATTGTTTGCTAGCAACTGATACAGTCATCTCTAAATCAAGAAACGTATAATCTGCAAGAATGACACATTCCTATCTTGGATTATACGATGATATCATGTGACATAAGAATCAGACAAGGAAATACTTTTATTTCTTATGCAGGATTGAGATATTGTAGCTGTACACTATTTATGCGAATTGGGAATCATAACGTGTTGCTAGATACCGCTTATGATTATTGGAATTAAATAGCGATTTAATTTCATGGCCAACGTAGCATAAATCCTCAAAGGGTCACACAAATAGAGTTATAATCACACGGTGCATTATTTATTTATTCACAATAATGTGTATTGTGAAAATATGATAGGTTGATTAATTAATTATATACCGTTGCGAACCGTTATAATTAATTAAGTCAAATAGATCATATAGAAATAAATTAATGCATTATCTAAACCCTATATAATTATTAATTGGTTAATAATTATTTTGGTTCAACACATTTAATATAATATGATTATATTAATTAATTGGGTCGCCGTTTAATAAGAAATGAATAGCCCAATTAAAGAGCAAATAAAAGAGGCTCTAATTAAAGTAATTAGAGATCCAACAAGTGAGGTTAGGTGGCCCATATAGGCCTTTATTATGGCCGGCCATATAGGGAGGTAGGTAGGTGGCATTAGTGTAATTTTGAGGAACTATGGTCTAGGGTTGGAGCTCTATATAAGACCCCTTTTGGAGGCTCAAACCCTAGCTATTCTCTCTCTTCTCTTGTAGCCGCCACCACCACCATCTCTCTCCCTCTTTGGCCGGCGCCACCACCACCTCCTCCCCTTTTTTGCTCATGTGTTGAGCCTCCCTCTTCCACAATTAATTAAAAAAATTAATTCTCAAAGGAAGGAAGGGTTTAGACTCAATCTCTCGTTACTAGCACAACTATTGAGATTGTGATTAAGCTCTTGGTGGACTCGATGCCGCCGGTGACTTGGTGGTGCGTGCAACCTCGACATCGACGGATTCGAGCCTCTTTGTTGCGATACAAAGAGAGGTAGCATTCCTATTCTCAATCTCTTGTGTGTGAATGCTTGGACTAGATCCATCGAGGTCTATGTCGTTTGGATTGTTAATTAAATGGTTAATTAACATAAAAATTTGAAAACTTAGACTTCCTAACAGTGGTATCAGAGCCAGGTTGTTCTAAAGTATTTTAACACATAATTAGATGAGAAATAGTTAATTAACACATGGATTAGTGATGCACTTGCTTGCTGTTTGGATTTCTGTTCTGTTTTCGACATTGTTTTGGGTTTTTCGCTGAGAAAATCTTTCAGAAAAATTCTAAATTTAATTGGAGGTTGTAGATCTGTGAGATGTGGTTCTTTAGCCACTAGTTTTACCTTTTTCTAAGTTGTTATGAATTTATGGTGAATTAAACGGTAACGGTGCGCAGATCTGGTACTCTTGTGTGTGAATGTTTGGACTAGATCCATCGAGGTCTATGTCGTTTGGATTATTAATTAAATGGTTAATTAGTATAAAAAATTGAAAACTTAGACTTCCTAACATTTGGCACTAACCATGGGCTGTGCGGTCGCACAAGGCCCTCTGGCCCGCACTCGTCAACGGTTCGGCACGAGAGTGACAAGCGTTGACAGTCCATGGCCTAACTAAGGTTGAAATTGAACCCCAGGACATTTTTATACTATATTTTACCACCAAAAACACCAAAAATTTGTATTGTTTTGTTTACCTTTAGTTGATTGTTTTTGTTACTTGTTGATTAAGACCAAACTCTTTATTTTATTGCCTAGATTTTGTGAATAAGTAAGGTTTAATACTCATAATCCGTCCATGTAGATTCGACCCTAACTGTACCAACGAATTACCGTGCTTTGCTGTTGTTTTTAGGTTACTTTTAGGTATTAGCTAGACTCACATCATCCATCTTTTTTCAGAAGGATTGAATGCTTGTGATACTTTATTACAATCATAGGTGAAGATCGCCAATGAGAATGGCGACTCTACCATCTATAAATACATGAAGTTACCAACCTTACAATCATAACAACCTAAAATCATGACAAGTGGTTCTCAACCAGCATATTGGACTAGTTTTGTTCACACTGAAGATGAAACTGGTCCAAATGCTGATATGATTGCAATATGTTGAATTTGAGAAACACAAATACATTATCATCCAGGAGGTGAAACAAAAAATATAGAAAAACACTGGAAATGCATCAGCGTGACCTGGACATACATATATGTTAGATGGAAGAGAGATAGATAAAAGACTATATGAAATCGAAGAGCGCCAGCGACAACACGAGGCACAACGTGAACTACAAAAACGACTAGATAAAATCGATGAACACTATGGATTTCACGACCATAAGGCCAAAAAATGATAATCAATGTATCTTTTGGTTTGAACCATCTATTTCTTTAATTTTATTTGTAGTTAATTAATTATGTTGTCGTTCCAACTATCTGTGTCTTTAATTTTATTTTTAGTCAATTAATTATGTGTCGTTCCAACCATCTGTATCTTTAATTTTATTTGTAGACAATTAATTTTCTGTTACTTACTTGTTTGTTATATTTTTTTATTTTAATACTTCATTATTTTTAAATATTTATAATTAAATAGTAAATTCTAACAAAGCATTACAAATAATATATTGAAATAAATATTGCTGAAAGAACAATAATACAAACAATATTCAACTACAACATCAACAATAATACTCAAATACTCAAATATCCTAATACAACATTTTTACTATTCGACCTCTAACAATCTATAATCTATAAGCTAATTTATATTACTCGACCTTTTTTTAACACACTGGCCTATATCCATATCCATCCATATCCATCTATCATAAGTGTTTGGGTAATGAACAACAATCACGCCAATCTCAGCTTCTGATCTCCCTCTTCCTCCCACTAATATATATGGTCCAGTTTTTCTTTAATTTCCCATTGTGGGACTAAACATAGGCTGAAATCCGGACAAAAATCACAACATGGTTGTGCTCTCCATTCAACAAATCAAGGACTCCTCCATTTCTTTTTTTCAGAAAAAATATATTTTCGTTTTTTAATTGTTTGAAGGTCTTTACAAAATCATTTGGGTATGAAAATTTATACACTTGCTCACAAAAATATAAGGAACTTTGTGATGTAAAATTTTCTAATTATAGAATTATGAAATATTTTAAATAATTTTTTGAATCTCATAAAATTTAATCTCCATAATAGTTTCCTTCTTTAATTGTTTGAAGGAATTTAAAAATTAGTTTGTCTATGATTATTTATATACTTAAGTTATATGGAAAAAATTAGTGATAGAAAATTTTCTAATTATAGGCTTATAAAATATGAGATAGGTTCCGGTGTCACAACTTTAGAGTGCCACAAAATACCATAACTTTACTTTTCATCAATAATTAAAATATTTAAAATTTAAATATTGAATCGAAACAGTTGATTTTGTACAACTTAACGAGCGAGGCGTTTCCATCTAAGTTTTATTAAATTTAGAGTTGATTTGATATTTGATTAAGAGGTTAAAAAAATGAACGAATCTTGTTAACTATTATAGATTAATTGTAATACGTTCATGGTTTGACTTCTTGATCAAATATCAAATCAACTCTAAATTTTATAAAATTTATATGGAAACGCATCGCTCGTTAAGTTGTACAAGATCAACGGTTTGGATTCAACATTTAAATTTAAAAATTTTTTATTATTGATGAAAAATAAAGTTACAGTATTTAGTAGTACTCTAAAGTTGTGACATCGGAACCTTCGTCATAAAATATTTTACATAATTATAGATGTACAAAAAATTCAAATTAATATATCGTCAACTCTCATCATATTTAAAAATATAAATATATAAATATATATATATCGCCATATTTGTATGTGAGATTTTTTAAAATTTTCGAATCGCCGTACCGTACCGTACCGGACGGTACTTGTACCCGTTGCATGGTATCGATGTTGGATTGCAATCTAGAAACCTTTGTATTTGTATAATTGTATTTGCATCGGAATCTCTGTCGGACCATCCAGCCATCCAATCCAGAGAAGAGTTGAGTGAGTTTTGGGAATTGGAGCGATGATGGTCGGAGTTGGTTCGCTCCGGCCGGTGGCGGCGAAGCTGAGGTTGATGCTGATGGATGGGTGGTCGGAGAATAATGCGTGGAATTGCAATTGCAATTGCAAGTGTCACTCTAGGAATTCTAATTCTAATTCTAATTCTAATAGCTCCCTTTCCATCTCAAGAAATAGGAATAATAATAGGAATAAGAGGAATTGTAGTGCTGCTATTCCTGCTCCTGTCTCCGTAGAAGAAGAGGCTGAGAGCACTAGGAGGAGGGTGTCCAGCTCCGGCGCCTTCTATGTGCTCGACGGAATGCCCCAACCCCTGGGGCCTACCTCCATTCCAAGTCCCATTAAAGGCGTCAACTTCGCCCTGTATTCGAGCAGAGCCTCCGCCGTCTCTCTGTGCCTCTTCACCCTCCCCCATCTCCATGCCGGACGGATTACTGAGGTCATCCCTCTCGACCCTCACGCCAACAGAACCGGCAACGTCTGGCACGTCCTTCTCTCTCCCACCAACAACCCCACCAACACCAACACCAACACCAAATTGGAGGACATGCTGTATGGCTTCCAGCTCGATGGCGACTTCTGCCCCCACCAAGGCCTCTACTTTGATTCCTCCAACGTCCTCCTCGACCCCTATGCCAAGGCTGTCGTCAGCCGAGAGGCCTATGGCCTTCTGGGTCCCTCTGTCAATTGCTGGCCCCAATTCGCTGGCATGATCCCTTCACCTGCTTCTCATGACGATGTATGTATGCTTCTTACCTATTCCTATTCCTATTCCTATTCTTCCCTTTTACTATTTATCTCACACCTTCTTGCTCCCTAGTTTGATTGGCAAGGAGATCGCCCCCTGGGATTACATCACAAAGACCTCATCATATATGAGATGCACATCCGTGGTTACACCAACCATGATTCCAGCAATGTGCACCACCCTGGCACTTATGCTAGTGCTGTACAGAAACTCGACCACCTCAGGGTACTTTTTCTGCATACATTTTTTCTACTAAACATAAACATATACCCCAGATGTTGAGTCTCTTCAGTTTTCAGGGACTGGGAATTAATTGCATAGAGCTGATGCCATGTCATGAGTTCAATGAGCTCGAGTACTTTGATCACAGCCCAGTGATGGGTCAGCATAAGTAAGTTACCCCATGCATTGCTCCCTTCAAATTTAAACTAAATCATATATATAAGACCTTGCCAGACTAGACTGGACTCTGTCAGAATGTTTCTGAGTTTGAATGCTTGTTGTCTGGCAGGATGAATTTCTGGGGGTATTCAACAGTGAACTTTTTCTCGCCCATGATGAGATATGCAGCGGCGGGGCATAGGAACTGTGGGCGGGATGCGATCAAGGAGTTCAAGACACTGGTGAGGGAGGCACACAAGAGCGGCATTGAGGTCATCATGGATGTCGTCTTCAACCACACTGCTGAAGGCAACGAAAATGGCCCCATTCTTTCTTTCCGAGGCATTGATAACAGCACTTACTACATGCTTGCACCTAAGGCATACCCATCTTTTTCCTCATCTTTCTTTTTTTTTGGTCATATAATCCCCTTTTTCCCACTTTTACCTCAATGCTCACTTATTTTTCCTACCATGAATATGCATTGCATTATATACATGGCTTGTACTCATTAAGTAGCTCCATCTCATTTTCAGGGAGAGTTTTACAACTACTCGGGCTGTGGTAACACCTTTAACTGTAACCATCCTGTGGTTCGTCAGTTCATTGTTGATTGCTTGAGGTTTTCTTTCTATTACTTTTTTTAAAATCAGCATTTTTTCCATTAATCGGAAGCTACCCGTACCTTTATTTCTGAAAATAACAACTTGGAACTTGTATCAGATATTGGGTGACAGAGATGCATATCGATGGGTTTAGATTTGATCTGGCATCGATCATGACCAGAGGCAGCAGGTGCTTTACGTTGTATCCTCTTACTAAATCTTTTGTATTTTGTTTGTTAATACAAAGGGCCAATGACTTAATTTGTTCATTTCAAATTTGGAAGCCTGTGGGATCCGATGAATGTCTATGGATATGCACTCGAAGGAGATATGATAACAACCGGCACACCTCTTCCGAACCCTCCTCTCATCAACATGATTAGCAATGACCCTATTCTCAGTGGTGTTAAGGTGCTTACCAGCATCTCAGTTTCCTACTTTCAAAAATAATTTAGTTATCTTTAGGTTCCTTGCTTCCTGCCAATTTAACTAAATAATTAATAATTACTAATAAAAAATAGTGTGTCTGTGTGTGTAGTTAATCGCAGAGGCATGGGATGCAGGCGGGCTGTACCAAGTGGGACAGTTCCCTCACTGGAATATTTGGTCTGAATGGAATGGCCAGGTCAGGTTCATACACACATTTTCTTTTTAATAATTTCTCAGTGTTCTTATTGGGAATTCTGTAGTGTGATATTGTAAAGGATTGATGAGTTGTGAATAATTAATTGTAATGGCAGTATCGGGATGTAGTGCGGCAGTTCATAAAAGGAACCAACGGTTTTGCAGGAGCTTTTGCTGAGTGCCTCTGTGGCAGTCCCAACCTGTACCAGGTATATATTTTTCTATCATTATTCCTTCTGCGTATTACAATGTGAACTTACATGTACAATTTAGCACATGCCTTGTGTTGGTTTTAAATCCAGCTCTGATTATCTCATCTTACCTGTGGTCATTTGGTGTGTCAGGGGGGTGGGAGAAAACCATGGCACAGTGTGAACTTTGTGTGTGCACATGACGGTTTTACCCTTGCAGATCTAGTGACATACAACAACAAGTACAATCTAGCAAATGGAGAAGACAACCGAGATGGGGAGAATCATAACCTCAGCTGGAACTGTGGCGAGGTCAAAAAAATTACCTAGATGCATTTCCTATTTTGTTTTCGTATACCTAGTAAAAAAGTTGCTTTGTGTATAGGCATGGTAAATTATTTTGCTATTGATATAACAACATCACATTCCTAGAGGAAAAAAGTAACTAAAATATGTCCTTTTTTTGGGTGTTTCCCTTTTAATAATCAAAGGAGGGGGAGTTTGCAAGTATGGGAGTGAGAAGATTAAGAAAAAGGCAAATGCGCAACTTCTTCGTTTGCCTTATGGTCTCTCAGGTATCTCTTAGTTTGCTTTCGTGTTTTATTTTCTTCCCAGTATTTATAAAATATTTGGCACAATCTAGCTGGATAGGTTGTCATAACAATTGTCTAATCCCAATATTTCAGGGGGTTCCAATGATATACATGGGGGATGAGTATGGCCACACCAAAGGAGGCAACAACAATACCTACTGCCATGATAACTATGTATTTCTCTATGCAACATCTCTTTTGCTCTCATGCACAAAAACAGACATGCACAGACACTGATCTTTATTTCCAAATCACTCGCATGCAGTTAAATTACTTCAGATGGGACAGGAAGGAGGAGCAGAGTTGTGACTTGTACCGCTTCTGCCACCTCCTCATCAAATTTCGCCGGTAATGCCAACCCCCTTTGCCCACCCCCCAACAACCACAAACAAAATAAGGGGGGAAAAAAATTGAAATTCTTGGCAGTAATATTGCTATGACCCCATATCAGGAGGCACGTATTTTAACACGCAATAAAATAGTGCAGAGAATGTGAGTGCTTAGGGATGGATGATTTTCCAACAGCACAGCGATTGCAGTGGCACGGCCACCAACCGGGTATGCCCGACTGGTCTGATACCAGCCGGTTTGTTGCCTTCTCTATGGTACTACTACTGCTTTCTTTCCTATCTATTTCCTAATTTATTGCAGTACTGCCATGCCGTCCGTTGGGCATTTTTGTTTTATAATTCTGTTTTTTTTTTTTTTTTTTTTTTTTTTTTTTTTTTTTTTTTGTGTGCAAAACAGAATGGTGAGGTGAAAGGAGAAATTTATGTGGCATTCAACACAAGCCACCTCCCAGTTGTAGTGACTCTGCCAGATCGACCTGGGTACCGATGGGACCCGCTTGTAGACACAAGCAAGCCGGCGCCCTTTGACTTCTTGTCTGAAGACCTGCCGGACCGGGTCACTGCTGTGGGGCAGTTTGCAAACTTTTTGGACTCCAACTTGTACCCCATGCTTAGTTACTCATCTGTAATATTAGTGTTGCGTCCTGAAGACGCTTGAATTAAAATTAAATATATGAATATGAATGTAACAGAGCATTCTTATCATATCATATAAGTCATTTAGAGAATACAAGGCGTGCCTCTTGCTGGCGAGCTCATCATTTCATTTCTGTTTCCCCAATTCTTTCTTTGTTGTTTAAGGGCAAAGGAGAGAAGAATAAGAAGAAGCACATGCTAGGCCACACTGACAGCACAACCCATAACAATTAATCAAATGATTATATCCCATCGCCTTCAGTTTGTGAAATGGGTTATATTTCCGTCAATTCAAGCTAGCTCTCTTGTTCGATTGATTTGTCGCCTGCTAGTGCTAGGTAAGCATAAATAATTAATTAATGTTTTCTTTTCGTTTGACTGGATGCTACGGATTTATTTATTTATTATTAGTATATTATCCAAAGCGACGACTTACATACAACATACAACAACAGTACGAGTACAGTACCACAGTACCAGTACTAATTTGAATTGAATCAATTACTACTTAAACAGGTCGGATGGAGAGCCAACCCATTTGTAATGAAGTAAAAATGATTAACTTAATAAGATTCAGTTGAGCACAAGTACTTAAATCATTTTTTAACTTAATAAACAGCTTGCATCTAAGAGCTTCATTACTTGGAAAATCAAGAATGAAGTTAAAAGAACCTATACGAAAACAAACTTAAGTACGACTTTTGAAAATGTAAAAGATAAGTCATAGACAGCTTGTATCCTAAGGCTGTGCTCCTGACGGTGATGCATATAGGAATGGAAAGATAGATAAAGTTAGGGGACGGAAGTAGAAGGGTCAAAGTTTACTTTAATAAAAAGTTAACTTGCTCCAAATGACATATGAAAGAGGAAGGAACGGAACATGTATACTATATGAATATGACAACTTTACCCTTTAACAAAAGGTTTTGTTCTATTAGCACGTGGGTCTTTCTGTCATTTGACAGACTTTACTCTGTGTACTCCCCGATTTGGGAGTAACAATTTTGTTGATTTTAATGGAAAGATCTTACTCTCTCTATCGTTACTTTCCACCAGCCCAAAACTCTGGAGCAAGTAAATCTAATATTTCCACCTTACCTTCCCTCCCCTTCCGTCCAAAATCAGCTACTGGAGCAGACCCTAAGGGAACGTGATCCTCTGAACTGCAGTCCACCGGATCCTCTAGACGTCTTTAATCCGTGTGCGTCCGATCAATAATGGATGTCTCGTGATTAATGTCAGATTTATAGGTCCAAAAAAATCCAACAGTTGAGATTAAATTGGACGGTCCAGATTAGTGTTTACCACTTATCCGGCGGGTCAAACCTGACCTGGAATAAACTCAGCCCTCTTTTCCTGACCGACCCGGACCGTGCATGGATCGGGATGGACCGAGGGGGTGGTCCGGGTCGGGTTTATCAAGGGTTTAGGCCGCACTTTCTAGTATAGACTCATGTTAACCCGTCCCGTCTTAACCCGTGGACCGAACCGGACCGACCCTTAAACCCGCCCTAAACCCGTAAAAAGCCCGCGATAAACCCTTAAACCGTCTATAGACTACAAAATTAAATTTAAAATAGACTACAAAATTATTTTATTATTAATTATAATTCAATTTGTTCAATTAATTATTTATTTCATATATATTATTAGACATAATATATTTTAACTAATTTTTATAACTTATATTTTACAATTATTTGTCATGCGAACCATCAACAATTAAAAAAAGAAAACATTAAAAAATTACAAATCAAATTTAAAATAAACTATAAAATTATACTTAATTATTTGATCTATAAATATAATATATTTTAATAAATTTTTATATATGTATTTTATAAATTTTTGAGATGAAAACAATGAAAAAAGAAAAAAATTCAAAATCTGGAAAAAAAAAAAACCCCTTGGATTGACCTTGGACCAGACCGGCCCGCCTTAACCCGCTCGGTTCATCTAGGGTCGGGTCTATCAATGGTTTGGGCCAAGGTTTGGGAGGTGGACCGTGATAATCCGTCCCCTCTTAACCTGTGAACCCGTGCTAGACCGGCCTGGGATAACCCGTAGACCATGAGAGTTTGGACCGGACCAGACCATTTGGTTAACACTAGTCCAGATTGACAAAAGACGTCCAAAGGATCCGGACCCTGTATCTAAGAGCTTCGTTGTACCTTAAAATTATTATAAACACTAAATTTAAATAGAATATACATACATATGGAAAAGACGCGAGATGATCCTTCATGATTAATTAATTAGGAGAAACAAATTAATTATATAGTCGAGGACAATCGAGGTGATGTGACATTATTAAGAGCTTGTGAACAATTAAATTTCTTTTATGTATGTGTGTATATATATATATATATAGAAAATGGATAAAATACACTCATGTGTAAGAATCGTCCACGTACACATGAATTATTTTTCGAAATTCAAAATTCAAACAGTCAATCTAAACCGTTCAAGTTGTTCTCCATATAGAAAAACTCTTGGAGACTAAATTTTACATTTTTTCGAATTATTCTGCTATATATTATGATATTTTCAAAATGGAGGGTCTGAAATACTCCAATTGTAGCGCTTTTTGAAAATATCATAATATATAGCAAAAAAATTCAAAAAAAAATGTAAAATTTGTTCTCCAAGAGTTTTTCAATATTGAGAACAACTTAAACAATTTGATTGCTTGTTTGAATTTTGAATTTTGAAAAATGACTCATGTGTACGGAGACGATCCGTAGACGTGAGTGTATTTTATCCATTCCCCCTCTCTCTCTCTCTATAAATATATAGTGAGAAGACGGGTCCAAACGAAGAGGTCTCGATCGATCAAGACACTAGCCATCTCAATTAATTAGATTTGTTGATTTGTTTAGTCTGAAGGCAGGAAAAATTGAAGATTAGAATAAACCAATTAATTTAATTCAGTAACAGCTCTCTTGATGCCCGCTAGATGCCTTTAATTCTGTGTCTTAATTTCCCTCTGTCATTAATCAGCAATCATCATCATCCGCCAAAAGGAGTTGGGTCTTTGCTGTATGCTCAGACCCATTATTTTTGCATGCTCTTTGATGACGACCTCACTTATAGTTAATAGATATGCCCGATTTGTTATCGACGAATATCTATATATTTCCAAATAAAAGTCGATACATTTTTCACCATCAGTGCACGACCATGTGTAAGGTTGGTTGGTGTACCGTGTACCAAGTACAAGTAAGGTATCCATGCCTCCCTCCTACTTTGGTTGGGTTAAGCTTAAGCTTAATTAATTAACTTTTAACTATGATTATAATAAGTAATTAATTGAAGTTGGTCTTGCAATTGGGGCCGGTCTCATCTCTCATGGGGAGCACTAATCCGCCACCAACGGCGGAGGATGGATCATGGGGCCACACTCCAAGCACTAATCCTTTATATACATAATAATAATAATAGAGGAATTTATTAATTGGAGAGAGAGAGAGGGAGGACGAAATTAATTAATTAAAGCTGCCTCCTGCCTTTAATTTTCACATGCAAAGCATACACGAAACATGCCTTCCTGCCTACATGGATAGACGCATTTGGCCAATCGCCTTCCTAATTTTGCTCCCACTAAATTTAATTAGTCATCCTCTTCCTATTAACGTGCCGGTCCTTCAACGTATAATATATGCTCTTATAATTTAGTCCGAGTCATTCCAATCTACATCTCACTTCTATAAGCTCATGTTAAAAGTTTTGCTTAAGTATATCAATAATTAACAGAATATATATGTGAGAATTGATTTCATTTTGGCTTTATTTAGTAATAAATCTAACAAGTTGGATTGTGGTAATTTTGAACTAGAAATATGTCTATTCAAAAATATCTAAATAAATAATAACACTAGAAACAAGAGTGGAGTCTGATGGGATTAATCAATAATCTCTTCATTAATTATTAAGTTTAAAATAATATTAATTTTTCGTTGCCATAAATTTTATAAATAAATTATAATCGTCAGATAAAAATCAAAATGAATTGTCTAAAAGACTATAATTTTTCGAACATAAAGGAGAAAAATTTATTAAAAGAAAATGATTGAGTAAAGATTTGTAAAGTTTTGGTACTAATTGAGTTGAAATGTGGATGCTAGAGGGAAGGGTTAAATTAGTCGTTAGAATTCTTGAATGGTCCCTACAGAGACAGAGGGTTTGCCGTTAGATAAGCACCATTAATTTTCATCAAGTTAATAAATACGTCATGTCACAAGAGTTCTTATTCCTTGATAATTTACCCATTATTAGACCATCATGCATCTCCTCTCCACTCCTTTCACTACTTTCAAATTTCAATCCCTCTTAATTACTCTTAGACGTCTTTGACCTTTTTATGCATGTCCTAGAACTGGCACTGGCATTCTCTAAGCCTAATTAACCCTCTCTAATTTATATTTATCAATCTTAATTACCCTTGCACGCATGCTCTTTTAGAAAGAGAAAGAGAGCAGTGGAACATATAATAATAATACATAGCTCAATATATATTCCCTCCCCTTTCTTTCTGGTTTAAACTTTAAACTAATCTCATTTCATTAAACCTTCCACGTCCTTGTGTTAATTAATTTCCTTACACAACAGCAACAGCAAGAATATCTACCAATCCACCGAAGAGGAGGGAACTACAACAGAGCAACTGAAGTTAGAAAACAAATATATATATATATAGCAGTATAGCACATAATTAGCTCTGGTGCTTGTGCTTGTACATGCATTTAATTTTAAATTTAAATTAGGGATTCAAGAGAGGAGAAACTTCAGACATGGATCCGGTGTCTCATGGTCATCACCTCCAGCAACACCTCCCTCCCCCGTTCCACACACGTGACTTCCACCTCCCGTCTCATCTCCAAACCTTCCACCAGTCCCACCCCAAGTCAGAGGAAGAGCACCACGACACCAATGCCGAACTAAATGGCGACACCAACAACAGCAGCAGCAATAACATCGGAGGAGGAGGCAGCAGTGGTGGTAGAAATAACAGCCCAAGTAGTGGCGGCGGAGGCAGCAGCGGGGGAATGGACTTGATGAGTCAGCGGCCACGAGGCCGACCATCTGGCTCGAAGAACAAGCCCAAGCAGCCAATCATAATCGCTCAGGACAGCGCAAATGCCCTGCGCACGCATGTGATGGAGGTTGCAGACGGGTGCGATGTTTTCGACACCATGTCGGCCTTTGCCCGCCGTCGGCAGCGTGGCGTGTGCGTGCTAAGCGGCAGCGGCATGGTGACAAACGTCACCCTGCGCCAGCCAGGGAGCCCCACTGCGGTGGTGACGCTTCATGGCCGCTTTGAGATTCTTTCGCTTGCCAGGTCGTTCCTGCCCCCTCCTGCACCACCAGCTGCAACTGGGCTGACAGTCTATCTGGCCGGGGGTCAGGGGCAGATCGTGGGAGGAAGCGTGGTTGGAGCACTTATTGCGTCTGGCCCAGTGGTTGTAATGACGGCCTCCTTTGGCAATGCGACGTATGAGAGGCTCCCGCTTGATAAGGAGGACGAGCCTCCGCTGCCACATGATCCCATGGGAACGGCTGGGCTCGCTGTCGCGGGTCATGGTCAATCACCGCGACAATATCAGCAACTGCTTTCCGATCCGAGCAGTGCACAGCTCTTCCGAGGGTTGCCTCCTAACCTGATGAATAATGTTCAACTGCCTGCCGGAGACGGCTACAGCTGGGGAACAGGATCAACTGATGGAGGTCGGCCGCAGTTTTGACTCTGTAGGCTAGTTAGTTTAATTGATTATTAATTAATGTAGCTTTTTCTCATAAATTTTGTATGATTTCTTTGTCGTGAATTGAGATTATGGGTTAGTCGTTTTTGGCTTAATTTCTTCTAGAATTTTTTTATAACATTAATAAATCTGATACGTACGCTTCTGTCATTGATTGATGATTGATATATTAAACATTTGTATATCGACATTTTGAAATGTAAACTGATCAGAATGCAAGTTTCTCAAAGTCAACCAAAGCACGCTTGTGTCTTTGCCTGTGCTAGTGTAAGTTTAAAAAAAAAAAATGAGCAATTTCTTGAACTTTGTGCTAGATCATTCAACTAAAATTAATTTATCTTTTTTTTTTTTATCGTTTTGCCTCTCTTCAGTTAATTGATTGCATGTTGTTTGGTTTTATCTAGCATTTGGGAATTGAAAAATGGTAATTAGGGGATGGATGAGGAGCTAGCTGCAGTTTCACTAGATGGGAAAATTTTTTTATAAAAAAAATTATGGGAAGAAAGATGAGAAGGCCTGAAAGTAATTTTAAATTAATTAAAGTGCATGAGAATGGATTGTTAAATTGGTGAACAGTGATAGAATGCATAAATGGATATTTAAATGAAAATTAGGGTGAATTCGAAGTGTTGGGCCGTGGGCGTAGAGTAGGTGTGAGAAGTCGAATGGGCCGAGGTGGGCCGAGAGAGGACGGAGTAAGTATATAAAGACTAAAGAGAGAGTCTCATTCATTCTTTGGTAGGGTTTTGGTGTTGTAGCCGCTATCAGATATTCAGATCAGATCGCCATCGCCATGGGAGTGTTCACGTTCGTGTGCAAGAACGGCAACGGCGGCGAGTGGTGCGCCAAGCAGATCGGCGACTCGGAGAAGCAGGTGGACGAGACCTCCGCCGGCGACATCTACTCGCTGCAGCGCCGTCTGGTGCAGGCCGCCGCGTCGCTGGACTCGTCGGGCGGCGTGCAGTCCTCCTTCTCCCTCGTCACTCCCGCCTCCGCAGTCTTCCAGGTCGGTCTCGGTCTAGGTCTCTCTTAGACTCCTTTTCATTCATTCATTCATTCATGATAGTCATCAATCTGAATTGATGATGGCCAGGTTATCATCGGCGGAGGCAGCGGAGGTGCTTTTATCGGCGCTGGGGCCGCCTCTGCTGGGGCCGCTGCTGCGTCTGGCGCTGGGGCCGCCGCAGCTGCAGAGGACAAGAAGGAAGAGGAGAAGAAGGAAGAGAAAGAGGAGAGCGACGACGACATGGGCTTCTCTCTCTTTGATTAATTCATTTTTAAGATTTTGTTCTCTTGTTTCGTATCCATCCCATCATCTCTAGACCTCTTTCTTTAGACATCTTTACATTTTAATATAATGCTTTCAAATTTTAGTTTAAAAAAATTCCTATGTTATGTTATGTTATGTTATGTATCTTTCAACAAATACAAGATGCTGCTCTGCTCTGCTCTGTTTATGATGACTTCTTCTTCTTGGCTGTGTTTGGTAGAGGAGTAAAAGAGGATTAAAGTTAAGGAGGATTAAGTAGTTAAGCCTCTTTACTCCACACATTGTAAGTCATGTTTGGTATGAAAAGTAGAGGATTAAGTGAGGAGTAAGTGAGGATATAAAAATATTACATAATTGTTGATTATAAAATGACCAAACTGCCCTCCGTTTTAAGTCATTTTTGTAAGTCACTGGCGCACCATTTTTTGAGTCATCTCTTATTGGTTGATTTCCATGTTGAAATTATCAAGATAACCATGGAATTATGTAAGCAGGCATAAATTATCAAAAAAACTGTCGTTTCTTTAAAAATTTCTTCAAAATAAGCAGGCATAAATTCTGTTGAGAACATTGCAACTTAATGATAACGTGAAACAAAATCAGTAATTGCAATTCTATGATATTTTTGCGCTGAAGAAAGAACTTTTTTTGGTCAAAAAATTACAGTCAATATCAGGTATGAACCTTGTTAAGCAATTGCAACACATTTTTGCAATACAAATAAGATAATTTAAATCGCCTACAATCATTTATGAAATTTTCCCAGCAGCTATAATATCAAGTCTCAAATACAATCACATTTGAACAGATAACTAGTCTCAAATACATTTATGAAATTTTCTCTACAACTACAATACCAAGTCTCAAATACAATCAATTACATCACAGAAGAACATCTCATCTTCTATGATTTCATCCATCAAAGTATCCATCCCTACATAGTTAGACTGCTTTCAGTCTGATTGTGCAAAAACAAAAAGGGGGTGATTGTGCAATTCAAGATAATTCTCCTCAGGTACATAGTCTAAACTCTGATTTTACAAGTACAATGATATAATTTCAGGAGGTTCCTACCAATTCTATTCAAAATTCATAAGTGCCGAGTGAAATGAAAGAAGAAATTGTTCATGTATTTTGCACAAGTGCTAATCAAATGAAATTATATCACAAGTGCCGAGTGAAATGAAAGAAGATAGAGGTTATGAACTCACTTTTGAAACCTCCAATTACTGATTGTTTCTAGGTGAGAAGGAAGAAAATCAGTGAGAGGATGAGGCTGCTTCAAGACCTTGTTCCTGGTTGTAGTAAGGTGATAACTGAATCAACATATCACCTGGCTTCTCCATTAATTGCACGAAAATGATTAAAGAAAAATCAACAAACAATAAAATTATTTGAAGAACAAGACCGATTACCTTTTCTCGCAGTAGGAGATGGTTGAGATCTGCCATTTTTTTCACCTAATTTGAAAGAGAAAGAGCGCCGTCGTGAGAGAGAGAGAGAGGAGGCGATAGAGAAAGGAAGGGTTTTGTTTTTGTTTTGTTTTTGTTTTTTTTTTTTTTTGCCGAAGAGGAGGCGATAGATGGAGGGTATGCAGCGGAAAAGAAATAATGTGGGACCCGCTTACTCCGCGGATTAAAGTTACATGACTTGTTCAGGAGCAGTAATTTACTCCTCCGATTTTAGTTGTTACTCCACTCTACTCCTCCCTTTTTACTCTATGTTTGGAAGATTAAAAGTGGATTAAGAGCCTTACTCCTCTTTTACTCCTCTACCAAACGCAGCCCTTGTGCGTTGTTTCAATTATATTGTTATTATGTTGGTAATAATCAAGTCCAGTTTAGGTTAATGTTTCCTTGTCATCTATTCTGCTCTGCCCGGCTCCTATTGTTGGAAAAAAAATAATAATAAAAATCCTTGCATTGGCTTAGCACTCAAGAGGCTTCATGGTATAAAGATGCTGGCCTTTTTTATGGCTTAATTGGTGTTTCTTACTCTGATTCAATACTGTATGTTTTGATTATGCACAAGTTTTCAGGGTTAGAATTACACGCTGCAACACCCATCTCATGTCATTACCGAAAACCATATCTTTAAACGTAAGATGGAATAAAAAAATTGTATTTCCTCTTTGCAACCAACTACAATGCCTGCCTGATGGTGCTGAGTAATGCTCAATATATATAATATATAGGCCATCCTTTTCAAGCTTAAATTGATTGTGAAAACCAAACAACACGCATTAATTAGAACAAAAGCACACCAATATAAAAATAAAAATAAAAAAATCAAGAGTTACAATACAACCCATGGCAAATTCACATTTCTAAATCTGTTTCATGTTGATCGCTACACACATAATTTATGCATTTATAAAATTTATATTATATGGGTTGACGCTGACCTGCTGGAGCTAGAGAGAATACAATACATACACACCACTAACAGCTAAAGAGCCTACCTCCTAACTATAAATTATCCACCACTATCTGTACAATTCCTTGTTTTTGTCCTTTTTCTAAATGTCTCAAGTTAGCCCCTGCCTCTTCTTCTATCCAATAACAAATCACGAGCCGTATGCACTGTTTCCTGCAACAGAAATTCAACAATGAGAAAATTGAGTTCCAAGGCATATAATGCAAAATTAAGTCGCAACTTGAAGAACCAAATACATGTGGGAGGAAATTATAAAATGGTGAGGGAAACAGAAGCAAAACCTTCAGACATGAGCTGCTCGATTCGCGTGACAATGTGCTTGCCATAAGTGTACTTGCGCAGGCCAGAAAGGTTGGCCCTGATGCGGGCAATCAGCACCTCCCTATGCTTCTCGTCACACGTGTCCAGAATCTTCTGGACAACATAGTTGGCATACTGGTCCTTCATCATAGCCTAAGAAAAAGAATATTAAACAAGAAACATAAGACAATCATCATATGATAGTAACTGATACTTAATTGTGATTTCATGGAAGGAAGAATCAAGGAAGAGAATACAAACAAGAAGGGCGTCGTTTGCATCAGTTTGTTGTATAATACGGTCGATGAGAAGGTCTCGGTGGCTGGGGTCTGCATACTGGAAGCACTTCTCAATGACATTGGAGGCATACTTGTTCTGGCTCATGCTGACAACCTGGTCTGCCAGCTTTTCTATTATTTGGTTCCTCTCCTCCTCCTTCCCCTTCTCCAGCACATGCTGCAACCAAATGCACACAATATTAGTCCATCCAATATAATATGCAATAAAATAACCAACTTAAGTGAGAGGAGAAAGCAAGTAGAAACCTGGGTGACATAGTTGCCGTACTGGTCTTGAGCAAGGGTGCAAGCCGATTGCAGAATCTCATCCACTATGCACTGCCCCAGCGCATTCCCCGTGCAATGCTCCAAGACCCTCTATTTTCATTGCATTTCAGTCTCATTTTCATACTTACCAAAATTATACATTTCAGAAATATAACCAAATAAGAGAGAGAGACAACCTGAATAACACGGCAGCCATACGGATGCATGGAGAGAGAGGCAACCTGGCCACGAAAAGCTGTAATTATGAAGCCGATATGCTCCACAGGTACCCACTCTATGCACTTCTGTATCACATGGTTACCATTCTGGTCTCGCACACACTGCATCTCGTGCCCCTCCAGTTCTTGTACCAGCTGTTGTTTCTGCTCTGGCTGTATCACCTCCAAGGCCTATTTCCATAATTCAATTTTTGACCAAGTAAATTAATTAGGTTAAATACATGGTAGAGTTGATTGATTGCATACTGGCATCTGAATGCAAACTAGTTATGTTGTTGGCAAGTGTGTACCTTCTGGATGACACGGCAACCGTACATCTGTAGACTAAGTGGCAAGATATGGCCCACCAGCTTATTTGCTAGTTCTCTCCTCTGCTCTTTGCTTCCATACTCGAAGAACTGGAATCAAAAACAAGTGTCATTAAAGTCTCCCTTTACATGCAATTTTTACACATCACACCAATACACAACACATACACACCAAAAAGATTTTTTTTAAAAAAAAAGTGAACACCTTCTGGATGACATAATTGCCGAAGACATCTGTCATGAGGGATGTGGCGTGAGGTAGTATCTCATTGAAAACCGCTGCCTTCTCTTCTGGACTGGAGTTCTCCAATTTCTGCTGTATGAATCTGCTCCCGTGCTGGTCAGCACTGCCATCACAGACAACCAAAATGAAAAAAATTAAAATAAAATAAACCTAGTTAATATTTTTAGTTGTGGAAAAAAGAAGTGAACAACGACAGCATTGTGAATGCAAAATTACCTGAACTCCACTATGCGCCCAGCAATATCAGGCAGCTCGAGACGACGGTTGCGATTGGTTTTCAGCTCTTCCAGAAAGGAGCACTGCTTCCCATCATCATGCTTTGTCATATTCCGAAAATCAGTTGGTTGGACCCTCAGATTTTCGTTCCTCCTTGGGCTTGCACTCTGATAGTGCAACTGCGGCCCCATTTGGTACCCTGAATAGTTTGGGTTCAGCCCCTTTCTAACAGCCAAAGGGCTCACACTAATAGGCCTCACACCAGGAGAGAAGGGGGTCGGCTGGTGCACCTTGTGCAGATCAAAAGCATCAGTAGCTACAGACACAACTACATTATTTGGTGGCCTTGTAGCTACTGTATTGTATGGACTGGTGTTTGCATATAGGTTTAAAGCTGGCTGTTGTGGGAAGAATTGCATATAACTTGGGTCAGGCATAGGAGGCTGTACTGGCAACCCACCCACATGGCCATAATACTTGTATGGCTGAACAAACTCAGGTGCTGTTGATGCAACTGGACTCTGAGGACCAAACCCAGTAAGAACAGGAGGAATAAAATTAGGGTTTAATGGGTACCCAGCTATGCCATATTGTGGATTGAAAAAGGGAGTTGGATTAGGGTTTGGAGGTGGATAAAATGGGGCTGCTCCGAGATTTGGAAGGTTACTTGCTGGTGTGTAAAAAGGGTTTGTTATTCCAGCTGGTTGTAAAACAGGTTGTGGATCAACCCGTGGAAGAAAGGGCAACTGAGGAAGAGGAAATTGCTGCAATTTTTGTTGACTTGCCTGTCCATGAAAATTTACACTTAAGGCTGTCATTTCTGCCTCCAGTCGCTGAAGATCAGTAATAACAACTCCAGATGGTTCTAGTCCAGTTGATGCAACTCCAGTTGCTGAGAGTACATTTAGAGGTGTTGGTCTTGTATCAGAGATTGATTTCCCTCTCCGGGTGGGTGTTTTCTCAGAGGATCCCGAGGGGCTAGAAGAAGATGGATTAAAACTAGAACTAGGGTTAGTGTGCAGGTCAGATAGAGGTGTTGATTGACTGACAGAAGACTGAGAAGGGTCAGGCTCTGGTGTCCTCAGAACCGATGTGCTGATAGATGGATGTGATGGGTATTCATGCACTGGAGATGGAGGCCCTGCATATTCATCCTGCAAAACAATTTTTACTTTGTATACAGCATCACCTAATATCAAACAGAATAATAAAAAGCAAGAGAGAGAGAGAGAGAGAGAGAGAGAGAGAAGGGAAAAGAAAATACCAGTGGTAACTAGTCTTTAACATGTGTTTTATACATACTGGTAAAAAATCAAGCATAAGTTATCAGTGACAATTAGCCTGATGCAAGCCGCATCAGCTAACAAGACTCTTATTTGAACTGCGGAGAAAATTACCTGGGTGAAATCAGCAATCTCCTTGTGACGGATCTCGGACCCGGTACCTGAACTGGATCCACCTGAACCCAACCGAGGAGACTTGTCTTCCTCTGGTTCTTCCTTATGTGTAGAAAGCACCGATCTTGGTATGAACAGAGATCCTTTAGTAACACCAATTCCACTTGGATCATCTAATGAAGAGCTACTGTAAATTTTGTGCATGAAATGCCGGCCCTCGCGGTCTATGAGCGGAGGAGGTAACCTAGGGTTTAGGTTGCCCTTTGAATTGTAGTAATCGAAATATGCTGGATTTGCACGAAAACTGTCTTCATCAGAGTTGGTTAAATTGTGCAAAGATGGATGATAAGAGGAGGAATCGTGGGGGTGAATGAGGCCTGTAAGTGCAGTCCAGGAGCCTTCTATGTTTGGTGGGGCGCTGCCACTGCGCTTTGGTACAGAAGATTCACGGTCTCGGTCTCGGTCTCTCTCTCTCCAGGTAGCGTAAACTTGGTTGGCAGAAAGTGGGGGTGCAGTGGAATGGTAGACGACATCTTGATCAGTTGGAAGAGCTCCAGGGGACCAGGTGGGGGAGGCACCTGCAGTGACAAGTCTGACTGGGCTCTCAGTTGCCATCACAACACTTCCATTAGATGCAGTGCGGGTGAAGTGGAGTGCAGTGCTCGGTGCTCGGTGGTCCGGCTCCCTGAAAAGTCATAAGTTATGAATCATCAATTATGATAGAGGGAATTAACAGCATAACAGAAGGGCAAGGTTGGTCTTCAAATAAAATAAAATAAAATAAAATTGTCGATTGGTGCTGATCATAAACCCTAACCCTAACAGGAGAAGCTAGGGAGAGGAGAATAAGAACCTGATTGATTGGATTGATTGATGAGAAGGAAAGAGCAGAAACCCTAGGTTGATTGGTTGATTGATTGGGGGTTGGTTGCTGCCTGTAAGACTGAGCCTGAGCAATCAATTAATTAATTAATTAATTAATTATATTTAATGAAGGAAGTAAGAATCGAGTAGAAGGTAAGGAGGAGTAGAGAAGAAGATAATTGAAAAAACAATAATAAGTGAACAAATGAAATGAAATGAAATGAATAAAAAAGAGAGAGCAGAGCCGTACCAATATCAATATGATCCGAAGCAAGGCGTAAGTCAGTCAGGGTCAGGGAGGAGCGAGGGGGAGCGAGCGAGCGAGCGAGCGAGCGAGCAACGAAGAAGGAAGGAAGCAAGCAAGGAAGGAAGGAAGGAAGGAACGAAGAGACTAATTATAAATAATATTAATTAATTTTAATTTTATTATCGAGCGAGTCTTCCCCTCTCTCTCTCTCTCTTCAGCTCCAACCTCGAGACCCGGGACTAGATTGATAGATGTCGCTTCTAAAACCCTCTCTTCTCCTTTTTCCCTCCGCTACGCTCGGTCTACCATTTAATTTGTCCACCCCACTCAAACTCAACACCCGCTCTCATAGTCTCATCCACGTACTTGGTCTGAGCCGAGTCTGTTTACAAGTTCCGCATCCTCCATAGGCCATAGCATATATAGAAATATACAAATAGAATTTTCCCGTGAATTTACCAGGGATCATGCTCATGATGTATGTATTTAATAATTTATTTGACTCTACTGCCCCCCAATGCACATCCTACGGCCACGATCCACCAAAAAGAGTCAGGACTCAGGACCGGACGCTTTTACCCTCCTTCTCCCGGTCCCGGTTTTTTAATTTTAATTAGCCAAGCTGAACTGATTAACTGAAGGCCTGAAGCCTTCACGCTTTCCTCCACCGTGTCCGGTGTCCCCCAACACATCCCCCATCCACGTGTCAGCTACACTACTTTTTTTTTTTTTGAAGATTCAAATGCCCGTAGGCTTTCAATTAATAAAAGGAGACAAGTACATAAATTTGAGTACAACAGCCACATGAGACGGAACTTCCCCCAACAAATTACTGAGCAGCAGTTTATGCCACTCAGCCTACGGGCTTGTTTCTTCAAAAAAAAAAAAGCAGTTTATGCCACTCTCCGACAACAAACCCCTAACTGAAAGAAAATTAATTCTACCGTACTGAGAAAATAAAAACCTAAAAGAACTACTAACTGCTGAAAGAGACTCAACCAAAAAACAAAAGAAACATAAAATAAAACGGAGGATGGGGGAGTTCAGAGAAAAAAAAGGAAAAAAAACATCATGGAGGTGACTCCTGCACCTGCTGAAACACTTGTCCATCTAAAACCAGAAAATGCTGCAAATCTGGCCACACGTTGAGATTTGGCACTCCAAAGTAACTTGTTTGAGAAGTCCTTGCCTGGTTTGCCAGTAAATGAGCTCCTTGCACGGCTTTTCTGGGGATATGAATTACAGTTGTCGCCCTTCCAAGATCCTTTATATCCTCTATGATTTTTGCCACCTCTTTCATTGCCTTCCACGATGGTAAGTTTTGCAAATCATTTTCATTGATTGCGATGGCCAGACATTCCCAGTCAGTGTAAAACTGGATCACACTCTCCTGTTGTAGACCCGTTTGCACCCTTAAATGCTCAATTGCCTGTCGCAGAGCCACCGCCTCCACCAGGAAAGCATCCCCAATCTTACCACTTTTTACCCCCATTGCCATTAGCATTCCACCTTTGTAAATGAGGTGAGCAGTCCCCGCTCCTGATTAACATCCCAGGATCCATCTGTTATAATTTGCCATCCATCCCCATGGTATTCATACCTTCCTTCATTTCTTATGTGTCGGTCCTGTGACACAATTTGTGGGAGATTCTCTATTGGCCTTAACCACCCCTTAACCTTTTGAATCACTGCTTTGGGCTGAAAATGTCTTTTGTGTAAAACAGCTTCATTTCTTTCTTTTCATAATTCCCACATGGTATAACTGAATATCCTTAGGTCCTCTTCATTTAAATCTGAACAGATCTGCTTGACAGCCTCTACTATATTGAGGGGCAGGTGTTGAGTTTGGAAACCCAATTGTGCCCCAAACCAAACCGCTCTTGATCCTTGACAGAAAAAAAAACAATGCACCTCGTACTCAATTCTCTTCCTGACATCTTTGACAAGTTGGTGAAAAACGGTTGATCCTGGCGTGCATATTCTGAGCCACAGGGAGTGCCTTTGACAGTAACCTCCACATGAAAATTCTGACTTTTGGCACCACCCCTTTCCATCCCCATATTCTTTTCCATAATTCCCCCTCTACATTCCCATTTCGTGGGGCCAATTGTACCAATCTTTGATAACCTTCTTTGACAGAATAGGACCCAGTTTTTGTATGCAACCAAATCAGTCTATCTTTTATTTGTGGATCCAGTGTGGGTTTTGCAACTTCTGTCAGAATAGTAGTCACTTGTTGTGTATTGAACAGTCTTTGCAGCTCCTCCATCTTCCAGTGATCTGTATCAAAATCATATAACTGAGCCACCTTTTTTCCCCTCTCCCCAAGAGTAACCTGCTGTGTCACCTCCCACCCCCTGAACCATGGTTGAGAGATAACATGAGCTTTCTGACCATCCCCTATACTCCACACCACTTCCTCTTTGAATTTGTGTTTAATCTTATTAACTTGTTTCCACAGATGGCTCACAGAGTTACTGCACTTGGCATTCCAGAAACCTATTTTAGGATAATACTTGGCTTTACAGACCTGTACCCACAATTTATTATCATCACCCATGAGCGACCATGCCAGTTTTTGAAAAAGGGCTTCTCCGAAACATTGTAGTTCCTTGACTCCTAGTCCTCCCCTTTCCACTGGGGTACAAATTTTTTTCCATGAGATGAAAGCCATATACTTATCCTGTCCTACTTTTCCCCAAAAAAACTTTGCTGGTAAGCTGTTCATCTGTTGTATGATACCCTTGGGTATTACCTCAAATGACATGAAATATACTGGTAATGAAACCAACACAGATTTTAACAACACAAGTCTACCTGCATGAGATAACATATTCATTTTCCATCCTGACATTTTTTATTTCATGCGGTCTAACAAAGCTAATCCCATTTTCCTTGGTGAGTTTTTATATGTCAATAATGCCCCTAGGTATCTCTCACCATTTGCTGCCTTACTTGCTTCCAAAAAGGACGTTACTTTATCCTTACTTTCCACCCTGCAACACTTACAGAACCAAATCTTTGACTTAACCGGGTTTATTTTAAGGCCTGATGCCTCCCCAAAACCTTGCAAGATTCGATAGAATTCCACCAGCTCAATCTCCTTTGTAGCTCCAGTGATTACCAAGTCATCGGCCTAGATAATATGCGTGATGACAGGGCAAGTATGTGCAAGCTTAGTACCACAGATCCTCCCATTTATTAGAGCCAGATTGAGACAGCGCGAAAGCATATCCATTGCAATAATAAAACCATAAGGGGACATAGGACAGCCCTGCCTAAGTCCTCTATTTGGTGAGATAAAACCATCACCTTTGCCATTCAACTTAATTGTAATTCTGGCTCTATGGAAAGATGAGAACATGATACCCATCAGTTACACTACTGACTACTCCTCAGCCCCTCTTCTGCTTCTGTCCTTGCCTTTTTTTATTTTATTTTATTTCCAAAACCAAAAATCAACGAACTTTCGCCTTCTCTTCAATTCCAATTCTTATCTTTTTTATCTCCTCAGCAAAGCAGATGCTGCATATATATAGAGTTTTGCTATGGTGAGTTGCAACTCACCAAAGGGTCGGTGAGTCGCACTCAAACTTCCTAAATCTAGTTCAAAATGACCGATCCAAACCGTCCAATATGATCTCTCTATTGAAATCTCCATGCAGACCAAATTTTATATATTTTTTAAATTTTTAAGTATTTTTTTCGAATTTTTAAAAACTGCTGTTTTTGAACGATTCAGAACTAATTAGATTAACGATTTTCTAAAATTTCAAAAAAATACTTAAAAATTTCGAAAAAATGTAAAATTTGGTCTGCATACAGATTTCAATAGGGAGATCGTATTAGATGGTTTGGATCGGTCATTTTGAACTAAATTTAAGAGTTTTGAGTGCGACTCACCGACCCTTTGGTGAGTTGCAACTCACCATAGCAAAACTCTATATATATATATATATATATATATATATATATATATATATATATATATTTCAAAAATAAAAATAAAATCAAACATATGAATAGAGAAAAAATAATTCAATAAAAAATAAATATTTCTCAATATAAAATTTCACAAATGATTCAGAAATATATTTAAAAGTTTTAATGGAGCAGAAACTATTTTCTTTATTTCTTATTTTCTTGTCCTGATTACAGAGAAATACACTTGTTTATATAATGATATTACATACGCATATTAAGAAACTCTAAAATAAAGATTCCTAATTATGCAGTACACAATAGGGCTGTCAATGGGTAGGGTACGATACGGTAGCGATATTTTTCATACCCGTACTCGTTAAAATTTTTTTTACCCATACCCTACCCTTACCCGTTAAAAATCGACTTTACCCGTACCCTACCCTTACCCGTTAAGAATTAACGGTAAGGGTAGGATAACGGTAGAAAATGGATAATAATGTTAATAACTCAATGAAAAAAATGGTACAATAGAGATAAATAAATAATAACAAATAAATATATTAATAAAGTGCAACATTGACTAATACTTTAAATATAATAAAATCATACAATATATTCTCATGTCAATTGTCACAAAAAAAAATTTCATAACTAATTACTAATTATACAATATTTTTTCAAAAGGCAACGGAGAAGAAGGGATCTTCTGAAAAAGTTTACTATTTTTTTTAATGTAGCCCATGAATGAACGATGTAGCGCATGAATGAAAATCAAACAAAATTAATTAACATATCAATTGAATCCTACCATTATATATTTTTCAATTTAATGTACTATTATCTCAATCAAATCTTACAATTTAATTATCTAGTTTAATTATTAACATATCAATTGAATCTTACAAGCATATCTTTTTTATTTAGTTTGTTATTAACATATTAATTGAATCTCACAATTATATTTTTTTATTATGATAAATATTATAAACTATATATATATAACGGTACGGATAATTAACGAATATGAAATAGCCTTACCCATACCCTTATCTAATAAATTAACGAAATTTTTTTTTCATCCATACCCATACCCGATAACTTAACGAAAAAAAAAATCTTATCCATACCCGTCTTATCGAATACGATACCGGTAGGATAAACGGTTAAAAGGGTACTATTGACAGCCCTAGTACACAATCATCACACAAACAATATCTGTTGCGCCATAAATTTCCATTACGGGATGTTAATTCCATGCGCAGAAGATACTCGTACATATAAACCAGTAGTCCTTCAGACCTTTCTATTTGTTGATGATTTGGAGATATCTTTGAGGCTGCTTGATTCGCGATAATGTAACTATGCTATAAAAAAAAAAATCAGCATTTTTTCTTACTAAACTTTCTAAAATAATGAAATTGATCGTAACTGTTTATTTGCACAGTATAGACGTTGGACACTTAAATAAGCAAAATTCGCTTTTTACTTTTATTAGTACTAAATTAGAAGTAGTTTTTAAAGTTGAAAAATGATTTGATGTAAATAAATTTCAAGAGGCAGATTTTAATGTGCTGAAAAAAAAAACATTGCACATTAAATAACTACTAGCAGTTGAGCGGGCAATTTTTTATTTGATATATTTTAAAAAAGTTAAAAGACTTTTAGTATATATTCTTTTTATGTGAAATTTTTTTATTCCTGAAGAATTGCGCTACACATGATCTAATAATTATTTTATTATCAAATGAAATCATAATTTTTCTTGAGAAACCATCATACGTATGAGTTAAATAAAAAAGAAAAAAAGAAAAAGTAAAAAATCTTGATTAATTTATGATACAACATCAAACAAAATGAACATACTGGTGTCATAATGTGAAAAAAAATATATATATAAATCAAGCTTCAAGCTATAAATAAAATAATTACAATATTAAAAAGTTCCCACAGTTGAACTGGCATTTTGTTCTGCTTTAACGCATCCATGACTGCAGACCTCTGTAAACAAAACAAAATTTAAACTAATTCTTGAAAAAAAAAATTCTCTAGGCAGAGACAAAGGAAAATCCAATAAAACAACAAACTTGACAAGAACTACAGCGATGGTCACTGGCCATATGAAAGAACTGGGCACATCAATATTTCAAGTTCCATTGGATCTCCAAGTAATTAAAGAGAAAAGAGAATAAAACACTCACAAATTCTGACATAGCTTTCCATTAGTCTCGCCCAACTTTGCTAACGTAAAGTTTAATTAAAAACAATAAATATTCAGTACTATTGAGCGATTATAAATAAACAAAAAATAAAGATTGAATGACAAAGTAATGTACATATCAATTTAGCTATATTCAGTGGTACAAATACTTTTATTAGGTTGGCAAAGAAAGAACCTGACACAAAACAAAGTATAAGAAATCAAATAAAAGTTCATTTAGAGATTTTAACAATGAGCTAATGATGAATTACTTCTCTAAAACTCATAGAATAGTTAAAGTAATGACTACTTGACTACACCTGATTCATGAGATACAATATGCTCTCATCCTTAGAAGCGGCCAGGTCCTTCCTGGAAACTTTAAATCTGAAAAAAAAATATTTTAATAAAATCACAAAACTACTATTCGAATTGAAACCTTGAAGGGAACAACTATTAATTAAGTAAATAAACATGTACTTTTTTTCTTCAATAGGAAGTACAAAATTGTTACAGTCTAAACTTTCAAGAACAAGGTACCTAGTTAATAATAAATAAAATTAATAAAAAGATAATCACTTTTCATTTCTTATCTGCAATTTCTTGATAATTTAACCAGATCTTAAAATTGTTACTGTCTAAACTTTAAAGGACAGGGTACCTAGTAAGCTGGCATCCATTATCCAAATGCAGATTAGTAAAATCTTGAAATAGAAAAAAATTTCCAATCAATTGGCAAAGAGCTGTAAACTTAAAAAGTGAGCTGAAGCAAAAGATAGATACGCATACACGACTTTGTGGTACATGCAGAGGTGAACAATGAAAACTGATATGTACATTTATTGCCACTAAATTAAAAACAGATATAAATACAAGTATACAACTGAGAGTATCGAAAATAAGACATCACCTTTTATTTTATATTATTTATTTATTGGTCAGTTTCAGCATGTATCAGTAACATCTCATGCTAGAAAGCACCAACATTGGTAGTATCTTGGTTGCCCTCATCACCAACATTGGTAACGTCTTGACCATGCTTCTTGATCACAGATTGCATGACTCGTCTTGACCATGCTTCTTGATCATAGATTGCATTACTCGTCTTGGCCATGCTTCTTGACCACACTACAATACTCAGTGGCGGAGCCAGAAATTTTTATAATGGAGTTCAAAAAATTTATAATATGACTATTTTAAAAATATAAAATAATAAATAATTTTATTTATAAATTTATTTTGTTAACATTAACATATTCATAATTCATAAATAAAAAGGGTTAAATGTTTCTAATTAAGTACTACAAAAAAATATTATGACTCAAAAATATAAGACCATTTTATTAAATTATAAGTTCTAGTAGATTTTTCATCTTCTATTTGAATTCTTTAAAGTCTATATCTCTAAATTGATGTAAGATGAGAGTGTTATAAAATTTCTCGAGGTCAATGATATTCTATACAACAAAGCATCAAACAATTATCCATTTACTAACCACACGATCTATTCTACAATTTGTACTTAATGTAGTTGCTATTGTTTAAAAGTTTTTTCATAGATGATCTAATGAAAAAAAATATATAATTTATTTTATAGAGTTCATAAAAAGTTAATTATTTTATTTTAAACTAATTTGGATAGAAATATTATTTTATTTTGAATAACAATACTATTAATATTAATTTTATTTAATGAAACCTGATGAAAAAGGGAAAATGCTAAATTGATTGATGAAAAGCACTTATGGTAATTGAATATACCTTTCCTTTTGGCACATCAAATAAAATAAAAAAAATCTACGTATTAAAGGTTTCTTGATAACATACAGGCAACAACTTACATATTTAATTTAAGTTCAATTTAGAAATATATATCTAGTTCAATAAGTAATTAGTATAAATATCTCACAAAATAATTAGGTAGATTTTATGAAATATATAATAGAAATCATTCATTAATTTGCATCGGTGCTAATTATTACTAAATGTCAAAGCTCATAAATTATTCATGTGAAAAAAACAAGAAGACGATCAATATTTTTGACACTTGAAAATATATTTGCTATTTAATTAATTTTTTTTTCAACAAGAATAAATTGGGCGAATCACATATGGGGTTGACTAGTGGAATTTTTATTTAATATATATGGGGTTCAAATATTAAAATTTTCTAATAAACATTCATATTTGTGAGTATAAATTTGTATGCATAGTGGTAATTTTCATAAATTGACCCCCATTTCTTCCATTTAACTCCGCCACTGACAATACTTCAATAATAATAATATTTTTATCTAAATTAAAAAACAATTTTTTTTCTAAACTGAGATATCAATAGTCAAGCTTACATTGTATCTTAATTTTGTGGCATAATCCCCCAATGAATGAATCTGATGCATTGCACTGTAGTAGACCCAAATCCATACCCTTCTTTTTCCATTTCTCCGCACCTATCAATAATTCGCATTAGAAAAATTAAAAAGGTCACTAATAGGTACTTTGAAAGTCTGAAAAACATGTCAACTAAATAGGACACCAATAGGTACTTCGAAAGTGTCTTTTTTTAGTTAAAATACCTTCAGATGAAGTAGAGATTCATTAAATTTTCATGCAATTCTATCTGCGAGTACAGATCCATCCAATTTTCATGCAATTATGTGCATGGCTATATATTTGAAACGGAATATGAGGATGCAACAAGTGAGATATTAATTTGGTACAATTAAGAAAAATCTTTTTCAAATGAGATATTAAGTTTATCAAGTAGGATCTTTACACTTTTGTGTTTTAATGATGCAGGCTTCAGCCGGGACACATACTATATATTTACCAGTATATAATATTTTAGAACTAAGTAATGTGAAACTAGAAATCCAGCTCCTGAAAATATAAATATACACTGATTATGAACAAACCTCATCTAAGGATCAGTCTACAAGCTGTAGTTGTGTAGAAAAATTATAAGTTTGTTAGAAAGAAAATCTGTATCTCTACTTAGGCTGTTTGCAGTTTTAGTCTCTCTTCCCTTTTAGTAAAGAAAGTATAGTAAATAGTCCCTTACTTTGTTAATTTCTGTTTAAAAATAAGTTTGAGGTCGAAATCCATTTCCTTAGAACAAAGGTTTCTGTCTTGTTTAGCAAATAATGAGTATTATGAGTTTCTGTTAAGAAGAGTTGCATCCTTAGGATAGGTTTTAGGGTCATATAAAAAAAATATATATAACAATAGTGGTATAGTGGGTTGCAGAAATAAAGTCTGTATGTCAGGTTCTATTACTGTTGCATCTTTCTTTTGGTTTAAATAATATGTCTCTCAAACTGTAAAGTTATATTCCCTACGGCTGTGTTTGGATACACGCGAAAAAAGGTGTTCGCGAATAAAGTCAGTTCGGCGCATCCCAAACCTAAGCCGAATACGAATAATGGGGTATTCGTGAGTGTATCCTGAATTCCAGCATTTTGGAGAACTCGCGAATTCACGAACTAGGGGGTCGCGAACTGGGAAAAGGTTTTTTAATTGGGTTGGGATTCAGGAATTGGTGTTCACATGCTAGTTCACGTGCGAACCAAACATATACTGATGGTTTCAGTTAAGGTCATCCAGCATTAGTAAGTGAATAAGTTTGTTTGTTGTAAAACAGTTATCCTTGAAGGGTGTAAGGAAAAGGGAAAATTAAGGGCTCTGTGTTTAAACACAAAATATGTTGCTCAATCAGAGATCTAGAGTATGGTAAATTAAAAATATGAGAAGAAAATAAATATATTGTCATGTGCCCATATAACGATCCATAGAATAATTCAAACCAGAAATCAAGTCAATTTCATGCATACATCACCGTGTTGCCTCACGATGCCTCTGCCAGAACAGTTCATCACCGTGTCTCGTCAATTAGTCGCTCTTCACCGCTGTTGCCTGCTGCAGACCCAAACCAAACTGAGGCTAGAATGGATGGCCGAGACGATCCCAATTCCCAGTAGACCACCACGACACTTTGTGATCTAGTCGCAGTCGCCATGGCCGCCGGGAGAGCCTACTGACATCGCCAATGAGGTCTCCAGTCGAATAGAAAGGCATCAGACCAACGAAGGAAGGAGGGAGATAAATTGGAATCTCGCTTGGGCACGGAGCATCAACACAACGACACCGACATATGGAGCCCACGGGTCGAACCCCCGTGAACCAGACGACTCAGCCCACTCAACCTCAACGACTCAGTGATTTTCTGTGGCGCCCAGCATGAAGCGGATCTCTGACGAACGAACACAGCATGCAAAGCTTCAGCCAATCAGAAATTTCTGCGAAGCGGAAACTTTGAAAATGCATTAAAAATAGCCAGAAAATCAGAAAAAGTCTCATAAAAATACTAAAATATCCAGAAAATTGTGAAGAACATTCCTATCTGATACAATATGGTTGAAAATTTAACTTAAAGAATACTTTAAATAAAAAAACCATAAATGACTAAAAATAAAATAATAAAATAATATTTAATAATATTAATAAACAAAAAATATTATCAACATGAAAATATGAATGATTGGACAGCAGGTACTCTTGAACAACAAGCATTCCGAACGGCAGGTACCGATGGATGACGAACATAAAGAACAGTTAATATCCAAAAGATCAAAATTCCAAATTAAGCAAACCCGAGGAGAAGAAAATTAAAGCCTCAAGATAAAAGGGACAAATCTGAAAGAAATAAGAAAACACCAAGTTAGAAATTCGAGGCTGAAGTAAAAAATGATGAAAACATCAAAACATGAATATGGGAAAATGAGTCTACAAGGCTTGATGCACTGAACGTAAGAGAAGTAAAAAATTTTAAAAAATTGGAAACTAATAAGTAAAGGAATTAAAAGAAAAAGGATCAAGAAAAAAGTTTTAAAAAATTGAAAACTAAGAAGTAAAGGAATTAAAAGAAAAAGGATCAAGAAACAAAAATTAAAAGTCAAGTCAAAAGCCAAAAGCCAAAAGTCAAAAGAAATAAAAAATCTAAAATTGAAAAGACAAGAATCAAAACTTGAAATTTAAAAGATAAAGACCAGAAGACAGGAAGTCTTAAAAGTCTAACTCTGTCCCTTCAAGACTACAGCGCGTTTCGACTTGAAGAAGACATAGTCCGGCGACCGGGTAACCAAGTGAAAAAGTCAACCCATGCCTCAACAGAAGTTCTTGTTAAAAAGAGGTATAGCGTATCTATACTCAAGTCTCGAACTAAATCCCAAAGTTTCTAAATTCCCAAGCGACTGAGGACTGATCTAGGATACTAAATTTTCTAGTATCAAACTCAAAAATCTGAGTGACGGCACCAAGCCCTACCCGGAAAAGTAGGCAACCTAAAGTGACCCAAAGTATCTTAAAACTGTGACTAAAGAACTAGCCATAGTGCAACAATTTGAATTGCTTATGTTTGATGTTGAATGTTTCCTTATAATGCTTTGTAATTTTATCATCCCTACTAAACGTTAGTCATTTTATTAAATAAAACTGGCTTCAATCGCTTATGATGTCTAATTCTTTTGATATCTCTTATTTATATATACATTTTGACCGTACTTAGCACCGAAATAACACTCAAACTAATGATATTCATTGTGCTTTTGTATTATATTTGACAAGATTGGATACTGCCGTAGCGTTTGTCTTGTTTTGTAGGAACTTGATGGAGTTGATATAATAATTGCATAAAATGAAGAATTTTGGGGAAGAAAATGACTAAATGAAATCCATAGCACTATAGAGCTCATCCTTAGCTTTCCAACGATCTTTGAATCATCTCAATTGGAGTCCGGATGAAGAAATTATGATCAAAATACTATCAGTGCTCAATTCTGGAATTTTGATCCGAAATTCTCTAATTTCGAACCGAAATTTCCCGATTTCGGTCCGAAATTTCCTCATTTCGGTCCGAAATTTATTTTGGAAAGATTTTTTTTGAAAATTCCAGAGAAGGAAACTGTGTTATCTTGCCCTAACCTGGCTCCCAAGGTTTCTCCCTGGCCATATATGTACGAAAAGACAGAGAGGAAAGGATCTCACCTTTCATAACATAATTTTCACATTTTCCACCATTGTTCTCTCGCTGAAAGGCGTGAGATTCCACCTCTCACAGCGGAGCACGACCATGGCAGCAATCTTGGAGCGATTCTGGACGCGACAGCGGTAAAACTAACCAATCACGATTCCAGAGCCTTGCAAATAGGAATTTAGCAGAAGTACTTGGTTGTATCTCTTCTTTTCTCTTTGCTTGTATTGAAGATGAAGTTTGTATCTTATTTTTCTTGCATGTTAGACTAGTTTCTTATGTCTTAGGGTTAGGTAATAGTTTAGTTTAGTATTTGTGATGAATGGATTTATTTATGCTATGTGATTTTCTTGTTGTGAATTAATTGTTATACTTAATTTGATTAATTGATTGCTTGATATTTACCTATGGATGAACCGCAACATTTGTAGGGCTTTACACTAGACTAACCATTTAATTTATTAAGTATTTGGGGTAAGCCAAACACTCGAAAGAGGAGGTTAATTCACGACCGAAAGGTGTAGCTTCTAAACGATCCGAAAGGACTTAGATACCCCTGAAAATCTAACTTAAGAAACTTAAGTGACTAAATTCCAATACGAAAGTCTAGGACTAGTTTACTTACGTGGTGAAAACCGAGTTTCAAATCAAGTCTAAACCAAAATTGCGACGGCTAAGAGTAGGACTTAGGTCTAGTCGGCAAATAACCTTCACACAGTATTGTATAAAAATATCAAGTCAAAATAGAGAGTCTAGAGCACTTTTCGGCACGAAATATATATAAATTTCGATCCGAAATTTATATATTTTTGTTCAAAATTTTTAGTATCACGTGTGAAAACATGTGATAACAGCGCTTAAGAGCTAAACTAAATGAACCCAAAACCTTAGGATATTCATCTGCATCTGTTTGAGTCTAGAAAACCTTCAAAATCAACAAAAAATAATTTAATTATTTGCATCTTTAGATTTAATTATCTAAAATTTCATAAAAACTAATTGTCTAGCTTTCGTGAGAAAGTAAAGTCTGGTAATCAATGATACTGTCTCTTGGGTTCGACCCTTAGCTTTACCAGAACGACTAGTGAGGTAAAACAAGGTATAAATTTATTTGATACCGGATTTTAAAGCCTTCATCACCTTTGATTATCCTGATCTAGAGGTGCTCTTGGCCAGTTCTTAACTAGTCCGGAGGTAATTAACAGTAGGAGCTTGCGCCTATTGGAAAGAAAAGACATGTAACAAATAATCAACTTTTGAAAAACTTGGAACCGCGTTAGTGTCCTCCGTCTGTTTCAGATGGGCAGTAGTGTTCGGATCTTAAGACGCTCAAGGGATATCTGATCCATATTTCTTTTCCCCACAGGAATTATTGATCTTTCAGTGGACGGCAAAAAGTGCGAGGCACTAATCACCATTGATAGAGTCAAAAAGCTTATATTTTCTAGATTCAGACATCTCTCTTACATCCAAACAATCCCCTCACCTCCTCTACCTTACTCACAAACGTTGATAAAGATCTATCTATCAAATTTAGACATATCAGATATAGAGGAATGTTAGATATAGATCAAAACCAACATACCAAAATCTAACTATATATGGAAATTACATCCTAATAAATATAGAGCAGATATCATGGAATCATGGAAATTACATCTCAAACAATATACAGGATACATATGTATATGTGTGCAGCATATCTCTATAGGTGGAGGATGGGATGGGATGGCAGGAAGAGGAGGAGGAAGTAGAAGCGTAATGGCGCTGGTAGTCTAGTAGGTAGAATGAGCGTGAGAAGGGAGCTAAGGAAAAGGCGGAGTCAGAAAGGAAAAAGAGGAAGTACTCCTGACATTATGATGGCATGCGTGTTGGGCTGCATAATGTCAAAAACAAACACGAAAATGAATGTTTGCATTAATTGTTTCGTTGGTTAGACAATTTTTTTTATTTTTTGCGTTTTGCGTTTCGTTCTTAGAATGCAATAAAAATTTATTGCTTTAACTATTTCGTTCAATAGAACGATAAAAAACGATTAACCATTTAAATTTCTCAACCAATTCTTACAGATCAAAATATCATCCAAATTAACATAAAAATTCCAAATCCAATATTCCTATTGAAAAACCAGAAAAATAGTCTAAACAATAATAATCCCTCTGTTCTCTTACCAGAAAAACTAGAAAAATAGTCTAAACAATAATAATCCCTCTGTTCTCTTACCAGAAAAACCAGAAAACTAAAGTGACCAATTAGTAAAACATGGTTGTAAGGACTCAATTTCAAGTGATCTTTTAACAAGCAATTTCGTGGCCACATGCGCAGCATCACTTGTAGTACTAATTCTGAGTCTCGCACTCATTAGCAGAATCATCATCAGAAAATCTTATGGGCTCAGCATTTTCATCTTCTAGAATTGTCAATTTGTCTTCCTCATTAAAGGTGGCAACTGAAAATGTGACACTATGAAATTTTTGCTATTTATGAATTTTTTTGTAAAATTTTGACAACTGAATTTCTACTGTTTTTGAACTTTTCTTATAGTGAAATTTTGATAATTCATGACTGAAATTATTAGTTGAATGAATTTATTTTCTGAAATTGAAAGTTTTCTATATTTGTAATGCTAGATATTTTGTTTATATTGACATTTCAGAAATTCTTATACACTTGCTTGATTTTATTTTGGATAATTTCCGTGCATGAAATTAAATTTTATACTCATTGTTATTTTTGGAATAAGAACATAGAAATTTGTAACTTCTCTTTTGTATTATAAAGTTGCTGCTATGCGTCATAAATTCCTACAAACTGAATTAGCTGAATGTTTATGGTGAAACAGTAATAATTGGAATAAAAGTACATTTACATATTTTCTTGGCTCTAAACCGTTGTTTTAATTAAGTTCTTAAATTGAGTTATTCTTTATAATTATGGCTTTCTTACTAGTGGGACCTATAGTAATATAAGTCATAGGTTCATGGGATTAGGGATGTACCATGTGCAAATGAACAATAGGAGTAGAGAACTTGGAGAAACTTTACTCTTGGAATTTGGGATCTGGTCTCCCCACGCCTCCCACTTCTTTATTTCCCTTTCCCTCATCTCAAAAACTGAGCTACTCTTTGTGCCGTATCCAACTTTTAAAAATTCAGCCATATTAATAGTGAAAAAGATAAGAGGAAAATTCAAAGAAAGATAGGAATTGTCCTAGGAAGCAAATTCTCAAGCTGTGGCAAGTCCTGAGCCGAAGTGGATACCTCTTTAAATTTGGTATTTTCTACTTTCTTTATATTATAATTAAATGATTTAGATGACAAGAGAAAAATCTGTGGTTCATGTTCAAATGAAGTAAGATAAAGGAAAAGAAGAGAAAGAGATTAGATTTAATTGTGATTTGCACCAAGTACTAAACCGGTGCACATGTAAATTCAGATGTCAAACTGAAAAACTATTTATATTAGCATATAATAGTTATCACAAAACTAATTTTGAAATAATAATCGGTATTTTTGTAGAAGGGTCAAATTGAATAAGTACATTTATGATTTTACATATAACTGTGACCTTGCTTCAATTTTTAAGTAACTGTTGTTATTTTATTTCGAATTTGGACATGAGAATTGCTTTATTTGAAACTAGACTTCCAGACGAAAATTTTGGTATCTAATATGAATTTTTCTGAGTTGATTTGTTATTTTTACAAGATTTTTGAAACCAGGTCAAGTTTTGGAAAACTGTTTTCTGGAACAGACAGACCACAGTGCAGTTTTTTATTTTTCATTTATTCTCTATTATCAGTTAAGACTTGAAACTTTTAGATCTGAAAATAGACATCCAGAGGCAATTTCTGTAATTTTTACAAAATTTTTAGAGATTTATTTGAAAGGTTTCAAGGTAAGAACTTTCAGACGTATTTGCTGGCATGATTTGCTGGAACTGATTTTCTGAAACCAGATTCTGTCTGATTTCGAAAATTCATTATAATTAATATATATGTCCAAACATTATGAAATTTTTACAGGAGATACGCCCTATCATGTTTCATCTACAGTTAAATTTTCATTTGATTCCGTTCAGCCGTTCATGAAATAAAAAAGAATTTTGTAAACTGTCAAAAATACCCTTCACTGGTTGTACCAGAAATTGTCCAGCACTATTGTTTTACCGTTGTTTATTGATTTCTAGCATTGTTAACCACTGTTTAGTCTTTGAAATCATCTGCTGGTACAACTATTAAGGTGCACTATAATTGTATGTTGTAACCAAAGAACTAATCAAATCCCTAACTTTATCTACGAATTTATTGAATGTGAATTGTTATTGTTGGCTTGCTAAAGTAAGGACCTAGTGTAGTATTTGTTTATGTAGAGTCGGGGCAGGTTTTCAAGCCGAATAGGGCTGGTACAATTGAGGGTCCGTATGATTATTTGTTTGCTTGCTTGCTGATGTTCATTTTGTTATCAGGTACCGATTCCACTTGAGTTTTAATTTTGTTTTATATAAAAAGACTTAATTAGCAGCTTGCATGTTGGGTTCATAAATTGTTGCATTCATGAAATTCTGTTTATGTAAATGATGCATGATTGTATAGTGGCATATTGAATGGTATCCGATTAAAATGTGATTTGATTGAGGTAAGTACAGCTTGTGTGGTTGAGATAGACACTCGTAATGTTTGGAGGTGGAGTCATGACCCATCCTACCAAGTACCGTGTAATAAGCGCTTATGTACTGGGACTCAGTAGGTCTAGTCTAGAATGGACCGGAGGGTGAGTGTTCCCAGCTTGTTTGTACATTTGAATTTTATTGATTGAATTATATCTGAATTGAATTGGCCATTGACAACCCTCAGAGAAGGAGCCTCGCGACATAATTGACCCTGCTATTGACATATAAACCAGACTTGCATATTAGATAAATGTCCCATCAAATGAGCCGGTGTTTGTTATACTTGGAATTTGAATTGATATTGAAGTGGTGCCGAGCTCACGTCATATTGCATTAACTGGTTTAATCTATTCTTGTTGTTCTTATTTGAAATTTGAAAGAAAGGTAAATGTTTATCTACTTGATTTGTAAATTGTATTTTTACTCAGTAATGTAATTAGTTCCTAAACTTGTATTTATAATTCAAGTGGCTAGAACTGAATACCGTACTGAGATAAATTTTATTTATCTCACTCTTCCACTGTTATGGGTTCCAGGGCTAGCGAGCGGGGTCAGAGTCGTAAAGGATTAAGCCATTTTATTGTCACTTGGTGAGTATTATGTGAACTCCAAGTAGTGCATTTTAATTTTGAAGCCAAACTTGTTTATTAGTAGTTGTCTTTGTATTTATGACTGCATATTTTTGAAATATTAAGATGCTAAGCTAGTACTTTTGTTTGTTATATATAACTTTTATGTTTCAAACTATGCAAATTATCATATTATGATTATGAGATGGTGGCGCAGTTAGTATATGCTCAAGTAGTACAAGTATATGTAAATTATGTAGTTGTGCTTATACAAATTTGAACTTATCCTCTTTGATGCTTGTTCTCGTCAACTTTTACTTCAATTAATCCAATTTCTTCATATTTATCTTGCATGTACATGTAACCTCTTTATGTTATAGTTACACTGTGAGGAATTTTGTACTTTTGGATAAAGCATGTATATACATATGACTTGTAAATATTTAGAGGAATATGTTAATTTGGTTCTTGACTAGTTAGAGGTAGCTTTCTGTTTTTAGATGACATTTGAGAATTATATAGTATCTGTATATACTTTTGAAACTAGATGTTTATACTACTTTGGAGTGGAAAATTTTGTGAAAACTATTGCTATTTCATAATGTATAGAACTGCAAATGTTGTGCCTAATATCTTAGGCGTTGCTTTTGAAAAGAAATTGTACATTTTTTTCTTGTCTAAGATACAGGTATACATGTATTTTGGTAATAGTGTACAGATAAGGAGTTATATAAATTTGTCTCTTTGAATTGCATAGTTTGTTAGTTTCCTTTCTAATCTTGTACGTCCATACACTTGTAACTTCCTTGTTAAACTATGAATATGCTAGAATTAGAGTTGTACTTAGGAAATGCTACTTTACATAACTTTCATGTTTAGATCTATGTGACTTGTAATTTGAAGAAGTTAATATCTTATGCATTCCTTGCATTTTATTTCGTTATTTTATTTTGAATATATATATATATATATATATTATTCTTAAAAGTCAGACATTAGAGTACGCCTTGCGTGTGTGCGATGGTAAGCGTGCATTCGCGGCAGCTGTCGGCACCCCCGGTCTTGGGGTATGACAGAAAATGGTATCAGAGAATGGTTTAACAACCAAACCAGACCAATAGATAACGTGAGTGGGGTACGTCTAAAGGGCTGCTTGTGTACATAAGTTTGATTTCTTAATATTTGTGCTAGCAGATTAATGTTTGTCTAAGCTTCTAAATGTGATAATATAACGATGCTATGTATTTGTATATATTTAATCTATCTTAATTGGTTGTTTGATTGTTTCGTGTTTAACTATCAGGTGATTTATTGTTTCAAATAGTGATTGTTTAGCAAGTAAATTGAATTCTTATAAACTTTCTTTGGCAACTTTTTTGTTGTGTGTTTAATAGTTAATTTAAAAATTTGTGTCCATATTGCATAGTTTTAAGTTATAATATATGAGTTCATAATTTAATATATTCACTTGTTCATAGTAGCTTGAAAAGTATGCATATAAAATTTTGATTTTAGACCGAACTTGAGAAATAATTAGAAGTTTTGGTGGAATTATTATACATACCAACAATGCCCTAGGAAATGTATTGCATCTAGCATATGGTTGCTTGATTATTCTGTATATATGTTGTAATTTTAAAGATATGCTTTATAGGTTGAAACAATTTATGTGTATTAAAGTAATAAGGCTTATTTTCTAATGTTTGAAATGTAAAGGGATTTTGATGAATGTACAAAAGTAGGTATGGCATGTTAAGGGATTTCATTTATTATGGTGAGCATGTTCTGTTTTATATTGATGCATGATTGAAATGTTAAGGATTTCTAAATTTACTATGGCATGCACAAACTTTTGGAATTTATTTGAGTAAAGATCTTCTTATCTTTGTTGGCACAAGGATCAAACAAGCAGACTGATCATCTGACTTGTTAATTGAATCTCAATGATACAAGAATTATTCTTACTTCCTTGATTGATCACCAAGGTAGCCAAGAATAATTTTGATATTACCGTGCTTCCTAAAAGATAAGAAATGAACAAGACCTTTGAAAATGTTACTAGTTACAAGAATTGAAAGATTTTTTTTTTAAATGATAACATAAGGAGTGGTAGTGTTCTCTGCCTGCAGTATATTTGTTACTCAAATTGTTACAATGATATGATACAAAATTGTCTGAATTGTAAATGGAATTGAATGGCCATTGACAACCTTCTTTGAAGGTGATTCACGGTATCTGAATATCTGTAATCGCTGGTAGCCCTCTGAGAGGGAGACTCGCAATATTTGACTCTGAATCGATTGATCTGTGATTGTGACTTATGATAACCAGACTTGCATTGAAAGTTACCAAAATTGAGCCGACATTCTAGTATTATCATTAGTATTCGAATTTTAGATTGAATAAAATGTCGGGCTCACTTGCATTGCATAAATTTGTAATTGCTCGATAATTGCTGCATAATATGTACATGCTATCTACTTGTATTATTGGTTGTATAATTGCAATGTGTTTAGATGATTTCGAGGACGAAATTTTTTTTGAGGGAGGAATGTGACACTATGAAATTTTTGCTATTTATGAATTTTTTTGTAAAATTTTGACAACTGAATTTCTACTGTTTTTGAACTTTTCTTATAGTGAAATTTTGATAATTCATGACTGAAATTATTAGTTGAGTGAATTTATTTTCTGAAATTGAAAGTTTTCTATATTTGTAATGCTAGATATTTTGTTTATATTGACATTTCAGAAATTCTTATACACTTGCTTGATTTTATTTTGAGTAATTTCCGTGCATGAAATTAAATTTTATACTCATTGTTATTTTTGGAATAAGAACATAGAAATTTGTAACTTCTCTTTTGTATTATAAAGTTGTTGCTATGCGTCATAAATTCCTACAAACTGAATTAGCTGAATGTTTATGGTGAAACAGTAATAATTGGAATAAAAGTACATTTACATATTTTCTTGGCTCTAAACCGTTGTTTTAATTATGTTCTTAAATTGAGTATTCTTTATAATTATGGCTTCCTTACTAGTGGGACCCATAGTAGTATAAGTCATAGGTTCATGGGATTAAGGATGTACCATGTGCAAATGAACAAAAGGAGTAGAGAACATGGAGAAACTTTACTCTTAGAATTTGGGATCTGGTCTCCCCACGCCTCCCACTTCTTTATTTCCCTTTTCCTCTTCTCAAACTGAGCTACTCTTTGTGCCGTACCCAACTTTTAGAAATTCAGCCATATTAATAGTGAAAAAGATAAGAGGAAAATTCAAAGAAAGATAGGAATTGTCCTAGGAAGCAAATTCTCAAGCTGTGGCAAGCCTTGAGCAGAAGTGGATACCTCTTTAAATTTGGTATTTTTCTACTTTCTTTATGTTATAATTAAATAATTTAGATGACAAGAGAAAAATCTGTGGTTCATGTTCAAATGAAGTAAGATAAAGGAAAAGAAGAGAAAGAGATTAGATTTAATTGTGATTTGCACCAAGTACTAAACCGGTGCACTTGCAAATTCAGATGTCAAACTGAAAAACTATTTATATTAGCAAATACTAGTTATCACAAAACTAATTTTGAAATAATAATCGGTATTTTTGTTGAAGGGTCAAATTGAATAAGTACATTTATGATTTTACATACCACTGTGACCTTGCTTCAATTTTTAAGTAACTGTTGTTATTTTATTTCGAATTTGGACATGAGAATTGCTTTGTTTGAAACTAGACTTCCAGACAAAAATTTTGGTATCTAATATGAATTTTTCTGAGTTGATTTGTTATTTTTACAAGATTTTTGAAACCAGGTCAAGTTTTGGAAAATAGTTTTCTGGAACAGACAGCCCACAGTGCAGTTTTTTATTTTTCATTTATTCTCTATTATCAGTTAAGACTTGAAACTTTTAGATCTGAAAATAGACATCCAGAGGCAGCTTCTGTAATTTTTACAAAATTTGTAGAGATTTATTTGAAAGGTTTCAAGGCATTAACTTTCAGATGTATTTGCTGGAACAGATTTTCTGAAATCTGATTCTGTCTGATTTCGAAAATTTATTATAATTAATATATATGTCCAAACATTATGAAATTTTTACAGGAGATACGTCCTATCATGTTTCATCTACAGTTAAATTTTCATTTGATTCCGTTCAGCCGTTCATGAAATAAAAAAAGATTTTGTAAACTGTCAAAAATACCCTTCACTGGTTGTACTAGAAATTGTTCAGCACTATTGTTTGACCGTTGTGTATTGATTTCTAGCATTGTTAACCACTGTTTAGTCTTTGAAATCATCTGCTGGTACAACTATTAAGGTGCGCTATAATTGTATGTTGTAATCAAAGAACTAATCAAATCCCTAACTTTATCTACGAATTTGTTGAATGTGAATTGTTATTGTTGGCTTGCTAAAGTAAGGACTTAGTGTAGTATTTATTTATGTAGAGTCGGGGCAGGTTTTCAAGCCGAATAGGGCTGGTACAACTGAGGGTCTGTATGATTATTTGTTTGCTTGTTGATGTTCATTTTGTTATCAGGTACGGATTGTACTTGAGTTTTAATTTTATTTTATATAAAAGACTTAATTAACAGCTTGCATGTTGGGTTCATAAATTGTTGCATTCATGAAATTCTGTTTATGTAAATGATGCATGATTGTATAGTAGCATATTGAATGGTATCCGATTGAAATGTGATTTGATTGAGGTAAGTACAGCTTGTGTGGTTGAGATAGACACTCGTAATGTTTGGAGGTGGAGTCATGACCCATCCTACCAAGCACCATGTAATAAGCGCTTATGTATCGGGACTCAGTAGGTCTAGTCTAGAATAGACCGGAGGGTGAGTGTTCCCAGCTTGCTTGTACATTTGGATTTTATTGATTGAATTATATCTGAATTGAATTGACCATTAGCAACCCTCAGAGAAGGAGACTCGTGGCATATCTGACTGGTCGTTGGTAGTCCTCATAGAAGGAGCCTCGCGACATATTTGACCCTGCTATTGACATATGAAACCAGACTTACATATTAGATAAATGTCCAATCAAATGAGCCAGTGTTTGTTATACTTGGAATTTGAATTGATATTGAAGTGGTGCCGAGCTCATGTCATATTGCATTAACTGGTTTAATCTATTCTTGTTGTTCTTATTTGAAACTTGAAAGAAAGGTAAATGTTTATCTACTTGATTTGTAAATTGTATTTTTACTCAGTAATGTAATTAGTTCCTAAACTTGTATTTAAAATTCAAGTGGCTGGAACTGAATACCGTACTGAGATAAATTTTATTTATCTCACTCTTCCACTTTTATGGGTTCCAGGGCTAGCGAGCGGGGTCAGAGTCGTAAAGGATTAAGCCATTTTATTGTCACTTGGTGAGTATTATGTGAACTCCAAGTAGTGCTTTAGTTTTGAAGCCAAACTTGTTTATTAGTAGTTGTCTTTGTATTTATGACTGCATATTTCTGAAATATTAAGCTGCTAAGCTAGTACTTTTGTTTGTTATATATAACTTTTATGTTTCAAACTATGCATAATATCATATTATGATTATGAGATGGTGGCGCAGTTAGTATATGCTCAAGTAGTACAAGTATATGTAAATTATGTAGTTGTGCTTATACAAATTTGAACTTATCCTCTTTGATGCTTGTTCTCGTCAACTTTTACTTCAATTAATCCAATTTCTTCATATTTATCTTGCATGTACATGTAACCTCTTTTTGTTGTAGTTACACTGTGAGGACTTTTGTACTTTTGGATAAAGCATGTATATACATATGACTTTTAAATATTTAGAGGAATATGTTAATTTGGTTCTTGACTAGTTAGAGGTAGCTTTCTGTTTTTAGATGACATTTGAGAATTATATGGTATCTGTATATACTTTTGAAGCTAGATGTTTATACTACTTTGGAGTGGAAAATTATGTGAAAACTATTGCTATTTCATAATGTATAGAACTGTAAATGTTGTGTCTAATATCTTAGGCGTTGCTTTTGAAAAGAAATTGTATATTTTTTTCTTGTCTAAGATACAGGTATACATGTATTTTGGTAATAGTGTACAGATAAGGAGTTATATAAATTTGTCTCTTTGAATTGCATAGTTTGTTAGTTTCCTTTCTAATCTTGTACGTCCATACACTTGTAACTTCCTTGTTAAACTATGAATATGCTAGAATTAGAGTTGTACTTAGGAAATGCTACTTTACATAACTTTCATGTTTAGATCTATGTGACTTGTATTTTGAAGAAGTTAATATATTATGCATTCCTTGTATTTTATTTCGTTATTTTATTTTGAATATATATATATATATATATTATTCTTAAAAGTCAGACATTAGAGTACGTCTTGCGTGTGTGCGATGGTAAGCGTGCATTCGCGGCGGCTGTCGGCACCCCCGGTCTTGGAGTGTAACAGAAAAACCAAATAATGAATGAAATCTTTTTGAAGCAAAATCCTTTTAAATTACAGAAAGGAGTTTCCCAATCGTTTTCAAATTCAATTAGCAAACTGACAAAATGACAATAGAAAACATGTTTAGAGAGAAAAAGAATGCAATTTGATTAGAAAAGAACTATCATTTACTCTGGATAAATCAATAAAAAGCTTTAAACAATCGATACATGTATAATTTATGTATTGATATCTCGTATTTATGCTACTATTTTGGTCAGACTTTACATCAAAATTGTGACCAAACCAATGATATTTTCTGTGCTTTTGTATTTTATTTGACAATATTGGGTACTGCCGTGGCATTTGATTTGTCTTGTAAGAACTTGATGGATTGGACACAATAATTGCATAAAATAGAGAATTTTTGGAAAGAAAATGACTAAATAGAATCCATAGCATTGTAGAGCTCATCCTAAGCTTTCCAACGATCTTTGAATCATCTCAATCGGAGTCCGGATGAAGAAATTATGGTCAAAATGCTATTGGTGCGCAATGCTGGATGCACATGAATTCGGACCGAATTGCCATACAGGCAGCTCTCTGTTCTCACAATTCGGACCGAATTGGCATACGAGGAAGGTCCTGGTCACTTTTGGAAGGAATTTTCTGCTATGGAAACTTCTCTATGGCGGTTTGCAATGCAAGGAAACATTCTAGGGCGTCCAGAGAGGCAGAAAAGGGCTATATATACGTGTTCTTTCTTATAGAGGAAGAATCTACTATTTTATCTTCCATTCAGCCACTATTCTTCCACCTCCTACCACTGTTCTCGCGTCAAAAGGCGCGGGATTTCCACTTTTCCAGCAGCATATGACCACAACATCGACTTTGGAACAATTTTAGACGCGATGGCGGCAAATTCAATCCAACCACGACTCTGGATGTTCGGTATTTCGAGTTTGAAGGAATTCTCGGTTTATTTCTTCCTTTCTCTTGATATTTGATCGGATGGAGTTCGTATCTTACTTATTTTCATTTACAGTTTGTTTTATTAGCATGTTAGGCTAAAACACTTGTTGTCTTAGGGATAGATGTAGCTTAAGATTTGGTTTGCTTGTGCTATGAATTGTTTATTAACTATGTTGCTTAGCGAATGAATGGCCACATTTGTTAGGACATCAACATGTTTTAATAGTTAAAACTTGTATAAGTATTTCGAGATAGGTAGAAAGACAAAAGTCAACCAGTGATTAACCGAAAGGTGAAAGTTTCTATTTAAACGACAGTATAAAGTCGATATCTCGCAGAAAATCAACAAGTAAACTCGAGTAGGTCTACCGACACACGAAAGTTGAGTTACAATGCACTCGATGAGGGTTAACACTAGGTTCTATACCAAATACCGTATCCAATAGGTGACAACAGAGGGTTAGGGAGTTTAGGTATGGCTAGATGGACCTTTAGCTTGAATAGATCAACAAACAAGTAGAACGTAGCATTAACGTAGTGGAATTCGGACTGAATTGCTAAGGCATAACACGACAGTGGGACGTTTAGCATCCCTGTGACCAATCTAAAGTGAATTCGAACCCTAAGGCATCTTTAATAGCATATTTTAAACACTAAAAACACCCCAAAAATATTTATTTTAATTGTTTTGATTTAATTTCATCTTTACTTCTAATCGATCAATTTTATAGCATAAAATACCATAAAATTTTATCATCTAGCTTTAGTAAACAAATATGATTAGTATTCATCACCGTCTCTGTGGGATCGACACCTTAGCTTTACTCTAACGACTAATCGGGTAAACGAGATTTTTATTTGAACTTGGTTTTCACCTCAATCAAAATGACGTCGTTGCCGGGATGGTAGCATGATATTAATTTCTTATTTTAGTAGCTAAAGACTAGATATATTTATTTTTTATTTCATAAAAAAAGAAAAAAAATTCACTTGTGTCACTTGTTTCACTCTTTTCAGGAATTTGATCAAAATATGGAGGACAATTGGAGTGAGCACCACGACCCTTGTACTTACCAAATAAAACATGCACCACATGAAAAGATGGGACTCGATCTTACCATGGCTCTACTCAAGCATCAAGTTGATGTGGTGAACAACATAATAAGAGAAGATCGTGGAAAATGACACCATGGCATGCGACATGCAAGCACTGATACAAGACCTGCGCACAACACATACGACTCTGGTTTGATTAATAACTTTTGTTTCTCTTGCTATAATGAAAGATCAATGTCTCGACATGACTCTAGGTCGTTCTTTTCTAAAACTTATAGTTCTCAATTACCTTTGCAAATGTCAAATGATGAATTGATTTTTTAATATTTTATGGTCAATCAAATAAAGCAAAATGAGAAAATTCTTGGAAGATTGAATTCTCTAAAATCTAAGTTCAACAATCTTGCCACATATGCCACACAACTAGAAAAGATATTTGAGACCGAAATTATCCAAAAAACATGTTCCTCATATAGATCACAAGATGAACAAAATGATAAAATGACATTACAAGGTAATGAAGAATTGAATGTTTTAGTTCTCTAAAAAAATTACAATTTGCTATGAGACTGATAGTGATGATGACATACAATTTGAAACAAATGAAAAACATGAGAAAATTGAAGAACCAAAGTATGTAGCATCTCCTTCTAATTTTTTTCCAATATTCATTCCACTTAGATTAACTTACATTGATAAATCTAATTAGTTGGAATTGAATGATCCTCCAATAGTTTCCATTATTGATGAATCTAAGAAGAAGAAAGAAGGTGATATCCTTCTCGAAGTTGAGGCATCGAACATGAAAAAAAAAAAGATCACCAAAGTCAACTTGAGCTCTCAACTTGAAAAATGTTTGATGAATCGTGATGTGATGGAAGACAACAAACCGCAAATCAAGTATCAAATCACAATTGAGCGAAAGAAGATGACATCCAAACAAGTAGAAAGTAACATTCACGTAGTGGAATTCGGACTGAATTGATGAGACAGACCACGACAGTGTTATGTTTCGCATCCCTACAACCAATCCTAAGTGAAATCGAACCCTAAGACATTTTTAATAGCATATTAACCTCAAAAACACCCCAAAAATATTTACTTTAATTATTTTAGTTAATTTACAATCTTTCTTTAATTGTTTGATTTAAACAAAAAACACCATAAAGATTTATCATCTAGTTTTAGCAAATAAATATGATTAGTATTCATCTGCGTCTATGTGAGATCGACACCTTAGTTTTATTCTAACGACCAGTCAGGTACGAGATTTTTATTTAAGCTTAGTTTTCACCTCGATCATGTATACTAGTATACTACTACTCTCAAAATCGAGATTTGCGAAACAAAATAAATTCTGATAATCCATTTTAGATTGAACAATTAAAGGAAAAGCTTCCTATATCACCAAAATTCAACAAAATCAAAGTAAAATCTCATTTAGAAAAATTACCTGCGAACCCAAACTGAGATAGAGCTTTGGTTTCGTTTAATGAGATAACGCAATGGAAGTAGGAAGGAGAGAGAGCTTTGATGGCTGCTGTCAGTTATTGCTGCCACCATTACCTTCTTCAATGTCGGCCAAGAATCAAGGGAGAGAGTTAAAGAGAGTGGAATGGAGAGAGAGAGAGAGAGAGAGAGAGACAGGGAGAAAGCTCGGTCTTTAGAGGTAGAGAGGGGTTTGATATGAGGAGGTACAAGGTGGGGTGAAGGTGTAAGTCGCCATGGCTGTTTGACTGTTTGTGCAAGAAGGAAAAGGGGAAGTAGGGGCCTGCGAGATGGAGTTCGAGTTCGAGTTTGAGTGGGGCAGACATGTTTCTCCACCAAACTGCAAACTCCATGCATGCCATATATCATTGTTACTCGTCTACTCGTCAATCGTCATAGCCGATTTCATAGTAATGAAATAACAATTAATAATAATACAACAATTACAACAATAATTGAACCCCTTACCAAGGCAAAAATATAAAAAATAAATAAATAAGAGAAAGGTAGAGAAACACGATCGAGAGCCAACAACAACAACTAAGAGCATGCAACCAACGACTATTTACAGTTAGTTTGTTTTTATCCCCGTCCCTGTCCCTGTCCCTGGTGACTGTGACTGACGACTCTGAGCTTCCCTCTCGTCCTTGCACCTCCTCACCATCACCCCATACCTCTCTCCAGACTCCCCCGCATACTCGGCCAGCGCACTAACCGCCACCGACAATCCTGCAAACACCACCCGCCCCGCCATCTGCACCACCCCCTCCTCTCCTCCCTCCCCCTCTTGCGCCCCCAGCCCCGTGCACAGCGACCCAATACCCGCCGCGAAGAAGTCCAGGCCGTCCATCACCTGCGCTCCCCCGCTCATCCCATCCATCCCTTGCGCCCACCTCCAGCATGCCCTGAACATCCTTCCCGCATCCTCATTGCATCCCGCCATCTGTTCCCCACTTTCATCCTGCCGAGCCCCGCAACACCGCTGTGCCCATCCCAACATCGCCACGGCATAGGCCCGCTGCGCACAGACCCAGGCCGCAAATGACCGGCGCCAGGTCCTCAGCTCTGCCTCCAGGGCAGCCGCCGCAGGACCCACATGAGGCGGGCCTGACATGGCAGGGTTCAGGGTCGATGAGGCAGCAAAGAACAAGTTGCTAGAGCAAAATATCAGGGGCTTTGCCTCATCTATTGCGCGCTTTTGGATTCGATGGCACTCTGCCATGGCTCGCCACATCCTTTCTATTCTGTACCAAACAAACTCAAATAAATCATAGAAGCCTTTCTCGGACCTCAGAACCGGTACGTGCCAGCCAGTGCTAAAATGATTCACATTCTTATTCATCGTTTTCACTTGCCTTTATACCAAAGTGGTACTTCGTCCTTATGGTACCAACAAATCAACCTTAAAGGTAGGAGAACAGAAACAGTAAATTGGCAAACATACCCTTGCAACAAATCCATCAGCTGAGGGTACAGCTCTTCATCTCTAAGTGTTTCAATACGTCTTGATATCGATTGAACTGAGTGAAATGACACTTTTAGCCTTGTGTGTAGATTTTGCAATGCGGCTCTTGTCCTATCAACTGATGATGGTTCTTCTCCTGTTACATCTTGGCTTCTTAACTGGTGCAGCTTCTTCTCATACTCTACTTTTATTTTCTCTCCTGTCTAAGCACAAAAACACGATACCACATTAGTCACTGCATACATCAATGGTACAAAAAGATGATCCAGATTCTATCATACAGACTACATGCACACTTAAATATATACCTTGACTTCATGATATAATTTCTTCTCCCATACATATAACCTATCCAATGTTGATCGATGGCTTGTGGATACCACTGACGAGTCATCAGAGAAGCAGCTGCTTGTATCAAACATGTCCTCTCTAGAGCCAGTCGAACCCAGAAAGAACCGAGAAGAAGATGAACGGGATGAACCGGACCGAAGCAATGCGACCGGATTTAAAAGTTTAGCTTCAAATATATAAAATTTAAACCAAACCTTATATTAATTGAAGTCCAATAATAACAAACAAGAAAGTAATCTCAGATACAGGCATTTCAATTGACGTTAGGTTACCAAACTGGCACAGGACTAAGGTCTGCTATACCCTACAGTTACAATATTTTACTCCTAACAAGCAAAATGCCACTCCAATTTGCTTTTACCTTGTTATTGGTTTTGGTTCCAGAAAGATAACATTATTCATCATAACTGGTGGCTAGTACGCATACAGGACATTAAAAATCCAAAAAAAAAAAAAAATGAAACAAAAGACATACCAGCAAGATCACTTGGAGTAGAAGACAGTTGATTGGATTGAACCTGACCGGCCTCCAATAAACCAGTTATCTCATGGGCCGCATCAGAAGCTCTCTGGAATTGCAATTGGATCTCTCTCATCACTTCTGCCAAACATAAAGGTCTCCTGTTCATGTAAACTGTAAATCCTGGTTTGCTTTCTTCTGCATCCTTTTTACTGTCTCTCACCAAATTCTTCTTCTCTCTCTCCTCTCTCTTTAATTCCACATCAACCCCTCTGAGAGCATCGGATACCACCTCTACACTATCCATGCCTTTTTTCTGAAACCCCTTCATATCGTGCCTTATGTTATCAGAAGCAGTACTCGTGTTAGCAGCTTTTGGTCTGAAACCCAATTCCTGAGTATTAATTCCGGGATCAGACTCCCTTTCAGTTTCATTTTCTATGGTATCTTCTTCTTCATCATCTGATTCTTCAGCTGATTCCAGTTCAACAGAATTTATATCCTCTTCTAATTCTGGTATACCCTCTTGCTCACGCACCCGTTGCAGACCTACCACATCATCATCACTGACAATCCTGTCATAGCTACTATAACTAGGGTTAGGATAAGTGTAATTTTCGAGAGAAGAGAATGGATTCCAAAAGAAGTCCCATTGCGAGTCTTGGGGTGAAGGAGGAGGATAGCTCCCCAAACCCGACCCGTGATCATAAGATGAAGAAGCGGTGTTAGTGTAACTTGACTCATCAAAGGAACGGCCATCAATGACATAGTTGCTATCCATTGGGAAGTATGACTCTATTCGTATGGCCTCGGCCGGCTGATGCCTCTCTTGCACAGTCACTGATGGGTGGCTATTAGACTTCATATACCTTATTTCGCCAAAATCCTGTGAATGTTTCACAGAGGATGCTGCCGTGGAAGTTGCAGTTAACAAATTGGCAGCATTGCCATTCTCTGTTGCACAATGAGATTCAACTCTGATGGTCTCTACTGGCGGGGGCCGCTGTTGCACAGAAATCGATGTATTGCCCCCTGGCCGCAAATACCTGGTGACATGGAAGTTTCTTTTTGCAGGGTCTAATGTGTGAATTTCAAGACTTGGCCGCTTCTTTGCTAGGAGAGGTGGTGTTATGTAAGGATCAAAAGGTAATAATAATTGCTGTTTGTAATCTCCATTGATAAATCTATGAAGAGCCATGGAGACCCTTTCCAATGATTGGATATATTCAATGTGGCCAGATGCGAATTTAGATCTTTGTTGGAGGGCTTGTTTTATAAAATTCGTTCGGTCTTTGCAAAGTTGCACTGCCTCGGCATCTTGTAGCCTTGAAGCAGAACATCCCATTTCCTTTTTGTTAGGAAATTAATTCAAGGTTTCTTCATAGCTGTTGGAGTATCTGTTATTTGAATTACTTTTATGGTCATGGTGTGTTACAAAAGATTACCCTTTTGTTACAAAAGTTGTATAATTAATTGTTGTGAAACAACAATATTAATTACCTGGATTTGTCACTCTTGCTCCACGACTTGGGCAAATCTGCAAAAGATGAAACGGGGATAAGTTGAAAGTGAAATTGCGGTTCAAGTAAAAAAAATAAATAAATAAAGGCAAAGTTGAACAGGGGATGAGTAATAAAGAAAAGCGAAGTAGCAGACTAGCAGCAGAGTTGAACTCTATCCAAAGAAGAGACAAAGGAATAACGATAAAAAAAGAAGAGGGGCACTGGGAAAAATAAATGAAAATTAGAGGCAAGAAAAATTAATTAATTAAGTAGGTTGAAAAAAAAAAGTAAGGTAGCAAAGTAGCATAGAGAAGAAACAAACGAGAACTTTATTATTTTTATTTACTTTTACAAACCTTAAAATAAAAGGCAGATGAAAGGCATTGAGGCAAATCTGGTAAACACAAATTAACTTGTGTTCTCTCCCTCTTTCTTCTCTTCTCTTGTCAGTCTTGCTCTTAGAAGAAGAAGCATAATAAATGAATAAACTATTATGGGGAGGGGGTTGAGGAATGGGAATGGGAATGGGATTGATTGAGACGAAAATTATAAAAATGTATGTTCCGCAGCAACGAGTGAATCTCTCTCTCTGTCGTCTTCCTTGAATCCTTGTTCACACACAGACAGAATTAAGACTCAGGTGGGGAGAGAGAACTTTTTTTTTTTTTGAGGAAAGGGAGAGAGAACTCAGAGAAGCCAAGAAGAAGCTTAACTCACAACTTTCTTTCTTTCTTTCTTTCACACGGAGTATAGAGAGAGACAGAGTGCGCATTAACGGTCAAAAAGACAACTTATTAAAGCAGATGCAGATCGAAAAGAGAGAGAGAGAGAGAGAGAGAGGTGCTATACTACTGTACTCACGACTGTCTACTGTGCTAGACTCACGACTGTCTACTGTACTAGACTAGAAAACATAAAAGAACTCATCGGAGAATAACGCCTGAAAGTGGGTATAATTACAAGAATACCAATCAAGGACGGATGCTGTAAATTGTGAATTGTGATGCTGACGCGGGTAATAGTTGCCTCGCCTTGCCACGTGGATGGATCCATTGATGGATGGATGTTAATCCTTAATAGTAATACTTACATGGTGTGTTTGGATGAGCCTTGAATAAGGAATAAGAATAAGAAATTTCAGTATACGTGCTTATTCTTATTCTTGTGCAATCCAAACAACACAAGAATAAGGAATTTGGGCCCTTATTCTTATACTAACAAAACCATGGTATAAGAATAAGGAATATGGACAAGCATGCATACCGAAATTCCTTATTCTTATTCCTTATTCAAGGCTCATCCAAACAAACCCAATATGAATGCCAAAAACAAATTGAAAGAGAATCTATTCCTCCACTTCTCATTCTAATATAAAAGACTTCTTCCAAGCCTCTTTTAATTAGTACCGGAAACTATGTTATTTGACAATACTGATCGAGACAAAAACCAAATTCAAAATAAATGTTGTTTATTGATCTAATCGTTTGTGGTAAAATTAAGGGCCGAATTTATATGGAGGTTGTTAGAATATCGGTCTTTTATTTTATTTAATTAGCTAGACAATTCAAATGAATTTAGGATTTAATTGGTGAACGAAAGTTTATTCTAATGCTAAGGTTGATCTAAGTTTAAATTGAGAATGTGTATTTTAACACAATAACACGAATTAGGAGTCAATTTCTCGAGTTTTCGTTGTCCGGCCGATTTCGAGTGAGTCCGTTTGAAATCATGTTAATTGATTTTTATTTAGTTCTATAAAATCTATCTGATGCAGGTAATAAAGTTTTAGATCCTAACTTTCATTCAAGGTCTAATTCCCTATGTTTAACCTTCAAACTAGTGAACATCCAAAAGCCTCTGGCTCTGGACCCGGCCCTGGCCAAGCCCTTCTGACACAAAGGGTCGGTCCGGTCTCTCTAAGCCCTTAAGAAGGGCCAGGGCCTAGAGAGGCCAGGCTTTGGAAGGGCTAGGCCACAATCTCAGTTGAAGAGAGGCTAGGCTTTGGAAAGGCCAGGGCCTAGAGGGACCAGGTTTAGGAAGGGCCTAAGACCTAAAGAGACCGAAATTATGAATAATCAAGCACAATTTCAAGTGAAGGTAAGATCCTATCTGATCTAATGTAAATTAAACAGATCATTTCAAATAATATTTAAATTTTTGAACATGATGCTAAGACAAGTTAAAAATATATCTGATGCAGGTAATAAAGTTTGGTTAAAGTTTTAGATCCTAACTTTCATTCAAGGTCTAATTCCCTATGTTTAACCTTCAAACCTGATGAAAACCTTAAGTTTTAACTCTCGTTCCTTGACTTACGTTTTCTAAGTTTACCTTTCTAGTCTTAAGGATATCATATATCTTTCGATACTAAGTAGAGATATACCTTTCTATTAAATCTCGAGTTGGCCTTTCGGTTAATGCCTATCATATCATATGGTATTGCAATCACAAATTAACTTGAATTTATGGTTTTAACTACCTATCGATCTAGCCAAGGCCTTAGTCTATTGGACAAAATCACCAATTCAAACAATTCACAATGAAAAATTATCAATCAAAGAAGAAAGATAAAGCAAAAGACAAATCATAAGACTAAATAAAATATCAAATTGACTGCCAAGCATTAGGTTCCCTACAATTGCTCCTAACAATAATTCTAGACTACAAGACAAGAGTTATTACAAAACTAAGATTTCTTTGATTAAGCCAACAAAAGATTAAAAAGAAGAGGTAGAATACAATAGATGGATTTTGTTTCCTCTCTTCTTCCTCCTCAGCCTGCCTTTGAACGGATCGTTTCCTTTTGGACGAACCCTCTTGAACCCCCTGGATTGTTATGTCGGGTAAAAATCCTAATTCTCGTTCAAAACTTCGATCCCCCAATCTAGAAATTTTAGCATGCTTAAATAGGCTTAGGAACAGTTGCACATTGTGGAGAAACATATTTGGAAACATAAAAAAAATAGTGGAGAGTCGGTTTCTAAATTTTACCTTCTAAAATCAGCTTTTTCAGTCTACAGTCAGCCAGATTTCAAAAGGATTCATTTGAATTCAAGAAGGATCCGCTTGAAATCCTCCTAATGCATGGTATGTTCATTAATGATCCTCTCTTTAGCCAGGTTCGTTTGGATTCAAATAGGTCTGCTTCAAATGTGTTTGAGATTCCAAAATGCGTAAAAATCACGAAGAGCTTACAAAATAACAAGGACAATGGTAGTACCAAGTTTTTAACCTAAAAATGTACCAAAATCTAACTAAAACACAGATATTTAGTTGTAATTTGGGGCCTAAAAAGATTGAAATGTTACCCAAAATGAAAATATAAAAATTACAATTTATAGATATGTTTTTTATTATTTTGCATAAATTAAGTATCAAATTTAATGCAACTTTTATATCATTTGGTAGAGCTCAACTAAAATTTAAGTGTTAATTTCTCAAATATAACTTGTTGGAAGACCAATTAATTTTTATATTGCATCGAATCAATATAAAATATATTTCAATTATAGACAACATATCTAAACTTTAATTTATTTTTATTTTGATAAAGGGCTGATGGGTTAAAATGGAAAGTAGAGAGAGAAGCATCAAGCATGGGATGGGAATTTTCCAAAAGAGCAAAAGGTGATGTTTTAGTTAGCTGCCGGAGGAATAAAAAAAGCAAACAAAATGAAAAAGAAAGGAAAAATAAAAAAGCAAAAAAGCAAAAGGAGATGCTACTCAAGTCGTCGTCGTCTTCCCGGGTGGGCCGGGTGGGTCGGTTTAGCTGTTTGCAAGTCATCACTGCCGAAATTTTTTAATGTAGGAATTAGATTAATTAAAGTTACCATCTTAGGAAGATGCTCTTTGGAATTATGAAAGTAGGAAAGAAAGTTATTGATTTCTGTGCGGACCGTGCATTCTCCGTTGACAAGGTCTGCATGTATAAATTGTTGTGCACTTGTGCAAATCATACTAAAAAATGTATGTACAGATATCCAGTGTGCACTACGAAATTGTTGATTTTTTTTTTATAATGGAAACCCTTAAAACACGAGAAAATGTGAATTGTACAAAGATATCGTAGTCTTACTTCCATAGGTCTAGCCATATAGGCATTAAATAAATTAATCGTGATTACCGTTTCTGTTTGTATCGTTTATCAAATTAACCAACAAATATTCTAGAAGCCATATTTTCATTTCAAATAGTGAAGAATTCAAGTCAACTAAAAGCTAATTCCTTACCGCCAATCCATATGTGTCAACACTATTCGCATTTTTGGACACCTAAGTTGAGTTAACTCAAACACGTATCATTATATTATAATTAACCACACAAATTTACAAATTAAATATCATCAAAACCTACATATTAAATTTCACACACAAAACCATAAAATTAAACATTGCACATAAACAATCAAATATAACTTCACACACATGCAAACAAATTAATTCCTACCACGGTGATAGAGGATCGATTTCTTTAATTAGTAAAGATGTAATTCTTTTTTCTAATGATTTACGTGGTTGTCGACTTGAAGATGCATCTGTGTAGGTTGGCTTGAAAATACGTGTGTACTTTCCGCAACTGGGATGCCACTAATTGAATGACGACTTGCCTCAATCTCATGCTTAGTGGCAAACATTTCTTTGGGTTAATTAAGTTTATAGCACTGTAAAAACTAGAAATTAGAGAAATGTCATCACTAAATGACAAATTATTTTTATGCCATCACAAAATAATAAAATTAGAATTATGCCACTGGATAATTAATTTGACCATTATACCTTCTTAAATTTGTCATTCTAAAATAATAAAATTAGAAATATGCCTTTATAAAACATTAAAATTTAAAATATGTCACCATTAAGTAAATAAGTGATTTTACGCCTTCGACAAAAGAAATAAAATTTCGAATTTTAAATTTTAAATTTCAAAATTTGAAAACTTAAAATCTCAAAAGTTGAAAATTTTAAATTTTAAATTCAATTTTTCAAATTTTAAAATTCGAAAATTCAAAATTTTGAAATTTGAAATTTTGAAATTCAAAATTTTAAAAATTTCGAAAATTTTGAATTTGAAAGTTCAAAACATTGAAATTTTTTAAATCCAAAATTCGAAAATAAAAAATTTATAAATCTAAACTTTGAAATTTGAAATTTATAATTTAATTCATTTCAATAAACTTTTTTGTCATTTTTTAATGAGATAGTATTTTGGACATTTTGAAAAAGTTAGAGTGGCATTTTTCTAATTTGAGTGGCATTTCTCTAACAAGGAACATTAATTATCATAAAAGATTAGTATGCAAGTTAAGTGATGATTAAGTTCTACAAATCATAGGTAAGGAGTTACCAACTTAATTGCATATGTGTATGTTATTAGAACATAGTACAGGACATGACCCAATGAAATAAACATATGGATTGTGTTATGTGTCATTGTTTATTTCATATGAGTTTGATTCTAAGTTTGAGATGGTTCAACTTTTCCATATGAGGATAGGTTCAATAAATATCGTCCACCGTTGATTCCTGATAAGGGCTGCTATACGGACTTTATTTATGTTCTCTTGAATTGTGCAGGGAAAAGTTGTTCATCAAGAAAACCGTATGTCCCTCATTAATTCACTTAGTAAGTGATGATATCTGTTTGGGACCCTTGATGGAGTTGGATTGTTTGGCCAACTTGTACAATCAACTCTAGATCAAGAAATGTATAATCTGCAAGAATGACACATCCCTATCTTGGATTATACAGTGATATCATGTGACATAAGAATCAGACAAGGAGATACTTTTATTTCTTATTCAGGATTGAGATATTGTAGCAGTACATTATTTATACGAATTGGGAATCATAATGTGTTGCTAGATGCCGCTTATGATTATTGGAATTAAATAGCGATTTAATTTCATGGCCAACGTAGCGTAAATCCTCAAAGGGTCACACAAATAGGACTTTAATCACACAGTGCATTATTTATTTATTCGCAGCAGTGTATTGCGAAAATATGATAAGTTGATTAATTAATTATATACCGTTGCGAACCGTTATAATTAATTAAGTCAAGGAGATCATATAGAAATAAATTAATGCATTAACTAATCCCAAAATAATTATTAATAAGTTAATAATTAATTTTGTTCAACACGATTTAATTATAGGAATTAAATAGAGCTTATGGATCTTTATTTAATTAGTAAATTAAAGGCCCGGTTTGAGTACAAGAGAAATGTACATTAATTATTTGAATTAGTAGACATTTAACACACCACAAAATGGGCTTGATAGCTCATATAGTGGCAGCCCTAATAGGGGTAAAAAGGTCCCTAAAGTTTGTGGAGTGGTTGGTCTATAAAATGAGGTCATTTTGAGAGAGAAACCCTAGCCACCATAGTCTTTTTTTCTCTCTTCCTCCTAGAACGAAAATTAGAGAGAAAATTTCAGAATTTTCATCTATTTTTCTTACTCTTTTCCACTTCATTTAGCTCATGTGTTGAGATTTCTCCCTTCTTCATTAATTGAACTAGTTAATTGACAAAGGTAGAAGAGAGAAAACCTTGGAAATTAGTTGCTCTCCTCTTCCTTGCTAGCACAAGTTGAAAGAGGAGATGATTAAACTTCTTGGTGGACTCAAGGCGGCGGTCGACGGAGGAGAAGACGAAGGAGAGCACGCCATCAACTCCCATGCATTGGTCGAACCTCGCGGATACGATTCCGCGAGAGGTAATCGATTCCTTCCTGTTTCTCATGTGTGTGTTGATTGTTTAGCAAGATCATTTTTGCTTGATGTTTAATTAAGTTAATTAGTAACTAAAATTGAAAATTGAGCACTTTCTAACAGTGATATCAGAGCTCTAGGTCGTGCTTAAGCATTTTAACACATAATTAGATGAGAAATGGTTAATTAACACATGGATTAGTGATACACTTGCTTGCTGTCTGGATCTGTTCTCTGTTTTCGAGATTGTTTTGGTTTTTTCTCTAAGAAAAACTTTCAGAAAAATTTTAAATTTAATTGGGGGTTGTAGATCTGTGAGATGTGGTCCTTTTTCCACTGTTTTCGCCTTTTTATAAGCTGTTATAAATTTTTGGTGAATTAAACGGTAACGGTGCGCAGAACCAGTTTCTTTCAGCACAGTTCTGTGGTTTTAGCTTGTAGGATTTATTTTTCGAAAATAATTATCTGTATTTATTGGCTAGAAATCTTTTAAACTTGATTCTCTTTCTGGACATGTAAAATTTGTTGCGTGCTTCAGATTTTATGTGGGCGTTCAAGTCATGAGAATTGAATCGGTTGTCTGATCTGGTTTTCTAATAAATTGATTGTTTGAATAAACTATACTTATTGAGAAACTTTTATGAAAAAGTGTTTGAATAGAAAGTTTCTAATTGAAGTTATGAATCTGCGTAAATTAGTTTTAAAGAATTTCATTAAGATTTGTTATCTCAACTGAGTCAAAAGTTTTTAGTCGTCAGTCTGTTTCAGAACAGGATAAGTAGCTTGTATGCTATTTATCTTGATGATTTTAAATAGAACTAGTTGGTTTTCTTTTGATGGATTGGTAGCCAATAACATATAGTAGATTTATTATGTAAAGTGTTTTCATGAAATCATTTTGGAAGATGATCCTACAGACCAAAAGAGTTAGACAAAAATAGAAAATCGGATAACGGTGTTTCGCACACAGTTTGACGATTTGTTAATTTTATTTCTCTCTGATGGTAAGTGATCTCTCCCTGAAATTTTGACAGGTAGTTACACTCATAATAGGGAGTATGCAGGATTTATTTCATATTTTTTGGAGACCGAAAAATTTCGGATTTTATCGGATCCCATTTAATATTTTAAATAGTTAAAATATTTTCTAATTAATCAAACTAGTTGAATAGTTAATTAGAATACTCCTTAATCTTACTCCTTTTTGTTTTCAAATATTGATTTGGCTTTTCAAATGGTTTAAGCAAATTAGTTGTTTAAAAGACTTTTATGCGGAAAGACCCGAATTACAAACGATATGCAAAGACTTTAATTCATTATTGTTAATTAAGAAACAAAGGGACATGTACTAACTTTGTTTTGTAGGAAGGATCGTGGGTTTAGTATGGCTCAAGAAACAAATGTCTTGTGTGTTGTAATTTGTGAATGCATGTGAATGAATGTATGTAAGGCTTTTGGTGCCATGGTTAATTAATTAACAATGATTAATTTCTTAATGTAACTTGTGAGGCTTGCATGCCCCTAAGGCTTGGTGGGAATTAGGAATATTTTCACATGTATTTTTGTTTCTTAATTATATAGGATATGATTTATATAATTAGTGGGAGGGACAATTAAATTAGTTTTACTACATGGAGATGCGGCGGAACTAATGCAAGCGGGAGTCATATAAACCCACAACAATGCTTGAGATGCTTATTATGTGAATGTTTGTGAATGCTATGATATGTCATAGGATAGGTATGGGTGTATGTTTATACGACCACCAAACAAGAGTCACATAATTGTTTGTCCTAATTTAATTTGATTAAGTCAACCGCCCTCTTTCTCTCTATCCCCTTCACATCAATTACCCTCTCATGGCGTGGTCCGCCCAAGCGGACGTCATGGTTGTCAATTCGATAGTCGGGGTATAAATGAAATGATTTGTTAGAAGCAAATAGAGAGAGGTTGCTTATCGATGGACCCAACTAGAGTTTGGAAATCGGGGCGAAGTTTGTTAATATATATAGATATTCACAAACCAAGAATTATATGTTTGATATGATTGGTTAGAGAACCTACCTTGTCTAGTTAAGTAGGGTAACGTGCCATAGCAGGCTCTACTTGATGAAAACGGGGATCTTGGAGAACCAACTACATTTGGGACATTAAATAAATGTAGTGGGAGTTTTATTTATTATAAATAAAACATTACATAAACTAAATGACCTTAAATTGAAATTGTTATAGATGTTAAACGTGTTAATTTTCGTTGCGATCAATCTTTGAAAAACAACAAACTCGTTTCTAAAAGGTAGTTACTTGGAGAAATAATACCGATTCCTAAGACATGTTCTTGAAGAAGAGAAACTTGAGCATGTTAATTCCCAAAAACTTTCCTCGACCTCCCAAACGTAGCATCGCACAATGATTGATTGGCTTTAGTGAAAAGTAATTCAATAATAAAGCGAATGCCGATATCCTCATTTCGAAATCTCTAGACCTTTTGAATTGAAGAATTCATACGGACTAGATTTGACTCCTACGCTCTCATCCACTTACTTAAGAAGGTGTTCTTAGAGAAAGTAAATATCGACTCAATCATTTATGTTCGAGTGATAGAATATGAGTTAACCAAGAGATTCTTCTTTTATAAGAAAGTTCCATTAGCTTACAAACTGAAAGGTATGAGTAGCTAATTGGCAACTAGAGATATTGAGATCTCTAATATAAAGGATCGTTGATATTGTCATGCAATCTCTTACTTAGTAATGAAAGATATGATATTGTTACTTTTCATACACTTGTTTGTGCAAAAGGTGATTAGTTAAGTATTAAAAGAATACTTCGCTAAAATATGAGTTGAGACTTCGAGACCCTCATTTGAGACAGTGTGTTTCGCATGAGATGTTTCATTTGTCGTTTTATGGAGGAATTTGAAAGGTTGTCCGAAATACCATGATTATGATAAATAGAAATGTTCTAATCTTTAAGGTGTTTGTCATTCAAATTATCTCGCTATCTCTAATTCACACTAGTAATTATGTACTAGTTCATGTGCTCGCATTTAACGAAATGTGTAGGTAATGAAGAATAAGAGAAAGTTCGGAATAAATAAAGTAAACTCCGATTTGGAAATAGCTTGTTCGTCTAAGCCACTATCATTGAATACGTAGAGTTATCTTTAATTTATTTAGGAATTAGAGGTTGTATACCTTATTCCTAACATCTCAAGAAAAACTATTATCTTCACTTCATATTTGATGATGGATGATAATGTTTTTGTAAAAGAGAAATGTTGCTATCTTATTATGGATTTGTTTATATGATTTCATGAATCTTGATTTAATTTGCTTGAAATAGATAAACAAGTGTTGAATGACAAATAAGATACGTAAGACTTGACGTAAGTAATTGACTTTAATGTGAAATGACCGTTTAGTCATAAATAAACGAGAATCGCATTATGAGAGTCTATGTAACGTAGAGCTCGTAACTCAATTCGATTGCGAATCAATTGAAATATGCGAATCATGTTTGTTAGATGACAAAAGCGCCTTTAACCTACGAAGGTTTAAGGACAATTGACTTGATTATGACTTATACATGTGGATGTATATAAACCTATAAATACTTATGCAATGAAAGATTTTGAAACTTTATTGCTTGACCACCGATCATAGTAGATATTAACATATCTATTTGATAAGGTGTAAGTATTAATCTTTTGACTAGTTCAAAGGAGTTCAAAAGTGAAGTTAAAAGATAATTAAAAAAAAGTAAAAGTCTTACGATGGATCATGGTAAATAGTTAAGTCATATAGTTTGATATATTATCTAAAGAGTATGAAAGTCGTTTCACAACTCGCTTCATGAGGATATTATATTAGAATAATATGTCAAAGAATGAAGGTATCGAACATTGTTTGGTATCGTTCGATCAGTAATAAATCAAGTTGACTTACTCAACTCGTATTAGGGATTTATGTTTGATGATAATATTGTTTACACTGAATAAAAGTTCAATCAAAGTCCGTTGAGAAAGATATCTTACGAGATTTGATCTCTAAGTACGTTATTTCTCAAGATTTGGTGTTAAGAAGCTTATTTCAAGGTTTGTTGATTGATAAGCTTGAACCCAAATTGGACAATTGATAGTTTGTAGGATACCTTATACTAACCGAAAGGTATTACTTCTACGAACATGATAAGAACAAAATAGTTGTTGCTCATCATTACGTAGCCTTGGAGAATGATATTCTCAAGAAGAAGTAGTGGGAGTAAAGTGAGAATTAAATGTGTTTATGTATCACTACAAGAAGTATCTTTATAGGAAACTTATTACTCCATACATGGTGCTTAGTGGGAGTTGAGCGGAACTTCATTCACAAGCAGTTGTGAAAAGATGAAGTTTATATGCACGCTCGCTTCTAAGAAGTACTCAAACATCTCGTGAGTGAATGATGTTTGAGAGACTCGTGCGATATATTAGAACCAAGAATTTATTCTACAAGTTATTGTAGAAGTGGTTCATGGACCTCGAGCACCAATCCTACAAAAGGTCAACGATAGTGATGCCTAAACTGAAAGGTACGTAGGCTTCACGACATCCTCGTGCTTGGCATATGAGAATCCGTTGATAAATAATGAAATGATGGAAACATCTGATTCCACAAGTATGGTTTGAATCCATGTGATCTTTAAATGCAATCCATGTATAATAACAAAGTATAGACCTTGGTTAATGTTCATGAAGGAGCAATCCATCAAGAACATTTAGATCTTTAAAGAAAAGATTGAAATGGACGACAAGTTGACTATGTACAAAGCACAGCTTCGCGCTTGTAGCTATGTCTAAGTCGATAACGAGTTGACTATATACTAAGCACGTCTTATTGCTTGTAGCTATGTATAAGTCAATAAAGATCGTTCTAGCAACGGATATATTTCGTATATATTGATATATGGATAAGAATATCAAAACCGCCTTCTTCGAATGAATGAAGGAAAATATTGTGTATATGATACAAACTAAGAACTATGTTTGATGTATTGCTAGAAACATATACATACTTCAAGTATCCATTAATGGATTGAAGCAAGTATTGTGAAAAGTGGAATAAACATTTTGACAACAAAGTCAAGGAGTTGAACTTCGTCAAAAAACATCTTGTATAGACAAGATATTCAGTAGGAACATGATTGTGTTATTTGTATTGTACAAGATAACAAGACACTAATTGGGAATAATATTAAGGAAATGAATGTTGTCAAGATTTCTTTGGAGCATGTTTTTTCCATAGAGAACTAGGACAAAATCGCCTAAATCAAAGGAAACAAAATCTATGGAGATAGATTATGGTGGATATTAGATTTGAGCTAGTGTGCATATAATGACGAAGTGTTCTAGTAACACATTATGGTAAACTCCGAGAAATGATGTCTAACCACGTCATATGGCATAAGACTTGAGTTTGACTCGGTTTATTGTAACTCAATTCGAGAAAAAGTGCATGAAATAGTTCAAGCTTTCTTCTGTTATGAGTTTCATTATGTACGCCATACTTATGCACATGCCTCAATGTGTAGTATCCAAGGAGCATGATAAACAGTTATCAAATGGATACAATAGAGACACATTTGGAAAATAGTCAAGGATATCCTCAAGTATCTTGTGAAAAAGAGTGATATGTTTTTTCCATCCTTTAAGATGAAAGAAAGATCGTGTAAGTTGTTGCACGGATGCTAGTTTTTCGAAAGATTGATATAATCATAATTGAGCTACATATTTTGCTTAAGGGTGGTGTTGTAAGTTTAGAAAGTGTTCTAAACAGGATAGTACAATTGTTTCCGTCACCAAAGCAAAATACATAGCAACCTGTGAAACAACGAAAAGAATGATTTTGATTAAGAAGTTTTCAGTTAAACTAATATGACTCTATGCATCTCGAACCATACCTTAGTCCTGAAGAATCCAATACTAAATTGGTGATCAACCTATGATCTATGACAATATCACTTGATCTCATATGATGATGATGATCAAGAACATATATATATGAGTATATATAAGTATAGGGTCAAGCAAAATTGGATAGGTTCGCGAACACAGCGAAAACTTTGACATAGCCTCTACTTTAAACAGTATACGAGATGCAGTTGTGCATCCATACGTGATGAACGTATGAGTAACATGCTTTAAGCGTATTATTTCTTTTGAGGTTCTAAACATGTATATATATGGATATATGACATTGGTCTAAATTCTTCATTGGCTAGAAGTCACTATTGATTGACTCTAGGCCAAGTAGGAGATTGTTGGAGTTATGTCCTAGAAGTCAATATTAATGACTTAATTTCTTAGTTTATGTTATTGATGATATTTAATCATTTGTTCCTAGAGTTTATTACTGACAGATCATTCAGATTAAGGATCTGAATTGTAGATATCTGTGGATCATTCATTAGAATGACAGTAATAAATCTAAATCGTCTGTAATCTTGATAATTAACAAGGAACATTAATTATCATAAAAGATTAGTATGCAAGTTAAGTGATGATTAAGTTCTACAAATCATAGGTAATGAGTTACCAACTTAATTGCATATGTGTATGTTATTAGAACATGGTACAGGACATGACCCAATGAAATAAACATATGGATTGTGTTATGTGTCATTGTTTATTTCATATGAGTTTGATTCTAACTTTGAGATGGTTCAACTTTTCCACATGAGGATAGGTTCAATAAATATCGTCTACCGTTGATTCCTGATAAGGGCTGCTATACGGACTTTATTTATGTTCTCTTGAATTGTGCGGGGAAAAGTTGTTCATCAAGAAAACCGTATGTCCCTCATTAATTCACTTAGTGAGTGATGATATCTATTTGGGCTCCTTGATTGAGTTAGATTGTTTGGCCAACTTGTACAATCAACTCTAGATCAAGAAATGTATAATCTGCAAGAATGACACATTCCTATCTTGGATTATACAGTGATATCATGTGACATAAGAATCAGACAAGGAGATACTTTTATTTCTTATGCATGATTGAGATATTGTAGCAGTACATTATTTATGCGAATTGGGAATCATAACGTGTTGCTAGATACCGCTTATAATTATTGGAATTAAATAGCGATTTAATTCCATGGCCAACGTAGCGTAAATCCTCAAAGGGTCACACAAATAGGACTTTAATCACACAGTGCATTATTTATTTATTCGCAGCAGTGTATTACGAAAATATGATAAGTTGATTAATTAATTATATACCGCTGCGAACTGTTATAATTAATTATGTCAAGGAGATCATATAGAAATAAATTAATGCATTAACAAATCCCAAAATAATTATTAATAAGTTAATAATTAATTTTGTTCAACATAATTTAATTATAGAAATTAAATAGAGCTTATGGATCTTTATTTAATTAGTAAATTAAAGACCCGGTTTGAGTACAAGAGAAATGTCCATTAATTAATTGAATTAGTGGAATTTAACACACCACAAAATGGGCTTGATAGCCCATATAGTGGATACCCTAATAGGGGTAAAAAAGTCCCTAAAGTTTGTGGAGTGGTTGGTCTATAAAAGGAAGTCATTTGGAGAGAGAAACCCTAGCCACCATAGCCTTTTCTCTCCCTCTTCCTCTTAAAACGAAAATTAGAGAGAAAATTTCAGAATTTTCATTTTTTTCTCTTGCTCTTTTCTACCTCATCTAGCTCATGTGTTGAGATTTCTCCCTTCTTCATTAATTAAACTAGTTAATTGACAAAGGTAGAAAAGAGAAAACCTTGGGGATTAGTTGCTCTCCTCTTCCTTGCTAGCACAATTTGAAAGAGGAGATGATTAAACTTCTTGGTGGACTCGAGGCGGCCGTCGACGGAGGAGAAGGCGAATGAGAGCACGCCATCAACTCCCATGCATTAGTCGAGCCTCGCGGATACGATTCCGCGAGAGGTAATCGATTCATTTCCTTTTTTCATGTGTGTGTTAATTGCTTAGCAAGATCCTTTGTGCTTGATGTTTAATTAAGTTAATTAGTAACTAAAATTGAAAATTGAGCACTTTCTAACATCAACACCAATATCAATGAAAAATTTGGGACCGTCAACAAGACTTTAGACGAGTATGGCACTCATATTGGAAGGGTTGAACAAGGATTTGAGGATTGAAAGAAGGAAGAAGTGGCACATCGCCAACACGCCAATGCTTTGATCACCAAAGTGAATAATGACTTCCAAAAATTTTGGGGTTACTCGGAGAGAGACTTCAAGAAAATTTTGAAGTGGAGCAAGAAAGCCGCTTCTTCAAGCGGAGCCGGGGATGAGAATTCGGAGGAAGAAGATTGAGTCATTTAAGCCAAGTACTTTGTCATGTAGAAACCCTAGCCTTTCTTCTTATCTTTCTTCGTTTATTTTTTTTCTCTCTTGTTTTGTTTGTTTTAGCCTTTTGTGAGCTCTTGAACTAAATGGTTTAGTGTTTAGCTTTTGATGGATTGATAAGCTAAATGGCTGTTTGTTTTTTTTTTTTGTATTTGCTACTTGTCTTATGATTATTTAGAGATGTTCTTTGCTACTAGCCTTGTGTTCATGCATGCATGCATTTGTCATTACCTTATCTTATGATTGCACCTCTCTCTATAATAAACTTAATTGTGCCTCAAATTGCAAAACTTAACTTAAGAGGGGGAGCAACCTTGAACTTGAGCCTTAGCGGTATAGGTTTGAACTAATGCCCTTTTATCTATTTGCAAAAAAGGAGAGAAAGTTTAGTGTAAAGCCTTGAGTCAATTTGCTTTATGTTAAAAAGTGCTTTACCGTGGCTTGTTTTGCAAATCGACAAAAGAGAGAGATTGTTGCTTTAAACAATTAAACCTTGGATTTGTCGATTTGCAAAACAAACTAACCTATTTATTCTAAGTGTTTTTTTTAAGGCTTAAAACTGAAACTCTGCAAGTTACAATTTTGTTTACAAGCTAAGGAACTGCTCAAGACTTAGTTTAGAGGTTTAAAGATCTGTCTTTTAAGTTCTTTAATAGTTAAATTCGTTTAAATGTGAGTTTGCTGGTAAAATACTCAGTCTCAGGGTTAGTGCGTTGTGTAATGCAATATCACGTTACACAACGCACCAGAACTGTACAGATTTCTGAACTTCTGCCTTTGACTTTTTCTGTGAGTTGCATAACGTTTCATCACATTTTGTGACGCACTGGGTAAGTCATAGAACGCTACTTTTCCGTCGTGCAACGTAATTTTTCAGTCTTTGCTAGAACGTTGTATAACGCAAGAAGTGTTGTACAACATTTCTTTGTATTTTCTCTGAAATTTTTCGCTCGTTTTTGACGCAAAATTCTGATCATTTAATGCCATTTAATGCGCGTTGCACAACGGGTCTTTAGCATTGCATAATGCGTCTGATAAGCCTTGACTGTTTGACTTGAAACTCGACACGTTGTACAACGGGTTCCTTGCGTTGTTCAACGCGTCTAACACATTTGTAGCCATTAAGTTGTCAGTGCTTAGCGTTACACAACAGGTCTTTTGCGTTCTGTAACGCACTGACAATTCAAACGGATATCTTATATGTTTTGTTTAATTATAATGGTTATTATGTACGTTTCACAACGGGATATTGCGTTGTGTAACGCATTGATAACAGTTAGTTCAGCTTTTTGGCATTTTTATAACGGCTAGCTGTGCGTTGCACAACGCGATATTGGGTTGTGTAACGCACGACAGAAAACTGTGTTGATTTGGAGCTCTTGACGCCCTTTATAAATACAGCCCCTTTTGGGACTGTTTCAGTCTGTTGTTTACCTTGCTATACTGCTGTCTTTGAACCTCAAACACATAGACCTGATCTTTGAGCATTTTAAGAGTAAAACCAATAAGATTAGATTGCCACAAATCAAACCTTAGTGCAATTAGCCAAATTATAGAGTGTTTTGATTGTGAGCATCATTACTTGAGTGTTGTTTGATTAGGTTAGTGGTTAGGCCAATTCACCTTGAGTGTTTTGTGACAAGGTGATTTGGTTCGAACTTGTAGACCCGTTCCTTGTGGAATAGAACGGAGCGCACCCGATTTGGTGGTTGCGAAACTCCCGGAGACGTACGACTAAGGCTAGCCTTTCCTATCGGGTCGGAACTCCATAATCACATCGCTTGCCATTTCTCTCTCTCTCTCTTATCTATTTATTTTATTAGTGCTTGATTATTTGTGCATTGGGTGAACAAATTGTTGCATTGAACCAAGAATTGACGAAACCGGTTTGTAAACTTGAAATTGTGCCTATTCACCCCCCTCTAGGCCTATTATTAGGGACAACAGACATGATTGTTCCACATTCCTTGGTCTCTCATGAAGTTGTCTACCACCACCCTATGTTGTGAGTATTGGTTTCGGTTTGAATTGAACCCTTCATTGCCACCAATTTTCCCATAATTTCTGGGATTACCTGCTCCATTTGGGTTTGAGTATTAAAAATTCATATGATTGCGCTTATCTCTATAGACATTATTGTTAATTAGGAAATAAGTTGGTCCATTGTTGAGGAGATTAACATCCACCTCAACGGGCTCTTCTCGCTTGACTAGTGGACAGCTCGGTGCCGTGTGATCTTCCTCATCACAAAATTGACATTTGAACACTTCTCTAGAAAGGCCTTGGCTAGTGTGTCCCAAACAGTAAATGGTTGTGCTTTAAAACCAGCTAGCCAATCTTTTGCTCTGTTCCTCAATGTGAAAGGAAAAATACTAAGGCGGATCGTGTCATCATGGACTTGATCGAAATTAAGACTTGTGCAACATTGCAAAAACTCCTCTAAATGTTGAGTGGCATCTTCAAATGGTTCTCCCCCAAACATATTCTGTTGAGCGAGTTGAATTGTTCCAGGGTTGAGGGTGAGATCTCGAGCTCGAGTTGGAGTTGGTGGATTGACCCCTAGTCGGACATTGATAGTAGCTGGTGCACTAATCTCATGTAAGGGTCGATTTCTCTTCGCATTAGCTCGTGTTGTGAGTTCATCATTGACTGCACATTCAAGGGCATTCTCTCCATTATGGTTGTTGTTGTTGTTGGGGCTTGCTCCATACATCGTTTCGACGTCTGAAAAATCAGAATCTCCTTCAGATTTGAAATCCAATATCAGTTCAGTTTCAGGTGTAGCGGTTCCCTCGTCGAGTGAGCAGTCCGCTAGCGGTTGTTCCGTTGGCTGTTGCTCGCAGACTCGTCCTCGACTTCTGGCTTCTTTCTAGTAGGTCGACTAGGTTGTTGTCGGGTCGCTTGAGACTGCTTGCCTTGAAGGAGTCGACTCGGACGAATCGGAAAAAATCTGATGAATCGGATCAGAAAATCGAGTTATTTTACGAAAATCACATTTTATGCATTTAAAATTAAGAGAAATATCTCAAAATTATAAAGACAATATTGCTGCTAACAAAGTCTCCAAGAGAGAGATGTTAGTATTATATGGTGGAGACATAAGCGGACCGTTAACCAAAACGACTGACTGACATCTTTCCATGAGAGATTGTCTCATCTGTTATATTTAGCGTCCATTTATAAAAGAGACGTTGAAGAGACTATTTCTAATACTTCTGTGACTAAGAGGGGCAAAAAAATAAAAAACAGAGAGAATCCCTCCATACTTGATTTTATGTTATACAAAGTCAAGCACTAGAGAAAGCTGATTCAATTATGACGATCTGTTATTGTGATTGTGTTGTGTTGTCTTGGAAGGCACTTTTTCGTCCGAATGGAGACTCAGTTTTGGGTGGTATGACAAAACTGAGTTTCGGCACCCGTTCGTCCGAATATAAACTCAATTTTCGCTAGTCTCTACTACTTATAAACGCACCCAAAACAAAGTCATAATAATTTCACAAAAGGGGTTCAAACATTTGTTAACATCATTATAGACCATTGATTTGTTTATTGTACGGTTTGGATTATGTTTTAAACAAAGAATTGACTCTTTTTACAGAAGGGGGTCAAGTCGCTCACTGAAGCGGAAACTAAGTTTTATCGTTTGCTCATATGAGTTCGATGCTCCGCTTACGCATCTTGATATGTTTTTGGTCTCTTTATTTTCTCCTGCATCTTTATTTTCCCTTCTTCAAAAACACGCTGACAGAAATGGAAAGAGGACCCGCTGAGCCACTAGGATTTTAATTCCTCCAGTCATCCTGCTAAATCTTTCATTGAATTCTCCGATCTGGCGAGAAGTCTTGCCAAGTTAAGACAAAACGGGAATGGTATATCTTTCCTCCTTTCCGCTCTAGGTTTTGAAACTACGTCGCTCCCTCAATACCTAAACCTAATGTCGTTCGCGCAGCCTCCTCTATTCTGATTTTCTTCGTTTGCTCTCAATCTAGCAACTCTCTTGGCTCCTTTCCGTTCTTCCACCTCCTCCTTCTCTGTCAATCTAAACACAAAGGCAGACATCTCCCTTTCCTTTGTTCTCGCAAAGGTTGATCCTCGCCGCCTCTTTTTTTTTTTCCTCTCACGCGCATCCCCTTTCTTTTTCAGTTTTGATTGAAACCCTAAACACAGTGTCCGTTGATGGAAAAGATCAAATAGGACTAGGAGGTGCTTCTTCTTCGCCGTGTCTTTCCCAGGTCAAGTTGTTCTAGATTTTTCTCAATTCACTTACAGGAAACAAAGACGAGGCTTCAGCACCAGCATATCCGTAAGATCGCTGTCGTTTTCTCAAAGGTTTTAATTTAATTTAGAGCTTGAATTTAGAAGTTGGTGCTCGATTTTTTCTATTAATTTAAGATTTTTTTTTGTCTTTTCCAGTAAAGGAAAGAGGGACGAGAACAACGATTGAAAAGAAAGAAGGTACTGAAATTAATTTTGCTTCAGTGGTACATGAGATTAAGTTATGGAGTGAGCATGTGCATTATTCTTTTTGCTTTTGTGAAAAACAGAACTATTATTCTTTACATAAGGGATAAATGAATGGGATCATGAAATTATTTACTGGTGACTGGTACAGAAGTAATTGGATTTAGAGGAACATTTGAGATTCTACAACTTGATGTTTGATGTTGTGTATGCACCAATGGCAACAAGGCTTCTAAAGAAGGCACAAGGGTCCTGGGTCAGTGGTACAAAGACATACGCCAGGCATTTTGTCAATTTGAACATTTCACTGGCATAAATGGTATGATTCATTTTCAATCATTTGGACGAGTAGTAATATCTGAAATTCCAGGCTCTAACTAGCAAAAATAAAGAAAATATTTTAATTACTATTTCAAAAAAGTTAAATTGCTTGTAAATATTAAATTAAGTATTCGAACCTCTTGTAATTTTTCTTGTGCTTGTGCCCCAGGGAGCTTGTGTGAAATTGCAATCAAAGCACATAATGAGGGAGGTGGGCTATTATTCCCGACCAAAACAGTGAGATTTTTCTTTTTTTTAAACTCAACGAGTGAACTACCAATATTTACTCCATAAATGTCAGTTATGCTCCCCTGCCAGGGTTCTTTGCAAAATTTGAAATGTAAGAGGTATTGGTTCTGCCTCATTTTTTTTTAATTAAAAGCTGGACTATTATAGGTTGTTGCCAACTGTGAAGGATCCGATCTAAGAGCCATAAAGATCGTTCAACGAATGGGAAGGTTCGAATCAAGTTTGATTCCTTTCTCTTTCTTGCTTTTCTTTGAATTATAGTTTTCGTCTATAATTACTACAACAACAAACAAACTCTTTGATTGGTGAAATGCTTGAAATAACAAACTGGAATGTGCATAATTCTATAGGGTGAAGGAGCTCTTGTAATTTAGAGGAGAACTGCGCTTGGAGACGGTTTAGATCTTGCAACCTTTCTAATTTTCAATTTCAATATATTGTCAGCAATCTTACGCAAGAGACTGAGGCAGAAAAGCTCAATCCATCTTTAAGCATAAAGGATGAAATTGAGTTTCTCAAGTAATAAATCTACGACTTGAGATATAAGTATTTTGGGTGTACTCTGTTGCACCATCATTCTCATGCACTCTAACTATGATATTTGCAAAGGAGTCACTTAACTTATCATTTAATTGCTTAAATATTTCAAAGAAAGTATGATCTGCTAATTCATATCTTTGTTATTTTAGGAGAAGGGTCATTTGACAAAGAAGATGAAGTTGCATCTCATAAGGAAAATGAGAATGAAGCTGTTAGGATTGGTGGTTTTAGGGCTGCTTCAATTGGGACTTGGTTTTTCTGTTTGAACATGATACTAATAGAGTAGCTTTTTTGTTCAATATCATTACTGATATTAAGCGCTAGATCCATAGATGTGTAATGTTTGCAATTTTGAGATTGTGCAGTATTTTGCCAAAATCAATCAAATTTTTTAGTAAATGGAGTTGCATATAAATACAGATTTTAGTCTGTCATTTTGTTAGTTCCCATCATCTTTTTTTATCTCAATGATGATTAGATAAAAAATATACTTTTAAGAAATGATATTGATGATTAAATTGAGAGGTCAATCTGTCACATTTATCACTTTCTATTTTTGTTGGATCTTTGTTTTATTTTATATTTTATTCTGTCGATTTTCATCTCTGTACTGTGCAGCACTAATTTATTTCCTATATGGTATTTCCCATATATTCTATCAGCTAAACTTACTTTCAGAAATTATCTATCATGCTGGTTCAAGCTGGATGTAAGAAAAACAATTTTACGATGTACTCAATGGCATTAACAAGGAAAATATTTAGCAGAAAATATTAAATGGCGTTATATCCAATCCTATTTTACTATCAATATAATATAATTCTATTCATTTCATACCACCAATCAGAGTCATATCATCCATATATTCCAATTGAGTCAATATCATTGGCCAATTAAAGGAAGAAATTGAATCGAAGGAACAAATATGGAATAAATAGAGAGATGATGGAAAGAATTTCCGCGGAAATTTGGAATGTAATATGACTGAAATAGGCGATTGGGAGTTATTAAGATAAGCAAGATCATTGGCTGATTCAAAAATTGTATTTACCTTTTTAAATTAGATTGTGATTAATATGTTAAACTAGATGGTGAGAAATCACTATGTGCATGAAATAAACCCATGGTAGCTACGAGACGATCTTAAAAAAAAAAACAACTAATATAATCCCATAATCAAGGAGTGGAACTGTATAGAATTTCGGTGTAAAAATGAAAATACAATACCAATATTACGATTAATGCGCATATGCATGTTTTTTTATTAAATAAATAGATAAAAGTCAAAAAAATAAATCGATATTATAAAAAGAAAAGCAATGTATGTCCCGTGTTTATGTTGCTTTTATCGAGCTTATGCGTGTGTTTTCATTTTAATGTATTTATTAATTTTTACAAAACAAGTCTTCGTCTTAAGTATGATTATTGTTCGTTACAACTGTGGAGCTAGAGTGATTCAAGAATTTTGTTATGTTGTATTATTATTTTTTTTATGTTTGAGATTATATACTTTTATTGTGTGAAACTTTTTTTTTATTGAGTAACATATTTATTTTTAAGGAATTATTTTTTTAGCTGTCCACATGTCTATTTTTATTGATTCTATTTCTTTAAATCGGTCAATACTACCTTCATCGCCGAACAAGTCAACTTTGACCTTAAATATTGAAAATAGACAACATATCCATGTAAAATAATATTTTCACATATTAAAATACACCCACACATTGGGTGGGCTCTGCTGCTAGTATGATAAAAAAGTTTTGCGATTTACTCATTCGGGCACATCATGATTTAAAGTTGAGTTTCGGGCACCCGTTCACTTGAACGGATGCTCGATATTTTGTGGTATGAGAAAGCTTGATTTCAGGCATCGCCCGTCAGAACGGAGTCTCGATTTTAGTTGGTATGAAAATATAGAGTTTCAAGCACCCATTCACCCGAACAGAGATTAGATTTTCACTGGTATGAAAAACTAAGTTTTAGGTACCCATTCGTCCAAACTAAGTTTTAGGTACCCATTCGTCCAAACGAAGGCACGATTTTTGTGGTATAAGAAAGTTGTGTTAATATCTAATGTATTATTTAATGTTGCTCTTTATTAATATACTTATTTGATATAATTTATTTATCCAAAATATATAATTTTTATTGTTATTATTCTTTTTTGTCGTTACTCTACTTTCATCATTAATTCTTAACAAATAATACTAACAGGTAAGGATAGAATAAGGGTAAAGATAATTTTTAATGAATAAGAATAATTAAGGTACGGATAAAAAGGAAATTTTAATTGGTACGGATATAAAAAAAATTCTACGGCATCGTACATTCGTACCCTACCCCGTTGTCCGTTGACAGTCCTATTAGTCAGTTTACTTTCATATGTTAATACCTTAATTATAAAATCAGACATTTAGAAAGTTTGGAATTTTTTCCGTGTTGTTGTTGTTTTTTTTATTTATTACACAATAAAACAGGCGGGCTATTAATTAACAATAACTAATCTTTCTCAAGACAAGAAGCACAATGACTGAAAAAGACCAGTATACAGGAAAAATGAAAAAAAATCCAGTAATTCAAATAAGATATTAACAAACAAAAAGAAAAAAAAAATGAAAGATGGAAAAGAAATGTTCCTTTTTCCTAGAAAAAGAACATCAAGCCTCCAAAAATAAAGACAAAACAGAGTATAATTCAAAATAAAGAAGTGTTCCTTGCATTTGCATATACTCTTAAAGATACAGGCTCATAAGCAAAGAAAGCCTTTTATGAGAAAAAACTTTTGCGCATTAGCTCTTAGATTGCTACAGAGGAGAAGTGTGCATCCTCATTCTCTTCTGTCCTCTGTAGCAAAGGTGCAGAATCTTTGTTCGTTTCTCCCCCACCTGGGGCTCCCAGCCCTTCGATCATCTCCACCGCATCTTTCATCTCCAATCTCCTCTCCATGTCGGGCTCACAGCAGGCCAGTGCGATACGCAGCAGAGCCTTCACAGTATCCAAATTTGGAGAACCTGAGACAGCTCTCATGAGATCGGCATCGATCACCTTCTCACCCCATTCGTCCTCTGGCATCGACGCTACCCACAGGCTGAGATCGTGCACTTGCCCCTGTTGATGGTGTGAGGAATCGTCACTCTGTGTCCCTGACAATCCCGTCAGAATTTCCAGGATGAGGTGTCCTAGACACCACACATCACTCTTCTTTGATGGGCGGCCTAGCTGGCGACGCTCAGGCGATCGAAAAGCGGCCATGGCATTAGTGGCGTGTTGTTGATTAACGACTGGGACCAGAGCGTAGTCTGATAGCAAAGGCTCGAACAAGGAGTTGAGAAGGACATTGGATGGTTTGAGGTGACCATGTGGCACGTTTAGCACAGACAATTCCTCATATAGGTAACACAGGGCACGGCCTACACCCTTCACGATTCTCAAGCGAACCGACCAGTCCAAGGCGGCGCGCATCCTTCGGTCACCTGCTTACATTCAGCCAAATAGCGCAATCAAATATATATATATATGTATGTGTGTGTAGATGCCAACAACAAATATTTAATACAACTTTTCTGGACTATATATGCGCAAGTTACATATATATAACATTAACATAGTGCGCGAAGCATTGAATAAATAATTGAATGGGCTACCGTGTAGAAAATGAGCCAAGCTTCGGTTGGACACGTAATCAGTGACAAGTAATTTATCATCCTTGCGATAATAATAAGCAACTAGAGGCAAGAGATTGGGGTGCGAAAGGCGGCCAAGCCTCCTCATGTGTTCTTCAAAGTCTTCCTTGCCGACACGGTTCATGTCCTTGAACTTCTTGACAACCATTGATGAACCATGGACCAAAGTTGCCTTATATGCGCACCCCAAGCTGCCCGACCCCAACACCTCGGCTTCGGATTTCAACAAGTCTGGCAGCTCAAATCTCTGCCTACCTTCCACCACAAACACCAGCTTGCCCTGCTCGTGGCCTCCGCTGCTGCCGCTTCTGTGATGGTTTGGAGATCCCATTTTACTCGAATTACTTATCTCTGGGCCCGAATCCAAATCGTCAGTCTTCTTGTTAGAGTTGTTGGTGTTATGGTGCGAAGTTGGCAGCTCAAACTGGTGTTCAGTCATGTTTTCTGGGCGCCTCTTCTTCAGGAAGAACAATACTGTGACAGTAGCTACAAGGATGACAACAATGAATACAATAATACCGATAGATGTGCTGTTTTGTGCAGATGATGGTGACTCCGATGATGACGATGACGTTGGTGAAGAGGTGCATGTTGTCTGCAGGGGTGCCCCGCATAGATTCTTGTTGCCTGCACATACAAAATCCAATGTTTATATACCAAGATAGATCAATGACACATTAATTCTGCCAGGGAACTTATGGAAGTAAGTTCCACCATTTAAATAACATAACTAAAAGTTCCCTTTGACATTTCATATATACATACATACATACATCGATACATACATCCATACATACATACATATAGATACATACACACACACATTTATTATGAGCAAGAATCGAGCATATATATTTAGAAACACCTGGTAAAGCAAATTAATTAGCCAAAAAAATGACTACAATATTATCCTGTATGCATGCTTGTGAGGTGCATGTGTATTTTGTGCAGAAGCGGTAGTCTTAATCATGGTTCGAAAAATCGGCCGATCCGATTTTAGGGGTTTTGGAACGGAATCGGAGCAGTGGTTTGGAACTGTCAATTTTTTTCGCCACCTAAGCGCCGGAGTGCCTGTGCGTTACTCCTCTCATCTCGTTTGAGCGCAAAAGCCTTACCTGGCCTCATGTCGAATCTCCGTTCTCAATTTTGCAACCCATTGCACAGTTTTTCCAACGGAGAAAAGTGAGAGAGAGAAAAAAAAAAAAATGGGAGGTGTCGCTGGGGAGAAAGAAAGAGGAAAGGCATCACGTGACTAAGATTTTCTGTGGCCAGCAGACAATATATTAATGCTGCGTATGATCATTGTATTTTTGGTAGCATGTCAGTGTTTAATATTTTGAATATTTATCCAGATAAGATTAATTATTAAAGTTTCGTTTGAATTGAAAATTCAATTATAATGAAACTATCAGATTTAAAATAAATATATTAAATTGATTTTTTTAAATAGTTTTCATATTTTTTCTATTTTTAAAAACATAAAATATATTTTTTTGTGAAAATCCGATTTTCCGATCCGATTCATCCGATTTTTTCCGATTCACCCGATTCAACTCCTCAGACCATCAACCCGATTCCGATTCCGATTCCGATTTTCAGAACCATGGTCTTAATTGAGTGTTTTGTAAGGATGCAGCACAATTAAATATATATACTATGTACCCATAAAGAGGTCAGCTCCCATTTTAGCCAGCTTGTCAGGTATCTTGCCCTCCAATGCATTATTAGAAACGTTGATGGACTGCAGGGTGTCCTGCTGTAATTCCGGTATCACTCCCTGAAATTGGTTGCCATCTAACCTCAATTCCGCAAGCTTCGGCAACTCAGCTAGTGATTTGGGGATGGATCCAGTGAACTGATTGTTGTCAAGATGAATCCTCTTGATATTGCCCATGCCAGAGAACGCATCAGTTGGTATCTCTCCTGAGAGCTGGTTCATTGAGAAAAATGCAGCCCTGAGATTTGTCACCATGTTAAGTGCCGGAATAGACCCCTTGAAGTTATTGTTGGCCAAACTCAAGACACGTAGAGTCGGTAGTTTTGCAAGGATCGTAAGGTCTAGCTTGCCAGATAACTCCATGGCCTCCAGTTGAAGCCCTAACACTCTTCCCTCGTTGGTGCATATGACTCCTGACCAAGCAGATGCATTTGTTCTCCCGTTGCACGGTGTTTTCCCTTGTTGCCAGTCGCTGAGCCTGTTGGCTGGGTCGGCCAGTCCCTCCTTGAATTGGAGAAGGACCTCAGCATCAGCCTTGGCATCAGCACTGAGTATCTCATCCTGCGCGACAGCGACTGGGAAGGTTGATGAAGCCATGAGGATGATAAGAAGGATGACGAGCAGGTGTGGACGGGGACGGGATAGGTTGGCCGTGGGCATGGTGGAAGCAACCCGCCGGCCCGTGCAACGGCTGAAGGCGCTATCGGTGGTGTTGCGAGGAGGATTATAGATTAGTAGTTATGGATTGGGGGGGAAGAGAGAGAGAGAGTGCGCCCAGGATAGAAAAGGGTCTAGTTGGACGAAGGGGTGGGGCCGATGGAGGAGAATAGGGGAGGTCCGCATGCACCGTGCTAACAATAGAAACAATAAATCAATTCAAAAGGGTTAGCCCTGCATGCGCGCTTGCATTTTCAATTAAAAGCTTAGCTTAGCTTGCGTCAAGTATCAACGGCCAGCCCTCTATTTTTAGAAATTCTTCAATCTCCTTCCCAATTCCCATACACATTTATCTCATCTGATCTGTACGTACCACCGTACGTACATGAATAATAATTAATCGAGTCGACAGCACCCCCATATATATCTGCAAGAGCTCTCATAATTTCTGTCCTGCAGGGTTTCTTCGTTTTGAAATTGACAGTATCTAGGTTCCAAAGTATATTAATATACTAGGCTAATATATATCACGTACGTGTTCCGCGATCTTTCTATATATGACTTACTTTATAATCATATAGGAAAACAAAAATATAGCATAATCTGTACGTACTGATGATCTCAATTAGTCTAATGGAAGAGAAAGCTCACTTATGTCTGTTTAAATATAAGTAAACATATTCCTTGCGTCTTAACAAATTTAGAAAGCTTTTGTATGTGTTAAATAATAGAGGCTGTCAAGTAGAAAGTGTTTGTATGTTATGTGATCATAATGAAACCATCGACCATCTTTTCGGACATTGCTCTTTAATTTATTAGTAATTTTTGGATGCTGGTCAACGGTTTTAATAAGTGGGGAATCACAGTTCCTATGACATCTCTAAAAGACATTTGGTATTACTTGGGAGGTCTAGAAAAAAATATTAGAAATGCTGCTTTAATCTTGTGTTATGCCTTCACGTGGTAATTTGGAAAGAGCGCAATGCTAGAGTTTTTACTGACACGACAGGGGCTAGAGCTGGGTCTTTATGTGCATCCATTTTTAGCTTATTTCTGTTTTGGACAGGTGATACCACAGGTATGGAGCAGGACTTTATTCAAGCTAGAACAGCCGCTGGGAGCACAAGCAACTGATGCACTTTAGTGTGATAGTTTTTGTTTTGTGCATGGCTGTTAGACTTGTTATGATATTCTAATATTTTGATTTTGACTTGAATTTAGTGTAGAATGGATGTTTGTGTGTGGGTCAAGTCACTTCTTGTGACTTGGATATTTAGTGTAGAAGATATCTGCTAGTTGCTTAGCAGATGAAACATAACACTATCAATTTAACCTCCACGAATTTTATCTCGCACAAAATGACAGTCAACTTCAATATGTTTGGATTGCTCATGAAAAATAGGGCTAGTTGTGATATGAAGTGCAGCTTGGCTATTAGAAAATAAATGCATCGGCTGCTTATGAGAAACACTAAGAAATGAAAGAATAGATTTTAGCCAGGTTAATTCACAAGTTGCAGATGCCATTGAACGGTACACTGTATGTTGTTTCTTTGTTTTTCAAGAAATAGAAGAATCATTGAGCATCACAAAATAACATGTCAATGACCTTCTAGTAGTTGGACAACTTACCCAGTCTGAGTCACAATACTCATATAATTGCATATCACTATCTGTTCGAAGATTAATGCCTTGTCCTTGATGTCTCTTCAAATACCTCCCTACTCTAAATGATGGATCATAATGGACTTGGAGAGGAGCATGCATAAATTGAGCTAGAGTGTGAACATCATAAGATAGTTCAGGTTTGGTAATTGTGAGATAAATAAGCCTACCAATCAAGCGTCGATATTTTTCAAGGTCCGTCATAGTATTGCCAATTGCTTTTCCCAAAAGTATGATTATGTTCCTGAGGTGTCATTGCTGGCTTTGCACCAAGAAACCCACATTCAGCAATTATATCTAATGTGTATTTTAGCTGACTAAAACGTAAACCAATTGGACCTCTTGCTATTTCAATTCCCAAAAAATATTTCAGCGTTCCCAAATCTTTCATGTGAAACTTGCCACACAGATACTCCTTGAAAATTTTTATTGCTTCACCACTGTTTCCGGCTGATATCATCATATTTTGTTGGTATTCGGACCGTACTTGGCACTCAAAATACACTCAAACCAACAAATTATTTAATAAATTGCCATGTTTTTTCAGGATTTGGCTCTCTGTCGTTTCTTCTCTTCTCTCTACAGGTTTTGATGATTTCTGATGATCTTGGAGCGTATAGATGGACTTCCGGTGTTTTCAGCGCGCTAGACGACTCATTCCTAGCATTGGAGGCGATTTTCAGCACTCTGTTCGGACCAAATGACATCCTGTTCGGTCCGAATGACACTGTAGCCGGCACCTCTGTCAAACCACCCTGTTCGGTCCGAATGAACACTTATTCGGTCCGAATGACCACTTGTTCGGTCCGAATGACCATCTGTTCGGTCCGAACAGACCGCCGCCGTGTCACATATGGAAGGTCTTCTTACATGGCAACTCGTGGTTTTGGTAACTTCTCCTGCCTTGGCGACCAGGCAACCTCCCTAAGTACTAGAAGGCTACTATATAAGCTCCTACACACTTGAAGAAAGGCATTCTTGATTCCATGCCCTAATTCCACCTTTCCAAAGGCCTTTCTCTCTTCCACCTTTGGAGATCATCAGACCTTGAAGCGACGGCAGCAAGGTGACCAGTTTGGCGACCATCCAACGATACCCCACTGCTTTGAGGACCAGAAGAATTGAAGCAAAGGAGTATTTGGTTTATTCTTCTATGTTTCTTTCTCTTGATTTAATGGGCTTGTATCTTTATTGTTATTTTATGATTATTGTGTGTTTTGCTACTATGTTAGGCTAGGTTTTATGTAGTCTTAGGATTAGGGAAGTAACTTGATGTTTGGATGATGTTTACTTGACTTGTTATGTTTTGATATACTTTGAGATTTGTTTATTGTGAATTACATCTGTTGCTTGAGTTAAAACACTTGTTTGAATCTCTAATTACCTTCTAGTTGTACAGCTGCATCTAGTTAGTCTAAGTTAGGATAAACAAGTCACATTAAATTCGAGTACTTGGGATAAATCGTAGATCCGAAAGGGGAGATTAGTTGACACCAAAAGTGTAACTTTTAGACCAGTCCAAAGACCTCTAAATATCCTCACGAACTCTAATAAACAAGTTTAACTAGTTGAATTCCATACCAAAAGTTGCGAACCAACCAAGTTAATTAGGTTAGGTTGTGATCGAACCAGTATCTGTCCTAACAAGCGAAAGCTGAGGTTTAGAACATCTAGGTTTGACCAATAAATCCTGACTTGAGGCATTGACCAACATAACAATCCGTTTAAACCCACTTTTGCCTTCTGTTCAGACCAAACAGAATCCTGTTCGGACTGAACAGAGTGGTAACTGTAGCTAAAACGCGGAGTTTGGTGCGAAAGTACTTGATTTCGGGTTTTAGCGTCCAAACACAAGTGAAACCTGACTCCTAGGACGTTTTTATTCACTGTTTAAACCCCAAAAATTCTACTTTACTTATTTTTATACTATTTAGTTTTATTTCAAGTCTAAAAACCAACCAAAAACATTTCCTTAGTGCATCGTTTAGCTTTCTTTTATATAAATCTTTACAAAAATATTTCTGTCTAGCTTTTGAGAAAGGATAAGTCTGGTATTCATAAATCCGTCCCTTGGGTTCGACCCTAAAGCTATATTCCGAACGATTAGTGAGGTTAGCTCTAGGTTTACAAATTTATTTGATTCCTAGGTTTTAGGCCTTCATCAAATTGGCGCCGTTGCCGGGGACGGTGTTGATATTGGATCCTTATTTTAGTATTAATAGACTAGACTTTTATTTTTCTTTTTAAACTCACGCTTTCTTCTCTCTGAATTGCAGGACTGGCAGGTAGAACCCGAAGGAAGAAATTCCCACCACCCAAGGTCAGGAACTACTTCACTCGGCGGTTCGAAACAGATCCAGAACTCGCCCAGCCCTCCAATTCGACCCCTGTTCGGACCGAACATGATTCCATTCGGACCGAACAGGACCCCGAACAGAGAGAAGTAAGCCCCGCAATGGCCGACGCACTCACTCCGGAGGCCATTGCCCAGCAGACGCGCGAACTGGAGGCTCTCCGCCTTCAGTTAGACGAAAGGGCGGCTCGTCTCACTGCAGAACGAAACACTCTTGCCGGCCAAAGAAGAGATTTTGAGGCCGAGCGACGGAGATGGGCACACGAAGACGAGGCGAGCGTCCACAACTCCGAGGACGAGGAAGGAGATGACAACAATCAAACACTCGGCGAATTCGGAGCACCAAATGCAAAAGACGTGGGAGGACCGGTGGTGATTCCAGGCATTGAAGCCAACAACATGCAAATCGCCCCCAACCACGTCACACTCGTGCAACAAAACCCGTTTTACGGAGATGACAAAGTGGATCCCCATGCTCACCTACAAACCTTTATTGATTGCACAAAATTAATTAAGTTCAATGGGGTTCCTCAACAAGCAATTAGGCTATTGTTATTTCATTTCACCATTAAGGATAAAGTCCAAAAATGGTACAAAATATTGAAAAAAGGGTCAATTTGGTCTTGGGATCAAATGGCACAAACATTTTTGGATAGATATTTCCCCGCAGACCGTTCCGATGCGATTAGAAAGGAATTGAATAATTTTGCTCAAAAGGAGGAGGAATAAATGAGGGACGCTTGGGAAAGATTTAGGGATTTAGAGAATTCTTGCCCACATCATGGGATCCAAGAATGGATGTTAATTAAATCTTTCTATAGCGAACTCTATGATAATATAAAAATTAATATTGATTCTCTTTCAGGTGGGGCATTCAAGAGGCTTGACGCAACCCAAGGGCGTGATTTGCTCGATTATTGCGCAAGGAACTACACTTGGTACCCGATTCCATCTCACTGCCGATCTAGCCATTCTAAGCATCAAATCCATGAGATTACGTCCAAGAATGAGAGGATCGCGGAGTTGGAAGCCGAGCTTGCCACCTATCAATCCGCACAAGGGACCCACCTCAATTCCAACACTTGTGGCGCATGCGACGAAGAAGGGCACACCTCGATTAATTGCCCGCTCGCAAAGACTGGCAACGGAGGGCATCAAGTGAACTCGATCAACAATGAGCCCTCCTATTTTCCTAGACATATATTTAGTCGAAGTTATTCATTAAGTGATAGGGAACAAGCAGATTGGGAAAATATGAACCATCCCACATACCACAACAATGTGACAAATAGACCATATGTGCCAAGGAACCAGTACAAAAATACCAACCAACCAACTGTGTTTAAAAATGCACAATTTAATAACAACAGTCGTGACCAACCCTTTCCAAAAAAGTCAGTTTACAATAGGGATGGTATACCACCAGTTGTCCAAGACTTTATGCATGAACAAGGCAAATTTAATCAGATGTTCATTGAAGGTATGGAGGAACTTAAAGACTAATGCCAGTACTTTGACCAGATTGGAACAAATGATGGAGTCGCACTTTTCGAGGCAATCCGGGAAGCTTCCAAGATAGCCTCTAGTGAACCCTAATGCTGAGATAAAGGCCCTGCACGTTCTGAGAAGCGGAAGGGAGTACCAGGACCTACCAATGCTGGCAGATGCCAAAATCCAGAGCTCTGTTCGGTCCGAACAGGAACCCATTCGGTCCGAACAGAGTGGTCAAGAGGAGATGGAGCCAGTCCTAGAGCAAATTTTGCTATTTTCTCCCCTTCAGAAGGCACCCCTGGCTGAAGAAGTGACATTGGAGCCTCAGGATGCCGCTGAACCGACACCCGACCCACCTGTTCGGTCCGAACAAGGTACTAAGGAGGCTGAATCGAAGGGCAAAGGCAAGCCGGAGCGTTCCGTGCAAGCATACAGGCCCCCTGTACCTTTCCCTCAGCGATTGGTGAAGTCTAAGGAGGATGCTCAGTTCAGGATCTTTTGGGACATACTCAAGCAAATGCGGATCACCATCCCATTTACCGATGCGATTGCTCAAGTTCCCATCTATGCCAAGTTCATGAAGGAGTTATGCACAGGCAAAAGAACAATGGAGGAACTGAAAACGGTGGTGTTAACATACAAGAGCAGTGAAGCCTTGAAGAGCAATATGCCACCTAAGCTCTCGGATCCAGGTCGGTTTGTTCTTCCTTGTACTATTGGTAATGCCATTATCAAACAAGCTCTATGTGACATGGGTGCAAGCGTTAGCCTCATGCCCAAGACGGTGTATCAAAAGATCGGGTTTGGCGAACTTCTACCCACAAGCATGACTCTAAGACTCGCCAATTCCACGATCCGAATACCGATGGGTGAATTGAAGGACGTACATGTACAAGTTGGCAAATTTCTGGTGCCCGGTGATTTCGTGGTCATGGACATAGAAGAAGATAAGGAGGTGCCTATCATCTTGGGACGCCCCTTTCTTAGAACAGCCGGTGTGATGATGTATGCCCGAGACGAGATAATTTTGGTCAGAGTGGGGGGGGGGAGCAGCTCTTATTTTCAATCAACCATACTATGAGATGCCCCGACCCCAACGAAACTTGTTTCATGATCGAAGAAGTGCCCGAAATTGAAGAATCTCTTGAAGAATAGTACCAAACAGCCTTGGAAACTTACCAAACCTTTCTCTGTGACATGCAAGAGGCAATTGGAGTAGAGGAGACCATAGAGATCGAAGAGAGGGCGAAACCACACCAACAGAACTCTGTTCGGACCTCTATTCGGTCCGAATGGAGGCCCGAATAGACCATCTGGAGAGCCCTGGTGCTCTGTTTGATCCGAACAGCTCTGGTTGTGTCCGAACAGAGCCCCCAAAAGTCGAACTAAAACCTCTTCCCGCGTCCTTAAGGTACGAATTTCTTGGCCCGGATCAAACATACCCAGTTATTGTTAATTCGAAGCTAGATGCAGGTCAAACGGAGAAGCTTTTGGTGGAGCTAAGGGCCCATAGAGGTGAAATAGGCTATTCAATTGACGACTTGAAGGGTATCGATCCCTCGATTTGCACGCATCGAATTCTAATGGAGGAAGACCACAAGCCGACTCGAGAGGCACAAAAGCGGCTAAATCCCAACCTCAAGGAAGTGGTCAAGAAGGAGATTCTCAAGCTCCCTGATGCGGGCATCATCTATGCAATCTCCGATAGCAAATGGGTGAGCCCGGTTCACGTGGTTCCGAAGAAGGGAGGCACAACGGTGGTCAAGAATGACAAAGACGAGCTGATTCAAACCCGAGTAGTGACCGGATGGAGGATGTGCATCGATTACCGCAAGCTCAATGCGGCAACACGCAAAGATCACTTTCCTCTTCCTTTTGTTGATCAATTGCTTGAAAGATTGGCTAATCACTCGTATTTTTGTTATTTAGATGGTTATTCGGATTTCTTTAAAATACCAATCCATCCAAATGACCAAGAAAAGACCACCTTTACTTGCCCATATGGTACATATGCCTATAAAAGAATGCCTTTTGGTTTTTTTAATGCACCCGCAACCTTCCAACGTGCTATGATGGCAATGTTTTCGGATTTTATTGAAAAAGAAATGGAAGTGTTTATGGATGATTTCTCCGTTTATGGTACTTGTTTTGATTCTTGTCTTGCTAACCTTTCTAAAATCTTGCAGCGATGCGAAGAAGTTAACTTGGTTTTGAATTGGGAGAAATGTCATTTTATGGTGCAAAAAGGAGTTGTGCTAGGCCACATGGTGACTTCTCAAGGGATCGAAGTTGACAAGGCAAAAATTGAGGTGATCGAGAAGCTTGAAGTGCCAAAGAATGTCAAGGACGTGCGAAGCTTTCTAGGACATGCCGGATTCTATCGCCGATTCATCAAAGACTTTTCAAAAATTCCAAAACCATTAAGTAATCTTCTTGTGAAAGATAATGACTTTATTATTGATGAGGATTGTCTTAATGCATTTAATAGGTTGAAAGAAGCTCTCGTCTCCGCCCCGATCTTGCAACCGCCCGATTGGACACAACCATTTGAGCTCATGTGTGACGCAAGAGATTTCGCTATTGGAGCGGTGCTCGGGCAAAGGAAAGACAAGAAGCCGGTCGCCATCTACTACGCAAGAAAGGTGCTCGACCTGGCTCAATTGAACTACACAACCACCGAGAAGGAACTCCTCGCCATCGTGTTTGCTCTAGATAAGTTTCGATCTTATTTGGTGGGTTCCAAGGTGATTGTTTTCACAGATCACGCGGCAATTAGGTATCTCTTGAGCAAGAAAGACGCCAAGCCACGACTCATATGGCGGGTCCTTCATCTTCAAGAGTTTGACCTTGAGATTAGAGATAAAAAGGGCACCGAGAACTCTGTTGCTGACCATTTGTCGCGCCTACATTGGGAGAAGGATCAAGACAACCAAGTTCCGATCGATGACTCCTTCCCGGACGAGAAACTGAAGAAAATCGACCTCTGTTCGGACCAAACATACCTTCATTCGGACCGAACGGAGATCCTGGAGGACGACTGGGTGCACCTGGCGCAGCAAATCCTCTCTCTGGAGCTTCATTCGGACCGAACAGGGGATCGAACAGCACGTTATCAGCAGTCCTGGTATGCCGATTTGGCCAATTACCTCGCAAGTGGGGCCCTACCTCCTGAGATGAGCTGGCAGGAGAAGAAGAAGCTCAAGACAGATGCTAAATACTACTTTTGGGAGGAGCCCTACCTCTTTAAGCTCGGAATTGACGATATTTATAGGCGATGCATACCATACGAAGAAGTTCGGGCGATTCTAGCAAGCTGTCACTCCTCCGCCTATGGTGGCCATGCCTCTTTCTCCAAAACGGCTGCCAAGGTACTCCAATCGGACTTCTATTGGCCTTCTCTTTTTAAAGATGCACGTTCTTTTGTTATGTCATGTGATCAATGTCAAAGAACGGGCAATATTTCCAAAAGGAATGAGATGGCCCTTAACTCGATTCTTGAGGTGAAAATTTTCGATGTATGGGGAGTAGATTTTATGGGCTCGTTTCCTAGTTCTCATGGTTATGAATACATCTTGGTCGCCGTTGATTATGTGTCAAAATGGGTCGAGGCAATTCCATGCAAATCCGCGGACTTCAACTCGGTGATTAGGCTATTCTCTAAGGTGATTTTTTCGCGATTTGGTGTGCCTAGAGCGGTGATTAGTGATGGTGGAAAGCATTTCATCAACCGGAACTTCGACAATCTTTTGAAGAAGCATGGCGTGACTCATAAGGTGGCAACTCCGTACCATCCTCAAACGAGTGGCCAAGTGGAAGTGTCAAATAGGGAGATCAAGTCTATTTTGGAAAAGACGGTGGCTAGGACTCGCAAGGATTGGACAAACAAGCTCGACGACGCACTATGGACCTACCGCACCGCCTTCAAAATACCTATTGGCATGAGTCCTTTCAAGCTCGTCTATGGGAAGCCATGTCATCTTCCGGTCGAGATAGAACATAAGGCGTATTGGGTGACTCGAGCGATTAACATGGATCTTCTAAAGACCGGTGAAAAGCGCATCCTTGACTTGCACGAATTGGATGAGGTACGCCTAAACTCATATGAAAATGCTAAACTTTACAAAGAAATAACGAAATTTGTGCATGATAGGCGGATCTCGAGGAGAGAATTCAAGGAAGGCGACTTGGTGCTACTATTCAACTCGAGACTCAAGCTTTTTCCGGACAAATTGAAGTCAAGATGGTCCGGCTCCTTTCGAGTCGTAAAGGTCTACCCGTTTGGAGCAATAGACATTTGCGACAAGCATTCGGAACCATTCAAGGTCAACGGGCAACGTTTGAAGCACTACATCGCCAATGAAGCACAAGAGGAAGTTCAAACCATCACGCTTGGCGAGCCCGACCAAAGCGAAGCCTAGAAGAAGACGGTCATACTAGAGACCTAAAACAAACGCTTCTTGGGAGGCAACCCAAGGATTCTCTCTCTCTCTATTTTATTTTCATTTTTTTATTTTAATTTGGCATAAACAAATATAGAAAATACAAAAAAATCAGAAAAGAAAAAAAACACCATGGGTTACGTGAGCCAACTAACCCCGATCGACCTCATACGAATTGCACAACAATTCAAGGAAAGGAGAAAATCTAGCCTGGACATCGAGAGAGCGAACTGGGAGCGAAACGATGCGAAATAGGCGAATTTGCACAGTCTGTTCGGTCCGAACAGAAATCCATTCGGTCAGAACAAGGGGAGTAGAGCAGGAACGAATTTGCACAGTCCATTCGGTCCGAACAGAAATCTGTTCGGTCCGAACAGACCAGGTAATGGGTTCAATTAGGCTATTTTGGGCTGATTTGTTTTATTATTTTACAGGAGGCTTGTTAGGAGTTTAAATGGATCCTCCATTTCGACTGAACCCGATCCAACTACCTCTGGACCCGACCCGAAACCCATCTAAGCCAAAACCGTCCCCCTAATTCCTCTCCCTCTCTTTCTCCCACTCGCACCCCTTCATCTCTCTCTCGTTCTCTCTTCTCCAAATCGAAACCAAGCCTCCAAATACCCCTCTCTCTCATTTCTCCACCATTTCTCTAGATCAAGGACTCAAAACGACCACCGCTCTACCCTCTTGCCATAACTAGTCTCGGTCTCCGACGCCAAGGCCTCTTCACAGCGGATTTTTCACGACACGCTGCACGAGATTTTCGGCCAACTTCTCGGCTTCTTGTTTACTCTCGACTCGAAGCACTCAAGGGACCTTTCCACTGTCCCTACAAGAAGTTTGAGGCGTCTCATCGGCATCACAAGCGGCGGCACCACCTCGGCTCCAACCCGACGTAGTTTCAACCCGAGTGGGCGTCCCTTTGCCTTGCTACTGTTTCTTGCACCCTCCAAGTGCATCTTTCTCGCTTCTAGACCGCTTACGAGGCACCACGAGACGCTCATAGCCGCTGCTCCACTCCAATCCGCCGAGTTCAAGTGAAATTGAGGTCTACAAAGGTCAACTTGTTTTCTTTTCCTTTTAATTGATCAATTATCGCTTAATCTGGTTTGTGTGAGGTTTTGATAGAGTTGTACCAGCAAAAATCGAGTTGTACCAGCAAATTCGTACCAGAATCCCAAAAACCCCATCTCTGTTCAGTCCGAACAGACCTCCATTCGGTCCGAACAAACACTGTTCATTGCGAAAACCTCTCTAAAATCATTCCATTCGGTCCGAACAGACCCCCGAGTTCACTAAAACCTCTACAAACCGACCATGTCTAAGAGAACCACATGTTCTAGTGCCAAGGCAGCCGCTGCTGCTTCTTCTTCTCAGGCCCCGCAGCAGCCCGAACAGCCTGGAGTTGACCTGGCTTGGCTCCGGAATCCCAAGGCGGCAAAATATGAGAAAAATGCCAAGTTTGAGATGCCGTGGGATTTCATGTTCCAAAACTACCTCAAGATCAGAAAGCGGACATTTGAGCACACCAGATTCATGGACATCGCAACCCTTGAGAAGTTTGGCGTGGCGGAGCAATTCCTTGAGCTGACAAGCAAGGTTGGTATTACTCCCGCTTTTTGGAATCACCGAGAAAAGGCATATCGGGTCTTGACCCAAGAGTTTCTCTCCTCACTTAGACTCTTGAAAATGGATGGGAGGGATTATATTTGGTTCCGATTGAGGAACAACATGCACCGGGCATGGTTAGATGAGTTGGCGGGGGTATACATGTTGGAAAATGGGCCCGTGGAAGAAATTACATGGACTAGGGAGCCAAATGAGGAAGCCAACAAGGAGATTGTTTGGGCCAAGCTTTGCGGTCGGAGTGCCAAACTACAAGCTAGGCTAATTCACCACTCTCTTCTCTGGATCCTTCTCCGAGGGGTCGCGGCCACAATTTTTGCTAGAGGAGAAACAGTGAATGTCACCAATGAGAAAGAGATTGGCATTCTATGGCACATGCTTCAACCCGAGCCCGAGAAGTTGAATTTGATGAAGATAATGGTGAAGCATTGGATTCATCAAAGGGATATGGAGCATACTACGGGCAAAATAACCATGGGCTCATTTGTGATGCTTCTAGCCAAGCGTATGGAGATTCCAATGCCCAAGGAAACTATGTGCACCGGCTACACTCATTATGATGACGAGAGGTTTAGGGCAGCCCGCTTCTTGAAGATTTGCCATCACAGAGCGGAGATTGAGCACAAGTACTTGTGGTTACGTGACCATGCAAGCGATTTCTACCTTCCGTATCCACACAAGGTAGATGTTTCTAACCACAACACTTGGCTAATTCCACTTGATTATGTGACTCCTAGGGGAACTGTGGCTCCAAGGTTTCCTACACCGACTCCCATGGAAACCGACACGGCGAGACCCTCCGAGAGACATGACTCACAAGTGCCGCCTCTTTCTATGAAACCGACCCACAAGTGCCACAATGGGCCAAGAACCTCATGAATATGGTAGGCGACCTAACAAAACTCACCATGGAGACAAGGGAGGAAGTACGAAAGAGCACGGAAGCACAAGCCGACTATGGGATGCAGTTGAGTCGGTTATCGAGAGAGTTTGAGGAATATGGCGAGAAGCTCGATCAATTTGGCCATAAACTAGACAATGTCTCCAATGTGACCTACGACAATAACTTTTATTTGAGGAATGGATATTGGCCCGATGAAGACGATGATCCGAACTTGAGCTCCTCGGTCTCGTCAGTGCACAGTCATGCCTTACCACCACGATCTCCACCTCGCCAAGCCACGGCCCATGAGACATTTTCAGACCCAAACTTTTACCCATACTTGGGTAATCAAGTTTATGAGTCACCGCAGCCGTCTATGCAGCTGCAGCACCCCATGCCATAGCAAGGAGCACAAGCACCGCCGTTTGAATGGGTGCAATGGCAAGGACCTCAACGCCCCGCCCGATCGGATCCTAACTTCTACCCATACTTGGGTAACCAAGTCGAGGTGCAGCAGCCACAGGACCACCCCGATAACTTCTTCGACTTCTTTCCGGGCTATGACGGTGGATTTCGCCAAGGCTCCTCCTCTCGGGGCCCTCCACCTCCTCCCTACTAAACGATAACTTTTCTTTTTCTCCTATTTAAATTTCTCTGTGAATGCATGCTTGGGACAAGCATTATACAAGTTTGGGGGGGACATAGGAAAAAAGTGGATTTGGGGACGAAATGGGTTGATTTTTGGATAAAATGGACGAATTTTTCTTATTTTCTGCTTCTCTGTTCGGTCCGAATGCACTGTTTGGATTTCTAAAAAATACACAGTCTCTGTTCGGTCCGAATGGATACCTGTTCGGTCTGAATAGACATTCAAAAATCGGATTTTTCAACAGATTTGGCTTGGAATTGAATTGATTTGGCCTAAACTCTCTCGATTTGGATTTCAAATGATGAATCTCACACTGCTTGAAATTGTTTTGAGTCAAAGAAAAATTTTCTCAAAGAACCTTAGAATGTTTTGATATCTCAACTCAATTTTTGCACCAATGGAGAAAATAAAATTATTTTTGCAAAAATAGGACTCGATTTTGGATGCTTAGAATTGTCAAATCAGTTTTAGTCGGCTCTCACAGGTTTTTACGGAGTGAACGGCTTTGTATTTCACAAACTTTTGTTTAAAAAGAAATTTATCAACTTGGAAAATTATGAAATGAACTTTGTCTTGTCAAAAATTTGTTTTAATAGCTTGAATCACCAACGAGCAAATTTAATGGGACAATTAAAATCAAATAGTTATGAAAACGAGGATGCACCGAGGCCTTTTCCACCAACTTAGCCACAAATTGGAGGGTATTGGGTTAATCATGAATTGTTAGGAATTACACCTCAAAGAAATCGAGAAATAATTGGACAATTCATGATTAATTCTACTGGACCTGATGTGAAAGCATTGGCAAAGGAGTTGTTGAGTATTATGGCCCAAGTGTACCGTGGCCATAGTCGAGCAACACCAGTCCAACCTCCCTAGCATGTCATGTGCTAGTAGCAAAATTCAAGGCCAATGACACCGCATTATATCCTCTAGGGTGCAAAGCCCCACGACTCGACTTGCACAAATAAATTGGTGAAAAATGAAATTGGTTTTGAAGAAAAGTTCACTATGAAATTTCCGATTTTGATAAAGGACTTTATAAATTTTTGTGAAATATAGAAAAGAACGGATAATTGAAATTGAGATCGCATTTGAATTGATAAATAGAAGCTAGAGTTCTTGAGTTTCAGAAAAGAATTTCATTAGGACCAAGAGTTGCATCAATTGAATTGTAGAACACAAGACTTGGTTTTAGGAATTTTTGTTTGACTCATTTGATTTAAGTGTGAAGATATTTTAGGCTTGAGCAAATGATTTTCATGACAAATTTCTTGGTTTGAGAATTGACTTGATTTTAAGTTGTAAGTACAGTCCAAAATTCTAAGCTTAGGGCGTTGCTTGAGGACAAGCGAAGTTTAAGTTTGGAGGGATTTGATATCATCATATTTTGTTGGTATTCGGACCGTACTTGGCACTCAAAATACACTCAAACCAACAAATTATTTAATAAATTGCCATGTTTTTCCAGGATTTGGCTTTGCCGTCGTTTCTTCTCTTCTCTCTACAGGTTTTGATGATTTATGATGATCTTGGAGCGTATAGATGGACTTCCGGTGTTTTCCGCGCGCTAGACGACTCATTCCTTACATTGGAGGCGATTTTCAGCACTCTGTTCGGACCGAATGACATCATGTTCGGTCCGAATGACACTGTAGCCGGCACCTCTGTCAAACCACCCTGTTCGGTCCGAATGAACACTTATTCGGTCCGAATGACCACTTGTTCGGTCCGAATGACCATATGTTCGGTCCGAACAGACCGCCGCCGTGTCACATATGGAAGGTCTTTTTACATGGCAACTCGTGATTTTGGCAACTTCTCCTGCCTTGGCGACCAGGCAACTTCCCTAAGCACCAGAAGGCTACTATATAAGCTCCTACACACCTGAAGAAAGGCATCCTTGATTCCATACCCTAATTCCACCTTTCCAAAGGCCTTTCTCTCTTCCACCTTAGGAGATCATCAGACCTTGAAGCGACGACAGCAAGGTGACCAGTTTGGCGACCATCCAGCGATACCCCACTGCCTTGAGGACCAGAAGAATTGAAGCAAAGGAGTATTTGGTTTATTCTTCTATGTTTTTTTCTCTTGATTTAATGGGCTTGTATCTTTATTGTTATTTTATGATTATTGTGTATTTTGCTACTATGTTAGACTAGATTTTATGTAGTTTTAGGATTAGGGAAGTAAGTTGATGTTTGGATGATATTTACTTGACTTGTCATATTTTGATATGCTTTGAGATTTGTTTATTGTGAATTACATCTGTTGCTTGAGTTAAAACACTTGTTTGAATCTCTAATTACCTTCTAGTTGAACAGCTGCATCTAGTTAGTCTAAGTTAGAATAAACAAGTCACGTTAAATTCGAGTACTTGGGATAAATCGTAGATCCGAAAGGGGAGATTAGTTGACACCAAAAGTGTAACTTTTAGACCAGTCAAAAGACCTCTAAATATCCTCACGAATTCTAATAAACAAGTTTAACTAGTTGAATTCTATACCAAAAGTTGCGAACTAACCAAGTTAATTAGGTTAGGTTGTGATCGAACCAGTATCTGTCCCAACAAGCGAAAGCTGAGGTTTAGAGCATCTAGGTTTGACCAACAAACCCTGACTTGAGGCATTGACCAACATAATAATCCGTTTAAACCCACTTTTGCCTTCTGTTCGGACCGAACAGAATCCTGTTCGGATCAAACAGAGTGGCAACTGTAGCTAAAACACGGAGTTTGGTGCGAAAGTACTTGATTTCGGGTTTTAGCGTCCAAACACAAGTGAAACCTGACTCCTAGGACGTTTTTATTCACTGTTTAAACCCCAAAAATTCTACTTTACTTATTTTTATACTATTTAGTTTTATTTCAAGTCTAAAAACCAACTAAAAATATTTACTTAGTGCATCGTTTAGCTTTCTTTTATATAAATCTTCACAAAAATATTTCTGTCTAGCTTTTGAGAAAGGATAAGTCTGGTATTCATTAATCTGTCCCTTGGGTTCGACCCTAAAGCTATATTCCGAACGATTAGTGAGGTTAGCTCTAGGTTTACAAATTTATTTGATTTCTAGATTTTAGGCCTTCATCACCGGCAATAACAAAATCATCTACATACACCAAAACGGTCATAGATATGACACATTTTTTATAAACAAACAAGGAGTAATCTGCTTGTGACTGCACAAAACCGTACTCCTTTAGCACAACAGTGAGTTTTGAAAACCACATGCGTGGTGCTCGACGCAAGCCATAGAGTAATTTCTTCAAACGACACACTTTTTTAGGATGTGAAGACCCGAAACCAGGTGGCATTCACATGTAAACTTGTTCATGTAGATCACCATGCAAAAATGCATTGTACACGTTCATTTGATCTAATGTCCAGCCTTTGGCCACTGCTACTATAAGAATAGTTCTTATGGTTGACATTTTAACCACTGGTGAGAATGTCTCATTATAATCAATACCTTCCACTTGTCGATTTTTCAAAGCCACTAATCATGTCTTGTATCTTTTTATGGTGCCATCAAAATTGTATTTAATTCTGTACACTCATTTGCACCCAATGACTTCTTTCCTTGTGGCAAATCTTCAACACTCCATGTATATATCATTTCTTTCGAGTGCCTCGATTTCAACTTGCATTGCATCACGTCAATTTTTGTTCTTCACAGCTTCTCCAAATTGTTCAGGCTCCTTTTCCTTAGTAACTGCACTAATAAATTTTCTATGCCCCAATGAAAATTTGTAACAATTTACATAATGAGATATAGAGTAAGGAGTACCTGAGGAGCTTATATATATATGTGGAATGAGCATAAAAAGAATCAGCATGTGCAGTATAACAAATATATTCCCGCAGCTTAACTAGTGGTTGTCTCACACGATTTGATGGTTCTCTAATTTCAACTTGTGGAAGAGTTACATAACCAACAGAGGGATCATTTTCTTTGAAAATGATAACAGTCATCCAAGGATTTGCCATCCAACGCCATCCAATTCATTTTTAGAAACGTGTGCTCTCCACCCTCTCTCTGCGCCCTCCCTTCTCTACCCCTAGCGCTTCTCCATTCCTTCCTCTTCCCTACCCCTTACGCCCTCATCTCCCTTTCTCTCTCCCCTTCCTTTCGCTACTGTTATCTTCTCTCTTCCTTTTTTTCCTCTCCCTCACCTCTCCTCTCCCAATTTTCCTCCCCTGCACTTCTCTTCTAGCATATTTTTCCTCCTCCATTTCTCTTGCCTCATCCTTACTTTCCTTTGTTTCCACCATGAATATAATTTGCCTTGCTTTTTCAAGATGAATATATGCAACAACAAAGAGAACATGTACAACAACAAAGCAAAAAGATACAAATATTGGATAAATAAAGAAACAAAACGAATAGATACAACAACAAAATAAATATATACAACAATAAAGTGAACATATATACAAATTTATTAAATAATAAATAAATGACCATATTCAATATACAAAATGAACACATATAACAACATAATTAACAGATACAATAAAAAAATGAACATATATAAAAATAACAAAATAAGAAATAAAATGAACAGATTGATCAAATAAAGCGAACACATAATAAAACGATGAGAATAGATAAAACAAAAAAATGAACAGATATTAAAATTAGCTGAATAAAAAGTAAAGTGAACAAATATAACAAACAAAGCAAATGCATATAACAACAAAAACAAATAGATATAAAAATAATCAAAATTAGAAATAAAATTAGATAGAAGGACCAGCGAGAAAGGAAAAAGATGAATAGAGAGAGGATAGAAGGGAGCATGAAGGAGAAGGAAAAGAAGAAGAAAGATCTAGAGAGGGAGATATGAGAGGGAGGGATGAGAGATGCGGAAGGATGGACGGGAGCACATTGAAGAAAGGAAGAAGGGGAGAGGGGAGATGCAGAAGGTAAGAAGCGGATCGCGAAGGGAGGGAGGCTGACACGGAAGAGAGGAAGGAAATGTTTTAGATGACGTTGGATGACGTCCGGATGGATAGCAAGTAGTAATTTCCTTTCCATTACAGATTACCTCACTTTTGTGTCGGACTAAGAGAAGAGACTGGTGATGAGAAAAAAGTGTGTGGACTTGGCGGTAAGGGTTAGGCCCGTTAGGGTTTTGAATATTAATTATTAGTGTAAATTTCATTTCATTTCATTTAATTTAATTTTGGAGTAAGATTGGAAAATATTAGAAGAATAATTTTTAATTAAACAAAATTAATAAAGACAATAACAAAAAATTTCGCCGTGCGGAACTATTGAATATTGTGTAATTTTAATTAAGGGGAAAAAATGGGACATAAATGATGTTTGTTTGTAAAATATGAAAATAGATATTTTGGTGTGTTTGTTGGTGATTAAAAAACCAAAAGCGGAAGTATATATGAATAGATATTTTTTACGGATGATATTGATGGGACAATTGGGAGAGGAGTCTGAGAGTCTGTGGTCTTTATTTCTTCATCAAAATTCAAACCCAAGGAAAATAATAATCAATTCAATTTAATAATTCGACAAAAAGGTTTGTAATTGGCCTTTTCTTTTTTTTTAAGCCCGTATGCAAGTAAAATTTATTTTTATGTTACTTGTTTACATTCCTTTTATTTATTTATTATTTATTATTAGGGGTTGTGTTGATTGGTCTTTGTTCCTTGAACTTGCGTTCGTTCTCCGATTGATTATTCACTACAATACAAATATACAAAACAAGAAGGAAAGGAAAGGAAAGGAAATTTGGTGAGAGAGCATATTAATATTAAATTATTAATTGAATTGAGTCGGAAGAAAAAGAAAAAGAAAAGAGGACTGAAGGATGGATTTAGAGCGGGAGGCTGAGGCAGAGGCGGCGGAGGTTGAAGCACATGCACAGCAGTCGCTGATGCAGAGTAAGAAGCAGCAGCAGCAGATGTCGATGTCTATGTGGGTCTTTCAAGGCACATGCTTAGAAGAAGAAGAAGAGGCCTCGACGACGAAGACGAAGGCGACTAAGAAGATGAGCATCCTCGACTTGGACATCCGCCGCCTCTTCCGCGGTCGGCGCGAGGCCGCGGAGCTTGTGAGCGGCGCCCTCGCCGGCGCCATGGCCAAGGCCGTCCTGGCCCCCCTGGAGACTGTCCGCACCCGCATGGTGGTGGGCGTGGGCTCCCGCTCCATCCCGGGGGCCTTCGCCGAGATCGTGCGAGAGGCCGGCTGGCGGGGCCTCTGGGCTGGCAACGCCATCAACATGCTGCGCATAGTGCCCACCCAGGCCATCGAGCTCGCCACCTTCGAGGCCGTCACCAGGGCGCTGCAGGTGCAGAGTCAGCAACCCTCACCCTCCTTCCTGCATCACCTCTCCCCCGTCGCCCTCGGTGGCGCTGCTGCCGGCATCGTCAGCACCCTCGTCTGCCACCCCCTTGAAGTCCTCAAGGACCGCCTCACTGTTGACCCCACTGCATACCCCTCCCTCGGGGCCGCTGTCGCTAAGATCCACTCCGACGCCGGCCTCCGCGGCTTCTACGCTGGGCTCTGCCCCACCCTCGCCGGCATGCTGCCTTACAGCACCTGCTACTACTTCATGTATGATGCCATCAAGCGCTCCTACTGCCGTGCCCGGAAGAAGACCACCCTCTCCCGCCCCGAGCTTCTCCTCGTCGGGGCCCTCTCTGGTACTTTTTTTTTTTTTTTTTTTTCTTTCTTTCTTTCATCACCCTCACCCTCCTCCAAATTCAATTACATATGTCATTATCAGGTCTCACTGCAAGCACATTAAGCTTTCCATTGGAGGTGGCAAGGAAGAGGCTGATGGTGGGGGCCATACAGGGTAAGTGCCCTGCCCACATGTTTGCGGCTCTGTCAGAGGTGGTGCAGGAAGAGGGGATGGCCGGCCTCTACAGGGGATGGGGCGCCAGCTGTCTCAAGGTCATGCCCAATTCTGGCATCACCTGGATGTTCTATGAAGCTTGGAAGGATATCCTTCTAGCTGACAAGCTGAAGCAGCTCCCCCACTTTTAAATTGCTGATTCATCTATATATTACGGCATTCCATTATTGGGGGTTTTATTTGACATCTCCCCTGCTAATTTACTCCATTTACGGGAAAAGAAAATTTTATTTGGTAGTTTAGTAGCATACTGGGATGTTGGATGAATGATGTATTGGAATGTAGGGTGGATGGAAAAAAATGTAACACTGATGAGAGGAATTTAGAATAAGAGTGATTATATTTGGTTTCACAGATAAGGATGAGAATATTGTCTGTGAGGTTGTTCTCTCTGTGAGGTATGAACATGCATCATTGCCATTTTTTATATTTATTTATTTACTGATTATGTATGAGTTGTTGTTAGTTTAATATTTATTTACTCGAGAAATTGGGCGAAACCTCTATTACCATCAGCAGTCGCCATGATAGTTCACATACCCATCCCCAGAAACATTTTTACATTTTCATTATAATAGAACAAGAGAAGTGAAGCAGAAGATATTCCATTGGACTAAAGGAGAGAGACGGAAAGATAACTGAGATGGAGGGGGAAAGAAATATGCATGGTTATGATTATCATTATAGTTACTATGTGAAGGAGATAGAGAGAGTGAGAGGAAGCCGATGAATAGGAAGGAGGATGAGGCGCACCGAGATTCTCTGATTATGTGAAGAGGATGATTTAACGTCCCTCTCATCTCCTCCCACTAAAATCTGCCGCCTGGTACTTAATTAATTCTCTCCTTCCTTTCTAATAAGTTTTTATGGCGCTGCACTGTTTAACCTCGATTTCTTTGTTTTGTGTTGAAGGATCTTGAGTTTTCTTCAGGACCTGCCAACATGAATATGCAGATGAAGACTGGCTGCTGCAACAGCAAATAAAGACCAAATATCTACTGCTTCTGCGATAGATGTAAATGTGATGAATGAGGAAAGAGCTCTTGTCTTGTACCAGCCGATGCTGATGTCTAAGCCGGTTGCTGATGCTCATCTCCTTGCAGTTGCAGGTCCTCATCCCAATCCATGCAATCCTTCCTTCAGTGTTGCCTCTCCTCATCTTATCCCTGCTCTTATTGTTAGAGGTGACTTTTATTTCATCTTGTCTCATCAAGCATTTTTTTTGGTTGTCTAATTAGTAATTAGGTTTTGTTATATAATATGCATGGTTGCCTAAACTTCATTTAATTTGATGTTAATTTTGATTAATTCTATACTGAATGATCTAAATTCTTGAAAATATACATGTATGTATGCCAACTAACTTAAATGCTACATGACTTTATAGGTCAAATTGTGAGTAATGATGCAGTGGTAACAAATGAGGAGGAGAGTTTGGCAGTGGTCCCATGGGCTCCAAACAAACTGAACTGGGATCAGAGTCAAGAGGAGGAGCTCTGCTCGATGGAAACGGAAGAGGAGATGGAACTAGAAGATGAGGGGGAAAGAGAGGAAAAACTAGTGATTGTAAATGAAAATAGTGAGCACCATCATCAGCAATGGCAATGGCTGCAGAATCACAATCATAAGCATTGCATGGCAGCCCCGCAGTTCCCTCTCAACTCAGTGCTCCTGCAACTGCCGTAACTTGGTCCTCCTCTTGCTAACTCACTCTATTAGGCTACCAATCGCCCCCATGATGTAATTTTACACGGAAAAGCTTCAAACCGACTTGGAGCAGCATTTTTTTGCCTTTATTTTAGTTTTTAGTTTCAATTTTTCTTCTCTACTTCTTGGTCCTTTCTTTTTTCTTTTTATTTTATTTTTTTCCTTTCATATATTTTTGCTATCAATTCCATTTTATATGTACCATAAAACATCAGTAAACGGGGAATTGCAAACTTAATTATACCTCACTCAATTGCTCCATGATGTGTCTAGCTAATATATCCAAAAGTAACCTAAAAACACCGTAAGCACACGATAATTCGTTGGCACGGTTAGGGTCGAGTCTACAAGGACGGATTATGAGAATTAAACCTTATTTACAAAATCTAGACGATAGAATGATGGATTTTGGACTTAATCAACAAATAACAAAAATAATCAACTAAAGATAAACAAAACAGTAGTAATTTTTGGTATTTTTAGTGGTAAAATATAATATAAAAATGTCCTAGAGGTTCGATTTTCACCTTAGTTAGGCTTCGGACCGTCAACACTTGTCGTTCTCATGCTGCAATGTTGACGAGTACGCACTAGAGAGCCTTGTGCGACCGCACGGGCTCATGGTTAGTGCCAAACTGACACAATACATTGGTTCCTAGCTTGTGTGGGACATGTAGTCGTATATAAACTCTTGAACCTTAGCTCTCGCATGTTGGTCACAGTATTTGGTGTAGAACCTAGTCTAAAGTCCATATTAGGTTAATTAACCCTCAACTCTCGTTTTATTGGCTTAATTACTCTAATTCCATTTGTTGAATCTCAAAAGCATCCACTAGACTCTCGCCTAAGCAGAAACTTGTATCTCTTGGGCTTAAGTTGGTCACCTTTCGGCTCCTAACCAATCTACATCTTTTGTCTAACTTAGATGTGGTCATTCACCTAATAGGAGGTTCAACCAATCAACCAAACACAAATAGGCATAATCATATAAAAATCAAGCAAGTAGTACACAATAGAAACTAAGAATCAAGTCAAATCAACAAACCTAACCTCGGTTTCAATTAGCCATAGGACATAACTAAATCTAACCTAACATGATGGATAAGCAAGCAAAAACAAGAAAGAAAATTGATACAAACTCCATGGAAACCAAAAGAGGGAAGAGGAAGGTTAGAGCCCTTATTCAAGCCTCTTTTGTCTTCTAGATTCATCAGGAGGTCACATGGGTGGAAGGGTGAAGCGAGGGTTGTTAGAATAGAGCTTTCCAAGGCGGCAGAGGGGTGGTCGCACGGGACCTGTGCGGTTGCACAGAGGCCACTGGAGGTGGATTTAAGGTGGCTCGGGTTGTGACGTCGCCAAGGAAGGATGGGGAATGAATGATTTCCTAATTTCGATGCTTTGGAGGCCTTATATAGGGTCGGGGTAGGGTTTGGAGTTCCGTACGGTTGCACGAGATTCATTGGCCCAGAATTGAGTCATGTGTGCAACAACCAAGCCCACCATAGGCCTGTGCGGTCGCACCGGACTTGTTGTGTCACGCTTCATACACGGATTCGTGTCGAATTATGCCGTTTTCACTCTGAATTGACTCCATGTCCTTAAAAAACAGAATAAAACCCAAGCAGTACCAAAATCCTACAAATATAAAGTAAAAACACATAAAATTAAGGATTTTGAGTCATGATTTATGTTAAAGTCCGGCCTAAAATCATATATAAATATGTGATATCACTTCTTAATTATGATTTCAATGTAAGATCACATAATTGAATTGATAGAATAGAAACTTATTATAAAAAACTCAGACTATATGATAAGATACAATTACTAAAGGGACTATATGTGAGATAAAAGGAACATCTCCAACAATCTTTGCCTTGGATCAAAATCTCACCTAAAACAATATTTAAAACATAAATCAAATCACATAAGCATACTGTATTAATTATCAAGAAACTTTCTCTCCGGTAGCAAAACTAAATACTGTTCGAGTGTTGTTATCTATTGCAGGGAATATAGATTGGTCTCTCATTAATTCAATGTAAAAAAATACTTTTCTACATGATGACTTGGAGGAAGAAGTCTACATGGATTTATCCCCTGGTTTCTCAAAGATAAATTCCACCTGAATGGTCTGCAAGTTGAACAAAGTATTATGTGTTAGAAAAAGTGTGTGGGACCATATTCCGAATGGACCGGCTTGCTAGGCAACCGGACTGTCCCATTAGAGTTGGGGCGGACCGTTCCAACTCTAGAAGAATCTAGACAATCGATCAACTTTCGCTGCGGTAAATCTAAACTCTATGCATGATTATAAGTTAGATGTACATATTAGGTCAAGGACCTCGAAAACCAACATTGGTATCAGAGACACAAGGCTCTTTTCGAAGTTTTGATACTGTTTAAATGCTTAAAAACCGTGTATCTTGATTGTTTTGTTCTGGTCTGAAACTTGGTTGCTAATGAAAACCCTAATTTTTTATAAACAATCAGTTTTTGGCTTTAGATCTCATTATTTATGATAGAACTTGTAGCAAATACTGGAAAAATTTCGATCTAAGGTAGAACAACCTTACCAGTAAAGAAAACTGATTTATGAGGAATTCCATAATTGGAAATACCAGAATCAGGGTTTTAGCGATGTTTAGGGCGGACCGTTTCAATAGTGGAACGGACTGTCCTATAACTCTACTGGCAGGACAGCATCACGGTTGGTCCCGGGGCGGACCGTTCCAACGGTGGAATGGACCGTTCTGTGCTGGAAACGCTTAACCAGTCTGTGGTTTGATCCCTGAAATGGACCGTTCTAATGAAGGAACGGGGCATTATGATTGTATGAAAGAACAAAACTGAGTAAACCTAGGATTTGTCCTAACCAATTATGAACATATCAATATGTCTAACATGGTTTTTGACTTATCCTTGTTTGACCCCAAAATATGGTACCAAATTCAAGAATTGGATTGGATAATTTCATAAATAACAAATACAAGGAGTTTGAGAAAATCATAGAAATTATCAAATGGACCCCAAAATGATTTGGATTATTTAATGTCAGTGGACTGAAATGCCTAAATGTAGCCCCTTCAAGAATATTGATTTGAAAGCTGTTCATAGGTTGGTGGAGTATTGTGATTAGTTTCTTATAAAATAGTAATAGTGATGTAATGTGATAATTATAATTTGTTAGAATAAAACGCATAAAGAATTAACACCTAAGATAAGAGCAATTTGACTCCTTAACTTAATCACATGTTCATTTCCCTTGTTTAATTACCTCATGAACTTCTTTCAGATCGTGTATTCATATGGCATATAGCAACAAAAAAAAAACTGAAAATGTGAATGGTTGAGTTTCCTGGACTAAAATGAATAAATACAGTGATTGAAATGGGGCTTGCTTCATGAGCTCAAAGCTAGTAGTATAGTGTATTTAGATATTAGATAACAACTAAGATAGTAAAAGTGCAATTAATTGAAACTACTGGACCTTAGTGAAATCGTTCTTGAGTATGAATTTTGTAATTTTCTCCAGCTGTAATTCCCATTAGAGTTACAGGTAATTGAATTTCTGTTTTGCCTCAAATCTAGCATATCATAAATAGGTACAATGGTTTCTTTCAGGTCATGATTTTACAAATGTCAGAATAGTCTTGAACTTAGTGTAGTGCAGGTTGTAATCAGTTAAGAACCGTGATATGTACCATGGTGAATTTCATTCAAATGTTAGAATGATAGCTATATTTCCTGGCTTCATATAATTCTCATTTGCCTTTTCTTCTCGACTGATCCTTGGAACTACAAGATGTTTCATTTGATGATATTGCAAGACTGTATATGATACAGCTGAAATTAACATTCTCCAATATATAGATGTGTAACGGTTATGAAGGGTGTAGGATAGTTAAAGTGGTACCACATATCAAGACCTGTACCACATGCAGGCCATACCGATATGAATTGTGAAATAGAGAGTTCCTTGTTCCAGACCACATGAAGCACATAAAGTCCAATACTTACAATTCCACGAAAGGAAGTGACAATTAGTGAAATTGGCAACAATTAATGCTTAAGAACAATAAAGTGAATAGAATGTGACCCTGGAACTAATTCAAACTCAGCCAATTTAACCCCAGTGTGCAACAGTACCAGACTTACTGTACCCCGTATCAACACTTGGCTTCACCATCAAATTAGGTAGACGCAGCACTAATTAGACACGCTGTCATACTCTCCTTTTACTCACGATCCTAACTGACTCAGCCTCATCGGCCAAGGTGGCGGTAATCGTCGGAAAATTTATATATAAAAGTATAAGGACTAAATTGAATACTAACTTCATAATCGGCTCAACTAAAACATCGATCCTCCAGCCAGATGAAGGCGACGCAATATGAGCGGAGACCACCGTAATATTCTCCTCAACCTCACGAGTCTAACGAGATTAGATTTATGGTCAATGGCGGCTTAGATCATCGGAGCCTCTTTTGGTAGGGCTTAGTTGTAAATAAAATAAAACTGGGGGCCTCGTGTAAACAATCCTCTCCTACGACGAATTCTCAACGCCAAAACCTTTTCGGATCATCTGTGGCAAGGAACGATGAGGTAGTGTCAGACATCCACATCCGCTACATAGAACCCGCGCGAAGGATCTGTGCCTCGCAAACGTTAGCATGACGTCATCCAAACCAGTCAACGAAAGATCAGTGATGAGTCAGCTGTTCCTGCTGACGCGGACCAATCAGAAAATTCCACTCAACTAGAAACTTTAAAAATTCACTAAAAAGCTCAGAAAAATACAAATAAAATATCCATAAAATTCTAAAAATCTAAAAAAACCAAATTTATTGATAATTTATTATAAAAATCTGCCAAAATAATGATCTTTTATATTTTTGAAGTATTTTCGATATAAAATTGAATTTTATAAAATCTTAGAAAAGTCATATGCTCACTAAATATTTTAATAACATTTCTAAACCAAAAATCTAAGGACTTTCGAAATAAAAATAATTTCAAAAGTTATATTTTCAAAAGTCAAATATTTTTTCATAATTATAAAAAGAAATTGAGAAATGCTAGAGTCCAATATATTGGACGGATGGACTCCGTCCAATACGATCCGAAATACTAGAGTCCAATATATTTTTTCATAATCGAAATTTTTTACTATATTTTTGGTATTTTAGAAAATCGTTGTTATTTGACGATCCATAATGTTTATATCATGAATTTTAAAAAATATAAAAAAAATAGTAAAAAAATTTGAAAAAAATGTAAAAATTAGTTTCTTGTAAGTTTTCAATATGGAGAACATATTGAACGGTTCAGATCGGTCATTTAAAATTTAAAAATATGAAAACGATCATATTGAACGGACTCGTCTGTCCTATATATATAGGACACTAGCATTTCTCAAAGAAATTTCAAAAATCTAAAATTCAAAAATAAAAATAAAAAATAATGGTGAAAATGGTAAAAATCCAAAATGAAACATCATAAGCTTAAAAGTCAAAATGCGATGTCCAAAGTCAAAACTAAAACCTCTTCACTTAAGGAAAAAAAGCCCTTCACTGAAGATTGAAAAGACTTAAGCTCAAACGAAAACCAAAACCAAAACCAAACCTTTCTTTAAAGTCACTAGAAGTTTAAATATCCTTAATTGGGTCCTGTCAATTAGGTTTGGTACCATCAATTAGGAATAGTCCCATCACATATACAAAGTCACCTTAGAAGCGATTTTCCTAGCTCATTACGTATATATTCTTTAGATCCCTTAATCAGAGGTTCTCGTAGGTAACTACGGGGTAACTAACAATAGGAGATTGCACCTAATGGAAAGAAAGGACTCGCAAAATCAAATAACCCTTGTAAGAAGCGACTCTTGTTCTGATTCTCTTATCAAGAGATACCCGGTACAGAGATTGGACCTAAAGGGGTGAATTTAAGGCTTATTCTTATTCCCGAGGAAGATCCATTTCTATCCACCGAGGGGATGACAAAAAAGCCGCCACAATCCTCTAGATAACTCAGTGGTTATTGGATGCATTTTTGTATAGTTGAGTGATGGTAGGTCTTTAGACTTCTCACAAATGGTGACATGCTTGAGTAGGCCTTTAGGGTTTCTGACTCGAATGTAGACCAAAAGCACACAAAGGGTGACTTTGGATTTTAATATCTGGATATCTTAATCAATGTCTGAACCTCGCGCAAATCGAGCTAATTGGGAGATGGTGCACTTAGTTCATGAGATTTGATTGGTGGCCATGGTTGTCATCTCTTGATCTTCGTGGCTAGGTTGCATCATCTTTTGGATCGATTCAAGGGTTGTGCGGCGAGGTATGCTTGATGCTATAACTTGGAGTTATATCATATGTATTGATGCTAACATGCATACATGTGCTTTGTCTTTATTTTGTAGAAATATGTCGGCAAATAAGAGTATAGTCGCCGATCTCAATGCTGGTGAGAAACTGATGAGCAACAATTACAATGTTTGACATCGTAAGGTTCAATTTCTCCTTGAGGTGCAGGACTTGCATGAGCCACTCACAAAGAAACTCACTGAAGCCGAAAGGGCCAATCCAAGGCGAGTGCAGGCCAATGAGAATTTTAGAAAGAAGGATCATGCTGCTCGCATAACGTTGCTGAGTAGCATGTCAAACAATCTTCTCCTCAGATTTGAGAGGTACCGCACCATAAAAGAGCTGTGGGAGGCAGTTAAGCTCCAGTATGGTGGTACTTCGACCACCAAGCTCCGTCAACTCACTCTTAGATTTCATGGCTATAAGAAGCGTCCCTAGTACACAATGCGGAAGCATATCTTAGCCATGTCTAATATGATAAGTGAGCTGAATCAAGCGGGGCATGTCCTATCGAATGAGCAACAGGTGCAAGCTGTCATTTGTTCTCTAACTCGCTCATGGGAGCATATGAGAATTAACCTCACTCATAATGGTAACATATGCACTTTTGATGAAGTGGGGCGTCATGTGGAGTTGGAGAAGGACCGCTTATCGGCAGAGAATGCTGATAAGTCTGTTGCAGAGGCAATGATTACCGCCTCTAAGAACTCACAAAGGAAACCGAGGCATAATTCTGGTTCCAAGAAGAATGCGGGTTATAATGGCGCGGCCAATACCAAAGTTGACAAGAAGCGCAGCAAGAAGCGCGGGAAAGGAAAGGAGAAGCCTAAGGGGGCTTGCTTCATCTATGATCAGGTGGGACACTTCGCTCGTGATTGCACGAAATCGAAAAATATACCATCTGGGCCTTTTGGGGTGGACCGTTCCAAAGCGGGTCTGACCGTCCCAACTCCCTTAGAGTTTGAGACGAACTGTTCTGATGCAGAACAGACTGCCCAGAACTTATCTGTTTGTGATTCAGCTTTATTTGTGTCCAGTTGTTTTATGCTTACTAATAACACTCCTGTTTGGACTGTTGATTCTGCAGCAACTGACAAGATAGCTAGGGATCGAGCAACATTTCTGGACTATCGTCGCATACCGGCAGGAAGCAAACGGATTTTCATGGGAAATAATAGTAGTGTCCAAGTGCATGGCATAGGCACATGTGAGATTGTGTTTCACAACGGACATAGATTATTTCTCCATGATGTTTTGTATGTGCCTGATGTGAGGCGAAGTCTTGTATCTATTTTAGTTCTTGTCAAAACTGGATTGAGTGTTGTTTTTGTGAACAATTGTGTTGAATTGTATCAGAATTCTATATTGATTGGTAATGGATTTCTGTAATACCTAAGTTTTTAATTTGTTGAGTCTTTAGGTATTAGTGTGTTAATTTTATGTTGTTTCGAATTTCTCGAAATTCTGACCAAAATTGCATGCTTGATTGTTTGGTTTTATGTTAGTATTTTAGTATGGTATAAATATTATAATTTATAGTAAAGCTATGGTAAAAGTATTATAAGTTATTGTTAAAATTCTTGGTTTTATAAGGCTCAAATATGAAAATTTGGAGGTACCTCTAAATTGACAAAAGTTAAGGGGTTATTTTGCAAAAATCAACCCCACTCTTTTTACTCCAAAACCCCTCAGCAGTACCCTCTCTCTCTTCTTCTTCCCACTTTCTCATCTACTGAAAACATCCCATTCTCTTCTCTCTAAACTCTCCAAGTTCAGACCTTAGAAAACCCTCCACGAAAAATACTTAAAATCATTCTAAAATCTGGCAAAAATCAGAATTGAAGGGAGGAAGGCAAGGAGAGTACATGCAACCCATCTATTTTTCGGATTTGAGTGCTTATTGATTAGTATTTTTTGAACCTTGAATCATTTCGATTTTGAGTAATTTCTGAAATTTGGAGCTTGAATCAGGTTTAAATTAAGTTTTTCTATTGGATTTAGTTGCATGCAAAACACTAGTAGTCATATTTAGTATTGTACTTTCTATTTTCTGAAATTTTGGTTGCATGCAAAAAGGGGATTTTTGTTCTAAAATGAATTTCTGAACTTTTTAGTAATTTCTGAAAAATGTAGTTTGAAACCAGGTGGAGAACTTAAATTTCTTGTTGATTTAAGTTAGTAGTATACTATAGTAGACTCATTTCAAGTTTGGATTGATTTGGTGAAGTTTTGAGCATTTTAGCTCTATGGTTTGGCTGAAAAATGAGTTTCTGCATCTAACAATTCGGTCCGGATTGTTCTAATTCGGTCCGAATTGGTTCCTCTGGAAATTTCAGCTTCTACAATTCGGTCCGAATTGGTCCATTTCGGTCTGAATTATCCCCTCTGAGAACAGATTTTCTTTTGGCCATAACTTTGTCATCCGGAGTTCGTTTTAGGTGATTTAAAGCCCATTGGAAAGCTCTTGAAGAGCTCTACAACCTCATAAAGTCCTTTGATACATTAGAGATCAGAAAAGTATGGTTTAAACCCTAAATTTACTTATACAATCAATGTTCGTGTATAAGTCGTTGTAAACCCTAACCCGACAACATAATGGGTCTTAATTGGAGTTTGTATTTAGTTTTTCTTGCTTGTTTTTATTTGTTTCTTGTGTTCTCTACTTGAGTAAGTACTTAGAATAATTTATTCATGTAGATTTGGATAAGGACGTATCGAGACTCGAGGAGGCCGATACTACCGGTGGTAATTAGGATTTGCTTGTCATTGCTTGTGTCTACTTGTGTTGCAGGTGTGGATGTTACACGTACTCTGAATCTACATCTTAGGAATTTAATTCTGACATTGCATCATGTTGAATTGCTCATTCATTGCATGCATATTTGTAATTGTATCATATGTTAATATTATTATTAATTGTTATACATGATGAATGGTTACCGATTGAATGACTTCAAAAGGTCTGTGCTACTTGTATAAATGAATGGGCAATTGGTTGACTCGAGGACGGAGTCATGACCCGTTCCTTGAGTCCCGTGTGATAAGCGCTTTGATCCGGTATTCTGACGATGTTCTCAACTTGTGGTACTGTTTGTAATTATGAATTGTCTGAATTGTAGTAATCTGAGTCTACGGACTATAAAATCTGAGTCTAAGGACTATAAAATCTGAGTCTACGAACTATAAAATCTGTGAAGGAAGTCGTAATGATTTATAACCAGACTTGCATGCTATGTGTTGTCCAACTCGAGCCGATTTTTGAAATGCCGTCTTATAATTGAAATCCTTATTGAAGGGACATATTTACCGTGCTCATGATGCATTGCATGATTTAACTTGAGAGGTTGATTGAACTAATTGATATGTATATTGTTATATTATCTGCTTGTATAATGAAATGTTGTTTTTAACTCAGTCAGTAGTTAGTTTCTAATCATGTACCTTCGGGGTTTGTGTGACTGGAACTAAATACCACACTGGGATAATTTTTATAATTATCTCACTCTCCACTTTGTGGGTTCCAGGTTGTAGACCGAGCGGGATTCGAGTTGCAGAGTAAGCCTTCTACATTTTGAGTAGAAGCATGAAGCGTGGGATTTCTAAATGTTCATTTTGTATAGTTAACTTGTACTTTTGATATTGTAAAGCTAGCTGATGTTACATGTACAAGTTTAACAAGTTGAAACTTGCCATATGCCAAGATGTAATCAATACTTATAAATCCTTTTATATTTACTTACATTTAGATTTGTGATGCTTCATGCAATTTACTTAGAATGTTTTGTGATATGTAAGCCTTGCGGGTGCGTGAAGGTAAGCACGTAGTCGCGGCGAGCCGTGGTACTCCGTGACTTCAGTTTCGGGGTGTCACAGCTTGTTTGGTATCAGAGCCCGGTTGGTCTAACAACTCGAACCAGACCTTTAAGTAATGAGTGAGGGTAGGTCTAAGTGGGAATGTGAGGTCGATTTTATTTCATGTATGTTTTCTTGTTGTGGTATTGACTTTATTCAATGAGCAATATGCCGATGATATTATGAAGGAAGAGATGAGGCAAAGGTTTATTGAGCTAAAGCAAGAAAATAAAATTATAACAGAATACAACATGGAATTCATCAATCTCTCTCGCTATGCTCTTGACATTAGAGCTGATCCTAAGCGCTATCGAAGGAACTATATCAATGGGCTTAGGTCAAAGATAGGGGGTGCAATAGATGACCCTTATGTTACAGACTTGAAGAGTTTGATGAATCATGCTGCACAAAAGGAGGTTCACTTTAAAAAGGAGCGAGAGGAGGAAGAAGAAGAAGCGAGGAAGTCCGGGGCACATAAGGAAGGACTGTCCCAATCCCTCACCAGCTGGGTATTTTGGAGGCCAAGGTAGTGGAAGCTACCTGAGAGGCGGGGGCCGAGCACTAGGTTTTGACCGTGGGCGTGCGGGAGGTCGCGCCTCGGGGCGTAGAGGTGGACGGGTTGGAGTTTTTGCTACTGAAGTGGAGCATGAAGGAGAAGAGCAACCACATATTGTAGCACCAAATGAGATGCTTTCAGGTATTGTTTCTATCTCGGGACACTTTGCTTTTGTTTTGTTTGACACAGGGTGTAGTCATTCGATAGTGTATCGGGAATTTGTTGAGTCTTGTGGTTGGGTTATGGAGAAACGGAGTGACGTGTCTTGGGTCTTAACTCCCTTGGGGCAATCTAATGAAATAGTCTTGGGGTGCCGAGGTCTAAAGTTGTTGATTGCGGGCTGAGAATTGTCTTTGGATGTGCTTGTACTAGACATTTCTAGGTATGATTTTCTGCTGGGTCTTGATTGGCTTGCAAAGCATAATGCGGTGATAGAGTGTGCCAAGCGGCGCATTCAATTCAACTTGGGTAGACCAATCAAGTGTGCTCTTAATTTCAGAACAATCGGGGATCCTACCCCGTATATTTCAGCGGTGGAAGCAAGAGACTTGTTGCAAGCTGGATACATATGTTTCTTGGCAGCGGTGATAGTAGATGGAGACGGGCAGCCGGATATCTCAACCATTCCGATCGTCCGAGAGTTCATTGATGTGTTCTCGAGTGAGATCTCGGGCATGCCACCTCCAAGAGAAGTTGAGTTTGGTATTGAGTTGCTGTCAGGTGCTGTGCCAATTTCTAAAGCACCGTATCGCATGGTGATATCTCATATTTATATTGATATTTTGACCAAACTTTACATCGAAATTGTGACTAAAACTGCTATTTCTCCTTGTTTTTATCTTTGTTCGCCAGATTTGGTACTGCCGTTGCGTTTTGTCTTTATTTTACAGGAACTCAAGGAAAGCAGCAAGGAAATAGCAGAATAGATGGCTAAACGACTCATTCCTAGCCTAAGATCAAGTCCCCACTCAACCCGATGCATTGCCCAGACACGAGCCCAGCCAGCCAGAAGCCTGACTCATCTAGCAGCTTTAATTTGGTCTGAATTCCTCTCAATTCGGACCGAATTCCTATGCTAGCCAAATACAGTGACTACAATTCGGTCCGAATTCCATCCTATTCGGTCCGAATTGCAGCCTATTCGGTCCGAATTGCCTAATATGGAATGATTTTTTGATGCATTCTGGAGGCATTTTCTTTTATGGGAAGGCCTCAATTTCGGCCAAAATGATGGGAAAACATCCCCAAGCTGTCCAGGAGCCAGGCAAGAGTATATCAGGCACCTTCCATCTGGGGAGGGGGGCCATCTTTCATTCCACTTCTCCTTTTCTCTCTCCAGCAGCTCTGGATCTGGTTCTTCTTCTCCTCTTGGGCGACTAGGGAAGGAAGAAAGGGGATTGGATTGGTTCCTTGCTAGTACGACGAGTTCCAAAGGTCTTTAGGTGATTTCTAGCGCGACGGCAGCAGTTTACAACCTAAGAAACTTGGATTATTGTTGTATCTTTCATACTTCTCTCTAATTTCTAATCTTATGGCTTGTTATTTTTTATCTACTGATATTTGCATGATTTGTGGTAGTATGTTAGGCTAAACTCTTATTGCTTTAGGGATAGATGTAGCCTAGGATTTGGTTTGCTTATGTTTACCCCTAAATTCTGCTGCATAAAATCCTGAAATAAACAAAACAAATTTTATTCCACAAATAAACAAAACCCATGACAACAGCTACTCGACAAAATCGCTCAGACGAACAGTCATGATGCATGAGAGGAAAATACATAAATTCCTAAAAATGGACGATAAATTAATTAATTATGGGGAATGCCATTATGAGCCTGTGATACCTTAATAATTAATTATAAAAAATGTCCCAAAAATGGAAATTTTGTAGCAGTTATACTCTTCATATTTTTATGAGGAACCACGCGAAATTTCATGTCAAATTGACCTATGGATGGGCATCAAACAATTTTAACCAAATAAATGCAGCATAATTGACCTCAAATCCGAAATGGGCTTACAAGTCGAAATTAAAATCCAGACTGGGCTCAGTTTAAGGCCCACTTTCCATTTCATTTCATGGCGGCCTAGCAAGATTCAGCGGCCCAGTAGGCAAAAAGCGAAACGGGTCTAGAACTCAGCGAAACGGAGCCAGACCCGATATCAAGACCAAACCCAATAGTCGAAAATCGACTCATATGGGACTTGTGCGAATGTGACTCGACGCTTGACTTTCGACTGGACCCAACATATACTAACTTGATTCGATCGAGTCTGGTTTTGGTCTGTACACGCGTCACCCCCTAATTGGGTGGGGACCATTACCATTTGAAAATAAAAGAAAAGAGAAGGAAAAGGAGATGAAACAGTACAGTGCTGTCAGGCCCTCGATACACCGGCGTAGGGAAGGGCTTCGCCGCCGTTCTGCGCCGTCTCAGTCCAAGCCAACTTTACCAATGGATAGGCGATGATCTCACGACTCCAGCGACACCAAACTCGATAGGAATCGGTGAAGCTATGAGCTCAATTGGGAGATGAATGTGGTCACTGCCTGGGGGAGAATTGTGAAATTAAATTCAGAAAAGGATGAAACAATGTAATTAACTGTTAATGCAGTTTCTGAAAAGGAGGAATTACGTGCTCGAAGAGGCAATTTTGAAGTTGGATGCTTACGAAGGCGGAGGAGCTATCTCAGTCGCGAGTGGCAATGTCGGAATTGCGCAAATGGAGAAGAGAGGCTTAATGTGCCACTGTGGTGCACTAACTAAGCTTCGTCTCGATCAGAGAGCATACGCAGAGGGAGCGTAAAGCCTCTGGCGTAGCTACAGTCAAATTCTCCTACAACTGGACACCTCCAGTGAAAATGGAAAGAAGAGACAAGAGAAGAAAGGAAAATGGAGAGGAGTGTCACTGGGTTTCGCCAAGCTAAACGCTGAAAGGAGCTTTCCAGCGTGGTCCCCCAGTACAAATGCATTGATGAGACCGTAGAAGGTACCATGGTCCCTCTTCAAGTGAAGCCATCTGATGAGGAAAAGAATGTGAATCAATGGCTATGATAAAATTGTGTCTCTTGTGATGGGAGATACCAAGCAGAGAGATGCAAATGAGGAGCACACCTATGCATTTAAGAGTCATATCTAACCACTCGTTTCTGTGGCTGACCAAATGGATGGACAGATGCTCCAATTGATCACCCCACCTCAGCTGCATACGCTGTTAAGATAGTATAACATCTCAAGGCAACAAAATGCGCCTGAGAGTGACATCTCAAAAGTCCATGGGCAAATCAGTCTTAATGAGAATAAGACAAAGGAATTTGAACATGAATGAAGAGGGATTGAATGGTCAATGCCAATTTTACCCCTCTGGATACTCTTTTCCATATCCCATAGCAACAATAATTGGTGACAAATTTAAATTAAACACCAATTAAACCCTCAATTATGTAAAGTTGCTGTGTTAACTCAAGGCAGAATGGCATGAAGAGACTGTATTGGCTAAAGACCCAAGTGACAGCCATACAAATATCAAAGATAAAATCTGGATTAAGAATCTGATTAGTAATTCAAATTCAGAAGTGGGTGTCATCCAGATAGAGATGCTCAATGTACCAAGGGGCCATTGCTAGTTGGTACTACATAACACCCAGCAGTGAAGGCATTCAATAGAATGTAGCCACTTGTTCATGTGTAGGTGCTTGTCTTATAAACCATGGTTAAAAATATGAAATTAGCCAAGCCAGGACAAAGCCTGAGACTTGGATAAAGTGCTGGGCAATGCAAATTAACATCCAGACCCCTCAAGTATCCAGAAATAACAATTAAGTGAGTACAAAACAGCTAGCTTGTGGATAAAGCTATGTGAGTAGCTGTGGCATGTACCAACCCAACAACCCAAACAATTGTATTTCTTTTCACTTGCCGGGCGCCATAAAGCAACCAAATGCACAAAGGCCTCATGAGACATGTTCACAAGTGAACAAAATATACAAATGGAGAAAAGATTAACCCTCCTACTTACCATGTTAGATGACATATGGCTCACCTGAAGGGAGGTTATGTTCACCACCAAACCAAAGCCATCTGATGCTCCCCAACCATCAGATATATGCCACATCATGCTAAGCCTGGCACCAAGAGAAATGCCTTGACAAAGCATCTGGGCAAAGCCTCAACAACCAACATATGGGGTTACCAATCATATGAGGCCAAGGCAGCAGCTACATGTGAAACAGCTGGTCAAATGCCACAACAAACCATCAAATTGGATCCTGTGAAGGACATAAAAAGAAACTCAACTAAAAAGGAGCCACTGGAGAGGAGTTTAAACAAGGAGGCTCAACTGGAGACAACTCAAATGGCCTTGAAATACCATGTTTATCCTTCCTGACATGTACAGGAGATAGCTGGCGCCCAAGATGACTCCTCTCCCAAGTATGCTGTTGTGTAAAAGAGAGTATATAGATCATACTTATCCTCTCATGACCCACATGGCATGAACCCCACCTGTCACAGGCACAATGCCAACCCAGTAAAAGAAAGTAGAAGTGGAAATTGGCTCATCTGCTGCCTAATTATTCAAGGCCAGATGGCATAAGCTCATTGGGCAGTGAAATTGAGTAAAAGCTAGACCATGTGAGGATAGCAAATCAAGCTGAGGCGGTAGAGACAAGTATGCATCTCAACCCTTCGTCAACAACCATCAAGACTCAAAATTATGTGAAGCTGCCACATGGCAATGAAGACCCCATCAAACCCTAGCCCTGATGACTATAAAAGAAGCTCAAGACGATGGAAAAGAGGCCCCCAATTTTACAATTATTAGGCTAGTATTGCATTTTAGAAAATTGTAAAAGAAGAAAAGCAGTTTTAAGATCTGTCAAAGGTAACTAGGATGTAAAACTTGATTTTATATGAAATAAAGGGGTCAAAATGCTTTGAAACTGTTTGTTCTTCTTGTTCTCCTCCTCTTCTCCCATTTTCCTTTTTTTTTGGTGAAGAATAAGCCTGGTATTTGGCTTAAGTGTCTGGTATTTGACACTGTTCTTGTGTATGCCTGGTATTTGGCAGAGGTGGCCTGGTATTTGGCCTTACCAATCATCCCAGCCTGGTTATTTGGCTGTGTAAAACCCTCTCATGAGGAGCTAACTTAGAGATATGTGCAAAAGGACATGTAAGCTTTATGCGAAGGTGCTATTGCTTGCATGCCACCCCAAATAAAGTGAATAAAAGGGTTATGCAGAACGTATGCCAGGTGCTACTATCTGTTATACCCATTAAAAATGATAAAATGGCAGAAGATTTTCATAAAAGTAGTTGCATATGCCATGAGCTCAAGCAAAAAATCAATTTCTATTTAAAAAAATCCATGCATATCAGGGTCAGGTTAGAGCATGCTATGTCATTTGTATCTCATGTTGCATCATATCTATTTATAAAACATACTAGGGTCAGGTCAGAGTTACCAAGTCTGCATATTATTCATGTCCAATGTGATTTAATGCATTTGCATGGTGTCTAACATATCTTTTAAGTAAAGGTGTTAAATAAGTGCATGGTCAGTATACACCAATGTCAACAGGTGACTAGGGTTCATGTCTACTTAAGAGTATTAAGAATAAGTCAATAAAACGAATATTTCTGCATGTGTTGTTTCTAGGGTACCCACCAAGGCTCAGCCAAAAAATAATAATGACATAGATGATTCAGGAAAGTCTAGTAAATCATGTAGTGAAAGTGTATTAAACTCATAATTTACAGTGCGTTGTCTGCCTTAATAAGAATAAAATAAAACAAACTCATGTTAAAGTTGCAGGAGTCAAAACAAAAAATATGTGGAGGATTGGGTATTCCAGAAATAAATGATGTCCAGAGAAAAAAAAGTATAAGTCCATATAAACTCAAATAAAAAAAAAATCGTTTGTCTGCACCCCATGCTAGGGTTGTAAGAAGTCATGGTCAGGTCATAGCATTAGTGAAAATGGCATATCTATGTATAAAATAGAGTAAACCCTAGTTGGTGTGAGTCAGCTAAGAATAAAAAAAAAAATCAAACAAAAACGTTGGAGTTTGCATTAGCATCAGAGTTACTAGGCTTTAGTCCAGAGCCTACTAATTCCTCATTTGCCACATGCATAGTCCCTTTAAAGCAAAAGAAAAACAACAAGTCTAAAGAGCATCCTCATGTTTCATGCATCTTTCTTAAAGACAAGTTATGTAGTATCAAAAATAGAAATAAATTCACATGTTGTTTGCATCAGTAATAGGGAATAGTTAGTTTATAATCCCATAGTCTTCATGTGCATAACACATCATAGCATTTCAAAAAAAAAAAAAAACAAACAAATAGGAATAAGCACGAAATTGTCTTGCAATTGCATGAGTTCCCTTTTGAAATAAGTGAATTTGTTGCATGAAACACAAACAAAAAATCTTTGCAAAAGCATGTTTCAAAACTTAGCTCAAATGGTTACAGAAATTTGAAAGTAAAAAAAAAAACAACAACAACAAACACAACACAAAAAGCACATCAAGACAAATAAACACACAAATTCAAGTTTAATTAGGGGCACATATCTCTAAGTTAGACTCATGAGAGGGTTTTACAAGCCTTGGCCGACTTAAATGAACCATGAAAATCAGTCGGTAAACCCAAACAGGAGCAGTGAAACTGCTCGAGCCAGACTTGAATTGGTACCCAAAACCAGACCAAATCAAGTTGAAATAGACTACAGTGGTTAGTCGTTATGGTTTACGGACCCAAAATAAATCCCAAGTACAGCTCAATTGAGCTTAAAATCCAACAGGGATCAGGTTAACAAATGCAACCAGCCCACACCAAACAAACTAGAAATTAAACAAAGTCAAAGGAGTACCTGCTCAATTGACGCTTCCAATGACCTCTTCTAACCTCAAGAACTCTGTGGGACCCGCCCATGACACTCAACTTGACTCTCAGTAAGCCAATTAGACATGGACGAAAGTGCCTATTCAATTGGGAAAATGAGAAGTTCAGAAAGGGAGAACAATTGGTAAAATGTGGTAAAAAGAATGAAAGAGAAAGTCATTACGAGTGGAAAAGTACCTTCAATTTGAGGGGAGGCGGCGACAGCCGTCGTAATTTCTTTTCCGACAAAAATCCCTCCGCTCGACAAGTTGTCGGACGAGAAAGGAAGGAAGAAGAAAGAAAAAAGAGAAAAGAAAAGAAAATCGTCCTTTGGCACGAATCTTGACGCCAGGTGGACGAATGGATCCCATCTCCAACGGATTCAAAAGGAAATCCAAATGAAACTGGTGCACGGTGAGCCAGAACACAGAAAAATAGGTCCCACTAAATAGATCAAAACCTGGCTCAAATCAAAAACCTCAGCGCCTCGAAAAATCCTCTGTGGCGGCTGTCATGTGGCGGGTCATTGCAACCCAGTACAGCAAACAACAAGCCACCAGCCAACCAGAATTTTCCAGCAGATTTAAATTTTCAAAAATGCATTAAAAATCACAGGAATATCAACAAAATACAAATAAAATATGAAAATGTCCAGAAAATTATGGAGAGTATTGTGGTAATATTTTCCAAGCCCAAATCCCAAAGCATAAAGCATATAAAATTCAAAACCCTCAAAATGATCATTTTTGTAAATATAAAAATGATAAAATCAAAATAAAAATTAAATTTCTGCATGAACACACGAACATTTATGTTCTGGACAGCAGGTATATTTGAATATTTATGTTCTGGACAGCAGGTACACTCTCCGGATATTCTTGTTCAAACCCTAAATCCAAAAGCTCAAATCCCAATTCAAAAATCCAAAACTCCCAAATCCAAAAAACTAAAAGTCCAAATCAAAATTCAAATCCAAAACTCCCAAATCCAAAAAAAACTCAAATTTCAAATCAAAATTCAAATCCAGAAATCCCAAGTCCAAAACTCAAATTCAAAATTCCAAAACCCAAAACAAATCCAGAGAATCAAATTTCAAGTCCAAACATCTGAGAAAAAGGAATAGAATCCCGAGATTTAAATTCAAAAAGTCTAACTTGAAAATTAAAAGTTAAACTCAAAAGTCCAATCTAAAAGTTGAAAAATCAAACTCAAAAGTCCAACTTAAAATTAGCATAATTAAGACTAAAAAGATCTGATAGCCGGAATCTAAAAATCTTAAAATACCCTAAGCCCCAAGAATTAAGTTAAAACCCCAAATAGTTAAAGACGCAAAGGCCAACGCTTTAAAGCTTGGAACAAAGTCAATAACTAAAATTCAAAAATGAAGTTCTTGCCACAGGAGTCACACCTGAAGTTCTTGTCAAGAGGAGGGCATTGCGCTTCTTTCTTCGCGACTCGAACGAAATCCCAAAACTCTCTAACCCCAAACGATTGAGAATTGACCTAGATCGCCCATCTTTCTAGTGTCGAACTAAAAAATCTAAATTGTTCTTTCAAGATCGCATAGCGCGTTGACTCGGAAGTACACACCTGAAGTTCCTGTCGAGAGGAGGCATAGCGCATCTGTACTCAAGACTTGAACGAGAAACCTTCAAAATCCCTAAATCCCTAAATCGACTGAATACAAGACTAGGCCATATAACCCCTAGTACTGGTTTCAGATATCAAAAGGTGGCTACAACCCACTCCAGCAAGTTAAATAACAAAATTGCTAAAATTGTGACATAGAAGTCAACCAAAGTCCTGTAACAGGTTTAAAGTTACACCATGATATTCAAAAGTCAAAACCCCCCCGTTTAAACTAATCTTGTAAGATTAAATTAGACCCTCAGCTATATGTTACGTTTGATTCGAATATTCTCGATCTAGAGGTACTCTTGTCTGGTTCTCAACTCAGGCCGGAGGTAATTAACAGCAGGGGCTTGCGCCTGCTGGAAGGAAAGGACCTGCAAATACAAACAATCAACCTTCGAGGTACTTAGAGCCGCGTTAGCGTCCGTCGCCCATTTCTCGGACGGTCGGTAGCGTTCGGGTCGCAAGATGCTCGAGGGGTATCTGCTCCGTATTCTTTTTTCCCCATGGCGAGAGCTATCCTTCGATGGCTACCCGTGGAAAAGGTTCAAAAAGGTACGAGACAGATTCTGGCAGGCCCAGTGGGACATTATTCTCCTCTCATCTGGGAATATTCAAATCAAGTAAAATTAGCTAAGGGTCTACGAAAGTTCATGGAAACTACTAACGATTAACTTCGAGTTGTTTTCATTTGCAGGAAATCGAAGATGTTCACCTAGAGCCAAATCGCGCAAGGCGCCCGTCTCCGCAACAGGAAGAACAACAACAACAACAATGCGCTGGCCGGGACTCTCCAAGTGCCCGTCCAGGCCATTGTCCAGATCACTCCGGCGGTGCTCCCTACTGTAGCACCCGCTCAACTCTCTGGCAAGCCCGCCTTCGCCCATAAGAAGGGCAGGGCCGCCGCTATCTCCAAGGGGGCTCTCGCTCCAAAACCCAAAATGAAAGACACTAGGATCCGGATCTCGAGGGCCCAAGCTCTCCGCCTCGTCCAACAACCGGACATGGTCACTGACCTGTCCCTCAACAACGCCTTTGCTCCCCTTCATGTGCTCAAGAAGGGAGGAGAGGTTCTGGGCCTCCGAGAGGACTAGGAGCTTCCCATGTATGCTCCAGTCCACGAGGCAATCAAGGCCCCGCCGCGCAAGCACAAAGCGGTTGAGGCCATCAACACCACATTCAAGATAATCAAGAAGTCCAAGAAATCCAAAAGGGTGGTCACCAAAGTTGCCAGCAATGCCGAAGTCGTGTCAGTCAAAGACCGACTTAAGTTTCCAGTGCACCAAAGGCTCCGCTTCCCCTATTACGAAGACACAAGAGAAGGAGATGGGGACTACAGTGCCCCAGAAAAGAAGAAAGAGGATAAGACGCCGACTGTGTTCGATCGGCTCACCTTCCCACCACTCCAGCCCCATTCTAAGCCTATGAAGGCTCGGGGCAAAACAAAACAAGTTTGGACGCTCATGTCACATATTTATATATGATTTTTGGCGGGACTTTTACCCAAATCATAACTCAAAACCCTTGATTTTATTTGGTTTTATTTGATTTTAGTGTGTTTTGTAGAAATTTGGTTCTGCTTGGGTTTCATTTTGGTTTTGTAGGAGTTTGGAGCCAAGTCGCAGCGAAAACAATGCATTTCGGCACGAACCGGCGCACGAACCAAGTTCCAGAAGACCCTGTGCGGCCGCACAGCCTGCCCGTGCGACCATACAGACCATCCTGGCTCCATCCTGGTCCTGTTACCTTGGTGCGACCGCACAACGATGTAGTGCGACCGCACAGAATCAATTTGGGCTCATTTTGGCCGAATCCGACTCTTGCCTGGTCCAGCGACTTCGGTGCGACCGCACAAGCTTCTATCCGACCGCACCAACCTCCAAACCCTACCAAACCCCCTATATAAGGCGCCCCAATCGCCTCATCTAGGGCATCTCTCTTTCCACCTCGATCCAAGGCGGCGCCGCAGCAGAAACCGACCCTTTCCCTTCCATTTTCCACCATTCGACCTCCCGTGCGGCCGCACAGCCAGCTCGTGCGACCGCACTGCCCCTCTGCCACCTCGGATCTTGCCATCTCGACCTCCTACACGTCACCATTCCGCCCAAGCACCTCCTTTGCTGGTCCAGAAGTCGATCGGGCTTGAGAAGGGGCACTTTGCCTTCCCTTTTGACTTGGTTTAGCATGGAGATTGTATCTTTGCATTTATTTACTTTGTTTGCTTGTTTTACCACTATGTTAGGCTAGATTTAGACATGTTCTAGGGACTTAGTGGAAACCAAGGTTAGGTTTGTTGAATTGATGTGATATTTGGTTTCTATTGTGTACTATTTGCTTGATTGTTGAATGAATATGCTTGTTTGTGTTTAATTGTCCAATTGAACCTCCTTTTAGGTGAATGGCCACACCTAACTTAGGCTAAAGGTGTAGATTGTTTAATTGAACCAAATAGGTAACCAAGGTAGGTTAGGAGCCGAGAGGTGACCAACTTAAGCCTCAACAGGGACAAGTTTCCGCTTAGGCGAGAGTCTAGTGGATGCCTTCGTGAATCAACAAATAGACTTAGGATAATTAAGCCAACATTACGAGAGTTGAGGGTTAATTGACCTAATGGGGATTTTAGGCTAGGTTCCGCACCAAATATTGTGACCACCATTACGAGAGTTGAGGTTCAAGAGTTTAGGTACGGCTAGACCTGTCCCATACAAGCTAGAAATCAACTTATCGCATCAATCCGGCACAAACCATGGGCTATGCGGTCGTACAGAGGTCCTGTGCGGTCGCACAGGGCTCTCTGCCCGCACTAGTCAGTGTTTCGGCACGAGAGTGACAAGCACTGACGGCCCGTGGCCTAACCAAGGTTGAAACTGAACCCCTAGGACATCTTTATACCAAATTGCAACCAAATTACCAACAAAAACAACTTGTTTCTCTCTTGTTTGTTGTTAGACTTTATTTTTAGTAATTGTTAAGTCCAATTTGTTTGTTTACCTCTTGAAAATTGCTAGATCTAGACTTTGTGAACTTGTGAGTCCGGTACTTGTGTATCCGTCCTTGTGGATTCGACCCCAATTGAACCAACGATTTACCGTGCGCTTGCGGTTAATTTTAGGACACTTTTGGGTATTATCTTAACTCACATCAAGCTTTTTGGCACCGTTGCCGGGGACGGTGACAATATCGGATCCTTGCTTTAGTAACAAGGGCCTAGATTATTTCTTTTTGTTCTCACGTTTTGTTTGTTTGTTTCTCTTTGGTATTTCTAGTGACAAGAGCTGGCCGGAAAGAGACACAAGACTCAACGGGCCCCAATCCGAGAGTATCTCTTGAGGAGTAGGTCCACCGAATCCTTGATTTCTCTTGATCGACCACCGACCGACCAACCGAACCCAATCAAAAAAGTCCAATCCGATCAGTGCATTCTCTGTGACCCCAACACACTCTCAGACCAAAGCCTAGAGCCAACACCAATTAGCCCCACAAAAACATCTTTCGGCGGACCAACCCAGTCCCTGCAACCTCTGTGCGACCGTACAGAATCCTTGTGCGACCACACAGGAGTTGCTGGAACCGAAACCCAGCCGAAACCACACCTAGAGGCACAGCCTGACCCCCTGTGCGACCGCACAGAGCCCTCTGGTGGTGAAAACATGGCCGAACTTGAGGAATTGCGGCGACAATTGGAGGCACAGCGGCTATAGATGGAAGCTAAGTATGCCCAGTTCGAGTTGGAGATGCAAAGATTGAGGAATGGAGGCCCACGCAATGATGAAGGAGAAGCAAACACACATGGCGACTCGGATGAGGAAGACCCAACACTGCCACAACAGACCTTGAGGCAATTGGCTGCACCCAAGTCAAGCAACATTGGGGCCGCTATTCGAGTACCGGGTGTCGTGGCGAACAACCTCAACATTACTCCCAACCACATAAGCCTTGTGCAACAAAACACCTTTCATGGTGGCGAGAATGAGGATCCACATGAGCACTTGCTTATGTTTCAGGAAGTTTGCTTGACTATTAAGTTGAATGGGGTTACACCATCCGCAATTAGATTGTTACTTTTTCCTTTCTCTCTTAAAGATAGGGCTAGAAAATGGTATGGTACCTTGAAAAAGGGGTCTATAAGGACATGGGAGGAAATGGCCCAAACCTTCTTGACCAAGTACTTTCCTCACAAGAGGACGGCCAAAATTAGGACCCAAATCTCTAGTTTTAGGCAAAGGTCCGATTAAACACTTAGTGAAGCTTGGGAAAGGTTTAGGGATTTGGAATTTTCGTATCCACACCATGGTTTGCCTATTTAGGTTGTTATTCAATCTTTCTATGATGGATTAACCGATAGTACTCGCATGAATGTTGATGCCGTTTCAGGTAGAAGTCTCATGGACCGTGATGCGCAAGTCGCTTTTGATTTGATTGATGATTTGGCGCGCAACCAACAATGGTCGGTGCGGGACAATGTCAAGAGTGGAGGCAAGTATGAAGTGAGTGAGATCACCGCTCTTCATGCAAGAATCGCCCAACTTGAGGCCGAAGCGGCCAAGAAAAGCACCGACAAGGCGGTCCACCACCATCAATCCATCCCATGTGGTGCGTGCGGTGAAGAAGGGCACACTTCTCTCAATTGCCTGGGACCACAAATGGATGACGAGTTCGAGCAAGTCAACTCCATCAACAATGAGCCATCCTATTTTCCCAATCCACCTTTCACCGCGAGTTATTCCATGGATGAGAAAGAGAGACAAGAATGGCAACAAATGAACAACCTCAACTTCAAGGACAATGCTCAAAACCAAACCATGCCGTGGCCCTACTTTCCAAGAAGGCCCCAACAACCCGTGCAAAACCGGCAACCTAACAACAATCCCACCACCTTCCGCAATGCCACATTTGACAACAATCGGAACCCGAACTACCAAAGGAAACCATTTGTGCCTTATGTCCCCCCCGTTGTGGATAACTTCATGCATGAGACCGGCAAGTGGAACCAATCCGTGGCCGAGAAGCTAGACAAATTTGAAGATGGACTCAAGTCTTTGACAAGGCTCGAGCAAATGATGGAGGCTCATTTCTCTCAACCCGGGCCAAGTCTTAGGGCCCCCGGGCAACTCCCAAGTCAGCCCGAAGCCAATCCCAGAGGAGAAATCAAGGCTATATCATTAAGGAGCTGGACAAGATATGAGGGACTGCAACCGGCGGCCGATTCGGCTCAGGAGACACCCCTGTGCGACCGCACAGAGCCCCCGTGCGACCGCACAGAGCCCCCGTGCGACCGCACAAAGGGTCCCAGCCAAACCAGTCCAGAGAAGCCAGTCTCTGCTCGGTCCGAGCCAACCCCAGTTCGGTCCGAACCAGTCCGGTGCGACCGCACAGACTCCCGTGCGACCGCACAGGGCCAGAAAAAGGCCGAAAAGCGTGGTCCAGTTGAGCCTGACCCGAGATTCATACCCCCTGTGCCATTTCCTCAGAGGCTAGCCCAAAACAAAGCAGACCGAGGCTTCTAGAGCTTCCTACAAATGCTCAAGCAACTACAAATCACCATACCCTTCACCGATGCCATTACCCAAATCCCCACTTATGCCAAGTACCTCAAAGACATCATTTCCAACAAGAGACCTTTGGAGGACCTCAAAACCGTGCGACTAACGGAGCAATGTAGTGCCGTCCTTCGAAGCGAAATGTCGGCTAAGATGGATGACCCGGGTAAATACACCATTCCATGCACTATTGGGAAGGCCACAATCAAGAAGGCTCTTTGTGACATGGGTGCTAGTGTGAGCCTCATGCCAAGAACGGTCTTTGAGAAAATTGGGGTTGGAGAGTTGAAGAACACACGCATGACCTTGCAACTTGCCGACTCATCCGTGCGGCTCCCACTTGGTGTGATTGAGGATGTACCGGTCCAAGTGGGCAAGTTCTATGTGCCCGGTGATTTTGTTGTTATGGAGATGGAGGAGGACAAAGAAGTGCCCATCATTTTGGGGAGACCTTTCCTTAGAACGGCTGGTGCCTTGATGGATACTAGAGATGGAAAGCTAATTCAAAGGATTGGTGGTGAGACAATTGAGTTTCCCATTGACAAGGCCATGAAATATCCAAACCAACTCGACACATGTTGCATGATTGAGGGAATAGACCAACCCGGTGATGAAATGCTTGGAGATCAATATAATGAGGCTCTCAGGTACCTCAAAACCTTTCTATCTGAGATGCAAGAGGGTATAGAAGAAAAAGACTTGATGCTTGATGCGATTCGGGGCCAAATCGTGCACAGAGACCTCTGTGCGGTCGCACAAGACTCTCTGGATCTGACAGATGATGAAACAAAGGGCCAGACTGAGGAACTGGAGCCCTGTGCGGTCGCACCAGACTCCTGTGCGGTCGCACAGCACTCCCTGGGTGAGGTTTTCATGGCCGAAATCGCACGAAACACCGCCGATCCAGCTCCGCAAGCAGTGGAGCTCAAGCCCCTACCTGACAGCTTGAGGTATGAGTTCCTTGGCTCAAATGAGACATGTCCCGTGATTGTGAATGCCGATTTAGGACCCGAACAAACCGAAAGGTTATTGGCCGAGTTGAGGGCCCGCCGCAAGGCGATTGGCTATTCAATTGGAGACTTGAAAGGGATCCACCCATCCATTTGCACGCACCGCATCCTCCTAGAAGATGACCAGAAGTCAACTGTTGAGGGACAACGAAGGCTCAACCCCAACTTGAAAGAGATTGTAAAGAAGGAGATTTTAAAGTTGCTTGATGCGGGCATAATCTATCCGATTTTGGATAGCAAGTGGGTGAGCCCGGTTCATGTCGTGCCCAAGAAGGGAGGAACCACCGTTGTGAAGAATGACAAGGAAGAGGAGATCCAAACCCGAATGGCAACCGGTTGGCGCATGTGCATCGACTACCGCAAGCTCAATGCGGCCACGCGCAAGGACCACTTTCCATTGCTGTTTGTCGACCAACTACTTGAAAGGCTTGCAAATCACTCTTTCTTTTGTTATTTAGATGGTTTTTCCGGTTTTTTCCAAATACCCATCCACCCACTTGACCAAGAAAAGACCATATTTACATGTCCCTATGGTACGTACGTGTACCGTAGGATGCCGTTTGGTTTATGCAATGCACCCGCCACATTTCAAAGGGCCATGATGGCAATTTTTTCGGATTTTCTTGAGAAAGAAATGGAGGTTTTTATGGATGATTTTTCGGTTTATGGTACCTCCTTTGATTCTTGTCTAACTAACCTTTCTCGAGTTTTGAAGCGTTGTGAAGAGGTCAATTTGGTGTTGAATTGGGAGAAATGCCACTTCATGGTGCAACGAGGTGTGGTGCTTGGTCATGTTGTCACGGCCAATGGAATCGAGGTTGACAAGGCCAAAGTGGAGGTGATTGAGAAGCTCGGGGTACCCACATGTGTCAAAGACGTGCGAAGTTTCTTGGGGCACGCCGGGTTCTACCGCCGCTTCATTAAGGATTTCTCAAAAATCGCCAAGCCACTCACCAACCTCTTGATAAAGGACAGCGAGTTTCACATAAATGAAGAGTGCATTCAATCATTCCAAAGGCTCAAAGATGCTCTTGTGTCGGCCCCTATCTTGCAGCCGCCCGATTGGATCCAACCTTTTGAGCTCATGTGTGATGCAAGTGATTATGCGGTTGGGGCCGTTCTTGGGCAGCGAAAGGACAAGAAACCAGTCGCTATCTACTATGCAAGCAAGGTCCTCGACCCGGTACAAGTCAACTATACCACCACCGAAAAAGAACTCTTGGCTGTTGTGTTTGCACTTGACAAGTTTAGGTCCTATCTTGTCGGGTCTAAAGTGATAGTCTACACCGATCATGCCGCGGTCTGCTATCTCATGAACAAAAAGGATGCCAAGCCAAGGTTGATTCAGTAGGTTCTTTTGTTGCAAGAGTTTGACGTAGAAATCCGGGACAACAAAGGCACGGAAAATTCAGTTGCATACCACCTCTCAAGGCTAAGGCAGCAAGACGGGTCATACCTGCCAATCGATGACTAATTTTCGGACGAACAACTCATGTCGGTTCTAGTCCAGACCCTCTGTGCGGTCGAACCACACTCCTGTGCGGTCGCACCCCACTCCTGTGCGGTCGCACAGGTCCTGCCCAGCACTAGACCGGCCTCTGCTCGGTCCGAACCAGTGCCTGCTCGGTCCGAACCAGTGCAATCCAGCTCCGACCAGTCTCTGCTCGGACCGACCCAGCCGCAACTTGGTCCGAACCCATGCCGAGCGACCGCACCGACGTCCTGTGCGACCGCACAGAAGTCCCAGGCACCCATGTATGTCTTACCTTGGTACGCCGACTTGGCGAATTTTCTGGCCTACGGAGTCTTGCCCCATGACATGTCAATCCAGCAGAGGAAGAAGCTCAAAACTGATGCCAAGCACTACTATTGGGAGGAACCTTTCTTGTTTAAGTTGGGGATTGATGATATCTTCCGCCGTTGTGTGCCCTATGAAGAGGTTCGGTCCATACTTGCTCATTGCCACTCCTCCTCATATGCCGGCCATGCTTCATTCTCAAAAACAGCGGCTAAGGTACTTCAATCCGGTTTCTTTTGGCCTTCTCTTTTCAAGGATGCGAGATCCTTTGTGTTATCATGTGATCAATGCCAACGGACCGGCAACATTTCAAGGAAAAATAAGATGCCATTGAACCCCATTTTGGAGGTTGAAATCTTTGATGTATGGGGAGTTGATTTCATGGGACCATTCCCTAATTCAAATGGATTTGAATACATCTTGGTGGCCGTGAATTATGTCTCAAAATGGGTTGAAGCGGTGGCATGCAAGGCGGAGATTAGGTTGTTTTCTAAGGTGATTTTTCCAAGGTTTGGAGTACCAAGAGCGGTGATTAGTGATGGAGGAAGACACTTTATAAACCGCTAATTTGAGGGTCTCTTGAGGAAGCATGGTGTGACCCACAAAGTCGCCACCGCTTACCATCCTCAAACAAGTGGCCAAGTTGAGGTCTCCAATAGAGAAATAAAGTCTATCTTGGAGAAAACGGTGGCCCGCTCAAGGAAGGATTGGTCTCAAAAGTTGGATGACGCACTTTGGGCCTATCGCACCGCATACAAGACGCCCATTGGAATGAGCCGTTTCAAGCTTGTGTATGGAAAGCCTTGCCATCTCCCCGTGGAGATTGAGCATAAGGCTTATTGGGCAACAAGGGTTCTCAACATGGACATGAAAGAAGCGGGTGAGAAAAGGATCTTGGACTTACATGAGTTGGAAGAGTTGAGACTCAACTCCTATGAGAATGCAAGGCTTTACAAGGAGAAGACCAAGTTGTTTCATGACAAGCACATCTCTAGGAGAGAGTTCAAGGAAGGAGACTTGGTCCTTTTGTTCAACTCTCGGTTTCGACTTTTTCCGGGCAAGTTGCGCTCTAGATGGTCGGGCCCATTCCATGTAGTCAAGGTGTATCCTTTTGGTGCCGTCGACATTTGTAGCAAGGATGAGGAGCCATTCAAAGTCAATGGTCAACGGCTCAAGCACTATGTCGCCAACCACGACGAGGGACAAATCATGGCATATACCCTTGTCGATCCACCGCCGATTGAAAATTAGCGGCATTTGGTCAAGCTAGTGACCTTAAACAAGCGCTTCTTGGGAGGCAACCCAAGGATTTCTAACCCTTCTCCTTTCATTTTCTTATTTTTAGAAAATTCGAAAAACAAATAAAAATTGAAAAATGAAAAAAAAGATAAAAATATGTAGGTTAATTTAGAATTTTTAGGAGTTATTTTCTAATTTTTGGAAATTCGAAAAGTAAATAAAAATTGGAAAAAGTGAAAATCCAAAAATAAAATGTGGTGAAAATTTAATGTCAATTGGTTGTTGTTTGTTGTGGTATTTCAGATTTTTAGGTTGCGGATTTCCCCCGATCGACTTACGCAAGAGCACCATGGGTCAAGAACATGGGACACTTGTCCCCGCACGACCTCATGCAAGCCGTTCGATCCGCACCGCGAGCCGCGAACTCCACACGCTGTCTGCCACGACAAATCCAACCAAAACACTGTTGAATCATGCTTGGGAAGGGGTAATCATTGCTGGAAATCACTGTTCGAGGGACCCAGGCCACTGTGCGACCGCATAGGATGGCGTGCGACCGCACCAACCCCTATCGGCCACGCCTGGACCCACCAGAGCACCTATCGGCCACCTGTGCGACCGCACAGGAAGGTGTGCGACCGCACCATGGGCTGTCTGCCACGCGCACCGCCGTGTCTGCCCCCCTCCATGCCCTGTCGGCCATGCATGCGACCGCACAGGCTCATGTGCGACTGCACAGGACCTGTCGGCCACGTTTTCGGCCACGCCTGATGGGCTCCACTGGCTCCCCACTATGCCCTATGCGACCGCACACGCCACTGTGCGACCGCACGCTCCAGACAGAGCTGCCCCACATGCTTTCCACTACTTCAAATTCAAATTCCCTCCCACCCAGCCATTTCTCTTATAAATACCCCCCTCCCACTGTCTCATTTCACCACACCATCTCCTCTAAACTCAAAGAACTCCTCTCCTTAGCCATCTCCCATGCTCAAAACATCGCTGTCCCACGAAACTTCAAAAACTTGCCAGCCGAAACGAAAACCGCTCTGCAACGTTTGTTAAGCATCAACCCGTTCACCTACCGTCCAAATTTGAGGTCGATCCGACAACCGTAGCCCCTGTCGAAGGCCACCGCAAGTTCAGCACGATTCCGGCCGATCCAGCCTCGATTCCGACCGATCCAGCAGCGAATTTGACCACGAATCACAGCCGAACTGCCACGAACTCCCACGAAATAAGGTTGTAACGCTCTATCTCTCTCATTTACATTGTGTGCATTGGTTTTTGTATTGGTTTGGACTTGGTTTGTGATTTTTCTTGAACTTTTGGCTACACCGCTTACCCGTTCCTCAAGAACTTAGCCAAATTCATTTACCACCATCCAAAATGTCTAACATCCTCCAACGCATAACCCGTAGCTTCACTCGCCAACATCGAAATGACAAACTCGAATCATCCCGCCGCCTCCAAACCCAAAACTGTGAACCCACCCACCATTCCACCTCCCAACGCTACACAACCCAACATGGCGAGTCATCCCAAAGGCGTCGATCCACCTCCCATGATGACCGCCCACGCCGCCGCAACCAACTACCACCCCTTTACCCCGTTGACCCCGATACCGACCCCGAGGATGAAGACAACCAATACGACCCAAATGCCAAACCCCTCGAAGAAGAGGTTGGTATTCCTATCCCAACCCACCGCATGTTCATGAAAATCACTAGGTTGTTGGATAGGAAAATTGAGCACACTAGACTTGTTGATTGGGATACTCTTGCCCACCTTGAGATTGGTTATGATTTTCGTGAACTCACTCGTGGAATTGGTTTTAGACAAAAATTTTGGAAAATTGACCGGCCCTCATACTACAACCCAACAATTCAATTCTTGTCGTCCTATAAATTGAAAATTTGCAAGGTTACCCATAAGCCATACATTTCATTTCGCATGGGTAGAAGGTTGCACACCGTTCTAATTGAAGAATTGAGAGAAATTTTTGGGTTTCACACTTCACCCGATTTTGAGTTGCCCTTCCATCGTGAGGGGTGGTCAAAACAAGATTTTTGGCATGCCATTACAGGTCTTAATGAGCCACGAGGGAACAAGGTGCGGTTTATTCAAACGCCGCAACTTCGAATTTTGCACCGCATCCTCGCAAGCACAATCTTTGCCAAGGGCGAAACCGCGACTCATGCCACCGATGTCGAGCTACAATTGATGGACATAATGCTCCAAGACCGCCCACCCAAGCTCGACCTTGCCCTTCTCATGGCACTTCATTGGGAGGACGTGCGCGACCAACCAAAATCGCATGGTGAAGTCACCATCGGATCCTATGTCACGCACCTTTACGAGCATCTTGGCTATTCTTTCGAGCGCATGGATGACATTTGTGAGGGCACGAAGCACATCGACCTCGACTATCTCAAGCGTGCCAAGTTCATTCGGCTACCCGACCACAACACGATCATTTGGAATCTTGAGGGGCGGGCAACAATCACATTTCCTTATGTTGTGCCCCTTGAGAAGGACGACCCCGAATCATGGTTGATCCCCGTCGGGTATGCCGCCTACTTAGGCCCCGCTCCACCGCCGTATCAACCCGCACAACCGCCGCACCATGCCAGCCCAAGCAACATGCCATACCACCCGCCTCAAGAATGGTACTCAAATGTTGACCGCTACTTGCGCAACCTCACCGACCTATCTCTCTCCAACCAAGAGGAAATTCGTGCACACCGCCAAACCACCGACACGCGTTTTGACAATGTGGAGTACATCGTGGAGGAGATGTCTCGCCCTGCATCCCGCCGTCGCCATTTCTAGATGGCCGGTTGCGGTTTATCCGCTACCGACCGCAACAGTATGTTTTCAAATTCCTTTTTTTTTCCTTTTCTTTGCTGTGTTTTTGCATTGGGGACACTGCAATACTTAGCTTGGGGGGGGATTGAAGAAATTTGTGAAACTTGTATCTAGGACAGCATCATTGCATGATTTTTGCTTGTCAGAGGCCCTGTGCGGTCGCACAGGTCAACCTCAGTGCCAGACCACTCTCTGGTCGGTCCGAGACAGCTCTGTGCGACCGTACAGGCCCCTGTGCGACCGCACAGACCTCTCTGGTACATGTTTTGCATCATTTAGCTGCATATAATCTCATATAATTTGCATATAAATGAGTTGTGATATTGTTTGGCTGATTTGGTTCAAGTTTTGACACTGTTTTGAATTGAAAATTAGTTGTAAGATTTAATGCAAAAATTTAAACTTAAGGCATTCTTTTGATTGGTTTTTGAAGCCACCGGCCCAAGGAGATTTGAAATTGAATTGATAAAACCCAAAAATTGGTTGCTTTTATAATGGTAAATGCTATTAGACAAAACCATAACAATTTGCCGAGTGAACGGATTTGTGCCCTACATGGATTTGTTCAAAAGGGTATCTTTAGCATGTATTTTTGAGTCTTCCCACCTTCTTTTCCTTCTCTTTTTTTTCTCTCTTTTTATGTAAATTCTTCTCGAAGCTACAATGGCAAAATGTATCCCTTGTTAAAAAAAAAAAAAAAAAAAAAAAAAAAAAGCTTGTTAAGTTTTATTCTCAATGTAAATTCCTATTTTCTCTTTCTCTATTTTTCTTTTTCTTTTACTTGAAAGACTCACCACGCCTTGACATGCTAGAGATATTTCTTACAAATCTTTGGAGTGTATGGAAAAGAACGGGCAAATAACCTTGGTCTTGGATGTTGTTTAACATAGAGAAGCTATGGTCATTGAATTTTGAAATTGAATCTTTGAGGACCAAGTGCATCATAAGCCAATTGTTTGGAGAACTTGGGTGTAAATTTTTATGGTAAATTTCACAACCATTTTCCTTTAAGCCATGTGTGAAGCTTGAACCAAATTGATTTAATTGACATTGCAACTTGTAGGCCATCAAGGATTTTAAGTTAAGGTTTAGGTATTGTCCAACCCCTTGGTTTAGATTTTTCGCTTGAGGACAAGTAAGATTTTAGCTTGGGGGGATTTGATGTCACATATTTATATATGATTTTAGGCCGGAGTTTTACCCAAATCATAATTCAAAACCCTTGATTTTATTTGATTTTAGTGTGTTTTGTAGAAATTTGGTTCAGCTTGGGTTTCATTTTGGTTTTGTAGGAGTTTGGAGCCAAGTCGCAGCGAAAACAATGCATTTCGGCACGAACCGGTGCACGAACCAAGTTCCAGACGACCCTGTGCGGCCGCACGGCCTGGCCGTGCGACCGCACAGACCATCCTGGCTCCATCCTGGTCCTGTTACCTTGGTGCGACCGCACAGAATCAATTTGGGCTCATTTCGGCCGAATCCGACTCTTGCCTGGTCCAGCGACTTCGGTGCGATCGCACAAGCTTCTATCCGACCGCACCAACCTCCAAACCCTACCAAACCCCCTATATAAGGCGCCCCAATCGCCTCATCTAGGGCATCTCTCTTTCCACCTCGATCCAAGGCGGCGCCGCAGCAGAAACCGACCCTTTCCCTTCCATTTTCCACCATTCGACCTCCCGTGCGGCCGCACAGCCCCTCTGCCACCTCGGATCTTGCCATCTCGACCTCCTACACGTCACCATTCCGCCCAAGCACCTCCTTTGCTGGTCCAGAAGTCGATCGGGCTTGAGAAGGGGCACTTTGCCTTCCCTTTTGACTTGGTTTAGCATGGAGATTGTATCTTTGCATTTATTTACTTTGTTTGCTTGTTTTACCACTATGTTAGGCTAGATTTAGACATGTTCTAGGGACTTAGTAGAAACCAAGGTTAGGTTTGTTGAATTGATGTGATATTTGGTTTCTATTGTGTACTATTTGCTTGATTGTTGAATGAATATGCTTGTTTGTGTTTAATTGTCCAATTGAACCTCCTTTTAGGTGAATGGCCACACCTAACTTAGGCTAAAGGTGTAAATTTTTTAATTGAACCAAATAGGTAACCAAGGTAGGTTAGGAGCCGAGAGGTGACCAACTTAAGCCTCAAAAGGGACAAGTTTCCGCTTAGGCGAGAGTCTAGTGGATGCCTTCGTGAAACAACAAATAGACTTAGGATAATTAAGCCAACATTACGAGAGTTGAGGTTCAAGAGTTTAGGTACGACTAGACCTGTCCCATACAAGCTAGAAATCAACTTATCGCATCAATCCGGCACTAACCATGGGCTGTGCGGTCGCACAGGGCTCTCTGCCCACACTGGTCAGCGTTTCCACACGAGAGTGACAAGCACTGACGGCCCGTGGCCTAACCAAGGTTGAAACTGAACCCTTAGGACATCTTTATACCAAATTACAACCAAATTACCAACAAAAACAACTTGTTTCTCTCTTGTTTGTTGTTAGACTTTATTTTTAGTAATTGTTAAGTCCAATTTGTTTGTTTACCTCTTGAAAATTGCTAGATCTAGACTTTGTGAACTTGTGAGTCCGGTACTTGTATATCCGTCCTTATGGATTCGACCCTAATTGAACTAACAATTTACCATGCGCTTGCGGTTAATTTTAGGACACTTTTGTGTATTAGCTTAACTCACATCAGACGCCCAAGCAGCAACAGCCCGAAACTGCCCCCAACTGATATAGCGGGGGCACTAGGCGCCAAGCCTCGAAGGAACAAGGTCCTTCACTGTCATCTCAGGTGACAGCCCAGATGATGAAAGACAAAAGGACAAGGAAGCATGTCCTGAAGAAAAGGCAAAACCGTGGCTCCGCTTCGGTTCATCACATCTCGGTCAATGATGAAGATGAGGAGCCCGCGGAGTCCAACATGGTCGGAACAGGTCCCCAAGAATCAGTTCCACCCGAAAGTGTCCCAGTAGAAACAAGGAGCCAAAAAGAAAAAGGGCTCTGTTTCTCAAGTTCCCAAAAAGGTCGGCAGGCCCAGAAACCGGGAACCCCTGATTCAAGAAGTAGTCCAGCAGGCAAGTGATCAGTCCGCGGACAAAGAAGAAGAAAGTTCGAACCCAGGAAACATTAATCTCATCGATGATGAGGTCGATGAAGAAATAGAGGTTCTGGATGAGGTAGACCGGCTCCGAAGGGAGTTGGAAAAGAAAGAAAGAAAATTGAAGCAACTTCAAGAAGAAAATGCTCGCGTAGCAGCAGCATGTGCAGAAATTCAAAAGCACATGACCAAGAGAGAAGGCGAAAAAGTGCCCAAACCAGCAAAGGGTACTAAAATAGCCGCCAAGAAGAAAACTAAAGTCAAAGTTAACAACCCGCACCCTAAGAAAGTGCAGTCGGAAAGCGAAGATTCAAGTGAGTATTCCTCTGAAGAAGAAATGCCCAAGAGGAAAAGCCGTGGCATAAGCCCTAGCCGCTTGGCTGAGGAAATCCAGAAAGCCATGGAACAGAGACTACAGGCTCTGGGAATGACTGAGACTGAAATCTCCGGCAGCCTCACTGGCAGGCCCTACCCGGCGAAATTCGATCGGGTAGAATACCCCAGGGGCTACAGTATTCCCAAATTCAAAACTTTTGATGGGGTTGGCAACAAAATTACCCCAAATCAGCATATAAGTCACTTCCTGACCTCATGTGGAGATTCAGTCCGAAGATAAGAGTGGTTGCTTAGGTAGTTCCCACAAAGTTTAACAGGGGCAGCCTTTGATTGGTACGCCTCTTTGGAAGAAAATAGCATAAAAATTTGAAAAGACATGGTGGCGGCCTTTAAGGCAAGATTCAGGATCACCCCTCGCCGAGTATCAGTGACCGATCTGGTCAACGCCAAACAAAGGCCAGGCGAGGCAACATCCAATTATGTAGCAAGGTGGGAAGGCATGTATGCAAGCTGCCAGTCCAACCTTAGCGAAAGAGAAGCCATCCATATGCTAATGAATGGTATCAATGCTCACATGAAAGTATGGTTAGTGGGTCATAACATAACCACTTTTGAGAACCTCGTGGCCGTAATCGCCAGATACGAAGGTGTTGAGCCAGAAATCAATCAACTGTACTCCTCTGTCAAAGATAAAGACAAGGAGAAAGGAAAGAAAAATGAGGGCAAGATGGCCAAAGCTATCTCGAACCAAGCCGAAAGTTCAAATGGAGGAGATAAGGAACAATCTTCCTCGTCCAAAGCTCAAAGACCGTCCCTGAAAGAGCTAAAGAGCAAACCTTACTCTTTCAAGAAGGAAAAGACCGAAAAACTCTTCAAGACAGCAATGGAAGCGCTGGAAGTACGCTTGCCCCGCTGCAAAAGGCCCGAAGAGGAAGGAAAGACCGATCGCCGTGATTACTGTCTGTATCATAGGGTGTTGGGTCACAATATTGAAGAATGCTATGTCTTCAAAGATTGGCTTGAAAAGCGTATCCAAGAAGGGTTGATTCCTCTACACGATGATGCAAGACAAGAGCCTGCTCCCTACGCTAGCTCTGATAGACCCACGAGCGCTAGCTCAAGGCACATTTCTACAGGTGTTGATGGGAAACCGTCTATAGAATGGAGTGTGTATCTTAACAAGAACACCAAGAAGAAATTGAGGTCACTTCAGGCTCATCCAGAGCTCAAGTGGAAAAATGCCATTACGCCGGTGGTTCCCAAGCATATCAACCCCGCTTCTGCCTCGCTCAGGCAGGAGACAGGAAGCACTGCAAAGAGCCAAACCAAATCCAAAAGGTCATTCTGGAAGAAAGCCGCTCACCGAGTGGTGGAGGAACCTTATGACCAGGGGAAACCTAAGTCTGCAATGCTCGCCAACTTCATCTCCCCAAAAGTTGTGGCTAAGATAAACGGCCAAGTCTGGCAGGAACTAAGTCACGAGAAATCCAAAGAGGAAGAATTCTGGATGGCTACTTGTCGCCATATCTCTGATGGTGACTCAGGGAAAGAGAGCTCCACTGATAAAGGGAAACAACCACAAGAAGGTCCCAGCGAGTCTCAGCCAGCAACCTCAACAGAAATTAACTTAACAGGGCCTGTTCCGCCAGAAACAGTCTCAGAACCAACAGCAGTTTCCCCTGCTGCCAAGAAGAAATCCAGAAAAGGGAAAAAGAAAAATCCCAATGCCATAGAGATCGGAGGGTATTCTGGTACCAAGAAATCAGAACTGATGACACTACCGTTCAAGGTAAATGGCAAAGAACACCAAGCATTGGTTGAAGTCCCTGATGAGTCATTGGACAATAAGGGTCAACTCAACCCAAAGAATATGAGGTTTAACCTCATAATTAAGAAAGAAAAAGGGGAATTCGCTTTCCCACCTGAAGTGATAGCAGCCTTGACAGGACATGTATCCAGTCTGATGCGGGAAGCTGTTACTCTCAACCAACTCAGCAAGAAAAATAAAGGAAAGGAGGAAGTTTCTACCTCAGCCAAGACCCAAGAAGCACAAGAGTTCACGGACAAAGAATATGAATGGTCCGAGCCTGAACCTGATCTCGCCTCATACCAAGACAATGACTACGACTATGGTAGTCACTTTGGCAGTGATAATGAGGAAAGAGGAGGAAGTGGCGCTGATGGTAGTTGTTGCACTGTCACGGTGTCAGAAATTGAACCTCAAGATGACTCAGAAAACGAGGAAATCCACTACAGTCACATGGTTCAAATGACTGTGGAGAAAGAAGAAGAAATAAAGAGACAAATAGAAGAGGCAACCCACGTTATCCTCTCTTCAGCTCTGAAAGGAAAAGATCCTCGAGAAGGAGATGATGCCTTCTATCGGGAAGCAAGTCAATGTCAACATCCTAATTATAGAAGGATGAAAATGTTCCTTAGGGCAAGGGAGCAATGGAGAAATCTTTCCTACTAGAACAACTCAACTGAGCTCCACCCGTTGTTGAGGGTCGAAATTGCCTTGAGCCCATCATGGTGGATGGATGAGCTCGCCAAAAGAGATGATGTGGACCAACTCTTGGCATCATGGGTTAAAGGACATTTCAGTCCGAAAGAACACCCCACGTCCCAAGGGTCAAGGCTGACAAGGCCTCAGCCTCGTGTCAATATCTGAGCGAGGCAGAAGACTCTGAACAGGAATGTGAATATGAGGAGGGTGAAGAAGACCGCCCGGAAATCTCATTCAAAGCGGTAGCCGATTATGTCGACTTCCTCATGCAACTGAAAAGCCAGGAACCTGATATCTTTCAGCAAGAACTCAAAGTGGATGAAGAAATATTGAACTTGCCCGATGAAGGATCTGGAAATCCAGATGAAATCAAGCTGCTCGCAACGAGAAAAGCGGCGGTGGATATCATCCTGAAGAATGGCTGGGATAAAAAGGACCTAAGCCCGAACTCCCCAAAGACAGAGTTCGAAATCATGCGTGAATTTTTGGACTTGCCTGAGAACCAAGGTGCATGGGGAAGAACCCCGGTTGACATGTCCGAAGTACACGAAGAACGGCCTAATATCAGCAGGGCCTGGAGCAGCACAGCATGTCCCCGCCCGGGTGACCGTGGATGCTCGACAAAGGAAGAGTTGGTGAGCGAATGCTCCCGATACCTCAAAAGTCTAAAGATAATTGACCCAGAGAGCTTCCATGAAGCGCTGGACCCAGAAGACCCGCAACAGCTGTATGACTATGAAAGACAAGCTGTAACAAGGGCAGTAAAAGAAATCGCCCAAGAAACAGGACGCGAAGAAGGAGAGGTAACTCCTTATTCAAATTCCCCAAGACCAGGTAAAGAACAATGGATGTTCAAATGCCGTCAGTGGTTGAAAACAGTGGGAACTCAAAGCTCTGAACAATCCCCTGGTTTGGACGACCCATGGAATGAAGAAGAAAACTAGCCCGGGGATTCCAACCGAATCAGTGGTGATCAACAAGAAACACTCCTCCAATCTCCAGAAAAAGAGGAGGAGAATGAGCATGACCGATTGGTCGATTGGTATGTCTTGTACCTCAAGGATATCAGGGCAAAAAATCCCAAGGCCTTCAGGAGGTTGACGAACCCGAAAAATCCAAGCCGCCTGGAGGAATATGTGAAAGATGCTATCGCTACCGTCCTCCGGGAAGTCAATAAAAGCAAAACACCCCAATGCTCATCTGGTTCTGATGACGCTGATGGTGATATACCTTTCTATTGCTTCCATACAAGCGGTAGGAAGACCAACAATAATTCCTCGGACGAGGAAGAAGAGGAATCTGAAGAAAGCTCTGATGAGGAACCCCCGACAAGTACCTTGCAAGGTAGCCGCATATTTATGAGGGCCACAGATGGTTCCGGGGCGGTAAGAGACATCACTTCAACACTCGAGGGTCTCACCATACCAGAAGCAGCCTCCATCATGGCTCAGATAGAGCGGGCTAGACGCGAAGACCCCCAGTTCTTTGCATTTATGTGTAACACAAAGCACATCTGGTCGCAAGTGGATTTCGGTCCGGAAGTAGATCGGAGAAGACAAGCTCTATACGAGCAGTATCTCAGACAAAACCCCAGAGATGCTCCCCACATAGAGGAGTATTTGAGGAAGATATGCAGGATTGTTAACAGCCTTGACGGTCCTAGCAACAACAACAATAACAACAATAATAACAACAAAAACAATGGCTCTGATAGCGATGATGACGCTCTCGGAACTGCGGGAACATGCCACCGTGTCAGCGGCTTTGACTCTGATGAATCTGGGGATCAAGGTGAATCCTCCCAGTCTCAGCCCCAGGAAGAAACCCCTCCGTCGCAAACTGGCCCCAGAAATGAGGAAAATCCCACCAACTTCGATAACAGGCAATATGACTACGAAATAGTCGTGGATCCAGAATACCAAATGGACCCTGCCGAGCTACAAGGCCAAGAACCCAGAAGAGTCGATATAGATATCCACATCCCAAGCATACCTGGTCAGCCTGGGTTAATACTTGAAGAACTAGGTGAAATCGTTCGCCAAATAGTCAATCAAGTGAGGGAATCTGTATTGACGAAAGAAGAAGGGGAGGAATATGGACCCGAACCTGAACAAAACCTCGGTACAGGACAGAAGGCAGCTGCTAGTCCCTCCAACTCCCAAACTGAGCCTCCAAATAACCAAGCCGGAACCTCTGCCACCAAAAGCGAGGATTCTGAAGAGGAAAGTGAAGTCCCTGAAACCTCTAGAGCCATTTGGATCTCTGATGATTCGGACTCAGATTCAGACTGGCCCGAGCCCGATGAACCTCTACAAGGCTGGAACACCCAATTGTCTGATCCGATCGAGTAGACTAACCATCTAAGTAACAATGTCGAAGAACCAAACGACAGAGTAGCATGGCAGGGAAGCGACGATGAGCTAGACTCGGAACACCCTTACATGGAAAATCTGCGATGGGCCATATTGGATTCATGACCTAAAACCCGTCCCGCCACAAGTGTCAAACGGCAGGGAGAAATCCGAACCTCAGCTCTCCCTTGGGTGGAGAGGATAAGGCACAATCGCTCCAAGAAAGAGTTATGTCTGTTGCAGTACGACCGAGTCAGGAGGGCGGTGCGCCCCAAATCCAAAGAAGAGCAAGAAACGGAAGAGGAGCTCATCCAACAGTTCCGGCAAACCCCAAGTAGAGAGGGCTTAGACAACCATGAGCCTTCCCCTCACTACAGAGTCTCAATGGCCTGGCCTAGATACTACGCAGACAACGAGTCCATAGCAAGCTACTATGACCCCATGGTATTTGTCCATATACAGTAGTATGCTATGGCATATGCTACAAAGATAAAGCAAATGGAGAAACGTAGGGAAAGCTGTAGAGCCATCTCTATTAGAGAGCCCGACACAGACAACGAGGAAGAGGATCCTCCAACAGGAAGTCAGCCCATCCCAGGAAAATCCAGTTGCTTAAAAGAATCCCAACCAAGCAATAACAAACAAGAAAGAGTACAAGAGGCCAGACATGGTGGGCCGGCCCATCGTACCAGAACAAGATAGGCCTAACAAAACGAGGTCCCAAGGCCTGAGCGGCTACTTGCACAAAGGAGGCCAGGCGACCCTCTCACAATACCCGAAGGCATAGCTTGGCGGGGTGATATCAGACATTGCCTCGATACCTTGCACATACTCACCAGGCAAAATCAGAACATTGAAAAGCGCCCGGAAGTTGTGCTGTCCAAGCTCAATAAAGAAAGAAAAGAAAGAACAAAATCCCAAAGGCCCGAAATTGACTATGTCACAACACCAGATGTCCAAAGGACCGAGGATAGGGGCAGAGTCAGAAATGCAAATAAAGGGAAAGGAAAAGAAAACGACAGTCCCACCCAAAGCCGCGATTATCCTAGAAGAGAATCTGGTATAGTCATACGCGAGGGACATAGACCGGAGCGCCAGCTCAATTACCCCAAAGGAAAGGGTAAGGCTCCAATTGAAAATTCAAGCAAGAAGTCCTGGGACCGTCAAGACCAAAGATACCCACCTCAAGATGCCAGAATGCGTGGGTGGGAAAACGATGAAAACTCACATGGCCAAAGGTCTCGCTACATGAGACATCACCACGAAAGGGAAAACGAGCATGCGTCTGTGCACAGGCTCGGTCATTCCAACCAAATGCAAAATCAACATCAAATTCCCCGGGCCGATCCCGCGAAAGTCCCCAAATATCACATGGAAATGAAGCTGGTCAAAATAAACGAGCCTGCTCCAAGTGGCAACCAAAATGACAAATTGCCACGAAAATTCAAAATCTAAGGAGAAATTGAGGGACGAAAAGGAATGTCGTTCCCTAACTCTCAAAATCCCAAAGAAACATCTAAAGAAGAAAGAAAAAAGCAACAGGCGGGGTCTGCCACGCCCAGAAAATCCCAAGGAAACTTGAAATTCCCAAGAAAAAAGAATATTGCCACTTCCATCAAGTCTGGGGGCACTCGAGGAAGGAGTGCCTGGATTGGGAAAGTGACGTTCCCTTTGGAGAAACGGAAGATGAGGTGTGTAACGCCGTGTCTAGATACATGGGCTCAAACACCTCAGAAGAAGAGAGTTCCGATGAGGAGCGATACAATTATAGCTCTGAAGAGGAACCAGTCATTCTAACGGCCAACCCTATGCTGATAAAACCGTTGGGGAGTGACTCAGAAGAAAGTGAAAGCAAAGAAGAGGTCAGGGCACCACCAAAGCCTTACAGACCACCCAACCCTGTGCGGAAGTTACCCGCCAGACAACCACAACCAAATAAAAGAAAAGACCAATGTCATGTCAGCCTAAGGTCGGGTGCCAGGATACCAGAGAGACAACCTCCGAAGGAGACACCTGACAACAGGCCCAGAAACAGAAACGAAGCGGTGGTGGAAAACGAAGCAAGGCCCAACAGTACGCCTAGAATGTCTGTAGGTGACTATAATGTAGTGGCCCACCTGCAAAAAATCCCATCACTTCTAAGTGATTTCGATGCCCTTATGGTATCAAAAGAACTGCGCGAGGCCCTCATATACGCCTTGCAAAATCCGAGTAGCTTTCAAGCTTACTTTGCCCAAGAAGTCCGTGAGGAAGTGGCACAAATTGAACAAGAGCTGTCCATTACCTTCACAGACGAAGACCTGATGACAGGCACAGCAGACCATAATCGCCCCTTGTACACCATAGGGACCATTTATGGCAAGAAAATCAACAAAATTTTGGTTGACCCGGGGTCATCCATCAGCATCATGCCTCTGAAAACACTTGTGCAACTCTCGCTCAGTATCAGAGAAACCAGAAGAGACAAAATTGGGATCCATGGATTCAATCACCAATACCAAAAGGCCCTAGGGTCCACGGTGATTGATGTCACCTTCGGAGACCTGGTCACCCCAGTCAAATTCTTCATCATTGAAGCAGACACCACATACAAAGCACTTCTGGGAAGACCATGGTTACATGCTTATGGCCTGGTACCCTCTACTTTGCACCAATGTGTCAAATATGTCAAAGACGGCAAGCAATGTGTCATCAAAGGTGATGATCATCCATTTGAGGCACATGAAGCCGAATTGGACGATGCCAAATACTACACGCCCATGTCCAAACAGGGGGCAGGGACACAAAGAGAAATTCCCACCCAGGAAGTAGTCAAAGATGCAGTCAAAAGGGCGGCTCTCAAAGCCGCCATCAAATCCCAAATGCTGTGGGGAGCCGACAGTGACTCAAGTTCCTCAGCAGGAATAGACGAGGACGCTAGCATACCCGTGCGGGCGCTACCGTGCTCCTCTGACGAAGAAGGCGGGCAAAACTCCCTGTCTGTATAAATAATGCCTCTGGAGCATTACAAAGATTTGACTCCTCGTGAAAGAGAACAGATTTCTCAACTCAAAACCCTCACAGTCCCACCAAAGGCAGAGGAAACTGAAAAGAATGGATTGGTGATTCACCCCAGCATAAAATTTGTGAAAATGGGAGAAGTCGATCCTGAAAATGATAGCCCATGCTCAGAGGATTGGACACAATGGCTGATGAAAGAAATAAAGGAACCAGGGGTTCCACCACAGGTGTAACATGCAACCAGCACCAAAATGATGGAGTTGTTTCGTAAGGCGCATTACCTGGAACCCATCCCAGAAAAGCGGGCCAAGATGTTTCGAGATATGTTGAAAGGCTACTCAAATGAAATCCAAAGGCTTGATGGAAATACAGCCAACACAAGAGGTTTGGGATTCTCGGTCGATGCGGAGGCACAAACATCAATTGTTCCACCGACCTTAGAACAATATTCATGCAACCATGTCACAATAACCGAAATTGGGGACGAGGAAGAAGTCCTTGAAATTGAAGGTGAATCTCAAGAAGACGAGCAGTTCATCTTGGTGGCCAAAAATGCCCCAAAAGAATTGGAAGAAGGTGGCCAAAATACTATCGATGAGCTAAAACAGGTGAACTTGGGCACTGAAGAAGACCCGAGACCAACGTTCATCAATGCGTCCTTCCTACAGGAAATACAAGACAAGCTGGTAGAATTACTAAAAGAGTACAGGGATTGTTTCGCCTGGAATTACAGTGAAATGCCCGGGTTGGACCCCTCAGTTGCTGTTCACAAGCTGAAAATTGACAAGGAAATCAAGCCAGTCAAACAAAGTCCTCGAAGAATGAGGGTAGAACTGGAAGAAAAAGTGACCGCTGAAGTCAGAAAGTTGATTGAAGTGGGATTTATAAGAGAAGAAGAAACTCCTGACTGGATTGTCAACATAGTCCCAGTCAAGAAGAAAAATGGACAAGTCCGGGTCTGTGTTGATTTCAGAGACCTAAACAAAGCATGCCCCAAGGATGATTTCCCACTTCCGATGACGGAAATCATAATTGACCATACATCCTACTACAGGGTCTATTCCTTCGTGGACGGGTCCTCATGATACAACCAAGTCAAAATGGATGAAAGCGATCAGAAGCACACTGCCTTTCGCACTCCAATCGGCATTTATTGTTACAAGGTTATGCCCTTTGGTCTCAAAAATGCTGGAGCCACGTACCAGAGGGCCATGACCAAAATTTTCAGTGATCTGATACACAAGGTGGTGGAGTGCTATGTGGATGACCTCGTGGTAAAATCCCACACACATGAGCAACACCTAGAAGATGTGAGGCTGATGTTTGATCGGCTAAGGATACATACCCTGAAGCTTAACCCCTTGAAGTGCGCGTTCATGGTCTTTTCAGGGAAGTTCTTGGGTTTCATGGTGCGACACAGAGGGATCAAAATCGACCTAGAAAAGATCAGATCCATTCAAGAGATGCCACCGCCAAAGACACTCAAACAGCTCAGATCTCTGCAAGGACGCCTGGCATACATCAGGAGGTTCATAGCTAACCTCTCAGGCAAAATCAAACCATTCACAAGACTCACCAAGAAAGATGTCCCCTTCAAATGGGACAGTGAGTGTCAAAAGGCCTTGGAGGACATCAAGCAGTATTTGCTAAAACCCCCTGTCTTGGCAGCACCAATTGCCGGAAAACCCTTAATTCTCTACACCACAGCTCTGGATGGATCACTGGGAGCACTGCTTGCCCAAGAAAATGAAGAAGGGAAAGAAAATGCTCTCTACTACCTCAGCAGAATGCTGGTAGCAGCGGAGCACTCATATACTCCAATCGAAAAGCACTATCTGGCACTGATTTTTGCAGTCAAGAAGCTCAGGCACTATATGCTGGCCCATAAGGTCACGGTCATATCCAAAACTGACCCATTAAAATACATCATAACCCGACCCATGCTCACTGGGAGGTTAGCAAGGTGGGCTGTCGCCCTAATGGAGTTTGATATAACATATACGCCCCAAAAGGCCATCAAAGGGCAAGCTTTGGCCGACTTCCTGGCAGCCCACCCCATACCAGATGACTCTCCACTCGCGTGTGATTTTCCAGATAAAGAGACCATGCACACAGAGGAAGCAAATGGAGAAGAAGCCTGTTGGAAACTATATTTTGATGGATCATCGTCCATTCAACCAGCAGTCAAACCAAATCTACCCAAAAGACAGGCTGGAGTAGGTATGGTATTTGTCACACCAGAAAAAGGCATCCTCAGATATGCCCTAAGCCTTACAGAGCCGTGTACAAACAACGAGGCCGAGTATGAAGCCTTAATTGCGGGGCTTGAAATGGCACTCAAAATGGGAATCGAGCGACTGAAGATCTTCGGTGACTCCTTGCTCATCCTAAGTCAAATTGATGGTCTGTTTAAGATCAGAAAACCAGAATTGGTAAAGTACCATGAAAAAGCTCTAGAGTTAATGGCTAAGTTCACTAGCATTACTCTCGAAAAGGTACCGTGGTCCCTGAATGGTAAGGCAGATGCTTTGGCCAGGTTAGCCAACGAGCTCAGCGACCCAAGTCAAGAAGAAATACAAATTCTTGTCTACCGGAGAAGGGCCTTATTCCCCTGCTTCCAACAAGCAAAGAAGGAGGAAGAGAAAGAAACCATGTTCGTGGACATCTTAAATCTGGAAAAACAAATGGAAGAGGAATGGGGAGAAACGGTCCAAGTCATGGTCATAGATGGAATAGACTAAGAAGATTGGAGACAACCTTTCCTTGACTACTTTCAACAAGGGAAGCTACCTGATAACAGATACATCAGGGAGCAAATCAGAAAAAGGGCTCTAAGGTTTGTGTACGTCAATAACACACTCTATTGGAGATCTTATGAAGGAGCATGGCTAAGGTGCATCTCAAAGACTGAAGCACGAGAAGTCATGCAAGAAGTCCACTGGGGAGAATGGGGGGCCCACCAAGCGGGTTCCAAAATACGAGTGCAAATCAAATTGATGGGCTACTACTGGCCCACCATGAGCAGTGATTGCGAAAACTTCTCCAAACAGTGCCACATGTGCCAGATACATGGAGATTTCATCCATCAACACCCAAATATTCTACATCCAATAGTGGTGTCCTGGCCTTTCGAAATATGGGGAACGGACATCATAGGTCCAATCGACCTGCCAGCCTCAAATGGACACCACTTCATTTTGGCCACCACGGATTATTTTTCCAAATGGGCCGAAGCAAGATCATACTGAGAAATCAAAGCCTCTGATGTGGTCAAATTCTTTACCACCCAGGTGCTATATAGGTATGGAAATCCTAGAAAGATAATCTCAGATAACGGCACAGCTTTCAAAAATGCAAAGATCGCTGAGTTTGCTGAAAAACACAAGATAGAATGGAAATATTCCTCAATCTACAATCCAAGGGCCAATGGATTAGCAGAGGCCTTCAACAAAGTGATAATCAAAATTCTACGCAAGACAGTTGGGGTTATCACAGGAACTGGCATGAGAAGTTACCTGAAGCACTGTGGGCATATCGGATCACCTACAGAACTCCAACACAAGCAACGCCTTACTCGTTAGTGTATGGGACCGAAGCAGTTCTCCCCATCGAAGTGGAGCTCCCCTCTCTAAGAGTAGCCATGGTATCAGAAATCCCTCTGACCAAACAAATGCAATTGAAGTTGCAAGAATTGGATGGAATGGATGAAAGGAGACTAGCTGCCCAACAAAATCTGGAGCTATACCAAGCTAGGATGATTAGGGCCTACGAAAAGCTATCAAGAGCAAGGGCATTCAGGAAAGGTGAATTGGTGCTAGTGTTAAGATGACCAATCACTGGCCGACACCATGGCCCCAAATTTGCACCAAATTGGGAAGAACCTTACATCATAGACCAAGTCTACGACGGAGGAGCCTACCTACTTGCAGATCAAGAAGGAAACCACCCTATCTCTCCCATAAATGGGAGACACCTGAAAAAGTACTATGGCCAAAACTATCCTGGCAATCCCTATAAGCGTCAAAGCAAGGAGGAAGGAAGTCTCACAGATGACTGGGCCGAAAGTTGTGTGGGAATGGAGCGGCTCTTCGAGTGATCGCTTCACTCTTGCCAAGCCAAAACCAAAGGAGTGTCCTGTCCCCTTTGTGACATTCATGGGATGTATCCCCACCACAAATACTAAATACAAAACAAATAAAACCTTAAAACCAACCCAGATAAACCAAAAGCCAAAATATTCCAAAATTCACCAAATCACCAAAATCCCCAAGTAAACCAAAATCCTAGAAAATTCCAAAAAAAAAAAAAGGTAAACGTCCCACGGGCTGAAGCTCGAAGGGGTGTTCCGTTCTTTTGAACATTATGGACATTCCCTTGCAAAAGCCCTAAATAAATAAGGCAAAACTAAAATAATAATAGACACATATCAAATAAAAATCCACAAAACCTAAATAAAAATAATACAACAAAATCCTGAAAATACAAACATCCATTCAAAATCCAAAGGAATAAAACGTGTCCCGCCGGGCCTAAAATCAAAGGAGTGTTCTTGCCCTTTTGGGCGACCATAGGACATTTCCTTTACATAGGCCTACATTCCAAAGTGCGCCTCCATAAGCGTTGTGCTTTGTGCTTGAAACAAGGTACTAGGTGCTTATTCATCTCACCAAATTAAAGGATGAATAAATGTTCCGTATCTTGAACTCTAAATTAAGACACAATGCGGTGACCTATCACACCAACCAAGAAAAGGATAGTCGTGTTGAGGAAACCTGTGTGGTTTCTGAATACATAGAATAGTGAAATTTACCCTAAGCGTTGTGCTTTGTGCTTGAAACAAGGTACTAGGTGCCTATTCATCTCACCGAATTAAAGGATGAATAAAAGTTTCGTGTCTTGAACTCTAAATTAAGGCACAATGCGGTGACCTATCACACCAACCAAGAAAATGATAGCCATGTTGAGGAGACCTGTGTGGTTTCCGAATACATAGGATGGTGATAATTACCCTTGTTCGATGATCATTACACCTCAGAAATCAAGAAACAAGAAGACTAGCGGCTCATGCAGCCTTAGAACCGGGCCTCTCACCTAAACCTCTCAAACCAAACCCAATCTAACCTATATGGATAACCTAAAATCACAGACAAATCCGGTAAGTTCTGTGCTGTCGAACCAAAGAGCACTGGAAAAAGATCTGCAACCTGTTCACTATGAACACACGCAGTCAAACATCAAAAGTATACATAAAACCCCACCGGTAAGTCCCGCGCTGCCGAACCAAAGATCACTGGAAAAGGATCTGCAACCTGTTCACTATGAGCGAACGCAGTCAAATACCAAAACCATAAAACCCCACCGGTATGTTCCATGCTGCCGAACCAAAGAGAATTGGAGAAAGATTTACGTTGCAAACAAATGCAAGAAGAAAACAAAACCGGTATATTCCATGCTGCCGAACCAAAGAGCATTGGAGAAAACCCCTGCAGTTCAATCAATATAGACGATTGCAAAAGCGAAATGGAGACAATCGCATGTCCCACCAGCGTAATTCAAGCAGACAACCCAAAGAAGGCTTGAATAAAACCCTGCATTATGTCCCACCTGTATGATGAGAGATAAAAGACTCATGCAGAAACCATAGAACCAATACACAAGTAACAACACAAAATTATCAAGCTGCCCCAAGCATGCCAGGGCAAAATACCGGAAGACTACTGTCATAAGTTACTACGTCCATAAACCACAAACATTCAAAATGACAAAGACCACAAATGTCTGTAGGAAAAAAGAAAAGATACAACAATCACGATACAATAGCACAAGAAGCAGAGCATCACGCTGGGGGCACAGCCACGGCACCTGCAAGAGTAGCAAGGATGTTGGAAATGGTCTGGAGCGTAGCCTCGATGGTGTCAAGGCGTGTGCGCAACTCCTCAAACTGCTGGTTGCCCGCAGCAAACTTGTGAAGAATATGACTATTCACAGGATAATCTGGGTCGGGAATCAACGTGCCGTGCGGCAATTCGACCCAACCATAATGGGTCAAGTCCAAAAGCAAGTTGCGAGGATAGACAACATGGCGTCCCTCGATCTGGTTGCCCCACATCATATCAGGCATGGGAATCTCCGCCCACCTCATCAAAACCTCAACCAAATGAGCATAAGGAAGATACCCCTTTGGAACCTTCACCGCGTGGTACATGTTCTGAAGGATCAGACTTGAAAGGTTGATCTTCCCGCGCTTAAGAATCAGAAGGCGTAGGTAAAACAGAGTCCCCGGACGGGTATGGTCAGAAAGTTCGCCTTAAGGGAAAATCAGATAACTGACCATCAAAAAGAGCAACCTACAAGAAATCATGCGATAATGAAGTTCATATAGTTTATTGCATGGAAAGAAGGAAAGAAGAATATGAGAAAGGGTTACCTATGGAGCGCAGGCAAGTGCGCAGTTGAAACCTCCTCATAACCTGGATCTGGCTTGGGAACTTAAACCACTCGCGGTGACTGCGATAAGTCCCATGCCCAAATGGCCAACTCTGATAGGCATAAATAGACAGACCATTCAGTGTGTCAGTAGCCTCAAGTACAACGGCCAAATCCTCAACTCCAAAGTCAAGAAACCTACCAAAAAGATAGGAAGAAGCGGAAGGAGTACCATGATGATCAAAAGAGACACGCAGGTTAGCATAAAATAACCTGGTGATGTCGTCGTGGTAGGCCTGGTTCAGTTTTTCCAGACCTCTGAGACTCCAAGCATCAAGCCACCCCCGTATCAGATCAAAGTATGGGGTAGAGAAACGCCCTTGTGGGTGAAAGAAGAAACAGGGGGCTGCATGGCGATCCCCACCACAGACATTCGCATGATAAAATTCAAAGGCATCTTCATCACGGAAAAGGTAGCGGTTCCTGGAATCGTATGACCAGTTCGGTTTGAGAAGAGAAACATCCTGAGCAGAGGAACTTGCTTCGTCCCTGGGGCGCTTGGGGTTCACAACACCGCCCATCTGAAAAGAAAGAGGGAAGGAAAGAGGAAGGAAGTTGCGAGGGAATGGAATGAGTGCAGACCGATAGGCTGCCTCATTTATAAATCAAGTAAGACAAAATGCATGCATCTTTTCAAATCCATCGAAAAGGCATGAAATCAAGCGTCGTGACGGTTTATGGCGCCAAAAAGGAAAGTGATCGCGTCGCGATCTTTAAAGCGTTAACTGATGTGAGTAAATGCAAATATGGAAAACCAAAAGATAAAAGGCATCAAATAACCATCAGGAGCAATAACCATAAAAGCCACGCGGCCCAAAACATATACGGATCCAAGAACAGCCCAAAATGCTGACAAAACCAAAACCCAACAACCATGTCCAAGAACAACGAATATCAAATCCAAAATATGCAACCACAAAACACACGAGAGCTAAAAAGGCCTGTGGCTACTGAAGCAAGGCAGAGCCAAGACTGCACCCGTATAACTCCCACCGGCACCGCTACTGGCACCCTTGTAAGGGGCTGGGCCCGAGGTCGTCGGTCTAGTCAGTGCAGTGTCAGGAGAAAGCGCTAATATCGCCTCGCTCATAGGAGGTGGAGCAACCGCAAGGGGAGTAACCTCCATGAGAAGAACCTCCCACTTTGAGAAATCTGACATCATCTCCTCAGAAGATGCAGGGGACATGTCAGACTCAGTCACCCAAAAATCAGGGCCACCTGATAAAATATCAAGAGAAAGACTCGTTGTCAAAATAAAAGGGCAAGAGTGAGAAAACCAAACAGTGCAATAATATCAAAATTGCATCATAAAGACATACCTATGACAGTCAGGGGTAAGGGAGATATGTCACACTGAATCTCTAAATCCACGTCAAGGATGGAAGTCGCGAGCTCGCCAATACTAACAAAGCTCCGAGCTGAAGTCTGATACAGATGACATAAAGTCTGTAGTCCAGAAATCCAAAGCTCCATGTCGAATGCCATCAGGGTAAAAGGGAGACGACCTGGACAAAAGAAACTCAAAACCAAAGAAATGCAGTATGAATGCACCTAAGAAAAAAGATTGATACATACCTAAACCATGAAGAATGGCTGGAATAGTAGGCGGCGGAGCCGTCTCACAAGTCAGCACTGTCACAGGAATAATGGCTGGACGGTCATCCTGAACCCACAAGTCATCATCTGTAAGAAAAGGCGCAGGAGAGATAGGACGGGGACGTAAAATCTCCTCGAAAGGGACCTCTATAGTCTCAATCTCGATCTCCTCCATCTCAACCTCCTCTACAACAGGCTGAGGCTCTGGATAAAGAGAACAACCCCATCCCCAACCACGAAAACGGGGAGCAACTAAAACTAAACCAAAAAAATAACAAAATCAAAACCAAGTTTAAAAGCTGATACAAAGGCAAGCAGGGATACTTACCTGAAGAAGAACCAGAAATAAGAGGCTCCATGGAGAAGTCAGTCTCTGATGCACTCCCCTCTACCCGCCTCCGTAATACATATCGCTCTGAGTCCTCTGGTGAGGTAGGCTCCTCACGACGCCTCTTCCCCAGCTCAGAAATGGTCTCCCCGATCGAATCCTCTGAATAGATAGGGGAGGGACAGTGAAAGGAATTTGAGTCATCCTCACTCTCTGAAGCGACTGGCTCAGACACATCTACAAAAAGCAAGTCAACAAAAGCCATATATATACACAAAGAAGGAGAAAGAAGCAAGTCAGAAAAGGTACCAATGTGTATCGCCCAGCGACGATATGCCTCAAGCTCCGCAGCTACAGAAGTCTCCTCCTCGGGAGGAGATGATCCCTCAAGAAGAAAATGAAAATGACCAAAGTCATATCCACCAAGACCTGTTTCAAACAATGGAATGAGACAGCACGTCATAGAATGGAAAACCCAAAGAAAAAAAAGAGAAGCGATAGCATACCTGGAAATACTCCATTATAAGGCAAAGGAGGTCCTCTATACCTCACTGGACCATGGGAGGAAATCACAGAGCCGTCTGCGCCAAAAGAAGTCCTGAGTGGTCTAAAGTCACCCTGCTGCGCCTCTCTGCACCTTAGAATCACTCTGGAAGGATATAACTTCCTCCTAAGGATAGGAAGTCTGGGCACGTGAGCTGCTCTAGCCCAACCTCTAAACCAATGATCATATCTCCCCAGTAATCTAGCATCTCTAGAAGTAGATGGCACAGTACAACTAGTCCCAGTACCAAGGCGAAGAGTAAAAGCTGCACGCTCTGCACAAGACTCTAAAGTCGCCGCGGGGGCAGTCGGAAAGGTAAAGACTGAAGGAATATCCCGGTCATATCCGAACTGCCAAGCACACCTCTGCGGGCTATACACCTCGTGGATCACTCTGTCACATAACCTCAAGGGCAGACATCCAGGACGGGTGCTAATTACAAAGTCCCTCTCTCGCCTAGAATGATAGGCACCCAGACGAGGACGAATGTCTGAAGCGTCAGGGACGGAGTCAAGGATGACCCGATCCTCATCTGCGCTCGCAGGCCATCCTCTCAGAAAAGCCTCAGGACGGTACTCTGGGATGAACTGAGTACTAGAGGAAAAGAAAGAGTGGGCAGTAACAGGATTTGGATCAACAATAGTGCTGCCTGCAATATGGATCAAAGCTGGTAAAGACTGCCTCATATCAGCTGAAGTCAAAGGTGTATAACATCTCCTCCAGTAGATGTAAAACCAACCATGTAGAATATGCAGAGGAATCACAGTAGTGGCCTGAGAAGGGTCTCTCAAAGAAGTGAACTCTCGCATAGACCTATAGAAATTTGCCAAGGCCGGAATAGCCAAGGCAAAACTTCGGCCACGCGCCAAAAGGTTGGCCACAACAAAGACCCCAGGTCGAATATACCCGGCTGGCTCACAAACAACCAAAAAGTAACATAGCCACCAGGTTATAAAAGCAGTCAAGACGGTCTCATCATCCAAAGAAAGAGAAGAAAGGTCAGAAAACTCTACCTGTCTGGTAGGGATATAGGTTTGATCTGTACCCGTCACAATCGGCTCCAAAGGACTAGCAAAGCCTGCAGCATCATGCTCAGAAACCCGGTCCATAAAATACTCAATCCAATCTCTAAAAGGCACATCTCTGCTCAGACCACGGTAAGAACGAGACATAGCAATCTCATAATATATCCGAAAAACCCTACGCAGTGCATCTGAGTGCAAAGGAGACCCATCACGGTCAAAACCATACAACTCCATCTCAGGTGGAACTCTCTCCTCGTAGAACAAACCTCCTACAGGAACACCCAGCAGGCAATACATCTGCCAAAGATCAATGGTAATACTCCGATCCTCTAAGACGAAGGTGTTGTGCACATAATCCCAGTTCGTTGCCATCGCCTTAAGGAGGTTGGAACCCCAAGTATACCTGAAGAGTGACAGAGAAACCCCTCCAAACAAGGACACTCTGTGTAAACGGCCTCCAAAACGGCACAAGATATATCTGGTCCACTCAGTCTGACCAGGACTCCACTCCAGACCTCCCTGGACCCTCAACGGACCAGGAATCCAAGGAGAAACATGACCCTCCATCATCTCAACACTCAACAAATGGAAGTCAGAAGAGAAAGCGCTACGGCTAGTAGGGCTAAGAAAAAGGCCCTGAAAGTCATGTGACGGCCTATCGGGTCTCTCATGAATGATAGGACAATGGGTAGTATAAGCATATCCCCTGCGACTCTCAGTCCTGGAAGTAGGATCAACAACCAGGTGGGAATAGCTGTATAAAGGTGATAAAGGCAAACGGTCATGCCTAGCCAATAAACCATGAAAGTTATCCCTGCCCTCAAGGATCCTCTTCTTCCACTTCACATGCAAATGCTTATGGACCTTGCCAGGGTCCAAGTAATGGTTAATATACGAAGTGATAGCCTCATCAGAAGGACCGTAGAAACCAGTCCTCGAAATACCAAAACGAGGGGTGGTGCTATATATCTCCTCGACGGGTCCCATACCTGACATATATGCAGACTGGATACAAACAAAATGGAAATGAGTCACCAGACCTAAACCTGAACCTGGGCCTACCGAAACCTAACCATACAAGTCAAAAGGGCTATGGGGACACCAGAGTAAACTGTTCACCAGGGTCTCACATTTTACTCTGGTGGGGGGCATTTGTTTACCCCTAAATTCTGCTGCATAAAACCCTAGAATAAACAAAACAAATTTTATTCCACAAATAAACAAAACCCATGACAACAGTTACTCGACAAAATCGCTCAGACGAACAGTCATGATGCATGAGAGGAAAATACAGAAATTCCTAAAAATGGACGATAAATTAATTAATTATGGGGAATGCCATTATGAGCCTGTGATACCCTAATAATTAATTATAAAAAATGTCCCAAAAATGGAAATTTTGTAGCAGTTAAACTCTTCATATTTTTATGAGGAACCATGCGAAATTTCATGTCAAATTCACCTATGGATGGGTATCAAACAATTTTAACCAAATAAATGCAGCATAATTGTCCTCAAATCCGAAATGGGCTTACAAGTCGAAATTAAAATCCAGACTGGGCTCAGTTTAAGGCCCACTTTCCATTTCATTTCATGGCGGCTTAGCAAGATTCAGCTGCCCAGTAGGCAAAAAGCGAAACGGGTCTAGAACTCAGCGAAACGGAGCTAGACCCGATATCAAGACCAAACCCAATAGTCGAAAATCGACTCATACGGGACTCGTGCGAATGTGACTCGACGCTTGACTTCCGACTGGACCCAACATATATTCACTTCATTCGATCGAGTCTGGTTTTGGTCTGTACACGCGTCACCCCCTAATTGGGTAGGGACCATTACCGTTTGAAAATAAAAGAAAAGAGAAGGAAAAGGAGATGGAACGGTACAGTGCTATCAGGCCCTCAATACACCGGCGTAGGGAAGGGCTTCGTCGCCGTTCTGCGACGTCTCAATCCAAGCCAACTTTACCAATGGATAAGCGATGATCTCACGACTCCAGCGACACCAAACTCGATAGGAATCGGAGAAGCTATGAGCTCAATTGGGAGATGAATGTGGTCACTGCCTGGGGGAGAATTGTGAAATTAAATCCAGAAAAGAATGAAACAATGTAATTAACTGTTAATGCAGTTTCTGAAAAGGAGGAATTACGTGCCCGAAGAGGCAATTTTGAAGTTGGATGCTTACGAAGGCGGAGGAGCTATCTCAGTCGCGAGTGGCAATGCCGGAATTGCACAAATGGAGAAGAGAGGCTTAATGTGCCACTATGGTGCACTAACTAAGCTTCGTCTCGATCAGAGAGCATACGCAGAGGGAGCATAAAGCCTCTGGCGTAGCTACAGTCAAATTCTCCTACAACTGGACACCTCCAGTGAAAATGGGAAGAAGAGACAAGAGAAGAAAGGAAAATGGAGAGGAGTGTCACTGGGTTTCGCCAGGCTAAACACTGAAAGGAGCTTTCCAGCGTGGTCCCCCAGTACAAATGCATTGATGAGACCGTAGAAGGTACCATGGTCCCTCTTCAAGTGAAGCCATCTGATGAGGAAAAGAATGTGAATCAATGGCTATGATAAAATTGTGTCTCTTGTGATGGGAGATACCAAGCAGAGAGATGCAAATGAGGAGCACACCTATGCATTTAAGAGTCATATCTAACCACTCGTTTGTGTGGCTGACCAAATGGATGGACAGATGCTCCAATTGATCACCCCACCTCAGCTGCATACGCTGTTAAGATAGTATAACATCTCAAGGCAACAAAATGTGCCTGAGAGTGACATCTCAAAAGTCCATGGGCAAATCAGTCTTAATGAGAATAAGACAAAGGAATTTGAACATGAATGAAAAGGGATTGAATGGTCAATGCCAATTTTACCCCTCTGGATACTCTTTTCCAAATCCCATAGCAACAATAATTGGTGACAAATTTAAATTAAACACCAATTAAACCCTCAATTATGTAAAGTTGTTGTGTTAACTCAAGGCAGAATTGCATGAAGAGAGTGTATTGGCTAAAGACCCAAGTGACAGCCATACAAATATCAAAGATAAAATCTGGATTAAGAAGCTGATTAGTAATTCAAATTAAGAAGTGGGTGTCATCCAGATAGAGATGCTCAATGTACCAAGGGGCCATTGCTAGTTGGTACTACACAACACCCGGCAGTGAAGGCATTCAATAGAATGTAGCCACCTATTCATGTGTAGGTGCTTGTCTTATAAACCATAGTTAAAAATATGAAATTAGCCAAGCCAGGACAAAGCCTGAGACTTGGATAAAGCGCTGGGCAATGCAAATTAACATCCAGACCCCTCAAGTATCCAGAAATAACAATTAAGTGAGTACAAAACAGCTAGCTTGTGGATAAAGCTATGTGAGTAGCTGTGGCATGTACCAACCCAACAAACCAAGCAATTGTATTTCTTTTCACTTGCCAGGCGCCATAAAGCAACCAAATGCACAAAGGCCTCATGAGACATGTTCACAAGTGAACAAAATATACAAATGGAGAAAAGATTAACCCTCCTACTTACCATGTCAGATGACATATGGCTCACCTGAAGGGAGGTTATGTTCACCACCAAACCAAAGCCATCTGATGCTCCCCAACCATCAGATATATGCCACATCATGCTAAGCCTAGCGCCAAGAGAAATGCCTTGACAAAGCATATGGGCAAAGCCTCAACAGCCAACATATGGGGTCACCAATCATATGAGGCCAAGGTAGCAGCTACATGTGAAACAGCTGGTCAAATGCCACAACAAACCATCAAATTGGATCCTGTGAAGGACATAAAAAGAAACTCAACTAAAAAGGAGCCACTGGAGAGGAGTTTAAACAAGGAGGCTCAACTGGAGACAACTCAAATGGCCTTGAAATACCATGTTTATCCTTCCGGACATGTACAGGAGATAGCTGGCGCCCAAGATGACTCCTCTCCCAAGTATGCTGTTGTGTAAAAGAGAGTATATAGATCATACTTATCCTCTCAAGACCCACATGGCATGAACCCCACCTGTCACAGGTACAATGCCAACCCAGTAAAAGAAAGTAGAAGTGGAAATTGGTTCATCTGCTGCCTAATTATGCAAGGCCAGATGGCATAAGCTCATTGAGCAGTGAAATTGAGTAAAAGCTAGACCATGTGAGGATAGAAAATCAAGCTGAGGCGGTAGAGACAAGTATGCATCTCAACCCTTCATCAACAACCATCAAGACCCAAAATTATGTGAAGCTGCCACATGGCAATGAAGACCCCAGCAAACCCTAGCCCTGATGGCTATAAAAGAAGCTCAAGACGATGGAAAAGAAGCCCCCAATTTTACAATTATCAGGCTAGTATTGCATTTCAGAAAATTGTAAAAGAAGAAAAGCAGTTTTAAGTTCTGTCAAAGGTAATTAGGATGTAAAACTTGATTTTATATGAATTAAAGGGGGCCAAAATGCTTTGAAACTATTTGTTCTTCTTGTTCTCCTCCTCTTCTCCCATTTTCCTTTTTTTTGGTGAAGAATAAGCCTGGTATTTGGCTTAAGTGTCTGGTATTTGACACTGTTCTTGTGTATGCTTGGTATTTGGCAGAGGTGGCCTGGTATTTGGCCTTACCAATCATCCCAGCCTGGTATTTGGTTGTGTAAAACCCTCTCATGAGGAGGTAACTTAGAGATATGTGCAAAAGGGCATGTAAACTTTATGCCAAGGTGCTATTGCTTGCATGCCACCCCAAATAAAGTGAATAAAAGGGTTATGCAGACTGTATGCCAGGTGCTACTATCTGTTATACCCATTAAAAATGATAAAATGGCAGAAGATTTTCATAAAAGTAGTTGCATATGCCATAAGCTCAAGCAAAAAATCAATTTCTATTTAAAAAAATCCATGCATATCAGGGTCAGGTTAGAGCATGCTATGTCATTTGTATCTCATGTTGCATCATATCTATTTATAAAACATACTAGGGTCAGGTCAGAGTTACCAAGTCTGCATATTATTCATGTCCAATGTGATTTAATGCATTTGCATGGTGTCTAACATATCTTTTAAGTAAAGGTGTTAAATAAGTGCATGGTCAGTATGCACCAATGTCAACAGGTGACTAAGGTTCATGTCTACTTAAGAGTATTAAGAATAAGTCAATAAAACGAATATTTCTGCATGTGTTATTTCTAGGGTACCCACCAAGGCTCAGTAAAAAAATAATAATGACATAGATGATTCAGGGAAGTCTAGTAAATCATGTAGTGAAAGTGTATTAAACTCATAATTTACAGTGGGTTGTCTGCCTTAATAAGAATAAAATAAAACAAACTCATGTTAAAGTTGCAGGAGTCAAAACAAAAATTATGTGGAGGATTGGGTATTCCAGAAATAAATGATGTCCAGAGAACAAAAAGTATAAGTCCATATAAACTCAAATAAAAAAAAATCGTTTGTCTGCACCCCATGCTAGGATTGTAAGAAGTCATGGTCAAGTCATAGCATTAGTGAAAATGGCATATCTATGTATAAAATAGAGTAAACCCTAGTTGGTGTGAGTCAGCTAAGAATAAAAAAAAAATCAAACAAAAACGTTGGAGTTTGCATTAGCATCAGAGTTACTAGGCTTTAGTCCAGAGCCTATTAATTCCTCATTTGTTACATGCATAGTCCCTTTAAAGCAAAAGAAAAACAACAAGTCTAAAGAGCATCCTCATGTTTCATGCATCTTTCTTAAAGACAAGTTATGTAGTATCAAAAATAGAAATAAATTCACATGTTATTTGCATCAGTAATTGGGAATAGTTAGTTCATAATCCCATAGTCTTCATGTGCATAACACAGCATAGCATTTCAAAAAAAAAAAAACAACTAGGAATAAGCACAAAATTGTCTTGCAATTGCAAGAGTTCCCTTTTGAAATAAGTGAATTTGTTGCATGAAACACAAATAAAAAATCTTTGCAAAAGCATGTTTTAAAACTCAGCTCAAATGGTTACAGAAATTTGAAAGTGTTGAGTCAAACAAATCTTTAACTCGATTTGTCGATTTGTAAAACAACACAACAATTACTAATCTCTTCTCTAAGTGCTTAATATAGTTTGAGGTGGAACAAGGTAATGAAGTCTTGCTTAGTGCATTTATTGAAGACTAACAAGTCCCTGGAAGATCAGTTAGGAAGTCTAGAATTTAATGTTGTAATCCTAAACAAATTTCCTCAAACTGTCTGTTTTAAAATGCTCAAAATTTACTAGTAACGTTATACAACGTTATAGAACTCCTCCTACTGAAGCTAGTCGCAAAAACAGTGTTTATCCGTTACACAACGTTTCATTCAGTTGTGTAACCCTTGCTCAAACGTTATGTAATGATTCAATACGTTACACAACGCATTGAGCAAGTAAGCTGAAACGAAGCACTGTTAGAATAACGTTGTGTAACACTTTCTAGCGTTACACAACGGACCAAAACCAAGCGTTACAGAACGCAAGTTACTATTTTTTTAACGCTTTGGGTTTTGGCCATTTTGAGGACGTTCTGGCCTACGTTGTGTAACGTTATAGTTCGTCACACAACGTTTAGTTTTTAATAAGTTACATAACGCTAGGAGGCGTTATGAAACGTCTCTGACAACTTTTTGAACGTTGGAGGTCCACCATTCATTACGTTGCACAATGTTTCCAAACGTTGTACAACGTTTCGGACACCCTCCAACGTTATTGTCGAAATTTGTTTTATTTCACGGCTATTTTGAAACGTTGTGTAACGTTTCGGAGCGTTGTGTAACGTTTTGTTCAGAATTTGACTGGTTTAGAGCTCTTGGCGCCCTCTATATATATCAGACCTTTTTGAGTTGTGTAACGTTTTGTTCAGCATTTTCTTAGACAATTTGTAGAGATTTGAGTGCATCAATCAAACCCATAGTTTAATAACTAGATTATTGAGCGATTTGATTGAGAGCCTTGATCTTTATTGATATTTGGTGATTAACTAGAGGTTAGGCCGATCCGCTTCGAGTTCATTGTGACGAAGTGATTCAGTTCGCAATTGTAGTCCCGTTCGGTTGGAATAGAACGGAGCGCGCCCGATTTGGTGGTCGCGAAACTTCCGGAGACGTACGACTAAGGCTAGCTCTATCTAGCGGGTCGGAACTCCGTAATCACATCGCTTGTCATTTCTTTCTCTCTATTTACATTATATTTGGCTTGTGTGTTTGATTGTTTGTGTTGAACCAAATTTGAATTGAATCGAATTGTTATTTCCGCAAAATTGTCCAAACCGGTTTAGAAATTGATTTGAGCCTATTCACCCCTTCTAGGCCTTTATTTAGGGACAATAGAAACTAAAAAAAAAACAACAACAAACACAACACAGAAAACACATCAAAACAAATAAACACACAAATTCAAGTTTAATTGGGGGCACATATCTCTAAGTTAGACTCATGAGAGGGTTTTACAAGCCTTGGCCGACTTAAATGAACCATGAAAATCAGTCGGTAAACCCAAACAGGAGCAGTGAAACTGCTCGAGCCAGACTTGAATTGGTACCCAAAACCAGACCAAATCAAGTTGAAATAGACTACAGTGGTTAGTCGTTATGGTTCATGGACCCAAAATAAATCCCAAGTACAGCTCAATTGAGCTTAAAATCCAACAGGGATCAGGTTACCAAATGCAACCAGCCCGCACCAAACAAACTAGAAATTAAACAAAGTCAGAGGAGTACCTGCTCAATTGACGCTTCCAATGACCTCTTCTAACCTCAAGAACTCTGTGGGACCCGCCCATGACACTCAACTTGACTCTCAGTAAGCCAATTAGACATGGCCGAAAGTGCGTATTCAATTGGGAAAATGAGAAGTTCAGAAAGGGAGAACAATTGGTAAAACGTGGTAAAGAGAATGAAAGAGAAAGTCATTACGAGTGGAAAAGTACCTTCAATTTGAGGGGAGGCGGCGACAGCCATCGTAATTTCTCTTCCGACAAAAATCCCTCCGCTCGACAAGTTGTCGGACGAGAAAGGAAGGAAGAAGAAAGAAAGAAAAAATAAAAGAAAATCGTCCCTTGGCACGAATCTTAACGCCAGGTGGACGAATGGATCCCATCTCCAACGGATTCAAAAGGAAATCCAAATGAAACTGGTGCACGGTGAGCCAGAACACAGAAAAATGGGTCCCACTAAATAGATCAAAACCCGGCTCAAATCAAAAACCTCAGCGCCTTGAAAAATCTTCTGTGGCGGCTGCCATGTGGCGGGTCATTGCAACCCAGTACAGCAAACAGCAAGCCTCCAACCAACCAGAATTTTCCAGCAGATTTAAATTTTCAAAAATGCATTAAAAAACACAGGAATATCAACAAAATACAAATAAAATATGAAAATGTCCAAAAAATTATGGAGAGTATTGTGGTAATATTTTCCAAGCCCAAATCCCAAAGAATAAAGCATATAAAATTTAAAACCCTCAAAATGATCATTTTTGTAAATATAAAAATGATAAAATCAAAATAAAAATTAAATTTCTGCATGAACACACGAACATTTATGTTCTGGACAGCAGGTACACTCTCCGGATATTCTTGTTCAAACCCCAAATCCAAAAGCTCAAATCCCAATTCAAAAATCCAAAAGCCCTAAATCCAAAAAACTCAAATTCCAAATCAAAGTTCAAATCCAAAACTCCCAAATCCAAAAAACTCAAATTCCATATCAAAATTCAAATCCAAAACTCCCAAATCCAAAAAAACTCAAATTCCAAATCAAAATTCAAATCCAGAAATCTTAAGTCCAAAACTCAAATCCAAAATTCCAAAACCCAAAACAAATCCAGAGAATCAAATTCCAAGTCCAAACATCTGGAAAAAAGGAATAGAATCTCGAGATTTAAATTCAAAAAGTCTTAGTTGAAAATTAAAAAGTTAAACTCAAAAGTCCAATCTAAAAGTTGAAAAATCAAACTCAAAAGTCCAACTTAAAATTGGCATAATTAAGACTAAAAAGATCTGATAGCCGGAATTTAAAAGTCTTAAAATACCCTAAGCCCCAGGAATTAAGTTAAAACCCCAAATAGTTAAAGACGCAATGGCCAACGCTTTAGAGCTTGGAACAAAGTCAATAACTAAAATTCAAAAATGGCATTAAAGTCTTAAAAGTCTAACTTCGTTTCTCCTGAGACTGCATAGCACGTTGCCACAGGAGTCACACCTGAAGATCTTGTCAAGAGGAGGGCATAGCGCTTCTTTTTTCGCGACTCGAACGAAATCCCAAAACTCTCTAAACCCCAAACGATTGAGAATTGACCTAGATCGCCCATCTTTCTAGTGTCGAACTAAAAAATCTAAATTGTTCTTTCAAGACCGCATAGCGCGTTGACTCGGAAGTACACACCTGAAGTTCCTGTCGAGAGGAGGCATAGCGCATCTGTACTCAAGACTTGAACGAGAAACCTTCAAAATCCCTAAATCCCTAAATCGACTGAATACAAGACTAGGCCATATAACCCCTAGTACTGGTTTCAGATATCAAAAGGTGGCTACAACCCACTCCAGCAAGTTAAATAACAAAATTGCTAAAATTGTGACATAGAAGTCAACCAAAGTCCTGTAACAGGTTTAAAGTTACACCATTATAATCAAAAGTCAAAACCCCCCCGTTTAAACTAATCTTGTAAGATTAAATTAGACCCTCACCTATATGTTACGTTTGATTCGAATATTCCCGATCTAGAGGTACTCTTGTCTGGTTCTCAACTCAGGCCGGAGGTAATTAACAGCAGGGGCTTGCGCCTGCTGGAAGGAAAGGACCTGCAAATACAAACAATCAACCTTCGAGATACTTAGAGCCGCGTTAGCGTCCGTCGCCTGTTTCTCAGACGGTCGGTAGAGTTCGGCTCGCAAGAGGCTCAAGGGGTATCTGCTCCGTATTCTTTTTTCCCCATGGCGAGAGCTATCCTTCGATGGCTACTCGTGGAAAAGGTTCAAAAAGGTGCGAGACAGCTTAATCTACTCATTTTGTTGATGGACGAAGTCAATTACTACTTGTAAATTTTAACGACTTGCTTATGTTTTTGAGTTGATTATTCTTTGCATTGCTTGACATTTGTTCGGCCACACTTGTTAGGACTACAATTCCAATTTATAACCAAGTCTTGCACAAGAATTCGAGGTAGGTCAAGGACGAAAGTCGACCAGTTAGTAACCAAAAGTAAACACTTCTAATTAGGCGACGGTCTAAGTTAGATATCTCGTAGAAAACCAATTAGTGAACTCGAATAAGTCCACCGACAAACGAAAGTTGAGATGTAATGCATTCGATGAAGTTTAACACTAGTTCCCGTACCAAATACCGTACCCAATAAGCGAAAGCAGAGGGTTAGGGAGTTTAGGTATGGCTAGATGGACCTTTGGCTTGAACAGATCAACAATCGAGTAAATTACAGCATTTGCGCAGTGAATTCGGACCGAATTGGCCACAATTCAGACCGAATTGGTGGAACAAAAACGCGACAGCGCTATGTTTCGCAACCCTGTGACCAGTCCAAAGTGAAATCGAACCCTAAGGCATATTTTTCATTATATATTAAACTGTTAAAAACCCCTAAAAAATTTATTTGAATTGTTTTGCATTATCTCTATATTAGCACTTGCATTCTTTTATTTTCCCTTTTTTTATTCGATTCGAGATTCGAGATTTTTTCTAAAATTTTGCTGTCTGGATTTAGCGAACCAATAAGAATAGTATTCATATCCATCTCTGTGGGATCGACACCTTTACTTAACTATAAACGACTAGTCGAGTAAAAGGTTAATTTGTTTGACCTAAGTTTACACCTCGATCAAAATGGCGCTGTTGTCGGGGATGGCGTTATGATATTATTTCTTATTGCAGTAGTTAGAGGCTAGATTTTATTTTTATCTTTTACTCACTTGTGCGTTTGTTTTTACTCTCTTGTGCGTAGGGCAACGCTGGCTCGTGGATCAAAGAATTCTCAACCCAAGGAACCTCACGACTATTGGCTAAGAGGAAAGGGGGACAATTCTAATGAAGCTTCGAGTTCTAACCCAATCGAACCAGCAAAGGCACACGCAAGGAAGCAAACAGGCGCACCAATGGCTGAATTGACTAATGATGCTCGACGACTTGAGGCCTTGCGCCTTGAATTAGTGGCGGAGCAGCAGAGAATCGTGCAAGAGCGACTCAACATCGAGAATGAAAGACTAGTCTTTGAGGAGGAGCGCTTGGCAAATCTCAACGATGACCATAGCATTCACAATCCAGTGACACCACACAACGGAACTCAAGGGCCCAACAAATCGCTTCGCGAACACTCGGCCCCTCGAGTCGAAGATGTAGATGGACCGATCGTTGTTAGAGGGATCGCGGCCAACAACATGCAGATCAATCCCGCGCACGTTGCACTCGTGCAACAAAACCCATATTATGGGCTTGACCAAGAGGACCCACATGCTCATCTCCAAGCTTTTCTTGATTGCACAAAACTTTTGAAATTTAATGGGGTTTCTCAGGATTCGATTAGGATCATCTTGTTTCACTTTTCCCTTAAGGACAGGACAAAAAAATGGTATAACACACTGAAAAGAGGGTCAATTGATAGTTGGACCACAATGGCACAGATTTTTCTTTAGCGATACTTTCCCGCAAAAAAAGCTTTTGAAATTAGAAGGGAAATCACAAATTTCAAACAAAGGGGGGATGAATCGTTCAGGGAAGCGTGGGAGCGGTTTAGAGACTTGGAAAACTCTTGTCCCAACCACGGCATTCAAGACTAGTTATCGATTCACTCAATTTTCAATGGTCTCTATGATAATATTAAAGTGAATGTTGATGCTCTTTCAGGTGAGATTTTCACGCAGCTCGATGCGGAGCAAGCACGTGCAGCCATAGAGAGATGTGCCTTGCAGTACAATTGGCCAGCACCAAACTCATTGAGGAGCAACCAAGCGAGACACGAGGTCAAGGAGATCAAGGACACTCGAGACAGGATTGCACAGCTGGAGGCCGAGCTCGCTAAGATGCAATTGATCAATGGCACGCACTTGTTATCCAAAGAATGTGGGGTGTGTGGAGAAGAAGGGCATAAGTCTCCAGATTGCCCTCTTCAAAATGGTGATGCAGAGCCCGAGCAAGTCAACTCCTTTGAGGAAGTTCATAACTGGTACCAAGGTGTGATGGAAGATTGTGGGGCGGGTAGTAGTCAAAACAACAACCAAGCTCGCACATTTGTTCCAAGGAAGATATTCACAAATCGCACGGGGAACCCACCACAGCCCATTCAGAATAGAGGTGTTCCATTCAACAATGATCGAGGCCAAAACTTTCAAAGGAAGCCCTACATCGTGCCTCAGGTCGAACAATTCATGGAGACTCAAAAGGCTTTGAATGAGACAATCCTCGAAGGGATGGCCAACCTCGAGAAGGAGTCTGGGGCTGCATCGCGGTTAGAAAAGATGATGGAGGGGTTCTTTGCTTCTCAAAACACCCGCCAACAAGGAAAGCTCCCAAGCCAGCCCGAACCAAACCCTCGGGCAGAGATCAAGGCAGTGCACACGCTTAGAAACGACACCCAGTACAAAGATCCACAATGCCTGAAGAAACTGGACCGAGCGGTGCTCCAACAGCTAAACCTGCACCGAATTCGGACCGAATTGTGTCTCAGAAAATTCCAGAGGACTCAATTCGGACCGAATTGACACCAAGTCGGACCGAATTGGGAGGCGACAAGGCTGCATCTTCTCCGAATTCGCTACAGGCAGCTCCTAATCAGTCTGTTAGGGCCCCATTTCCTCAGAGATTGGCCAAGGCAAAGGTAAATGCTCAGTTCAGGAGTTTTTATGAGGTAATTAAGGGTTTTCAAATCACTATTCCTTTTACTGATGCGATTACTCAGATTCCTTCTTATGCAAAATTCTTGAAAGACCTCATTACTCACAAATTTCTTTGGGAGGAACTCAAAAGTGTAGACTTAACTGAGCATTGCAGCATGGTGCTTCAACACAAGATGCCCCCTAAGATGGACGACCCAGGCAAATTCACCATACCTTGCACTATTGGAAGGACGACGATCAAGAAAGCCTTGTGCAACATTGGAGTCAGCGTGAGTCTTATGCCCAAGTCTATTTTCGATCGGATCGGCATCGGAATGTTGAGACCGTCCATTATGACTGTAAGACTCGCAGACTCGTCAGGTCGACTACCTCTCGGTGAGATCGATGACATTCCGATCAGGCTTGGTAAATTCTTTATCCCTTGTGATTTTGTGATAATAGACATGGAGGAAGACGAGGACGTTCCCATCATTTTGGGGCACCCATTCCTTAGAACTGCAGGAATCATGATGGATGCAAGGGACGGGACTATTTTGGTGAGCGTCAGCGGCGAACAGTGGGAATACTCGATAAATCAAGCAATGAAGTGCCCAAACCAGCTCGACTCATGCTACAAAATCGAAGCCAAGGAGACACCGATCGAATGATCACTTGAGGACCAATATTCGGACGCTCTCAGGTACTATCACGAGTTTCTTTGTGATATGCAGGAGGCGATTGCAGTGGAGGAATCAATCCAGGAGGTCACGGACGAGGAGTCCGTTGAATTCAGCACCAATTCGAACCGAATTCCCTCTAATTCGGACCGAATTCAGATCTCTGGATTGTCGGAAGTTTTCTCAGCTCACAATTCGGACCGAATTCAAGCCCCTGGAATTCCAGAAATTTCTGCGTGTGACAATTCGGACCGAATTCCACACTCAGAAAAGCCACCTCAAGTTGAACTGAAGCCTTTGCCAGCCACATTAAGGTATGAATTTCTCGGATCGAATCAAATCTACCCTGTTATTATTAACGCTGCTTTGAATGATGAGCAAACAGGAAAACTTTTAGAAGAACTTAAGGCGCACAGAAAGGCGATCGGGTATTCGATAAGCGACCTGAAGGGGATTCATCCCTCATTTTGTACTCATCACATCCTGATGGAAGACGACCACAAGCCATCCATCGAAGCTCAAAGGCGGCTCAACCCCAATCTGAAAGAAGTTGTCAAGAAAGAGATACTCAAACTCCTCGATGCGGGCGTCATTTACCCGATCTCAGACAGCAAATGGGTGAGCCCAGTCCATGTGGTTCCCAAGAAAGGTGGCACGACGGTGGTGAAAAATGATAAGAACGAGCTGATCCAAACTCGCGTGGTGACTGGTTGGCGCATGTGTATCGACTATCAGAAATCCAACACAGCGACCCGCAAGGACCACTTTCCATTGCCATTCATTGATCAACTCCTCGAGAGACTCGCTTCTCATTCTTATTTTTGTTATCTTGATGGATATTCTGGGTTCTTTCAAATTCCAATTCACCCGGACGACCAAGAGAAGACCACATTTACATGCCCCTATGGTACCTTTGCTTATAGGAGAATGTCTTTCGGGTTATGTAACGCACCAGCGACCTTTTAGCGTGCCATGATGGCAATATTTTCTGATTTGATTGAGAATGTGATGGAAATTTTTATGGACGATTTCTCTGTTTATGGTACCTCATTTGATACTTGTTTGACTAACCTTTCTAAGGTTTTGCAACATTGCGAAGAAGTCAACCTAGTCTTGAACTGGGAGAAATGTCACTTCATGGTGCAAACAGGAGTGGTCCTAGGACATGTGGTCACAGCGAATGGCATTGAAGTCGATCGAGCGAAGGTGCAAGTAATCGAAAACTCGAGATGCCATCAAACGTCAAGGACGTGCGGAGCTTCTTGGGGCACGCGGGCTTCTATCATCGATTTATCAAAGACTTCTCAAAAATTGCCAAACCTCTCACTAATCTTTTGATAAAAGACATTGATTTTGTTGTTAACGACGATTGTCTTTTCGCTTTTCAAGCATTAAAGAAATCCCTTGTCACCGCACCAATTTTGCAACCGCCGGACTGGTCCATACCTTTTAAACTCATGTGCGACGCTAGTGACTACGCGGTGGGAGCCGTACTCGGTTAACGACGAGACAAGAAACCCATGGCTATCTACTATGCAAGCAAGGTCCTCGACCCTGCTCAGATGAACTATACAACCACTGAGAAAGAGCTACTCGCCATTGTTTTCGCCCTCGACAAGTTCAGATCCTATCTTGTGGGGTCCAAGGTCATCGTGTTCACCGATCACGCGGCCATCCGATATCTCTTGAGCAAAAAGGATGCCAAACCAAGGTTGATAAGATGGATTTTGCTTCTCCAAGAGTTCGACCTTGAAATAAAGGACAAGAAAGGCTCAGAAAACTCAGTGGCCGTCCATTTGTCAAGGCTACACAATGAGGAAAGCGAAGGGGATGGCATACCAATCAACGAGTCGTTCCCAGACGAGCAGTTGATGGCCGTAGCAGTCAATTTGGACCGAATTGCACCTAATTCGGACCGAATTGAAGCTGCTAGAATTGACAGACATCACAAACATGGGACAATTCGGTCCGAATTGGGGGCACCTTGGTACGCAGACTTGGCAAACTACTTGGCAAGCGGAGTAACCAAGTCTTGCACAAGAATTCGAGGTAGGTCAAGGACGAAAGTCGACCAGTTAGTAACCAAAAGTAAACACTTCTAATTAGGTGACGGTCTAAGTTAGATATCTCGTAGAAAACCAATTAGTGAACTCGAATAAGTCCACCCACAAACGAAAGTTGAGGTGCAATGCATTCGATGAAGGTTAACACTAGTTCCCGTACCAAATACCGTACCCAATAGGCGAAAGCAGAGGGTTAGGGAGTTTAGGTATGGCTAAATGTACCTTTGGCTTGAACAGATCAATAATCGAGTAAATTACAGCATTTGCGCAGTGAATTCGGACCGAATTGGCCACAATTCGGACCGAATTGGTGGAACAGAAATGCGACAGCGCTATGTTTCGCAACCCTGTGACCAGTCCTAAGTGAAATCGAACCCTAAGGCATATTTCTAATTATATATTAAACTGTTAAAAACCCCTAAAAATATTTATTTGAACTATTTTGCATTATTTTTATATTAGCACTTTCATTCTTTTATTTTCCCTTTATTTATTCGATTTGAGATTCGAGAAGTTTTCTAAAATTTTGCTGTCTGGATTTAGCGAACCAATAAAAATAGTATTCATATCCATCTCTGTGGGATTGACACCTTTACTTAACTATAAACGACTAGTCAAGTAAAAGGTTAATTTGTTTGACCTAGGTTTACACCTCGATCACATGGCACCGGCTGAATTAAAAGAGTTGAAAGTTCAATTAGAGGAGTTATTGGAGAAGGGATTTATAAGGCCAAGTGCATCACCATGGGGAGCATCGGTCTTGTTTGTTAAGAAGAAAGATGGAACCTTGAGACTTTGTATTGATTATCGAGAGTTGAACAAGGTGACAATAAAGAATCGGTATCCACTGCCGATGATAGATCATTTGTTTGATCAATTGCAAGGGTCTTCAGTGTATTCAAAGATTGATCTTAGAACAGGTTACCATCAGTTGAGAATCAAACTCGAAGATGTGGAGAAAACTGCTTTCAGATCAAGGTATGGGCACTATGAGTACCTTGTGATGCCATTCGGTTTGACGAATGCACCGGCAGCTTTTATTGACCTAATGAATCGGGTCTTCCATGATTACTTAGATAGCTTTGTGGTGATTTTTATTGATGACATTCTTGTTTACTCTCGCACTCGTGAGGAGCATGCAGGTCACTTGAGAGCGGTGTTAACTCGGTTGAGAGAACATCAATTGTTTGGAAAACTGTCAAAGTGTGAGTTTTGGTTAGAAGAAGTGGCATTCCTCGGGCATGTGATCTCGGGGAAGGGTTTGTCGATGGATCCGGCAAAGGTGCAGGCAGTGGCTAGTTAAACTCAACCAAAGAATGTGTCAGAGGTGCGAAGTTTTCTTGGGTTGGCCGGGTACTACAGATGGTTTGTAGAGGGGTTCTCAAAACTTGCTCGGCCGCTAACCCAACTTTTATATAAGGATGTCAAGTACATATGGGGAGATGAACAAGAGGCTAGTTTTCAAGCCTTGAAGGATCGACTTGTGTCCGCACCAATCTTGGCAATGCCGGTACCAGAGAAGGAGTTTGCGGTTTACACCGATGCTTCAGGAGTTGGGCTCGGTTGTGTTCTCATGCAAGATGGACATGTGATAGCTTATGGGTCGCGGCAACTTAAGCCGCATGAAAAGAATTATCCAACCCATGATTTAGAGTTGGCGGCGGTTGTGTTTGCACTAAAGATTTGGAGGCATCACTTGTATGGGGCAAAGTGCAAAATCTACACCGATCACCAAAGCCTCAAGTACTTGTATACACAAAAGGATCTCAATCTGAGGCAAAGGCGGTGGTTAGAGTTACTCAAGGACTATGATATAGAGATCTTGTATCATGCTGAAAAGGCTAATCTTGTAGCTGATGCACTAAGCCGAAAAAGTCGAGCAAATACAGCGGCAATGATTACAAGTCAGCCAAAGCTCCTAGAAGAGATGAGAAGATTGGAGCTGTGTATAGGTGTGTCAAGGGAACTTGTTCTTAGCCATGTCAACCGAAACCTCGACAATCCAATTTCAAATGCAGTAGCAACTGTGTTCATAGCGGCTTTAGAGATTGAATCAGATTTGCATGTGAGGATCAAAGTGGCACAAGAAAGAGATGAAAAGTGCCAAAAGTTTCAAGCGGGGATAGAAGAAGGTAAGGGAAGTTTTCAGGTGGATGAAAGTGGTGTTTTGAGGTTCGGCACTCGAGTATGTGTGCCGGATAATAAGGAGATCAAGATGTTAATTCTTATAGAGGCACATGAATCGGGGTATGCCATTCATCCTGATGAAGTGAAGATGTACATGGATTTAAAGAAACATTTTTGGTGGCCGGGCATGAAGCGAGAGATAGCCGAATTTGTAGCTCGGTGCCAAACTTGTCAACAATCGAAGGCCGATCGATGGAAGAGTGCTGGTCTCTTACAACCGTTGCGGTGCCCAAAAGAGAAGTTTGAGTCTAACACCATGGACTTTATGTCGGGTTTTCCAAAGACAAAGGGCCAAGTAGATGGAATTTGGGTTATTGTGGATAGGTTGACTAAGGTGGCTCGGTTTATACCGATTCGATCTGACATTGGTGGGGATAAGCTAGCGGAACTATTCTTAAAGAATTTGTTCCGGTTGCACGGCTGTCCAAGGGAGATTATTTCAGATAGGGACAGTCGCTTTACATCTCAATTCTGGAAGAGTTTTCAAAAAGCTTTGGGGACGAAATTGAGTTTCAGTTCTGCACATCATCCTCAAAGAGATGGACAATCTGAGCGCACGATACAGACCTTGGAGGACATGTTGAGAGCGTGTGCTATATGTTTTGGCGGGTCTTGGGTAGATAACCTACATTTGGTGGAGTTTTCTTATAATAACAGTTTTCATGCGAGTATTAGGATGGCACCATATGAGGCTTTGTATGGCGAGTCGTGCCGAACACCGCTATGTTGGAAGGTTAAAGGGACTTACATGCCTACTGGACCGGAGTTAGTTTCAGAGAGTTTGGAAAAGGTGAGGTTGGTGAAATCTAAACTTAAGGCCGCACAAGATCGGCAAAAGAGATATGCTGATGTGCATCGACGGCCAATCGAGTATAAGGAAGGTGAGCATGTATGGATAAAGGTGTCTCCTGTGAGAGGGGTGTTTCGCTTCGGTGTCTCGGGGAAGCTAAGTCCTCGGTACATCGGGCCTTTTATTGTGAGCGAGAAGGTAGGAGCTGTTGCTTATGAGTTGGATTTACCTCCAAGTTTGGATCGGATTCATCCGGTCTTCCATGTGTCTCAACTTCGTAGATATGTGCGTGATCCTTCGCATATACTTGATCACTCAGGCCTTAGTCAAGTTGAGTCGAACTTGACTTATGAGGAGAAACCTACAAGGATTTTGGATACTAAGGAACACCGGTTGTGAAGTAGAACAATCCGGTATGTGTTGGTACAGTGGGGTAGACACCCGAGGAAGGAGGCTACTTGGGAGTTTGAGTCCGAGATGAGAGAGAAGTTTCCAGACTTGTTTGACGTCTCAGGTACGTGTTCCGTTTAGATGAATGAACGGGATTCTTAAGGGGGAAGGGATGTAATACCTAAGTTTTTAATTTGTTGAGTCCTTAGGAATTAGTGTGTTAATTTTATGTTGTTTCGAATTTATCGAAATTCTGACCAAAATTGTATGCTTGATTGTTTGGTTTTATGTTAGTATTTTAGTATGGTACAAATATTATAATTTATAGTAAAGCTATGGTAAAAGTATTATAAGTTATTGTTAAAATTATGGGTTTTATGAGGCTCAAATATGAAAATTTGGGGGTACCTCTAAATTGACAAAAGTTAAGGGGTTATTTTGCAAAAATCAACCCCACTCTTTTTACTCCAAAACCCCTCAGCAGTACCCTCTCTCTCTTCTTCTTCCCACTTTCTCCTCTACTGAAAATTTCCCATTCTCTTCTCTCTAAACTCTCCAAGTTCAGACCTTAGAAAACCCTCCACGAAAAATACTTAAAATCATTCTAAAATCTGGCAAAAATCAGAATTGAAGGGAGGAAGGCAAGGAGAGTACATGCAACCCATCTATTTTTGGATTTGAGTGTTTATTGGTTAGTATTTCTTTGAACCTTGAATCATTTCGATTTTGAGCAATTTCTGAAATTTGGAGCTTGAATCAGGTTTAAATTAAGTTTTTCTATTAGATTTAGTTGCATGCAAAATACTAGTAGTTATATTTAGTATTGTATTTTCTATTTTCTGAAATTTTGGTTGCATGCAAAAAGGAGATTTTTGTTCTAAAACAAATTTCTGAACTTTTTAGTAATTTCTGAAAAATGTAGTTTGAAACCAGGTGGAGAACTTAAATTTCTTGTTGATTTAAGTTAGTAGTATACTATAGTAGACTCATTTCAAGTTTGGATTGATTTGGTGAAGTTTTGAGCATTTTAGCTCTATGGTTTGGTTGAAAAACGAGTTTCTGCATCTAACAATTCGGTTCGAATTGTTCTAATTCGGTTCGAATTGTTCTAATTCGGTCCGAATTGGTTCCTCTGGAAATTTCAGCTTCTACAATTCAGTCCGAATTGTCCCCTCTGAGAACAGATTTTCTTTTGGCCATAACTTTGTCATCCGGAGTCCGTTTTAGGTGATTCAAAGCCCATTGGAAAGCTCTTGAAGAGCTCTACAACCTCATAAAGTCCTTTGATACATTAGAGATCAGAAAAGTATGGTTTAAATCCTAAATTTACTTATACAATCATTGTTCGTATATAAGTCGTTGTAAACCATAACCCGACAACATAATGGGTCTTAATTGGAGTTTGTATTTAGTTTTTCTTGCTTGTTTTTACTTGTTTCTTGTGTTCTCTACTTGAGTAAGTACTTAGAATAATTTATTCATGTAGATTTGGATAAGGACATATCGAGACTCGAGGAGGCCGATACTACTGGTGGTAATTAGGATTTGCTTGTCATTGCTTGTGTCTACTTGTGTTGCAGGTGCGGACGTTACACTTACTCTGAATCTACATCTTAGGAATTTAATTCTGACATTGCATCATATTGAATTGTTCATTCATTGCATGCATATTTGTAATTGTATCATATGTTAATATTATTATTAATTGTTATACATGATGAATGGTTACCGATTGAATGACTTCAAAAGGTTTGTGCTACTTGTATGAATGAATGGACATTGGTTCAGTCGAGGACGGAGTCATGACCCGTTCCTTGAGCCCCGAGTGATAAGCGCTTTGATCCGGTATTCTGACGATGTTCTCAACTTGTAGTACTGTTTGTAATTATGAATTGTCTGAATTGTAGTAATCTGAGTCTACGGACTATAAAATCTGAGTCTAAGTGTTAGAAAGTGCTCAATTTTCAATTTTAGTTACTAATTAACTTAATTAAACATCAAGCACAAAAGATCTTGCTAAGCAATCAACACACACATGAGAAAAAGAAAGGAATCGATTACCTCTCGCGGAATCATATCCGCGAGGCTCGACCAATGCATGGGAGTTGATGGCGTGCTCTCCTTCGCCTTCTCCTCCGTCGACGGCCACCTCGAGTCCACCAAGAAGTTTAATCACCTCCTCTTTCAACTTGTGCTAGCAAGGAAGAGGAGAGCAACTAATTTCCAAGGTTTTCTCTCTTCTACATTTGTCAATTAACTAGTTTAATTAATGGAGAAGGGAGAAATCTCAACACATGAGCTAGATGAGGTGGAAAAGAGCAAGAGAAAGAGATGAAAATTCTGAAATTTTCTCTCTAATTTTCGTTCTAGGAGGAAGAGGAAGAGAAAAGGCTATGGTGGCTAGGGTTTCTCTCTTCAAATGAGCTCCTTTTATAGACCAACCACTCCACAAACTTTAGCGACCTTTTTATCCCTATTAGGGCAGCCATTATATGGGCTATCAAGCCCATTTTGTGGTGTGTTAAATGTCCACTAATTCAATTAATTAATGGACCTTTTTCTTGTACTCAATTCGGGTCTTTAATTTACTAATTAAATAAATATCCATAAGCTCTATTTAATTTCTATAATTAAATTGTGTTGAACAAAATTAATTATTAACTTATTAATAATTATTTTAGGATTAGTTAATGCATTAATTTATTTCTATATGGTCTCCTTGACTTAATTAATTATAACGGTTCGCAACGGTATATAATTAATTAATCAACTTATCATATTTTCGCAATACACTGCTGCGAATAAATAAATAATGCACTGTATGATTAAAGTCCTATTTGTGTGACCCTTTGAGGATTTACGCTACGTTGGCCATGGAATTAAATCGCTATTTAATTTCAATAATCATAAGCGGTATCTAGCAACACGTTATGATTCCCAATTCACATAAATAATGTACTGCTACAATATTTCAATCTTGCATAAGAAATAAAAGTATCTCCTTGTATGATTCTTATGTCACATGATATCACTGTATAATCCAAGATAGGAATGTGTCATTCTTGCAGATTATACATTTCTTGATCTAGAGTTGATTGTACAAGTTGGCCAAACAATCCAACTCCATCAAGGGGCCCAAACAGATATCATCACTCACTAGGTATACTAATGAGGGACATACGGTTTTCTTGATGAACAACTTTTCACCGCACAATTCAAGAGAACATAAATAAAGTCTGTATAGTAGCCCTTATCAGGAATCAACGATAAACGATATTTATTGAACCTATCCTCATGTGGAAAAGTTGAACCATCTCAAACTTAGAATCAAACTCATATGAAATAAACAATGACACATAACACAATCCATATGTTTATTTCATTGGGTCATGTCCTGTACTATGTTGTAATAACATACACATATGCAATTAAGTTGGTAACACCTTACCTATGATTTGTAGAACTTAATCATCACTTAACTTGCATACTAATCTTTTATGATAATTAATGTTCCTTGTTAATTATCAAGATTACGGACGATTTAGATTTATTACTGTCATTCTAATGAATGATCCACAGAGATCCACAATTCAGATCCTCAACCTGAATGATCTGTCAGTAATAAACTTTAGGAACAAATGATTAAATATCATCAATAACATAAACTAAGAAATTAAGTCATTAATATTGACTTCTAGAACATAACTCCAACACTAAGGACTTTAAAATCTGAGTCTAAGGACTATAAAATCTGTGAAGAAAGTCGTAATGATTTATAACCAGACTTGCATGCTATGTGTTGTCCAACTCGAGCCGGTTTCTGAAATGTCGTCTTATAATTGAAATCCTTATTGAAGGGACATATTTACCGTGCTCATGATGCATTGCATGATTTAACTTGAGAGGTTGATTGAACTAATTGATATGTATATTGTTATATTATCTGCTTGTATAATGAAATGTTGTTTTTAACTCAGTCAGTAGTTAGTTCCTGATCATGTACCTTCGGGGTTTGTGTGACTGGAACTAAATACCGCACTGGGATAATTTTTATAATTATCTCACTCTCCACTTTGTGGGTTTCAGGTTGTAGGCCGAGCGAGATTCGAGTTGCAGAGTAAGCCTTCTACATTTTGAGTAGAAGCATGAAGCGTGGGATTTCTAAATGTTCATTTTGTATAGTTAACTTGTACTTTTGATATTGTAAAGCTAGCTGATATTACATGTACAAGTTTAACTAGTTGAAACTTGCCATATGCCAAGATGTAATCAATACTTATAAATCCTTTTATATTTACTTGCATTTAGATTTGTGATGCTTCATGCAATTTACTTAGAATGTTTTGTGATATGTAAGCCTTGCGGGTGCATGAAGGTAAGCACGTAGTCGCGGCGAGCCGTGGTACTCCGTGACTTCGGTTTCGGGGTGTCACAATTTCTTAATGATAAATTCATGGTTTTAGACACAATTGATGGTTCTTCTTTATCTTAGAATGTTTCTTCTTCTAATGTGAATGATAACATGATGACATGGCATGCAAGATTTTGTCATGTAGGGCAGGAACAGATGACTAGATTGGCTAAGGCTGGATTGTTGGGTCCCTTAACCAAGGTCTCCCTGCCTACATGTGAGAGTTGTCTAGCAAGTAAAGCTACCCGAAAGCCTTTTGGTAAGGCTGTTCGTGCCACAACTCCTTTGCAGTTGATACACTCGGACATTTGTGGTCCTTTGAGTGTTAAGGCTCGACATTGTGCCTATTATTTCATCACATTTGTTGATAACCACACAAGGTTTGGTCATGTCCATTTGATCTCCCACAAGTCAGAGGCACTGGGTTGCTTCAAACAGTATTTGGCAATGGTTGAGAATCAACAAAATGAATTTATGAAAACTCTTAGAACAGATCGAGGTCGAGAGTACCTCTCAGATAAATTCAAGAGCTTGTGTGATGAAAAGGGAATCGTTCATCAATTGACAACTCCCTATACACCACAACACAATGGTGTTGCTGAAAGGCGTAATAAGACCTTATTAGAAATGATTAGATTAATGATGACACAAAAAAGTCTACCAATTTTGTATTGGGAGATGCACTGTTGATAGCCGCATCTATAGTATTAATTAAATGCCGTGGCCGCATTACGTGACCGTATTTGCCTCCTCCGAAATTGCATCTGAGCCGTTCAATTTTTTATCGAAATTGCAATCTGACCGTTCATTTCAATTTTTTATTATTCTCCGTAACCTCTCTTTCTCTCTGTCCGGCTGTCCCTCCATCTCCTTCTCTCTATGATTCGCTGGAACCTGCCTCCTCATGTCCTCCCCCGTAACCCCAACCCCTCCTTCACTCGGCTGCCTCCCGTCGTCCACTCAGCCCTCGCCCCCTCTTCATCGCCTCTTCCTCAGCCAAACCGACCCCACCCCAAGTTCCACCACCGCTCCTCTCCGTTTCTTGGATCCGTCGTTGGTTGCTCCTCCAGTTCTAGAAGAGAGGGCACAAGGCGAAGAAAAGAGTAGAAGAGATAAAATAAAAAGGGTGCCGCATCACAACTCACAAGCCCTCCTCATCGATGCTTCTCATCTCTCTCCACTGATGGCTTTTTGGTCCATTGAATTCTTTGCCTCCGTTCAAGCCTTTCCAAGAGCATTTTCGCTAAATTAATGTTGTTATTTTTTTTGGTCTCTAGAATACAAGTAAACAAGAAGATCGTTAATCTATGCATAAATTTTTACTCTTTTGGCTCTTCCTCTTTGTCAATGTGAATAGTTACGCATGCTAATTGTCTAATTTTTAGTTTAGCATACTTGAATAAATCGAAAAATTTATTCTTGATTTTAATTATTCTGTTAACTTAATTTCTTTAATTTTAATTAATTTGATATGTTAACCTCATTTTTAATTTAGTTTAGCCTTTTCTGTTTCTTTGATTATTCTATTAAGTTTTTACTTCTATTATGATGCTAATTGTCATCTTTCGCCGTCATTCTCTTTTTCTTATATTTATTTGTTATGCGAGGTGAGTAGACATGGTAATTTGGGATTAGAATATTAACAAAACCTGGGCAATGGAACGATGGCTTAGACTTCTTTATTTCTCTCCAATTGTGGTGCTAGCTTGAGCTAAGGTTCCCTTTCCATTTTTTTTAATCATTGTGTGATCTGAAGTTAATTAATGTTGCAATTATTGGGTATTTTTTTTATATATATATAGAATACAAGTAAAGAAGAAATTGTTAATCCATGCATAAATAAGTTGTCATAAATAAGCAAATGAGGTTAGATTTTTATTTTACTTTCTATCTTTGTGTATGATAGTCAATTGATATTCTTTATTTACGTAAGGTTAGGCATCAGAAAATATGAGCAAATTAATTACAAAATTAAGATAGATGTTGAAATTAAATTTATGAATAGAATGAGAATAAAGAGTTTGTCGCATCTATTATATCAGGTAGAAAGAAAACTATTATTAATCTTGATAAGGCCTTTTGGAATGAAAAAAATGCTACATAGAGACTAATTTAGATAGAAATTAGATTTGATCTGAGTGTCGACATATTCATTTTATTTGTTTATGTTGGTTAGTTAAAACATTGTTACTTAATTACTTGACTGTAAAAACTTTAGGTATCATGGTTTTGAACCAAGTACTCTTTTTTGTTTACTCTGGTATTTTCTTCAATTTTCAGGCAGGTATTGCTGGTTTGGAGAATTGTTTAAGTAACTTTGATGACAAAACGGAGATTCGAATTTGGGGTTACAATGACAAATTATCAGTTCTGTTGTCCAAAATTTTGTTGATATTCAGTTCCTTCTCTCCTGCTATTGATAGATTTAAGGTAACTAATTTCACATTTTATACATCGTCTCTATTTCAGAACGTATAACAATACCTGATTGATGTCTGCAATTACTGCAAAACTGGCACAACTGAGGTTAAGCCAGCAAAAATTCACTAACTTGCCCTTGACTCATCTCAAAAGATAGTTATTTAATCTCGGGACCCTACGCATAGATCCACTTGGCTTCAGTACTTCAATATGTGGCTTATACAAACAATTGAATTTGGAGTAAATTTGTTGTAATGGACTTTTTCCATCACAAACCTAACATTTAGTCTGTTTTTGCCAGCATATCTGTTAATGTTAGTTGTTGTTTACAAATTATGAGAAATTTTAGATGTTAATTGCAAAAATGATAAAATAGTGGCAGCTAGTTCAAAGTATTATGATTATTGACAAAATCTTATGTTTGTATGCTGATGTCACATATTTATATATAGTTTTAGGCCGGACTTTTACCCAAATCATAACTCAAAACCCTTGATTTTAGTTAGTTTTATTTGATTTTAGTGTGTTTTGTAGAAATTTGGTACTGCTTGGGTTTCATTTTGGTTTTGTAGGAATTTGGAGCCAAGTCGCAGCAAAAACAATGCATTTCGGCACGAAACGGCGCACAAACCGAGTTCCAGAAGGCCCTGTGCGGCCGCACAGCCATCCAGTGCGCCCGCACAGACCATCCTGGCTCACACGACACTACTCTGGCTCCATCCTGGTTCTGTTACCTTGGTGCGACCGCACAGAGAAGTGGTGCGACCGCACAGACTCATTTCGGGCTCATTTCGGCCGAATCCGACTCATCCATGGTCCAGCGACTCTGGTGCGACCGCACAGGACTTCTATCCGACCGCACCAACCTCCAAACCCTACCAAACCCCCTATATAAGGCGCCCAATCACCCCATCTAGGGCATCTTTTTTTCCACCTCGATCCAAGTCGGCGCCGCAGCAGAAACCAACCCTTTCCCTTCCATTTTCCCACCATTCGACCTCCCGTGCGGCCGCACAGCCAACTCGTGCGACCGCACAGCCCCTCTGCCGCCTCGGATCTTGCCGTCTCGACCTCCTACACGTCATCATTCCATCCAAGCACCTCCTTTGCTGGTCCAGAAGTCGATCGGGCTTGAGAAGGGGCATTTTGCCTTCCCTTTTGACTTGGTTTAGCATGGAGATTGTATCTTTGCATTTATTTACCTTGTTTGCTTGTTTTACCACTATGTTAGGCTAGATTTAGATATGTTCTAGGGAATTGTGGAGACTAAGGTTAGGTTTGTTGAATTGATGTGATATTTGGTTTCTCTTGTATACTATTTGCTTGGTTATTGAATGATTATGCTTGTTTGTGTTGAATTGCTCAATTGAACCTCCCTTTAGGTGAATGGCCACACTTAACTTGGGCAAAAGGTGTAGGTTGTTTGATTTGACCAAATAGGTAACCAAGGTAGGTTAGGAGCCGAGAGGCGACCAACTTAAGCCTCAAAAGGGACAAGTTTCTACTTAGGCGAGAGTCTAGTGGATACCTTAGTGAACCAACAAATAGACTTAGGATAATTAAGCCGACATTACGAGAGTTGAGGTTTGATTGACCTAATGGGGGCTTTAGGCTAGGTTCCGCACCAAATATTGTGACCAACACGCGAGAGCTGAGGTTCAAGAGTTTAGGTCCGGCTAGACCTGTCCCATACAAGCTAGGAATCAAGGTATTGCATCAATCCGGCACTAACCATGGGCTGTGCGGTCGCACAGAGGTCCTGTGCGGTCGCACAGGGCTCTCTGGCCCGCACTGGTCAGTGACTTGGCACGAGAGTGACAATCGCTGACGGCCCATGGCCTAACCAAGGTTGAAACTGAACCCCTAGGACATTTTTATACTAAATTGCAACCAAATTACCAACAAAAATATCTTGTTTTCATCTTGTTTGTTGTTAGCCTTTATTTTTAGTAATTGTTAAGTTAAATTTGTTTGTTTACCTCTTGAAAATTGCTAGATCTAGACTTTGTGAACTTGTGAGTCCGGTACTTGTGTATCCGTCCTTGTGGATTCGACCCCAATTGAACCAACGATTTACCGTACGCTTGCGGTTAATTTAGGACACTTTTGGGTATTAGCTTATCTCACATCAAGCTTTTTGGCGCCGTTGCCGGGGACGGTGACAATATCGGATCCTTGCTTTAGTAACAAGGGCCTAGATTATTTCTTTTTGTTCTCATATTTTGTTTGTTTGTTTATTTTTGGTGTTTGTAGTGACAAGCGCTGGCCGGAAAGAGACACAAGACTCAACGGGGCCCAATCCGAGAGTATCTCTTGAGGAGTAGGTCCACCGAAGCCTTGAGCTCTCTTGATCGACCACCGACCGACCAACCGAACCCAATCAAAAAAGTCCAATCCGATCAGTGCATTCTTTGTGAAACCAACACACTCTCAGACCATAGCCCAGAGCCAACACCAATTAGCCCCACAAAAACCTCATTCGGCGGACCAACCCAGTCCCTGCAACCTCTGTGCGACCGCACAGACCCCCTGTGCGACCGCACAGGAGCTGCTGGAACCAAAAACCAGCCGAAACCACACCCAGAGCCACAGCCTGACCCCCTGTGCGACCGCACAGACCCCCTGTGCGACCGCACAGAGCCCTCTGGTGGTGAAAATATGGCCGAACTTGAGGAATTGCGGCGACAATTGGAGGCCCAGCGGCTGCAGATGGAAGCTGAGCGTGCCCAGTTCGAGTTGGAGATGCGAAGAATGAGGAATGGAGGCCCACGCAATGATGAAGGAGAAGCAAGCACACATGGCGACTCGGATGAGGAAGACCCAACACCGCCACAACGGACCTTGAGGCAATTGGCCGCTCCCAAGTCAAGCAACATAGGGGCCGCCATTCGAGTGCCGGGTGTTGCGGCGAACAACCTCAACATTACTCCCAACCATATAAGCCTTGTGCAACAAAACACCTTTCATGGTGGCGAGAATGAGGACCCACATGAGCATTTGCTTATGTTTGAGGAAGTTTGCTTGACTATTAAATTGAATGGGGTTACACCATCCGCAATTAGATTGTTGCTTTTTCCTTTCTCTCTCAAGGATAGGGCTAGAAAATGGTATGGTACCTTGAAAAAGGGGTCCATAAGGACATGGGAGGAAATGGCCCAAACCTTCTTGACCAAGTACTTTCCTCACAAGAGGACGGCCAAAATTAGGACCCAAATCTCTAGTTTTAGGCAAAGGTCCGATGAAACACTTAGTGAAGCTTGGGAAAGGTTTAGGGACTTGGAATTTTCGTGTCCACACCATGGTTTGCCTATTTGGGTTGTTATTCAATCTTTCTATGATGGATTAACCGATAGTACTCGCATGAATGTTGATGCCGTTTCAGGTGGAAGTCTCATGGACCGCGATGCGCAAGCCGCTTTTGATTTGATTGATGATTTGGCGCGCAACCAACAATGGTCGGTGCGGGACAATGCCAAGGGTGGAGGCAAGTATGAAGTGAGTGAGATCACCGCTCTTCATGCAAGAATCGCCCAACTTGAGGCCGAAGCGGCCAAGAAGAGCACCGACAAGGCGGTCCACCACCATCAACCCAACCCGTGCGGTGCGTGCGGTGAAGAAGGGCACACTTCTCTCAATTGCCCGGGACCTCAAATGGATGATGAGTTCGAGCAAGTCAACTCCATCAACAATGAGCCATCCTATTTTCCCAACCCGCCTTTCACCGCGAGTTATTCCATGGATGAGAAGGAGAAGCAAGAATGGCAACACATGAACAACCCCAACTTCAAGGAAAATGCTCAAAACCAAACCATGCCGCGGCCCTACTTTCCAAGAAGGCCCCAACAACCCGTGCAAAACCGGCAACCCAACAACAATGCCACCACCTTCCGCAATGCCACATTTGACAACAATCGGAACCCGAACTACCAAAGGAAGCCATTTGTGCCTTATGTTCCCCCCGTTGTTGAGAACTTCATGCATGAGACCGGCAAGTGGAATCAATCCGTGGCCGAGAAGCTAGACAAATTTGAAGATGGACTCAAGTCTTTGACAAGGCTCGAGCAAATGATGGAGGCTCATTTCTCTCAACCCGGGCCAAGCCAAAGAGCCCCCGGGCAACTCCCAAATCAGCCCGAAGCCAATCCCAGAGGAGAAATCAAGGCTATATCATTGAGGAGCGGGACAAGATATGAGGGACCGCAACCGGCGACCGATTCGGCTCAGGAGACACCCCTGTGCGACCGCACAGAGCCCCCGTGCGACCGCACAAAGGGTCCCAGCCAAACCAGTCCAGAGAAGCCAGTCTCTGCTCGGTCCGAGCCAACCCCAGTTCGGTCCGAACCAGTCCCGTGCGACCGCACAGACTCCCGTGCGACCGCACAGGGCCAGAAAAAGGCCGAAAAGCGTGGTCCGGTTGAGCCTGACCCGAGATTCATACCTCCAGTGCCATTTCCTCAGAGGCTAGCCCAAAACAAAGCAGACCGAGGCTTCAAGAGCTTCCTACAAATGCTCAAGCAACTACAAATCACCATACCTTTCACCGATGCCATTACCCAAATCCCCACTTATGCCAAGTACCTCAAGGATATCATTTCCAACAAGAGACCTTTGGAGGACCTCAAAACCGTGAGATTGACCGAGCAATGTAGTGCCGTCCTTCGAAGCGAGATGCCGGCTAAGATGGATGACCCGGGTAAATACACCATTCCTTGCACTATTGGGAAGGCTACAATAAAGAAGGCTCTTTGTGACATGGGTGCTAGTGTGAGCCTCATGCCAAGAACGGTCTTTGAGAAAATTGGGGTTGGAGAGTTGAAGAACACACGCATGACCTTGCAACTTGCCGACTCATCCGTGCGGCTCCCACTTGGTGTGATTGAGGACGTACCGGTCCAAGTGGGCAAGTTCTATGTGCCCGGTGATTTTGTTGTTATGGAGATGGAGGAGGACAAAGAAGTGCCCATCATTTTGGGGAGACCTTTCCTTAGAACGGCCGGTGCCTTGATGGATGCTAGAGATGGAAAGCTAATTCTAAGGATTGGTGGTGAGACAATTGAGTTTCCCATTGACAAGGCCATGAAATATCCAAACCAACTCGACACATGTTGCATGATTGAGGGAATAGACCAACCCGGTGATGAAATGCTTGGAGATCAATATAATGAGGCTCTCAGGTACCTCAAAACCTTTCTATCTGAGATGCAAGAGGGTATAGAAGAAAAAGACTTGATGCTTGATGCGATTCGGGGCCAAATCGTGCACAGAGACCTCTGTGCGGTCGCACCAGACCCCTGTGCGGTCGCACAAGACTCTCTGGATCTGACAGATGATGAAACAGAGGGCCAGACTGAGGAACTGGAGCCCTGTGCGGTCGCACCAGACCCCTGTGCGGTCGCACAGCACTCCCAGGGTGAGATTTTCATGGCCGAAATCGCACGAAACACCGCCGATCCGGCACAGCAAGCAGTGGAGCTCAAACCCTTACCTGACAGCTTGAGGTATGAGTTCCTTGGCCCAAATGAGACATGCCCCGTGATTGTGAATGCCGATTTGGGACCCGAACAAACCGATAGGTTATTGGCCGAGTTGAGGGCCCGCCGTAAGGCGATTGGGTATTCGATTGGAGACTTGAAGGGGCTCCACCCATCCATTTGCACACACCGCATCCTCCTAGAAGATGACCACAAGCCAACCGTTGAGGGGCAACGAAGGCTCAACCCAAACTTAAAGGAGGTAGTCAAGAAAGAGATTCTCAAGTTGCTTGATGCGGGTATAATCTATCCGATTTCGGATAGCAAGTGGGTGAGCCCGGTTCATGTCGTGCCCAAGAAGGGAGGAACCACCGTGGTGAAGAATGACAAGGAAGAGGAGATCCAAACCCGAATGGCAACCGGTTGGCGCATGTGCATCGACTACCGCAAGCTCAATGCGGCCACGCGCAAGGACCACTTTCCATTGCCATTTGTCGACCAACTACTTGAAAGGCTTGCAAATCACTCTTTCTTTTGTTATTTAGATGGTTTTTCCGGTTTTTTCCAAATACCCATCCACCCACTTGACCAAGAAAAGACCACATTTACTTGTCCCTATGGTACGTACGCGTACCGTAGGATGCCGTTTGGTTTATGCAATGCACCCGCCACATTTCAAAGGGCCATGATGGCAATTTTTTCGGATTTTCTTGAGAAAGAAATGGAGGTTTTTATGGATGATTTTTCGGTTTATGGTACCTCCTTTGATTCTTGTCTAACTAACCTTTCTCGAGTTTTGAAGCGTTGTGAAGAGGTCAATTTGGTGTTGAATTGGGAGAAATGCCACTTCATGGTGCAACGAGGCGTGGTGCTTGGTCATGTTATCACGGCTAATGGAATCGAGGTTGACAAAGCCAAAGTGGAGGTGATTGAGAAACTTGGGGTGCCCACAAGTGTCAAAGATGTGCGTAGTTTCTTGGGGCACGCCGGGTTCTACCGCCGCTTCATCAAGGATTTCTCAAAAATCGCCAAGCCGCTCACCAACCTCTTGATAAAGGACCATGAGTTTCTCATAAATGAAGAGTGCATTCAATCATTCCAAAGGCTAAAAAATGCTCTTGTGTCGGCTCCTATCTTGCAACCGCCCAATTGGAGCCAACCTTTTGAACTCATGTGTGATGCAAGTGACTATGCGGTTGGGGCCGTTCTTGGGCAGCGAAAGGACAAGAAACCGGTTGCTATCTACTATGCAAGTAAGGTCCTTGACCCGGCACAAGTCAACTACACCACCACCGAAAAAGAACTCTTGGCCGTTGTGTTTGCACTCGACAAGTTTAGGTCCTATCTTGTCGGGTCTAAAGTGATAGTCTACACCGATCATGCCGCGGTCCGCTATCTCATGAGCAAGAAGGATGCCAAGCCAAGGTTGATTCGGTGGGTTCTTTTGTTGCAAGAGTTTGACTTAGAAATTCGGGACAAGAAAGGCACGGAAAATTCAGTTGCAGACCACCTCTCAAGGCTACGGCAGCAAGCCGGGTCAGACCTGCCAATAGATGACTCATTTCCCGACGAACAACTCATGTCGGTACTGGTCAGAGCCCTCTGTGCGGTCGCACCACAATCCTGTGCGGTCGCACAGCACCCAGAGTCCTCTCAGGCAGTGCCAGTGCAGCATCCAGGGCCAGTCCAGGCAGGGCCAGCTCAGGCAGGATCGACCCAGGCCAAGGCAGGGTCCCAGACAGCAAGCAACACAGCGCCAGGAGACACCAGAGGACCCTGTGCGGTCGCACCACACTCCTGTGCGGTCGCACAGGTCAGCCCCAGCTCCAAACCAGCCTCTGTTCGGTCCGAACTAGTGCCTGTTCGGTCCGAACCAGTGCAAAGCAGCTCAATCCAGGGTCTGTTCGGTCCGAACCAGACCTTGTTCGGTCCGAACCCATGCTGTGCGACCGCACAGAACCCCTGTGCGACCGCACAGAGGCCCCAGGTACCCATGTACATCTTGCCTTGGTATGCCGATTTGGCGAATTTCTTGGCCAGTGGTGTCTTTCCACCTGACATGTCAATCCAGCAGAGGAAGAAGCTCAAAACCGATGCCAAGCACTACTATTGGGAGGAACCTTTCTTGTTCAAGTTGGGGATTGATGATATCTTCCGCCGTTGTGTGCCTTATGAAGAGGTTCGGTCCATACTTGCTCATTGCCACTCCTCCTCATATGGCGGCCATGCTTCATTCTCAAAAACAGCGGCTAAGGTACTTCAATCCGGTTTCTTTTGGCCTTCTCTTTTCAAGGATGCGAGATCCTTTGTGTTGTCTTGTGATCAATGTCAAAGGACCGGCAATATTTCAAGGAGAAATGAAATGCCATTGAACCCAATTTTGGAAGTTGAGATTTTTGATGTGTGGGGAGTTGATTTCATGGGGCCTTTTCCCAATTCAAATGGATTTGAGTACATCTTAGTGGCCGTGGATTATGTCTCAAAGTGGGTTGAAGCGGTGGCATGCAAGGCCGCCGATGCTAAGGCGGTGATTAGATTGTTTTCTAAGGTGATTTTCCCAAGGTTTGGAGTACCAAGGGCGGTGATTAGTGATGGAGGAAAACACTTTATAAACCGCCAATTTGATGGTCTCTTGAGGAAGCATGGTGTGACCCACAAAGTCGCCACCGCTTACCATCCTCAAACAAGTGGCCAAGTTGAGGTCTCCAATAGAGAAATAAAGTCTATCTTGGAGAAAACGGTGGCCCGCTCAAGGAAGGATTGGTCTCAAAAGTTGGATGATGCACTTTGGGCCTATCGCACCGCATACAAGACGCCCATTGGAATGAGCCCTTTCAAGCTTGTGTATGGAAAGCCTTGCCATCTCCCCGTGGAGATTGAGCATAAGGCTTATTGGGCAACAAGGGTTCTCAACATGGACATGAAAGAAGCGGGTGAGAAAAGGATCTTGGACTTACATGAGTTGGAAGAGTTGAGACTCAACTCCTATGAGAATGCAAGGCTCTACAAGGAGAAGACCAAGTTGTTTCATGACAAGCACATCTCTAGGAGAGAGTTCAAGGAGGGAGACTTGGTCCTTTTGTTCAACTCTCGGTTTCGACTTTTTCCGGGCAAGTTGCGCTCTAGATGGTCGGGCCCATTCCGCGTAGTCAAAGTGTATCCTTTTGGTGCCGTCGACATTTGTAGCAAGGATGAGGAGCCATTCAAAGTCAATGGTCAACGGCTCAAGCACTATGTCGCCAACCACGACGAGGGGCAAATCATGGCATATACCCTTGTCGATCCACCGCCGATTGAAGATTAGCGGCATTCGGTCAAGCTAGTGACCTTAAACAAGCGCTTCTTGGGAGGCAACCCAAGGATTTCTAACCCTTCTCCTTTTATTTTGTTATTTTTAGAAAATTCGAAAAACACATAAAAATTGAAAAAATGAGAAAATGATAAAATATGTAGGTTAATTTAGAATTTTTAGGAGTTATTTTCTAATTTTTGGAAATTCGAAAAGCAAATAAAAATTGGAAAAAGTGAAAATCCAAAAATAAATGTGGTGAAAATTTAATGTCAATTGGTTGTTGTTTGTTGTGGTGTTTCAGATTTTTAGGTTGCGGATTTCCCCCGATCGACTTGCGCAAGAGCACCATGGGTCAAGGACATGGGACACTTGGCCCCGCACGACCTCATGCAAGCCGTTCGATCCGCACCGCGAGCTGCAAACTCCACATGCTGTCTGCCGCGACAAATCCAACCAAAACACTGTTGAATCATGCTTGGGAAGGGGTAATCATTGCTGGAAATCACTGTTTGAGGGTCCCAGGGCACTGTGCGACCACACCAAGTCCTGTGCGACCGCACCTGGCGCTGTCTGCCACGCATGGACCCGCCCTGGCACGCCTGTCGGCCACTGTGCGACCGCACAGAAGGGTGTGCGACCGCACCAACCCCTGTCGGCCCCGCCTGGACCCCCCTGGCACGCGCTGTCGGCCACGCGTCCGACCGCACCTGGGTCTGTCTCCCACGCGCACCGCCTGTCGGCCCCCCTCCCCGCTCTGTCCGCCATGTGTGCGACCGCACCAGTACCTGTGCGACCGCACAGGACCTGTCGGCCACGTTTCGGCTATGCCTTAGGGGCCCGGCTGCTCCCCACTATGCCCTGTGCGACCGCACGCTCCCGACAGAGGCTCCTCTTGGCCCCCACATGCTTCCCACTACTCCAAATTCAAATTCCCTTCCCCCCCCCCAGCCATTCCCCCTATAAATACCCCCTCCCACTGCCTCATTTCACCACACCATCTCCTCAAAACTCAAAGAACTACTCTACTTAGCCATCTCCCACGCTCAAACCACCGCTGTCCCACGCAACTTCAAAAACTTGCCGGCCGAAACCAAAACCGCTCCGCAACGTTTGTCAAGCATCAACCCGTGCACCTACTGTCCAAATTTGAGGTCGATCGGACAACCGTAGCCCCTGCCGAAGGCCACCGCAAGTTCAGCACGATTCCGGCCGATCCAGCCAAGTCTCCGGCCGATCCAGACAAGTCTCCGGCCGATCCAGCCACGATTCCGACCGATCCAGCAGCGAATTCGACCACGAATCACAGTCGAACTGCCACGAACTCCCACGAAACAAGGTTGTAACACTCTATCTCTCTCATTTACATTTTGTGCATTGGTTTTTGTATTGGTTTGGACTTGGTTTGTGATTTTTCTTGAACATTTGGCTACACCGCTTACCCGTTCCTCAAGAACTTAGCCAAATTCATTTACCACCATCCAAAATGCCTAACATCCTCCAACGCATAACCCGTAGTTTCACTCGCCAACACCGAAATGACCAACCCGAATCATCCCGCCGCCTCCAAACCCAAAATCGTGAACCCGCCCGCCATTCCACCTCCCAACGCTACACAATCCACCATGGCGAGTCATCCCAAAGGCGTAGATCCACATCCCATGATGACCGCCCACGCCACCGCAACCAACCACCACCCCCTTACCCCGTTGACCCCGATACCGATCCCGAGGATGAAGACAACCAATACGACCCAAATGCCAAACCCCTCGAAGAAGAGCTTGGTATTCCTATCCCAACCCACCGCATGTTCATGAAAATCACTAGGTTGTTGGATAGAAAAATTGAGCACACTAGACTTGTTGATTGGGACACTCTTGACCACCTTGAGATTGGTTATGATTTTCGTGAACTCACTCGTGGAATTGGTTTTAGACAAAAATTTTGGAAAATTGACCGGCCCTCATACTACAACCCAACAATTCAATTCTTGTCGTCTTATAAATTGAAAATTTGCAAGGTTACCCATAAGCCATACATTTCATTTCGCATGGGTAGAAGGTTGCACACCGTTCTAATTGAAGAATTGAGAGAAATTTTTGGGTTTCACACTTCACCCGATTTTGAGTTGCCCTTCCATCGTGAGGGGTGGTCAAAACAAGATTTTTGGCATGCCATTACAGGTCTTAATGAACCACGAGGGAACAAGGTGCGGTTTATTCAAACGCCGCAACTCCGAATTTTGCACCGCATCCTCGCAAGCACAATCTTTGCCAAGGGCGAAACCGCGACTCATGCCACCGATCTCGAGCTACAATTGATGGACATGATGCTCCAAGACCGCCCACCCAAGCTCGACCTTGCCCTTCTCATGGCACTTCATTGGGAGGACGTGCGCGACCAACCAAAATCGCGTGGTGAAGTCACCATCGGATCCTATGTCACGCACCTTTGCGAGCATCTTGGCTATTCTTTCGAGCGCATGGATGACATTTGTGAGGGCACGAAGCGCATCGACCTCGACTATCTCAAGCGTGCCAAGTTCATTCGGCTACCCGACCACAACACGATCATTTGGAATCTTGAGGGGCGGGCAACAATCACATTTCCTTATGTTGTGCCCCTTGAGAAGGACGACCCCGAATCATGGTTGATCCCCGTCGAGTATGCCGCCTACTTAGGCCCCGCTCCACCGCCGTATCAACCCGCACAACCGCCGCACCATGCCGGGCCAAGCAACATGCCATACCACCCGCCTCAAGAATGGTACTCAAATGTTGACCGCTCCTTGCGCAACCTCACCGACCTATCTCTCTCCAACCAAGAGGACATTCGTGCCCACCGCCAAACCACCGACACGCGTTTTGACAATGTGGAGTACATCGTGGAGGAGATGTCTCGCCCTCCATCCCGCCGTCGTCATTTCTAGATGGCCGGTTGCGGTTTATCCGCTACCGGCCGCAACGGTATGTTTCCAAATTCCTTCTCCTTTTCTTTTCTTTGCTGTGTTTTTGCATTGGGGACACTGCAATACTTAGCTTGGGGGGGGAGAATTGAAGAAATTTGTGAAACTTGTATCTAGGACTGCATCATTGCATAATTTGTGCTTGTCAGAGGCCCTGTGCGGTCGCACCAGACCCCTGTGCGGTCGCACAGGTCAACCTCAGTGCCAGACCATTCTCTGTTCGGTCCGAACCAGTCCCTGTTCGGTCCGAACCAGCCCTGTGCGACCGCACCGACCCCTGTGCGACCGCACAGACCACTCTGGTACATGGTTTGCATCATTTAGTTGCATATAATCTCATATAATTTGCATATAAATGAGTTGTGATGTTGTTTGGCTGATTTGGTTCAAGTTTTGACACTGTTTTGAATTGAAAATTGGTTGTGAGATTTAATGCAAAAATTTAAACTTAAGGCATTCTTTTGATTGGTTTTTGAAGCCACCGGCCCAAAGAAATTTGAAATTGAATTGATAGAACCCAAAAATTGGTTGCTTTTATAATGGTAAACGCTATTAGACAAAACCATAACAATTTGCCGAGTGAACGGATTTGTGCCCTACATGAATTTGTTCAAAAGGGTATCTTTAGCATGTATTTTTGAGTCTTCCTACCTTCATTTTCTTCTCTTCTTCTTCTCTCTTTTTATGTAAATTCTTCTCAAAGCCACAATGGCAAATTGTATCCATGTAAAAAAAAAAAAAAAAAAAAAAAAAAAAAAAAAAAAAACAACAAAAAAAAAAAAACAAAAAACAAAAAACAAAAAAAAAAAAAAAAAAAAAAACAAAAAAAAAAGGGGCAAAACCTTGTCAAGCTCAATGTAAATTCTTATCTTCTCTTTTTCTACTTTTCTTTTTCTTGAAAGACTCAACACGTCTTGACATGCTAGGGATATTTCTTACAAATCTTTGGAGTGTATGGAAAAGAACGGGCAAATAACCTTGGTCTTGCATGTTGTTTAACATAGAGAAGCTAGGGTCATTGAATTTTGAAATTGAATCTTTTAGGACCAAGTGCATCATAAGCCAATTGTTTGGAGAACTTGGGTGTAAATTTTTGTGGTAAATTTCACAACCATTTTCCTTTAAGACATGTGTGAAACTTGAACCAAATTGATTGAATTGACATTGCAACTTGTAGGCCATCAAGGATTTTAAGTTAAGGTTTAGGTATTGTCCAACCCCTTGGTTTATATTTTTCGCTTGAGGACAAGCAAGATTTTAGCTTGGGGGGATTTGATGTCACATATTTATATATAGTTTTAGGCCGGACTTTTACCCAAATCATAACTCAAAACCCTTGATTTTAGTTAGTTTTATTTGATTTTAGTGTGTTTTGTAGAAATTTGGTACTGCTTGGGTTTCATTTTGGTTTTGTAGGAATTTGGAGCCAAGTCGCAGCAAAAACAATGCATTTCGGCACGAAACGGCGCACAAACCGAGTTCCAGAAGGCCCTGTGCGGCCGCACAGCCATCCAGTGCGCCCGCACAGACCATCCTGGCTCACACGACACTACTCTGGCTCCATCCTGGTTCTGTTACCTTGGTGCGACCGCACAGAGAAGTGGTGCGACCGCACAGACTCATTTCGGGCTCATTTCGGCCGAATCCGACTCATCCATGGTCCAGCGACTCTGGTGCGACCGCACAGGACTTCTATCCGACCGCACCAACCTCCAAACCCTACCAAACCCCCTATATAAGGCGCCCAATCACCCCATCTAGGGCATCTTTTTTTCCACCTCGATCCAAGTCGGCGCCGCAGCAGAAACCAACCCTTTCCCTTCCATTTTCCCACCATTCGACCTCCCGTGCGGCCGCACAGCCAACTCGTGCGACCGCACAGCCCCTCTGCCGCCTCGGATCTTGCCGTCTCGACCTCCTACACGTCATCATTCCATCCAAGCACCTCCTTTGCTGGTCCAGAAGTCGATCGGGCTTGAGAAGGGGCATTTTGCCTTCCCTTTTGACTTGGTTTAGCATGGAGATTGTATCTTTGCATTTATTTACCTTGTTTGCTTGTTTTACCACTATGTTAGGCTAGATTTAGATATGTTCTAGGGAATTGTGGAGACTAAGGTTAGGTTTGTTGAATTGATGTGATATTTGGTTTCTCTTGTATACTATTTGCTTGGTTATTGAATGATTATGCTTGTTTGTGTTGAATTGCTCAATTGAACCTCCCTTTAGGTGAATGGCCACACTTAACTTGGGCAAAAGGTGTAGGTTGTTTGATTTGACCAAATAGGTAACCAAGGTAGGTTAGGAGCCGAGAGGCGACCAACTTAAGCCTCAAAAGGGACAAGTTTCTACTTAGGCGAGAGTCTAGTGGATACCTTAGTGAACCAACAAATAGACTTAGGATAATTAAGCCGACATTACGAGAGTTGAGGTTTGATTGACCTAATGGGGGCTTTAGGCTAGGTTCCGCACCAAATATTGTGACCAACACGCGAGAGCTGAGGTTCAAGAGTTTAGGTCCGGCTAGACCTGTCCCATACAAGCTAGGAATCAAGGTATTGCATCAATCCGGCACTAACCATGGGCTGTGCGGTCGCACAGAGGTCCTGTGCGGTCGCACAGGGCTCTCTGGCCCGCACTGGTCAGTGACTTGGCACGAGAGTGACAATCGCTGACGGCCCATGGCCTAACCAAGGTTGAAACTGAACCCCTAGGACATTTTTATACTAAATTGCAACCAAATTACCAACAAAAATATCTTGTTTTCATCTTGTTTGTTGTTAGCCTTTATTTTTAGTAATTGTTAAGTTAAATTTGTTTGTTTACCTCTTGAAAATTGCTAGATCTAGACTTTGTGAACTTGTGAGTCCGGTACTTGTGTATCCGTCCTTGTGGATTCGACCCCAATTGAACCAACGATTTACCGTACGCTTGCGGTTAATTTAGGACACTTTTGGGTATTAGCTTATCTCACATCATATGCCAGGTTATTAAGGATGATATGGAGAGAGCCTCTTGACCATTCGGCCCATCTGAGGTTGCATATCTTCTATGGAAGAAGTTGGGGGCTAGAAGAGCAATTATCAAGTCTTCAAAATTTGACACTGCTTGCTAGACTTTATCTCCACTTTTCTCTCTCAGGTATAAAGTCAAATTTTTGTTTGTACCACCTGAATGATAATATTTTAATTAAGCCCCATTTCTTTCCATATCTGATTTGAGATGCTATTGCATTTATTCCCAGAAAATCGTTAGGGGGTCGTTTGGATGTGTCCGGAATTTGGGAATTTTCCAATTCCGGGCATAAATTTTAATATAAACAATTCATCTCTCTCACAAAGTTACACACTTCCCAACGAAAATCCTTATTCCTTCCTAGGAATTGGCTATTCCTAACCCATCCAAACGACCCCTAGAAGTATAATGTAAACCCTGCAAAGCCAGAATGTTAGCCCCTACAAAAGATAGTCTCATTTTTTGTGAACTCATCTTCAATAGAAAAGAAAACAAAAAAAAAGAAAATAATCACCAGACTAAAATATGAGCAAATTAATTACAATTTAAGGTTAAGCAATTGGTGCATAACTATTTATATATAGAATACATGTAAAGAAGAAAATTGTTAATCTATGCATAAACTAAGTTGTCACAAATAAGCAAATGAGGTTAGATTTTTATTTTTCTTTCTATCTTCTTTGTGTATGATCATTGTAGGTGCTTCTTTGTGCATGATCAATGTCAGATTAAGTACATTATCAGATGAATACACTTTAAAATAAATTCTATGAGAGTTAGTGTGTTATATTTGTTTGGTACAATATATATCAGTACTCGCGTCAATAAGAAAAAAAAATAACTAATCTATTATTTTCTTTATTTATTTTTGCATGTCGACGGCATCATATGGAGAATAGTTTGAAAGATTTTTAAGCATCCAAGCTTTGGATGGTTTCAATATCAGTAATAACAACAACAATGACCAAGCTGCTACTTTGCAATTGACCAAGATGTGCATTGCCAAAGTTCTTCTATGATTATTGTAATCCAAGTTTTTACTTATTCAAATATAGAATTATTACTTATCTTTTCTCTAAAATCGCGTTCACAGGAGACCACTTGATACATACGTCATAAGTTCTAATGCTTTGTTGTTATTAGTTGCAAATGATGCATACTAAATTTTATCTTAATTGCAATTAATAGAAATTGAGAAATCTCCAGTTCTTTGTTTATTTTCTAAAATGATTAGTGTAATTTGTGGACTCCGTTTTACTGTCTGACTGTTATCAATTGAAGGCTTTTCTGTACAACCTTATTGAATGTTATAGTCCATTACAACCAAATGTATTTTTGTCTTTTTGATAGCATGAGTGTATGATCTGTAACATGCAATTTATCTATAGCTCACGTTACTATTTTTTCGTTGTCGAATCAATTGTCCAAGATAAGGCTATCTTTTTATTTGTTCCAATGGTAAAAAAAATAAAATATTTTTATTTTCATTAAAAATGTTTTCTGTTGGAATTAACTCAACTAAGATTAATTTCTTTCATTTTTTCCCTTTTTTCTTAAAAAAATTCTGGTAGCTACTCCTTTTCTGACATTGCAATGTCACCAAAACATATTTATTGAGATGCTATAAAAGAAAGAAACTAATGGTGAAGTAGAGATTTTAATTGTTATAGGGCAGTTCCTGGAGTCATCAAAGTAGCAATAGCCTGAATCATAGTTTCTATGTCTTTTCTCTATATTTGTCATCTTATTTGGAACATAACTAAATTATGCTTGTAAAAGTGAACATGGCTGAACTATATATCTAAAGATGAACATAACTAAATTATAATAACATAATAAAGATGAACTATATATCAAATTGGTACTGATGCTAATGTAAATACAATGAAATCTGAAAATTTAATCATTTCCAAAAATTTTGTTTTACTTTAATAGATTAAGAAATTTAAAAGAAAAAATTGAGATAATTCTCAATATAAAAAAAAAAACAAATTTGAAGACATCATTAAAAACAAATTTAGATAATTCAAGCAGAAGATCACATTTGTTAATTATCAAAAATCCGCTAAGGCGCGGCGAAGCCGCGCTTCCCCACCTAGTATGTTCTAAACCGAGTTCCCTCGAAGTCCGTGGCAACCACCCCCTATGAGTTATGGACTGAACGAAAACCGGATTTGGATAATCTTCATTCATGGGGTTGTTTGGCTTATGTTAATGATATGTCTCACAAACATGGGAAGTTTGGTCCAAGAAGGAGAAAGTGTATCTTTATAAGATACTCTGAAACTTCCAAGGGGCACGTGTTTGTTAGAGAGGATCTAAGTGGGATAGTCAAGAAGATTGTGTCGAGGGATGCAACATTTCTTGAGAGCGACTTTCCAAAGAAAAATGAGGTTTCACGAATGCAAGGACTTTATGAGGACATTCCTTCTGCCGATATTGGTACTGGTCAAGAAGTGGAGGCTCGACCTTCTGAGATCAGATCAATGGCAGAAGAGAGAACTCAACAAGTCAATCTCGGCAGGTAGAACGGACTGTTCCCTGGGTGGAACGGGCCGTCCCAGACCTGGGATGGACCATCCCAAAGAATCCTGAGAGATAATGATAGAGGTTTGAAAACCTAGGTCAAATGAATTTCTAACCTTGTTTCTACCCTACTAGTCGTTGGACAAAACTAAGGGTCGATCCAAAGGGACAGTAAAAATGATTACCGGACTTAAGTTTTCTTAAAAACTAGAGAAGAAATTTTATGGAGTTTGGATTTTGTCAAACAATATTAAAATCAATTGAAATTAAGAAAATAAATGATAAAATATTTTTGGGTTGATTTTTATGTTTTTATGGACTGAAACAGATGCAAGAGATTTCTCAGGGTTTCGTGTTCAATTAGTTTAGCTCTAAAGCACCTCAGCCTACGATTTTCATCGAGACAGAGGCACATTTCGGACCGAAATCCATACTGTTTCGTTCCTAAACTTGCTTTAGATCTCTTATTTTGACTTGATAATTTTACACAATGTTATGTGAAGGCTACTGGAAAACCAGACCTAAGTCCTAACCTCAGTTATCGCGATTTTGGTTTTGACTTGGTTTGGAACTTGATTTTTACCACGTAAACAACTAAACCTAAACTTTTGTGTCGATTTAGTTATTTAAGTATGTTTGGTTGGATTTCTAGAGATATTTAAGGTCCTGTCAGATTTATAAAAGCTACACCTTTTGATTGCAAACTAGCCTTCTCTTTCGAGCGATTGGCTTACTTAAAATACTTAACTAATCAATTAATTGTTCTAGTTTAATATCCTAATGGTGCTGCAGTTCATCAATAGGTAAACAATCAAACAAGTAATCAAATTAACCAAGCAAGATGTAATTCTCAACAAAACATATCACATTATCATAGCATAAATAGTCAAGTCATCACAAAATACTATACTAATCTACTAATTACTCCTAAGACATCATAATAATTTAGCTAGACATGTTCAAACTAAAAACTACAAGTATCATGCAATAAATAAAGATACAAGCCATAAAACAATGAAATAGAAGCATAAAAGAGTAAACTGAGAAATCCTTATGTTAATACTCACTGTTCTAAGACCAAGGAATTGATGTAGAATCACAAAGTCGTTGCCGTCGCATGCAAACACTGCTGCTCCTCAAGAAAATCCGTGGAAAGAGCCAAAAATCACGAAAAACCAATGAAAATCAATTAAGAATGAAAGTGTGGAATATGGAATCCCTCTCTGGTCGAAAATACGTGCCTAAATACTGTCCAAGGAAGGTCAGGAGGCGGCTAGGGTAAGAGGTGCTCTTTCCATACTCGAAACTTTCCAAAATCCACTTTCCATACATGGATTTCGGACCGAAATGGAGACATTTCGGACCGAAATCAAGCTCTGGCAAGGTGAAATGGGCTGAGACTAGGGCCCACACGTGATGTCTGATCTGTCTCGACCCATGGTGGTCTTCTCTGGTCCTAGGCACGCGTGTGTGAGCCGGGAATGAGTCGTCCGGCTGAGGGTTAGACTCTATTCTTCATATTTGACGCGTCTTGTCTTCAATTTCCACGAGAATTCTACAAAATAAAGATAGAAGCGGCGGCAGTACCAAAATCCTGGAGAACATAGTTAATAATGAGACATTTATATTGGTTTAAGTACTATTTTGGTGCTAAGTATGGTCAAAACATGTATATAAATATGAGATATCAGATGATTCTACTGATCTGACTGGAACGGACCGTCCTAGGACTGGGGCGGGTCGTCCCAATGAAATAAACAGACAGAAAGGAACAGAACCTCGTAGGTCAGAATGAGAGAGAGTACCCCGCCGAAGATTTGAGATCGAAGGGGGGAAATGTTCATGGCTGCTTTGGATGGTTTGGTTGTACCAAAAGAGGACGATAAGCCTAAACGCAATAGGACAGTGAAGGCTATCGATTTGGATGAGCCAAAGAATATGTGAGAGGCACTTTCTGACTCTAATTCTAAGGAATGGTGGCTAGCCATGCAAGAGGAGATTGATTCCATGAAGAAGAATCAAGTCTGGGACTTAGTTGACTTATCACGAGGTCGTAAGGCTGTTAGGAGCAAATAGGTTCACAAACGTAAAAGTGACGGGTCAATTGAGCGTTACAAAACTCGCTTGGTTGCAAAGAAAATCTCCAAAGTAGAGGGAGTGGATTATGAGGAAACCTTCTCTCATGTGGTCAGGTTTGCCTTTATCCGTTTGATCCGAGAAATTGTCGATGCAATGGATCTAGAACTATACCAAATGGATGTGAAAACTGTATTTCTCAATGGAGGATTGCAAGAGGAGATATATATGGCACAGCCTGAAGGCTTTGTGATTGAAGGGAAGGAGCACAAGGTGTACAAACTTCGTTGTTCCATATATGATCTGAAACAAGCATCACGACAATGGAACCTCCGATTCCACTAAGCTGTCTTGTCAAACGGATATCAGGTGATGGAAGAGGACCATTGTGTGTATGTGAAAAGGTCCATTGAAGGATTCTTGATCACGGCATATTACTTGCGGGTAACAACAAGTCGCTGATTAGTTCAACGCAGCTTGATTGTCCTCTATGTTTGACATGAAAGATATGAGTGAAGCTAGCTATGTGATAGGTGTCAAGATAACTCGAGATAGAGCAAAGATGTTTCTCAGTTTATCTCAAAAAACTTATATGAAGAAGGTTCTTGAACGATTTGACACGGCTGAATGTCGATCGATTGACATTCCTATTGACAAAAATACAAGCTTGAATAGTGACATGTTTCCCAAAACAAAAGAGCAAAAAGATAAGATGAAAAAAGTGCAGTTGGAAGCTTGATGTATGCCATGATGTGTACAAGATCCGATATATGTTATGCGAATATGCGGTGAGTTTTGTTAGAGATTTCAATCGAATTCTGATTTGCTCATTGACAAGCAGTCAAGAGGATTACGCGTATGAAGTGTTTATAATGCAATTTACATGGTAATTACCAAGGTATACACCTGTTTTATTTAACCCGCGGAAATAAAAACGATACGAAAACCCAAAAATAATAATTAAAGGGTAAGTAGGTACGGTTCCATATTAAATAAATAAATAAATAATAAACAATAATTAAAGGGTAAGTAGCTACGGTTCCATCGTCGATTCTCCATCACAGAGCCCAGAAAGAGGAGAGCAGAGGAGAGAAGGAGATATTTCTTTGTTTTCCTCGTCTCTCTTTCTCTCTCTGTTGAAGTTTTGTTTTGTTTCTTTTCTTGCCATGGAAAAGGAAAAGGGAATAGGGATGGGGATTTGCAAAGAGAAGAAGAAGAAGGCCACGTCCGTGCTTCTTCTTCTTCTTCTGTTATCCCTCGTCTCTTTCTCCGCTTCTGTTTCCGCATCCGACGAAGCACCAGCGCCGCCGCACCAAGAGCAAGAGGACGTCGGAGTGGACCCCCACTCGGAATCGGATCTCAAGCTCCAATTGGACCACCTTCGATCCAAGATCCTTTCCCTAGGTAGGTAACTCATACTTATTCATTCATTGCTTGATTGATTGCTAGGTTGATTCATTGATTTCTTTCTTCCATAGTAACAACTAAAAGTATTACTATTACCACGGCATCCAGTATTATTAACATACTAACTTACTTATTAGTAACTAACTTCTACTTCTTTTTCTTTTATTCTTGGGTTGGGAACTTGGCAACTTGACAACTTGACAACTTGGCAACTTGGTAACTTGGTAACTTGGGATGTGAAAGAGTCCAGCATAGACGACAGAACCAAGGAGCTCACCTCCAAGGATCAAGCTATTTTAAACTTGGAGAAAACTATTCAGCACAAGTCTCAGAAGATTGCCTCTTTGCAACATGACATTGCTTCCCTTCAGGTCTCTCCCTCTTTTCTTTCTCTCTTTATTTTCCCCTTACCCCCTTCCTTTTCTTCAACTCTTTGTTCTTTCTTATTTTCTTCTTCTGCCTCTGTATGTAGAAACAGCTAGCTCTTGATGCTGCTGACAAAGCTGGCCAGGCCAATGCTAAAACCATCTTACTAGAAGAACAGGTACTTCTTTACGCTTAACTAACTCCTTTACCTACTACATGGGTTAGCAGTTACAACTTACAAATGATCGTTAACTACCAATATTGCACTATCCATGATTTTCCCTCATGCAAACTAATACCCAACCTCACCGCATCATACCAGTACCTCATGTGTCTGTGGTACATGTCTATTCTTGTGTCTCGAGGGACACATATTCATTAATTACTAAGTTCATCAGCTAGATAATCATTCATTTAATTATTATTGCCTTTGCCGCTTTTTCTAATATTTTCTGGAGATTGAGGCTCTGAAAAAGGAGATAGAATCCCAACAAAAGAAGAGAGATGCATTGGAGGCCCAATCAATTGTGGCCGACAACAAAGTACGAGAGCTGTCTGCCAAATTGGAATCCGTAAGTTATCTCTGTTGTTTCCTGAATGGTAGTGTTGTAGCAGCAGATTTTAGGTGCTGCTCACTTTCAACCCGAGTATGGTCAAAAACCTCAATTTGACACTACAAGAATAAAACTTAGATACGGTGGGATTGGGGTTGGAGATTAAAATGGCCAAGCTGATCAATAAATGCTTGTGGTTTGGAATAATCTTGGTTGTTATTGTTGCTCTTACAAGTCTGATTGTGTGAGAACCTTTGGTTGCTACATGTAGTGTAGCATAATCTACCGCATGTCCTTATACCGTTAATACTTGCCCTAAAATATGAAAAAGAGGGATTTATTTATTATATCCCAGAGTAATTCATATAGTAGTTGCTAACTTTCAGTTGTATTCTTTGTTCGTAGTTCCAAAAGACAAGTGATGAGCAGAAGAAAAGGATTCAGAAAACAGAGCGTGCTCTTAAATCTGCCGAGGTATTCCTCTCAATAATCTGTCAGGAGTAAATCCTTGAATTTTCTTAATCTTGATCAGAAAGCAATTATCCCCCTGTCATCAGCAATTCTATGTACTTGAAACTAGCTTAGCATCACCAAAGATCAAGGAATACTAATTCTCTCTCTCAATCTGTTACTAGGAGGAGTTAATGAGGGCACAACTAGAAGCTTCAGCTAAGCAAAAACAACTGCATGAGGTCTTTTCTTTATAATGTTGGAGTGTTCCCCTGGATATTGTTTTTTCAGAGATAGATGTCTCTGCCTTTTTTTTTTCCCTTCTCGGCTTTGAAATTTAATAAATGATATGTAGCAAAGAAACATTACTGTTCATCTGATATAATTTTGTTGCTTTGTTGAAAACCCTCTAGGTGCATGGTGCATGGTTGCCGCCTTGGCTAGCAATGCAAATGGCCCATTATATGGTAATTGATTTGTATGACTATCTGTTAAATGATCCACTATATTATACATAAAGCAATGCCTTATTTTTTTTAATTGTCTAGGAGGTGATGTCTGCTGAATGGAACGAACACGGAAAACCTCTGATGGCTAGCTTTATTCAAATGGTTCTTTTTTCCCCTTAAGATTTTGGTCTCTGTCTTTTTTTTTTAAAATTTTAAATATCAACACCTAAGTCTTGTGTTTTCTTAAAAAAAAATGTGCAGGCAACAGAGAAATCAAAACAGGCACAGAAATGGGCTGAGCCCCACTTGGAGATGGCAAAAACTGTAAACTCTCTACTTAATTTGTTTATTCATCCAACATGTTGGTTTCTTTAAGATACAGGCTGTTCTCAATTAATCCATTAGTTGCAATTGTTGATTGAAGTAAACAAATAATTCTGTTGGTACATCTGTGAATGATATAGTATTTTTTTTTTGGGTATTTCCTATGTGAAATGAAGAAATGGATACCAGTTGTGCAAGAGAAATGGATGGTCCTGAAGGCAAACACCGAGCCATATATGCAATTGGCATCATCTAAATCAGTGGAGTGGTATGAGACAGCTAAGATTATTACTGCAACTCATATTACCAAATTTCAAGTGGTTGCTGCTCCACACATTCAGGTAATTTATGTTTTTAATCATATTCATATTTTTGTAAGTAGGATTCGAATAAAAAGTAATCATTTTTATTTACGTGATACTGTAGAATGTGAAGAAAATATCAAAGCCGTACATTGACCGGGCTGCTGAGCTCAGCCAGCCCCACGTTGAAAAGCTCACAGTTTTGATGCAACCCTACACAAAGCAAGCCATGGCAACCTATACCAGTTTTCTCAAATCTGCCACCACATACCATCGCCAGGTTTTGATTGCTTATTTTATTAGGAAAAGTTTATGCAAACTTATATTTAAATTTTAATCGGTTCTTCAGAAAAAAGATTTTTAACAATGGAGGCAAGTAAAACTGAAAGCAATGAAAAGGAAAATAAGATTCACTGTGGTTTCAAATATATGTTATCTCATGTGGTGTATCTTTATGATTCGAAGGCTCAAGCTAATATAGGGGAATATCTTAACAAGCATGAATTGACGAAGCAGCTTGTAACCAAGGAGCTTGTCTGGTTTATGGTATGAAACCATGTGTTGCACTTTACCAACTAATTTGTAGATTTTGTTTTTTGCATTTTTATCTCTGTTTTATTTGTTATTAGTAATCCCCTCGTGTTCTGTAGGCATCTGCTCTGCTAGCCTTGCCTTTTTTCTTCTTGTACCGCATCATGTCTCAGTTATTCTGGTATGTTCACTTCTGGTTTCTGAAATGTTCTTTTCCATGCCACATTGATATGTAGTGCTATAAATGCAATTGCCTCAAGTTGTTTTTAATTTATTTTATTATTTTTTTTCTTCCATTGCAGTGTGAAGAAGCCAAGGAAGCAGACACTTAGTTCACATGGAAACCATGGGGCCCGCCGACACAAGAGGCGGCATGCTGATAAGTAGAAATGTATATCCATTCATATTGTGTTATTAGCGAAATATTGTGTAAAGTTTGATCCATTGGGCACCCTTATTACAAGATTTTCTACATTGTCATCCTTCTAGCACGGGGATCTCATTATGATTCCTTCTTTACCTATGTGTTGGAAGATTTTTGTGTGAGCATGGATGAATCGGTAGGCAGATTCTATTAGCAACGGAGTGGTGCTGTGTGCTTGAAATGAGTATTTCTTTTCATTCTTTGTTTGTTAATTTGGTAGTCAGTCAGTTTTGTGTTATTAATATGTATTATGTAGGCTTTGACAGTTTTTTTTTTTTTGGGTTTTCGGGTGGGGGGGGGGGGGGGTGCGCTTGTTTGAAATACTTTTTTATTTTATTCTGTCGTTGGTAGCTACTTGTGCCGTTTCAAGATTCTGTTACTATCGTTTTCTTTTTTTTTTTATTTTGGTATAAGACATGGTTATATTGGTGATATGCGGTGTAGTCACTTGTGTAATGGATCACGAGGGGGAACGGCTATCTGAGACTTATAAAACCAATGTTTTTAATACCCTACCTGGTAGGAAAACACCCATAAAACCTGTTAGAGTTGAACCGGGAAATGTCGGTCAAAACTGGAAAATTGCTATACCCAGAAAAAACTTGTTTGTTTTTTTTCGAACTTCGTTGGTAGTTAAGAGGGGAAACTTTGAGATGCACCCTAATTTTTTCTCCTCGGCCTCCACCCTCCCTCCTTTATTTTGCCTCTCAAACTTTGCTGGTTCGTCCCTTTTACTTTTCAAATTTTCTTTTTAGATGACTGAAAAGATCGCGCCTTTAATTGATTACAAAATACCTTTCATGGTGCTCGGACATCTTGGGAGCCCTTTAACTAATTTGACCTTTCTTGATCTTTTTTTTTAATTGTTTATTATTTTCATTCTTTGCTCACATGAGAAAGCAAAGTGATTTAATTTGGCCATGGTGCTCAGACACAAGATTTTCTACTGTACGTGAGCCAAAGCTCAACCCCCCTTTTTTTTCACTGATATAATTCAATCGTGTGTCATTATATACCAGTTATACTGAACTACAATAGAATCTCGAATAAAGTGGTTAAGAGACTTGTTAAATAAACTCAGAGATGAGTCCACTTTTGATGATTTAGATAGGGGATGTTTAATAAGAATTCTATATAAATTAGATGGAATTTATAGCTGTATTTTTAAATGCACTTCTAAATATTTAAAATAATTATATGAAGTAATCCGGTTTTTGAAACCGATACAACCGGTAAAGCCTCATACCCTTTACTTCACCGGTTCGATGTCCGGTAGGGTATTAAAAACATTGGATGAAACCAGTGACGCCGTGACGGAGCTATGTAGAGACAAGCCCAGGCACTTGTCTGGACTTGTTCTCTGGAAAATAAGGCCCGACTATGTTATTTTAATCATGTGCCTGGGCTAAAAATCTGAATGTGCCTCGGCTTGGGCAGTTGGGCTTCTGGCCTGTAAATTCTTTCCCTCTTTTTGCCTGGCCGACTGGCCCCATCTGAATCGCTCCATTAGGAAAACAGAAAAATGAATTTGTCTTGGCTACTCGCTGCCCTCTTTATTTGTGTGCCTATGCTTAAAAATTTCTGGATCCGTCCTGGATGAAACCTCTTCTTGAAATGCCAACAAGGCATCTTACGTGGCACTAGAGTTGCCAGGCTACGAGTATGTAAAGCATTGTTGGGTGCTGATCCGGACAACAAATAATTTAATCCGAGCAACATTTTTAAAATTTTATGACTAAAATACCCTTAATTATTCTGGCATATTGTGTTACCTAAATTAACCTAATAATAACTTTCTTCAATTATAGCCCTTGAAAACTTCCATTAATTAAGCTTTTCTGAATATTTCTAATAAATTGAAGCATTTGAAGCAAGTACTAATTAGCATATACAAAATGATCTGTGTTACTTTTTTTTAGGCTCCGTATAAACTCTATCAGTACTAAATATTAATACATGTTGGTGCACATGTATGTTAAAAAATTAAATTAAAGTGTGCATGTGTGTGTTTCATGTATGAAAGGGCAATTAGTTTCAAATATAAATGACAATATAAAGAAGAGATCAATCACAAGCCAATGTTTATAAATTATAAGAGAAAAGAATGCTAAGAGAAAGCGGAGAGGAAAAAAATACATGGTTGTTCGATTAGGAGAAGGCAGAATTGTCATTTATAAATTATATTGTTGCTCGGATTAAATCATTTGTTGTCCGTATCAGCACCCAGCATTGTTTTGTCATGATTCAGAGAAACATAGAGAGAGAAAACGATTCCACTTATTTCGCTTCATAGGCAGGTGAAACCTCAATTTGTTTTACTTGACATCTATAAATTTGTGACTATAAATTGTGGTGGACAGTTTTATGGACAAATTTTTTTCAGAAGTTATTGCCCCCCTCCCCCACAAAAAAAATAAATAAAAAAATAAAAAAGAAGCCGAACAAATTATATAATTTCATGTAATTGTAATAAAATAAGATGAGGGTTTGGTGCCACAAGTTTAGAGTGCCACCAAATATCACAACTTTATTTTTTATTAATATTTTAAATTTTAAAATGTAAATGTCCAATCTAAACCGTTTATCTTTTTAACGAGGGGATGTATTTTCATATAAGTTTTATAAAATTTAAAATTGACTTGATTTTCGATCAAGAGGTTAAAAAATGAATAAATCTGATTAATAACAGATTAATTATAATATGTTCATGATTTGATATCTGGATCAAGTATCAAATCAATTCAAAATTTTATAAAGTTTATATGAAAATATATCACTTGTTAAAACAAAGAAGATCAACGGTTTAGATTTAAAATTTACATTTTAAAATTAAAAGATTAATAAAAAAGTAAAATTGTGATATTTCGTAGTAGCCAAACTTGTGGTAGCGAAATTTTACTCATCAGATAATGCGCATCAAATATAGCGAGAGGATAGAGAAATGAGAAGTAAGGATGCTTTTAAGTTTCAACTAAGCAATAATTAAAAAAATAAGAATAAATTATGTTATGTTACATAAGAGTCATAGACAGCTGAACCGCTGTTGCCCATTGATGTCCCTTTCTTGTTAGTTTTACACCCCCCCCCCCCCCCCCCCCAATCTTCTTTTCTTCCCTCTTTCTGTTGGTTCCCTCCCTAGGCCAAGATAGGTTTGTGTTCTTCCTTTTCTCTTTCTGTTGCTTATACAGAGTAATAATCGTTTATTTCTTTTAGTTAATTTTTATAATTAAGAAGATAATGAAGCTCCTCTCTGCACTGAGAGTTCCTTGTCTCAGGAAATAATCCCCTCTTCTATTTTCAATTTTATCTTTTTTTTATTCTGGTGAAATCAAGTAACTATTTGTTAAAATTGGTTTAAATTAATCGGTATTCTAAAGGTAAAGAGGGATAAGAGGATGAAACCCTCTCTCTCTTTCTCGGTTCCTTTCTGTTTTTAAACCAACCAAAAATAAATAAATAAATAAGAGGAAGTTACGTCTGAGTTACCTTTTTGTAGACCCAATTTGCAGGGGTTAATTCACAAAAGGAATCGTCTTTTGCAAAACAACAGAATCAAAAAGGAGATTTGACAAATTATCTTTTTTTTTTTTTACTTCTTCTTTTGTTGGTTGGACTGGCTATGAAATTATTCCTCATTACGAATACTTGCTACAATCAGAAATGGAGCACCAATTTTCAACTCCATCTCAAATTTAAACCCCAATTAAAAGAATCAAAGTAAAGGGTTCTGCCACTTATATAATTAAAACCAGTACCCTATTTACGTATTTGTTTTGTCTGTTTATTATTTGTTGATTTTTTTTTTTTAAAACAAGCAGGGGTAAAACCCTGCCAATTCCATAAAAGAAGCCAGTACAAATTACAAGCATCTGAAAATGAAAATTTGATGATTTTACAATTCCTGTATTAGCCATATGGGAGGAGAAGTAGAAGAACTCATTGGAATACTGCCAGATCATATTCTCATTGAGATTTTTATTCGATTGCCGGTCACCCAGTGGGGCCTGGTTGCCAGTGTAAGTAAAAGATGGACTGGTATTTTTAGAGGAGATCATTTGTGGCAAACAGCTATAGCCCGAACATGGCCGACAGCAGTCACAAGGAAAAGGTGGCCTGGTCCGATCCCTAGAAGCTCAGGTCGAAGGTTAGTTTTTGTAATTTCTCTCTCTCTCTTTTTTTCTCCCTCCACTGGTCCTTTTTTTGTTGTCACTACTTACAAAGTTGTTGTCCTTCAAATCTTAGTTTTACAATCAGGATTACCGAGTGCTAAGAGCTGTTTTATCAGTCCTTTAAACCGGAGTCATATCTGAACTGACGAGGTAACATAATTTCCTTCTAATATATTTCTTTTCTGCAACTAAAGCCTTTTCTATTGTAGGAGATTTATGGCATTATATGTAAGCAACAATATAGTCGCATCTGGTAGTGAGACTGATGAACTTGTCGGTCATGCTTATCTCTATTTGAAAGAGCAGCTGGAGCTCTCCAATTCCCCTCCTCCTTCCAGTATACTTCATGGCACCATGATAGGTTTCGTTTTGATATACTCGTACTTCAATTTCTCTTTATATTGGCTTTTGAAGGTCATTCTGTCATTGACAGTAGCTTGCTTTTTCCAAGTACACTTGTTGCAACTCATGGTTCATTTATTGACTTTTATCCTTCTATTTTGTTCGCAAAATGAAAAGATCAATTTATAGCATGCGGATTGTCAAGAGATGGGGCCCACAAGGTAGTGTCAGAAATATGGATGGCGGTCATAAATAATTTAGAAGAAAACCATCATACTTTCTTACTGTTAAAACGCCTCGCTAAAGAAGGAGATGTAAGTTTTGCTCATGCAGCACTGTTTTACCATAAAGTATTTTCATGCACAGTGTTTACTTAGTTTTTTACTGGTATTTTTTATTTTTTGTAGCTGTTCCTACCATACCCATACTCAAGGTCATATGAAGTGCTTTGGAGAGTATATGACAAATTATTTACAGATTTTAGAGATTGCTTTAGTCGCACTGATTACTGCAACTTGCTAGGTTGTGTCAGATCCAGGTTCCAACCATTGCCTTCCACTTGGTTGGGTTATTGATCCTCTGTTCAAGGCCCTGTTGGCTATCTATTCCTTTATCTGTGTATTTTGCAAAATAGTTTGTCCCTGGATTATGTTGGTACCTTCACCGATCTTTTGTATCATATAGGTCCGAATGTAACTAAAGTTTTTTATCTTTTGTAAGATTAAAAAACTTCAAGAAGAAGAGATCAAAATTACAACTAGCAATATTTGAAATATAATTAGCCAATATGTGTAATGTTAGACAAAAATTTGAAAAAAAAAAAAAGGATAAGAAGCTAACTGTATATTACTGGTAAATGAGGCTATATCTATGACTATGACCACTTGTATGCTTTCGTTTGTTTTGTGCGGAAAATATGATAGGAAACTTATGCTAATTTTGGATTGCATCATGTATAGTACATCTTTTCCAAAGAATTGCATATAGTACATCGTTTTTTTTAACAGGTAAGTTATTTTAATTAAATCATTAAAATTCTTATCTAACCTAAGCTTTCACTTTCGTTTCTTGACTTAGGTTATAAAAGTTTATTTGTTAGATCTTAAGATTTTTCTCAATTTTCATTTATTGGGAATATACTTCACCATTTTTGGTTTATGGTCTAGATCTCATCTTTCGAATGTTGATCATCTATAGGTATTGATATGATTGACGTAATTCAAGTTTGATTGGTTTTAACTTCATAACATTCAAGTTGGGCCTTAACTCGATAGAAAAATACCAAATCTACTTAAAACAATTCAAACAAATCAAATAAGTAATTAAAACACAAGAAATAAAATTGAATCAATAAAGTATTAAACTAATTATCCATGCAAACTAAGTATCTATTTATCAACCATAGCCCCCTAATTAACTACTCAAGTATCAGTACCATAATATCACAAACCAAGGTATCAATCATCATTATAGTATCTGATGTGAGTCTAGCTAATATCCAAAAGTAACCTAAAAACAACCGCAAGCGCACGGTTATTCGTTGGTACAGTCGGGGTCGAATCCACAGGGACGGTAAGATGAGTATTAGACCTTATTTTTTCACAAAATCTAGGAAATCGAATGATGGATTTTGGACTTAATCAATAAATAACAAAACAATCAACTAAGACAAACAAAACAATAGTAATTTTTGGTATTTTTTGTGGTAAAATATGGTATAAGGATGTCCTAAGGTTTAGTTTCCACCTTGGTCAGGCCTCAGGCCGTCAATGCTTGTCGCTCTCGCGCCGCAACGTTGACGAATGCGTGCCAGAGAGCCCCGTGCGACCGCACAAACCCTCTGTGCGATCGCACAGCCCTTGGTTAGTGCCGGTTTGCCATGATACCTTGGTTCCTAGCTTCTGTGGGACAGGTCTAACCGTACCTAAACTCCTGAACCTCAACTCTCGCATGTTGGTCATAGTATTTGGTGCGGAACCTAGCCTAAAGTCCCCATTAGGTCAATTAATCCTCAACTCTCGTCATGTTGGCTTAATTATCCTAAGTCCACTTGTTGATTCTCTAAGGCATCCACTAGACTCTCGTCTAAGTAGAAACTTGTCCCTCTCGGGCTTAAGTTGGTCACCTCTCGGCTCCTAACCTACCTTGGTTACCTACTTGGTTCAATTAAACAATCTACACCTTTAGCTTAAGTTAGGTGTGGCCGTTCACCTAAAAGGAGGTTTAATTGGACAATCAAACACAAACAAGCATAATCATATAGCAATCAAGCAAGCAATACATAATAGAGACCAAATACCAAGTCAAATCAACAAACTCAACCTTAGTCTCAACTAATCCCTAGAACATGACTCAATCTAGCTTAACATTACACTAAAACAAACAACTAAAGCAAAAGAATATAAAGATACAATCTCCATGCAAAACCCAAGGGAAAGAGGAAGGCGAAGGCCCCTTCTCAAGCCTCAATCGTCTTCTGGATCAGCAAAAGAGATGCCTGGGTGGAATGGTGAGGTGTAGGAGGTCGAGACGGCGAGATCCAAGGCGGCAGAGAGGTGGTGTGGTCGCACGGGACCCCTGTGCGGTCGCACAGGGGGCCGAATGGTGGATTTGGGTTGGTTCGGGTTGCGGCGCCGCTAAGGAAGGAGATGGAATAATGGATGGATTAATGGATGCCCTAGATGAGGCGATTGGGGCGCCTTATATAGGGGGTTTGGTAGGGTTTGGAGGTTGGTGCGGTCGGATAGAAGTCTTGTGCGGTCGCACCAGAGTCGCTGGACCAGACATGAGTCGGATTCGGCCGAAATGAGCCCGAAATAAGGTGGTGCGGTCGCACCACATTCCTGTGCGGTCGCACAGGGGTGACTGGGCCAGACAAGAGCCAGAAGTGTGCCACGTGAGTCGGGAGGGGCCTGTGCGGTCGCACGGGATTCGGTGCGGTTGCACAGGGTCTTCTGGGACTTGGTTTGTGCGCCGTTTCGTGCCGAAATGCATTCTTTTCGCTGCGATTTGGCTCCAAACTCCTACAAAACCAAAATGAAACCCAAGCAGTACCAAATTTCTACATAACATACTAAAATCAAATAAAACCAAATAAAATCAATGGTTTTGAGTTATGATTTGGGTAAAAATCCGGCCTAAAACCATATATAAATACGTGACATCAGTATCCAATCTTGACAAATATAGCACAAAATCACACAAAATCACAGTGAATGTAATGGTTTGAGCTACCATTTAAGTATAAAGTCCGACCAAAATATAGATATAAATATGAGATATCAAACTCTCCCAAACTTGAATCTTTGTTTTCTCCTCAGACAATATCCTAAGCTTAAAGGAATTAACTATATCTAGACTCACAATCAAATCATCTCAAACAAAAGAATGCAATGAAAATCAATTATTCACGTTTACTCAAAAATTTTACTCAATAAATTAAAGCAAGCTCAAAAATTTATTCCAAGGACAAGGGTTTAGTTTTATTTAGAATTGAATTTGTGCCTTTCTTAACCTTAATGAATTTCATCTTTCAAAGCAAGAACCCTAGCTTCTCTTCATCAAAACAATTGCAAACTCAATTTTATTTGTCCGTTCTTTTTAATGTCTCATAAAAATTTATAAATAAATTTTATCAAAGTAAAAAATTTTATAATGAATTCTTTCTCAAAATCAATTACATTTTCACCAATTTTTGTGCAAGTCGAGTCGTGGGGTTTTGCACCCTAGAGGATATAATACGGTGTCATTGACCTTATGAATATGCTACTGGCACATAACATGCTAGGAAGGTTGGACGTGGATTGCTCGATTATGGCCACGGTACACTTGGGCCATAATACTCAACAAAATCATTGCCAATGCTTTCGCATCAGGGCCGGTAGAAAAAATATAAAAGGTTGCCAAATTATACCTCGAAAGCTTTGAGTTATAATTCCTGACAACTTATAGTTAATCCCAATACCCTCCAATTTGTGGTTGAGTTCGTGGAAAAAGGTCTCGGTGCATCCTCGTTTTCACAACTATTTGGATTTTAGTTACTTTAAGAATTTGCTCGTTGGTGATTCAAGCATTAAAGAACACATCAAGATTCATCTTATAATTTTCAAAGTTCATAAACTCCCTTTTTAAACAAAAGTTTGTAAGACACATTATTTATTTATTCACAGCAGTAGGTTCTGTGGAAATATGATAATATTGATTAATTAATTGTATAGCGTTATGGACCGTTATAATTAATTCAATCAATGAGATTATATAGAAATAAATTAATGCATTAACTAATTCTAAAATAATTATTAAAGAGTTAATAATTAATTTTGGTTCAACACAATTTAATATAAAAGGTTATATTAATTAATTGGGCCATCATTTAATAGTAAATGGATAGTCCAATTAAAGAGCAAATAAGGAGGCTTTAATTAATATGAATTAGAGACCCAAAAATGAGAGCTAAGTGGCCCATAAAGGCCCTAATAGAGGCTGGCCATAGAGGGTGGTAGGTAGGTGGCATGAGGTGTAATTTTGGAGAACTTATCCCTTGGGTTTGAGCTCTATTTAAGGACCCCCTTGGTGGCTCCTTGAGCTTGCTCTTTCTCTCTCCTCTCTTGCCTCCCTCTTAGGCCGCCACTCTCCCCCTCTCTTCCTCTCATGCTCATGTGTTGAGCCTTCATACTTCTCCATTAATTAAACTAGTTGATTAGTAGAAGAAGAGTGTTGTCCCTAAAGGAGGCGGCTTAACCAAGGTTTAGCGGAAGCAATTAAGATTTTAGACCGGTTTGGTATGAACTACCCTAACACAATTCAATTGGTACCCAACACAAGCAAGCACACAAGCAATTCAAGTATAGCAAGATAATAAAGAGAGAGAGAGAGAGAGAAATTGAACACTTGGTATGATTACGGAGTTCCGACCCGCTAGGAAAGGCTAGCCTTAGTCGTACGTCTCCGGGAGTTTCGCTACCACGAAAGGGCGCGCTCCGTTCAATTCCAATAAGAACGGGTCTACAACTTCGAACCGAATCACCTCGTCACAAGGACACTCGAGGTGGATCGGCCTAACTCAAATGGCACAACGGCCTCAAAGGAGAAGAGCTCTCAACCTATTCCAACCTACACCTAGCGACAATGTCGGGGCGGTGGTGTTTGAGGCTACTAAATCTCTCAAAATGGTCTAGCTATGAAAAGCTCAAGTGGGAGAGTATCCCTGTGCTCAAAAGGCTCTATTCTGGTCAATTTTTGCAAAGCAAAGCTCTCAAGGAGAGAGAACAAAGGGTGGATATATATAGAGCTCGTCAAGAGCTGCAAACCAGTCAAATTCTGAACATAACGTTATATAACGCTCCGAAACGTTACACAACGTTTCAATATAGCCGTTATAAAAAGACAAAATCAAACTAGCCGTTGAAATTTGTCTGAAGCGTTACACAACGTTATCAAGCGTTACACAACGCTTTAGCAAGAAAGTCAAACAGACACTGAAAAAAGTCAAAGCGTTATACAACACTATCAAGCGTTATGTAACTCTACAGAAAATAAGCGTTGTATGATGCTAGAGTAACGTTACACAACATACGCCAGAACGACCTTAAAAAGGTCAAAACTCAAGCGTTAAAAAAATCTGAAGAGGCGTTGTGTAACGTTTGACTGGTTCAAGCGTTATACAACGCTATGAAGCGTTACACGACGTTTTAGCAAGAAAAGTCAAACGGTCATCAACAAGAGTCAAAACGTTACACAACGTTATCAAGCGTTATGTAACGCTTGAACACAGAAAACTGATTTTTGCTAGTTTTTGAGCTTTTCTTCTATCTAGATCATTTTGAGGATAAGTAAAGACTAAATTAAACCTTCTATCCTAGTCTAAGCTAGCCTACAACCTCTCTAAAGACTTGATCTTGATCTTGCCCATAGCTCTTATCTAAGTTTTCATAATTTGCATCTTCTTCCTATAAAACTCAAAGAAGATCGTTAAATGCCAAATGATATTGTTTTGTAATCGACAAACTTAGAGACGTTTAGAACAACAATCTCCCCCTTTTGACGATTTGCAAAACAATATCATTAGTAAAGCGATTAAATTTTGGCATTTCACAAGCTTTATTACAATTCTCCCCCTTTTTGTAAATCGACAAAAGGTGAAACAATTGTAACAAGCTCCCCCTAAATTTATGGCTCCCCCTTAAATATGGAGAAAATGAATTGGAGAACCAATTTAGGGCACTACATGAAGTAGTGTGACCAATTTTTAACCTCTTAAAGAAATATGCAAAAAATAAAAGAGGCTCCCCCTAAATGTTTGGCTTATAAGACCGGGGGTAAACTTGGTATTTATGCCACATTGGTTACCATACCATTAGTTGTACCACTAGAGGTGCAAGCTTTTGGAACCCATTTACCTTTGGACTCACTATTTGGTTTCCTAAGTTTGCATTCCAAAGAGATATGTCCATTTTGGCAACAATAGTTGCAAAATGCATTGGTTGGCTTAGGTATGGTAGAACCCTTGACAAAATGAGAATAGTAATGGGCTCTAAGGTATTCGACCTTCTTCTTAGGATCGGTGGATGAGACTTTGAAATTCTTGTTGCGATCCTTTTGGTAATGTTGGGAAACATTCTTTTGATGCTCATTAGATTGAGCCTTGTGGTTTTGAGAGTAGTGTTGCTCTTTAAATTCATAAAACCATCCATCGGGTCCTCTAAAATAAATTTTATTGGACGCCTTTGGAGCAAAAACCTCCTTGTTTTGATTATGCAAATTCTTTTTGTTTTGCACTCTAGTGTTTCTAGGCTTCCATTGGTACATATGTGCATGACCACGAGAATTCCTAGGTTTTTGAAATTGTGTGTTTTGTGCATTTTGTTTCCCATCATTTTGTGACAAGTTCTTTTTCTTGGTTTGATATGACTTTTGGTAACCAAGACCGGACTTGTCATGAGGCTTTTGGCCCTTTAGAAGGTTTTTCAACTCAATTTTGGGAGCTTGAGCTAAAATCGATTTTTCAAGTTGTTTTTCAAGTTCCTTTATTTTAGTCTCATACTCACCCATCTTAGAAGTAAGCTCATCTACCTTAGCTTTTAGGATGTCTATGGTATCGGCTTTCCTAACCAAGGCATCATGGGTGGCATCAAGAATAGAATTCAACCTATCACAATCAACACATTTGGTTGAACTAGTTGGTTCATCACCACTCTCACTATCATCATCGCTAAAAGAATCATTGAGAGGGAGATATACCTTAGGAGAGCTCAATTTTGGTGAAGTCGGTGGAGATGGAGGTGGTGGTTCCTTACGCGCTTGGATTAGTGGATGAACAAATCTTGTCCCTTGATTGAACTCGTTGAGGACGTCCTTCACGAAGTCATCTTCCACATCATCCGTTGAGAATACCACCTCTTCCACATTTGCCACCATAGCGTATACCTCATGAGAATCCGAGTCGGATGAGCTTGTTTCGGATTCAACATCCCACAAGGCATGCATGGCTTGAGCCTTCTTCTTTTCCTTCTTGTGCTTCGGTTTTGGCTTGTTGGTTTGCACTTGAGGGAAAAGCTTGTGACATTTGTGCATTGAATGTCCTTCTTTATTGCACACAAAGCACAACTCCCGTTCATCATTTGCTAATCTCTCATTGTTGAACTTCTTCTCATACTTGAGCAACCCACGAAACATCTTCTCAATCACCACCTCTTGCTTTGCCTCATCAAGCTCGTATAGGTTCAAGGGTGTTTGATGTGGGTATCGGCGATGGGAGGATTGAGAGTAGGATGTGGAGGTGGGATTGCTCGTGGATGTCATGGCTAGGGTTCTTGGAGGATGCCCTAGTTTGGCGAGTTGTTTGAGTTTCTCCTCCACACATCGAAGTTCGGTGTACATTTGCTCCGGTGTGTACTCATGATCCATTCGGATAATGGTCTCAAGCGAAGTGATATGAGCATCCCATTCGTGCATTCCACTCATAGCCCGCATCATCTTTCCTACAATCTTGCCATTTGTTAGGGGCTCACCTCCTTCGGTGAATTCATTTTGGAGTTGTACAAGACGAGTGTACATATCCTCAATGGATTCACCATCCTTTATGTGGAAATTCTCAAATTGAGAGTACAACTCATACAATTTAGAGTGTCTAATTTGAGAATTTCCCTCATAACGGGTGAGGAGAGCCATCCACATATCGTGTGCTAGATCAAAACGACTAAGGGTTACACCAATTGATTCATGGACCGAGGCTAATATGGCATTAACCGCACAATCATTGTCCTTTCGGTCATCAAGGGACTTCTTAGTCAAATCGGTAGAATTTGGCCTAAATTGGGGGGTATACCGATTTTCTACCATGTGCCAATATCCTAAGATATTGAGGTAGTTCACCATGCATCTCTTCCAAAAAGAGAAATTTCTACAATTTTGGCCTAATTTATCCGGTCTCTCTACAAATCGAGCCGCCATGACCGAAAACCGAGATTAAGACTAACTTAATCGAGGTTCCTGCTCTGATACCACTTTGTTGTCCCTAAAGGAGGCGGCTTAACCAAGGTTTAGCGGAAGCAATTAAGATTTTAGACCGGTTTGGTATGAACTACCCTAACACAATTCAATTGGTACCCAACACAAGCAAGCACACAAGCAATTCAAGTATAGCAAGATAATAAAGAGAGAGAGAGAGAGAGAAATTGAACACTTGGTATGATTACGGAGTTCCGACCCGCTAGGAAAGGCTAGCCTTAGTCGTACGTCTCCGGGAGTTTCGCTACCACGAAAGGGCGCGCTCCGTTCAATTCCAATAAGAACGGGTCTACAACTTCGAACCGAATCACCTCGTCACAAGGACACTCGAGGTGGATCGGCCTAACTCAAATGGCACAACGGCCTCAAAGGAGAAGAGCTCTCAACCTATTCCAACCTACACCTAGCGACAATGTCGGGGCGGTGGTGTTTGAGGCTACTAAATCTCTCAAAATGGTCTAGCTATGAAAAGCTCAAGTGGGAGAGTATCCCTGTGCTCAAAAGGCTCTATTCTGGTCAATTTTTGCAAAGCAAAGCTCTCAAGGAGAGAGAACAAAGGGTGGATATATATAGAGCTCGTCAAGAGCTGCAAACCAGTCAAATTCTGAACATAACGTTATATAACGCTCCGAAACGTTACACAACGTTTCAATATAGCCGTTATAAAAAGACAAAATCAAACTAGCCGTTGAAATTTGTCTGAAGCGTTACACAACGTTATCAAGCGTTACACAACGCTTTAGCAAGAAAGTCAAACAGACACTGAAAAAAGTCAAAGCGTTATACAACACTATCAAGCGTTATGTAACTCTACAGAAAATAAGCGTTGTATGATGCTAGAGTAACGTTACACAACATACGCCAGAACGACCTTAAAAAGGTCAAAACTCAAGCGTTAAAAAAATCTGAAGAGGCGTTGTGTAACGTTTGACTGGTTCAAGCGTTATACAACGCTATGAAGCGTTACACGACGTTTTAGCAAGAAAAGTCAAACGGTCATCAACAAGAGTCAAAACGTTACACAACGTTATCAAGCGTTATGTAACGCTTGAACACAGAAAACTGATTTTTGCTAGTTTTTGAGCTTTTCTTCTATCTAGATCATTTTGAGGATAAGTAAAGACTAAATTAAACCTTCTATCCTAGTCTAAGCTAGCCTACAACCTCTCTAAAGACTTGATCTTGATCTTGCCCATAGCTCTTATCTAAGTTTTCATAATTTGCATCTTCTTCCTATAAAACTCAAAGAAGATCGTTAAATGCCAAATGATATTGTTTTGTAATCGACAAACTTAGAGACGTTTAGAACAACAAAGAGGAAACCTTAGGGATTAGCTACTCTTCTCTTTCTTGTTAGCACAAGTCGAAAAGAATGTGATTAATCTCCTTGGTGGACTCGAGGTAGCCGCCGGCGGTTTGGTGGTGGAGACGAGCACCCCACCGAATCCTAGCAAGAGTCGCTTCTTAAAAGGATTTCTTGATTTAGTGGGTCTTTTCTTTCCAATTGGTGCAAGCCCCTATTGTTAATTACCCCGTGGTTGCCTACGGGAACCTCTGATTAAGGAACCTAAAGGATACAGACGTAATGGGCTAGGAAAAGAGACTTACGGAGTGCTATTATTTTGGTTCAAGGAAGACTTAATTGACGGTACCAAACCTAATTGACGGGACCCAATTAAGGACCTCTAAACTTGGACTTAAATCTAAAAAAGGGGTTGATTTTGGTTTAGAAGAGGTTTTCGTTTGAAAGAAGAACATTTCTTCACTTAGAGTCATTTTGGAGTCGTTTGGTAAGCTCTCGGGGCTATGATTGGCCTTCTTGTGAGAGTGAAAGGAGTTTTACAACCTTCGGGGCCTCTTGGGCGGCCTTCTTGTGAAAGTTGATTCTTTTACAATCCTAGGGACCTCTTGGGCGGTCTTCTTAATAAGAGTTAGTTCTCGGGCCATTCGATGGTACACATATTTATATGTGTACTCTTTTTTTTTTAACATTCCAACTCTCCGTAGGGATTCATATGTGTACTGTTGTAACTCACCCAAACCGGATATAGTGTACTATAACTCAAACTAGCTTTTTAATTGTTTATCGATGGATTAACTAATTGTGTGTCCTTTTGTTTTCTCTGTTGAGCGATCATCAAACTTTCATATGGTTATTGTCTCTTCAAAAATGATTAATTTTTTTTGAAGATAAATTGAGGTAAAGCCTCCCAACTAATTTTTTAAATTAAATGTCTATGAAAGAATCTCCAACCAGGTTTTGAACCTGTGATATTTTATTAAAGGTGCATTGTTCTTTGCTACTAGACCGAGAGTTGAATCTTATCAACAATGACTAATTATGGCTTTATATCATATATATGACAAAAAATATTACTGAATATATATGTAGGAGCAATAGGTGGACGTCCTATTATAGAAGAGTATTGCATGGGAACAGAATATACATTCCCTAATAAAAAATGCGATCCGACAAAATGCTCCAAATACTGCAGTACAGAGGTTGTGCCTGAACCTCGAACTTTTCGGGGTTCGGGCTTCGGGCTTTTAGGAGTCGAGGGTCTGGGGTCTGGGGTATGGGGTCAGGGGTCCAGGGGTCCACGGTTGGGGGTAATAGACAGTATATTATATGTGTAAAAGGTCAAATTATAATAGACAGTATATAATCCCAATACCCTCCAATTTGTGGTTGAGTTCGTGGAAAAAGGTCTCGGTGCATCCTCGTTTTCACAACTATTTGGATTTTAGTTACTTTAAGAATTTGCTCGTTGGTGATTCAAGCATTAAAGAACACATCAAGATTCATCTTATAATTTTTAAAGTTCATAATCTATGCTCATGAATCATATCAGAAACTACTTGTCGTTTTTGTGGGGCATTGAGCCCTTTTATATTCCAGGTCAGTATATTCATGAGAAAACGAAATGTTCCCCTAGATTATCTAAACTAACTACAATTCTACTACTTAAACTACTCTTATTCTGAACTAGCACTTGTTGTAATATCTCCTCAAAGGAGGCCCTAGACATACATTGCATTTTCTTAATGATCATATCTCTTTGTTGCACATTATCACCTAAAACTATTTGATAACCTTGAAATAACTCTGCAATTTCAGCATTAGTTAGCCTAGAGAAGGGGAAATTTTGTAACAGGGTATCACCTGAGCCATGGGTCTTGCCAGCCTGTTTTTTCTGAGCTCTCGCTTTTGCTTTACCCATAATAGAGCCAGTCACACCCTGGATTCTGAGCCTAGTGCTTCTCCTTGGTAAGTGTTGAACCTGCACAGTGATAGCCTGCATAGGAGGTGGTGTGTGCACACTGTTGGAGTTGGCAGGAGACATCAGAGGGATGTTGTCAGCACCAATCTGTGTCACAGATGTCTCAACAGGTGTTTGCCCCCCAGATATGATGGTGTGTGGGTCTGTCTCAGCAGCAGGGGTTATGGGACTATGCACCTGAGTCGTCGGAGAGGAGTTTCTTGCCTGATCTATCAAGACCAGCATTTTCTCCATGAAAACCGTGTCACTCTCCTCATTCAGCAGTGTGGGAGAGATTGGTGTTTTGGCAGTGTGAATCACTGGAGTGGAGCTCAGTGGTGGGACTATCTTGGGGCTACCTTCCTCACTGCCAATCCTGCCTTTTATGCGAGAACCAAGCATATTGAGCTTGATTTCCACCTTGTACGATAAAAAGTTGCACAGAAACTCTTGGCTGTATGGTTTCTGTGTTCTGCTGACCAAATTGCTGACACTCTTACAAAGAGTCTTGCTAATGCTCGATTTTCCTTTCCTTTCTTCGTGACAAGAAAACTGGGAACTCTTCCTTCTTTAACATTGTGTTTACGGAGGAGCTTTTACATAAAACTCTTACTTTGCCTATTCACTTGCTTCGGTTTAGGTTATACCCTTAGGCCATACTCGTTCGCAATCTCTTTAGTCAAGTCTCAAGTAGGAGATAGGGCGGAAAGAGACTGACGGAAGGATCTAATCCAGAGAGGGGGGTAAGATTCCCATTTCACTTTTGTCTGTCGTGTGCAAAAACTTCTCTTGCGGTTGGTGCTGTGAGCTCCTTTCAAACATTCCGGAAAGGTCACGATTGGAACTCGATTAAAAGCGAGCGGAGAACATGTCCGCAGTAGCTCTTTCTTGCTGGTGCTGGCTGATGTGAGTCTAGCTAATACCCAAAAGTAACCTAAAAACAACCGCAAGCGCACGGTTATTCGTTGGTACAGTCGGGGTCGAATCCACAGGGACGGTAAGATGAGTATTAGACCTTACTTATTCACAAAATCTAGACAATCGAATGAAGGGTTTTGGACTTAATCAACAAGTAACAAACACAATCAACTAAAAGTTTTCAAGACAATAGTAATTTTTGGTGTTTATGGTGGTAAAATATGGTATAAAGATGTCCTAGGGTTTAGTTTCCACCTTGGTCAGGCCTCAGGCCGTCAACGTTTGTCGCTCTCGCGCCGCAACGTTGACGAGTGCGTGCCAGAGAGCCCTTTGCGACCGCACAAGCCCTCTGTGAGACCGCACAGCCCTTGGTTAGTGCCGGTTTGCCACAATACTTTGGTTCCTAGCTTGTGTGGGACAGGTCTAGCCGTACCTAAACTCCTGAACCTCAACTCTCGCATGTTGATCGCAGTATTTGGTGCGGAACCTAGCCTAAAGTCCCCATTAGGTCAATTAATCCTCAACTCTCGTCATGTTGGCTTAATTACCCTAAGTCCACTTGTTGATTCTCTAAGGCATCCACTAGACTCTCGCCTAAGTAGAAACTTGTCCCTCTCGGGCTTAAGTTGGTCACCTCTCGGCTCCTAACCTACCTTGGTTACCTACTTGGTTCAATTAAACATTCTACACCTTTAGCCTAAGTTAGGTGCGGCCGTTCACCTAAAAGGAGGTTCAATTGGGTAATCAAACACAAACAAGCATAATCATATAGCAATCAAGCAAGCAATACACAATAGAGACCAAATACCAAGTCAAATCAACAAACCCAACCTTAGTCTCAACTAATCCCTAGAACATAGCTAATCTAGCCTAACATTACACTAAAACAAACAACTAAAACAAAGGAATATAAAGATACAATCTCCATGCAAACCCAAGGGAAAGAGGAAGGCAAACGCCCCTTCTCAAGCCTCAGTCGTCTTCTGGATCAGCAAGGGAGATGCTTGGGTGGAATGGTGAGGTATAGGAGGTCGAGACGGCGAGATCCGAGGCGGCAGAGGGGTGGTGCGGTCGCACGGGACCCCTGTGCGGTCGCACAGGGGGCCGAATGGTTGCTCTGGGTTGGTTCGGGTTGCGGCGCCGCCAAGGAAGGAGATGGAATAATGGATGGATTAATGGATGCCCTAGATGAGGAAATTCGGGCGCCTTATATAGGGGTTTGGTAGGGTTTGGAGTCCTGTACGGTCGTACAGGAAGTTGGTGCGGTCGCACGGAAGTTGCTGGACCAAGATCAAGTCAATCTGCGCACAAAATGAGTCTGAGATGCACTGGTGCGGTCGCACCACATTCCTGTGCGGTCGCACCGAATTGACTGGGCCAGGATTGAGCCAGAACCATGCCACATGAGCCAGGATTGGCCTGTGCGGTCGCACAGGGTCTTCTGAACCATAGTTCGTGCGCCGAAACGTGCCGATTTTAGCCCATTTTGCCGTGAATTGACTCCAAGTCCCTACAAAACGAAATGAAACCCAAGCAGTACCAAAATCCTACAAATATAAACTAAACACATATAAAATCAAAGGTTTTGAGTCGTGATTTGGGTTAAAGTCCGGTCTAAAACCATACATAAATATGCGATATCAATTCCCCCAAGCTTAAACCTTGCTTGTCCTCAAGCAATACTCTAAACTTAGAGGTTAGAAAATACCTAAATCTTCACTCAAACTCCTTGAAGGCCTACAAGTCGTAATGTCAATTCAATCAATTTGGTTCAAGTTTTACACATGACTTAAAAGGAAATGGTTGTGAAATTTACCACAAAAATTTACACCCAAGATATCCAAACAATTGACTTATGATGCACTTGGTCCTCAAAGATTGAATTTCAAAATTCAATGACCCTAGCTTCTCTATGTTAAACAACATGCAATACCAAGATTATTTGCCCGTTCATTTTCATACACTCCAAAGATTTGTAAGAAATATCTCTAGCATGACAAAGCTTGGTGAGTCTTTCAAGAAAAAGAAAAAGAAAAGTAGAGAAAGAGAAGATAAGAATTTACATCGAGCTTGACAAGATTTTGCTTTTTTTTTTGTTTTTTTTTTGTTTTTTTATGTTTTTTTTTGTTTTTTTTTATTTTTTTGTTTTTTTTTTTGTACATGGGATACAATTTGCCATTCTGGCATTGGGAAGAATTTACATAACAAGAGAGAAGAAAGAAAAGAAATGTAGGAAGACTCGAAAATACATACTAAAGATATCCCTTTTGAACAAATCCTTGTAGGGCACAAATCCGTTCACTAAGCAAATTGTTGTGGTTTTGTCTAATAGTGTTTACCGTTATAAAAGCAACCGAATTTTGGGTTCTATCCATTTAAGTTCAAATCTCTTTGGGCCGGTGGCTTCAAAAACCAATCAAAAGAATGCCTCAAGTTTAAATTTTTCCATTAAATCTTACAACCAATTTCAATTCAAAACAGTGTCAAAACTTGAACAAAACCAACCAAACAACATCACAACTCATTTACATGCAAATTATATGAGATTACATGCAGCTAAATGATACAAACCACGTACCAGGGAGGTCTGTGCGGTCGCACAGCACTGGTTCGGACCGAGTTGAGACTGATTCGGACCGAGTTGAGACTGATTCGGACTGAACAGAGACTGGTCTGGCACTGAGGTTGACCTGTGCGACCGCACAGGAGTGTGGTGCGACCGTACAGGACCTTTGACAAGCAATTTCATGCAATGATGCAATCCTACAAACATGTTTATACCCCCCCCAAGCTTGAACAAAGCATTGTCCTCAATGCAACACATCACCACAGATAGAAATAAAGAGAAAACAACTGAAAACATACCGAATCAATGATCGGTGTGGTGACCGGCACTGAGCGGCGCTGGAATCGTGCACAGCATGTCTGTGCGGTCGCACAGGAAGTCGGTGCGGTCGCACAGGATGACTCGGTCGGAATCGTGCTGAACTTGCGGTGGCCTTCGTCAGGGGCTCCGGTTGTCGGATCGACCTCAAATTTGGACAGTAGGTGCACGAGGTGATGCTTGACAAACGTTGCAGAGCGGTTTTGGTTTCGGCCGGCAAGTTTTTTATGTTCGACGGTGCAGCGGCCGGTGGAGCGACTGTCACACCCCAAACCAAGCCGCAATCTGGGGAGGACAGCCCCGCCACGTATGCACACTCTACTGCGCAAACGTAAGGCTATAAAACAGTGTCACAGATACAAATTATCACAAATAGATAATCACATAATAATGGCATTGTTTGTTCATACAACAACAGACTGGTAAAATATACACATATCAAAATCTCCAGTCATCATACAAACAAAACATAGAATAATAATACACAGCGGATAAATACTATTCCAGCTCGGCTTGGTCTTCTGGCACAAACTCTTCTGCTAAGTCTGCCAAACCTGAACCTGCTCCACAAGCAATTATGTGGGCTGAGTACATGAATACTCAGTGGTGGTAAAAGAAAGCCCTAAGGTTCTGGTTAAAAACTAGTTAGGAACTAAACCATACTTAAGTTGTAACATTTTAAATCCTATAGTGCAATATCTAAGTGTAAATCTAATTTAATGAAGTCACTAAACAACAAGTAATGACATGCCAAATAAAATCTGAAAAGTATCTGGAGAAACGGATAATGATAATAGTATAATAATATACGAAATATATATAATAATACGAGAGTGAAGCACCCGCACTCAATGGTCAAATTATAAGTCACATAAAATCCAGAATCAACTCACAAGTCCCAATAAATAAATGACATGAACCGTACCTACAGATCTACCTAACTCAGCCTTGCTCGATTACTCAACCTTGCCCCTATTCCCACAGCCCCGCTAAAGGAGTGGGCAGTAAAACACGGTACCGGCCAACTGACTCATGGGGATCGAGAGGTAGTCTGATATAATGGCACACTCAGCTTTTAGTTCAATGTCAAGCCAAAGGAATATAATAGCACAAGTCAAAGGATATAATAGTAACACAAATAACCATCAAGTGACCGCAGTACCGCCTGACGGTCGGTCTGCTGAGTGATCATCAGAAACGCGTTGCTCGAGATCGCTATCATAAGGAGCCTACCGGCAATGGCTGGGGTGCAAGCTCCCGATAATGGAAACCGCGTGCAAAACGCTCTTATCTCACTCGGTCTCACTATCCTGATCCGCACCAGATGCAAGTGTTGATTTAAGCACTTTTAGATTTATTATTCACATTTTTAATATGAATGCATATCCTATAAATGCAGAACCAATCTTTAATTAATGTCATGCGCTTAACTGTTTACTTAATGTTAATGACATGATGTGCACACAATTAATTAATGATCTAATTGCTAACTAAAGATTAAACAAAACCTAAGGCATCCACAAGTCATAAAAAGACTGCCACACCTGGAAAAGTCTGAGAAGACGTGACTACTCCTCCTGATGGTTGGTGAAGTCCTGTCCTGCCTCACTGGCCTCGTGCTCTGGGTAGAACTCGTCTGCTATTCCTGAGTAGTCCTCGTGCTCACCTGACGAAAGATCGACTAATCAGAACAGAAGCTAAGACCTAAACACTCATTCTAACGATCACTAAGTTAACCCTCTATTTGGATTGAGATTCTAAATACTAGGATTAAGGATTCAGATTATCTAAAAAGGAGATTCTGTTTTAAAATATATTATTAAATTGGAAGAAGTATTTTACAAAATTTTGGCAGAATTCCATTTAGAAAACAGAGTGAAGGAAGACGTTCTGACGTGTTCCTACAGTCCATCCTACGCGTTAAAGTCGTAACTAGACTTAATTAAATACTCAGAAAATTCCTAACAGTTTAAATTGTGAGCTAACACTTTTAGTTAATTAATAAATGAAACTCAAGAAGTATACAAATACAATATAGATAAATTAAACTCAAATGTCATTTAGAAATAAGTTAACTATATTTACCAAATATAGATAGAAAATTAAATCAGTATATAACTTACAATTATATTTGTTAATTGTTTTAATGTCTTAAACGTGTTGGTGTTTTAATGTGTTTGGGATCATATGTCCAGTTGGAATTGTACCACTGTATCTGTTCTAAATATACTGGATTGTTGTAATCCTCTCCCATATTTAAGTTTACGTGCTTATCCGATTTATTTAGGCAACACGTTAATTTAATACCATTTTCTCGGTCCACTTGGTTCAGATAAATCCGTTACTAAATTATTTGGATCCAAAATTAGTTCTAGTTTTATTATTTTGGATCCTCACTTTTAAGTTAACCACTTTCATTAACTTAATTACTTTTATAATTAATCCTGCAAATTAATTCCGGACCTGGCCCAGTCCAGAAAACAAAGTCCAGCAGAAAAATATTCTAAACTTAGCATTTCAATTCGGCCCAAAAACAGAGCCCAACACAGAAAATCAGAGTCAGCCCAAACATCAGGCCGACAGGCCAGAGATTAAGTTACGGCCCAGGTGGGAATAAGGGGCCCAACCTGATGGCCTAACGGATCGGGTTCAGCGGCCAGTGGGTTATGGGGATTAAATCCAAACCCACATGTAAAAATCCGGATCCGAGATTTCTTTTCAGACCCGACCCGCCAGTCCAACCACATTTGCACAAAAGTCCTCAGATTCATTTTATTTACTATAAATTTACATTTTAGTTCTTAATAACAGATTTATTCACTAATTAGTTCAAATCCAGTTCAAATATTTTTACAGAAAAGTCCCTGATAATAGAAAGTCTCACAGAAAATCCCCTGGCAGCGCAACTAAGCATACCAGAGAGCAACAGAGGAGACCAGACCTGTACCAGCCTGGTACCAGGCCTGTACCAACCTGATACCAAGCCTGCACCAGTCTAAAACCAGGCCGAGAGCCTCACAGAACCAGATAGAGGCGCTTAACACCTCTCAGTTCAAAGTATAACCTCATACAAGTATTCTCAAGCACAAAATCAGTTCAAGCTGACTCAAACACAAGCACATCCAGCCTAAATAGTTCACATCAAGTCAATCAAGGCAGCAAAACAGATCAATTCATTAGAGACAATGCACAATCAAGCAACACTTAAACGACTCAATCAACAAGCAAACAACTCAACAGATCAGTTCAATTCAAGGCATGCCCCCACACAAAACAAACAAGGCAGAGATCAACACAAATCAAGAGTGACAGAGGTCATGCAGCAAATCAAGCATTCAATCAAGCAATTCACAGATCAACACAATTCGAGTGCATGCCTCAACGAACAATCACAGCACAGCAAAGAGAAAAGAGAGAGAAAGGGGTTGATCAAACCGAGATAGTAGTAAGCAACAGGGAAGAAGAAGGAAAGATGGGCTCCGTCTGGCTCCGTTTGTCGCCGCCTGCGTCGTCTCGCCTCCAGTAAACTGCCACCGTCGCCGTCGCCACCAAATAGAGAGAGAAAGAGAGTGGGTGTGCGTGTGAGGTAAGAGAGACGAGGCTAGGGTTTCGGGTTCGAGGAGAGATGGGGTAACAGTGAGGGGTCTGTGGTTGGCCGAGAGTGGGGCTGAGGAGGAGAGGGGAAATGGCGGAGGGAAGAGGGAGAGGCAGTGAGCGAGAGGCTTTGGGGCTTGGGTCAGAGGAGAGGTGAGGCAATCGGAAAGAGAGAGAGAAGGAGTTAGGCGATAGGAGAGGAGTAGGGAGGGTTTTGGTGCTCTGGGTTCGAACGAGAGAGAGAGGGAGAGAGTGAGGTTACGGATGCGAAGAGAGTGTGAGTTAGAGAGGCGGCTTAAAGAGGGAGAAGGTGTCAGAGAAGCGGGAATTCCGAGCCTCGCCATCGGAGAGAGAGAGGAGTGGCGATCGAGTCGAGGCAAGCGAAAAAGAAGGAGTCGAATGGGGACGATGACTCGTCCGGAACTTGAGGGAGGAGAAAAGAGGAGAGAAAGAGACGAGTTGATCCGACGGTTCAGAAAAATCCAGTGAATTCGAACTTGATCAAACGGTACAAATCAAAGGAGATTGAAGGAAATTGTAATCTGATTTATTTGATCAGTGAAAATTAGATTTTTAACACCAATTAATTCATAGAATTTCTGCAAATCATTTAATTGAGTTTTTGGTAACTTTATTTATTTGTTTGATTGAAGTTTTAATAGATTTTACGATTTGATTGTCAAATTTGAAACTAAATTTATTATGATTTCTGAGAATTTCTCTGTTAAATTTCAGATCAATCATCAGTTTACATAATTTTTTTTTTATTATTTCGGAAATTAACTATCAATTATAAAATTAAAATTTATTTTCAAATTTTGTGGGTTTTTACAGCCTACCCCCCTTAAAAGACGTTTCGTCCCCGAAACGAAAAACAAAAAGAAAGAACTAACCTGAAGAGTTGAACAACTCAGGAAACTGCTCAAGCTTCTCGCTCTCGAGCTCCCAAGTCGCCTCGCGTGGAGTGTGGTGCTCCCACTGTACCAGAACATGTCGGATAGTGCGGCGACGAAGTCTGGTCTCCTTCGCATCTAGAATCTTCAACGGTTTCTCCTTGTACGTCAAGTGTCGCTCAACGTGCAAAGGCTCGACATCATGTACATGAGATTCACTTGGAATATACCGTCGAAGTTGAGAGACATGGAAAACATTATGCACACCTGCTAGGGAATCTAGTAGAGCGAGTCGGTAAGCAACAGGTCCAACTCGTTGTTCAACAACAAAAGGTCCAATGTAACGGGGTGCAAGTTTTCCTTTTACGCCAAAGCGAACAACTCCTTTTCTGGGTGAAACCCGAAGTAAAGCTTCCTCACCAACTTCAAACTTCAAGTCTCGTCTTTTTGGATCGGCGTATTTCCTTTGTCTGTCTTGAGCAGCTTTCAACCGCTCATGCACTATCTTCATTGTCTCAACACTTTCCTCAATCATCTGCGGTCCAGTCGGTCGGTAAGTACCTGTAGGTCCCCAACAAACCGGAGTCCTGCACCGCTGACCATAAAGCGCCTCAAAAGGTGCCATACCAATGCTAGAGTGAAAACTGTTATTATAAGCAAACTCGGCCAGATGCAAGTGTTCTGACCAATCTCCGCCCATTGTAAGTGCACAAGATCTCAACATATCCTCTAGCGTCTGAATGGTGCGCTCGGACTGTCCATCTGTCTGTGGGTGATGAGCAGTACCAAAGGTCACGGTTGTTCCTAGAGCATTCTGAAATTGCTTCCAGAAACGAGAAGTAAAGCGAGGGTCACGATCTGATATGATCTCAACTGGCGATCCATGTAATCTGTGCTGATTTTGCATATACAAGAATGCCATCTGTTCTCCTGTGAGACCGTATCGAAAAGGTATGAAGTGAGCTACCTTTGTAAGAGTATCCACAATGACCCAAATTGCATCATGCTTTCGCTTCGTCTTTGGCAAACCGGTAACAAAATCCATAGTAATCCGGTCAAACTTCTTTTCTGCTATCTGTAATGGATGAAGTAGACCTGGAGGTCTTTTTCGGTCTGCCTTGACTTTCTGACAAATGAGGCACTTGGCTACGAATCGCGCAACTTCACGGCGCATATTTCTCCACCAAAAGTAGCCTTTCAGATCCCTGTACATCTTGGTTTCGCCGGGGTGAATTGTATAACCCGACTTATGTGCCTCTAACAAGATCTTATTCTTGATCTCCTTATTATCTGGGACACAAACCCGATTTCGGAAACTCAGTACTCCATCTTCATCAACTTGGAAAGGAGTTTCTTGTCCAGATTTCACCAATTCTCGTGTCTTTTCAAGACCAGCATCTTCTTTCTGAGCTTCCTTAATCTCATCAATCAGAGTCGGCTTCACAACCAAACTCGAGATCAAACCTGTATCAGATACTTGGCTAGTTTCTTTGTGTGGTGCTATCCACAACTCCAAGCGTCTCATATCTTCTAGCAATTCATGCTGTTGTGTAATCAAAGTAGCCAAATTCCCATGGTTCTTTCGGCTCAAAGCATCGGCCACCACATTTGACTTTCCTGGATGATACACAAGTTCCATGTCATAATCCTTCATCAGTTCTAACCACCTGCGTTGTCTCAAGTTCAATTCCTTTTGAGTGAACACATACTTCAAGCTTTGGTGGTCAGTGAAGATCTTGCACTTTTCTCCGTAGAGATAATGGCGCCATATTTTCAAGACAAAGATCACGGCTGCCAACTCTAAGTCATGAGTGGGATAATTCTTCTCATGTGGTCTCAACTGTCTGGATGCATATGCAATAACATGATCATCCTGCATCAATACACATCCTAGCCCATAACGGGAAGCATCGGTGTTAACCACATAGCCAGCTCCAGGTACTGGCATTGCTAAAACAGGCGCTGTCACAAGCCGCTGTTTGAGCTCTTCAAAACTCTTCTGTCTTGCTGGAGTCCACTCAAATTTCACTCCCTTATGTAGCAACTGTGTCATAGGGAGAGCAATCCGGGAGAAGCCTTCAACAAACCTTCTGTAGTAACCTGCTAATCCCAGAAAACTGCGAACTTCAGTCACTATTGTAGGTGGCTTCCATTCAGTTACTGCAACTATCTTCTGTGGATCCACTGCTAGACCACCTTTGGAGATAACGTGACCAAGGAACGAGATCTGTTCCAACCAGAACTCACACTTGGAAAACTTGGCATATAGCTGATGCTCACGAAGTCGCTGCAAAGCCATCCTCAGATGATGTTCATGTTCCTCTGCACTTTTAGAATAGATCAGAATATCATCAATGAACACCACAACAAAAGAATCCAAGTAGTCCTCAAAAACACGATTCATCAAGTTCATGAAGTATGCTGGGGCATTCGTCAGTCCAAAAGACATGACTAGAAACTCATAATGCCCGTAGCGTGTGCGAAAGGCTGTCTTTGGAATATCACTTGGCCTAATCCGCAACTGATGGTACCCAGACCTGAGATCAATCTTGGAATATACCTGAGAACCCTGAAGCTGATCAAACAAATCATCTATCCTGGGTAACGGGTATCGGTTGGGTACAGTGACCTTATTTAACTCTCTGTAATCTATGCAAAGATGGAGAGTTCCATCCTTCTTGCGCACAAAGAGCACAGGAGCTCCCCACGGAGAAGTACTCGGTCTGATGAATCCTTTTTCTAGAAGTTCTTCTAGTTGAGTTTTAAGCTCCTTAAGTTCGGCTGAGGCCATCCTGTATGGAGCTTTGGCCATCGGTGTCGTCCCTGGTGTCAGAGAAGCGGGAATTCCGGGCCTCGCCATCGGAGAGAGAGAGGAGTGGCGATCGAGTCGAGGCAAGCGGAAAAGAAGGAGTCGAATGGGGACGATGACTCGTCCGGAACTTGAGGGAGGAGAAAAGAGGAGAGAAAGAGACGAGTTGATCCGACGGTTCAGAAAAATCCAGTGAATTCGAACTTGATCAAACGGTACAAATCAAAGGAGATTGAAGGAAATTGTAATCTGATTTATTTGATCAGTGAAAATTAGATTTTTAACACCAATTAATTCATAGAATTTCTGCAAATCATTTAATTGAGTTTTTGGTAACTTTATTTATTTGTTTGATTGAAGTTTTAATAGATTTTACGATTTGATTGTCAAATTTGAAACTAAATTTATTATGATTTCTGAGAATTTCTCTGTTAAATTTCATATCAATCATCAGTTTACATAATTTTTTTTTTATTTCGGAAATTAACTATCAATTATAAAATTAAAATTTATTTTCAAATTTTGTGGGTTTTTACAGCGACGGTTGTGACTTGCGGCAAGTGTCGGCACGAGTTTCGTTTGTCCAAATCGCCTCAAATTTTAACAGTAAGCTCACAATAGGATTCTAAGAAAATGTAGCGGAATAGATTTGGTTTGGACCGGTAAGTTTTCGAAGTTCGGCGTGTCATTGGTCGGTTTCGGTAGCGGCTTGCGGCGATGATCGGTAAGGCTTCCAAATGTCGGATTGACATTAAATTTGAACAGTAGCCTTAGGAAATCATAATGTATGAATCTGCCGGAATAGATTATTGATTCGGTGCGAGTCGTACGGCAACGGCCGCGGGCATATGCGGTGCCCGATATTTCCAGCGAGAAAGGGAGTGTCAAAACCTGCAAAAAGACACCAAAACTAACTCTACAAACCACAAATAATCTGAAAATGCAAGAACTTGAGAAATTTTTTTTTTTTTTTTGAATTTGGGTTGCCTCCCAAGAAGCGCTTGTTTTAGGTCACTAGCTTGACCACCTCTTTTGTCATTTTATCTTCACTTTTCGCCCAGTTAATGCATCATAGTTCACCCAAAAATGGTTGAGCAAGACCCTTGAGACATGCTTGGTGCGCTCCTTCTTAGTTGTCTTCGTGGTTGGCTCGATTGTGATGCGATACTTGATGTGCGGTTTGCTACCCTTCATCGCATCGGCACTCTCCATGCATTCTTCAAGTTGAGGGCTCAAGTCGATTTTGGTGAACTTGTCATTCGTCACGTCGGATGCCTCGACATTGAGAGTTGTACCGCCATCTTCCTTTTTCTCGAATTCATCATTGATAGGACCTATTGGAGGATGCTTCAATTCCAACTCATTAGATTTGTCAATGCATTCTAATTCAAGTGGAATGATAATTGGAAGGACATGGGGTGGAGGTGCAACAAACTTTGGTTTTTCTAATTTCTCTTGTTCTTCATTTGTTTCAAATTGTGTGCTTTCATCACTATCCGTCTCATAACAAACTCCTATTAACTTGGGACAACTAAAACTTTCTAGTTTTCTATCACTTTGCAATGCCATTTTTGCATTTTGGTCATCTTGTTTCTTTTGTGAGAAACACATTTTTTGGAAGATATTAGTCTTTGACATCCTTTCTAGAAATGTGGTAAAAGCATCAAACCTAGATGACAAAGAATTCACTCTTTCAAGAAGTTTCTCACGTTTCTTTCTTTGATCAATCATGAAATCTTCAAACAATGATTCATAACTTGACATTTGCAATGGTGATTGAGAACTATAAGTTTCAGCAAAAAAAGTAAACCTAGGGTCTGGTTGAGATAATGAACCTTCATTATCCAAAGAAAAACATGAGTTATTAGCCAAACCATAGTTGTATCCTTCCCTGATTGTGCTCTGTGCGGTCGGACCTCTTGCCTGTGCGGTCGCACAGTGAGCTTGTCCAGACCATTTTAGTTGCTGTTCAGGCCAACTCGGGGGTTGTCGAGGCCAAATTGGTGGCTGCGCGGTCGCACAGAGATCCTGTGCGGTCGCACAAGACTTGCTGTGCCAGGTTCGTTGTTGTTCAGGCCAAACATGAGGTTTTTGGGGCCAATTTGGTGGCTGTGCGGTCGCACAGAGATCCTGTGCAGTCGCACGAGACTGCACTGCGTTGCATGCGTGTTGCCCGCACCAGCCTATGTGTAGCGTGGGCCTGCCTGAGCGTTGCGTGTGCCAGCCAGCGGGTGGAGTGACATGTCGCCTAGCCCATGTAGTTGATGCCTCATGTTCTCCCCATTCTTCTCCATACGTCGAATCGGATACACCCACATGGTATGGTGAATGGCTCGAGTAGTGGGTGTAAGGCATTTGATGTTGACTCCATCCTTCTTTGGATCCTTCCCTTCTCAAGTTTCATGTGTTCTTCAATTGGTTCTCCAATCGACTCACTCTTCTTTCCATCTCCAAAATTTGGTTTTGTCTAATCAAGCGGTCGACTCTCTCATTGAGTTGGGCCAAAGGATCTTCTTCATCACCCCAATTGTCCTCCATTTCTTGCTCTAATTTCTGAAAATGCAACATGGCGATATTAAGTATTTTTGTTCTTTTGATTAAGAAAGAAAATAACACAAAAGATACAATGCCTAGTCTCTTGCTACTAAAGTAAGTTCTAATATCAACACCGTCCCCGGCAACGGCGCCAAAAAGCTTGATGTGAGTCTAGCTAATACCCAAAAGTAACCTAAAAACAACCGCAAGCGCACGGTTATTCGTTGGTACAGTCGGGGTCGAATCCACAGGGACGGTAAGATGAGTATTAGACCTTACTTATTCACAAAATCTAGACAATCGAATGAAGGGTTTTGGACTTAATCAACAAGTAACAAACACAATCAACTAAAAGTAAACAAGACAATAGTAATTTTTGGTGTTTATGGTGGTAAAATATGGTATAAAGATGTCCTAGGGTTTAGTTTCCACCTTGGTCAGGCCTCAGGCCGTCAACGTTTGTCGCTCTCGCGCCGCAACGTTGACGAGTGCGTGCCAGAGAGCCCTGTGCGACCGCACAGCCCTTGGTTAGTGCCGGTTTGCCACAATACTTTGGTTCCTAGCTTGTGTGGGACAGGTCTAGCCGTACCTAAACTCCTGAACCTCAACTCTCGCATGTTGGTCGCAGTATTTGGTGCGGAACCTAGCCTAAAGTCCCCATTAGGTCAATTAATCCTCAAATCTCGTCATGTTGGCTTAATTACCCTAAGTCCACTTGTTGATTCTCTAAGGCATCCACTAGACTCTCGCCTAAGTAGAAACTTGTCCCTCTCGGGCTTAAGTTGGTCACCTCTCGGCTCCTAACCTACCTTGGTTACCTACTTGGTTCAATTAAACATTCTACACCTTTAGCCTAAGTTAGGTGCGGCCGTTCACCTAAAAGGAGGTTCAATTGGGCAATCAAACACAAACAAGCATAATCATATAGCAATCAAGCAAGCAATACACAATAGAGACCAAATATCAAGTCAAATCAACAAACCCAACCTTAGTCTCAACTAGTCCCTAGAACATAGCTAATCTAGCCTAACATTACACTAAAACAAACAACTAAAACAAAGGAATATAAAGATACAATCTCCATGCAAACCCAAGGGAAAGAGGAAGGCGAACGCCCCTTCTCAAGCCTCAGTCGTCTTCTGGATCAGCAAGGGAGATGCTTGGGTGGAATGGTGAGGTATAGGAGGTCGAGACGGCGAGATCCGAGGCGGCAGAGGGGTGGTGCGGTCGCACGGGACCCCTGTGCGGTTGCACAGGGGGCCGAATGGTGGCTCTGGGTTGGTTCGGGTTGCGGCGCCGCAAAGGAAGGAAATGGAATAATGGATGGATTAATGGATGCCCTAGATGAGGAGATTCGGGCGCCTTATATAGGGGTTTGGTAGGGTTTGGAGTCCTGTACGGTCGCACAGGAAGTTGGTGCGGTCGCACGGAAGTTGCTGGACCAAGATCAAGTCAATCTGCGCACGAAATGAGTCTGAGATGCACTGGTGCGGTCGCACCACATTCCTGTGCGGTCGCTCCGAATTGACTGGGCCAGGATTGAGCCAGAACCATGCCACATGAGCCAGGATTGGCCTGTGCGGTCGCACAGGGTCTTCTGGACCATAGTTCGTGCGCCGAAACGTGCCGATTTTAGCCCATTTTGCCGTGAATTGACTCCAAGTCCCTACAAAACGAAATGAAACCCAAGCAGTACCAAAATCCTACAAATATAAACTAAACACATATAAAATCAAAGGTTTTGAGTCGTGATTTGGGTTAAAGTCCGGTCTAAAACCATACATAAATATGCGATATCAATTCCCCCAAGCTTAAACCTTGCTTGTCCTCAAGCAATACTCTAAACTTAGAGGTTAGACAATACCTAAATCTTCACTCAAACTCCTTGAAGGCCTACAAGTCGTAATGTCAATTCAATCAATTTGGTTCAAGTTTTACACATGACTTAAAAGGAAATGGTTGTGAAATTTACCACAAAAATTTACACCCAAGATATCCAAACAATTGACTTATGATGCACTTGGTCTTCAAAGATTGAATTTCAAAATTCAATGACCCTAGCTTCTCTATGTTAAACAACATGCAATACCAAGATTATTTGCCCGTTCATTTTCATACACTCCAAAGATTTGTAAGAAATATCTCTAGCATGACAAAGCTTGGTGAGTCTTTCAAGAAAAAGAAAAAGAAAAGTAGAGAAATAGAAGATAAGAATTTACATCGAGCTTGACAAGATTTTGCTTTTTTTTTTTGTTTTTTTGTTTTTTTGTACATGGGATACAATTTGCTATTCTGGCATTGGGAAGAATTTACATAACAAGAGAGAAGAAAGAAAAGAAATGTAGGAAGACTCGAAAATACATACTGAAGATATCCCTTTTGAACAAATCATTGTAGGGCACAAATCCGTTCACTAAGCAAATTGTTGTGGTTTTGTCTAATAGTGTTTACCATTATAAAAGCAACCAAATTTTGGGTTCTATCCATTTAAGTTCAAATCTCTTTGGGGCGGTGGCTTCAAAAACCAATCAAAAGAATGCCTCAAGTTTAAATTTTTGCATTAAATCTTACAACCAATTTCAATTCAAAACAGTGTCAAAACTTGAACAAAACCAACCAAACAACATCACAACTCATTTACATGCAAATTATATGAGATTACATGCAGCTAAATGATACAAACCACGTAACAGGGAGGTCTGTGCGGTCGCACAGCACTGGTTCGGACCGAGTTGAGACTGATTCGGACTGAACAGAGACTGGTCTGGCACTGAGGTTGACCTGTGCGACCGCACAGGAGTGTGGTGCGACCGTACAGGACCTCTGACAAGCAATTTCATGCAATGATGCAATCCTACAAACATGTTTATACCCCCCCAATCTTGAACAAAGCATTGTCCTCGATGCAACACATCACCACAGATAGAAATAAAGAGAAAACAACTGAAAACATACCGAATCAATGATCGGTGTGGTGACCGGCACTGAGCGGCGCTGGAATCGTGCACAGCATGTCTGTGCGGTCGCACAGGAAGTCGGTGCGGTCGCACAGGATGACTCGGTCGGAATCGTGCTGAACTTGCGGTGGCCTTCGTCAGGGGCTCCGGTTGTCGGATCGACCTCAAATTTGGACAGTACGTGCACGAGGTGATGCTTGACAAACGTTGCAGAGCGGTTTTGGTTTCGGCCGGCAAGTTTTTTATGTTCGACGGTGCAGCGGCCGGTGGAGCGACGGTTTTGACTTGCGGCAAGTGTCGGCACGAGTTTCGTTTGTCCAAATCGCCTCAAATTTTAACAGTAAGCTCACAATAGGATTCTAAGAAAATTTAGCGGAATAGATTTGGTTTGGACCGGTAAGTTTTCGAAGTTCGGCGTGCTATTGGTCGGTTTCGGTAGCGGCTTGCGGCGATGATCGGCAAGGCTTCCAAATGTCGGATTGACATGAAATTTGAACAGTAGCCTTAGGAAATCATAATGTATGAATCTGCCGGAATAGATTATTGATTCGGTGCGAGTCGTACGGCAGCGGCCGCGGGCTTATGCGGTGCTTGAAATTTCCAGCGAGCAAGGGAGTGTCAAAACCTGCAGAAAGACACCAAAACTAACTCTACAAACCACAAATAATCTGAAAATGCAAGAACTTGAGAAATTTTTTTTTTTTTTTGAACTTGGGTTGCCTCCCAAGAAGCGCTTGTTTTAGGTCACTAGCTTGACCACCTCTCTTGTCATTTTATCTTCACTTTTCGCCCAGTTAATGCATCATAGTTCACCCAAAAATGGTTGAGCAAGACCCTTGAGACATGCTTGGTGCGCTCCTTCTTAGTTGTCTTCGTGGTTGGCTCGATTGTGATGCGATACTTGATGTGCGGTTTGCTACCCTTCATCGCATCGGCACTCTCCATGCATTCTTCAAGTTGAGGGCTCAAGTCGATTTTGGTGAACTTGTCATTCGTCACGTCGGATGCCTCGACATTGAGAGTTGTACCGCCATCTTCCTTTTTCTCGAATTCATCATTGATAGGACCTATTGGAGGATGCTTCAATTTCAACTCATTAGATTTGTCAATGCATTCTAATTCAAGTGGAATGATAATTGGAAGGACATGGGGTGGAGGTGCAACAAACTTTGGTTTTTCTAATTTCTCTTGTTCTTCATTTGTTTCAAATTGTGTGCTTTCATCACTATCCGTCTCATAACAAACTCCTATTAACTTGGGACAACTAAAACTTTCTAGTTTTCTATCACTTTGCAATGCCATTTTTGCATTTTGGTCATCTTGTTTCTTTTGTGAGAAACACATTTTTTGGAAAATATTAGTCTTTGACATCCTTTCTAGAAATGTGGTAAAAGCATCAAACCTAGATGACAAAGAATTCACTCTTTCAAGAAGTTTCTCACGTTTCTTTCTTTGATCAATCATGAAATCTTCAAACAATGATTCATAACTTGACATTTGCAATGGTGATTGAGAACTATAAGTTTCAGCAAAAAAAGTAAACCTAGGGTCTGGTTGAGATAATGAACCTTCATTATCCAAAGAAAAACATGAGTTATTAGCCAAACCATAGTTGTATCCTTCCCTGATTGTGCTCTGTGCGGTCGGACCTCTTGCCTGTGCGGTCGCACAGTGAGCTTGTCCAGACCATTTTAGTTGCTGTTCAGGCCAACTCGGGGGTTGTCGAGGCCAAATTGGTGGCTGCGCGGTCGCACAGAGATCCTGTGCGGTCGCACAAGACTTGCTGTGCCAGGTTCGTTGTTGTTCAGGCCAAACATGAGGTTTTTGGGGCCAATTTGGTGGCTGTGCGGTCGCACAGAGATCCTGTGCAGTCGCACGAGACTGCACTGCGTTGCATGCGTGTTGCCCGCACCAGCCTATGTGTAGCGTGGGCCTGCCTGAGCGTTGCGTGTGCCAGCCAGCGGGTGGAGTGACATGTCGCCTAGCCCATGTAGTTGATGCCTCATGTTCTCCCCATTCTTCTCCATACGTCGAATCGGATACACCCACATGGTATGGTGAATGGCTCGAGTAGTGGGTGTAAGGCATTTGATGTTGACTCCATCCTTCTTTGGATCCTTCCCTTCTCAAGTTTCGTGTGTTCTTCAATTGGTTCTCCAATCGACTCACTCTTCTTTCCATCTCCAAAATTTGGTTTTGTCTAATCAAGCGGTCGACTCTCTCATTGAGTTGGGCCAAAGAATCTTCTTCATCACCCCAATTGTCCTCCGTTTCTTGCTCTAATTTCTGAAAATGAAACATGGCGATATGAAGTATTTTTGTTCTTTTGATTAAGAAAGAAAATAACACAAAAGATACAATGCCTAGTCTCTTGCTCCTAAAGTAAGTTCTAATATCAACACCGTCCCCGGCAACGGCGCCAAAAAGCTTGATGTGAGTCTAGCTAATACCCAAAAGTAACCTAAAAACAACCGCAAGCGCACGGTTATTCGTTGGTACAGTCGGGGTCTAATCCACAGGGACGGTAAGATAAGTATTAGACCTTACTTATTCACAAAATCTAGACAATCGAATGAAGGGTTTTGGACTTAATCAACAAGTAACAAACACAATCAACTAAAAGTAAACAAGACAATAGTAATTTTTGGTGTTTATGGTGGTAAAATATGGTATAAATATGTCCTAGGGTTTAGTTTCCACCTTGGTCAGGCCTCAGGCCGTCAACGTTTGTCGCTCTCGCGCCGCAACGTTGACGAGTGCGTGCCAGAGAGCCCTGTGCGACCGCACAACCCTTGGTTAGTGCCGGTTTGCCACAATACTTTGGTTCCTAGCTTGTGTGGGACAGGTCTAGCTGTACCTAAACTCTTGAACCTCAACTCTCGCATGTTGGTCGCAGTATTTGGTGCGGAACCTAGCCTAAAGTCCCCATTAGGTCAATTAATCCTCAACTCTCGTCATGTTGGTTTAATTACCCTAAGTCCACTTGTTGATTCTCTAAGGAATCCACTAGACTCTCGCCTAAGTAGAAACTTGTCCCTCTCGGGCTTAAGTTGGTCACCTCTCGGCTCCTAACCTACCTTGGTTACCTACTTGGTTCAATTAAACATTCTACACCTTTAGCCTAAGTTAGGTGCGGCCGTTCACCTAAAAGGAGGTTCAATTGGGCAATCAAACACAAACAAGCATAATCATATAGCAATCAAGCAAGCAATACACAATAGAGACCAAATACCAAGTCAAATCAACAAACCCAACCTTAGTCTCAACTAGTCCCTAAAACATAGCTAATCTAGCCTAACATTACACTAAAACAAACAACTAAAACAAAGGACTATAAAGATACAATCTCCATGCAAACCCAAGGGAAAGAGGAAGGCGAACGCCCCTTCTCAAGCCTCAGTCGTCTTCTGGATCAGCAAGGGAGATGCTTGGGTGGAATGGTGAGGTATAAGAGGTCGAGACGGCGAGATCCGAGGCGGCAGAGGGGTGGTGCGGTCGCATGGGACCCCTGTGCGGTCGCATAGGGGGCCGAATGGTGGCTCTGGGTTGGTTCGGGTTGCGGCGCCGCCAAGGAAGGAGATGAAATAATGGATGGATTAATGGATGCCCTAGATGAGGAGATTCGGACGCCTTATATAGGGGTTTGGTAGGGTTTGGAGTCCTTTACGGTCGCACAGGAAGTTGGTGCAGTCGCACGGAAGTTGCTGGACCAAGATCAAGTCAATTTGCGCACGAAATGAGTCTGAGATGCACTGGTTCGGTCGCACCACATCCCTGTGCGGTCGCTCCGAATTGACTGGGCCAGGATTGAGCCAGAACCATGCCACATGAGCCAGGATTGGCCTGTGCGGTCGCACAGGGTCTTCTGGACCATAGTTCGTGCGCCGAAACGTGCCGATTTTAGCCCATTTTGCCGTGAATTGACTCCAAGTCCCTACAAAACGAAATGAAACCCAAGCAGTACCAAAATCCTACAAATATAAACTAAACACATATAAAATCAAAGGTTTTGAGTCGTGATTTGGGTTAAAGTCCGGTCTAAAACCATACATAAATGTGCGATATCAATTCCCCCAAGCTTAAACCTTGCTTGTCCTCAAGCAATACTCTAAACTTAGAGGTTAGACAATACCTAAATCTTCACTCAAACTCCTTGAAGGCCTACAAGTCGTAATGTCAATTCAATCAATTTGGTTCAAGTTTTACACATGACTTAAAAGGAAATGGTTGTGAAATTTACCACAAAAATTTACACCCAAGATATCCAAACAATTGACTTATGATGCACTTGGTCTTCAAAGATTGAATTTCAAAATTCAATGACCCTAGCTTCTCTATGTTAAACAACATGCAATACCAAGATTATTTGCCCGTTCATTTTCATACACTCCAAAGATTTGTAAGAAATATCTCTAGCATGACAAAGCTTGGTGAGTCTTTCAAGAAAAAGAAAAAGAAAAGTAGAGAAAGAGAAGATAAGAATTTACATCGAGCTTGACAAGATTTTGCTTTTTTTTTTTTGTTTTTTTGTTTTTTTGTACATGGGATACAATTTGCTATTCTGGCATTGGGAAGAATTTACATAACAAGAGAGAAGAAAGAAAAGAAATGTAGGAAGACTCGAAAATACATACTGAAGATATCCCTTTTGAACAAATCATTGTAGGGCACAAATCCGTTCACTAAGCAAATTGTTGTGGTTTTGTCTAATAGTGTTTACCATTATAAAAGCAACCAAATTTTGGGTTCTATCCATTTAAGTTCAAATCTCTTTGGGGCGGTGGCTTCAAAAACCAATCAAAAGAATGCCTCAAGTTTAAATTTTTGCATTAAATCTTACAACCAATTTCAATTCAAAACAGTGTCAAAACTTGAACAAAACCAACCAAACAACATCACAACTCATTTACATGCAAATTATATGAGATTACATGCAGCTAAATGATACAAACCACGTAACAGGGAGGTCTGTGCGGTCGCACAGCACTGGTTCGGACCGAGTTGAGACTGATTCGGACTGAACAGAGACTGGTCTGGCACTGAGGTTGACCTGTGCGACCGCACAGGAGTGTGGTGCGACCGTACAGGACCTCTGACAAGCAATTTCATGCAATGATGCAATCCTACAAACATGTTTATACCCCCCCAATCTTGAACAAAGCATTGTCCTCGATGCAACACATCACCACAGATAGAAATAAAGAGAAAACAACTGAAAACATACCGAATCAATGATCGGTGTGGTGACCGGCACTGAGCGGCGCTGGAATCGTGCACAGCATGTCTGTGCGGTCGCACAGGAAGTCGGTGCGGTCGCACAGGATGACTCGGTCGGAATCGTGCTGAACTTGCGGTGGCCTTCGTCAGGGGCTCCGGTTGTCGGATCGACCTCAAATTTGGACAGTAGGTGCACGAGGTGATGCTTGACAAACATTGCAGAGCGGTTTTGGTTTTGGCCGGCAAGTTTTTTATGTTCGACGGTGCAGCGGCCGGTGGAGCGACGGTTTTGACTTGCGGCAAGTGTCGGCACGAGTTTCGTTTGTCCAAATCGCCTCAAATTTTAACAGTAAGCTCACAATAGGATTCTAAGAAAATTTAGCGGAATAGATTTGGTTTGGACCGGTAAGTTTTCGAAGTTCGGCGTGCTATTGGTCGGTTTCGGTAGCGGCTTGCGGCGATGATCGGCAAGGCTTCCAAATGTCGGATTGACATGAAATTTGAACAGTAGCCTTAGGAAATCATAATGTATGAATCTGCCGGAATAGATTATTGATTCGGTGCGAGTCGTACGGCAGCGGCCGCGGGCTTATGCGGTGCTTGAAATTTCCAGCGAGCAAGGGAGTGTCAAAACCTGCAGAAAGACACCAAAACTAACTCTACAAACCACAAATAATCTGAAAATGCAAGAACTTGAGAAATTTTTTTTTTTTTTTGAACTTGGGTTGCCTCCCAAGAAGCGCTTGTTTTAGGTCACTAGCTTGACCACCTCTCTTGTCATTTTATCTTCACTTTTCGCCCAGTTAATGCATCATAGTTCACCCAAAAATGGTTGAGCAAGACCCTTGAGACATGCTTGGTGCGCTCCTTCTTAGTTGTCTTCGTGGTTGGCTCGATTGTGATGCGATACTTGATGTGCGGTTTGCTACCCTTCATCGCATCGGCACTCTCCATGCATTCTTCAAGTTGAGGGCTCAAGTCGATTTTGGTGAACTTGTCATTCGTCACGTCGGATGCCTCGACATTGAGAGTTGTACCGCCATCTTCCTTTTTCTCGAATTCATCATTGATAGGACCTATTGGAGGATGCTTCAATTCCAACTCATTAGATTTGTCAATGCATTCTAATTCAAGTGGAATGATAATTGGAAGGACATGGGGTGGAGGTGCAACAAACTTTGGTTTTTCTAATTTCTCTTGTTCTTCATTTGTTTCAAATTGTGTGCTTTCATCACTATCCGTCTCATAACAAACTCCTATTAACTTGGGACAACTAAAACTTTCTAGTTTTCTATCACTTTGCAATGCCATTTTTGCATTTTGGTCATCTTGTTTCTTTTGTGAGAAACACATTTTTTGGAAGATATTAGTCTTTGACATCCTTTCTAGAAATGTGGTAAAAGCATCAAACCTAGATGACAAAGAATTCACTCTTTCAAGAAGTTTCTCACGTTTCTTTCTTTGATCAATCATGAAATCTTCAAACAATGATTCATAACTTGACATTTGCAATGGTGATTGAGAACTATAAGTTTCAGCAAAAAAAGTAAACCTAGGGTCTGGTTGAGATAATGAACCTTCATTATCCAAAGAAAAACATGAGTTATTAGCCAAACTATAGTTGTATCCTTCCCTGATTGTGCTCTGTGCGGTCGGACCTCTTGCCTGTGCGGTCGCACAGTGAGCTTGTCCAGACCATTTTAGTTGCTGTTCAGGCCAACTCGGGGGTTGTCGAGGCCAAATTGGTGGCTGTGCGGTCGCACAGAGATCCTGTGCGGTCGCACAAGACTTGCTGTGCCAGGTTCGTTGTTGTTCAGGCCAAACAGGAGGTTTTTGGGGCCAATTTGGTGGCTGTGCGGTCGCACGGAGATCCTGTGCGGTCGCACGAGACTGCACTGCGTTGCATGCGTGTTGCCTGCACCAACCTATGTGTTGCGTGGGCCTGCCTGAGCGTTGCGTGTGCCAGCCAGCGGGTGGAGTGACATGTCGCCTAGCCCATGTAGTCGATGCCTCATGTTCTCCCCATTCTTCTCCATACGTCGAATCGGATACACCCACATGGTATGGTGAATGGCTCGAGTAGTGGGTGTAAGGCATTTGATGTTGACTCCATCCTTCTTTGGATCCTTCCCTTCTCAAGTTTCGTGTGTTCTTCAATTGGTTCTCCAATCGACTCACTCTTCATTCCATCTCCAAAATTTGGTTTTGTCTAATCAAGCGGTCGACTCTCTCATTGAGTTGGGCCAAAGGATCTTCTTCATCACCCCAATTGTCCTCCATTTCTTGCTCTAATTTCTGAAAATGAAACATGGCGATATGAAGTATTTTTGTTCTTTTGATTAAGAAAGAAAATAACACAAAAGATACAATGCCTAGTCTCTTGCTACTAAAGTAAGTTCTAATATCAACACCGTCCCCGGCAACGGCGCCAAAAAGCTTGATGTGAGTCTAGCTAATACCCAAAAGTAACCTAAAAACAACCGCAAGCGCACGGTTATTCGTTGGTACAGTCGGGGTCGAATCCACAGGGACGGTAAGATGAGTATTAGACCTTACTTATTCACAAAATCTAGACAATCGAATGAAGGGTTTTGGACTTAATCAACAAGTAACAAACACAATCAACTAAAAGTAAACAAGACAATAGTAATTTTTGGTGTTTATGGTGGTAAAATATGGTATAAAGATGTCCTAGGGTTTAGTTTCCACCTTGGTCAGGCCTCAGGCCGTCAACGTTTGTCGCTCTCGCGCCGCAACGTTGACGAGTGCGTGCCAGAGAGCCCTGTGCGACCGCACAGCCCTTGGTTAGTGCCGGTTTGCCACAATACTTTGGTTCCTAGCTTGTGTGGGACAGGTCTAGCCGTACCTAAACTCCTGAACCTCAACTCTCGAATGTTGGTCGCAGTATTTGGTGCGGAACCTAGCCTAAAGTCCCCATTAGGTCAATTAATCCTCAACTCTCGTCATGTTGGCTTAATTACCCTAAGTCCACTTGTTGATTCTCTAAGGCATCCACTAGACTCTCGCCTAAGTAGAAACTTGTCCCTCTCGGGCTTAAGTTGGTCACCTCTCGGCTCCTAACCTACCTTGGTTACCTACTTGGTTCAATTAAACATTCTACACCTTTAGCCTAAGTTAGGTGCGGCCGTTCACCTAAAAGGAGGTTCAATTGGGCAATCAAACACAAACAAGCATAATCATATAGCAATCAAGCATGCAATACACAATAGAGACCAAATATCAAGTCAAATCAACAAACCCAACCTTAGTCTCAACTAGTCCCTAGAACATAGCTAATCTAGCCTAACATTACACTAAAACAAACAACTAAAACAAAGGAATATAAAGATACAATCTCCATGCAAACCCAAGGGAAAGAGGAAGGCGAACGCCCCTTCTCAAGCCTCAGTCGTCTTCTGGATCAGCAAGGGAGATGCTTGGGTGGAATGGTGAGGTATAGGAGGTCGAGATGGCGAGATCCGAGGCGGCAGAGGGGTGGTGCGGTCGCACGGCACCCCTGTGCGGTCGCACAGGGGGCCGAATGGTGGCTCTGGGTTGGTTCGGGTTGCGGCGCCGCCAAGGAAGGAGATGGAATAATGGATGGATTAATGGATGCCCTAGATGAGGAGATTCGGGCGCCTTATATAGGGGTTTGGTAGGGTTTGGAGTCCTGTACGGTCGCACAGGAAATTGGTGCGGTCGCACGGAAGTTGCTGGACCAAGATCAAGTCAATCTGCGCACGAAATGAGTCTGAGATGCACTGGTGCGGTCGCACCACATTCCTGTGCGGTCGCACCGAATTGACTGGGCCAGGATTGGCCTGTGCGGTCGCACAGGGTCTTCTGGACCATAGTTCGTGCGCCGAAACATGCCTATTTTAGCCCATTTTGCTGTGAATTGACTCAAGTCCCTACAAAACGAAATGAAACCCAAGCAGTACCAAAATCCTACAAATATAAACTAAACACATATAAAATCAAAGGGTTTGAGTCGTGATTTGGGTTAAAGTCCGGTCTAAAACCATACATAAATATGCGATATCACTGGCCTCCGGGCGCGGCCTTCTATTTGATAATTTCATTCAATACGAGACGTATCAATCCACTTCTGGGGTGATCCATCAAGTACTCTGTCCCTTTTAGTTGCTTCAGGCAATGACAGCGTATGACTAGATGATTTCTCTTCAAAGGTCATGCTTTTCCTTTCTACACGGAAGATTTGTAACCACTACTTTCTTAGTCATAGCCATATTCTCATATTGTTCAATATACCATTCCCGGGTTACTTTGCTTTTAGTTGCACCTTTGTGCACCGCTGCACGCCCGCTGCGCGCCTTCTTCAAGAATCAAACAATAGCTTTTTGGTGCTAGGCCGCTAAGGTCGCTGCGCGCCTTATATTCCAGCTTAAACTTTCCTAATTCACTACTGATACTTTTTCATCTGGTAACGGCTCACTAAGTATTACAGAGTCAGTGTCAGTATAGTAGCAATCTGAACGGCTAATATATGGATACATATGAATACGTGCTCCTGCAGTAATAGCAGCGGCTATTTGAACAGCAGCCTTCCTTGGATGAGAATAGTATTCTTGAGTGAGCTTAAAGAACGAGTGAATAGATGTCAAAATAAGTAACCGTGGTGCTTTACTAAATCAAAACGGTGTCACTATTTTCCATCGAGCTTTCCTTCCTGTCCCTGGCTCGGTCGGGAGGAGACACGAGCAAGAACGAAGTGTTTCGCTTAATTGATACGACTTTTCAGTGCAGCAGAGTTGCGGTTGCCTCAATCCCCTTTTACTTCCTTTCCCCAGAGGGATGGGGCGGGCATACTTCCCGCTTTTACGTATTGATTGAACTTTATCCTGGGCTTCCTTCTTTGGACCAAGGCACAAGCTATTCTTTAGGGTGCTCAAAGCGGTAGGCCCTCTCCCTCTACCTAGTGGGCCTGCCTCAGTAGATTCGGGAAAGCTAAAGAAAGGCTATAGTAAACGGGCTAGAGCTGATGAAAGCAACGGAGCCAATAGTTGAGACGGGTTCTACACTTCCAAGCCAAACAAGAAAAGTTGAAAAAAACTGGTAATATCATACATCGGATCTCATGGTTGGCCAATAATACCCAGCTTTGAGTATCCTGTTAGCCTCGCTTCGCGCCTCAATTGTGCAATCATCACCTGGAAAAAAGAAACCATGGAGAGGCCGCTAAGGAAGAGTTCCCTTACTAAATGCAGAAGTTGTGCCCCCCGTTTATTTAGAAAGATTTTCCAGGATAAGAAAGTTCTCCGGTGAGTTCGGTTGATATCGAATTCGACGACGAGGCCGCCAAGGTCTTGGTATCTTCAAGTTGTGGTGCAACCATGACGGTTGTGAGTAGTGCTTCTGTTTCAACTTAAGGAGATACGTGATCTGATCCAACGCGAGGATATTTTCAGAAAGAAGACTTAGTCAAACCAGGAAAGTCATACTGCCTCTTCCTCACCAGCCGACGTACAATAGATGGAAACTCACTCAGACAAGGCAATCCTGCACAACCTCTCTATTAGGCAACTAGCATAATTTAGTAAATAAAGTACCCATTAGGAAACTTGTACATCCCCACCAACTAGAAGGCCCATCGTTGGGTCACGGTGATGGAAACGATTAGAGGCTCACTCTAGACTCAACCTCTTTTTTCTACACTTTCCAAAAAGGCAACTCCGCCTCCACATTGTAACCTCCTGTAACTTCCTTTGATTTGCGTAAGAAAATACGCCGGAAGCTCGCCCCTACGGGTTTGTGGAGAGAGTCGTAGTTTAGGCCCACTTTCCCTTCGTCAACAAAACTCTGTGTCTTCTCTCGCTGCGCGCCTCTCTCAACGCTATTTTGACTTTTGACGTCCTCGCTCCGCGCCTAAATCTTACGTAGTCCACAAAAACTAAAAAAGGTAATCTTTCGTGCATATCAGAATGAAATTGCTTTGCTTTATTCTCTGGACACATGTACGTGCATACATATAAAAGTAAACTTTCTCTTCAGTGATGCCAATTCTCATACTAATATGTCTTAAGCGTTTTCTATTAGAATAGGTACCACATACTAGATAGAGGATGGGCCATATCATGAAGCAAGGCGCTTCTTAAAAGAACCTAATGTTTCTTTGGATGTTCCCGAGCTCAAGTGGACCTCTCTAGATAAGGAGGCCGCAGGTCGTGATAAGTAAAATAGTTTAGCTTGGTATAGGCTTTGAGGGCGCTAGCTAGGCCGCTAAGGGTCTATGGGATAATAGATTTGTACGAAATAAGCTTGTCTTTACGGCATGCAATTGGCTTGCCTCTTTACTTTACCGCTTTGTTTTGCCTGTCGGAAGTAGAGCGCACATCTCAAATCGACACACTGGATTGGGAGCATGTGTAATACCCTGCATAGGTATAATAGAAACTTATTCGTCCGTCCATCCTTATAGATTCCACGCCGACATTTGTCCTACTCTTATAGGAATAAAGGTGATTAGGATCACTTCAGCTACCTCTTCGATTCCATAGTTAACACATATAATAAAGAAAAGGCGTTAACCCAATACAGCATCCAGTAATAAAGAAATACAACCTACGGTCTCGATTCGGATTACTTAACGAAACTTGCCAAAAATGTGTTAAGCAAATCGATCTATACCTCGGGGACGAAAATGAAAGTATATAACTAGTGACTAGGAACTGAACAAAGCTCCATAGGCTAGATCGACTCTTACTTATTAGCATCGACAATACTATACTTTATATGATAATAGTCGCTGCTTGTTGGTGAAAGGAAAAGTAGAATGAAGTTCACTGAGAGTTTACTGAACACATCTTCCTATACATCCAAGAAGAGTTGATGAGAAAACGGAACCAAACGAATAGTCAAAGTCAAGTATGCGCTTTCCTTTATCTACTAATGAGACTTCAATCACAAGTTGGGTTCGAACCAACCGCTCCAACCTAATATGAATTGTGATGCGCGCTCCTTGCTTTTAGTCTTACTACGCTTTCAGTCCTATTGCAGAATTAACTCTTCCGGATCTTGATCTTGATTGCCATGCAGTTGTTCTTCTATTTTTCTGCGGGTCTCGTCTAAAGAACAAACATATTTGTCTATCCGGTTTTTCTACTTAATTCCCAACCTCGGCTATTATTTTATTCGCGCATCCACCGACTACCAGCTACAGATCGTACCAGAGTTACTGTTACGGGAATCTGCGGACAAGGAAGAAGAAAACTTACCTAGCCTTGCCTCTCTTGATGCATTTTTTGGCCTCTCCATAGCCGCCGCCCCGTGCTTGAAGTCCAACTTCATAACTATTTGGCAGAAACAAGCACCAGCCAGAGTGTTGATTTTCCTCGGGCTCATGTTGCAAAATAAGATCCTTACCACTTAGAATTTCAAACGAAGAGGCATGTCCATTCCTAATGAGTGCTACTTATGCCACTGTACATGTGAATCATCTACGCACCTGTTCACTCATTATGACTTTACTACATCTGTGAGATAAAAACTCTTCAGCTCTATTTCGAAGTAAGCACCACCTTACCCGCACGCACTTCTCTTCTTTCTTTATGTCTATCTTAACTGACTTACAGGAGAGGTGGGTCACAACCTCAAGTGATGAGCTTAATCCAGAAATACGTTAAGAGTGCAGAACCTATGAGTTCTATACAGAGGCAGGGAGGGGGTTTTGGATTGTCAAAAAAGTTGATTCAAGATAACCTATTTATTTTTCCTATCGAGTTTTGGGTATAGAACCGAACTATCTCGAACTAGATCACTGGCTTTCTTTCCGTCTAGCTCTTTTTACTCCGTATCTGCGCGGAGAATTCATTTTATTGCAAAAACCGGGTTTAGACTCTACTCTATACATCGATGTGGGTTGGAAGAAGACTTGCTAGATAGAAGAGCAAGTGTCACTGGCTAAGAAGGGGCGAGAAGATCGTATGGTACGAATGGAGGTAATGCTTTCTTTCGCGCCTTTACGCAATCAGAATGCGAAAGATCCACTAGCTGATATTGGGCAGTACCGTTATCCCCCTCCCCTCAGACCGTTCGGTACCGGAATTGGTACCGGTACGATTCCTAGAAGAGACAGTGACCCTATGAGTAACTACCCTTTTCAATCTTTTCGCTCGCAGGTAAGTGGCTAGGCAAGGTGCGCTTCCTTTCTGTAAGAAGATAGTAGCAACGTGGGAAATTCCTTGTGAACCACACTCTCTGTGAACTATCATCGGGAATTAGATGTGTAATCAAAATGGAGATTGAAAGCAAGTCAGTCTTAGCGAGTGAAGAGCTAACACTCGCTTGCCCGCTCGGGTCCTCTCGGTCTTCCGTCTGGTGTTTAGTGACCCGAGTGAGAAGCAGTTCATGCGTTAGCCTTTAGCTCGGCAGTTGAATTCTAATTCGCTTTTCAGTTAGCAGTGGGAAGAGTCTATTCTTATAGGGAAGCCTTAGGCCAATGGGACTGAATGTGGTATGGCAGCAGTAGCAAGAGGGCACATTAATGAGCAAGGCAAGCTTTCAGAATACCACTCGGAAATATCTCTAAAAGAAAAGCCCGGGACTAAATAGCTTGCAAGTGGGTATACAAGGTGACTGTGGTCAAGTAGCTGTTAGTAAGAAGCCCCGGTTCACAAAAGGAAAGAAGCAAGGGATACCTCAGAAGTCAGGTAGAAAGAGAAATTTTCTCTAGAAAGGGCTCTTTTTGAACTAAGCCGAAGCTGTGGACAATGGCTTTAGGAGTGAATACCCGGGAAATCCCTTTTTTAGGAGTGCAGGCGAAAGGTTTCTGTGAAAATGTTGCTCCTGGGTGTTTTTACCTGGAGAAAGAGATGGGGCAGCTCCTTTAGAAAGAAAATAAGAGTAATTAGGATTGGCAAGAGATATTGAATTAACGGAAAGGAACTGCCTTAATCCACGAACAAACTGGAGGTTGAATAGTAGTTGGAGGAAGGCATCTATTCCGCTGCAAGTGAATCAAAAAAGAAAGCAAAGAAAGCAGAGCTAGCGAAGGGCCTAGTCAATTCTACCAATCTGATTTCAATCTGGTATTCACTAATAAAGCTGCTAGCGAGCTTGCAATTCTATCTCTTAACTTATTATTTTGATTCTGCCTTTGACTCTTGAAACCGATAACGGCCCTCAATTCTGATAGCAATTATTAAGCCTTCGACCTTGTCTTGAAATATGATAGCTAGAAATAGGAATTCAAAAGGCGGTATCGAACCGACATCACTTCTGATAAGGAGAAAGAGGAATTACCAAGGCTAATCGATAAGTAAACTCAGCCTTATAAACCCGAGCAAGCAAGACAAAGGCAACCGCTTCCTACGACTAGTGATATGAATACCCGGCTTACAACTCTTCTTTCCTGCGTAGTTACTCACTGGTTAAAATCAATCAAATTACCAGATATAGGTTGTTTTGCCCACCGTACTTTGGTAGTGTTACGCTTAGAGATTTAGTTATATATACTAAGTGTTATGAATTGTGGTTATCTCTTGTCTTTTCTACGTTGATCTAAGTTCTAGTTTTCCATTCATTCCAGTGGTGCGTTACTCCACTAGTGAGAATCTTCAACCATATCCAAGTTTGAAAGCCAGCATGCCAAGGGTTGTCTGTTCGGAGATAATCTCCGCCCGTTGACATGGGTAAGGGCGTAGCCGCATACGTGGACTCCAGTAACCTGGTTTGGATTTGCCAAGGACAAGGTCAAAAATCTCTTTCTAGGATAATATGCCCAGGCTTTCGTACTTGTCTCGAGATGGCATTGACTCTAACCACCTAAAAATACCCGTATTTCTTTTTCTTTCTTCCCTCTGTACAGTCCATAATGAGATGAATGAACCTAGAGTGTGTGACACAAAGAACTTACTTTACGCTCCTGGTGTTACCTGCTAGTACCTACCAGCGGGGTTCATGCCAGGAAGGGATGAATATCATATTGAATATCATATATAGTAAAGGGACAACTTATCCAACGAATGATGTTGCTTAAGAAATCAATACCCATATGGTAATCCACTTCTAGGATCCACGATTCCTTTTGGGGCACTCCGGGGCCGAAATCTGAGATATAGGCCTCTTTTGCGTCTTCCTTCCTCCCCCCAGGCAGGGGCCAACCATATGGATGGAGTATAGCCAAGTGGTAAGGCATCGGTTTTTGGTACCGACATGCAAAGGTTCGAATCCTTTTACTCCAGTGAACCGGGTCAAGAACGAGTAAGGGGAAGGCTCGAAGAAAACGAGCTGGGATATATATTTTTTAGAAGGAAGAGTTAGTTACCCGGATTTGATCTTCCTTCTTTCCCGGGAATAAAGTAAAGGGGAAGTAGTAGCGAGACAGTCCTGTATTTCTCCCTTTAGACCAACTACAACGAGCTCGCTCCCTAGGTCAGCTCTCTGCTCTACCTATTTGTTTGTAATGCCTTGCTTATAAAAATGGGCCTTTCTGGTTCCTGACCTTACGCGGAAAAACTGAACTTGTTGGCTCCGCGTCCACTGAAACTTATTAAAAAGAAATGTTCTTCTATCGATATCTTCAAGAGTTCCCGGCACCCCCTTACTGAGAGTGCTCTGATGGGCTATTGAAGTTCGTCCCTGCGGCACGGTGGGGCAGTGAAAATCCTTTCAATGAAGTTCTGTCCTGACACTCCCATTATTGGCTTCCTTCCCAGGGGACCGCTCGGGCGAAGGCAGAGTATGGAATGATCGTAGGTAGGGGCATCCTTCCTAGGCGTAAAAGACGTGTGTGACTGCCTAAAACCAGGCATCTATATAGGTAGATAAATCCATTTTCAAATGGCGCCAGTAAGAAAGGAATCACGAAAAATTGTCAAAAAAGCTTTTTGGTGTAGTCTATCTGTCAAGAACACCTCTTTTGGTATCAGCATATTCGAGCTCCTCGTCGCTGTTTTGCTTCGATGGTTGAGGAAGCAGTGACACTTTGGAGTAGGCTGGGATTTTGATATTCTGACCTACTCCTCCTTCAAAATATTACTGAAATGGTTAGATATTACTCTATGCATATTTTTTAGGATATCAGATGAGGAAGAAGAACACAGAAAACGGAAAAACCCGTTAACTTAAGCTTCACGACTTCCGTCTTGACAAGCGTAACGCCCTTTGAGCCACAGAAAGACCCCAACCCAGTAGTTGTGGACCGCCCGCCCGATACGACACATTCATGTTCACAGGCCTTCTAGCTCGTTATTTTCCACAAAGTAGGCTTACGCCTTCGGGTCGCTTAAAAGCGTTAGCGATTCTTGAAAAGAAAGTGGTATGCTTGCGAAGACCATTTATGGTCTATCTGTTTTAATGAAATCCCTCCCTTGAAATAAAGGGGAGTTCATTCTTGGGATGACTAAATAGAGACTACGTAGAGGGGATAGAAAACTCCGCCTATGTTGTTTCAATATAGCCGGTCCCAAGCAAGCCCGGAGAAAAGGAGGAGGGTTGTGATAGGCCCGGCGAGCCAACGTCAAAACTTAGCTATTTTTATGGAAATGAAACCCAACCATTTTGCGTTGGGGCGTAACCCTCTTAGCGACGCGCCTTATCGGAACCCGGATAAGGTGATAAATGGGCGCAAGGGCCGGGTCGCTATTCCCTTAGTGGCGCGCCTTATCGGAACCCGGATAAGGTGATAAATAGGCAAGGGTCGGGCCGTCACTCCCTTAGTGGCGCGCTACATCAGCGCCCGGATGTAGTGACAAGTAAGTAAGGGTCTTTGCACTTTACTCGACGGGTGCGGGGGGCAAGGAAGCTAGTCGGAGAGAGTAGGATTCGTTTAGGTAGCTGGAATGTAGGGTCTTTAACAGGAAAGTTAAGAGAGTTAGTTGATACTGCGATTAGGAGACGTGTGAATATCTTATGCGTGCAAGAGACTAAATGGACGGGCCAGAAAGCAAAGGAAGTAGAGAATACCGGTTTCAAGCTGGTATACTGGAAAGGAGCGGGGCAGGAATGGAGTAGGCATCTTAATCGATAAGAGCCTTAAGAACGGAGTTGTTGACGTTAGGAGACAAGGGGATAGGATAATCTTAGTTAAGCTAGTTTTTGGGGACTTAGTTTTGAACGTCATTAGTGCGTACGCGCCACAAGTCGGGCTTAGTGAGACCATCAAAAAGCAATTCTAGGAAGACTTAGATGGCATGATTAGAAGTGTGCCTACCGCTGAAAAACTTTTCATCAGAGGAGATTTCAATGGTCATGTAGGTAAAACTAGTGGAGGGTTTGAGAGGGTGCATGGGGGTTTTGGATATGGTGATAGAAACCAAGAAGGTGAAGACTTCTTGATCTTGGCCATAGCTTATGACCTCATGGTAGCTAACACCTTTTTTAGAAAGAGACAATCTCATTTAGTTACCTTCACTAGTGGCCAACATTCTTCTCAAATTGATTTTTTCCTCACGAGGAGAGAGGACAAACGAGCCTGTGTAGACTGCAAGGTTATACCTGGCGAGTGTGTCGTCTCACAACATAAACTCGTGGTGTCTGATTTTCGTTTCCAGATGCGGGCCAGTTTAAGTAAAGGCGTTAAAACTACGAGGACAAAGTGGTGGAAGCTCAAAGGAGATACCTCTCGAGTGTTTAGGGACAGAGTGACTGAAGAAGTAACATGGAATGAAGATGAAGACGCGAACAAGATGTGGGAAGAGATGGCAACTCGCATTCGGAAGATAGCTACGGAAGTGTTTGGAGTTATCCGAGGAAACAACCGCGAACCTAAAGACACTTGGTGGTGGAACGACGAAGTACAAAAGGCTATCAAGGAAAGGAAGGAATGCTACAAGTGCTTGCATCATCATAAGAGCGAGGAGAATGTACATAAGTACAAATCGGCAAAGAAGCATGCAAAGAAAGCTGTGAGCGAAGCACGGGGACGGGCTTATGAGGACCTTTATCAGAAGTTGAGTACACGGGAAGGTGAAAAGGACGTCTACAAGATAGCTAAATTTCGAGATAGGAAAACGAGAGATTTCACCCAAGTGAAATGCATCAAGGATGAAACCGATAGGCTTTTAGTGAAGGATGATGAGATCAAGAACAGATGGAGAGATTATTTCGACAAGCTGTTCAATGGAGATGATGGGGGAACAATGATTGAGTTGGACGACTCTTTTGATGACACCAACCGACGTTTTGTCAGGAGAATCCAAGAGTCTGAGGTAAAAGAGGTCTTAAAAAGTATGAAAGTAGGTAAGGCTTTGGGTCCGGATAACATACCAATCGAGGTATGGAGATGTCTCGGAGATGTGGCAATAATTTGGCTAACCAGATTGTTCAATAGCATTTTTCGATCAAACAAGATGCCTGACGAGTGGAGGAGAAGCACTTTAGTACCGATCTTCAAGAATAAAGGAGATGCTCAAAGCTGTTCTAATTATAGAGGGATCAAGCTTATAAGTCATACAATGAAGCTTTGGGAAAGAGTGATCGAGCATTGTTTGAGACGGATGACGGGCGTTACAAATAACCAATTTGGTTTTATGCCTGGGAGGTCGACTATGGGAGCCTTTTTCTTGATAAGGCAGCTTATGGAGAGATACCGGGAGAGGAAGCAGTACATATGGTATTCATTGACCTCGAGAAAGCATATGACAAAGTACCGAGGAAAGTCATGTGGTGGACACTAGAAAAGAAGAAAGTCCCCACAAAGTACATTACCCTCATCAAGGACATGTACGATGATGCTGTCACTTGCGTTAGAGCATGTGATAGTGATACCGGTGACTTTCCCATTAAGATAGGACTACATCAAGGATCAGCATTAAGTCCATACATTTTGACCTTAGTGATGGATGAAATCACGAGAGACATACAAGGAGAGATTCCTTGGTGTATGCTCTTTGCTGATGATGTGGTGCTAATTGATGAGAGTAAGATAGGTGTTGATAACAAACTGGAGTTATGGAGACAAACTTTAGAATCAAAAGGTTTTAGACTTAGTGGAACTAAGACGGAGTATATGAGGTGTGAGTTCAGTGGAGTAAGATCGGATGATGGTGATGTTCGCCTAGACGGACAAGTAGTGCCCATGAAGGACACTTTTCGATACTTGGGTTCGATGCTGCAAAGTGATGGTGAGATAGATGAAGATGTCTGTCATAGGATAAGAGCAGGGTGGGTGAAATGGCGACAAGCATCCTGCGTCTTATGTGATAATAAAGTGGAGTTAATTTCATTTAGTACCAGGCCTTGCGGTTATTGGTTATGTCTTTCTTTGGGTAAAGCAGGTCATAGAATGAAGAAAAAGGCTTTCCACAAGCAAGAACGTACGGTAACGAAAGTATAGGACAAAGCAGTTAACTATACCATTATTGACAGTATCTAGAGAGCATTTCCTCCATCCAATAAAGAGTACTATACCCCTTCTCAAGAGCTGGAGCATATAATCAGGTAATACACCCCCGCACGCCCGGAGCATATAATTATCAAGTCTGTCTAATTGTAGGTCTTGAGTAAGCGAGCATAAGTAGTGGATTTCCTTAGTGTAGGACGGTACTTCCTGGACAAAGTGCTTTTTCGAGCCCACCCACACGTGCTTGCTTGAGGGCCGATGCCACATACTTAGTGAGGTATTCCCTGCTTCAGTAATCGCCGCTGTTCTCCCGCGTTCGAAGATAAACCTAAGCAATCGCCGACTACAATACAATGTATGTATGTGTGACTCCTTCTGTATGAGAAAGTCTCAGGATAGAACACTCCCGGAATCAGTCTTTCACGAATTGGATGAGAACCTTCAGATGGTTTTTTGGTGTAAGCTTCGTCTCTAGATTATGCTTCGTCTCCTGAATCCCTAAAGAGTGAAATTGCGTAGCTTAAGGTCCAAAATTCGCGCAAAATCAACGTATGGGCTGTCTATTGGTAATAGGCTGAAAGGGTAGAAGGTATCAATACCAACTTTTTTCTTAGGTCATAGGTTCTCACTCAATAAGACCTTTTTAGGTGCCAGCAACGCTTGCTTGCCTACTTCATTCACAGAACTCCGCTCCAAATCCGGCGGTTTACTTTGTTCTAGGCAGAAGCTCTAGGAGTTCTACTCATTTCAATTAGAAGTACAATTTTTCATGCTCCCTCCAAAGCGCTCATTTGTGGACCTTGAAGCTTAGCTGACAGCTTATGTGTAACGAAAAAGATAAGGATCTGTGAACTGGCGCTTGAAAGAAGTAGCTAGTCCGAGCGCAGTGCTCGCTTGTCTGTAATTCACTATCAAGTGAGAGCTCCCCTGTGCATTGAGAGTACCTACTATATGAAGACTAAAGACACCGTACCCTTTGCATAGCTCCTCCAACTATGGAACCGAGCGAAGGAATTCCATTCAGGTAGGTTTTCTTCTCTTAAGAAGATGAGAAGTATCTCTTTTCCTCTCAGAAAGTGCGGAATGTATGTCTCTTCAATCTGGCGCACTTTTCATCATCGCCATCGGACTTCAAACTCGCAAAAGAAGAAAAGAAATGTGAAGCTATTTCCCTGAAGGAGCCCTGCGCTTCGAACTCCGTGGAAAATGCTAAGCCAAAAGTCTGAAAACCAACTCCCACCAAGCAAGCAAGATTCCTTTCCCAACCACTAGTCTTTGGGTCCTGCTTCCATCCACTCCCAAGAGTAGGGACATGCATCCAATTGGTGGAGTCTGAATAAGCTATTTCTCTATCCAAGCGGGATCAAAGCGCCTAAGTTGCCTCCACAGAATCTAACATGAATAAGAAGTTCTCTCTCCCGAGTCTCTTCCCTCCGCCATTGACTACTTCCCAGCTCAGATGTTCAAAGTCGAGCAGGGCCAAGGCACGTAGCGGTTAGGTCAGTAAGCTTTACCTAGTTGAGTTTAGGAAGTGAACAGAGGAAAGGAGTAGGAGAGTGTAATTCTTTAGTTGACCGGGCAGTGGATTCATTCAAAGAGAAGTTACCTTTTCTTCTTTCCATGGGTATCCAGTATTTTGCTCCCCTGGTATGGACTGGGAGTACTCTTCTTTTTGAACGGGCTGTAAATATCTTTATGAAGGGAGTTGACCTGGAAGTAGGCCTCCCCTGGAAGTTTCCCCAGCGGATGTTTAGCCTTGCTAAGACCTCTTCCTTTAGTCAGTTAGGGCTGTGAGTCTAGTTGATAGAGAGTTTCTTAACGGGATGGAAGCCTAAATAACTACCTGTCTCAGTCTCAAACAAAAGCTTATTAGAAAACCAGAGTTCTACAATTCTTTTCCACGATTGTCAATCTTGTCAAAATAGAGAGCTGAGGAAGGATTCGCTTCTCACTCATTGGCGCGTAATTCTGTTCAAAAGTAGCACCGAAAAGGGAGTCCTCTTGAGTTTCTGCATCAAGCGGAAGAAGCTAGGTTGGTTTCGTTAGAAATGAAACTAACCCTACGAAAGAGCAAGCTTAGGGATGTGCTACCAAAGACCAGATTGATAATTAGAGTAGAATTAGGTAACTTTTTTGAGTAGTGAATTTTGATCCTACTTCTCTTGAAAAAGTTTTATTCCAGTATGTCCTCTATATCTTTAAGTAGAACGGGAATCGTCTTTTCTCCGATGGGCGTAACTTGATCGGAAGTGAATCCGTCCATTCCACTCGGGGCCTATCTAATCTTGTGGACAAATGCAATTGCCCGCTCTCGTAGCAGACGGGACAAATATCTGACCACATCTTTCCTTAATCCTGGGTCGAAGGTGAACTGGGCCGCGAAACGATTCCCATTTAATAGATAAGAATTAGAGACAAAAAGAGAATTACGAAGTTGTAAACAAAAATATCTATTTCTTTTGCTATCAGTAAGCGCACAAGAGTAAATAAACCAATAAGCCAGTTCCAGTAGATAGAGTTAGGGAAGGGTAAGGGTAAGGCAAGTGAAAAGTCAGCCAGCCCTTGAGGAGTTCCCTCGAGCAAGGATGGTATAGTAATCCCGCCCTCTATGGCGTGCTGCATTTATTTGTCTTTCGCCCATCTCTTCCTTCTCTTTCTTGCTTTGGTATGACTTGTGGCTTAAAGAAAATCTATTAGAATATCGTCCTAGGTAGTGCTGCCCGGTGTATTTATACTTTTCATTTCTCTTCGCTTTCAACCTCTTTGACAGTCTTGGGCCTTGGCCATTTCACTATGCTCTCAACCTTAAGTCTGCTCTCACTTCCCCTTGAGACACAACATGTCCCAGATATTCCACCTGCCCCTTGCCAAAACTTCATTTAGATCACTTTGCATACAAAGCATGGCTCCTTAGAGTGTCAAATACTTCTCGCAATTGGACCAAATGACTATCCATGTCAGCACTGTATACTCATATATCATCAAAGAAAACCTTGTCTTTGGTGTCATTCATAAGTGACTGAAACGTAGCTGGAGCATTGGTCAAGCCAAAAAGCATGACTAAGAACTCATACAGGCCTAGACGAGTTCGTTAAGCAGTCTTGTGCACATCTTCTTAACACATCTTTATCTGGCGACCTTAAGTCAAGCTTTTCAAATACCCTTCCATTACTCAGTTCATCCAGTAAATACTCTATTATAGTTCTTAGAACTTATCTTTGACTGTGAGCTCATTCAATTGCCTGTAGTCCACGCAAAATCTCCATGTTCTTCAGTCTGAAGTCAAGCTTCAATAAGCAACTTGACTGTCTACGATAGCACTGGCTTCCGTTGGTAAATAAAGAAAGACTCCTTTCTGAAATAGAGGAGCTCTTCTTTCTTATTATGTCTGTTTAAATGAAAACAGACTCTTTTAGATCGTTCCTAAACCTTTCCCCCGATGGTGGCTGTGTTAACATAGGTGCTCTTGCGCCGGCAAGATTATGTCCGGGAGTTTGGATTTTTTTCCACCATATTGTTATTTACACAGTGAGAGCCTCACTGAAACGGCCTTACTACTACTCCTCCGAGAGTTTCTAGTTATGATTCACGTGCAACGGGAAAAACGATAAATGAAATGGTATAGATCAGAAGGTCAGGTTGGATCGCAGGTTATTGAATTGGACTCAATTTATTCACTATTAATTACGGCTTGACTTCCTCTTTATATAGAGAACTAGAGTAGGCGTTTCAAATAAGATACCGCCTGGATCGAAGGCATGCTCTAAGTTAGCGGCGGAGCGAGGGGTACGAGAGTTCTTCGGGAACTCATAGAAAGGCGAGGTTCGAAGCATGGTGCTGAAGCATTGTAGATTCCAGCAAAGAAGGTGAAAAACGGTTCCAGCTACCATGTCAATATCTTATCTTAGCAGAGTAGTATTCCTTCTGTGGGTGGGATCACTCGACACATATCCATCCATTCGTTGCAGGGAACATCTATTTGCAATTCAGAGAGCACTCCTAAAAGGTTACTCTCAGTTTCGACCGATGTTCCGATCGTATATTCGAAAAAGCCAGGCCAATGGGAATGACCATTACCTGCCCCAGCTAAAGAAGACCGCCTCGACGTTATCTAAGCTAAAAACTACTTCGTTGGATCCGTTCTTCTCTCCATCCTCACATGGCTTTAGGAAAGGAAAAGGCTCTCTCTCGCTCCTCGCTCACAACTTGGCCAGAGATGGATTACCTTATTCAGTGTTATGTGGTAAAGTGCTTCGATCGTATTCCTCATGATTGACTCCTGAGGAACTTGATTGCTCTATTAGGGATGGATTCCTTAGCTATAGTAGATCTTCTTCGTTGCTTTCTGACTACTTCTATTCTGGTGGGAAGGATTATTCAAGCAATGAAGTTGCCAGGGAGTCCCATTTAACCTGTTCTAATGGGTTCATTCCTGCACCAGCTCGATTTGACCTTAGATGCAATGACTGAACACATCGGTGGCAAACCAACCAAAACGGTCTTTTTTGCCAGAGTAGCCGATGACATACTCTTTGGTTGGCATACCTATTATAGGAGAAGGTGTGATGTCACTCTTCTTGAAACGCAGACTAGAGGACGTTCTCGGTGCTACTTTTATTTGACTCCATTTAGACTATATGTGGGTGGAATTGAAGCGGTGGGGAGCACCTGTAGAGCCCAAGGGCCCAGGGGCTTTGTTTGTTGATACTTGGATGACTTGTGTCTTTAGAGAAGGTTGATGGACATATTAAAGTTTTGATACCATGATTGCGCAGGGAGCTGACTGAGCCGTTGCGCTAATGCACGCTCATCCGTTTTCTTGCCCGCTCGAGCATCTACGAACCTTGGATGGACTATCCCATAACTTAACTCGTAAACGAGAAAGGAAAAGGGGGTATAAACCGAGTAAGTCGGTCGAGCTTGGGTTGCCAATGAGAGGGGACACTCATTCCGCAAGAAATAGGATTGGAGTTTCACCAAAATCAGAATGGGAGGTACATTTTTTCATGGAAAAAACGGACTCCTTCAACCAGACACATAACCACAGATTAGAGCGAAAAGTCAATGATAAATAGCGACTTGTCGTCTATAGACGATAACCAACTCTGTGGATAGATAGCAGGGATACCAATAATACCTGCATTTCCAATGAATCCTAACAAGGTCAAAGCAATGATGGAGTGGCCTAGACCCATTTCAGTGAAAGAATTGAGGGGCTTTTCGTGCGACACAACATTCTCTATGAATGGAGTCTAATTTTATAATGGGTGCAACTGAGTTAGGAAAGTTTGGCCTTTTATGGAAGGTGGGCACCTACTTTCTTCTGAGTACAAAGTTGTTACGGATAGGCAGTCCATGGTATAGTTTCTAATGGGAGTAATGGAGTGTTGAAGCATAGTAGAAAGGTGCGGTATTTGGTAGCAGAGGGATGCTCCGGGTTTCCATAGAAAAGAGGCATGTATTCCTCAAAGGTGGGCAAAAGGACAAGAAATAACTTAGTGAAAGTGAATTCGTATATGTCGCAAATTTCGGACCAATCAATCGAATCCCAATAACTCGAAAAATCAGTGATATGGAATCGTAATTGATCGAAGACTACTTGAAGCTTCTCCTGTTTCGAAGAGAAATATCCCAGGAAATCTTCCTGGAGATTCTGGAACTCATTCGACCATTTGCTATATGCATCAGGATACCCATTCCTAGATCTCTGGGTTCGACAAATAAGAGGGTCGAACCATTTCTTCTCACTCTTTGCCCAATTTGATAAATGTTGATTGATCGTAGATTTCATCCTAGTTCGATGATTCATACTATCTTTCTTGACTACTGAGGCAAGAAGAACTTCAGTAGATTCAGAGAATTGCTTTGATTGAGGGAGGACTTGTTGGCTAATAGAGGCCAGGGTATCTACTCTCATTCCTTAGTTGTCAAGTTTGGAGTAGTTGCTGACTTTCACTTGCTTTTCTTCCGCCAGCAAAAGGAATTAGTCTGACAGCTATTGGTGCTTTAGTTCAACTAGAACTGGACCTAGAGACTGGGACTTTAAGAGAGGCTCCGGTTTATGAACCACTGTAGTCTTGTTTTCCTGGTCTAGTAAGTCCAGTAGTCCGGTCAAGGAAGGAAGCAAAGAGTCTAGCATTGGGAGCAGTTCGGTAGCACGGCTGGTAGTAAGGTTATGGTCTGGGTGAATTTCCCGTTGCCTTCTTTCAATTCTAGTCTATCTCTTTGGCCACACGGATCTATAAAAGTCTGAGTAGTAAAGGGCGTCGGCTTGGGTCCGTATCCCCACGGTTTTTGCTCCCAGAGTAGGTAGAAGAAGCTGTGCTAAAGAGTCTAAATCAGCCTTCTTTCCAGTATACCTTCGTTCATTTTGCTTGATTATCAAAATTAGTTTATATCTTTAACCCCAACCATGAATGCACTCGAATTTGGTGCTGAGCAATACTGGGTGGTACCATAACCCAAGCAAGACTGGTTCCATGTATGCAAAAGATTGATGCGCCACAGTACACATGCGATGTTTCGGCATATCATCCAAGTGAACAAAATCGCAATTTTCGTCAAAAAACTACAATAACAAATGGTACTACAGTTCAAATGTAGAGACTTGAGATAGGTAGCAAAACTAGCTGGCAGAGCTTACCCACGAACGGCCTCGTAGCTGTGCAGTGAAAGTTCTAGAAGATCATCGTCCAAGAAGAACAGTGTGTTCTGATGGTGATATATTTCCATTGGTATGGTACTTTTTATATGCGGATTTTGAAGATCCCCATGTATTATCTAGGTAAGCTCTATCCACGAGGGCCCTACTCGGTCTACGAAGTAGAAATACAACAACGGATCAAAATCATGGAGGACAGAATTCCAACAAAGCTAAGACTTGGAAAAGGAACAAAAGAGGCAACCCGCTTCTTCCCAGCAGAGTGCGAAGAAGTAATAAAATTGCATGCAGATTCAACAATGGCAGCTGACTCCAATTTCCAAGCATTCATATGGAAAAACCAAGAATCCTATTCCAAGAACCCCTTTAATAGTGAATGTCATAAAAGCACGCGTAGGAGTTGACGAAGTACCAATTGCAATAAGATAGGCATAAATCAGGTGTATTTGAGTCTGTTTCAGATTTTGTTGGCCAGACCGCGGGGCTGTTCTTGTTCAAACTACAAGGTATCTGATTCTTTCTCCTCTACATAAAGCTTTTACCTCTATTTCTGTGTGGTTCGTAAAATTCTTTTGGTTCTTTAAGAATGAATACAACCTATAGCAAACTCGCGATTGTTACAATGCATAGGAGATAGGTTGAGGGATTGCTGGTGCAGTTGTATAGTCAACCTGATAAACCCAAAATGCGGCAGTAACTTCCAAGTTTGATTTTCAAAAGGTCATACTTTTTTTTGACCCGGATTTGGTGTTAATCCAGCATTGTTTTTGCCTTTTGGTGCGTAGAGTCGAAGAATGGGGTAGCGTGAAACAGCCACCAGGTGAATTACGTAATTGGATGAACATGCACCTTGGAGAGGTAATTTGAAGTGCATTTGCACTTCAGAGGTTATTTTTTTCTCATTTTATAAGTTTGAAACTATACTAATACCCGTATAGACATCACCTATACAGAATGTACCCAGACAATACCAGCCGTACTTCTTTGTAGTTAGTACTTGTATGATACAATAAAAGGGTGGTGATATTGGCCTAACCTTTCTTTTTTTTATTGAGATTGGAATGTTTTCTTGAGGTTTGCTCTTCTTTATTCCTGTCTCATCATCTTGACCAACCCTTTGAGTTATCGTTCACTGCAAGATCAAAAAGAAGGCGGAGTGGGTGGGTGGCACAGGCACTTTTTCTATATCGAAGACAAGCTGGCACATTCCATTGCTTTGGTGAATTCTTCCTGCTTTCAAATTGGTGTATCGAACCATTTAGCTTACTGTCACTTTCTATACTATAGGTTTTGGAACTATGCTACTGGAGGAGGAAATAATCACACGTGGATAGATAGCCCTCATCGGCTCCTATTGCCGCTAGCTATGAACTATAATAGGGGACGGACTCATCCTAAACCAAAGAAAGGCGTTTTTCTTAATATTAAATTAGACTAGCTTACTGACAAGAAATTCTTCTCATTATACGTCGAGAGAAGTAAGCTACACTAAATAAAGTCTCTTCTTTTCTTTAATAGCCTATCATGCTAGTGTGGGTGGGCAGCTACCCTCCGGACCCTCCCACTTTGAGCGAAAACTCGTTGAGGAATTGGAAGGACTAAGTAAGAGGTTCTAAGCTCTTTCAAGCAAGTGCTATATACTCATATAAAAAGAAGGAAAGCAGAATGAGGACCAGCATTTGATCGCTATTCCTTAATTCACGGGAAAAATGAGGACTTCAACGCTCCGCGCCTTCTCCTCTTTTCTTTTTATTTGCCTGACTCCATGTAAGCATCAATTACTGCTTTGGCATGAGCGGAACATATCTTTCTCTGCGAAGCATTGAATGCCTTGTAAGTTGGTACTATTTAATTGAAGACCATCTCAAACTCATTTATTGTTAGAAACTCGTGTGAAGATTTCACAACTGTCTTTCTCCTAAAGACAAAACCCTCCCACCTCTTTTCACAAATGTTGGTACCTCTTTTCTATTCAAACGATGTGGATATTCACTGTATCTAATAAGATTTTCGTATAACATGCTACTGAAAATGTCAAGTGGGTCAAGCATATTTATGAAGCATGTAGTGTATATGGATGGAATTCTATGTGCATGCCAAGCATTTGTAATCAAGTTTTGGTTTTACCAGTAAAGAGGAAGATTTGAGACTATGCAATCTAGAATAACCATGCTCGCAATAGTAGCATCCAGCTAATGTATGCAGAACGCGAAGCTCTCATTTCTTTCTATCTATTTTTGTACTAGGAAGAGTAAGTGTGATTTGGTGTGGCTTTTTCTTCTTGATATCATAAACCGAGACATTAATGGATTGAGTCTATAGTACTTACATAGTAGATATGAAAAACGTTTCATAATGAACAGGTATATCCATGTACCCTCCAAACCACCTTCCTATTTGGTTGAATAACTTCATTTGGGATGAAAGGGCAGGGAAGCTTCTATTCCAGAATTCGTAGATAACACCAGCCACTTTGAAGCTTGAACTACGTTTGATGTGGAAATCCAGTTCTCTTTGGATATCATCCGCAGCGCTATGTTTTGTTTTTCCATATACACAAGGCATATCTTCTTAACCAGCTTTCGGTTAAGGTCAAGCTTAATGGCATGCTTTTCGCTCGCATCCAGAGATGATGATCTAATATCTGCTTGTATATCATTCAACAATGAGCTATAGAGATCATAGATCCGATTTCCAATGCGGCGCACGAATTCCATTTTTTCTCCTAGCAAGATGCTTATCAGAAAGTATGCCATAATTGGATAAGCGCTAGAGGAAGATTAGAAGAAAAAGGATCGAACTACCTACTCATCATTCGGAGGTGAATCATAGAACACTAAAAGCGGTGGTATCTTATGGACCTAACATAGGTTACATCCCTCACGACATAAGATTGAAAGATCTCAACCTTCTTCTTTGGAGCGGAAACGGACGTGGTTAAAACATATAAGAAAAGAAAGGCATAGTCGCTCATAGGGGCATATCTCTCCGGATGGAGGAGGAGAGTATAGAGAAATTTATATCGAGATCTATCTATATTATACTCCTTGGAGAGAAATACAGATAGGGATCCCCAACAATATAAATATCTGGAAAATGTGCACTTTTTGACTCTTTCTTGATTTTCTTAGACTTTTTGAAAGGAAACATCGTTACTGACTGAATTGGTCGGAGCGTAGATGAGCGAGCAGAGCCCAGTAAAGAGGTCAGACCGTCATAGAGCAGTCGACTAACTAGAAGTATCAGACTTCTGGCCTGAGAGAAGGCAGTCTCTCTCGCGAAACATGGCCCAATTTCTCTTCTTTCTTTTTGACATTTTCTCATATATAGTGTGTGTTGAAGTTGAATACGCTTTCTCGTCAAGCACAAGACAATTTGATAGGTGAACCTCAGGTATAAAGCAAGAAAGATGGGCCAAAGGAAAAGTGCACTAAACAAAAGCACGAGCTGTTCTATTATGAAAGGGCTAAGGCCAGCCGATCTGCCTTTGCTGGTGGAGAAGGATTCGATTCCCGAGCGTCTAAGGTAAGGTCCAATCCGGTATTATATTCCGTCTGTGTCGAGCAAAGTCATGCTCGCTCACATACATTCATACCTCCCTTGCCTACCGACTTTACAACGGCTTTTCTTCGACCTCGTTTTGCTTGACTTGAATGCCTTGCTTTAAGTGACAGGAGTGAAATAGGAAATACGCATTTTGGAATTACAGCTTCCCACCTTCAATAAAACAAAGAAGAAGCACTAAAAGTTTGTCAGTTGAGTGAACGTAGTTCACCCTTTCCATTGACAGTCTCTATTTCAGCTAGAGATTAAGCTGAAAAGTGCATTTGCTTCCTTGCTTCACTTGAGTGCTTTGAGGCACACAAACTACACTATCTACGAGAAACCCCATAGTGACCATAAACCTAATAAGCAGCACTTGATATACGGTTTTCATTAAACAGTACTTGATATACGCTTTACAGGGCTTTCTGCTTTGACTGTAGAAAGAGCTTTTGATTCCCTGTCTGCTCTATCGTGTGTTTCTTTTTTCTCGTAAAGAGTTACTACTAGATATTTGTCTGTCTGTGTGTGTGCCATTTGCTCATTAGAATAAGCAGCCAGCCCGCCCGGCATAAGTGAAAAGCACTTTCTTTCTTGTTGACGCATTCTTTCACAGCAGCTAAGAAGTAGACGTCGTAATCTCAGGTTTTCCATTAGTGCGCTCCGGAAAGAAGGAGCAAAGGAGAACTCAAGTGATTTTCCCGGCCAGGGGAGATAACTGCAGAATCTAGGGAATAAAACTCCATAAGAGCGAGAAAGTACGGGGATAGAAAGAAGAACACGATTTCCATTCGTGATATAAGCTTTAATAGTTGTTGAGGGGTGCACAGGATAGAAAAGTAGATCGTTCAACTCTTTTGAGTCCCAGATTGAATCTAAAATGGATCTTTTTACATGCAAGCCAGAAATTCTTCCTTAGGAACCTCGTGACCTACCAATTGATGAGTCAATTTTTTCCAGAAATTCCTGCTCGTTTATGAGGGGTAAATCATGTATAATGTGATTGGGCGATGCGAATCGCCGAATAAAAGGAAATGCAAGGACCTTCAATAGTAGCAGAGCTGACCATTGCTTAATATCATTTAATGCCGAAGGCTCACACTACAGTATTTATGTAGTAAAAAAAATGTTCAAATATTTGAGAAAACCTCATGTCATGCTACTAAATACTCAGAAAAGCATACAACATTTACAAAATAACATACATCATGCTTCGTGACTATGTACCCTCCTTTCTCGTGCAATCTTCCTTACAGCTAAAAAAAGGGAGTCCTCAAACAATTCAACTGAGAGTCGATGTGAGAGTAATAGTTCCTTTCCGTTGCTTGTTACCCAGAGGGATGAAGTGTAATTTTGACTTGCTTTGTGTCCCGATAGAGAAAAAGCTTTACTGGCCTACGCAATTTCCTAAGCTTTTGACCTCAACGATCCCTTGAACTAATACGAACTGCCCGAGATAGGATTCCCGAGCGAACAACAGAGAGTAAAGACGGCTAGGATAAAACCGGCAAGAATAAAGCCCCTCATATGTGAGAAAGCAACCTCAGATATGTTAGCAAGGAGAGAGCTAAATCCGTCGCTTGTTCCGGACTATCCTACGAGTGAGATTAAGTGAGTAAAGTAAGGGCTTTCCAGTGATCGGTGACATTCGCATTATTAAATGAAGCAATAATTCTTCTTTTATTTGGTGGAAGCCGGAGTAAGTGAATTATTCATGGATAACTTCAGCCTTTTACAGTAGCTAATAGAACTGTCCTTCTTCTTTTTCTTAGCCAGATCACAACCGATGGAAAGATCTTTCTATTTGAGGAAAAACCTCCTGTTAACTCTTTTCTTTTACTGATCGAACCTATATTCAATATTTTAGTCCTGTTGGGAATGAGCAATTTCTTATTATACTAGCAAAGTCAAGTATTGCAAGGTTGTCTTCTGTTTTTCGTTCAATCGACTACTTTTTAACTACTTTTTACCTGAAATTCCGAAAGCCCGAATTCTTCTTGAAAACTTTCCCCGAGCGGTGCTATAAGTTTGTTCACAGACAAGAGCTGGGCAAATGGATATGTAGGCTAAGCTAGTAGATTGGGACCAACTTTTGTCAAAAATTATCTGGTGGTATTAGTTTTCTCTTTAAAGTTCGTGGCGAAGAAGCATCTTTTGGCCAAGAAGGGATTGGAGCCAGTAAGCAGACATCAGCAATTAGAAAGGCGGTACCCCCCACAATTATGGAATTTACAATAAAAAAGGAAAGTACCTAGAAAGCTCGTAAGCAGTCCTGTCAAGTCAAAGAATTAATTACAAGACTGTAAAATAGAAATTGACATATATATAAGCCATTACTCTTGCCCTTACCTATGCGTCCTGGTAAAACAGACCTAAATAACTCTGCTACCTTGTCATACATCTCGGGGCATTCATTCGTATGCCCTACGGTTAAAAAGCAAGAAAGAGTTAGCCTATCTTTGAATTTCACAGGCTTATAAATCTCTGGCTTGTCTCTTGCCACTTGCTGCCTAAGTTAACAAAAGCTTCTTTGTCTGTCTGAAGAAGGCCGGGAATACTTCCGCCGAGTGAGGAAAAGAAGAAAGAAAGCCGACGTTAGTAAGAGCCAATAAGAGCGCTAGGGGCGGGACAGTGAAAATTACGGCATGTATAGACTGTGATTACCTAGGAAGTTTAGTTGTCTGCCTGCCAAATCCTTCCCAACTGCTTAGGAATACTTGCCACCAAAATCCTCTTTTTTCTGCAGAAGTCTACGAGATTCAGTAGGGAAATCTGTTCACAAAGAAAGTCTGCCCTCAAGCTTCTTCGTATGCGCCTTAGACTTTTACGCCTTAGACTTTGAACAGAAAGAGGCTGAGTCCGAGGAGAAATTGATAAAAGCACCCCCCAGAAAAATGAGTAAAATAACTTTATTGAGTGAGCAGGAGAATGTAAGAGTGAGCGAGCGAGCAAGCGCCACGAAGGAGCAATAAACTATGGCATGAGTAACTTCGGCATGTAATCTTACGAATACACCACCTCAAATCCAGTGAATAAGCAGCACTAGCCCTCGAATGGACTTACTTTTGAAAAGCGGTAGTCTTTTGATGTTCTCTTCTCGGTGCGCTTGACTCCCTCTGTTTTGCTGCTTTGCCTTTGGTCGCATCTTTCCTGGGGAGTGGAGAGCTGCCGAGGTGTGGTCTCCTTCCGGTACTTTCTTTCTTCGCCGCCCCACTCCACCAGAGTAGGAAAATCCATCGAGTAATGAAGATGTTAACTTCTAGTCAAAGCAAGCAAATCCCTAACTTCGTAGTGAGCCGGGCCAACTATCTTTCTTTTGTCCCGTAACCTCATCAGTTCAGGTAAGTCATTCGGGAAATGCAAGCTGTTAGAGCGAAGGAAGTAGTACTGCGAGGATTTATCTATAATTGCCCTCTTCCCCGGTGTGCGCATCAGTCAGGCGTAGACCTTATTTCCTAGCATATTCTCCTCCCGGCGCATATACTAAAGTTGGCTGGCGTTTTTATTAGTCAAGTCAAGTCGAAAAACGCTTGCTTGGTAGTTCAAGACTTGCCAGGAAGAGAGTGTAAAAAAGACTGATCTTCTAGAGAGAGGAATGGATTCAAATCTGAGGACTACCCGAATTGCTTGGAGCTGGAGCAGTTCGTCTTCAATTTTGTTTCCCAAAGAATTCCCACAAGCACAGACTCAAAGTCTTGTATCGGATGGAGTCGCTTTGCTTTACACAACAGATGCCGAGTTCCCGGAGTTCTCCTTAGAATCGGCGGCCAGCTGCCTTTTCTACCGGGGATGTGCTCCTCAACCTGGACTAGAAAACTGATTATCCAATGGTGAAAGGTATCTTCCCTTAGCTTTTCAAGAAAGAAGACTGGTGCTCTTGTCAGATACTTAGGTTACGCCCGGAATTGGATGTTCCTACTTTCAGTTGAAGTCAAGTCAGTTCTATGCTTCGTTGCCCCTTATCACTTCACTATATGGGTGGGTGGTATCACAGCCTACTCTCTTTCTATGCCGAAAGACCTAGTTTCGTTAAGCAGACAGGATCACTATAATCCGAAGTTCAAGTCCTCTGGACAAAAGTAACTATACACGTTACTCTTCTTTTTCTCTATTTAGATCGAAGTATTTGAAAGGAATATAGAGAGCAGTCATCTTTTTATTCCACTGTGACCTCCTTTTTCGGAACTTATATTTCATTTACCATCTTTCAAAGCCTAGCCGAAAAAAGAAACTGGGAAGTTTATCAACCAATCATCCCTGTAGAAATATGACTCTAATCCTCACATGATGGTACCGTTTACAGATATGAATGGTGTTTACTTAACATATGATAATGGACAGATGATGACTCGATTTAGGATGTTGACATCCCATCAATACGATCACTTCAATATCAAATTCCATAACATGGAATCATGTCACAGGTATTGCAAGGTGATAACATCAATACAGAATCAATCATTACAGGTAACTAAAGAAATGTAGGAGTTTATTAAGTCGAATAGGGTTCGCTTGGAGAAAGTGGGAATACTAATGCCATCATTCATGTCAAAGATTCGTATTCAGAATGTGTATTAGAAGCTTCGCTTAGCGCTCTCCTGAGCAAATAGAGAAGATCTTCGGTTTAGTGATCTTGCATCAATTCTAGATAAACAAGTTCAACGTGCACGCTATGAAGAGTGTCTTATCAATCTAGCTGATGCTTTGACTGGTTATAAGCTATGGTGCCCAGCCTTCATTGACTTAAGGGGTCGGATTTCTCGCTATGGGTTTTTCAACTTTCATGAGAGAGACTTAGCTAGAAGTCTCATTCTCTTCTCATCTAGTAATGATGATCTTGTTCATAACATGGATAGGTGCTCATCTCCACGTAAGCTTACAACGGATGAATTTAGTTATCTGGCTTGTGCCACTTTTGCACATTATCAAACTCCAGTTAGTTTGTCTAAGTCATATGATTGGGTTATGAAACATTGTGGGTTTAGTCGCTCAGAGAAGTCTGGTCTCTCTTCTTCTGATCTACTTGATCTAGCTGCTGGTGCTCACAACCCTTGTCTTTTCATAGCAAGTACTTTGAGGTTGAATCGTCTTCAAATCAGTTGTCAACTTAATCCAATTTCTTATATACCTATCAGTATGGATGCATCATCGAGTGCATACCCAATACTTAATTACTTTCTTCTCGATGAAGATCTTGCTAAAAGAACCAACATAATTGGTGGTGCTGGTGAGACTATACAGGATCTTGACACGTCACTTATAGATGCACTATCAGCGTTCCTCAAAGAGGGGTTAAAAGACCCTCTAGGTTCAATCGTTGCATAGAGTCTAACTCGAAAACTAGTCAAGAAAGTATATATGCCATTGGTATACGGTAAGACTCTTATGAGCTCAGCTAATGATATCAAATCATCCTTGTATACAATTCTACAGAGAAACGAGCATATGACAGTGTCTGCTGCTTTTTATGTATTTTGGGACATCAAAGACCCTCAAATCAAGAACCTTATGAACCTCATAAACTGAGGCTTCGGGTGGGTTGCAGCTTTCCTAAATAAACCAGTGTCCTATCATACATATTATTTCAAGACAATTCAAGATTACATGGTCAAAGAATCAGTCAGAGTTAGGGTGTACGATAGGATTAACAAGAAACAAAGGCAGATTTCACTGTCTATGCCTTCAACCTCTAGAGACCGAAAGAAGACGAGGAGAGCCTTTTTTGCGAATTTTCTGAATCAAAAAGATGCATCTTTAGCTAACTTTATCATCAATATGAACGAAGGAATGCACTTGTATACGGTTCACGATAACTTCATTGTTCATCCTAGTAAAGCCAGCCACGTTACCCATTGTTAGACTTCTGCATTCCAAACCCTAGGTTCCCCTCTATCACAAGTCAACCTATTTATGTTCAATAATAGAATATATGTTTCCACTTTAGGTCAAGAACTAACTACTCTAGATTTGGCAAGCCATGTTACTTTTATTCCAGATTGGGGAGCAACAAACACTGAATCAACTTTTCAAAGTCAGGAATGCGCTAAATCACTTCTGCACCTCTTAAGTGGTGCATTATCTGATCTTCAGCCAACCAACTTGGAACGCAATGAGAAAAAGAGCTGGGATGTTAAGCGTGATATGTTGCTTACTTCGTATAGTTCATACGTGAACTCCCTTGAGGGAACAGAGACTGTTGGATATGCTACTAGATACAAAGGGTTCCAAGAACAGCTTCTATACAATGCTTCATGCTTTTCTCTCCACCCATAGCTCCAATATTCATGTTAAGAATACCAAAAGAAAAGAATGTAACTATTCTGCAATCATCCATGTAGAACAACAAGATAAGTATCTGATGAGTAACACAAGCCAATTTCTTCATTCAACTGTTTTGGATCAAAAAGACTAGGGTTTGTTGTAACTGCCTCTACTTGCTGCATTCAGTATTCAAGGTTCAAAGAAAGGGATAGTGATATGTCTTTCCTTCAGTAGTATTTTCCCTCTCGTGCTATCTAATCTACCTAGCTAGAGTGTCAAAAGGAGCCATCTATTCACTAAACTACTCACGATCTTATCTCAATGGCTAAGGAAAAAGCATGATATTCAGTGACTGTCTTTTTTCGTATATGTTCTAAAAAGAAAAAATGCAAATATTTCTATGATTTCTCCACATGTAAACACAATGGGCTTTTTCAATCATCATGTCCGATGCTCGTGGCAGCAGTTTTATGAAACGATGGCTATTTCGTATACTCGTCTTCGGTCTAAATAAATATCACTTGAGTCTGCATAGTTGGTGAGAGCGGCATCGGCAAGACCAGTATGGTTCATCTTGGTTCCAATGAAGAAAGAGTATCAGATGCCTGCCTTTCCAGTAATTGGTTAAGTTCCTTAAGCTTCGCATAAGCGACTACATATCTATCCTGATTTTTAGAGCATATTCGTTCCTCGGCTTCGGCATCTTAAGATGTTTTTCCCGTCATTCCCATTTTACGGGTGAGGGGTATCGATCCGTTATTAATGAATGGATACTCTGGCCGCTTCTTTTGGGGATTGCCCTTCTATCTTAAGGAGATTGCTGCCTTCCTCGTGAAGTGGGGAAGTATATTCAATGCCCGGGAATTGAACGAGGAGAAAGGGACTGAAAGAATACATACATCTGGAGATAGGCCATTTAGATAGACCGATTCCAATAGCGAGCGATTAATCCCGCAAACTGCCGTGAAGCCGACTAGTGGGCGTACTGACTATCGAGTTGAGCTGCTTTGTCAAGAAATCTATGAACTGTATGGAAAAAGTCCGAGCTCGAGTTTCTTTTATTGAAATGTGAGGATTGGCTTGTTTTCACCACTCAACTGCCCCCCCCCCCCCGTCTTTCCTCTTCAAAAGGTTCTCCTACTTCGATCCCAGCGGTATGGTTTGAGCTCTCCTTCGTCAGAATTCTCTGAAGCTGGAGTTACAAAATACAATTGATTGGTCATAGGCTGTCATATCTTCTGATTTCGATTCCAGTAGTTTCATTGCATCTCGGGTATTAACCAATAGTGGAGGGCAGAGCAGTGAGTGAATCGCTACGCCCTTTCCATAGGCTAGGGGTAAGAGATCTGGGAAAGTCGGATGGTGCAGGGCCACCTGGATGGAATCTTCTCTTTGACAGGCGGGTTAAGAAAGCTTGACTGCTAAGTAAGGGCATTGGTCAGTACTCATTTCTATACCTAGGGAAAAGGCTTTATTTGCAGAAGG